>OX465274.1:155766063-158266063 GCA_949987645.1 Tachina grossa | reverse complement strand
TCGACAACTCAACCGACTGACGACAAGTCACTCATTATAGTTCGTTTGAGCGACCCACTAACTATCGACTTGTCGGTCGTCAGGCTTTACGTTGTTAATGTAATGCATTTACTCATTGTCAAATTAGAATATTGCCACATCAAAAATTTCACAAATAAAACGCTACTTTACAAATAAAAAGCGCTGAAATGTGAAAAGTATTCCATAAAAAATGCAACTCTATGCTACTTAAAGTTTCTACAAATAAATAATAAAAATAGCAACAATAATAAACATAAGACAGTACAAAAAAATTAAAAAGTTATTTTCAAAATTTTGTGTGTGAAATATAAATAAATATATTAGTTGAAATGTGTAGATACTCCTAAAATAATGCAAGCGGATTGTAATGAAGAATGGATGGGAGTAGCGTCAATGGGACAAGCAATCTATTGAAGTGGAAAGAGTAATGTGCCTAAAAGCTTTTTAGAAGAATTGGTTAGATAAATTGCACGTATACACATTCGTACATACATATATATGTATGTATGTAATTCTAAAAGAATTATGTGACAAAAATGCATGTTTGTGCGTTAAATAAATAAAATAAACGCAAAAAAGTTAACATTTTTATTTTTGATTTTCATAAATGCAAATTTGTTTAAAAATTTGGTATTTATGTGTACTTTTTGTTTTGTCGACAAGCACAAACCAAGTGACTGATTTTGACATTTGTTGTCGTTTGAATTTCCATAGTGGGTACCAAATTTGTATGAAAATGGTTACGTTATCGTTTGCATGCATTGTCGATCGACTTGTCGCGCTGAACAAGTTTAGTGGGTCCCAAATCAGCTGTTTGTCGTTTAAAATGATTGCGAACGACAACGTTCGATATCGTGGGTTTGGCTGTAAAGGAACAGACCTGCGCAATTTGTTTTCTTGTTTCATGATATGTATGTATGTATGTATGTATGTATAGCAGGAGCCAGTGTTGCCAGACCTTTTATTATTTTTGTACTCTAAGAATACCCTATTACAAAGATTCACCAGAAATAAACAAACACGGATTTTCTTCAATACTAAATGTAGAAACAGCTCAGTAGAAACAGCCCAGTTTTACAATTGCTGACTTGTCCCAAAAATGCCAACTGTTCGCGAAATTTATACCATTTTTTAGTGAATTTTAATTAATTCAATGCGATGTTGAAGCCTATATTGTTCCATTATTTTATTAATGGCGCAGTTTGTACTTGTCATTAGAGCTGTGTCATTCATAAACGAACGATTACAATTGAACGAATCAGTAATCAGCCGGTCACTTTCTTGAGCTGTTTTGGCTCAGCAGTACTGATAAAAAATTATAATTGAACGAACGAGCGCACTTGGGCGTTTTTGTTTTTTTTTTTTTTTTTTGCTTTTTCTTTACTTATGTCAGATTTTTTGGCACGTTCTGGTTTTCATTTGCCTTTTTGCCTTCTTTTAATAACAGTATGACCATTAGGAAATTAATAAAATTGCCATTAATATTTCTTAAGTTTTTAGAACATATTAAGATTTTTTTTTAAATTTGATATACAACGTAGATATTATAAACAGTTTGTTTTTATTCTTTATATGTGGCTCTTTTGGCAATATAAATTTTTTTACTTCTTATTCCTAAGAATATAAAAAACTTTAATATTTTAAAAGTTTTTACTTATTATTATTTTTCTTTTTTTTTTTTGTTTCTTATATTTTCTATTGTTTGTTTTGCTTATTTTGCTAAACAATTCATAACAAACTCACTGCATTTGTTCCTTTTTATTTGACGAATCAACTGTTTGTTTGCGTTTATTTCGTTCTATTTCTTGAAAAGAGCGGATTAACAAAATGAACTTACTCGTTCCTTTTTATAAAATGAACGAAAATGAGCGATCACTTCTATGAACGATTTGGCACAGCTCTACTTCTCATGTGCCAAGTAGTTACAGCTTGAATCGTGACAAATGACAAAATGAAACGTTTTATTAGAACTTTTGCACAAACAAAACGCTTTCATTTGTTTATTTATTGTGGGTTTGTTTTTTTTATTAGCTCTTTAATACAATATAATATCCTGTGCATTAATATTAATTTAATAATTATGCTAATCATAAAACAATCGCATTAATTATTATAAATTGTAGACATACAGCCATGTACATATATACATAAAATGTATATACATATTATTAATGAAAATATAATAGAATAGAAAAATTTAAATTTAAATAATAATAATATGCGTGCATGTGTGCATTTGTGTGCAGGCTTTAACACATTTACTACATTATCCACGTATACAACATATGCACATACATACATATACATATGTATGTATATGTATTATATTTTACATTCCCAATTATTACAGTAAAGGAAAACAATTTAATATCAACACATGCTTTTAGACACATGCGTTGCTGGACTCGTATTTGTGTTTACTTAAAAACTTTTAAAAACAATGATTTATATATATATATTTATATATATATTTATTTATTTTAATTTAATTATTTACCCTAAAATTCAACAGAAGCCAATATAATTAATTTTTAAATAAATAAAATCAGTTAATGTAAATTTCAAAAAATTTTGGACAAAAAACATTTTATATTTTCACATTTAAATAATTGTATGAAAATTTGGCAGAAAAAAATATTCAATTATTTTCAAAGTATTTTATTCAATTGAATGTTCTTTTCGTAGTTTCATTCATTGATTTTTTTGCTTCTTTTACATGCCTCTATCAGATAATGACAAAAGTATCGTTTTGAGCTTTGTCATATGCAAACGTACGCATTAATTTTAAACCGATTCATACACATGAGTATAAAAATACTCTGACTATTAATCAACTATACATGCCAATATACAGGGCTATTTTATTTACCCATACACATAAAGCATTTTTTCAAACAGCCACATGCATATATTTTCTTTGTCCGATTAAGTATAAGTATACTTACAGCTTATTTCACCAAGCTATTTAAAATGAATCCATAGTTAAAATAATTTTTCCATACATAAATTAAAGAAAATTGACATTTAAATATGTCAATATCAATATTTAAATATAGTTGGTGAAATTGGCCCTTAGACTTTAAGTAAGAGAGAGAGAGAGAAAGTCAATGCGCTTGATACGCATGTGCCTTTTCATTTTTAGTTGTAGCGTATCTTGGTTGTACGCATAAACGAAGTAGATATGCTCTTATATCTTGGAATCGGCTATAGGGAAAGTTGCCAGCGTTGCCGTTTTGGTTACTTGTAACC
Organism: Tachina grossa; assembly: GCA_949987645.1. Lineage (NCBI taxonomy): Eukaryota > Metazoa > Arthropoda > Insecta > Diptera > Tachinidae > Tachina > Tachina grossa. The sequence goes on along the minus strand of OX465274.1, from coordinate 158,262,793 downwards.
AAAATTGGTTAATTTTTTTCCCAATGTGTACTTGTGTACTTTTTTTCCATTTTGGTTACTTTTTTCAACACAAAACTAACCATTTTTATGCATATATGTACATGTATGGTATGTTAAATTTGCACATAACTAATTATCTTGATAAAAGATCACAATTTAAGCGTTTTTACTACGTTGTAAAGACAACAGTGGATAATCAACATAGCTTTTAAAAAAATACATGTCTGTCTCTGAACATAACAAGCCTGGTTTCAAAAATCAGATGCATTCATGGTTGCAAAATCTTTAAATGTCAAACACTATGTAAAAAAGTTAAAAGCGATTTTTTTATTTGAGAGAGTAACAAGCAGGGAACGAAATCGACCGATCTGTGAGTTGGCTAACACCCGCCGCTGGCAAAATTTCTAAATTAGAAGTAAGTGATGATATGGATATAGTTGAATTTTGGGACGCGGTTTCAAATCATACAAATGGATTAAACGAAAAAAGTTTTTATGATTTAATTAATTTAATGTAAAATTTAATGTCATTGCCACACAGTTCGGCTGCTGCTTAATACTTCATCTATACAGTCTTGTGTTTTGATAACGAATGTAATTAAATTACATATTCTTTGTTGTAACTAAAAATATTTTGGTTTGGAATTTCTAATAAATAAAATAGATGCACAGTTGAATAAAGATGCTTGTTTTGTAAAGATTTTTGTTTGAGGTTTTTAAACTTATTATGTTTGTATATTGTGATTCTCAATATAGTATTAAGAGTTTTACTACAAACATACGGAGTTTATTAATTAAATTCAAAAATTTTTTTGGGTTGAAATCTACTGACGAGTTCTACAAGCGGGAACAACAATATATATATTGTTTATGTCTTTATTTAATTTCAAAAATTGGCTTGTTTTTATGGTTAAGCAATTGTCTATATGCATTTCGTTCCCGCTTGTGGAACTCGTCAGTAGACTTCAACCCAAAAAATTTTTGAAGTCTACTGACGAGTTCCACAAGCGGGAACGAAATGCATATAGACAATTGCTTAACCATAAAAACAAGCCAATTTTTTAAATTTCTAATAATATACCTGAAGTATTTTTTTACAAAATTGATTTTATTGATTGTTAATTATAATAAGATATACTTTTAAAACTTGTTTTTTGTTCCACTTTTATTTGCAATCTATTTTACAATATTTAGCAAATTCAATAATTCAAGCAAAAAAATATCACATGTGTTATTAACTACATTAAGTTAATAAACTATATATACATACATACATACATACATACGTGAAGTACAAATTTAAATGTAATGGTCCATTTATATTATACCATTTCAACTGAAGTACAAATAAAAAAGTATTTTAAATACATAAAAATTTTGGTTACTTTTTTCTGCATTTGGTTACTTTTTGTTTGTATTGTGGTTACAAAATTTTTTTGGTTGTGGCAACGCTGATAGTTGCTTGAGTAAAACTATGTGTGCGTATTAATTGATTGCGCTATAATTATGATTATACGCAGCTACTAAAATTAAGACTTTTTATTTATTCAGTTATATTTTTTTTAGTACTCATTGTCATTCTATGCTCTCTGAATATATTTGTATTCCTCTGTATTTCTGTCTGAAGTTAAAATGAAAAAAGAAATTGTTTAAAATTAACAATCAGCTACAGATGTTAAATTATCGGTTATGTCACTATCAGAAGTTTTCGATGTACAGTGAAACCTCTCATAACCGGAGGTTATCCATTATGAGAGGTTTCACTGTATCGTAACGCTATTGGCTTTACACTTCTCAGAGATATGGCACATTTTGTCTGAATGATATAAAATATGTTGAAGCTTATTTCTTAGTTCAGCAAATAACAAAACAAAAAATAAATATTGAGCCAAATCGAGTTAATTTTTTAAGAAAACAGCATCGATATGCACACAAAAACTATGGACAAAATCAATATATTGCAGCAACTCTAAAATCAGCTGTTCTTAATTCTTCAGCAACTTTTGTTCTCAAACCTGGAAAAACGGTAAGGGAGGGTAAGAGGGGAAATAATAAAAAAATATATCATGTCATATGTTGTCAAGTGTAGCCACAGCCACAAGCAGTGCAGCAAGGTTGGTGGCATCTGGCTGTTGGAGGTCTAAGAAATAAAAAGGAAAGTCTTAGATTATATGATATTGAAAATGGACTTTGATAGAACATTCAAATCCCTTTTCTCATCTAAAAAACAATGGAATAGGGGCAAATTAGTTAATAATTATGGCACCAGAGTATACACTGACTGAATAAAAATAATATGCGGTGTTAGGTCTGTCTGTTTTCTCGGGTGTAATGTAACTCATTAAATATCTTAAAGTAAGAAATATGGGACATTAATAATTTAAGTAAGATTTATTCCATAGTCTAATAAACAGGAAGCTTCCAGCGTGAAAGAGTGAACTTCGTTTTTCACTTTCTCAATAACTTAAAATTTTTATATTTTAAAATTAAAATTTGCAAATTACTCGTATTCACTTACACAAAATATTAATGATTTCATTTATATTTTCTTGATTAAAGTTATGCTTAAATTTTGAATAGAAACACATTGAAATCAACAATCGCACGCTTAATTTATAATTAATACTTAGTTTCATAATTTATGAGCATCTTCGTTAGTGCCAAAAAACGGAATATATACTGTAATGGAAAAATATAATTTTGCGATTTTAAATACTCAAATAATTTTATATTTATACAACAGCCATAAGCAGCGATATACAGCGGAAATTACAAACACTAGTTTAAAGCAAATTGAATTACATACAATGAATTCACAGGAATAAGCGTACGTAGTATAGACCTGCAGTAGTGTACAACGAAATATGTACTGCCAAAACAGATATAGTAATGAAATATCTAATACTCCTTTTATATATTAAAGAATAAATTTATTTGTGGAATTTCATTCAAGTCATAAAGTTGCCACTTTTTTACTATCAAATGTTTGTTATGAAAAAAAAACTAAAAAATATTTATGGTACAAACAGTTATGGAAAAATTATCTCTTGATTCTTTTTTTTTTTTGCACCAAAAAAAATTGCTAGATTTTTTCTTGAATATTTTTCAATTAACTTTGCATACAGAACAAGGTTAATTTAACCTTTTTTGGCAATGATATTGCTTTATATGTATTTCATGTTAATCTAACATGATTTACAGTAATCTTAAAAGAAAATTTTTCCTTTTATTAGAAGAAAAAGTTGACCTAGAGCCTGAAAGAAAAAAATAATAAAATAATTTCAAATAACAAAATAATTTTGAAATAACTTTATTTCAGGTTGACTTAACACTATCGCACTGTTAAGTTGAAGTGAAGAATCATGTTGAATCAAAGTTATTTCAAGTTAGAACAATGTAAATTCGATACGAAAAAAAACATGAAAAATCATATTTTATCAAAGTTATTTCAAGTTGAAACAATATGAATTTAATTTAATATAGTCATTCTGGCGTATTTAGAAAAAATAATTTTGGTTTACAAAAGTTTTACAAAACAAATTTTGTATGGAAATTTGTTTCTTAAACGTTTTGTAAAACTAAATTATTTTTTCTGCAGGATTCAAACCTGTGACCCTCCAACCACAAGGCTAGTAAATTGCCTACTAGCTATTTATGATTATCGTTTAAACATTCTCATGTTTTTGCATGATCGTTACAGTGCTACCGTCTTCTTCTAAAAAAAATGTATGGCCCGACAATACAGTTTGATGAAACTGCACACCACAGACTGTGACTCAAGCTGGTTGCAATTCTCTCTTTAGAAGAGCTTTTGGATTAGAGCCACTCCACATTCTACAATTTTGTAAATTGACATTGCTGCTGAAACCGAAATGGGCCTGGTCTGAGATAAAGATATGGTTGAGATGGTTTTGTCCTCTTTCATCACTGCAACAGAAGCCTGCATTTCAGCTGCTACAGCAGCAATTGTTTCTTGTGTTCTAATTGTAGGATTTCTTTTGTGTTTTACTTCATCCTGAGTTTTACTAGACCTTATTTAATTTTTTTTTGTACTTTATTTCATCTTGAGCTTGGTTTCATTGAACTGTTTTAATTGGGCTTTATTATATTTATATTGGATGTGTTTTCATAAAATTTCTCTAGGGCTATTTTTTCTTATTTCATTGGTTCTTATTTCATTTCCTATTTAAGCGTTATTTCCATATGCCTTATTTCATACCGCCTTTCTATTGTAATGAATTGGAACAACTTTGTCTTGGTAGATGATATAGCTTATAAACCTTGTTATAGTCTAATTGCTGGGAGCCGTGCATCCGAAAGTGCGCCGAAACTCTCTTTGGACGGAAATTATTATTGACTCGAGTACGTGATAGCAGCGAGCAATCAATTTCAATTTTGCATTTTTACTAAATTTAGTTAACGATCTAAAATTTAAAAAAAAATTAATTGATAACTTACTTAGAAAAAAAAATATTACATATTCTTTTGGTAGAGCGTTCTATCAGCCAGTGTGTATGAGTCATGATAAAGCAAAATTGGAGAATTCTTGATAAATGCATTAAAATGTACACAAACATGTGCAATTAACTTTAAATTGACATATTTGATGCTTAAGTATGAATGTTTATATCTAAGTCTACATACATATATTTATATATCCATATATACATACATATAACTGTGTGTTACTGTGTGCCTCTGTATAAGTATGTTTAATATCCGTTTCAAAATTACTGTCATTTACAGAAAACGTAAGCGTTAATATATTTTTGCTGTAAGTTTTTCTCTTGATTATTGCTGATTTTACTACACCGATAAAACTATATATGTACATATGTACGTGTGTGCATACATGTATGTATGTGTGCAGGCTTTGAAAGTCATACATAAAATTTCGAGGATGAAAGATGGCGTTGGCTGAAGTAGTTAGTTCATTGACTACAAGACCGAAGGTCCTGGGTTCGAGACCAGTCTCCGACAGTCATTAAATAATAACATCAAACATTTTTTTTTTTTTGATGTGCCTTAGTGTCCCTTTGTATCAGTTGTTGTAGAAAAGTTCAAGTGATGAAGGCATAGATACTGGTCACTGGACTTCACCGGCTTCAGCAGCTAGTAATACTAATGTATCATCAGAGTGCCCTCTTTCGTCTGCATTGTGTAGCAAAATCGTCAGCGGTTTATTGCATTAGAAAGAGCGTATTGTCTACTATAAGAATCACCAAACAAGTCAAAATCGATTTTTTTCGACTTTTCCCTTTTAACTTTCCCTGCCACATATAAGTATATTATGAATTTTTAATATCTAAACGTCAAAAAAAAAAATATTTAACATGAGAAAGTACTTTAATGTAATAATGCACTAAGACAGTTTTTAATTCCAAAGCATGAAACTTTTATACAAGAAAAACTTTTACAGAATCATAAAATTTGTAAAAGAAACCACAAGTAAAGACATGTGAAAATAAAATAGAATAATCAAATATTTAATTTATATATTATTACCAGAGATCCGCCTCAATAAATGCTTACTAACAACGAACAACTTTATAAGCGGAACTAACAATAACTATTATTACAAAAAAAAAAATAAGAACACAAAGTGTTAAATTATTTCGTACACATTTATTTTCCAATAAAAATAATTTATTAGGGTGATATAAAATTAATGCAAGAAAAATACATGTGAAAAACGGTTGACTTTGCAGGTCGTTCCTAGAATTTCCCTGGAATTAATATATTCTCGATCATCCTTTAGGTGCAGTTTGTGTGTCTAAACACAATGTTTGCGGTGCGGTGCGATTTATCGTTGCGGGAGAGAAAAATAAACATAATATAACGAAAGACGGCGACGGCAATACTTGTCATTGTTTAATTAAATTTTTATTGATTTTTTTGTGCATACATTTTTATAAAAAATTTACTCTTTCTGTTAAATATTTTGTAATGGCTGTAACTAAAAACAAAAAATTATTAAAATTTTATACATTCGCAGATATATTTGATAAATTTTTTAAGCTTTTATATTTTATGACAAACATTTTTGAACTTCAAAATCATGTTTTTTGTTGTGAACACCGCCAATTATTCAAAAACTATGGCAACATCAGAAAGAGAAATAGAGTCAAAAATTGAGAGAATAAGAAAGTCCGCAATGAAAATAAAATAGATTTTAAATTTATGCCGTTCCGCACTGCGGGTTTTTACTTCAAAATCGTATGAAAGACCGCACCGCAATGAATTCTCGTTACATTGTGTTCAGACTCTGTGAGGTCCGAACAAGTAAATTAACCTAGAAAATTGGTTTCTTAAGAACTTCTGGAGCTTTTTAAAAAAATAATACTTTTCTTTTATTTTTTGACAACAATATCTTTTAGAGCATTAAACTGAAGAAGAAATTTTATAGCATTCGACGCAGCTTTTCAAATTTAAGAGACAAAAAATACGTGTGTGAAGATAAATTTCGAAATTTAAAACCCAAGATACAAACCAATTGCATTAACAGAGCTTTGTTAATCTAATAACATAGCCCTGTTAGACATTAAAATCTTGGAAGCATATACTCCAAATGGAATTCTGGCCATATGTTTCAACAAAATGAGCTAAAAAAATTTAAATTTATTCTACCAGACTATTATATTTTTCTTTCTTTTAGCTATCAAGTAAATTTAATTTTTTAATTGAAATTTTTTAATTCCAGGAGAACGAACATAGCGGGGCTCCTAAACTTTTTTGAAATTTAAGTCTTTAGTGTCCTTTTATGATAATCAGATGTCAAAACCCTTAACATTTTCATATTTCATAAAAATTTTTTAATTTTTCTTTTCTTTTCAAATTTATGTCTTTCGTGCCCTTTCGTGATACCCAGATGTTAAAACCCTTAACTTTTGTGTTTTTCATAAAAACTGTTCTCGTGGAATTCAAAAAATTCTATAAAAAAATTAAATTTACTTGATAACTAAAAAATTATAGTATCCTTACATTTTTTATGACTTTTTTTTAGTTTTTATAACGAAAAATTTAATAGTATGCATGTTTAGATTTTTTAGCTCATTTTGTTGAAAAATATGGCCAGAATTCCATTTGGATTATGTACATACATACTTCCAAGATTTTCAAGACTAACAGGACCATGTTATTAGGTTTACATAGCTCTGTTAATGCAATTGGTTTGTGTCTTGAGTATTAAATTTCGAAATTTATCTTCACACACGTACAAAAAATTAACCAAGAAAATGTACGTGACAAGAATTTTTGGACATCATTTCTTTTTTCGAAAAATTTCAATAAAGACGTTTCCAGATCGGACAAGTATGTATTCGTTGGCACTGTACGAGAACATACATGGGTTTGTTTGTCCAATAACTGAACTGCAGGCCGATCTCTTGAAAATTTTCCACATATATTTCTTACAGTTAGCGTTAAAGACTCACTACTTTGGAAGTAAGTTTTTAATATTTTCCAATTTGCAAATGTCAAACATAAGCCTGAAAATAAAAATAAAAATGAATGATTTTCAAAAATATTATTATTTGTGAATTCTCAAATGGTTTTTGAAAGTTTGTGCTTAAGATAAGACGTATTGTGACTGTTCTAAATGTGTGGTTGAAGTCTATTGATAATTTATCAAAGCAACAATAAAATACTCATAGACAATGCTTAAGCACCAGCAAATAAATTTCAACTAAAATAAAATATAATGTTATTCTACCTATCGGTAGTTCAAAGCTTAAATTTTAAATGGCCCACCCTGTATACTCGTAATATATAGCATTCATATAATTGCCGATTTCTTAAATATTGATGAGATTTCATTAGATAAAAGCTCTTCAGGTGCACACTAAAGCAACATTAAAATATTTTTGAAATCAGTCAGTTATTTCGAAACATCATACTTACCGTCGTTTAAAGCTAAAATATCAATTTATCTACTATATATATTGAAGTTACATATATCTGCACCACCCTAATAATCCTCTAATATTTCACCTTCAAATACAGATAAATGTTTTTACATGGTTACTTCAAGCAAGAAATCTATTTCAATGAAGACACTTACACATGTTTCAAGTTAGAACACACTAATAAGTTTTATTATTATGGTTTTAAGGGCACAAAAAAAATTTAAAAGACGTACTTACATACATACATACATGTGTATCTATGTATGTATGCATATGAATGTATGTAGTTCAAATCCGTTGCAAAAATACTTTTATATAATTGTTCAAATGTGTATCTAACACTCTTATGCAAGTAAAATTGTAGGTGTATATCCATCTACTATATTTTTTCTCTCTTCTTCATTCCATTTTAAGTGTATGGAAAAAGTTTCATGTTAGTACATGAAAATTTCATAGTTTTACAAGGTGCTAAAGCGGAAATATATGTTTTATTTCTTTACCAAACTAGTTCTACTGAAGATGTACAAAAAAAATTAGTGCATAGTGTGAACTTCATACGTTACTGCACAGCTTTTTTACCCGTACATTAATACACGAATGTTGCGTGCTGTTACACACACATGCATATAGGGTTATCCATTTTTGGGTTTGAAAACTAAAGTTAAATAATATATACGTAAGCTATGATTGATATGATTTGATTTCGAGCGTAAAATCTTGATTTTAGCACGTTTTTCCCCTTAGTGAATGTACTAAAAATATATATAAATTTTTCAAATCAAAATCAAACAGATTTTCATTAGTAATTATGGGTTATACTTTTTTGGGCACATGTGTGTCAGGTGTAATCTCGGCATAACAAGTGTTTGTGCATACGAGTAGTATATGTTTTTCTGCAGTGGTGCACTTTATATCAAAATGAGTTCACATTATTGAATACGCCTTTTAGGGCATTTACACTTGCACAAAATCTAGCAGATTTTAATTAAATTCTTCACGAAAGTCTATAACATTTACATCATGTATTTTTTTTTTTGACATTTATCAAGATTTTTTATCTAAAACAAAACCCATTAACTGAAAATTTTCCAAAACTACAACCAAACAAGTGCAATATAGCCAATTCACACACCTTTTTAAGCCAACCGTAGCTAATTTAATAAAAAAAAAGCAATGTGAATCCAATCACAGAGGAGATGTGTAAACATCTAATAATGAAAAAATTTTTTAAGTTGGAAGTACTTATGCTTTTAGTATATTTTTTAAAATTAATTGATTAAAAGTATCAAAACTTTCAATACTGTAAATACATAGGAATTTGTTGGTTTTTGTTTGTTTTATTAAACTTATTGGGTTAGCAAATGGGCACACTGCAGTATATGTATATGTACTGCATTAAAAATTGCAGTAAGCAGTAAATTTACTGATTACTGAAAAAATTCAGTAAATTTTTACTGCTAATGAAATTTAATTTGCATTACCAGTAAAATCGTAGGGCCGTAATCATAATAAAATTGTAGCAAGTGGTAAAGTTTTTTCATTCAAATTTTGAAACTTTTGTATGAAAAACATTTAGCCACTTGGTAGAATTTCAATATGAACACGGGCATTACTGATTACTGAAAATTCAATGCACCTCATCATATAACAAATCATTTAGGCAATTTATAAAAATTGTAGAAAAAAATTTTAGTAATCAGTAAAAATTTACTTGTTAAAAAATTTTTATTATTTTTACTGAAACTTTAGTGGTACTGCAGTGCCCATTTATGGTAAATGCCTTTACTTTTACTTTTTAATTTTTAATTCCTGTTGTTCATCGTTTAGTTGTTGCTGTTCTTGTTGTTGTGTACGCATTGCAATTAAAATAAATTCAGTAAAGTGCGACTTTGACTCGCGCATATTCGGTTTCGAGAATTTTTTTGATTTAGCTTTCTTCCTTTTTTAAGTTTTTTCAGTTTAAACGATTTTTTCAGTTTTATCGCTTTTTTCTCGCTTTGGCGTTTTTTTTTTGGGTTTTTTTAATTTTCGCAATTTTTTTTCATTTTGGCGATTTTTTTCATTTTGGCGATTTTTTTTCATTTTGGCGAGTTTTTTCTTTTTTTGGGGTTTTTTTTTTTTTTGTTTAGGCGATTTTTTCATTTTTGCGATTTTTTCATATTGGCGATATTTTTGTTTAAGTGTTTTTTCATTTTGACGATTTTTCCGGTTTTTCGCGATTTATTTTAGTCCTAGAAATTTTTTTTAATTTTGTGCTTTTTTCGTTTTGGCGTTTTTTTTTTTTTTTGACTATTTTTTTTTTAATTTTTGGCGATTTTATATTTTTTTGATTTTTTAGTTTTACCGTTTGTGAAAATTTCAAGAGTTTTGCTTTTACGGTTTCCAAGATACAGCAAGTTGTCAAAATTTCAAAGTCAAAATTGCATTAACTGATGGAACACCCATTGATTTAAATTTTTTTAAATTTAGTGTTAATTGTTGTAGTCTGCATAAAAATACACTAACTTTTAAAATTTCAAGTGTATATATGTACATACAATTGTATGTATATTACATGGGATTTTAAAATTTTTCGTTGCTCGTTTTGGAACACCCTTTAATTTTTAACTCTCATGTACTTGTTGTTGTAGTGGGTAAATGTCTACACACTGTGTCCAAATTTCAGGTCCGTAGCTCTTACGATTCCTTTTCACCTTTGGTGTACGGAACCCTAATAAAGCAATTATCAAGTTAAATAAAACAAACAAAAACCAGCAAATTCCTATGTAGTTACAATATTTTAAATAAGTTTGTATTGCTTCTTTCAATCACTAATACACTCATACATATGAAGCTCACACCGATTTGACAACGCGGTGTGAATCTCAGCAAAATTTGTGATTGTATTGTGAAAAAGAATCTTATCCCCAAGCGGATAGATGTTTACACATCAAAAATAAATAAATAAATAAATATATATGTTGTGCAATGTAATGATAAAATAAAAATATTATATTTTGAGTAGATTGCCTACAAATAAATCTACTCACAAACTGGATTTAGTTTTGTATGGGAAATCTAGTAGATTTAGCTTGAAATCTCGTAAGTACTAGATTTCTAGATAATATAAGTGGCCTATCAATACGTCTTTTCTTTCAATTTAGAAAAAAGTCCTTGCATAAAAAAGCAACATTGACAAATTACTAATAAATGTATTTAAACAAAAAATCCGTTGGTACAAATCATAAAAAGCATTCAGATAATGCCAAAGACTTTAATAAAAACTTAACAATTTTCGTTTATGTTTACAAGTTTATAGATTCAGAGAAATAATTACAATCAATTACGATTCAGCAAATAAACAGTACAACACATACATATGTAGATACTTACATATACCACACACATATTTGTCTTTCTTCGGTATGGAAGATAAACAAATGCTTCATTCCAACCTAAATGACGTGTTTTAATGAAAAATAGAAATTGTTATTTTCATATTTATTTCTGTTGATTTCCCATCGGTATTTATGTTTGTTGGACTACTCACTGTTTACCACCAGCATCGTATACACTTGACTCTCTGTGGGTGCTTGTGCCTAACCAAAATACACATACATAAATGAACATCTAGTACTGTAGTGCCGCCAAGAGCACTTGTGAGGGAAAACCCCAAGTCTTTAAACCCGCGATGTGTATTATGAATGAATATATTTTGCAAATACTCAATTCATTATTTTTACAGTTAAGTTAAGAAGTATGAGCTGAAAAGCAATAAATTAATGAATATGTACATACTTGTAAATCTCACAAATTTTGTATGAAAGAAATTTTCAATATAGACAAAGTAATTTTAATGTCATAAAAAAATAATTCTGCAAAAAAAAAACACCGACTTTAGTGCAAAGATCTGATAGAACATTTTCGAAAAAAAATGTATGGGACCAAACTGAAAGTAAACTCTTTCAAACAAAAAAAAAAAGAAAATCTGTTGGTCTATTAAATATAAAATTTAATTTTAATGGGAGTGCCTCCGCCCATTTTTGTAAATGCAAGATTGTGTGTTTTTCCGAGCTCAGAGTGCGTGTTAAGTTTTTTTTAAAAATCGGCATCGTAGAACTACTTAAAATAAATTATTAAAGTTTAGTGGGCGTAATTCCGCCCATTTTTTCATATGAAAGATTGTTTATATTTTAAAGCTCAAGGTGTGTGGTAAGTTTCGTAAAATCGACCAAGCAGAACCACGTGAAAAATAGTAATAAATTTTAATGGGAGTAGCCCAGCCCATTTTTCAACTTTAAAATTGTGTACCTATAAGAACCAAAGACCAATTAAAAGCTGTACTCTCTCAGACAAAAACAATTTACAATCGGTCTAAAATGCACCGAGTTATCAATTAACATTGTAAAAAAATGCAGACGAATTGATAACTAAACATGTTCTAAAAAATGTTCCAACAAATAACATATGTTGGCTCGTTTAATTTTTGCAGACATATTTTTCATGAAGATAAATGAGTCGCCCCTGTTTTCAATTAAAAAGAGTATCCAAAATTTTGTAAATTGTGAATTTTGACTGCCTTAAAATTTTGATTACTTTTATCTTCTTATGCAAGAATGCCGGTGCTGCGAATTAGCTTGGAAAACGTCGAATTGTACTGGTAAGAAATGTTTTTTACACATACACATACAAATTCAGAGAAAAGGAAATTTTTCAAATCGGACAATATCTTTCGTTCTGGCAACTCACTTGAAATTTACAAATTTTATCAGAAATTTAAAAGCTCCTCTTTACCATTAAATAAATAGTTTAAGAAGGGTGGTGCTATACCGCACCTCGGAGACTCAATTGGGTACATTGTGATTACAATTAAATAAATATTCGATGATTTTGGTTAAAAATACTAGTTTTTTACATATCAAAATTAAACCTCTTATAAGAAGACCCTTAATTTTAATTATACTCTATATGTAATAGTACGTTTCCATCGCCTTTAATTCAAGTAGGTTTAAGTAAATCACTTCAAAGTATTTCCGTCGAGCTTGTGAGTTATTTGTTTGTTGGAATTTTCGTACTCAATTTATGGGCGCTGCAGCTGTAATGTGAATTTTATACACATGAAGTTGACATTTAAAATTGATTAAATATTCCCTAATGTCACTTTTTTCGAAAATGTCAATAATAATTGATAGATTACCTAGGGATGGAGCTTGTAATTTTATAAGCAACCTAGGGTTGCATAGATAAATCCAGTTCGAAGAATAGTATTTTCGAAGTGATTTAAAATAAATCAACTAATTTGAGGTGCTTTATCCATATCGAGCCATAACCGCTAAAATAGCTTAAGCAACACATTTTTTGGACTCCGATTTTTTGACGAAAATCGACTATTTACGATTGCAAATGATCGATTTTGGTCAAAAATTGAAGTTTGAAAATTATGTCGCTTAAGCTATTTTCGCGGTTATGGCACGATATACCAAATGTATGGTAAATCATATATAAATTAACATGATTTGCTCAAATCATCATTATTTGTCTAAATCACACTAGTGGAATTATACTATAATAGTGTTTTCGCATTGTCATAGTTTTAATAAATGTTCGTTTTAAACCCTTTTTTGAATTGGCCTTGAGTAGGTTTTATTAAATGCAACCTTGTTTTCGCTGTACTAAGTGCAATGCTACCAAGTTAAATTGCTTGAAAGCAGCTTTAATGTTTACGCAGTGTATAAGAAGAGATACTTAATGAAACATTTTCAATTTAGTTAGTGTTTTTTGGGGTTGTTGTTGTTACAATTAAGTTTAACATTTACTAACGCACTACAAATCCCATATTATTATTTTACTTATTCAGTGAAATATTTTTTATAAAAATACATTGAAATTGATTATTGAGGGGCTTAGTTGGATCCAGTAAAATAATAATGTGGGATTATTAGTGCGTTAATAAATGTTAAACTTAAATTTTTCAATCTAAAATCCTGGAAAAAAATATTTTGGACGGAAAACTACGAAAATATTATCATTGACCTCTGGACGAAGAAAACATCCATGTGCCTATAAAAAAGTTTAATTTATAATGTATGAATGTGTGTATGTGCGCTTGGAAATTCCAAGTTGCATGAAAACATTTACAGAACATTCTATAGTTTCCCTGTCAAGAGAAAAATAGTTTAAATAAAATGTACAAAGTATTCCCCAAAATCTCATCACAGAACTCGGGCAAAACATGTCCCGGCACGAACATGTTCCAACTCCAAAAATTGTTGCAATAGTACGATACTCGCCAGATGACATAAGCAATTGCAAGATTCTTCATTGCTGCTTTAAACACAAGAGCTTTTTTTCTCTTAAAATCCGCTTAGGTTGTTTATGCGAGCATATAACGCCTTGATTTCCAAACACTTCTTGATTTTTTATAACAACATAGTTCCATACTTTTGAAATACTAATTTACAAAATATAAAATAATTTCCATTTTAGAGCGCATTGTGTGTTTTTATTAAAAGAAAAACAGCTTTTGTACAGTGTGTCAAATAAATGCTATAAAAAGAAGGAAAAAACCGATACTTACAATCATTTCTAGAGGAGAGTTATTTTATTTTCAACAAATTTATTAGACAACCTGTGTGCTTAATCTGAATTTATGAAACTTGTAGTGTGAACACGCAAAATCAGCTGTTTATGATTTTAATTTTAAAACCAGGTTTTAACTTTAGGTGTGAAAATACTATAAAATGAATAGGAAACAAATAAGAATTAACGGATAAAGCGATTCACCTTTATTCCAGTTGTACACATCAACGTCACTTTAACCCAATACCAAATAATTGGAGCTTGAGTACCAGTTGTGGAAAACAACTAACTCATGTTGGCAGATTTATGCTACTTTCTAAACTTTAGGAAACGTAAATAGGTTGTCAGTAGCACAAAATTGTTCTCGCGAGCGAGTAAACAAGCCCCAATTTTTTTTTGTGTTGTGCTAAAGCGACGTCGATGTCGGCAACTGGAATAAGGGTGATTATTGTCTTTAGTGATTGTAATTTAAGCTTTCTCGTATCTTATTTAATTTAAAACTTTGTATACACACCAAACGCTGCTGATTAGCGTGGAACTATTTACCTGCAAAAACAGCGCGTTGTTCCATTCTGCTAGTGTTTGTTAAAATAGTTAAACTTAGCCTGATTTAATAAAATCATTAACCAAATACAATTTTCAACTTACCATCCGCATGGCTTATTTTTAATCACTGTACTTCTCTTATTCGTAGAGGAGTTGGTCGCGTATCAGCATCTAAATGTTGACAGCGTGTTGGGGGTCAAACGTTTTTATACTTAAATTAAAATTATGACACACAGTTCTAAAACACAACAGCAACAACAATCAAACAAACAAAAAAGCAAACAGTCCCGTACAAATGTGTAAATAAAGATTTAATGTGATCCTGTTGCTGCTGCTGTTCTACAACATACATACACATACATATACATATGTAGGATGTACAAACATTATTCGTACTCGTACATATAGTTCAACTCATGCACATTTCTACAGACATAATTTTTATTTCCACATGGCTAAATTTGTTTATTTATATGAATGAATTTTAGAGTGTGTGTGTGTGAAGTTTTTTCTCTCTGTTAACTACAGAAGCACTTCATACAGTCGTTTCATTTTCTATTCCCTTATATAATTTCACTTAACTTTTTGTTTTCTTCCTACTGCTCTGTTTGCCCAGTTGTGGGCTTTTTTTCATTCGACTGCATACATACGTTATGATCCACACATGGAAGAACGTAATATTTGGTTGTACTGTATTGTCCCATTGTTCTGTTGTCCGCAAGTGTATTTGTGTGTTGCCCAACTGACCTGGAGGTACCCAATTTCATAATGTTGACTTTAGTGACTTGTTCGCAATCTAAGTTGGAGTAGTTATTGTAGAAATATTTTCACTTAAATAAGGCAGTATTATATGGGCGAAAAGTTTAATTTCAAATTAATTTTATAATTAATACAATGGAAGTGCTTCCATATTTTTGATTTGATATTGGAGTATATATGTATGTATATTATTTTAATTTATGATTTGAATAAATTGAATTTGTTATATTTTAAGTTGATATGAGCATTTTCTATGCATTTGGGATAAAAAACTTTTCATAATGTATTTTAAACATCGCATATTTAATTTACATTTACAAAATATGAATTACTTTTTATTTGTTTTGTTGTGTATTAAGACAATTCATCTCATAGCAAATTTCCATTTTTTTCTACCATATGACCAAAATTTTATTTGTTTTAAAAAAATTTGTTTTTTTAATTTAAGTTTCAATAATATATATATATTTTAAATCCTGGCACATCAATAAGGTAATTCTAGTTCCACAATAAATATTACAAAACCAAAAAACACATGAAGCTCGTTGGTACAAATGATTATGACACTTGTCAAAGAAGGATAACATTACCAGATTGCATGTCTCTTGTAATGTATGTGAAACGACATAAAAAACTGAATACAACGGCAACGTCGATTATCCGAAAAAGAAAAATTGTAATTTTATTTTTTACATCGATTCAATTTTTTTTTGCATCGATCAACCGTGATTATCTTTATTATCCTGAATTGCAAGCACGCAACTATTTTCAGCCAAAATATTATTTCCTTACAGTACATATTTGTGCATATTTTGATTAAACACTAACCTAAAATCCATTTATCTTTCTTTTATTATACATGTGGCAAAAAAAAACAAAAAAACCTTATTCCTTATTAACCGATAAAATCGATTATCCAGAATGCTCCCGGTCTCGACTATTACGGATAATCGAGGCCTAACTGTATTTGTATTGTGTTTAGTGACAATGCAAATAATAGCATATTTTTAGGCTTAAACCAAACAAACCACATTTGACATTTGACTTAGAAAACAACCTAAAGTCATCTGGCTTACGTCCCTTTTCACAATGTATGGTTTAAGCTACAAAAAGAGAGAATAATGTTCATCTCTTTATATCGGTAAAAATATTGCCAAGTTAGCAGATTATCAAGAAATTATATGACACCCTTACGATTACAAATGTATATAATGCATAGCATATGTCAGCGATAGGTGTTGTGCCAAACAAGAACTTGGTAAAAATGTATATCTCACTGCTTTTGATGGCCAAAATTTTTGATAGGAACTTGGCCTTTTTTCACATTGATGTTTTTGTGAGGATATCATTTAACATGAAAATAAGGAACTGAAATACTAATGCTGGTGAAAACAGTTGCGTTCACTCAACATGCATATCCACGAGAATATTTCATACAGTCTGGCAACACTATTGACAGTGAAAAAAGTGCGGTGAATTGTGAACACTGAAATTTGGAGAAAAATTAACTCATACCAAATATTAAGACTCGTGCTATTATAGCTTTGAAGATATAAGATTATTGTTAATTAATTTTTATGGGAGAAGCCCCTTCTCCCGGGAATATTCCACCAATATTTTGAATTACTTCGCATCTCGCTCTCAAAAGAGTACACAGCTAATTTTAAAACTCTTGCTATTATATCTTTCAAAATATAAGATTACTATTAATTACTTTGTAGGGGGTGCCCTTCCGCCGGTCATATTCAACTAATATTTTGAAAAACTTCGCATCTCGCACTCCAAAGAGTCTACAGCAAATTTGAAGACTTGCTATTATATATAAATTTCAATACTTTCACTCATATAGCTTTCAAGATATAAGATATTTCCAACCTGCCGAATAGACACACAAAATTTCATAAAAATCGGTCAAGCCGTTTCGAGGAAGTTCATTGTAAAGACCGTGACGAGGAATTTTTTTTTTTGCAGAAAATTATGTTAATAAGATAAAATCTAAGGGATAAGGGAAACATTTTTAAAAGCTGAACAGAGGAGCAGCTGATTTAGTTGTATCGTTTTCCTAGATAGCATATGTTGATTAGAGTTTAAAACAAACAAAATTCGTTAAACTTTAATAATTTTCTTTGTTTTTGTTGATATATTTTGGCCCATTTTCATTGAAAATTGTTTGTGGTTTCTCATCACAAGAAACTCTACGTATATTTTCATATAATCTAAAGGCCAGACCCACGATATCGACAACGTTCGACTTGTCGCACACTTACATTTGAAACAACAACAAAATATTAAAATTTGTTTTTGTTTTGAATGTAAGTGTGCGACAAGTCGAACGTTGTCGATATGGTGGGTTTGGACCTAAATGAGCCTCTTTATGTTTCTCAGTCGGTTTGCTCGATATTCCCATGACTAAAATATAAACTTAAAAATTTCAAAATGTTTAAGAAAAAGTGACAATCCAAATCACCACACTATTTCCAGTGAACAAATGTTGGCTCTAGTGTTCAAAATAATTGTCAAAACAATTCATTCGAACCGTTGTGGGTGTATAAATCAAAAGTGATCATTCAAATTAGTGAACACTTTCGAGCCAAAATTCCCTTATGAAATCATCAAAAAGGAATTAGAAAGACTTTAAAAGACTAATGAGACGTCTAATAAAATACAATTTTTTTCACTCATGATGTGCAAAAAGTAATTAAATTTTTATTTAAAATGTTGATTCTTATTGATATTGTTTATAAAGCTAGTTACAAAATAATGAGTATAGTAAATCTTGCTTTTTATAAATAAAAATAAAATACTTCAAGACATTGCTTTCAATTGCGTAATAAGAAATAATTTCAAGAAATTACTGCTTAATCAATTATCTGAATATTGTTAAAAATCACTCTCTAAAAAGTCAAAAATACACACTTATTGATTCTTTGGAAGCAGAAAAAAAAATAAATAAATAACTTCAAATTTTTTTCACTGAGTAGTTACTCCTTTCACATTTGCGTTCTCTTATACATTATAGTCCAGCTGTTTCCGCGGCATTGTCCGTTCAGAATTAAATTTTTACTAACCTCATATAAAAGTAAAAGTAAATAAATTCAGTAAAGTGCAACTTTGATTCACGCACGAAGGCTTCCACACGGACACTACATATCCTACCCTATGTAGACATTTTTTTTTAATTAAGTACCCGTTGAACCTTTTTTTAATTTTTGGCATTTTTTTTTAGTTTTGGTGCTTTTTCTTAGTTTTAGCGTTAGTTTTAGTTTTTTGGACTTTTTTCTGTTTATGGCGTTTTATTTTTTTTTTTTTGTTTTGCTGTTTTTCTTTGTTTGCGTGCTTTTAGATGCATATCGATCTATATTTTAAGTATTATCAAAATCTGTTGTATAGTTTCAAGGAGGTAGAAACTGTCCCCACCCTCTCTTAGTCCCATTTTATATATACATATACATATATATATATATATATATATATATATATATATATATATATATTTCCACGGAAAAATCCACTTGCTTGTTGGGTGCGACATTAACCAATTAAGCTTGTATTTCATAACAATGTGTCTCGATTATTCTTAAAATTTTCCTTAGCGTAGGCTGATTTACGACCTACACAAGTATATAAAAAAGTAAAAAAAAAACTTTCGTATTATTTCCAAAAAAAAAGTATATTGACTTGCTGTTGCACGTGACAAAAAGTTGACACTCCTGAGGAAATGCATATGTACATATATGTATGTGTTTTTTTAGATGTGAATCTATCCGTTTAGAACGATTTATCGACTAACCGTTTAGTCTATAAATCGTAACAAATAAACAAAGCTACTTTTTTATTCGGACAGGGGAATGACTGAATCCTAAAAGCTCTTACTTTAATAGATTTTCTGCTAAAACGATAATAAATATTTTGTGGGTGTGGGGACCTTACTCACCCACAACCATATCATAAGTAAGCTCTGGAGATTACGTCTTATATGCATAGTAACATACAAACTTTACCTCATTTTATATAGTAACAGATAAATGTATGTAAATACTTATATGTTAAATTCACATTAAGCTAAAAAACATTAAAATTATTTGTTCACCAAATTAAACTCTTATGCAGGGTATACACGATACTTAATTTGGGACTTGGCGTAGTATGAGTTGTAGTACTCTTTTTAAGATACACGTTACTACAAATCATACTAATTCATTTGAAAGAAAATTTTTAAGGCAATACCCACGCGGATAAATGAATAATTTGGTGGATTTATTAACTAAAAGTGAACTGCAGTGAAAAAGAATGAAAAAATAACGCAAAAAGAAAAGCGGCATGTTGTAGAGAATGATTAAAATAATATTTTATTTTTCTTTTTTTAATTAAAATATCCTCTACATAAAACTAATTTTAAAATTGAGTCGCAGAAACACTGCGTTTTCTAAATCATTTCTTCATAAAACTAATTTTGCTGTACAACAGCATGATACATAATACTTATTATCGTACTTATCGAAGCTCCGCTCACAAAAATCAAAAATTTTTGATTTTCGTACTACAAAGTATATTTCAGAAGTACGACAGCATGATACACGTTACTAATTTCATACTTGTACGATTTATCGTACGATTTGTAGTATCGTGTATACTCACCATAAGACTTCGAAGCAAATAGTTGTTAATATTTATTTATGTAAAAAAATTTTATACAGATATCTGTAACGCAAATGTATGTATGTATGTATGTATGTGTATTTATACTTGTCTAACCTTTGCTAGTTGAATTATATTTTAATCTACTTTAAAAAGCAATTTTTGAAAATAGAATTATATACATTTTATGAATGATTTTCTTAAATAAAACTACCTGAAACATAATTACAAAAATAAAACAGGAAATATAAAAAAGTATTACTACTAGAACATGTATGAATTAAGAGTTGTGCAGTACGACATGAACTTAATTAAAACTAAAATTTTATAAGCTTTTCAGGCATTAAACGTAAGAGCAGCCAACATAAAATAAAAAAAACAAAAACAAAATTAAAATGTTCAAAATAAATCTGGCTGACGCTTGAATAACAGCTTCTGTCCTTACAATGAGACATTTAACGCCTTTAGGTAGCAAGACAGGATACAAGTAACACTCTTCTAGTGTTCCTGAAAAAAATAAATAAAACATAAACAAAATTTAATAAGGTACATACATACATACATATACTTGCATATTTGTAGTAGATAAAAATACCAATGTAGCCGAAAATATAACAACACCCAACAAGTTTACCTCTTAATAAATACCGACACACAAATAAACAGGACTGGCAGACACATAGACAAACAGATGGGGCAACGAAAAGACAAGCATTGTGCAGAGACAGACTAAAAATATGAAAAATTAAAAACCAAAAATAAACAATAAATACAAAACTAAACCCTTAGCTGTTCAGCTTTAGGTGTTGCAAGCACCATGCAACTCACACTCCACTCTGAGATGAACTAGCTAAGGTTTCCCATCCCATACTTAGACTAAGAAATAATATTTTGCTACTTGATGTTGATGTTGCTGTTCTTGAAGAGAACAGCAAAAATTCTTTTAAATATAAGGTCTGTTGTGAAGATGACTATAACGACAATGATGGAACGATGTGTTAATTAAGGTCAAAATAATTATGAGAAAATTGAAAACTTCATTTACCAAACACTTTGCATTTCAGTTTGCCAGAGTTTCAAGCCAGGAATTTGCACATAATCATACCTACCTAAATTTTAAAGAAAGAACGAAGGAACAGTGGTTGAGGATGGTGAACTAAATTTGTATTAATCGTTTTTTTAACTTATTCCTTTTTTCATAAAAATTTTGATTTATCCGATTATATATAATATTCTGCAATTATTAGAAGTGTTGAAGCCTATTCCAATGTACTGAGAGAAGGCAGGACAGTCTTGTATACATACGAGTACAATTCGTAATTATGAAAAGCGCCTTCCTTTTAATGTATTTTGTCACCTCAACGCTAAGGACATGAATATCCCTTTATAAGGTTGTCATGCCCTGCGTATTTCAGATATCCTTCCGTCTAGATGCCTTCATGACAACACAACAAAATAAATAATTATTATATTGGGCTAAATGACATTAAAATGAATCCAAATAAAATAACTACCAATGAAATGGCACCTAAACAAATTATATACATACGTAAGTTGCAGCAACAGTCAAGAAATAATGACAAAGTTAAATTAGTCCTAAACCTCGAAATAAAATAAAACCCAATTTTGAGAAATCAATTGAAGTTAGGTGCAGTGATAAACGCCCAAAAATATGATGCAAATCGCAAATATGTATATAAATGTGGAGAAAACGCAAAAGTGCCTAAATGGAGATAAGCGAATTTCGAGTTAATGGCAATCCTGTAATTTTGATATTTAAAAGTAGCCCAGAGAAAAATTTCAATTACTCTTTGTCCGATTTTTGAGGAAGTTATAGCGCAATGACTTGCTGCTTATCATTCTTCATAAATTGCATTGTTTAATAAAAGGATAAAAGCTGAACTATTAAAAAGGTTTTGTATAGAATTTATGATATTAAAAAAAAAAATACTGTTAAGACAAATGAATACAAACAAATCTTTTATTTTTTTATTTTGTTAAGTTTTATTTTTAACATCCTACTAAAATAACAAAAATTAAAAATTTTAAAAACCGCCACATACATCTAGAAAAGATGTGATATCTTCTAAACATAGCTAAGAACCCTCTCGATCAAGTCGCCTTTCAAACGGAAAAAAACTAAATCAAAATCGGTCCAGCCGTCTGGTTTGTACGTCGAAACGGACAGACACACTGAAACATAGACACACACTACAAACTTATAACAACCCTTTTTAATTCCCGACCAAACAAAAATCAAGGCATTTTCGTGTTCATTTCCTTTCATTTCCAGCTGTTCAATAAAATTGAATAATTCCAAAAAACATATATAAAATTATTTCCAATAAATTAAAAAATGCTAACAAATTTTAGAGTTATTTTGTTGGTAAGTAACTGCCAAAAATGTATGAAAATGTTTAGGGGGTTATGTTTGGACTAGGGTGATCGACTCGTTTTTTCAACCGGTTTTAAACCCGGTTTTTTTCACAATACGGTTGTCGGTTTATTCAAAATATTGATTTTTCGAATGTCGAATAGTCCGGTTTTTTTACAATTTAAAAACCGGCTGATTCGAATACTTTTCGATTTCTACATTTTGCAATAAAATTAGTTTTTACAATGTTAAAACTTAGACCAACGTGTTCTGTTGATTTTCCTATGTATTTTTTTTTCAGTGTAAAAGTCTAATCATTTTTTGAGCATGGCGACACTTACTGAAACATGAAATTAAACCGAAATTATTTTATGAGGTGATAGCAGAGGCTAATTTAATTGGCCTTATGGCGTGCAATGGATTTCAAAATACAGTTGCAAAAAGTGTTTTTTAGTTTTGTTGACATTTTTCTTCATATTTTATAAAGAGGTAGATATGAACCTTGTCCATGCATTCATATGTACATATACATATATACTGTTAAGGAATAAACTCTACATACACCCATCATTTTGGGGGTTTGAGGAAACTTGGAAAGAAATTCAAAAAACTAATTATGCCAATATTTAGGGTGCTAATAAATATGTTTATACAAAAAATAAAAATTAAAAAATAATTACAATAAGAACAACATATTAGACCATATTTGGATGCCATTTGTTGACGGCTTGGTACCTCACAGCATTTTCAAACAAGTTGACGACATCAAACATTTTGCACGTATTTTCTTCATGTATTTTATGCGTGTGTATGTAGACTTTTTTCCTATGTATTTGGAATATATTTGCTACTTACTTATTTTTTAATTTTTTGTATAAACATATTTATTAGTACCCTAAATATTGGCATAATTAATTTTTTGAGTTTCTTCCCAAATTTTCAAAAACCCTAAAAATGATGGTTGTATGTAGTTTATTCCTCGACTGTATATTATATATACATATTTATGTATTATACATAAGTATATGAACTTAATTTTTATGTTTTACCTTTAATTTTTGTATTGTTTTATTATATTTATATGAACTGTTAACTCTTCTTTTTAATAAAGCAATTTAAAATCAAAAATTTCCTATAATAATTTTCTTACTTAAAAAAACCGGTTGACCGGTTTTTCCTGAATTGTAAAAACCGAAACAGGGTTTTTCACAATTTCAAATAATCGAACTATTTGAAAACCGGTTTCTGGAAAAAGTCGAATAATCGATCACCCTAGTTTGGACGTTATTTCGTACCGGCTGGATTTGGCGAAAAACTAATATATGAAAAGCCAGAAATATATATTGTTACATTTTTAATTTTAAAGAATGTTATGTGTGTATGCTGCAATTAAATAATAAGTCGCCAGTATGCAATTCTTATAAAATCAGCGCACTTTATTTACTCAACACTTATATTAAGAGCTCTTAAACACACAATGTTAAATTAACCACTCCTAGAAAGCCGCGATGTTAACTTTTGGGCTTATGAAAGAAAAAGGAGAATATAAAGAAGAGGAGAGTTATCATATATTTTTCTCTTTACTGTGACCTTTTAGAATCGTCATTGAAATATCTATCATCCTATGGAGTGGCAGGCACAACTTTTTTCTTCTTCTTTATATGGGAGTTGACCCAGTCTAATGCGCATTCTTACTAAAATAGTTTGGTAGAATTGAAAATGCGAAATATTACTCTATGATCATTTTTCGAAAATATAATGTTTCCCATATATTGCCTTTAGATTTCACTGTATTTCCAAACAGATGATTTGCGTATGCCGGTTTTATGTTAACGTTAAGAAGAAATTTACTGCATAGTGTAATGCTTAACGTAGCATTTTAATCTGATTAGAGCAAATACCCTTACTCTCTTCTAATTCTAATTTTCTTTATTTTCATTTCGTAAGCTTTATTTTGCTTTGTTTATTCATGTTTTTTTTTTTTTTTTTTTGCAAAATTTCAGTCATATCGAAAGTTCTCTTGCATGGTTTATGAAAATCGTACTCAAGCAGAAAATTTAAATAAATTCATATTTTGCAAGGCATAGATAAGAAAATTTATTATTATTTTTGTTGACCAAACTCTTAGTTGTTGGTGTTGCTGTTAGTGCTTCTGCTACTACCAATAGAATTCAACGTCTTGTTGCTGCTATTTATAAAATACAACAGCGTAAAAAAACAAAAATGTTGAAGACGATGAAGATGAGAAACAACTACAGCAACATTCTGACAATGATGATATACAACTAAATCTAAAGTAATAGTTTCTTTTAGCATAAGAGTGAGTAATGGTGTTTGTTAAATATTTATATATATGTATCTTTATAATTTTATTCAAGAATGCATTCATTCATTGCCACTTTAGCCATTCTATTACAAAAAATAAAATAAAAATAAAAAGTTGCTCCTGTAGCAGATCTGTAATGTATTAAATTAAAAACTCATTCACTATCCTACTTATTAGATTGTTATTTATTTTTGATGGATTTAAGATATAATTAAAGTTTGTTAGGAGTTACAAAAATAAATTGGAAATAATAAACTCGGTAAAGTGCGACTTTCATTCGTACACGATGGGTTTCATACGGACACTACCTACATATGTATGTAATACTATACGAACTTTGGCCTTTATAATCGAACACCTTACCTGCCCCGATATTCTGTAATTCGCTTAAGATAAAGCTAAATTCGATCGCTAAAATGCTGAACAAATACAAAATTAAACTAAAATTTCGGCGAATTAAACTTTAAGCCATTGCTGGATTTATCAAGACACATTTGAAAATTGCATTCGTAATCGAAAATCAATTAATTGACTTTATAAAATTTTAGCAATACAGATTTAGATTTAGCGAGTTAGCGAGTTACAGAATAAGGTACCTGATGTATCCATTAAAAAAATTAAAGTGCCCGGTAAATTTTTTTCGTTTTGGCCACTATTTTCTTGTTTTTGGCATTTTATTTTGTTTAGCAATTTTTTATCTCTGCCTCTTTTTGTTTTGGCGATTTTTTCGGTGTCTTTTCGTTTTAGCACTTTTTTCGGTTTTTTCTTTTTTTTTTTTTTTTTTTTGTTTTAGCAATTTTTTATGTTTGGCGCTTTTTTTGTTTTTGGCGATTTTCTAGTTTTTTTTTGGCGACCTTTGGTGATTTTCTTGCATTTTAGCGATTTATTTTATTTTTGTTGATATTTTTCATTTAAGCACTGTTTTCATTCCGGCGATTTTTCGTTTCGACAATAACCCTCAAAGTTTGCCCTTAAGACCATTTATTCAATGGATTTTTTTCCAGTTTTCTTTTGACTAATACCTGATTTACATTAAGCATTTTTTTCATGAACATAGTTGCATGAAAATTTTTTATTTGTCAATAGGAGGCTTGGACGAGCAAGGCATTCTACGTCCTTTTTTATACAAAATTATCTTCTAAAGCGCTGCAATTAGCAAATAGAAAAGGTTTCGTGCAACAAATTTCATGAAAAAATGCTTAATGTAAATTAGGTATAAATGTATATGTATGAAATAATTTAATATAAATAATTTTCATATAAATGTAATTTTGGTATATATAATTTTGGTATTTTGTTGGTTATTTTCTTCATTATTTTCTAAAATATTAATTTTAGAAAAAAACTTTCTTTGAGACGAATGCTGTAGAATATAAGTGCTAAAATATTGTTTTTTTTTTTATTTTTTTTTTTTTTTATTTATTTATTTAGTAGTAGTATTTAAAATACTTTAGGTTCTCTTAATTCTAGTTACATAATATTAAAGTTTAAATCTAAACAAAGCTCTATGTTGAATTATTTCTCACAAATGTTATAATTATTCTATTAAATGTATTAAAATTCTCCTCATTTTTTTGCTTCGTTTGGTAGCATATTATACAGGTTCAATCCTTTGTAAAATAATGATCGCTGCATTGCGGTTGTTGAAACTCTCTGAAGTCTAAAGTTTTCTGAATTTCTAAGGCAGTAGGGTTGTACTTCTCCAACATATTCTATTTGGTCACACAAGTATTGTGGTGCTTCGCCTATTTTTATTTTTCTAATAAATTTGAGTGTGTTCAGTTGTAACCGTTGCTTTATATTTAACCATTTCAGTGTGTTGAGCATAAATTGTGTTGGCGTATATCTATTGTATTTTAAAATTGATCTCATTGCTTTATTCTGTAATTTTTGTAGTCTTTCTATTTGTGTATTTGTGCAGCATGTATATAAAATAGTGGAACCGAATTCAAAATGTGGTTTTATTATTATGTTATATATGTTAATTGCAGTCATTATTGAGACTTTACTTCTTAAGCGTTTAAAAAATCCTATTTTTTTACCAATCTTTTTGCATATGTAGTTAATATGTTCTTTAAATTTTAAATCCTTGTCTATTATAAAACCTAGATATTTTATTTGATTTACTTTTTCTATTACTGTATCATTGATTGTAATTACCAAATCACTATTCATGTTGATTTCCATTAATTTTGTTTTATTTTCATTCAATTTTAATTTATTCATTTTAAGCCACTCATTTATTTTCATTAAATCGTACATTGTGTTTTCTCGACATATTGTTTCATTTTTTGCCTCGGTAAAAATCAACGTATCATCCGCGTATAATACTATTTCACATTTTTTCAATATGTTTGGCATATCGTTTATATATATTATAAATAATAATGCGCCCAGAATAGAACCTTGAGGCACACCAAATTCATTGTTTAATATACCTGATATTTTATTATTCACTTTAGTTTTTTGTCTTCTTTCCGTTAAATAACTTTTAAACCATCTTAGTTCTTTGTCTTTCACTCCATACATGTATAGTTTTTGTAGCAATATATCTCGGTCAATTGTTTCGAAAGCCCTTTTAAAATCTAGGAAGATTGCCATTACTTTATTATTTTTATCTATTTTTTTCCACCTATTTATTACGTAGTTGACAGCTGTTTCACATGAAAAACTTTTTCGGAATCCTGATTGATATTTTGAGAATAACTTATTTCTCTCCATATAACTTTCCAAGTGTATTTTAACAACTTGTTCTATTATTTTTTCACACGTTTTTAAGGTATTTATTGGGCGATATTCTTCACTTTTCTGAGTTTTTTTAACTTTCTCAATTGGTGTTACCATTGTCTCTTTCCATGACTCAGGAAAAATTCCTGTTTCTAAAGATTTATTTATTATATAAAGTAGTTTATTTCCTATTAAATTCCAATTATCTAAAATAATGTTTATTGATACTTTGTTGAAGTCTGGTTTCTTTTTCATCCTCTTACATATATCTAAGAGTTCTTGAATATTAATTGCACGAAAATTTAATTTGCTAGTTATCACAGGTACTTGATTTATATATTGCACATCTTCTATACTATCTCTTATATCTTTTAAGCTATTTATAAAGAAAAGGTTAAACTGATTAGCAATTTGGTAACTATCCTTAAATTCTATTTGATTGAATGTAACAGATTCTATCATCTATCTATCTATCTATCATTCTATCACAGTTCGGTTTTTCTTAAGAATTAAGTCTTTGATTTCTTTCCACATTTGCTTCTGATTATCTGCATTATTTATTCTATTGCAAATGTATCTATTTTTCTCGTTCACTATTTTGGTTTTATATATATTTCTTATTGTTTTGTAATTTTTCCATTCTATGTCCGTATTTACTGACCTTGCAATTTGGTATTTAACAATTTTTTCTTGCTTTAACTGCCTTAGTTCTTGATTAAACCAGCGGCATTCGTAATTTTCTTTTATTTTAATTATTTTTGTAAATTTTTCAATAGTTTTTTCAATGCACGCATCAAACAAGTTGACATTGTTATTTAAGGTATAATTTTCATTAATTGTTAGCACTTGGCCTAATTCTCTAGAAAACAGATTTTTGTTGTATTTGAAACTATTTAATTCTTTGTATTGTATTTGTTCTAATTCATTTGAATTACATTCAATATTTATGCTTATTGTCTCATGATCCGATATTTTATTGTCACTGTTGATGTCTACTGATATTTTGTCTTTGTTCGTTATAACTAAATCTATTATAGTTCTTGTATTCTGTGTTACTCTTGTATATTCATTAACTATTTGTTTTACTCCGTTGTCATTAAGTATGCTTTCTAGTTTTTGTTTATAAAAACCATTTCGTGACCAATCTATATTAAAATCTCCTATTATTACTATTTCATTATTATATTCACTAAGTTCTTCGATAACTTTTTCAAAATTTTCACAAAATTCAGCTTCACTGTATGATGGAGATCTATATACTGCTGCCAATATAAAATAATTGTTTTTATTTTTTACAGTGCATGCATTTATCCAGTATTTTAAGTCCTCTACTTTTTCAAAAATTTTCTTTATTTTATAATTTTGTTTAAAATATATTATAACACCTCCTGTTCTTATGGATTCAGAAAATGTTGTGATTTGTCCATATCCATCTAATGTAATTTCTTCTTCTTCGATGTCTTTTGTTAAGTGCGTTTCTGAGAGCACTATAAAATCAGGTTGCTCATTTTCGACCATAATTTCTACTTGATTATAATTATTGATTAAACCCTGAACATTTGTATAAATAATACGAACTAAATTCTTTGATTGTTACAAATTTATTCCAATTCTTCTCTGTTTTGTACTCAATTTATTTTTATAAACGGGGCACTCACGATTCATTGTATGGTGATTTTCGTCTAGTCCAAGATTAAGCTTTTTATTTACTCGTATACAATTGATACATTTTTCTATTATTTCCTGATCACACTCTCTGTTATTATGATTTCCATGACATTTTATACATATTTCTTGGTTTCTACAATCTTTAGCTATATGGTTAAAACCTTTGCATTTAAAGCATTGTGTTATTTCGGTTCCGTCGAAAACTCTACATTTTTCCCAACCAATATTTACTTTTTGTTCTTCCATTATTTTTTTGTATAACTCATTATCAATATTAAGTCTAGCACTATAAATTGTTTTGTTATTCTTTTTAAAACTGTATATTTTAGAAATTTTCATTTTACTTTCACGCAAAATTGGGTTTTGTTCTTTTAGCTTATCCATTATTTCTTCTTCAGAATATTTAAATGATATATCTGTTATTGTAACACTCATTTCAACTGGGTTGGGCACCTTAATTTCATAACCTTCACTCATTTTGTCTTGTATAGCTACTTTTATTTTTTCTCTTTCTTCATCATTATCTGTTTGTATTACTAAAGTTCCATTTCTTCTATTTTCAACACTAGTTATTTTTAAGTTTACCGGGTCTACTTTCTTGTTTAATTCTTCTTTTGTTTTTTCAATTCCTTGTTTTTCTTTGGGTTTAATTATTAAAGGCACTTTTTTTGTTACACTAGGCATCACTGTTTTGCCTCTCACTGTTTCTGCATATGACATTACTTTTTTTGGCGCACTTGTCTCTTTTATAACTTTCTTTATTTCGTTGCACATTTTATTGTTGTTTTCCTCTATTGATGAATACATTTGTTTGTTTTTATTTTCAAAGTCATTAACAGATCCATATAATTTTTGAACTTCTTGTAAATTTTTATCAAAGAGTTTTTGAGCACTATCTATTTTCTTCAGCCTTTCTTCATATCGCTTTTCAATAGCTTCCAATAATTTTTTAATCCCATTTTCGTTCTCTTTTAAAACCGCATTAAATTCATACTTATAATCCACCAATTGTTGTTTGTTTTTGGCGACTCCATCTTGTATGTCTTTCAACACAATATCAACATTATGAATGTATTGTATACAGTCATCGCATATGAATCTCACATAATTTTTACTTTCCAGGATTCCAACCGAATATTGGTCAAGCCCAGAACATTTTGCTGTACAATGATAGACTTTCTTACAAACTCCATCACATTGTATGCCTGTCTCACCCCTAATTAATGTTCTACATTTACTGCATTCTGCCGGCATTGCAGCGCAAAAAAATAAACACTAAGTTTCAATCTTTTGTTATGAAATATAACAATTTTATTGTCCACATATGGTCCCCAAGTTCGTCTATTAATTTTGATACACTTTTTTAATTTTTAACACCGTTCTTATTTAAATATTAATATATTTAAGGAGCTTTATGCAAATTTAACTTGTTATTTTACAGAGTTGCCAATAGATAGATAGAATGATAGATAGATGTTATGCATCATATTCTTGTAAAATGTTTTTTTAAAAAGATAGTCATATGTAAACAAATTACATTGAAAATGGGCTTAAAGGCCAATTTCAGGGGCGGAAGCACGCTCTAAAATACAACTTATCGCTATGAAATTTTTTGTATTTTTTTTTACATAAAACTGAAGCGATTTGAGGGGAGAGAATATAACAAACAAAAAAAAACAAAATAACGGCCACTCTAATGTATATACGTACGTATGATACGTATGCATGTGTGAATATACTAGTGCTGCGATACTATCGATATTTTCTACTATCGATATACATCAATAGTTCAGATTTCACTATCGATACTATCGACATTACTATCGACTGAACGTTTGTACCTGAGAAAGAAATATATAACTAATTTTTTATCAGGTTACAGTTAGTTTTTTATCCCTTTATTGAAAGTATATAGTCTTATGTTTATTTTAATATGTATGTGTGTACTCGTATCTACAAACGTTATTTTAGGTGACAGTTTTTGAAAAATTTTGCTGTCAATTAAAAAAATTTAAAAATACCTCAGGTTTTCGAAACTGCATAATATCGATATCGATATTTCTTTCTATCGATATTTTAAAACTATCGATAGTACTATCAATAGTATCCCAGCACTAGAATATACACCCTAGATAACGCGACTAGTCCATACATGCATGTAAGGACTAGCCCGAAGAGGAGTAGGAGTACTTTAAAACTACTCAAAATATATGAAAGAAAGGTGGTCGATGTAACATTGCGATGCCCTGGGCTTAGACCGCATGGTCTTAATTTACGTTGCATCAGACTAACCCCAAAACTACCTAATATGGAATAGTTATAGGCTACTCGCATACAATTTGTAAGTACCTAAGAACGATCATAACGGTTTAAATACGAACACTTATCGTGCAGCATTGTAACTAGTCTCTTTGACCTAGATTGGACCACGTACTCCAATATTATTTGCAGGGCATTAAAAAAATGCCACACGAAGCACGAATGCGTAGTGTAAACGACATGATTCATAAACGTGATTCAGAGAGCGAAGCATGTTACAGTCTGCCAATTGAGCGATGCCAACTTGGTGCTTTTGGCACTATTTTTAGTGCTTTTTGAAAACTCAAACGCCAAAGTTTGAGCGTTAGTGCCAAACTAAGTAAAAGCACTATGTAGTGCTTTTAAAAAATCTGTGTATATCTTAAAATTACTTTAATAAAAACTTCGAACATTTATTTTTTTCAGTGTAAAGCATACCTTTTTCGTCTTATATATTTCATTAAAGATGATACTATTGCCAAAATAGAGAATAGCTTAGAAAATATTAAAAATTATTAAACTCACTCCCTGAATCTTCCCTCGTTTTCCACGTTAGTGCTTTTTACTCTTGTTAGTGCTTTTTTTTAAATTTTGATGTGCTTTTAGAGCCAAAAAAGTTGGCATTACTGCTTTAGGTCTATTCTCGTTTGAATATCGTTTTAAAACGACAGATAAAAACGAAGATTTTACATTGAAATGATAATACGGTATTCGGGTAACACGGTACATTTTCAATGTAAACTTGTCGTTTTTCA
Organism: Tachina grossa; assembly: GCA_949987645.1. NCBI lineage: Eukaryota > Metazoa > Arthropoda > Insecta > Diptera > Tachinidae > Tachina > Tachina grossa. The sequence goes on along the minus strand of OX465274.1, from coordinate 158,230,241 downwards.
TTATGTGTCGTTTTAGAACGATACTCAAGCTAGAATAGACGGAAATGTTTGCAATTAATTGCTCAATTCACAAGCTTTGGTGTATCCTTTAAAGTTGTATTTAAGTAAATAATTTCAAACAAAAATTCTGAAAACAAAATCCACTTATTTGTAGTAAAATGTTTTTGTTTTGATTATTTTGTTTCAAATTGTCTTTTTAAATAAAACTTTAAGCGATACTACAAGGATTGTGCATTGAGCAAATATGTATTTCATTTTATTGTAAATACTTACATACATATACACACTTTTAAACATATACATATACAGTACATATTATACATATTTGTTCTTGTTGGATGATTGGTTTGGCTCGCTTAATATATGGCTCAATGGTTAGTGCGGGCACGAAATCAGCAAAAAGTATGAAGTACGTACGTACTCATCGTGGCAAGTAGGAACCACTGAAGCCATTAAAAATCACATACATACATACTTACATATTTTCACACGTACATACATACTTGCATATTTTCATGCACACAGCACAACAAGTAGTCTTTTAAAAGTTATTATTTAATGGCTGTGCAAAACTTTTCCTTTCAATGTCACTCATAATTATGCACATTTTAGTCCTTTTCACTGTTTTTATTAATATACATTATAGTACATATTTCTTTTTTTTTCCTATGGTTTGGAACTCCACTTTGCCAGTTTTTTTTCTGTTTATTTATTTATCACACTTTTGTGTTTTATTATGTTATTAAAATAATATTATTTTTTTATGAAACATTCAGTTTCATTTCTCACGGTAGTAAAAGCATTATGAGAAAAGTTTTAGACCAATTTAATGGATTTTATAAAATACGACTTTATAATTATTTAGTTAGTATGTATCATGCTGAATGTAAGGAATGTTTAAAAAAAAAATGTCAGTAAAAAGCGTAAACATAATTTTCTAAATAATAAAGATAATTAAATGAACTTGAAAGTGTAACAAGCTTGAAAAGTTTAATGGCTTTTAAGCCCTTGTGCTGCCGTTAATTTAATTATGGCCGTATACTTTTATTATTTATATAAAAAAAATGACAATCATGGCAGCAAATACACTTGATGTTATAATTAATATTTGTATAAAGTTTTTAAGTAATTTATCACACAGAATCTAGAAGTTCAGGATTTAACAAAAAAAAAAGTATTCAAAGGTTTTTCCCGTTAATTAAATTTTATTTTATACGAAAACCAAAATAAATCACATCTTGATTCTTAATACATATATCAACTTACCTCATTATTTTATTCATAAATTTTTTTTATTAGAGTGTCTCTACAAGTGGATGGTAACATGCTACGAAAAAAATACATAGTTACTTTTTTCTGCAAAATTAACGAAATTTTTCTATCTACGAATATTACACTTTAAATTTAAGCCATGAATTTTAAAATTTTACGAAAGTAAGGAAAATATTTGACTTTTCTTTTCTTTACTAAAGATAAGAAAAAATTGCTTCAAATCGCGTGTTAACAAAACAAACGGAAAGTTCTGTTGTTTCCTTTTTACTTCTGGGCAAAAAAATGCAAGAAAGATTTGAATCAAATTTTGCGACAAGCAAGCTTTGAGAAATAGTCCCCAGTTCTACAACAAAATTAAAACAGCAAAAAATACAGGTATTTTGTTTTAGAAACAAACGGAGTAGTGTAAAAAAATTTAAGTACAGGGTGGGCCAAAAGAAACCAAGGGGTGTAAAAGTTTAATAACTTTTTTGTTTATTAATTTTTTTTATTTTTTCTTTCAGATTATATAGACAACACTTGGAGAATTTATAATGGAGAGGTTCACAACTGAACAGAGAACCAGAACAATAGAATTTTATTATTTAAACCAGAGATGAAAATTTGATTATGAGTGATGAAGCTCATTTTCATTTGAATGGCTTTGTTAATAAGCAGAACTGTAGGTTCTGGGGTTCTCAAAATCCAAGAACCATTCATCAACGCCAATTGCACCCCATCAGGTGTACAGTATGGTGTGGGATCACATCTGAAAATGTCATTGGGCCCTACTTCTTCGAGAATGAAGATGGAAGTGCTGTAACCGTAAATGGTGAGCGGAATCGGTTTATGATAGAAAATTTTTTACGTCCTGCTCTTGAAAACAGACCTGGTATGTGGTTTTAGCAGGACGGAGCCACTGCCCATACTGCCCGAGACACAATGGCACTTTTAAGTCAAATTTTTGGAGAGCGAATAATATCTCGAAATTCGGAAATTATTTGGCCAGCGCGATCGCCAGATTTGACAGCACCCGACTATTTTCTTTGGGGTTTTTTAAGGAGCGAGTGTATGTGAACAAGCCAGAGACAATCCTTGAACTCAAGGCAAACATTGTTGCAGAAATTCGAACGCTACAGCCACAAGTTTTGAAAGATGTTATGGAAAATGCTCTACAAAGAGCCCATCAGTGCAAAGCTGAAAACGGTGGTCATTTAAGAGACATCATTTTTCATACTTAGTGTAAAAAAATTTCCATTTTGTATATTATATAATCTGAAAGAAAAAATAAAAAAAAGTTAATAAACAAAAAAGTTATTAAACTTTTACACCCCTTGGTTTCTTTTGGCCCACCCTGTATTATCCTGACAAACGCTTTATACAAAATCACACAAATTGACACACACTTTATGCAAAATCTTAGCCAGCTGGGCTTGTGTATCTCTCTCCCTATGTATCTCTCTCTCTCTCTCTCTCTCTCTCTCTCTCACCCCTATAAGCAGCGTTGTCAACTCGGTGCTTTTCGCACCGTTTTTAGTGCTTTTTGAAATTTTCGACGCGAAAAATTTTGAATTTAGTGCTCAGTGCTTTTTTTAATTCATATTCGGTGCTTTTTGTTTCGAGGCGGTGGCACTAAACGAAAAATTCATAGAAAAAGTTCCTTACATATTTTTTTTCTTTTCGAGGAAGTCTTTCATTCAAAAACATAAGCTCTGAAGTTAAACTTTAACACTTTAATCATAATTCATGTAAACAGTGTTTTGCCATACAACAAAGAAGACATAATACAAGTATTTACTCAAATATAGTATAATAGCGATATTTTGTCTAGTAGAGACAATGGATGGAGAAAGATTGATTGACTTAATTCAATTATCAAAACTTGCATTCCCACCAAACTTCTGTTATTTCCAAATTGAAACTCAGAGGTCTATCGAATGAATCGATATGAATATTTTTTTTATATGTATATAACTTGATAAAATTGGAAATCACTTTTTTTAATTATTAACTTTGTCATTTATATTGTTTTATATTTTATATTGTTTTTGCTGCACAACACTTTTGACACCATTTTTATTTCGATCAAAATTTATTATCTTTGTCACATAGTTCATCTGATTCGAGAGATTCGTTTGTTCATTGGCGAAAAAAAATTTAATTTTTTTTATAATTACTTGAAAATGCTTTGTCAAATTGATTTAAGAATTCACTTATTCTTATAGAAATAAAATGTGTATCGGATGCCTCAAATTCGAAATTTTAGGAATAGATTGCAAGGTCAACCGATTCCTATATTTTTTATGTACATGTCGTCGTTTGCGGCACACTATATTCAAAATACATTATAATGTATAATTATACATGTTTGCAGCAAACCAATAACCAATCGACGATGTGTAAAATTTTTTTTAATAAAACAATAAAATTTTAAATTTAGTGCTTTTTTACTTAAATTACGCGCTTTTTTCCTGGTTTCGGTGCTTTTTGAAATTTAAAAGTTAACAACGCTGCCTATAAGCAAAGACTTGAACAGTGTTGCCATAAAATTATCATGCGAGAATCGGTTAAAAATTTCTGCTAAAACCTTCTACAGAAGAAAAGTATAATAATTGATTTTAAATTCACACATGATTTTTAACAGTTTTTTTTAAAGACTTGATTGCTTTTCTACGAAATAATAAGCTAAATCGAGAAGTGTAATTGCTAAAATGGCAACAAAATATTTTAAGAGGTGTAAAACATGACTTACTATCAGTTTCTAATAAACTAAAAAGAAATTTCATTCAACAATTTTTATTGAAAACAATAATCAACTAAGAAATATATAAGCTGTCGAACCACAAACGTTTACTTGAATACTTTAAAAACCAAATTAATTGCACAATCGAAAGGTCAATTAAAATGAATACCCTTACTCAATGGTATAACCATTTATTTTTTTTTAACTAACTAAACAGAATTTAATTTGTTTTGTAACTTCAATAGATTTTATTTTATTTCATTTTAAATTATAATTGTTTGGTTTTTTTTAATTTTTTTATAACTGCATTAAATGTTTTAAAATGATACATATGAAATCAAGAAAGTGCACTTGTATAAAAAAATATAAATAAAATAAAAATACTACAAGTATGTAAAAGTATGTACTTGACCTTATCCTACAATACACAAAGTACACTCCAGCACTCTTTTTAACACACTCATAAAAATTTAAAATATATGCAAAAAAAACAGAAAACTAAATCTAGTCGTTCTCGTTTTTTATGGTATGTACTCTAATAAATAAATATTTTATTCTATAATTTACTTGTGGTCATACTTTCATTTATTTACACACACACATACAAAACTAAACACACACATTCTACCCAGCGAATATTTTTAGTCAAAATCAATCAGAAACTATGCATAAGATGCCGCAGTTGTTGATCAAAAAACGTATCGAAAATTTCGTCAGTAAATTACAAGAATTCAAACATCTTTATCTGAGGAAATTCGTAAGACGCTTATGAAAACTCAACATAATTTTTCTGGAAAAATCATAAACGAAATTTTGACATACATATGTGAACAAAGGCGGAAACTATCTATCACAAGATTGACAGACCACTAGGCTTGTTTCAGAAATGTCCAATAACAGTAGTGTTAAATATTTTCTGCATTGTTTATAAAAAATATTTTGGATTTAAGCATTAAACACATACCGACCACAATTCCCATTAAAGCTGGTTACTTTTTACTAAGTACATTGTTATTAAAAATCAGTCAAATCAAAGAGAGATATGCTTCCAGGGCTGGAAAACGTAACTTTTTTTTCATATAAAAGTAAATAACTAAAATTAATTTCTTTCAACTTCCCGCACAGCGATTATAATCGTAATCGTAACCGCGATTAATAGCACCTTTTAATCGTAAACGTAATCGTAATCGAACCCTTCAATAGCTCGATTACGATTAAAAATTTTCTGAATTTTTAAGAAAAGAATTTATGCCAAATTTGCATAGAGGGCTAATTCAACTCATAAAGATAAATCATAAATTAATAATTTTAATACAAAATATATACATTTGGAATAAACATCTCTATATGTTTGCATTTCATTGGCGCTTTAACAAATCATCAGTAGAATTCAACCATACTTTCAAAAATAATTTGAAAATTTACATAAACTTTTTGGAAATTCCAATAGAATAAGCAAGTAGTGTCAGAAACTTCTACAAAATACAAGAAACGATTTATAATCGATGTGCATCGATTTTATTTTCCTACACCTTAATACAATAAAAGTATTATAAGACAAAACTTATTAAAAATAAAACTTATTAAAATCCAAATTAAGCACTTATTAAATTTATTATTTTATTTTATTATATTCTCCCAATTTTATTTTAAAAACGTCGTAATATCTCAAAAATTTCATTACCATTGACACAAATATGTTTCATTCGGTTGGCAGACAGATGCAGTTTGTTTTATCTTGGGACCTCGCATTATTACAAAAAACATAGAAATACTAAAAAAGGACATAGTTATATGTAAGTGAGTATCCACACGTGATGAATTTATATCATGATGAATGAACAACTTCGTGTAAAAAATGGTATAAAAAATACTGTTTTTATATGAACTTTTCATTCATTATGATATGAACACATCAGTTGTGAATAAAAAATTAAATAAAGAATAAATTAAGAAAGAAGAAATGTACATCGTCCTAGAAAAAGTTTCCTATCAAAAGATTGATTTCCTATAATTCGTATTGTTTTATATATACACCCAGAAAAAAGATTAGTTGGAAAACGGTTAGTCCAATAAAATATCATTTGCATTAACTATATTTCAGTTCACGCTATCAATTTTCTGTTAATCCAAAAAACAATCCATGTTCATTGCCATAAGGGCATAATTGTAACAAAAATGTGATTGTGACAATACTTAAATTGGAAACAAATTTCAATTAAAATAAACTTATGACAATATGTCAAATAATAAATTTGTTAAATTGTGTATTTTTATTTGCGTTTATTGTTTATTTTTATTTCAGCAAGGAAGGCCAATTTTTCTTTTACAGGTACCAATTATGATATTGTTTTAATTATATTAACCAAATTTTCGGTAGCAAGAATAACATTTATTTCAAATTTCATACTGTCAACCAATTTTTTCTGTTGCTGTAACTATTGGGTTGAGGGTTATAATTAAAATATAGTGGTACCACAAGAAAATTTCAGTCGCTATAGCAGAATTCTATGATAGTTGCTGCAACCGCTAAAATTCAATTGGCAACAAATTCGGTTGCCACAACTAATCTGTTTTCTCTGTGTATATATGAGTAAATTATGAACTTTATTTTACATGCTTTACAATTCTCCCAAAATAAATATATAATTTAATTAAAAAATCTAATTAAAACTCGAACTCAAGACAAAATAATTAAATTTCTTTGGTTAAACCCATACAGTTCGACTAAAACTCATGACACAATTTATTTTGTTTTTAGAAAAAATTATAATAGTAACGGGTGTTTTTTTAGAGGTATAGAACTTTGAATTAAAATAAAACACAAGAAAATCGTTTTAATGTCCATCAATTTGGCTTTATTGGAAGGATAATTTTATGCCATTAATGTTTAAATATGATTTCGGGCATGTGACCGCCGCGGCTGGCTCGAATAAAGCCAATTCTACAGGTCCAATTTTCAACCACTTTTTCGAGCATATGGGGCCGTATGTTGGCAATAACGCCACGAATGTTGGCTTCCAAGTCCCCTAACGTTTCTGGTTTGTTGGCGTATACGAGCGACTTCACATATCCCCAAAGAAAATAATCCAATGGTGTCAAATCACACGATCTTGGTGGCCAATTGACAGGTCCATTCCGCGAAATTATGCGCTCATCGAATGTTTCCTTCAATAAATCGATTGTGACGTGCGCTGTGTGGCATGTAGCGCCGTCTTGTTGGAACCACAACTCATCCACATTCATGCCATCCAATTCGGGAACAAAATAGTCGGTTATCATGGCTCTATACCGGTCTCCATTAACGGTAACTGACTCTCCAGCATTATTTCGGAAGAAGTATGGCCCAATGACTCCACCAGCCCATAGAGCACACCAAACAGTCAGTTTTTGTGGATGTAATGGCGTCTCAAGGGTCTCATGTGGATTCTCTTCACTCCAAATGCGGCAATTTTGCTTGTTGACGTAGCCATTCAACCAAAAATGAGCCTCATCACTGAACAAAATTTTGCGATGAAAATCAGCATCGAGATCAATCTCATTTTCGGCACATACACCAAAATCACGACGCATTGCATGGTCTCGCGGCTTTAATTCTTGCACAAGCTGGATCTTGTAAGGTCGCAAGCCAAGATCTTTGCGCAAAATCTTCCATAAAGTTGATGGACAAAGCTCCAATTGCTGTGCACGGTGGCGAATCGATTCATTCGGGTCCTCTTCAACACTTTGCTCTACAGCGGCAATTGTTTCTTCGGTGCGCACTGTTCGACGTCTCTGCGGATGCGTATTATCACATAGAGTAAACGTTGTGCAAAAACGATCCATGGTTAACCGAATTAATTGCTCTGATGGACGATTATGTCGACCATAAAATGGACGGAGCTTGCGGTAAACTTCGCGAACTGAACCATTATTTTCGAAATAAATTTGCACGATTTGCAAGCGTTGTTCTTTTGTCAACCTGTTTATGATAAAATGGCAAACCAAACTAAATATTAATCACTTCACAGCTGACAAAGTGGCAGCCAGTTAAAAAAGTGATGCCAACTTAAAGTTATATACCTCAATAAAAAAACACCCATTATATATTTTTGATGAATCATGATTAACCGATAATCGCTATTAGTCGCATATTTTTTTATCGTAATCGCGATTATGGAAATCTGCGATTATTTGCAAACTATATTCCCGCTATAGGAAGTAACTGATTTTTTTACCAATTTTAGAAAATCAAAATTTCATATTTCGACGTTTTGAGGCCCTAGTGTTCGATTCTGACTATTTTCGCGGTAATGTCCATACGTTATGTACATACATATCGTCGCTGCTTTAACTAACCGACCTAACTGACATTTTTTTGAAAAATGAGTTAAGTCCTCTACTAGACTTTATAAGTCATAATACACATTGTCTGCAATTTTTACGACTGTAAGCATTACTTTTGTTCCTATATAAATAAGTAAAAAGATTTCTGAAGCAGCCATAAGAATGAATGTATAAACCAACCATAAAAGCTGCTCTCCTGTTTTTTAAAATGTTAGTTAGGTCAGTTAGTTAAAACAGCGACGATATGTGTACATACATATTATAGCATTGCACAGATACATCTGTTTGTAATAGTTTTGCGTGTTTTTTGGTTCTGGTATGAACAAATATGTTATTTATCGTTTTCTGTTACTAGTTGTAAATGTTGATTTTTTAAGCAATTATTGTATGGTTGGGGAATGAGCAAATGAAAACAACACATTTATTTTTTTTTTTTTTTTTTTTGTTTTTCTACATAAAACTGCTTTTACCATAAGTGCCTTATGATGTGTTGAAAAAAAATGTAATTGGCTGATGAATGAATGAATGAAAGCAAAATTGCACATACATATGTAAGTAAATGATACATGTACATGAAACACATGCATTTGTAATTACTCTCAGAGCAAAATTGTCTCTTTCTCTCTCTATACTTTGGCTGCGCCACAAAATAACATAACGAATGTCCGCACATACATCTGCACATCATGTATTTGTTTCAATAGCGGTTTTTTCATATATTTGTATTACAATATGTATTTTTTGAGCAAAAACAGATCAAACAGTTGCTCAGCAGCAATACAATAAGCAATTGTTATTTGTTTTCAATTGTATTTTAATTTGGAAAACACACACACACAATAACTCTTATACCATGTTCACACTTATGGTCTTAAACGTGTTTAAGGCAAGTGTTTTAAAAAACTAAACACAACCGTTCACATTACATTTGAGATGTTTAAGGTTAACGTTTTGTCAATGAATTATTGTATTTGTAAGAAATTACGAACAATTATGCTTTTTTATTGGTTAATTATTTTCAAACCACAATTGTTCTTGTAAATATTTTAGTATTCTGTAACTAATTATTTGTTTACCAAATAATTTTTGACGTGAAGCCATTTAATAACAACACAAAGTTGACTGAATTATCAAAAAATGGACTGAACATACTCCATTATCGTGTTTAAGGAAGTGTTTAAATCTTAAACACTTCTTTTGAGATGTTTAACAAAACAAGTCAATGTATGGCAAAACATCTCAAAATCGTCGTGTTTAAGCTCTTAAACACGAATGAGGCGTTAAACACGTTTAAAACCATAAGTGTGAACATAGTATTATACTAGTTCTGTCGCTCACACTACAATTTTATGGTACATACCATGGTATATTTGTTTTGGCTATACAAACGAGTATACAAATGCAACCCTTTAATATATATGTACATATACATATAATTTTTACCACAATTTTAGTTTCATTTCTGTTGGAATAAGTAGTAATAGGAAATTGATTTTTGTATCTGCTCAAAAATATAAAAATTAAAAAATAATTGTTAACTATAGGATTTTTATTGTAAAAGTCATAACAAGTACGATCCCTGGACTTAGAAATATGTACGAGTATTTCCATTTTAATTTACAATTTTACATATTAGTACGTATGAGTAATACTGGTGAATAATAATAGTATATTACTCATACGTCGTGACTAAATTTGACAATACGAACACATTTGAAGCTATTTCTTCATTTTATTTAAAGCAATCCATATGAATATGTTTATATCACAGTGGGCCACCAAGAGAAACACGAGAGTAATGAATTCACGTATGTGTATTAATTTGTATAAGAATCCGATTGATGTTCGGCACTCTGGTGCTACTTTGGGCAGCCGGTTTATATCATTTAATAGGTAATTAAGTGCATTTCAAAATTTTTATAAAATGTGAGACATTTTAAATTTAATTGAACTATAGTGAATTCTAATCAGAAATAATTTCTTAATCGGACTTAAGTTCAGTAACTTCATTTTTTTAATGAAATGTAATAATAAATAAAATAAAGTAAAATCAACTGTAGAAAGCAAAAACAATATAACATAATATCCACTACACTAATACTTACATGTATGTACTGACGATACATCGAATAATTAAAAATAATTAATGTGATGATCGTAAAAGATAAGCAAAAATAGTTTAACATACTTAGGTAGAGTAATATAACTTCGTGCTAACCTAAATAGAAAAAATTAAAAAACGGAAATACAGAAAATTAATAATGATACTTACAAATGTATTTACCAAAGGTAAATCAATAATTATATACACAATAATCATTTCTCATATTCCATTTCATTAAAAATTTACGTTAAATAGCTAATGTTAATAACAATATCTAGCCAAGTATATAGATAGACATGGGTGCTGCTGAAGTGCGTGGCTGCACAGAAAAATTTGTCTTCTCTTCTTTAGAAACTCACATTAATTAATAAAAATATTTCATTCAATAAGAATTGAAATCACTGAACTTAAGAAATTAAGAAATTGTTTCTGATTATTTGGTAACTTTTAGAAAGTGTATAAAAACTTCTTTTTTATTATTTGCTGAAGTATTATATAAGATACCAATGAAAAACAAAATTAAGTCAAGGTCTAAAATAAACATTTTTAAATTAAAATCAAATTAGTTATAATAAGTATTTTACAATTTTTTTTTTACTTTATATTTATTTATATTATTTAATTTTTTATTTATATATAAGACTTATGAGCTTCTAAAAATTCCCTTAGGCGACGTGGCCAATTTTGACACCATGTACTTCAAATTATATTACAAGAGACTATCCAAAAATACATTTTCAATACACATACATACATCAATTTGTATTTGGACCATTAGTTCAGCAGATATTTACTTTTTTTGGTTACGGAATCATTGTACATCGGTGAAGAGTATAAAAGATTCCCCACAGCCGAATATAGCATTCTCACTTGTTTATGATTATTTCAGTTTAAGTCTTTTAATTTTTCCTTTCGCTATTTGTACAAATATTGGAATGTATATTTTTATGTCTGATAAGACATAAGAAAACTTGCAGAATTTTCTGAATATTTTTACAATATTTTCTTATAATTGTCACATTTTATTTATAATTTTTTATAACTTGAGCTATCTTCTATGAATTTGCACACTTTTCTGTCAAATATCTATTTAAAATTTAAAAATTAATTAATTATTTTAATAGGATAATATTTCTAAAAAGGACGTACTGAGAAACTGCTGAATGTCCTGTCAAATATCTGAGGAATCTTAGACAACTCGATTGATTGTCTTCTAAAGAATTCTGACATCCGACATGTCGGCAAAAAAATGCTTACTGGGTACATACTCGTACATTCAATATTGCGTCTCAAACGTAAAAATATTAAAATTCGAACAATGGAAAATAAGAAAATTTTAAATATTTTATAACCTAATAGCTTTATATAACAATTTTAATTGCATATTCTTGCTTCGTAATAGATACATACATATGTACATGCACACGAGTACTTATACTTCGTATAAAAGTATAAGTATTAGAAATAAAAGTAAGATGCAAATGAAAACAAAGTATGTGGATGAAGAAATTATTTGCTACAATAAACTCGGAAATTACTTTAGAATGTTTAGTTAACAAAGTTTTTATAGTCAAAGAATTGCTTCAAGGCAATTTATACGATGATACACAGATACTTTAGTTCGATACTGTGTGTGTAGTTTTTGAGAAAAGAAAAACTTTTTATTATAAAGATACTATATGTGTATTATATAAGTACATATATATACATATATAATAAGTAATATTTTGCATATGTACTTACATACATATATACTCTTATAAAAAGCCTAAAACATAGGGACATTTTACAAGATGTTCAAACTATTTAAAAATTTATTTATTATTGAAATTATATTTTATTATATTATTATTTATTGAAATTTAAATTTTAAAAATGTAACATAAACTGTTAGAACTAATTGAAGAGAAATATTGAGATTTACATACATACATACATACATATATAAAGGGTGTTTTTTTTAGAGGTATAGAACTTCGAATTGAAATAAAACACAAGAAAATCGTTTTAATGTCCATCAATTTGGCTTTATTGGAAGGATAATTTTATGCCATTAATGTTTGAATATGATTTTGGGCATGTGGCCGCCGCGGCTGGCTCGAATAAAGCCAATTCTACAGGTCCAATTTTCAACCACTTTTTCGAGCATATGGGGCCGTATGTTGGCAATAACGCCACGAATGTTGGCTTCCAAGTCCCCTAACGTTTCTGGTTTGTTGGCGTAGACGAGCGACTTCACATATCCCCAAAGAAAATAATCCAATGGTGTCAAATCACACGATCTTGGTGGCCAATTGACAGGTCCATTCCGCGAAATTATGCGCTCATCGAATGTTTCCTTCAATAAATCGATTGTGACGTGCGCTGTGTGGCATGTAGCGCCGTCTTGTTGGAACCACAACTCATCCACATTCATGCCATCCAATTCGGGAACAAAATAGTCGGTTATCATGGCTCTATACCGGTCTCCATTAACGGTAACTGACTCTCCAGCATTATTTCGGAAGAAGTATGGCCCAATGACTCCACCAGCCCATAGAGCACACCAAACAGTCAGTTTTTGTGGATGTAATGGCGTCTCAAGGGTCTCATGTGGATTCTCTTCACTCCAAATGTGGCAATTTTGCTTGTTGACGTAGCCATTCAACCAAAAATGAGCCTCATCACTGAACAAAATTTTGCGATGAAAATCAGCATCGAGATCAATCTCATTTTCGGCCCATACACCAAAATCACGACGCATTGCATGGTCTCGCGGCTTTAATTCTTGCACAAGTTGATGGACAAAGCTCCAATTGCTGTGCACGGTGGCGAATCGATTCATTCGGGTCCTCTTCAACACTTTGCTCTACAGCGGCAATTGTTTCTTCGGTGCGCACTGTTTGACGTCTCTGCGGATGCGTATTATCACATAGAGTAAACGTAGTGCGAAAACGATCCATGGTTAACCGAATTAATTGCTCTGATGGACGATTATGTCGACCATAAAATGGACGGAGCTTGCGGTAAACTTCGCGAACTGAACCATTATTTTCGAAATAAATTTGCACGATTTGCAAGCGTTGTTCTTTTGTCAACCTGTTCACGATAAAATGGCAAACCAAACTAAATATTAATCACTTGACAGCTGACAAAATGGCCGCTAGTTAAAAAAGTGATGCCAACTTAAAGTTCTATACCTCGATAAAAAACACCCATTATATACAGTCAAATCCCGACAATTCGTAATCGCAAGGGTCCGGCCAATTCTTACGAATTATAGGGGTTTTCGATTTAGCGGGGTTTCGATTTAACGGGGTTAAAATAAAATAAATACGAATTAACGGGGATTTTCAATTTATTTACTAAAACGATAAAAAAGCATAAAAAATTGTTTAAAAAAAATAAAAATTTGTTGTTTTTGTAACACCGACATAGTTTTATGCGAGCACACACACACACACACACACACAAGCAAAAGCATAAAATTATTATTTCCATGTTTCTGTTATTTTTATTACGAATTATAAGTGGTAGTTAGCAAACAATTACGATTTATAAGAGGTAAAGAAGATTTTATTTGAAAAAAAAATTACGATTTAGCGAGGGAACCAAAATGTATGGAAATTTTACGAATTAACGAAATTTTTTCAAGGTACCGACAGTTTATTACGAATTATCGGGAATTACGATTTATCGGGGTACGAATTATCGGGATTTGACTGTATATATATATAGGACTATGAAATTTAAGGAGAAACTACTCAGTCCACAGTATGTCTCATGAAAAAGCACATATACATTTGTTTAACTTGCTGCATGAATGCAAAAAATCTGCGGTAGCATGGCTATTAAGAATTCAATAGCTAGGGATCTTTATTGGAAATAAGCAAATCGGAGATACCAAGATTCTCCCGATGGGTAAAAAAATTGGGAAAGTGCTAATCAGTCTGTTCGTGATGAAGTTTCAAATGTTCACAAATCATTATCATAGACATACAAAGGCTTTGGAATGCGTAACTATAAAACTATATCTTTAGAAAATATATATCGGAAAATCTTCACTTGTATATTTTTCTAAAAGTGTTACATGTTTTTTAATAATTCGTCCGACTTTTGATGTTAGCCACTGTATATATATGTATATATATTGAACTTCTATGCTAATGTGTAGTTTCCACACTACAAATCTCTGTAGAAAATTTATATGAAAAGAAAGCACTAAATTTTTTTAGTGATTTCTGTGAAAATTTTCTAGGCAATTTTACTGTTCATAATACGAAAACTACACCTAAAACTTGAAGTGTAAACTTCTTTAATATCGACAGAAAAAATTTTGGTTTACAGGAAATAATTGGAGTATTCACAAGGGTGTATTAAGTGTCCTAAGGATCATAATGTCTTAACATTGTAACATAGTTTAAAAAAAATTGTTGTGGCTCAAACAAAAAGGTCATAAAGTTATAAGACTTTCTCAGCTATATTTATTGTTTGTCATAACTACATGTAGAAATGAGTGAGATTTTACCAAAGTAATTGAGAGAGAGTAAGGCTGAGTTTACATCTGGCATTTCTTGTCTGTCATCGTAACCAACTAATTACTAATGAAAAACTGTTTTATTCAGACATATATTTATTGATTTAACAGTTTCCAATCATGTTGGATTCTATAAAAATGTCTGTTACTTATGTATGCAACTGTTTAAGTTAACAAATACGTGTCTGAATCAAACTGTTTTTCATTAGTAATTAGTGGTTACGCTTCTTTTACTCTTGTGTGGCACATGTCACACAGATGGAAACCCGGCCTAAGAAATGTACGAAGGTGCTAAAAGCAAAATACAAATAAGTACAATATTTATATGTAATTGTAAATTATAAGGGGTTGCTCACAGCAGTCATATTTTTTCGTTTTATAACTTTGAAACGTTTTAACTTATGAGTACTATTTGCATACCCCAAATATTTTTGGTCAGTTGTAACTTCCATAAATATTTATTAATTTAAACAGTTTCATACATAACTAATAGACAATTTTATAGAATGTAACATGATTGGAAACAGTTTAAATCAATAAATACATGTCTGCACTCAAAAAAAAACTAACTAAAACTTTGGAAAATTTTCTAAATTTGAGTAAGTTGTCATATGGCGCCAAAGCTGTTTTTTACTCGAAACCAGTAAAATATTTACTAAATTTTTAGTTCATTAATGAACTAGTTTATAGTAATTATATTTTTATATTTAAATAAAATTTTTCTAAAATTAAGTCAAATTTCACCATAAAATTCGGAGAATTGCAAAAAAGGTTTTTCATCTTTTATTTCAAATTTAGTAAATTTTTCAAAGTTTTTTTTTGTCTTTAATTTTGGTACTTTTTTGTTTTTAATTAAATTCTATGCCACATGGTATGTTTTTTATTATATCTTCATATTATATTCTTAATTAATTCACAATACGTACGTATTAATTCCTTGAGAGGGGGCAAGTATTGAACCAACAACGTTCTGACTGATAGGCAAGCACTCTAACCAACTGCCTAACAGGCAGACCGAATAAGCATTGAAATTTTTGTGTTTTAAAATTTTATTTTATTTTCAAAAAAAATTATTTCAAGTTCAAATATTCGTCGGATATATGAAAAATGTACTTGAATTTTTTTGCTTAATGCAAATAAAAAATATATTCTATAATTTAAAGAAAAAATACTTAAAACTGGTAAATATATTTCTAAAATTTGGAATAACTTTTTATATCTTTCAAGTTAGTCAAATTTGATGAACTAATTAGGAGTACGTCATGTCCTAAAATTTATTTTTTGATTTATAACGAGATTGACTAGTTTTTAGGATACAATTTCCCTAAACTTTTAAACCATTTTCCATTTTTGGTAAATATTTCCTTTAAACCAGTAAAATTGACCTTGAATGTGAGAATTTTTGTGTGTATTTTTATGAACTACTTTTGCGAATATCAACTTTTTATTTTTTACTCATATTAAGTAATTTTTACTAGATTTTTGTAAAAATTTACTTAAACTTAGAAAAAATTACTTAAACCTAGAAATTTTTTTTACTTTAATTTAGAAAAAATTTTTCCTTAATAATAGTATATGTCTTTTTTTTTTTTGAGTGTGGATCAAACAGTTTTTCAATATATATGTATTTGTATTTAATTACTCGACCTTATTTTTAATATGAATTTGTGTGGTTTTAAAGATATTGTATCTATTCAGGCTTTCAAGGTCATTCAATTTCTTTAAAATGTAATAAAAGACGTATTCTTATTTCATTTTTAATGTATCCGACGTTTCGTTGGGATTTTCCAACATCTTCAGGGATAATTATTTTTATTGAAATATATTTTATCTTTTATTCCAATTTACTTTTAAATTTTTGGGATGTATTTTGAAGAGACATAAAATGTACAACATAAAACACATAACGTAAAAAATAATTGCAAATATAAATAAAATAAAAATAAAATATCACAGCCTTTTCTTAACTTCTAATATCACAGTCGGAATTACATTAGTAATTAGTTTTTGGGCATTTGGCATACAAGAAATGCCAGATGTAACCTCAGCCTATGAATAAGAGGCAGTTTCTCTTGGAGAGCCTAATACCAAAGAATATAAATTGTATAGAATGCGCATCTGAGCTAAAAAGTTAAAAATTTTTTGCTTACGCTTTAGATGCGGGGGAAAAGTATAAAGCGCAAGCAAACACAAACTGAGAGCATTATATTCTTTGCTCTTATCACCAGCGTTGCCGTTGTGCGACTTAAGTGGCATTTTGCTACTTTTTCAACAGCAAAACATGCGGCCAATTGCAAAAAAAAACTATGTAAAAATATCCGAGTTTTCCCACAAAAAATACCGATTTTCGGAGGAAAGTTGCTGTTGCTGAAATAAAACTTGTTTTAAGGATGATAAGTTTCCAAATTCTGCAGTTGTAAAGTCAGTGAATTATACCTTATTTCTTCATCTTTATAAAACATAATTTACAAAAAACATAAAGTATAAACATAAATTAGCGCTACTAAACAATTTTCAAATAGACTTAAAGTAGACACTTGTCAAAGATTAGATTCCAAGTAAAGAACTTATTAAGAAATACAGGATGTTCAGTTAAAAAAATATGTATTTAAGAACTATGCATAATGACTTGAAAGAATAGTATAACTATATTATCCTCTTCAGAATCGAATTTTAAAATTTTCTACAAAACTTTAAATGGGTTTTCCTCAAAGTAAATTTTTTGAGTTATTCTGGTTTTTAAGTAAATAAGTGAGATGAACCATGTCCAATATATGTATTTATGTTTTTACTGTCTCTAATTTTTTTTATAAATCTTAAGTAATTTGGTAAATTACGGCACTCGAACAAAATATGCATTTAATTTCGATTGGAATTTCATTCGATATGAAATGCCGCAACTTGACCACTCTTTTTTTAGATTTCATGATTTTTTTATATTTAGTAGCTATCTATAATAGGTTTATACTCGTCTTATTTGCAATTAAAAACTGTATTTGTAAATACTCTACTAGCCGGTATTATAGAAACATGTTCGTAGTTAATTAATTAATTATTTGAATTATTTTTACTTTTTTCATTTATAAATGAAAAATTATAATAATAACAAAAATTAAAACTTTTAAAACCCCCGAATATTTCTAGAAAAGACGAGATTATCTTCTAAGCGGCTGGATCGATTTTATTAAAACATAGCTAAGAACCTTCTCGATCAAGTCACCTTTCAAACAGAAAAAACTAAATCAAAATCGGTCCAGCCGTTTGGTCTGTACGAGTACTTGTACAGACACACCGATACACAGACACACACTACAAACTTATAACACCCCTTTTTTTAGTCGGGGGTTAAAAAGAAAATGAATTAACTTCAGTTTTTCCATCTATATTTTACTTTACTTTTCTTGATGCTGATCATTTATATACATACATGCATACTTTAAGGCCCCAATTTTGGCTTCCAAATTTACTTCATTTGAACATATTTCAACTTATAAACATTTTATAAAAACTTACTTACTAACTTATAAAAATAATATTTTTATCAAGATTAAAGATGAAAGTAAGTTAAAATACATATTTTGTAATTGTGATACTCCGAGAAAAAATTTGCATTTGGAATCAAGGATTTTTTGCAATATTTTCATCATTTATTGGCTTTTCTATAAAATGATCGACATCATCGAGCCGAATATCGCCAAATGGACGAACAGCTCTTTTTCTAATACCTTATATGCTAAACTGTGTATATGATTGCCCTACGGCATACATTCTATTAAAATGATACAAAGGGATAAATGAAAAAAAGGGTCATAAAAAGTTTCATTGGCACGAAAAGGGGACAAAAGTGATACTTTAATGTCACAACGGCAACGCTGCTCTCAGCAATGCAAGCGTAGCATACACTGCAGAAAGAAATGAGAGTGTGTACGCTGGACGGGTAGTACTGGAAATACCCGTCATAGAAAATTTTAGCTTGTATGAGATGCGCATTCTATATGATTTATATTCTTTGCTAATACCTTGAATGTAGAGACACTTTTTATTATAATATAAAGTCTTAGTGCAGTTGGAAAAAACACAACAGATTCTTCTTCTGAACAACTACGAGTATATGATACCAAAGATCCAAATTGCTATAAAAAAAGCTTGTAAAAAATAAATTAGAATATTATTTTGTAAAACGATATTCCATAATTATATTTGCCTACAATGACATGCATTACCTTCAAGTAACTAAACTTAACATTTAGTCATCTTAAAAACTATTAATATAAATTTGAATATTCCTCAGGTAAATAAATACAAATACAAACATTTTTTTAACCAGCAAAACAACCGACCGCAACAAGACATCCTTACTCGTTTGTTAAAAACGCATGTATTTTTTTTTTGTAGTGAGAACAAACAAACGGACTAGAAATAAATTTGCTTTTAAAAAAATATTATGAACTCGTGATTGCAAATGCAATTTTACTTTAAAAAAATTAAGGTGGTATGTTAAGTTTATTACACTGTTTGACAAAAGAAAATAATACCTGGCATATATTACTATTTATCTGCATTTCAAATTTTCCAAACACCTACAAATGCTTGAGTTACGGCTAAAAAGCTGTTTTCGTACCGGTATGCACCAGAGAATGACAATGAGTACTCAAAAAAAATATGCTTACGTAAATTGACAAATGTAGCGCAAACAGTTCTTACGTTCGCATATTTTCTTTCAAACAACTATGACTATCGCCGATTTGTTTATGCGAAAAACTAAAAGTAAAGAGGAACATTCGTATCAAACGCATTGACTTTCTATCATACTTATAGTCGTAGTATGCTTATACTCAGACTATGGATATTTAGTTGGACAAAAAAATATACGCATAATATTCGGGATATTTTTTCGTCATTCATCAACGTATACATACATTTGTGTGTATAAAATGGAATGAAAAATGGGGTTTGGGTGTTTAAAAATATGCTTTATAAATAAAATAGCCCAATATATACACATGTGTTGCTGATTAATACTCAGAGTATTTTTATACTTATGCATATGATTGTAGCTCACACACTCCATAAATTTTAATTGTAGTCGTTTGTGCTGCGTAATTTAAGAAATGTGTATGAACATAGTTGTTTTTTGTTTGTAGTTATACGTATTCGATTTAAAATTAATGCTTGTGTTTGCATATAATACTCAAAGAG
This sequence comes from Tachina grossa, assembly GCA_949987645.1. Lineage (NCBI taxonomy): Eukaryota > Metazoa > Arthropoda > Insecta > Diptera > Tachinidae > Tachina > Tachina grossa. Next base: position 158,210,102 of record OX465274.1, on the reverse strand, counting down.
TACTTAAAACAATACTCATTCTCTGGTATGCAGTCATTAAGCAATAACTAAGTTGAATATCAACACATTTTTGAACTTATAAACGAATTTAGAAAGAACAGAATTAAATCTTTTGAACGATATATCGTAGGCTTGTATATACTTTTTATAACATACGATATTTTAACGAACTCGAACGAGGAAGAGTCGCCTCATCGGCTGGCTAAAATATTTATTTATTTATTTGAGATTTATCTTAACCATGTGCGCTCGTATTGTCAGAAAGGAAAAGAATTAACAGACAACAGAGTTTAATGTTACAAGGAAAATAAATTACGTATAAAAAAAGGTTAACAGTCTCTCCTGTAAAATTTGCTTGAAGTAAGTTAGCTGGTTTACACTCTAAGCCGACGATATATTTTATTTAAGTTTCTTTCACATATATGTATGTATGTACATATGTGCTCTTAATTATGAAAGTGGTCTAAGTCACATACATTTTTGCTGGGAAATTTTAAATAAATCTTACAAAAACTTCAAAAAATAATTGAAATTTATTTGCTGGTAGTTTAGCATGTCTATATACGTATTTCATTGGCGCTTGAACCAAATCATCAGTAGACTTTAACCACAAATTTTAAACAGTCACAAACCTCTTACTTTATGCATAGACTTTCAAAAACTATTTAAAAAATGTTAAATAAATTTGTATTAAACGAGACAGATAAAACTGTAAATTAAAAAGTGGCATAATATAAAAATATTTTCAGATTAGTTCCAATGTAATCAACTAAATATCTCTACACAAGAAATATATGACTTAGATCATTTTCATATTTAAGAGCACATATCGAGCCATAACCGCTAAAAAAGCTTAAGCGACACATTTTTTCGATTTCGTTTTTTTTACGAAAATCGACTATTTACGATCACAAATAATCGATTTTGGTCAAAAATTGAAGTTCGCAAATTATGTCGCTTAAGCTATTTTGGTGGTTATGGCACGATATATTTCTGTAATTTTCCACCAAATACATTTTTCGTTTTTTTTTGTAATTTTTCCACTTTGGATTCGTTCTTACACAATATTCTTGTACTGGAACCATACTATCCATGATATAAATATAGATGGTACTTCCATTCTCTATTTGTTTTTAAAAATAAGTATTTTTGAAGTTTGTTTTTTTTGAGAGAAATAAAGAAAAATGTTCCCATATAATAAAAAATTTAAGGCTTCCCCTAGAAATTTTTTTACAAAAATGTGTAATTATCTTAACAAAAATTTGGGAATAAATAAAGTTATATACATAACTACATACATATCTGTGAAGTTTAAAAAGTAATTGTGTAATAACTTATCTCATATTTTTAAGTTTTCTGCTTAATACAAATCTTTTAACTATAATTGCGTTCGCGTACTCAAAAGTTTTTACAAATTTTTACTGAACTTTACTGCATTTTACTAAACTGCGTTCGTTTACCCAAAATACAGTAAATGAGAACACAAATTGAGAGAGTAAACTGACAGTTATTGACTGAGTGTTTTGCAAATTTTTACTGCAGAAATTTGTCGTAGTAGAGTTTAGTAAGATAAAAACATATGATTCAAAATGTAAACAAATGGAAAGTAAGCAAATGAAAAGTGTAAAAATTTTAAAAAAGGTTAAATGGAAATCGTGAAAGTCATTAACAAGATAACTAATTTGTAAATGATAATAATAATAGCTGTTAATATACATATTTTGTAACATATTTTATTGAACCTTTTGTTTTGCAATTTATTTTAATTACTCAGAGTTGTAAAATTGTAAAGTATCTGGGTACTTAGTATCGCACTTGCTTTTAAAGTAATCAGTAACATTAACAAATAGTCATGTAATTTTTAGTATTTTAGCCAACAACAAAACAAGGAAATCAAAAAGAAATTAATTACAAATATTACGTGAAATAAATTATAGAATTTATTCTGATATTGTCCGTGTTATAAAAATATTGTATCGAGTACCAATAATTAAAAGAGTTGCATAGCACAAAGATTATATATTTTTCAACACTATGTGGAGTTAGAGTCAGCTGTTTCTTTAATCTTACTAATTTTTACTATTTTTCGTTCGCGTACTTTTTTTGGCTATCGCTCTTTTTGAGAGTAAACTTTAAAATTTTTGCAGTAACTACTCATTTACTGCATTTTACTGCAAAAGTAAGCGAACACACTTTATATTTTTATCTAAATTTGGCATTGAGAGGCCAACTTGATTGATGATTTGGATTATTTGACAACGCATTTTCATTAAGTTTAACAAATATTAATTGATAGCGTATTCTGTTTAATCTACATAATATGTTTCTTTTTGATTGTAAAATCCTTTTCTAAAAAAAATTGGTTTAATAACCGGTCAGATCTTTTGGCAAGTCTATTTCACAGATCTTATAGGCTCTTAGCCACTGTTGGCGAACACCAGGAAATGAAGGAAATTTAAAAAATGCTGCACTCTTATTTCTTTACTTATGCCCCAATTTAGTAAGAAGATTTAGGACGTTTTTTTTTTTTGTTTGAAAATAATTTTCTTGTTTTTGAATTCTCTATGAAATATGTGTGCACGTATTTCAACATCCAGAACATAGACGATTATAATTGATAACAACATTTCATTAATGTGCCATAAATGCCACTCACATTTTTATAGCGTATCCTCGTAATGTCAATGTTGCTCTTTAACGCAAAAATAAACATAGATTTTCTTTGTAGCTTTTTTAAAATAATAAGCAAATCACAAAGTAATAATAAGAAATCCATTAGCTATGCAAAAAAGCAAACTAAATGGCTGAATGTACAAACATTTAATATTTATTTCGAAATAACGGTCAACAACCGCTTAACTACAGTTTAACTGAACATTCATTATTCGTATAAAGCTGCCAAAGGGAATGAAATAAGAATACAACAAAATAGAACATTTAATACAAATGCTTGAAAAAAATATACCACTGCATGTTTTGCGGAAAAAAATTGAATACTTATGAAAATGCAAAAATATTTTTTCATTATGAGTGTGGTGAGGGTGAGTGTGAGTGCTTCACTGTCTAGCTAGCTGTTAATAATATACTCGTGGTACGAGTATTTTGTTCATTCAAAGTAATATTATACACTTCGTTGGGTTTGAGAGAAATGCTGAAATATTATGGTGGCACGTTGCCTGCATCTTAAATTAAATGCCAGTAAGCAAACAAAAAATTAAATGCAATTTACGTTTGGTACATAGTAAGTGGGCCTTTCTCCTGCTTTTCTCTTGTCTACTGGTACAATTTCCAAAACAACCACATCTGGCATGACCCTTCCACACCATGGTTTCAATACAATCTCTTTATTCTTTAAACAACTTTTTAACAATTGCTAAACGTTAATTTGAACGACTAAGACCTTTCTACTCACGTCGCAGTTCTTATTTCTTTTTTTTTAATGATTCATTAATTTTTTGAACATTTTTTTGTAGTCACTTGTTCCGATTTTTTAATGTTCGAAAAATAAAAAATAACATTTTCTAATCTACTATTTCATGCTTTAAAATTCAAATATTTTGTTGTGTTTCCTTTTGGTTGTTGTGTTCAAATATTTTTAACAATTTTTCTATTATTAAAATAATTGTAATAAATTTAAAAAAGAAAATATCCTAACAATTTGTTGTTGTGATCAAGTGCACTTGTTTTTTGGAAAAATAAAATGGATGTTAAAAGTCGGATTGCTGCTAAAGGATTAAAATCGCCGCATTCAACAGAAAAAAAGAAGTCGCTGGTAAGATTTCGTATATTGTAGAGTCCCGGTTCATACTTGCAATTTTTGTTGCGTCAACTTTTTTATTTGCTACTGCAAAAGAGCGAGAACGCGATACAAAAAGTATATAACACTCTCACACATATTCAAGAATTGCTGCAACAAAAATTGCAAGCCTGGATCGGGACTTAGACATGTATTTTACAAATTGTTCCAGCATATTGAAAGAAAGCGTTCTTTTGTCTATTTTTATCGAAAACAACAGTAACAAAATATACATATAACGACCCTTTTCACAATGTACAATTAAAAACTAACAGGGACTTTAACGGCAAGTTTTATATGCAGAACTGTCAGTTAACTCTTAATCATACATTGTGCAAAGGGACGTAAATTTGTTTTTGTTTTCAATATAAATCAAGGTGTATATCTAGGTGGCAGCGCTACTTCAGCTGATAATTTTTTGCTCTATGTGCTTTGTAGCTGGTGAATGTCAAAAACTTCATTTTGTTTTGGTTTTGATGCAATTATTTTTGTACTTTTGACGTTCTTTGCATCTTTACACAACTATGGTTGCGGTATTTTTGTATAACAAATCCTTATACAGTCACCTGTATAATTACACCATGATATAAATTGTCAAACAAAACGTTTTCTTTCGACATCGAAAGACATACTGTAAACATACCGTGTTTTTGTCAAAAAATGTGTCGATAATTTTTGGCGGTTATGGATCGATATGTATGTATGTATGAATGGTTTTTTATTATATTATGTATGTATATGTAAAGCAGGACATAGCAAAGATAATCGCAGTGACTATACTTCAATATAAAAAATAGGTCTCTTATCCTCTCCTATACTATGAAACAACGACAGAACGTTGTGACACATTCAACGTTAAATTTCTTTTTCTTTAGTCTTCCGAACAGTTTTAGCTGCTTCAACTTGTACTGCATTACGCTTGGCTTCCATATCATGGTAATTAGGGAATAGTAAACAAATGACATCGTTATTCCCCTCTGTTCAATGGGGGGCTATCATGATTATGTTGTTCATCGTAACATTGAAAACATCTTTGTCTAATTCCAATTTCAATCTGCACACATCTTGTGTTATGACCTCTTATTATCAGCTCTATTTCGAATAACAATTCCCCGGTATTTTTCTCCCCACTCCTAGTTCCACTGATTTAAAAAAGGATTTTGCAAATATTCAAATGAAACAAAACAGCTGGAGATTAAAAACAAGCTGCGTCGTTTGAGCTTGTGCTTTCATACAATTTGGAGAGAAATAAAGCAAAGACAAGAACCTGTGGAAAATGCAAAGCAAATAGAATCAATGCAATTAGAAAGCTTTATTTAATTCTTTTCTTGAAGAGCGAGAAAAATGTTGCTGTTTTAGAAAAAAATAATGTATATCCTCACAAAAACATAAATGTGAAAAACGGCCAAGTTCCTATCCAAAATTTCGGTCATTAAAAGTTGTGAGATATAAATTTTGACCAAGTTCTTCTTTGCCACAATATCTAACACAGAAATATATTATGTATGATAAAAATTTGTAATCGTAAGGGTGTCATATAATTTCTAGATAATCTGCCATCTTGACAACATTTTTATCAATATAAAAAAATAAACATTTATACATTATTCTCTCCTTTTTTAGAAAGGAAAATATATTGCCAAGTTAGCAGATTCTCTAGAAATTATATGACACCCTTACGATTACAAATTTTTATCATACATAATATATTTCTGTGTTAGATATTGTGGCAAAGAAGAACTTGGTCAAAATTTATATCTCACAACTTTTAATGGCCGAAATTTTGGATAGGAACTTGGCCGTTTTTCACATTTATGTTTTTGTGAGGATAAGAAATTACAACAATCTTATAAAAGGTGGATAACTAAGAAAAAATAACGCAAAAACATTTTTAATGGCATTTAGAAGACATGTACTTGCATTCTCTCTGTTTGTTTTTTAATTGAAATAAAAAAACGTTTCCACATAATGAAAAATTTATATTTTCTCTTAGAATTGAAATTCACTCTTGGACACTTTCAGCTCAATTCTAAATATTCCCCCGGGAAATAATACCCACGGAATTCATTTTCTTCTAAAAATAAAATCCACCTATCCTAAACAGATTGAGCTAAAAAAATTTAAATTTGAGGGAGAATTTCGAATTTTCGTTAAATATAGTTCACTATTTCATTTCCAGTTGTTTTATTTTAACAAGAGGCTTGCAAATGAATTTTTGGAATGGAGAAACCATGAATAGGGAATAAAATGCCGGAGAGATGGTATTCAGAATAAGGCTGTTTGGATTTGCATTTGTTAACTGATAGCCTGCAAAACAATAAAAATCCGAGATTAGTTAAATTCGAGAAGGTTAATATTTTTGTAACTAATTGTCGTATGAATATGCTGAATAAATAAAAATCAGTTTTTTTCTAAATTTTAAATTGTTTGAGCTTATCCTGTGTTGCTGCTTTAATTCTTTGTTCAACTGTTGCGCATAAAATTTGCAAATATATTTTTAGGAGCAAAAATTCTCAGAAGATGAAAAGTTGTGTATAAAGGAGTTGAAAAAATTGTACTTGGAAACAATTAAACTAGACGTGGACTTGCAACGTGAAATTTATAATCTAGAGAAATCTTATGAGCAGAAACACAACGAAATCTTTGATAAGCGTATTAAAATACTAGAGTATGTTAAAAAAAAGCAAAACGTACATAATACAAACTAAGATTTTTATACAAAAAAAATACTTGCAGAGATTTTAAAAATGTTGCCAAAGGTGGTGATGCTAGAGAAGAAGAAGGTCACGTTAACAATTTTTGGCTGAAAGTATTAAAATCATCGTATACAGAATTTATAAGTAAAAGGGATGAAAAAATATTGGTGGTATTTTTTACGCGATGATATCTTGTGTATATTGTACATTTTTCCTTTTTCCAAGTAGCATTTAACCGACATACGTTCCAAACTTTATAATGAGCCTGTAGTAAAATTTGTGATTGAGTTTGTGTTTGAGCCCAATAAATATTTCTCCAATCGCATTCTAACTAAAACCTATTTTTTAAATTGCTTGCCGGATACTGATGAGCCTTTGACATACGACGGTGCTGAAATTTATAAATGTGAGGGTTGCAAAATTGACTGGAAACAGGAAGAAAAGGATTATGATAAAAAAGGTAAACATTTATTTTATGAACATTCATAATAACCAGATAACCGTTCACAAATTCATGCTATTTTTCTAGCTTTTAGTTCATTTTTTGATTTCTTTGATCCTCCCACTTTACCAGATAATCCTGAAGATCCCAATTATGCAGATATAAATGTAAGACGGTGTGATTTTGTTCATGATATTACTTGCATGAAATTTATTTTAGATGGAATAGCAAATCAAACATTCATGCTACTCTATTTCTGTCACTTTTTTCTCCATTGCTTCTTTTAGCTAAGCAAAAAAAAAAAAATCATGCAACAAATTTCATGAAATTTCTCGAAAAAATTCTGTAAATTCGGTTTAAGATTTTTTATCGATTTCTTCCATTTCTCTAATTTGATGTGTTGTTGTTCAAGATAATTTTGCAAAATGATTTCGAATTGGGGTTCTATTTGAAAGAACGCGTTATACCTAAAGCAATAATGTTTTTCACTGGTGAAATTGCCGATTGTCTCAGCTCAGATTCTGAAACTGATGACAGTGAAGATGATATTGATGACAGTGTAGATGCTGAACCTAGCCCCGTTAAACAATAAAACAAAACTTTTAATTTTTGATATTCGGATATTCTAACATACATATGTATATAGAGATTACAAATTTCAATTATAATTATTATTATTGATAATATTTTTGTTAAAAGAATTTATGTAATTAAATCGTTATTTAAATTATGTGTTTTTACCAGTTAAACAAAATGTTTTTTTTAGTTAATTTTTAATTATTATTCGAACTCCATTTGTTTCTATATTTGTGATTTGAACGGGCTAAAGTTCGTATCGCTTTTTAAGCCAAATTACATGTGATAATTATTAATGAACAAATAACACCAAAGTCTGTTGTAAAATATTCTGACTAACAACACATAGTTGAACGGAACAGCCAGCCGTTTTCGAAGGCCACTAAACCTTCATCATCAGCGTTCTTTTGTGTTTGGTCCACTGTGTGTGGTGTCAGTTCATGTAGATTTCTGCTTTATATACTTAGCATTTTATTGCAAATGGAATATGTGAATTGTTTTGATTCATCGTATTTCAATTTGCTGAAAGCTTTTTTGTATTGTAAGCTCAATTTTACCATCTTTTGTTCTTTTTACTAATTATACACATGTTACTTAATTTGCTTATTTTTTGTTCTATTCAACTATGTGTTGTTAGTCAGAATATTTACAACAGACTTTGGTGTTATTTGTTCATTAATAATTATCACATATAATTTGGCTTAAAAAGCGATACGAACTTTAGCCCGTTCAAATCACAAATATAAAATGTTTTTTTTTATTATGCTATTAATAAGAATACTAGAGATAAAAATATTAAACTTAAAACTAATAATTCCCAAAAAAAAGCACATCGTAAACACAAACACGCAACTGCGAGAATACGAATCAAATCCAATCATCCATGAAGTATTTTCGATTAAATTTTATACTACACATCCATTTAGCCTTTTAAAAGTTGAGCCAAAAATATTTGACAACGAAAAAGTTATTCGATCCTCATTGATATGAAAAATAATTTGATATACATTTAGTTTGTTTCTAAATTTATATTTAACAAAGTAAACATGGGCCTATACCCATCTATATCGCTATTTGTTCGAAATCGCGGTTTAACCATTTATGGTAGCCAACGTATAATTACACCATCGTCAAAGAACTAAGCACGTTACAGTTAAAAATAAAAGCCTTATGGCCATTAAATAATTACGTAAATTATATATGTAAATTTAAATGCTTTAGTTAGTATTAAATTTTTTCCTTCTCCCATAAAATATCGAAAATTCGAGTTACCCCTATCTTATATCAAGCCGTTGATTTAAAACCGACAGTACAGTTTTACATTGAAATGATAGTACGGTGCTGCTAGGGTAACACGGTACATTTTTCAACGTTGTTTCAAATTTTAAAACGATACAAACGGGCCTGTTCTGCAAACCACGAGATGTCAAATCACAGTGATTTTAAAAAATTAGCTTTGATTAATTTGTAAATTGCATGATTTATAGCGTTGGAAGTTGTAAGAAAATGTTCTCTTATATATGACAAAAACTTAAAATACAATAAAAACCCACTATCAAGTCAGCTATTAGTAGTTTACTTTTGAAATCACGTGATTTGAAATAACCGTGATTTTCAGAACAGACCCGAAAGTATATCATTACGTTAATATAGAAAGGACCTAACTTATTATTTTTTTTAAATCGAGTTTTTTGTGTATTTCGATATGAGAACGTCTAATGTATCGACAAATCGAGATTAAAAAAATAACGAGTTAGGGCCTTTCTTTATTAACGATATGTACAAGGCATATGTATGTACATATGTATATTTATTGATAGACCTTGAAACGATACTCAATCGAAATTATTCTCGATTACTTACACATGTTTTAGACTCGGCTGTTTTTCTTGAAGCGAGTCTCATTTTATTAGGGAGGGAGGAAACAAGAAAGAAGAGGTGTACTGACTTGCTTGTACGGAAAGTTTACTTCAATTATCTTATTTTATTTCATTCGCAGCATTAAAACAATAGGAAAATTGAACAAGAAACAGTCTGAGTGTAAACAAACGAGCAGTTTAAAAAGAGAATTGAAGAGAACTGCTTCAAGAAAAACTGCCAAGTCTAAAACAAGACTTATTGGAGCAAACGAAATTAGTTTAGAACCGTGATAGGGGCATTGATGTCCGCAATACACATAATTTTTAACTGTTTCGAAAGGCAATTTAGAAAGGGTTATCCAAGAATGCAATGGGTACAAGCTAAATGTCAAACTCAATGTATAAGTTTATTTTCTTTCTTTTTTTCCGAATATTTTGTTTCCTAATATTTTTACAAAATTGGTTGCCAATGTGGGAATATTTTTCATATCTCCTTTTCTTTGTATTATAACAAAAATTAAAAATTTTAAAAACCCCGACTTTTTTCGGAAAAGATGTTATATCTTCTAAGCGGCTGGACCGATTTTCTTCAAACATAGCTAAGAACCTCTCGATCAAGTCATCTTTCAAACGGAAAAAACTAAATGAAAATCGGTCCAGCCGTTTGGCCTGTACGTGGACACGGACAGACACACAGATACACAGACACACACTACAAGCTTATAACACCCCTTTTTTTAGTCGGGGGTTAAAAACCAAACATATATTGGTTTAATTTCCGAATTAGGAAGATAAGATATCAAACCCAAGTCAAAAAAAATATTTTTTTTTAATTAAATTTATTTTATTGCGTCGAAAGTAAAACGAAAGTACATATTAAAATTTTTAACTTATTACAATATTGTAATTAAAGCACATTCAAATAAATGTGACTTGATTGTATGTAATTGAAAAGAAGAAAAAACACGAAGAACACCAAGTTCCAAGAACCCTTAAAACTGTTGTTTACAAGCTTAAAAATTTGAGCAAAGTATTTTTTCATTCATGAGTAGTTACGTCTATTTGCAGTAAGAAGCATATACATACGTAACTATAGTTGCGTCCGTTTGAATTTCTTGGATAAAGTCGTCATTTTTAATCGCAGAGGTCTAAATATTTGGGTGAAGATGTAGTTTGATAAAATCAACCATAATCAATCAAAAAAAAAAACTCGATTTCGAATTTTTGTGTACAGTCATTCGTCCGTTTGTATTTAAGGTGACGATATAATAAACACCATTTCTTTTCTGCTTAGGAAACTCAAACTTCAACCAAAAATTCTTGCCTAACCAACAGCAAAAATTCTTCATTATGATATACATTACCTACCATTTACTGCAATATGTTCTTACCCAAGCAAATGCCGAAAATTGTCCAAATTGAAAACGTTTAAATGTCTTTTTAACGCACTGCGTCGTTTTCTCTTTAATTTAAAAAGTTATTTAATGTTCTTAATAATATTTCTCAAATACTGTTTTAGGACACTGTTTCGCTTCTTGCGATGTCTAACAAATGCTCAGCAACAACTTTGCACTCTGGCTTCAAGTCCTTAAAACGTTGCAGTCCCTCTAAGGTGACACCAGTACCACTCACATCTAAAAATATTAAATGAGGGGAACATTGCACTAAATGCTGTAGTGAAACATCAGTGACAAACTTATAATCACGAACAGAAAAGCGTTCGAAACGATTTTCACTAGGACGATTATTGAAGCGTATCCAAATCACACCCTGTTGCACAGGCTGGCGAGTGCGACCAAAGCAACAAACACCACGATCCGAAATGGTGCCACGAGATTGTTGCCTTATAGATGACGATAAAGAGAAAAGATTCAAGTGGTATTCAGCCCCATTTTCTTCACCAAACAATCGATCTGGTCCACCTACGCCCACAACGCGGCCTAAGGGATTCACAATATCCCAAAATAGATTGTGACGCATCATTTGTTCAATAACGGGTGGTGGTGATTGTTGCTGATTCTGTTGTGGTGCCTGGCCGGGTAATCGTAAATGCCTTACATAGTTTTGGTCGCGTATATTAAAGTGCACAGCATTTGGTGATGTTCGATTACGTACATCCAAGTAAAAAATGTGATCAGGTCGTGGTAAAAAACGGCTTCGAGGAGGCGTGTTTGTTCCTACTAAAGGTACGACATTTGACGCTGAGCCAAAACATGTGCTTGGCTTTGAGACGGAAACCTCATTAGAGTCTATTGCGCTAATAGAAATGGGTGATGAAGAGGATGATGATGACGAAGATTCACTTTCATTCAGGCATCTTGAAACCGGCGCTCTTTGCAAATCTTCCTCTGGTTCCTCACATTTCCTCTCATTTTTAATTGAAACTTTAGGTATAGATCTGCTAGAGGTAGGAGTTTCACTGCTAGGAGATATTTCCTTTGATGAAACTGAAGCATTTGCGTTATCTTTGAGGATATTTGACATTTGATTATTAATTGGCGCACTTTGAGGCTGTTCTCTAGATTCATCTTCTGGACATTGTAAATATATTTCTTTTAAAGTCTCCACAGCATTGAAGCATTGCAGGTCCGAGTCATTTAACGGCGTATCACGCAAATCTAAAATCTTTATGTATAAAGTATAATCAATACGTTTTGAAATGAAATTAAAATTTATATGTACAAACTTCTAGTTGTTTAAAACCATGTCGAGCGGCTATACTCCCATAAGGAATGAATTCCTGCATTTGCCAGCATCCTTTAAGACTTAGATAGCGTAGTAAAGGCAATTTCGATAAGGGCATTACATAATAAGGATCAAACCATGAGTTATTTTCGATGGCCAATTCTTCCAAATTTACTAAAATCGTGTCTATGCCAGTAAAGAGTGATTTATTACTAGCCACACGAACATTACAAGTGTTTAGTACTAAACGTTTGAGAGATTGGGGGAAATCTTTAAGGACAATCTGAAAATGAAATTTGGAGTTTTGTGTTATATTTAAAAACAAGGCTGTATTTAGGGCCAAACCCACAATGTCGACAACGTTCGACTTGTCGCACACTTACATTATAAACAAAAACAAATTTTAATATTTTGTTGTTGTTTCAAATGTAAGTGTGCGACAAGTCGAACGTTGTCGATATTGTGGGTCAGGTCCTTAATTTTTTATTTTATTTTTCATATGTATGTATTTGCAATCATTTATTTGTAACGAATTTGTTAAGACATTTCTGTAGTTTGGCTGAAATCATGCTTTTCGTAATTCGCCAGAAAACGCGTTTAAAGTTTTTCAATTTACACACAACTTAATGGCAAAAGAAAATTTTATTTTTTTCTCAAGAGTTGAGAAATTTTAACACAATATAAATAGCGACATGAGTTTTAATTCTACATCATTTACTCAAAATAGCGACATGTACTTAGATATACCTGATTGAAATCCAACGTCACGCCATATAGTTCTAAAGTCACCAATTTCGTGCATCTGGTGGTAAAAGAATTTTGTATAGTTTGGTTAAAATGTTGTATTTCTCCCTCGATGTGTTGGGAAGGAGATGGTCCTCTCAATTTAATACTTCTAGTCTTATTGTGAGATCGTTCAAGCATATCCTCTAAGATTCCCAAAGGCAACGGTTCCTGACAAAGATCTATATTTTCCCATAAACGTTTATCTAAAACAAATTTTTGAAAACGTTTGCATACACTGCAATTGCAGAAAATTGTCATTACACACAAACACATATACATGTATACATATAATTACTACAAATGTTACTAACTTCATTAAAGCCATCAAAGACCAAGTATCAAGAAAGCTGAATATCTCATATAACACCTCATCACACAATTCTTCCAACAAAAAATGTGAATGGAATTCTTCTTCAACATTCTTATTTACTATGTTATTTGGATTATCCTCTTGAACTAGTTCTGTAACACCTTCTGCTATAAACGATGCACTTTCTGCAACCTCCGAATATAATCCTCTTTTTTCCTTTGGTGACTCATCAGGCTGCGTAGAACAGCGGCGTTTACGTTTATTATCGGATTCCGAACTAAAGCCACTATCATTTTGTTTATCTGCCATTGAATCGTTTATAGCACCTTTCCTATTTTTCCCCTATAACTCCAACAAAGTAGCAAAAATTTTCATTACTTTTCAGCGTAATTTTATGTATTTTGCGTTTTCTTTTTCGATGCAACGCGCTACGTTCAGTTAACAATTTGAATGGTTGCTTAAAAAGTATTTAAATTAGTACATTTTGTACAACTCTGTGTTGTTATAAGTATAGCCAGGGCGAATACACATAAGGTGATCTTAATTCGCCAGCTGACAAATTCCCTGCTGTCAAATGAACCCAAACGTTAATGCAGGGTATACACGATACTTAATTTAGTACCTAGCTTAGAATGAGTTGTAGTACGGTCACAGAATACACAGAAGTGAAGAAAGTGACAGGTAAAAAAGCTCCAATCAGGGTTTTGTTAAAATTCATGGAAAAAAGAGAAAAGCAGAGTGTATTTGATACTGTGCTGTATTGCTACTTACCAATTAACACAGACAATAAAAATTTATTGCAGTAGAAAGACGTAGCAAAACAAAAACGACAACAAAATTTGGTGGAAAACGAGACAGGCAGAAAAAAACCCGTATCTTCCGTCTCGTGACACTTCTGTATGTTTTGTGGTATGGTCTTAAGATACACGTTATCATACTAATTCATTTAAAAGGAAATTTTTAAGGCAATACACACCCGGATAAATGAATAAATGAATGTTGTGGATTTATTAATAATAAGTGAACTGTAGTTGAAAAGAATAAAAAAAAATGTAAAAAAGAAAAGGGGCTTGTTGTAGATAATGGTTAAAATAATGTTTTATGTTCCTTTTTAATTAAAATATCCGCTACATAAAGCTACATTTAATATTGAGCCGCAGAAACACTGTGTTTTCTAAATCAGCTCCTCGTAAACCAAATTTGCTATACAACAGCATGATACACAATACTTATTATCGTACTTATCGAAGCTCCGCCCACAAATATCAAAAACTTTTGATTTTCATACTACAAAGTATACTTCATAAGTACGACAGCATGTTACACGTTACTAATTTCATACTTGTGCGATTTATCGTACGATTTGTAATATCGTGTATACTCGCCATCAAGGAACATCAATCAAGTACCCACATTTCTACAACATACATATATTACAACAGCAATAACCACATGTACTTTGTTGGTATAAATTACCTTCTTACTTTTGAAAACCGGGTAGCATCGTCAGATTGCTCGTTTCTTATAGGAAATGTCAAACACCATACAAAACCATACAAAACATACATACAAAACTGAATATTCGAAAGGTGTTTATGCATACCCAAATAAAAGCATGCTTTTAGGCTTATACCTACACCTGGTGCTGCCACCTAATAAATGCGCCTTGCTCGCCATAATAAATATTTTGACAGCAGGAAATTTTACACTAACAAATATACAAGGCGAATAGGCAGAGTTGCAAATCAAGACCACCTTATATCAATTCGCCTTGGTTGCAAATCAAGACCACCTTGTATCAATTCGCCTTGAGTACAGCTGTTTATGTTGGCTTCAGATAGGGTGATCGATTATTCGACTTTTTCTAGATACCGGTTTTCGAATATTTCGAATATTTGATATATGAAAAAACCCGGTTTTGGTTTTTACGGAAAAACCGTAGATTTTTTTAATTGAGAAAAAAGTTTTGATTCGAAATTGCTTTATAAGAAAAAGAGTTAACAGTTCATTTAAATATTATAAAATAATACAAAAATTAAAGGTAAAACATAAAAATTAACTTGATTATCTTACTGGGGGTCCCAACACCATATGTCTACGTGTGGACCGAATAGACATTTATTTGCAAATAAATTGCGAAATAGTTGTTCAAGTTGAGATTAATGGGCTTCCATTCCAATTTCCTGGTATGGATTAAGTCCTATTTATCTAATAGAATTTGCTCTGTGAGTATTGAAAGTTTTATATCTAACCCTTATTTACAAACGTCGGGTGTACCCCAAGGAAACGTACTTGGTCCATTGTTATTTAACTTGTTCATTAATGACATTGGTAGCTGTTTCGTAAAATCGAGGTATCTTTATATGCCGATGACTTTAAATTCTTTATGAAATTGGAATCAACTAGTGATGCGCATATTCTGCAAATAGAGATTAATAATCTAAGTGATTGGTGTCGGCTTAATAGTCTAAACATTAATAAATGTTTACATGTCTCCTTTCATAGATATCTGACTCCCGCTGTGGTTGTCTTTAATATTATTGGTATAAACTTGAACACGTCAAACTCTAAATTGGACTTAGGGGTGATGTTCGACAGCTCGTTGTCTTTTGCAGCTCATATTGATTACATACTTCCCAAGGCATATAAATGTTTTTTTTTTTTTTTTTTTTGAAAAGAAGTTGTTGCGAATTTGTTGACCCTTATAAACTAAAGCTTATCTATACATCGTTTGTAAGATCTAAGGTAGAATATGCTTCTGTTATTTGGAGTCCTCACGTATCTAATCTGATTTCTCGTGTTGAAAGACTTCAACGTATTTTTATTAAATTTGCCTCACGCTCACTACTTTTTTTTTTAATAAAGAGAAGTAACACTCAGGCAATTAATGCCTACTACTATTACTGGGTGTTACCTTCTTTTTTAGGAAAGGGATAGTGATAGAAGACAGGTGGTGAAGGAAGAGATAGAAGAAAGCTTCATTCTTTTTTACAACTCTGCTTTTTGCACGCTTTTTTAATAATATAGTGTTGCAGCGCCTTCTGGTGTTAATTGAGGCGTATTAATTTTGAAGCTGTGTTTAGTAGCCATTTTATTGGTTATTTTACTTCGCCGATGATTTTTGCTACACAATACCGACGAAGGAGGGCGCTCTGATGTTACATTAGGATTAGCATCTGCTGAAGTCGGTATAGTTCAGTGATCAGTGACTCTATGCCTTCATCACTTGAACTTTTCCTACAATAACTGATACAAAGGGCACTAATGCACATCAGAAAAATGCGTGGTGTTGTTATTTTGATGACTGTAGGATACAGGGATTGAACCCAGGATCTTCAGTTTTATAGTCAACGTGCTAACTACTTCAGCCAACGCCACCCTCTAACTCTTACTTATCTTTCGTTCCGTATGAGTCTAAATGCCTGTTTATAGGCTTTCGTACTCTAGAAGCACGCAGAATAGTTCAATCGGCACTATTTGTATGTATATGATATTATTAATGGTTCTATAGATTGCCCAGATTTGCTTTATATGGTACCGTTTTATATACCTCCTAGAAGTCTTAGGTTGGCTAAGCTATTTGATGTACCCCTCCATAGGACTAATTATGCACATAATGGTACTTTAACACGTACCTTTGTTCAGCTAAATGAGATTAACTTCAATTTACAAAAACATTCTAAATCTTTTATTGAATTCGGTACTGAGAAATCTTAGTTTAAACTCCTACTTTTTAGTATAATAAAATAACTGTTCTAATATAAAATTTACTGTGATTTATAAACTGTAACATAATTTTGTATATATGTAGGTTTTACACATACTTCATTGTTAATTTAGATATTTATACAATATAATTATAGGTATTTTGTTATCTTAGTCTGTAAGGATTTTTTGTCCATAACCTGAAATAAATAAATAAATAAATAAATAAACTTATTTCGAAGAAATAATGTTGAACATAAGCTGTCAAACTTCATAGACATTTGTTGTTTGTGAGAATTAAATCAAATAAACTTGTGACTGGGGTAAAAATACAGAAATTTTAATGTATAATAAAACGAATATAAATAAATTAGTTTTAAATCAATTAAAATAAAATAAAATAAACATAAACATCGATTTATATACAGTGAATTTTTTAAATTTATGTCCAATACCACAATGCGTGTTCTATAGCCTAGGGGCTGTCCATATATTACGTAACGCTGTTTTCCCCGATTTTTGACCTTCTCTACCCCCTAGTAACAGATCGTAACAAAACTGTGAACCCCCTCCCCCCCCCCCCCGCCCAGGAATAACGTAACAATGAGATAAAAAATAAATTAAATAGTTTAAAGTTTTTATAAGACTAGCACAGTGCGTAGACAAAAATTAAATAAGCTTACATGTGAACGTACTCCATATATTGGCGAAACTATTTTTTAAATTGCTTCCCAAGTGTCCTCAAACTCCAAAAATTATGGTTTTCTACAGAGCTTATTCCTAAGCTGTATGTATGCATTAGTGATGTGTATTGGAATTCCAAAACATTCGGCCGTTTCTAGATATTCGTATTCGTTTAAAAAAATATATAAAGAAATGCATAAATCCAAAACGAAATTTAAATGAATGACACACAAATATTAGTTTGTAATAATTAAAAAAAAGATTTTTTATATTTTTTTGCTATGCGTTTTTTGCCAAATAATCTGCTATAGTTTTCCGTATTGATGACTGAGCAGTATTTCAAACATCAAGAGGAGAATTGGCATTAGCCTTGCGGTCGTTTTCACTAGTTTCTATAAGTGAAGTCGTCGTGTATTTCAGAGAGCTTAAAGATGACTCCGTTTGACCATCTTCAAATCAATCTAAAATGTGAGTGAAACAAAAAAAATTATATCTAGGATCAATAAAGGTCGCCATGTTGAATTACATTCTACAACATTACATTTTGAATAGATATTTCCCCATTAAAAAATATACCTTAAAAATTCCTTGAAATTAGAGGGGCACATAATCTAGTTCCTAGACGCATTTCACTGTTGTTTTCATATTTTTTAAGTTCTGTTGCATAAAAAATTAAAATAATATCCTTATGAAAATACGTCTATGTATGCAAGTTTCCATTAACACATCTCTCAAAACTTAAACATTGTTGACAAGTTGACCAACAAAAATGTTAAAACTAAATAATTTGATATTGTCATGCACATATATGGAAGAATATATTTTTTTGAAAGGACGCTTTTTTGTCCATGAGAATTGCAAGAAATCTTTTCCTAAACTTCTGCAAATACATTTCCTTCTATGTATTTGGTGGATTTAAAGTTAATATATGTTGCAGTTTAATATAAACAGAAGTTTTTATGTACATACATATATTAAGAATATTTAAGAATGTAAATGGATAAAGAAAGATGAGGAATTCAGAACCAGTTCAATTCAGTTTCACTATAATTTATTTAATGTGTGGGGTACTCTAGTGCCAATTAATAGTTATGAGGTGAATGAAACACAGCAAATTCCTATGTTAATTAAAAAATAAAATTTTACTTTATTAAACGACTTGCGGTTATTACAAAAGCGAGGCGTGTCTCTCTACAACAAAATTCGTAATAATCAAAGCGTCCTTGTTTTATTTATGCAAGTAGGGGAACGTACGCCACAAATGTATTATAAAAACTCTGTATAATTTTCAAATGTTATTTAACAACTATTAAATTTTTGGATAGTTTTCATAAACTTTAAGGTACGTTTTAAACATTCGAATTCGAATTTTCGAATATCAAAAGTTGACATTCGGCAGATGTATGTAGTATACATATTCGCACATTATATATGCGGGCAACACGTATGATCAATTAAATAAATAAATGAGAAAAACATAAGTATTTTTGTACAAAATTAGTAATTTTTTCTGTTACGTAACATTTTCAAAGACCCCCTCCCCCCCACCATAACAGATCGTAAAAAAACTCGAACCCCCCTCCCCCTAGAGCGTTACGTAATATATGGACAGCCCCCTAGAACATAAGCTTGTACATGAACATATTTGTGACGTCATGCTGCCGACGTTATTGCTTATGTTCGGAAATAAATATTGCGCGTGGAGACGTACTGTTACGTATAGTAGATAGATATGTATATATAATGTATGTATATATGACTACATATGAATGAAAAGTATTCGACTCAGCCGGTTCTTAAATTGTAAAAAACCGGACTATTCGTCATTTGAAAAACCCGTATTGTAAAAAAACCGGGTTCTAAAGCAGGTTGAAAGACCGAGTCGATCACCCTAGTTTCAGAATTGGTGTAAAAATAAAACTGCATGCGGCAGGTTTTCAACATAATTATATTACAAAACCATTTTTTTAATTAAAGTTGCTTTATTAAAAATGCATTTATTAAAACAAATCAAATTGTTAACAACAATACGTAATGATGTCATTAAAAACTTAATTAGAGCAGCCTCAACAAAACGAGCGAGCTTGCCTTATGATAGAGATCCCCAGCCTTTATTTACCGATCCCGAAACGCAGAAACTGTTAAAATCTATTACTCAGCTACAAGTCCACAAAATTTTTCGTAAAAGAACTATCAAAGATAATTCTGTGGAATATAAATTCATGACGACTGAGGAGTTGGTAGAAGAGTTTCGTAAAACTGTTGAAAGGGCAAAAAAAAAATTGCAAATGCCTCCAGTTGTTAAAATTATGGAAGATAAACAAACAATAATTTCGCAGGATAAGGCTTTAAAAGGTTTCTCCAACACGAAATTTGTGTTTACAGACGTAACATTTGGTAAGCGTCATACGGATCGTAAAGTAGTTGTACGTGACACAGATGGAACATTGCGTTACGCTTCCTTGGATGTTGCTAAACGTATGAAACAAATATATGTGCCCCTGGAAGGCCGTAAGATACAAGCACCGAAGATGTTTGAAGAAGACCATTTGCAAAGATGTTTGGAGGAACATAAATACGAATTTATTTTAGATCGTCTAATCGTTCAATATGATCCCTACGAGATGGAGTTTCACAGTATTAGTGCTAAAGTTTACCAGCATTTGAATGAATCGAAAGAATTTGATCAATTACGTTCTACACGACACTTTGGACCAATGGCATTTTTCTACGTATGGCACAAATTAATTGATGATCTTCTCTATGACATGATTAAACGCGATTATTTACGCAATGGCGCTGAGCTTATTTCTTTATATTATAAAATTCATAATGTTCCAGAAAACTACTTGGACCTTTTGACCGCACTAGACCAGTACATCTCTTTAGAAGAATCCGCTTTAAAGCAACTAACAAGTACAATCAAATCTTCAGTTGACGGCGATATTCACGAGGAAATTGAGACGGCCATTGGCAAGACAGCCAAAGACTTTGAGGTAGATGAGTTGTGTTTGAAATTTATCGAAATATACGTTTCACGCCATGCACTTAAAAAAGTACAGTTGGAATTGGCCATCCAAACGCTGAAGGAAATCAATTCCGAAAAGAAACAACTATATGAGGGTCTTAGTAAAGCGCATGGATTACAAATATTGAGTTAATTATAGTAAATGAAATGAAATGAAAAATACACGCGTGTATATGAAATTACACATCCTAAAGAAAATAACTATTTCTAGTAAATATATAAAAAACTAATTTTTTAGTTATGAAAGTATTGAAGTAAATGAGCGATATGTTCTACTATCTTCAGCACACGTTCATGCTTAAATGTGTGCAAAAATTTGGCTGCAATCCTCCCAACTACTGATAATTTTAATCCTTCCCACTCTCCCGTTGCTCATAAAAAATCAAAAACTATTTAACAAGAAAAAAAATCTAAACGTTTTTATATATATTACTAGCTTTTAGCCGCGGCTCCGCTCGCGTAAATGTTTTGGAAACTATACTTAAAATTTAGGAATGTTTTGTTATTTATTACTTACTTACTGATAATATAAAAAACCGACAAAAAAGCGATTAAAAAATTTCAAATACAGAATAAAAACGGGTTTGAAACTTGGTTAAACAATCCAACCCGAAACGAAAATTGATTGCCTTAACCAGCCCAAAAATGTTTTTCGAAAAAAAAATCCGAACTAAATACAAAAAATCGGTTGCGAACCGGATAAAAATAGCTATGTTTGACGCTGATAATGTAGCTTTCTATTGTTGAAAGAATTTTCAAAATCGGTTTAGTGGTTTGGGTGTGAACTCGTAGCAAACAAACAAACTCAATTTCACATATAACCTTACTAACATTATAAATGTAAAAGTTAGTTTCTTTGTTTGTTTGCTCACGCTTTCGGAACAGGTTTTTAGGGTTCCGTACACCAAAGGTGAAAAGGAACCCTATTGTTTTCGCTACGCTGTCCGTCTGTCCGCCACACGGTATTTTCTCAGGAACCGTGAGAGCTACGGACCTGAAATTTGGACAGAGTATGTAGAACCTTGGCCGCTACAACAACAAATACATGTGAATTAAAAATTAAAGGGTGTTCCAAAACGAGCAACGAAAAATGTTAAAATCCCATGTAATATACATACAATTGTATGAACATATGTATGTATATTGAAACTTGAAATTTGTAAAATTAGTGTATTTTTATACAGACTACAACAATTAACACTAAAATTTAAAAAAAATTAAATAAATCAGTTAATGCAATTTTGACTATGTAATTTTGACAATTTGCTATATCTTGGAAACCGTAAGAGGCAAACACTTGAAATTTTCAAAAACGGTAAAACTAAAAAAACCGAAAATCATAAAATCACCAAACCAAAAAAAAAGGCCAAAAATTAAAAAAAAATCGCCAAAATTAAAAAATAAATCTAACACTAAAATAAATCGCCAAATTCGAAAAAAATCGCCAAAATGAAAAAAACGCCAAAAATCGAAAAAAATTGCCAAAACGCGAAAATGTAGCCAAAACTAAAAAAAAAAATTTATATAAAAAAAATCGCAAAAATGAAAAAAATCGACAAAAATAAAAAAAATCGCCAAAACGAAAAAACCCCAAAAACCGAAAAAAATCGCAAAACGAGAAATTAAAGTGTCAAAACTAAAAAAAGAGCCAAAACTTAAAAAAATCGCCAAAACCGAAAAAACGCCAAAACAAAAAACCGAAAAAACCCCAAAAACTAAAAAAATGCCAGAACTATATATTATATAGTATGAAGTTTGATTAAATTACATATCTAGTGTTCGTACGGAACCCTTCGTGCGCGAGTCAGAGTCGCACTTTACTGAATTTATTTATATTTGATAACGGTTTTATGTATTTTTAGGAAGGTTAATGAGAGCGGAGCCGCTAGTAAAAGCTAGTAATATTATAAGTAATGATACTTACATATATCAGAATGGGAACGCAACCAACAAACGTGAGATACAAGAGCGTCAAATACATCATGACGAGCATTTGAACTATGTTAAAATTCTTAATTAATGTGATCGCTATCCCAAGAGAATAAAAAATTTGGACGATATCTCACTATTTTATTTAGATATAGTTTATTTATTTTGAAAATTGAAATTGAAAAAAAAATAAAATTTACAAGTTTTAGAAATCAAAACTGTAATCATATTTCCATTTGTATATTTCTTTTACGTATTAATCTTTTTCGAAACTTGGTAATACAATTAACTCGATGACGATTGTATACAGACTTATTAAAGAAAGATCTTAAGCAAATCTTGCAAACTCCTCGTTTAGACACTCGCTTTGATAGGAATGTTTTTACCAAAGTGGTGCACTTCTTAAAAGTATGCAGAGTAAAGACACGCACACGACACGAGCGTTGAGTTTGTGCTTCCAAACCATATACACGAAATCGTTTCCTTCTGGCACTGGTATAGCATCTAGCCCTAATAAGGAGATGTCGCAAAAACTCTTGGCCAGTGCAAAAGCCTTTATGACATGCTGAACACTTGTACATTCTATTGTTATCATGTTCGTTGATGTGATCATAAAGCTCTAGCTGCGAAATTGCTTTAACACTACAGGCGTGGTGAGGACATTGTAGAAATGCATTTTCCAATTGCCTAGTGTTTCGGCATTTATGCTTAACAAGCATGTTTTCGTGGTCTAAGTTATGTCCACATTTATAGCATAACACCTTCGGTCCACGATGAATCTCCATATGGCCGTAGAAATATTTGTTAGAGCTGCATAATTCTCCGCATATTAAACATTCCCATATGTTTTTGTATTGCGTAGAATTGTCTTTGATAAATTTGAAGAGCTTTTCCTTTTCAATTTCTGAATCTATAGGACTTTCAATAGGTTCGTGGTTTACTGCCGACAATTCATAGTCCATATCCTGCAATCCGTCATCCATATTACATTGTATGGAAATAGTTTTGCAATTGAGTTCTGAAACATCGGTCTGTTGTATTTTATCAGCAAATGTGCGTTTTACGTTCGCTATGTTTAAGGTATTTGTATTTCCTAATAGAGTTGCAGAAAAGTCTGGATTATTCAAGTTAAGTGTTTGTAATGCAGTGGTATTGCTTAGCGGTATGGTTACTGTGGGTATTGGGATTTGTCCACCCGATAAATTGTTATATAGATTACTTTTGTTATTATTTATATTAGTTAATGTTGTAGAAAGCATTGAGCCAACAGGTTGTGGTTGAGGAAGTAGTTGGCATGGTGCTGGAGTTGCTGTTGTTTTCGGTGGAAGATTGAGTGGATATGAGGGAGGATTAAGAGGTCGGAAATTTTTTGCAAGATCTTCATGATTATTTAACTCAAAACTTCCGTTACTTGTCATATAATATAATTGTTCACTTTGTTTGTTCTTTTGTCTGCTTACTGAAGGAGGTATGAACCTAGTTTCCACACAAATTGTTTCAGGAATTTCGATACAATTTACCAATATCACATCCTTAGGATTTTTATTTCCTGCCATTTCGTCAGTGCTTTATTTTTGTATGACTGCTGATTGTTTTTTAATAATTCTTTTTAAATGTGTATATATATACTTATAGCGCTATGAGCGCTATCAAAAAAAATAGAGAACCCACAAATTCCAACAACAGCGTTATTAAATATATTTTATTCAAATATAAATGATAGCACGAAAAAAATAATATATACACTAAAAAAAAACATTCTCACACTACGACCACACGAGCAATTTGATGTGTCTTAACATAGCGTCTACAACTGCGACTAACTCTGATATAATATTTGAGTGAACGTCGGCAGAATTACAAAAATAAAATGCCGATATATCTCTTCATGTCATACAACAGGACAACGTAATTTTACTTTTCTTATAACATTTCATTTTATGCAAATTCTCATCGAGTTAACATGTACTAATTTTATATAACTATTCATTTTGTTTTTACTTTTTTCCACAAACTTTAATTTATAAATCAATTAAACATATAAAATCCCAGAAACTTTGTCCAAAACATTGTTTTTCATTTATTTTAATAAACACTCACACATGCATACTAATTTATTTTCATGTACGTGTAGTTTTTTGACAGTTCATATCATAAGATTGTTGTTATAGGATTTCTTATAACAACGCTCTTATAATAAATCTTATAAGATTGACATAACACTAATTTGAAGTCTAGACGTAACATAATTCTCTCTGCGATTGAATTTGACGCTATTATCTTACATATTATGTTAGGTGGAGACCCTATGTAATACAAGCAATAACGCCGGCAGAATGATGACATCAAATTGCTTGTGTTCAACAATGTATCTGGAGGTGGTGAGCACGTATATTCAAATATATTTGCTTTTTATTCACATAAATACTTAAATTATCAATAATTTTATCCTTTTCTAAGTTTAAATTGAACTTTTATTAACTTTATGTAGTTAAAACTTTTGTTTTCTACTTTTTTGTTGAAAAAAATTAATATAATATATTATATAATTATTATTATTATATAATTAATATATATAACAGTTGCCATGGCAATAATTGCTAAGATTATTGCTCGTGTGGCCGGCATGTCACGAGCCATAGACTTGAACATGACATAGCGTCAATACCTGACATAGCATCTACAACTGCGATTAACTCTGACATAGCATCTGAGAATATGTCGGCAGAATAACAAAAGTAAAATGCCGATATGTCTCTTCATACAAGAAATCATGAAAATTCTCATCGAGTTACAATTTCGTGCGAAATGCTATCAAGCTACATGGTCTATGATACGGACCTTCAGCCTAAATAGTAGCATAACTAAGCGCCCAGGGTAGTAAGGCCACGTCTCCACTAATAATAATGTTATAACTTGAAAAAAGCATTAACTTGAGCAGTCTATAACCATTTTCATTACTTTCCACATAACAAAATCAATCAGCTGTTTCTTACTGTTGCAGTTACATTACATTACAGTCGGCTAACTGAGCCTTACATACCATTTACACATGCCACTATAGTGGCATGCCATTTCGAAAAACTCAATACACACACGATTTTTCCCTAACACACTCAAATTTTTCGCAATGGCAGCCCCAGTGGCAGCAAAATTTGCATGCGAGTGAAAATTTGGCAGTTGCATGCCATTGAATGTCAAAACGAAGAAAAGTGTTACCCTGTTATACATTTGATGCAAATTTATTGGATTACTGTGAAAATTAAATTAATATTTTAGCTTGTTAAATGTGTTATTATGATTTATAACTTGATTTGTGTGTGAAAAACTGGAGTTTGTTAATTATAAAGAACTAATATTATTAAAATAATAATAATAATAATAAGTGTTAATAGTTTCCTCAAGAATGTGCCTTTGTGACGTACTAGGTAACTCTATTCTGTAAACAAAAGGAAAAGTAAAAATGGAAGCGAGACTGAGCCAGCTCGCTTCGACGACATTTTTAAAAAGGAGTGGCAATGGCATGTGTAAACAGCAAAGCAAATGGCAAGAGATTCGACTTTTTCGAACAATTTTTCGTCGATAATACGTACACAACACTGGCATGCCACTAGTGGCATGTGTAATTGCAGTGTTAACTGAGCCTTATGTTACGTTTTCTTTCATATGGAAAGACTACGCACCCTGGTGGAATCATTTCGCTATGATTGCCACAAAATAAGAAAAGTTTGTATATACATAAAAGCGGCATTTTTTTATTAACGCGGGTCGTGACGAAATTTTGTGATTTTGTGTTAATTTATAAAAATAAAATTGCAAAAATGACTAGTGAAGTGAATATTGATTCGAATGATATATTGCGTATAATGATATCAACTGATAATCATTTGGGATATGGCGAAAAGGATGCTGTGAGAGGTAATGGTAGCTAGCGTCATAGTACTGCCTGTATTATGAAGTTCATGTTTCTGAGTGATATCTAAACACATGTACATACTTTATTGTAGGTGAAGATAGTTTCCTTGCATTTGAGGAAATGTTGGAATTAGCTGTGCGAGAGGATGTGGATTTTATTTTGTTAGGTGGTGATTTATTTCACGATGCCGTACCAAGTCAAAATGCCTTGCACAAGTAAGTTTCTTTTCTCCAATGCACTTATAGCAGAATTATACATCTGCACACGTACATACATATGTATGTATGTATGGACATGTTTTTCATATTTGTAGATGTATGAAATTATTGAGAATGTATACATTTGGTGATCGGCCAATTAAAGTAGAATTCTTGAGCGATGGTAGTCAAAATTTTCATAATGCTATTAATGAAACTGTTAATTATGAAGATCCTAACTTGAATATTTCCATACCGGTTTACTCGATCCATGGTAATCACGATGATCCAAGCGTTTTTGGAGGCTTGAGTTCCTTAGATTTACTGTCTACCACGGGCTTGGTTAATTATTTTGGACGCTGGACCGATTTGACGAAAATTGATATATCGCCAATCCTGTTAAAAAAAGGAGATACTAAGTTAGCGCTGTATGGTTTAAGTCATATACAGGATATGCGCTTGGCACGTCTATTTGAAAGTCGTAAAGTTCATATGCAAGTTCCGGAAGGCGCCGAAGGTGAATGGTTTCATTTAATGGTCTTGCATCAAAATCGTGCAGATCGGGGTCCTAAAAACTATTTGCCTGAGGAAGCCTTACCAGACTTTCTGAATCTGGTGATATGGGGTCATGAGCATGACTGTCGCATAGAACCAGAACATAATGTAAAGAGGGATTTCTATGTGTGTCAGCCCGGTTCGACAGTACCTACTTCTCTTGCTGAAGGGGAATCATTGCGCAAACATGTGGCTATTTTGGAAATATATAAAGACAAGTTTCAAGTTAAACCCATTCCACTTAAAACTGTGCGTCCTTTTGTATTTCAATCCGTGAACATAATGGACTTGGCTGAAGAATTGGGATTAGATGAGGGTGATGCATCTAACAAGGTAAAAGCTATGGCACAAGAAAAAGTCGAGGCCATGTTGGAAAAAGCTAAGGAACTGCTAACAGGTCACCCCAAACAACCAACATTGCCGTCTCTTCGATTACGTTTAGTGTTCTCAGATGAAGATCAAATGTTTAACGGTATACGTTTAGGACAAATGTTTAATGACCGAGTTGCGAATCCTGCTGATATGATACATTTTAAGAAACTTATTAAAAAAGAAAAAAAAGAACAATCTAATTTCGATAAAGAGGAAATGAAGAAACAATTTAAAAAAATGGCAAGTTATTGATCCTTTTTACGTAATTTAGATTGTATCTAATTATTGATCTTTGGGTTTCAGGAAGGGGAATCTGCTGTACGTGTCGAAGACTTAGTAGAGCGATATTTCAATGAGGCGGATGATAGCAAAACCTTAAAAGTTCTATCAACGAAAGCTTTAACTGAAATCTGCCATCAGTTGGTTGATCGCAAGGACAATAATGCTGCCGACAATTTGATACGGTATATCTTCATATCCCAATATGTCCTCTAAAGAGCGTCAACTCAATGTTTTGCAATTTTCACTTTTTTTTTTGCCAGAAAACGATATACAGTAGTCATATTTAGCCAATGTAAAATATTACCTAATTTTCTCTACTCTTTCGAAAAAAAATACGGGGTTACCTCTTTTTTTAATATAAGTGAACGTTTTTAAATTTTGAGTGACGATATTTAGAGGAACTAGTACGATATGCTTCATTAGATCGATTTAATGTTACTTATTTATTATTTACGCAGATCATACAAAGTTAAAGCTGTTGAGTACTTAATGGATAAAATGACTCCGGAGAATGAATTGGATGTTCAGTTACAAAATTTTAAGCTAAACGTGACTTCTGATGATATTTTAGAAATGTTAAGTAAAACGCATCTACCCCTTAAGACGTCCACAGTTAGTGTGACTAATTCAAACTATAACAATGATAATGATGAGAACATGGATGAAGATGACGATGAAGCCCCCATTAAGCAAACTCGGTCATCTGGTGTATCTAGAGGAGGTCGTGCCAGAGGTCGAGCAGGTAAAGCAGTAGCCGCAAAACCAACTACTAATAATTCCAATATATCAAGGTCTCCAGCAGCACGGCCTAATAAAAATATAATGCCGGCACTGGAAATTTCAAGAGCTACAGTAAGTAAAATCTAAACAATGAAAAATTAATTGAACAAATGTTTATATATTTTTAGCGCTCATCCCCCCGTAAGCCGGCGCTGTTTAATATGGTAGGCAATTCCAGATCGAAACAAAAAATTTATGAAATTTCAGATTCCGATTCGGATTAGAATTTTTATGCTTTTACCATTCTATTACGAGAAATTTTTTATAAGGAATAAAAAATGTATTTGAGTGAGATTTATCTCCTAATATTAATAAGTGCATTTTTATTTATGCGCACATTTTGGATATTTGTTAACTTAAATTACTTACTGATTGAAATTTGATCACAAAATCACGGTATCATTTCAATGTAACTCAAGATGGCTGTTATATGAATATATATATCTTCGGCTTAAAAGCAAAACCACGCAACTTACAAATTCAAAATTGCATTTTTATTTATTTATCATAACATTCACCTGAATTAAAATCGAGAAACTACTTTAGTCACTCGAATAATTTTGTTTAATTTGTTCTCTTTTCTAATATCGTCGCTGTTTTAACTAACCGACCTAACTGACATTTTTTTGAAAATTGAGTTGAAGTCCTCTACTAGACTAGACTAACTGTAAGCATTAGTTTTATGCCTATATAAGTAAAAAGATTTCTGACGCATGTTGATGTTAAACTGCACACCTTAATTATGTCGCTTAGAGCCCGTTTAGATGGAGGGTGACAACTGCGACACGTCGTCAGCGACTCGTGTTTGTCCGCGGAAAATGCAGAAAAGCTTGTGGGGTAGTAAAAGTCGCACGCAAGGCGAATTCTGTATCAGGTGACCTCTTCCTGATTATTAGCTGTTGATGCCAAATTGAACAATTTGAACCAAAATTGCAGCTCTTCGTTGGATATTTCTTTCTCTCGTATATTTGTTATGTTGTGTACAAGCAGTGTTGCCAGTTAGACATATATTAAAAAGTGCGGCACAACAATTATTTGTGACCAAAAAATTAAACTACACGCAAATTATTTATTTTTGGCAAGTATTTTGCAAATATTTGTTTAATTCATCCCTACATATATAAAAATTACGTGTATGTTCGTGATCACTAAACTCAAAAGCTACTGGACCGATTTTGACAAAATTTTATATGCATGCTCCATGGGGCGTGAGGAGTGTTTTGTGTAGTTTGAATTTCGTCCGACAGATGGCGCACTATTTAGTTTTTTGTGTGTTTTGCACCGTAACTCAAGAACTACTGCGCCGATTTTGACCAAACTTTATATACATACTCTATGGAGCGTGAGGAGTGTTTTGTGTTTTGTCCGATAGAGATTAGTGCGATAGTCAGCTAGTCATAATATAAAATCATCAACGTCTACCCCTTTGTGTAGATATTAATGAAAATATGACAGTTGATCTGCCAGTGTCATATTAGGAGGTGTGATATAAAATCATCAGGTGTGGACACTATGTTAACGCGTGGTAAGTACCTCCACCTTAAGAAGGACTCCCAAAGATAACGTAAGTATTGTCGCAGCTACGTCACCCTACATCTAAACGAGCCCTTAAGGGCCTAGATTTTATTTGAATAGTCTGGCAGTCCCTGGTTTAATTAAATTGACCAAGGCGAATTCACATATATCAATTCGCCTTGAAATTGACAATCAATTGTCGACCGCTTGTTGTTGTTTTTGTACAAGAGAAAGAAAATAATACAATCATAAATATATGTAGATACATATTTACATACATATACTGAAAACTCGTCATCATTTATAAAAAAAAATTTATAAGAACTGGATTTTTTATCTCCACAAAATATTAAAAGGCGCCTGTAGCTGAAGAAAATAACAAATAATTGCATAAGCAGCAAGAAATATAAAAAAATCATGTCAAAATTGTTGGGAGTGCCGCTCAAGAAACCTTCTGAGGCTGATGTGGAGAAGCCATTGAACAATCTTATACAAAGCACGTATTGTGGAGCTTCTACCGAAGCTAAAGAAGCTTACAAAGCTGCCGTGCAACAATTCGCCCGACAAAGAAATACTTCAATATGGAAGTTTTTTGAAAAATACGAATCTTCTCTAGAGATAGTTTATGCGTAAGTAAAATTTTAAATACAGTGAGTCATACATTTTATTTCATGTTAATTATGACGTTGTTATAATTAATTAATTTAAAAGATAAACAATGTACTGTGATGTGTGTGTCTAAAAGTGTCTATCTTTAAACTGCTTACCCAGATTTTCTCTTGTAAATTTGTTACCTTATTTGTATTCCTTATAAATACATAGCTACTATGATCAAATTTGCATGCTGGAGACAAAAATACCAGTCAATGAACTACAAATACCATTTAAATGGAAAGATGCTTTCGATAAAGGCTCAATATTCGGTGGTAAAATAAGTTTGAGTAAGTTACGGTACGTTTGTTATAGGGTAGTGATTTTAAGTGTTGTATTCCACATTAGCCCACACATCTTTATTATATGAAAAAGTTTGTGTACTTTTCAACATCGCTGCTCTTCAGAGTCATGTTGCCTCTACCCAGTCTATGGACAGTGATGAAGGACTAAAGTTAGCTATTAAGCTCTTACAGCAAAGTGCTGGGATTTTCCAGTATTTAAAGGGGGCTGTTCCAGCAGCAGTGCCATCTGAACCTACGCCTGATCTAAATCAGGATACTTTGACCTGCTTGCAGGCATTGATGATTTCTCAAGCTCAGGAAGTTTTTGTTATGAAGGCAATTAAGGGTAAGTTTTTAAAGTCAATCGTGATAAGCAATCAATCAATCAATTTGATAGTTAACAGCTAAAAAGATGAGCTGACATCCATATTGCAAATGGCAACGACCGCCATTTGCAATATGGATGTCAGCAACCAATTTATTCATAAAACTAAAACTTAATTTTTTAAATTGATTTAACTTTCGTTGATTACATTGGTTAGATAATATGAAAGAAAATATTATTGCAAAACTTTGCTGTCAATGTGAAGAATTCTATGCGGATGTGCTGAGAGCAATGCAAAAGGATTCAGTCCGTTCATTATGGGAAAAGGAATGGATACCGACAATCGCTGGAAAGCAAGCTGGGTTTCATGCCTTAACACAACTCTATCAGAGCTTGGCCTGTCGTGCTGCTAAGAAAATTGGTGAAGAAATAGCACGTTTACGAAATGCTATTGATCTATTTAAAGCTGCCCAAACAAGATCAGGCAATCCTACCTATTTGGATGAATATTTTAATAAGGCCAAGCGTAATTTGTCAGAATCAATAAAAGACAATGATATGATTTATAATGAAATGATACCGGATATCACTACGGTAGCATCAACAGGTAAAGCCCAACTAGCGAAACCCTTACCTATATCTTCTCCGATGTCTAAGGATTTCGATGACGTGTTCAAGGATCTTGTTCCGGTCGAGCTTCATCGTGCATTGCAGTCTTCGGAAATGCGCAGAAATGAAATAATTAACGCAGAGATAATGAGATTGCGTGACTCAACTCAGACTTTGAACGCGGTATTGGCCAGCCTAAATTTGCCCGCTGCTGTGGAGATGACTGCCGGAGGATCTTCTTTGCCTCCCTCTTTGGTTGATAAAGCCAATGACGTTCGTCAAAAAGGAGGAATTGAAAGTATTCAAGCTCATTTGAAGGAACTTCCAGACCTGTTAAATCGCAATCGTGAAATTTTGGATGAAACCGAAAGATTATTAGATGAAGAACGAGATTCCGACAACCAATTACGTGCCCAATTTAAGGAAAAATGGACACGTATTTCATCCGACAAACTTACTGAAATGTTTCGCACTAACGCGAAGAAATATCGTGAAGTTATAAATAATGCTATAGCAGCCGATAAAATAGTACGTGAGAAATTCGATAAGAATCAAAAAGGCATTGAGTTATTGTCATTGCCGATTGAACAATTGCAACATTCCATGCCGGCAGCTGGCGGTTCGGTAGATCCCAACTGTGCTAGTGTGCAGAAGTTGAAAAAACTAATGGAATCAGTTGAAGCCATAAAAGCCGAACGCGATGCAATGGAATCTGAATTGAGATCAGCTACCTTAAATATAAAAGATGATTTTTTAGAAGCCTTGCGCAAAGATGGTGCTATAGACGAACCCGCTTTATCGCTTAAACGCATTGGCGAAACCTTAAGTCCTTTGCAGGCTCAAGTTAAAGAAAGCGGCGAGCGTCAGGAGACTTTGATTACCGATATTCAAGAAGCTCATAGTGAATTTGTTGCTGAAACGGGATCAAGCGGCAATTCTCATGACACTTTATGCCAAGAGTTGGCCACGGCATATGACAGTTTCATAGAGCTATTAGGAAATCTCAAGGAAGGCACTAAGTTCTATAATGATTTAACCGAATTACTAGTTGTGTTCCAAAACAAAATATCCGATTTCTGTTTCGCAAGAAAAACTGAAAAGGAAGAATTACTAAAAGATTTAACAACTGAATCCAGTCGTCAAGCTCCAGGTCCAACTCCTACATTGCCATCACATTATTCCTCAACTTCAGGCAGTGGCAATGGTGAGTTTAATTCAATACTACCCTAAGTTAAGTTAATTTTCAAACGTAATATTTAAGAGGTATGTAGTTTAAATGGTTGGAATCAAAAAGGAAATGCTTTCGAATTTGCATGTAATTAACATACTAATTCGAAAGTATTTTATTTCGCTTCGAATTACAGAGTAGGACCCCTGAATCACCGTATTTTTTAAGCATAAGCATTCGTCACTTCAAATAATTTGTTTTGTTGAGATAACGCGCGTGAATGTGAATGCGATATTCTTCACGTTGAAAGCTGACAACATCATCATAAGTTAGGTTGGAGGAATTAAAACGGAGTAAATCCAAAGAAAAGAAATCGTATTCTTGCTAATTTGTGTATTATATTTAATTTGCTTTTTTATGTATTTTTTCGAACCTAGATGTACCATCTGCAGCAACCTCTGCACCTACCGTACCAACTGGTAGCGTACCATATCCGCAGGCTGTGCAAGGAATGCCGATGCCTTACGGTGCAGGATCTAATGTACCCTATCCTTCATATGTACCACCTCCAATGCCACAAAGTTTTAATCCATATGCTACATTGCCATACCCAGGAAGTAAGTACATATATGTTCTCACAATTATTTTTTTTAATAATAATTCACAACTAAAAATAAAACCGTAGATGCTTATCAATATGCCGGTTTCCCACAAGGGCCACCACCTGGTCATTATGGTACATATCCTGGAAGTTTTGCTAACCAACAGGGTGGTTATCCCAATCAAAAGCCACCAGGCTGGTAAAAATAAAAATAGCATTTCACAATTAATTCGAAGCAACTAAATACCCTAATATATAATTTCATAAAATATTCAATTATGTGTTATTATTTCGATGAATTTTAATTCATTTTTGAGTTTGAAACAAAATTTAATTTAAACTTGTGTATTTCATGTATCATAAGTTTGGTGTTTTATTTTATTTATTAATTTTTGTCATGCTCAAAAGTATGTAATTGTTTAAGGAAGAAAATAAATATTAAAAAAATATTAAAATAAATTTTTGCAAATATTTAATATAAATACCAATACACCAATAAAATTATCACTAATCGAAAAAGTTAATTTAAAAATGACGTTTTCATAAACTTTAATCAGAAATAATTTCTTAATCAGGCTTAGGCCCAATAAATGACTTTCCAATTAAGTGTAATTTAGCTAATAGCAATTGAAATTTAAGTTGCACTTAAATGCAGTTTAATTTTTTCAGTCGTAAAATTTGCAGTCTCGAGAAGATTTTAATCCTGTTTTTACATATGTTGGTTGGATGTATAGGCGTTGTGTAATGTAAATTAATTTGAGAAAAGCCGCCTGATGGTATCATTTTGTGACTGCTTTTCTGTTACTATTGTGCGTTTATTTATAATTGTGTTACGGAGGTAATTTTTTCAGTAATTGGGTTCTGATGATATTACTAATTTGATTGAATGCATTTGAAATAGTAAGACAAAGGTTTGAGCCCTTCAGCATTAAGTTTTTAAGTGTGAACTTGCTTGACAATGGTGGTTTATTCTGTATAATTACTTATCCTCATATCGCTTAATAAATTCATTCTTTATTGATTTTATTACATAAGGACTACAAATGCTATTAACAAGAATTTCTTCCAATAAATCTAATGCACTTTCTTCACTGTTACTCTTAGCATCTCCACTACATCTGCGTTTTAAGAAAAGCTCCAAATCTTTGCTTGTCATAGGAGAAATCCTCTTCAAATTTTTACAATCATTTATCGACTCTTCTACGTCAGTTTCACTCAAATAGTGATAATCATATAAAAGGGATTTTCTTTTAGCATTCGATTCATTTTTCAACGATTCATCTAAGAGGCATTTCAAAATGTTAAACAGTTCATCATTTGTTGCAAAGTTTGTTAGCTAAAATATAAATAAATTATGATTTATTATTAAAAAAAAATAATCATTTAATTAAGACCTTAAACTAATAAGCCCACCTGGTTTGGATTAAATACGTAGTTCTTGGTCGCTAAAGAAGAATTTCGAAAAAGATTTTCAATTAAATATTTAACAATGCATTCTTCCATTTGCTGCTCAGAATCACATTTTAATGGAATCCAGGCGTTGACACTTAAAGAGATACTAGTCGCTTCTACATAATGCCACCAATGTTTGGGAACAATTAAAACATCATTTGGTTCCAATATTACGTGATAAACCAGATCTTTGAAAGTTTCAAGATTTTTATGCATGTCCTCGGATGGGCAGTAGAAATTTTCTTTGCAATATATACTCGATTCTTCGTATGGAATGCGTGTGGTAGTCAGAGGTGTATTTGGCGGAAATAAATGCCAAGATTTTCTGTCAATAAACATGAAGATGAAACAAGCATGATGAACAACAACATATCACAAAGCTTCGTAAGACTAACAAGTGCCTATGTTTAGTGTTAAATTAGATTTGTATATCAAAATTTAACAAATATAATAAAACTCTTGAGCAAATATCTTCCTAATACATACATAAATTAAATAATTTTAAATTTAACAATTCTAGAACCATATCTGTATTCGATTTTCCTGATTTTTAACCCCCGAGCAAAAAAGGGGTGCTATAAGTCTGTGGTGTGTGTCTGTACAAGTACTCGTACAGACCAAACAGCTGGACCGATTTTGATTTAGTTTTTTCTGTTTGAAAGGTGACTTGATCGAGAGTGTTCTTAGCTATGTTTGAAAAAAATCGGTCTAGCCGGTTAGAAGATATCACATCTTTTCTGGATATATCGTGGGTTTTTCAGTCGCAAAGCAGCTCTGGGTTGAGGAACATCTCTCGCGTCATTGTAATTATTTCGTAAGTGCGGTCAGGCTTGTGTATGTTGTGTGGCCTTTTAAAATACTGTTAATGCCATCTTGGGCATATTGTCTAGTTACCCCGCCCATATTTGTGCAACACCATATCATGCAAATTTACTTTGTATATGTATAATAAATAAATAAATATCGTGGGTTTTTAAAATTTTTAATTTTTGTTATTAATAGTAATTTATTTGTTTTTAAAATATAAAATAAGTTTTATTAACAAAGAAAAATAGTTTTATTTACATACATAGTTACATTTATGTACAATATAGAAAGTGCATTAAAAAGAATATACATACATACTTTATGGGCCGGATAGGAATATTGTGGTTATGCGGAATGCCAAACCTAAATACCTATACCTTTTACCATTTTGTGTGAATGATATAAAAAGGGCGTAATATCGAGAGTGTCTGGGATGGGAGCAGGCCTAAATCGACTAATCGATAGAAACTTAGGTAAATTTTTGAAACAAATGTTTGCAAAGATTTAATATGTGATCTAACAATTAATGAAATAAATTAAAGCTATTTTTCATAAACTTACCTCCCAAAAACTTGGACCACTATATTGCAACCATAAGTATCATAATGGCAAGGTGTGTTGGCTCTAGTTGAGCACAGCCACAACGTAGAATCATCGGCTGCATGTGAAAAGCCAAATGGCCCAAAATCTATACCATCTGTACATTGCGCTGGTAATTCCATCCTACGTTTGTAATTTAAACCAGACCAATAGTCACTTTCTTGACTATGTTCTTCTAAAAACTGCTTTGCTGTCATTTGTAGACCTGTTCTTTTTCGCTCCCATTGTGGTTCCAAGCAATCACTCCTATATATTCTTTCAAAATTTGGAGGGCAACAGCTTGATTCATCAAAGGACTTGCACCACGCTGCTAGTCCATCTTGAAAACATGGCCAGTTAAGAGGAAAATTTTTAAAAACAATCGGTTTTCTTGTATTCAATATAATTTCTCTAAGTTTCACTGGATTTATGTTGGAATCAGTCATTTGAGTTTAATTAATAAACACGGATTACTGAAACGGGTTTGTTTATAAACGACACAAATGTAAACAATAGCCAGCTGTTTAAGAAACAAAAGAGTTCCCACTATTGGAAAAATACGTGTGCCAAGATAGCGTCGATTTTGGGAATTTAAAAACCGGGAAAAAATTGGGGAAATTTTCAGGGTATTTTTAAAAATCTAGCAACGATTTTAGGAATTAAAAGGGGGAAACAAAACAAAAACCGTGGATGAATTTTCCCAGGAGCACGTTTTGATTCCCACGCCAAAATCTGGTATATTCTTAAAGTGGACACTTAGGAAAACAAAATGACCCAACCGTGCTAAAATTTTGTCGAGCCATTTTCGAGAAAATCGACTTAATCGAAAATGGCAAAAAAAACCGTGGCAGATTTTCTATCTCGAGCACTTCGTGTTGAGCCGTATGTGTTCGTGTCACGAAAAAAACACGACACGCGCCCATCTCTAGTATAGACGTTACAATAAATCGTACAAGTAAAAAATTATTTTTTTTGTATTAATTTTATTTTATAATTAACGCTACATTTACACATGAAAGTACTTTCTTGACATTTCTGTATACGCATTGTGAATAAAAATTCTAATGAAATGAATGACTTTCATGAAAATTTCTTGTTCGTTTCCATGGGAAAGTTCATTTTAAAAATGTCCTCGAAACGTAAAGTTGTTTTGTTTTGTTTAATACTTAATTAGAGTTACCCAGAATATCACCTATACAAATTTATAAGGGAATAAATTGGGAATAAGTATTATTGTTTATATTTTAATAATATTATTGTTTTCAAAAGGCACGAAAGGTCTTCTTCGTGTTTATTTGAACATAAGATGTTACAATTCTTTAAATATTTATACAAAATAAGCATAATTTATAATAACTATTTACCACAATCCTATATATTTATATAAATAATTAAAGGGGGTAACACTGTTAAACTTTTTTCATTTTACTTTCTGAAAACATCAAAAATTTACTTTGTTGAAAATATCGTTGAAAACTGAGTGGAAATTAAAAACAATGTGAGTGCGGTAGTAAAAAAATTTGATTGTATTGCTACTTTCTTGAAATTAGTTTCATGTGTAAATAATAGGTAATATAAAAATTTAACTTCATTATTATTAAGCAAATGTATTGTTTCTGAAGGATCAGCCGGTGGTATATACTGAATAACACCGGGAGCCATATTTTTGCTAATTGAACTGGGTCTTTCCATATTTTTTATAAACTTTGTTGTAAAATAAAATTTTTTTTATAGTCAACTACAGGGTTAAGTCTCAATTACCTTGTAAATTTCAGTGCAATTTGCCATTTACCTTTTAAATTACAAAACTAAAAAGTAAAACAATACCCCACTAATTGTGTCCTGTTGTGTACATGTATACATATGTATGTATGTATATTAATACTAAATTCGATAGTTTTTTATACAGTTTCCTCTTTTGGTACAAAAACTTGGCCATCTGTTCTCTAAAGCTTCATATAACATCACTCTCATCTTTTCATCTATGTATTTAGTTTGCGTTATAAATTCCTTCGGAGCGGTTGCTTTTCGCGAGTCATTAAGAAAGTATTTTAAATCGGGTTGAAGTGAGAGTGCTATTAAAAGCAAATAAACCAACTATAATTTTTTAGTAAACTAGCTTCATATATTGTGTATTCAATCAAATATATTAGGAAATTTTAAAGTGAAACAATCTACATGATAAAGTGCATATTGCATACTCCACTTGCATAAGTATACATGCAAATTCGTATATAAAGATAATCAGCTAATACATACATACCTACAAAGCCTTTGTATTCCAGTAAGGGTAAATATTTTTTATTCTCAGAATTTCTTGTTCTCGTCAAATGGAAAAACTTTTAATTTCCCGTTGTGGATCTTAATTTGAACAGTATCTAAACTTTCAATGGATACGGAATTTCAGTCTTCTTTTTGCTTGATCCTATAAAATTTCTTATCTTGGTACAAGAAATTGGCCATCTGTTATTTAAAGCTTCATATAATATCACTCTCATCTTTTTATTTAGTTTGTGTTCTAAATTCCTTCGGAATGGTCGTTTAACGCGAGTTGTCAAGAAAGTGTTTGAATCTGGTTAAAGTGAGAGTGTTATTATAAGAAAATAGAGCTACTATAATTTTTTTTAGTAAACTAGCTTCATATTCTGTGTATTACATCAAATACATACATATGTAAATACATGTATGTATTATGAAATTTCAAAGTGAAACAATTGGCATGGTAAAGTGTACATACATATATTATATATTACACTTGATACATACAGAAATATCCACGCACATAAGGATAACTGTGTAGTACATACATACATACCTACAAAATCTTTGTGTTCCATTAGGGGCAAATACATACATTGTACGTATGTATCTTTTATTCTCACTACTTCTTGTTCTCATCAAATGGAAGAAACGTTGAATTTCCAGTTGTGGATGTTAATTTGAATATTATCTAAACTTTTAATGGAAACGGATTTCCAGTCTTCTTTTTGTTTGATCTTATACCAGGCATGAGAGTTTATTTCCAGGAAAGAACTTTGGTGTTACTTTTTCAAATAAATAATAGCTTTTTGAAGAGCTTTTCTTACAATACTTTTAAAACTGTATAAAGCAGAGTTTTTAAAAGCATATGTATAACTGCATTCAAACTAATGTTTATTTTAATTTCAAATTCTATGAAGTTTAAACATTGTTAATAAAAAAAGTTTATTTTCTTTAAACTAAAATAAGAAAATATATAAAATACATATTAATTTTTAATATTTATGTGTTAATCTTTGCTAACTTTTTTTGATTGAATGAATGAATTTAAGAAAAGAAAGTTTGTTATCAGTTCTTTCGCAGCTAGATTTGTTTGCAAAGTTAAGAAGCACTGGAAGAATCGAAGCTGAGTAGATGTGTTCACATTGAAATAAAATTAAGGTATGTAAGTTTTTATCTTTTTTTTTTTTTTTTTTGGTGAATACTTCTTAAAAACTGAGGCCAGCAATTTTTTTTATGAGAATATTTTTTATGTAAATCTTTATTCACAATCTATCCGTTTAAGGACCATGAGTAAATTTGATGCGAATCAGTTCACATATGTTTGGCTGAACAGAGAACAACGTACCTAAAAAGAAAAATTAAAATGATATATTATTAAAATATGTACTGGAAAAAGTTTTCGTACCCTAAATAATTTATTTTTTTAAACTCCAAATTACTCCACCCTGTTGTCACTTGTTGGGTTTAAAACAAAACGAAAACCTACCGGGTATTGACTCGCTCCACAGCTCTTATAGTTCCAGAGATCATGCTTTAGGAACAAACACACACTACGATTTTATATACATATATAGAAGAAGATTTATACATACATATAATTATATTATTAAAATCGCAATAGAAACCTTGTTTCTAAAGACCAACTGCCGTATTCAGAAAAAATTATTTTGATTTACCAAAGGTTTACAAAACAAATTTTGTATTGAAATTTGTTTGTTAAACGTTTTGTAAACCTAAACTATTTCTTCTGAATAAGCCCTCAAGTCTAAAATATGCTGCAAGAAAGAAAAACAGACGTTTCTTTAATTAATTATTTTTAAAATCTACTGCATTCAGATTTTTGTTGTAAAAATACTTTTGGAGAAACTTTTCTAATTCTTAAATTGAATTGATTAAAAATTGATCACGCCCGCTTTTACTCCTAATTTTTTAAATTTATGTGAAATCTATGAACTGCTGGATCAATTTGTCAATTTTTTTAAATATTCCTTGAAAAGTGGGTATGACGAGAGCGGAGCTATGGGCAAAAGCTAGTAGTATAATAAAAAGGAATCAAGATTGGATCAAAAAGTGTGTATGAATTAAATATTTATTTTTTAATATCTTTGTATCTGCTGCAAACAAAAATTTGAAATTCCGCTGATTATACTAATGATATAAAATAATCGGGAGACAATTTTTACTTTAAAAATATCTTGGAAAATGATGCAGTGAAAATTTTGAAACTCTCTATGAATATTTATGTTAATAATGATAATTGTATTCTACAAAATAGTGAATGTTAGATCAAAAGCGTGTCGCCTCTAACTAAAAAAATTTTTCTTTTCATCACACAGAGTGTTGTAGTTGGTGTAAAAATAAGTTCACAAAATATTAATTAAATATCTGCAAATAATTTTTTGTTGACATCTATATGTTATGTATGTAACTTATTTTCAAAGTTGTTTTAAGGCTGCGAACTGTTTATGGAATGTAAAGAGGCGAAACTTATTTTGAATGGATACATTTGACTTTATTTTTCATATGTAATTTTTTTATTAAGACCTTATTTTAAGGCCTATTTATATTGTAACACTGCATCGCTTGCAACTACTTACATACTTACATATGTATGTATGTATGTATATTAAACACACAGTTTTCTACATACTGTATACATACATATATTTAAAATATTATATAGTTTATGTTTTATTTATGTATAAAAAATAGAAGAAAACTTATAGGAATAATAATAATTATAATTTGTTTATGAATTTTTTAATTTAAATTTTTACTATAGTATTCTGCATAATTATGCAACCACAGTGAATAATTGCGTTACTATTAAGATACAGAATATTGATAGAAATTTTATACCTGATAAATGTAATTAAAAATAGCAAGTACGTTTTTATTTCATCACTTAAAGGGAGTATCTATGTATTCGTTTGAGACCATCATTTTGATTTTTTTGTGTGTCAAAAACGCAATTATTTCCATTGGTGCTATAATTATGAACATACTTTATTTAATAAGATGGGGTCCTTCTCAGAGTTGATGACAAGTTACTAAGTATTTCGTGGATGAGCGTAAAGTTGGCTATAAATAAAAACAATAAAAAAACAAAAATGCAAAGGAAACTAATGCCTCTAATGAAAGTTAATTAATAATGATAGTGATTAATGTACGATTCTATTATGTATTTATTTATTTGTGTTACTTCTTATTATTTGTAATTTTGTTGACTGAGTTGGGCGTAAAAATGATGACGATGATGATGATGATGAATGTGCATGGTATCTGTTATTAACTTGCGTTGAGCGAAATGTTGTTTCTGGACTTAAATCTGGTGCCAAAGAAGGTATTTCACCACGAAATGGTACTACTTGAGGTGTACTTCTAATCAATTGTTGCAATTTAGAAATGCCATTTTCATTAAAAAGTCGAGGGTGTGAAGAAGAATCATCTCTTTCTGCATCAAATTTAGGTGGCAGCACTAAGGAGCTGTCCATTAGAGATTTACCATCGTAGGTTATTACAGCATCATTTTGTGTGTTGGAATGCGGTATTTTACGGTTATCAGGTGGTAAATAATATGTATCTATACGTTCAGCCGCTTGGGCTTCAGGTTGGTCGAAATCGAATAAATAATCGCTATCATCTTCTCCTTCTTTGTCTTTTCGTTCTTCACTTTCTTTTAAATCGTCCTTATAGAATTCAATATCATCTAAATTGAGTTTATCATTTGGATTAATTTTACTAGTGCTAACGCTGCTCAGCTTTAATATGGTTTCTGTTGTAGTAGTTGGTTTGACTTTATGCTCCTCATTGTCATTTTTTATTGTCGTCGTTGTTGTTGTTGTTATAAGTTTGAGATTTCCTTCAGATTGCAGGTCTTCCGTATCTGAATATTCATCAGCTGCATAGATTTCATAATTATCTTTAGTAATGCCCGTTTTAAATTTTGTCGTCA
This sequence comes from Tachina grossa, assembly GCA_949987645.1. Taxonomy (NCBI): domain Eukaryota; kingdom Metazoa; phylum Arthropoda; class Insecta; order Diptera; family Tachinidae; genus Tachina; species Tachina grossa. Next base: position 158,167,296 of record OX465274.1, on the reverse strand, counting down.
ATTCGTTTTGAGTAAACGATTCTTCTAATTTAGTCTCCTGTTTATTACTTTCAATGCTTTCCTGTTCGCTTGATTCTTCAAATATATCCTCAAGAGAAGCATTGCGTAATTTGGCAGCTTCTGGCAGATTCATGGTTGATTTTAACATGGAACTAATCGGTTTGTTATATTCAAAGCCATTTATGTTCGCAGATTGTGGATGTGAAATGATCAAATTTTGAACTCCTGATGTTTTTCTGATTACAATTGTAGCATTTGTACTGTCTGGAGGGGAAGGTATAAACATTGGTTCAAAATTTTGTGTTTGTGTTTGCTGTTGAGATGTTAAAAACAGTGTATCTGTTTCCATTGCTTCGTCAATCTCTAAGCCTGGATCTTCGCGCCGACTTGCAATTTGTTCAACTACCTCTGGAGGAGGAATAGGCCCATCCTGTCTCAGAATAGGCTTAAAACCGCTCTCCACTACCACCGTATCTGGTTTAAAACCTTCATTTACAGCTGGTTTCATGGTGGCTAGTTCGGCGGCAGTAGGCTCATCTTTTATTTCCTTTATAACAAAGGGTTCCTTAAAAATACCCACGGGACTCAAACCATTTGTTGTTTTCGGTATTAATGTAGACGTCTCAGGAGCTTTAATGCTATCCACAGAAATTTTTATGGGTAAAATCGGTTTATTCATAAATTTTTCCAAAGTATTTTTATTATAGACATTTTTTGAGACACTCCCTTGGGGAATAAGGTCAGCATAGGGAACTGGAATATTAGGATTTTTACCAACATGTACCATATTATCTGTTTTGCGCATGTTGGTCAATTCTGTTGGTTGGCCCAGTAAAAGAACAGAAGCCGCCAACGGTTGCAGTGGAAATGGCTTTTCTTTTAAAAACGGTCTTAACAAACTAGGTATAGGTTTGCGATAATGGTTGACTATAACTGAAGGCTGCGGCACAGGACCACCAAGGCCTACAGGATGTCTCGGTAGTTGTTGTGGCAATATAGGTTTCGAGATGGCTACTTTTTTGATTGGTCCCGGATAGGGGCGGCGACCTGGCAACTTAACTGGATGAAAAAGAGGAGCATTAAATGGAGGCCTCAAAAATTCAGAAAGTCCTATTGTTTTCTGTGAATTTTGTAAAGGTAAATTATTGGTTAGATTATTGGCAATATGAAGTGGTGGTTGTGGCAGATAATAATGTTTGTTATATGGTGTATGTGAGTGTGATTGTAAGTGGGTGGCTAATAAAACTGGTGTCTGTCTATGGTTAGATGATTGTAATGATAATGACTGAGATTGTGAAGATGCAGTTTGGAATGAATTTAACAATTGCTCTGGATTAGTTTCGCCTTGCAGTGTTTCTGGTAGTTTCGCTGATATGTTGGGCTGCTGTGGTGGCGCCAAGGGATGTGATGTGCCTGATTGGGCGTTATTAGAGACATCGTGGGTTAAAATTGAGGTAGAAGAAGGGGATGTGACACTAGTAGTACCCATAGAAGAACTGCCGTTAACACTATTTGTCTTATAAAAGTTGTTGTTGCTATTGACTACGTAATTGCTGGCCAAACCTTGATTCGCTAACCCACTTGCCTGTTGCTGTTGCTGCTTTTGCCTTAGTATGCTATCCTCGAGAGCCTCAGCAGTGCGGATTCCATCTGAAATCAATTTAGTAATTTCCGTTGATTTTGTTATTTCAAAAGATAATTTCGGCGGAGTTCCATTCATATTGTGATTCTTAATTAAGTCTGTTTGGTGCTTTAACAAAAAATTATCGTTGGGGCTGACCTTTGTTTCATGACGAATGGATTCTTCGGCCGCTACATCTTCACGTTCCAGTACTGATACTGGTGCCGGCACATGCACTGCATATTTTTCCGAGGCCGCAAAGCGTGCATCATCACAGGAATCGTGTACATGAATCTTCCAACCAAGATAACGATGCGTGAAGCAGTGATAGTATACTGTATCGGGTGTGTTACGATCTGGCTTCCAGGTTATAACACCAGGCTCTCCAGGATCACATTTCAATGTTAAGGTGCGCTGATAAGCTCCAAACGATTGGTAATCATCGGCTGGTGGACCATCAACATCAGGAGTCCAATTGCACAGACGACCTACACCAGTAGGAGTAACCTGTCCTGAGCGAGACCTGTGCACACCGGCAAATATTCGTATACTCTAATGCGGATAATTTTAGATTAACATTAGCAACTATAAATTAAATAGCATACCTTCTTTTCTTCCTCGCGTTTATGCTCGTAACCACCAATTGGATCATCAGTTATATAGAACGGATGATACTTTGCTGGTATATCAGCGTTATTGCCACCTTCTACAACGAAAGTATAAGTCTTGCCACGAACAACATGGATTTCAGGTATCAGAAGGCCATTAATGAACCAAGAAATTCCCCAGCCCACGTGACCTACATATGTACATATGTATGCATAATAATTTTAAGCATTTTTAAGATTTGACGATAATATGTATTTACCTGTAATAGCTGAATAGCCATGTTTTCCTCCAGTTGGGCCCATTTGAGCATAGAAAACACCATCTTCTGGCTCATAACACTGTATGGCCGGTATATCCCAAGCACCGTTTTCATTTATCACCGGCTTGGGTGTAGGTACTGGACGTCTTTGAGTCAATTTTGTATTAGGAACTTCTTGTCTTCTATTGGTTGATTGTAAAGCTTGCGCTCTCTTATTGTCATAGAATTCTTCTTCTTCTTCAGGTATACCTTCTCCGTTTGTTGGCTTTGAGGCTGGTGGATAACCTTTGCCAGGAGTCTGTATATTTCCTTGCTCTTCCTCTTCGTCATCGTTGTCATCATCGTGTCCGGGTCTTTGACCTTCTGGTGTTGGACAATTCCATGTTGGTTGCCGTCCAAAATCTATGTAGTGTGTTCGTTTATTAAAATTTGAGTGGAAAGAGGTTTCTTTGCGTTCATTTAATGGCCCTATAGCCCAGACAATAGCTTCAAAGCCATTTCTAGCAATAGGTAAATCGAATTTGTCCGTTGCATTTAAAGACCTTTGATAAGTGACAATTGAGTAACCGTTTACCATTGCCGCATTCAGTAAACGTATGGAATTTGTATTATCCTCAATGTTGACATCAGGACAACTGCCGCGTTTGCCCGAACATTGTGATTTACCTTCCAAGTGATAGTCGACGGCATAACCTTTACCAGTCGCCTTATCTACCCAACTTACAGTTACATCAGATCCAATCATTACACTGTGATCTTTGTCAGGCGAAATACCAAAAGCCATGTACTCGTTGTCCTCTAAAATTATGAAAAAAATAATAGTTGATTTTTTTTATATATATAACATAATAAAAAATGTTTAATTTTTGCTAATTGTGCTTGCCAGATAAACCTTGGTAAATTTTTTTCATATGATCAATGTACAAAAAAACTTGTTTTAACAACTAACTAATAACTTTTGTTATTAGAGCAAAGGTTCCCAAATGTGGGTCCTCGGACCCCTGGGAGTACGTATAAATTATCCAAAGGGTTCGCGTGAAGAGCTGAAGAAACAGTGTTTTTAAAAATAATATACGTTTTTATTTTCATTCACATACTTTTTTCATATTTTATTTTACTTTATAGCTTATATGCATGTATGGATACAAGATTATATATGTGTGTATGTATGTATGTTTTTAGTTATTATAGGGCTGCATAAACAGTCTTGAAATGCTAACACGTCTTGTTTTTTTAATGTATTGTCGTAGCATGTCCTACCCTACCGTTTAATAAGCGAAACACGATGGATCTATTGATATACGTATATAACAGTGTTTACAAGCGGTGTCGCGAAGACTTCTTGTTCGTAATAAACACTGAAAGGAAGTAGTAACTATATCGTTTGTATACGCGCCCATGCGTATGAAGAAGCAATCATCACAAATATCTCCGTCACGAAATATTTTCTTCTTCACTCCTATACCTGCAATAACTGAAACAAATTTCTTGCAAAGAGTGTTTTGTAGCGTTTGTTTTAGAATATTTCGCTGTAGTAAACAGCGTGACCGTTTGACCGACTAAAGTGGCAAATTGCCTCTTTTTCGATTGCCTTTTCACTTTTTCATTGCCTTGCCACTTTTTGTCCCCCTCTTTTTAGGGCGACTTATATGAAAATACATTAAAAATCAAAAGTTTAGTGTAGTTTTCTCGTTTTTTTTTTAATGTTGTCCCTTTTTTGATAAATCCTCTATTTGGTTCTACTTTTTGAAAAATGTCATCGGTCACCCTGGTAGTAAAGCATTTGAAAAATTCCTCATGACTTAAAAGTTCTTTTAAGTGGTCTTGTGCAGGGGTCTGGTATGTATGCATGTAAATATGTATGTGTGTATAACCAGTAGTGAAACCTTCAAACACAAGCAACTAAATGCCAGTGAGAACTTTTACGCATTACTGCTTAATATAAAGTTCCTCAGCCTCTGCACTGACGTGTTGCCATCACTATCAAAATCAGCCGGTGTTATTTTTTTCTTGCCATCTCATTTAGTTTGAGCCCGTTTAGATGAGGGGTGACGTTAATGCGACAACGCTTACGTTCTCTTTTAGAGTCCTTTCTTAAATCCACGCGCGCTTACATGAAGATTAATTTGATCAATGATTTTTATTCGTTCATTCGTAGCAGTGTTGCCATAAAAGAACTAGTTGTTAGTTTTGGAAATTTAGAATTAATATGTAGACATAGTTTTACTTTTTTGAATTTACCACAAAAAATTTAAATAACTCCTTTTCTCTTCTTGCTCTATTTGTTTATAATTTTTATACTATAGCTGTGTATTTCATGCGCATTTTAAATGAACTAATCACTAATTTCCAAACACCATAAAAAATAGGTCTAACTTGCAACACTGCTCATACATAGCATAGAAATATGAGGGAAAGAGATATGTAAAAGAGAAGAGTGAAACTTTTCGCATCCATTCAGCGTGACCGTTTGACCGACTAAATTGGCAAATTGCCACTTTTTCGACTGCCTTTCCCCTTTTTCGACTGCCTTGCCACTTTTTGTCCCCACTTTTCTTAGGCTGAGTTATATGAAAATATTATTAAAAATAAAGGCGCATAGTCATAGTCAAAACAAAGTGTACTTAATGAGTTTAAAACCAGTATTTTGTATGGCAATACTGGTTTTAAACTCTTAAAGTGTACTTTGTTTATGACTATGATTAAGCGCCAAAAAGTTTAGTGTAGTTTTCTCGTTTTTTTTTAATTTTGCCCCTTTTTTTGATAAATCCCCTATTTGGTGCCACTTTTTGAAAAATGTCATCGGTCACCCCGCATCCATTCCCAGTACGTGCGACTTTTACTACGCCGCAAGCTTATCTCCACTGTGACGTGTCGCAGCTATATCACCCTTCATCCAAACGTGCTCTTTGACTTGTAGAATGTAATGTGAAGTTTGAACATGTCAAAGAACATGTCAAATTTAAAATTTGACTATATACATATATTTAATAAAATCTGTGCATATTTATGGAATTTTATAATCCCCTGTCTTAGAGCATAATTATGCTAATAAAATAAATATTTTGCTGAAACACGTAATGTATTAAGTAGATTTTACGTCCAAGTTTGCTATTTGGAATTAACAGACGATTGAAAATTATTAATGCCTCTTATTGCAAAGCATTTATTATTATCAGGAAAACCGCAAATATGCAGTTGCATGTTTTTTCTTGTATGGCGTACTAATGCGGGGACAAGATATTTATCCGTTTCAGAACTTTTTGTGAATTTTGGCATCGATTTGTTAGTGCATATTTTTGCATATTTTACCCTTTAAAGCATATTTTGGCATATATCAGTCTTACACGCATATTTTTAGCATATTTTTGATTTTTTAGAGTATAATTTACGCTTTTAGAGCATATTTTTATACTTGATAGATTTTTTTATTTTAATATGCCTTCAAGCTCATGTGTTGGTCAACATTTTTATTTTTATTTTTCACCATCTAAATCTGATTTCCAATGTTCCACGTGTATATAAAGTTTTCTTATATTTATATTACGCAGTTATTATGGACGCTAGTTGTGACGGACTCTGCCCCGAGTAGACGTTAAAGGAACATTGTCAATGTATAAAAGATGACTTAGATTTGACAGGTAACGTTTTTGATTTAAAAAGCTAGATCAATACTTTGTTGTTTATTGCAATAATAATATTTATCCAAAATACAGTTACAAAGTTTTAATTCTGATATCGTGCTCAAATAATTTATATTATTTGCTTCAGTCAAAATTTTTTATGTCAATTTTGTTTTAAAGTGCGCTTCAAATCCAAATTAATGTTTATAATACGGTAGTTATTCTTTGTTAATTTTGTTATTGTTTTCTTTCCTTCGTTTATTTTATTTTTGTGTTATTTTATATGAAAATATTGTTGAATTTTTTAATTAAAAATACATTTTCATTTATTTATTTTATTTTTAAGAGCATATTTTTGAGTTTTTAGTGCATATTTTCAAGTTTTTAGTGCATATTGAATGCGCATAAAACACTTTTTTAGAGCATATTTCTGGTTTCCCTGATTATTATATTTAATATAATATTATGGCCTCTATCGGAGCTGCTGCTTCATTTTATTAACTGTGTTATTAACATTGAAATGTTAGTTGCTTGGCCTGTTTCTTTTTTAAACTGCCCAGCCCACTCCATTACTTATGCTTCGTTCAGTTTATTATGGTGATTTTGCATTTTATTTTATAATACTTGTCAACACTGTTAGAATGAAGTAATATATCATAGGTGACCATAATGCGGCCATTGAAGTCGTTTGGAGTGCAATTTTTTTTTTATAGAATCCTTACTAATATGTATTATAAATGTGAAAGTGAGTTTGTTTGATTGTTGGTTTGTTACGTTTTCAAGCCCAAACTGTTAAAACGATTTTAAAATTCCTTCATCAATAAAAAGCTACATTACCAGCATTAAATTTAGAATACTCGTATTTTTATTCGGTTCGGAATCTGTTTTTTATACTTGGCACGAATTTTTGACAAGAACACATATTTTTGGGCTGGTTAGTCTGATTTTCGTTTCGAGTTTGATTGTTTAACCAGTTGAACGGTTTTTATTATTTTTTTTCTTTTTTACCGCCTTTTTGTCGATTTTTATCTTTTTTTTTTTTATTTATTTTATTATCAGTGAGTAACAAATAACATTCATAAGTCTTAAGTACGCGAGCAAAGCCAGGGGTAAAAGCTGGTAAATTAAGTAAAATGATTTTCTTTTATTAAAAATATCTAAAAAAATATGTATATAATTTAATTTATTTCCTGCTACAAATTTAGACAAAACATAAAAAATAAAAATCATTAATGCTCACCTCACTTTCAAAGGTTATTCTCAAATGTGTTTCACCTTTAAAATTTAAAATTTAAAAGTTTGATTTCGAGTTTGGATGTTGTGCTTTTGACAGTGTGAAAGCACAAATCGCTTTTATAAAAGTTCGCATATTAAACTAATTAACTTCAAAATTGTATTAACAGGTAAATTTAAGAAAATAATTTACAAAAAAAAACTTTTTCACTTTAAATTTACTATACTTATGGTTCTTAAAAATATTAATTCGTTAACGTGGTTTCCGAAGACACGAGTAGCATAGCTGGCCACCCCTGTAATATATACTTTTAAACATACATGCATACACCATGTCATACTCGTAAATATGAAGTTCAATATACGGAGTAAATTGTTGAAGTAACATACATTGGAATGTTGTTTTCAAGTTTGTTTATATTGTGGACACATCATGCAACCACCTATGTATGAAAAAAGCTTATCGATTGTTAGATTTGTGACCATAATTATATAAAATAAAAGTTTTTTAAAGCATGTAGTGCTTAAAATATGGTATTATAAAACTTTCATTAACATATTTTGTCGCCACTCATAAAGTAAGTACGACATAAGGCACACATTTCTTATTTATTAAACTATTTAAGTTCTAACTTTGATTTCACGTATAAAGTTTTTTTTTAGCTTTTCAAAAAATTGTTTTGTTGAAGTTGATTTACAAAATGCTTAATCAACAACAAACATAAATTAGTAAAAAAAAACTGATAATATAGTCAAACTTACCTAATTTGGCCACCAATTGAACAACGATACTATCACCAGCCATTGCCCATCGAACTTCAAAGGCCTTATCATCATACAAAACTTCACAATTAAGTTTAGACTATAAAAATTCAATGAAATATTAAAAACAAAGGCCAATAATGAATGCAATTGTTTATTTATTAACAATATTGTATTAAGAAGACAACACGAATAAAATGTTATAAACAAACCTGTTTTTGAAAAGAAAAATTAGGAGCATTAAAAAGTTTTTTAAATTTTTTAAAATGATTTAAAGTTAAATGAAAAATAATTATGAGCAATAAGACAGCAGGCGAGCATAACAGCCAAATGCGAAAGACTGAAGGCTCACTTGGCCGACTGTAATGTAATGTAACTGCAATGTAGGAAACAGCTGATCGTAATTTTTGTATGAAAAGTAGGTTACGTTACATAACATCATGTTTATGTTTTCACATAACAATATCGATCAGCTATTTCCTATTATTGCAGTTACATTAGATTACAGTCAGCTAACAGAGCCTTTATTCAAAGTTATTTACCTCCATAATGTTGAATGTCAAAATATACATAAGTAGCAAACACATGTACTATGTATGCATGCCAAATACCCACAAAAAATATTCAGAAACCGTAACCATAAACCTTCCCAATTTTAGTAATTTTTCTTCCATTTACAAAATGGCATGTTTTTGTTGTTTTATGTTCATAGCACTCAGTAGTTAATATTATTTTTGTTGTTGTCTTTTTGTGTTTTTGAATAACTTTTCTTTATATATAAATAATTTTTATTTATAAAATGAAAATATACATACAAAATGAAAAATGTCCTTTGAAATATTAATTTTGTAGTTTTCTTTAAATGTGTAAATATAACGCAATAAAAGAAAAGAAACATGTACATATGTATGTATGTATATTAAGAAAGGAAGTGTTAAAAAGGAAGTTAGTATGGTTTTTAAAATGGCCTTTGAGTCTAGAGGGATTGATGTTTTTTTTTGGTATGGTTTTCACATAAACAGGCATATAAGCAAACAAAGAAAAAAAAACCGAAAAAAGATAAGCATACATAAACCTTGTTGTTCATAATTTTTTTATGTGCTCTAAAGTGGGAGTAATTGTTATTCCTTAAAATAACATATTTCACTTTGTATCTATATTTTTAAGAATGAAAAAAATTTATATATAAAAAATTAATATTCAAACACAATTTTATTTAGGTAAAATATTGTTTAAACAAAAACAAAATTTATTTATAAAAAGGCATAAACTTAAATAAAACACTTAAAAAATATTCATTAAAGAAAAATTTTTTTTTACAGAATTTGTCGAAAATTTGTTTCTTTCTTATGAGTTTACAAATAAATTAAAAACAAAGATCTATTTTCGAAAGCAACTGTAGGCTTAAAAAAAATTCAGGCCAGTTGATATTTTCTTTTTTAAACAAACATACTCGTATGTTACTGATTATTGATTAAAGGTTGTTTTTGGTATAGTTCCAAATTCAAATTTTCGATTCATTGATTTGTAGTTAAACAAATTTTATCTGATACAAACGACTGAAGGCAGCTTTGAGAAAGAACATTATTAAAATTTCTTGATATTTTAGTTAATAGAAAATAATGTAAGAATAGTTTTGTATAAATAATGAAAATGCTTTTCTTTATTATAAACCAAAAGAATAATTTGTTTTAGAATATTCAAAGCAGGAAAACTAGAAAATAGGATTCTGATAACTGCATTTTGAAGTAAGTCTTGTTGTGTGCAATATCTGGCCATTAACACTAATTTTAAGGCATACCAATGACATGTTTTACAGACATCTATTTTATGTAAGATATCTTTTTTATACACTTTTAATATAAAAAAATTAAATAAATATTTATTATAATATTAAAACAACGGCTGTAATAAGCATGTAGAATATAAGTTAAAAAAAATGTGAAAAGTGATTGTTTACAATTACAGTTTTACTTTGTTTTAATAATCTTTTCTAACCTGTTTCTTGAGCTGATGAGAGTTTCAATAACTGTTATAATATTATGCTTATGTTAACAAAGAGTATCTAATTGATCTCTATTATAAGTTATTTTAAATTTTTCTTTTGATTTTAGCTTCTTATCCTCTCAGTTCTCTACACATCTAAGTTATTAAGTATAGAATTTATATGTTTTTTTACCTGAGGACTAATACCCAACATTTTAAGAGATGGTGGCACATTCAAATTTTTCGGTATGCGAGCATGCCCGAAATCTACAGTGAATGCTTCGCACCAAACTCCAAAGTGCCCAATATCAAAAATAGTCAAATCATCGGGAAGGGTTAGAACAATAGTTTTGCGATCATAACGTCTTAAGGGATCTTCTTTGCCATTTTCATCGGGTATACGCAAGCCATTGGGAGAGGGACGATCTCCTTGACCTACCCAAAACTTAGCATCTGCAAAAAATAAACATATATATTTTTTGTTATATAAACTCTACAACAAATTTTTCTTACCAGGTGCTTCACCGTCATAACTAAAATTTGGCACTAAAAGTGTTTGAGCATCAACGATAACAATATTGTCGGACTTAACACCATGCACACCATTCAAATTACTAATCTTTTGGGGACGGGGAAAATCCAAATTACTGGGAATTGTAACATCGCCAAAATTTACTGCAAATTCATCACACCATACAGAAAACCATTTGATGTCTTTAAGACTTACACCCTCGGGTAAGGACAAGGTAATGTCTTTGTTTCTGTAACGTTTTGTCAAAGCGGCAGTTCCTCCTTTTTCATCACGCAATCGATATGACCCCTCATTACTGGGCTTGTTTGTATTGCCCACATAGAAGTAGGCAGCTATAAAATAATATTATTGCACAATCAAAATGATTAATACAAGTACATGGAGTTTTTTCTTTCTTGCTTTTGCTGCCATATAATGGCGAAATATTTTACCTGGTGCTTCACCATCATAGTTAAACTTTTTCACAAATATTGTTCTGGAATCAACAGCGTAAACATCACCGGAAACGCCATGATGTAATCGCTTTAATGAACCAATTTTTGTGCCAAAATATGGAAATGACGCACTAGCAAATGGAATCACTGAAAATATATTAAATTAAAAAAAAACAAAAAGACAAAAATACAATGAATTCATCATAAATAAATCGAAAGAATACTAATTAATATACTCATAAAATAATAAATAATACAAATCTAATTTTCATCATTAATTAATAATGTGCCATAAGTTTTGCTTTGTATGTATGTGTAGATGGTGGTAAAAAAAACAAAAGACTACAGACACAAACTTGTTTTATGCAGCATTTGTTGAAACTTTAATTAAGCCATACTTATTTGATATTTTAAATATTTCAGTATGTATATTTTTAATTATGCAAATAAGTTAATATGTTTTTAAATTAAAACATTTGGAAATTTCAATATAATGAACACGAATGGAAAGTTTTTGGTTATTTATTAGCTATTCCCCTAATTTTTTCTCAGATTTCAGTTTGAATGCATAACACTCCGTTGATTTATTTCTTAATGACGCAGTAAAAAAACAATAAGTGATGTTAAAAAATATTTGTCGAGAAGAAAACAAATTTAATTTAAGGAAGATGGAGGAAAATTTCTTACTTTAGTCTTGTCACATTGCAAAAAACCAAACTTCATCCACAGACAAGTGGGTTACTCTACTCTCTAATTTGTTGGCCACACATTCTAGTGAAGAAAGCCTTATTTTGCTTATAAGCCTAATCACTTTTACAAATTGCATATTTTTTTTTTGGATTAGCTCTTTGCATTAAACATAAAAAAATACAAATAAAAAGTCCATAGTTTTATAAGCCTCATTAATATTATAAGTTACAATAGCCTTTACCTTGTTCACAAAAAATATAATCAGAGATTGTAACAATTTTCAAAACCCATTTTATTGCAAAGACATACTGACACACATAAAGCACCCAATCGATATATGTATGTATGCATGTATGTGTGTATGTTTAATCGTAAAACAGTTCGTATAAAATACAAAACATAAAATCCAAAAGCAAACTGCTGGGGACAACTTCAATAATCAATTAGATATATTATTATTGAAGAAAAACAAAAACAACTAAGTTTTGTAAATTTTAATTTTAAATACACTTCAAAGTGCTGCTAAGGCTTAAAATAAAAATCCAGTTTAGAAAACAAAATACAAACAAAATAACTCAAACAATTTGCAAACTTTAAATAAAAAATTAAAACCAAAAAAAAAAACTTGTTTAAAAAATTAATTGCTACTGCAAAGGTGTTGTTGAAAATAAATTTAAGCTATTGCAATAAAATGCATTTAAAAGTGCAACAATTCAAATATTTCTCATACAAAAACACACTTGTTTCCACACAACACCACATGTCGTAACTGCAAATGCATTGCGACCAAATCTTTTTAAGGAGAATAAAATAAGGTCTTAAGAAAGACAAAAAAAAAACAATATATGATGTTAAAGTTTTTATGTGGAATTTTTCAGAGTTCCTTTGTGGTTCCTAATATGTAGCAAACATGCTCAATTAGTATTAATATTTCATCATACATAGATTCACAGGTTTCTACACCATTGAACGTAATTAACAAGATGTATTTTGGTCTATAAAAGCAATGAGACAATACATAAAACATTTCTTAAGTGAAATTTTTCTTAAAAAAAAGTTAAAGCTACTTGAAAAAGTAAAACTTTAAAATTTAAAAAGGTTTAAAAAATCAAAAATCAAAAAATTCTGTAACTATTATAATGGTGCTACACTGTAATAACAACCATGAACATTATTTCAACTTGAAATGTCCATGAACGTTATTTTCTTTTCGAAAAGGAGTTGACATCTAGTGGACTTTCATTCCCTTTTGAAATAAAAATATGGATATTTTGTTTTTTTGTTCTTTACTTATAAACTCTAAGAGTACTTTTTACTATTTGTCGAAAATATGGACATAGTAAGTTCGACCTTTTAATTTTTGATGTTTTTCTATATTAAAACACTCATTACAAATTTTAAAAACTATGGTTTGAATATGGACATTGCTTAGTAAAGACCATCTACCTTGCTGGCCTTTGGGCGTACTTAGGGTAAATTTTTGACTTGATACTTAAATTGTAATTATTTTTAAGTTATATTTATGTATTTTTTGTTTTTAGTGCATAATTAAATAATACCTAAATGCCTAACCTTTCGTATTTCATTTCTATTTAATTTTAAATTTTCAGATAATACCATATGTTATTGCGCTTGTATGTGTTTATTGAAAACATGTACATGAACATCAGGAATTGCGTTTAATTTAAATAAAGATATAACAAAACGCTATGTATTAAATAGTTTTATATCATGGAATAAATAAATGAAAAAATACGTTCTGATTGTCTTTTTGTTTCATAAAATGTGTTTTTATGCAATTTTAATTTTCCACACGTTGATAACCTAACTCTCCTATTTATATTAAACAGCTGTTGTTTGGAAAGCTTTCATTAAAATTTGAAAATTTTTAGTGCTGCCGTACTTTCAACGTAATTTAATAAGAACCTTAACGTCAAATTATATGAACGTTTTTACTGACCACGGGTAATTTCTACCGGTTGTATTAAATTTATAAAAAAATTTCTCTAACAATTGAAAAATTAATTAAATATATATTTGTTGAATGTGTTTAGGGTATCTAGAAATTAGAAAAGTTATAAAACTCATAACTTTAATAAACCCGGATTATTAGTGCGTTGATAAACGTTAAACTTAAGCTGTAACAATTCCCAAAAAAATACTACTGCACCCGGTCAAAAATACTTGTCTTGAATAGCTGTTGTTGTTATTTAAATTAATTTTCTTTACATACTTTTTACATATAATAACTCTAGTTGTTCTAAGAAATTTTTGGGTAAAGGTTCTCTGCATTAGCAACAGTGAAATGTTCATAGGATCCAGCTAAACTCCTCAATAATTTTAATAAAAAATGTATTTTTAATAAAAAAATATATTAATAAATAAGTAAATTAATTATTACATTACATTAACAAATGTTAAACTTAAAATTAATTTTATCTCAGAAACTAAAAATATAATACATTCAGATAAAAATTTAGTAATAGGAAAGAAAAATATGCATTTAAAAAAAACCTGCAAGAGATAAAGTTGTTGTCAAGTTAAGTCAAGCCAATCCTTGTAAATTCACTCCGTGCATTGCGAACTTAGGAGAGTCTCACATATTACGCATAAGTATATGTGTTGTTGATTTTTACTGTCTTCATTTGTTGCCTCTGATGTACTATCATTCCGAACAATCGTGATCTGAATCTTATCTAATCACTTATGTCAGAACTAATTTCCTCCTTAACATTCTTCTTCCATCCATTACTATATCATAAAACATAAACACAAACCAATAATATAAATAAAAACAACTCTTATCCAGTTTAATTATAATATGGTTTAAAAAAATACTTGAGTCACCATAGATCTCCGATAATTTTTACCGTTTACGAATTTAAGATAGCTATAAATTAATAAAATTTCAATTCAAACAAAGGACACTTAGGTAAACAAAGTTGTACTAAGCCCCTAGATAAAAGGAATCTCCCGAAATTTAAAAATTAACCATACTTAATGCTAAAAAATATCGGTAATTTGCAGTTAAAATTAATGAAAAATTAACTTCTTTAAATACAATTTAAATTTGAATAAAAATTAGCTAAATACTCGTACATATTTAAATATTAGGGTTTAAGAATTTTCTCCTCTCGGTATTTTGAATAGTGGCTTCGCAGAATAAATATTTCTGCTTTGCCGACCTTTGGGCACTTTAAAAATCTTTTTCCTCTCACTAAATCGAATAGTGGCTTCTGTTTTTAAAAAATTGCCATGGACGTTATTTCTCATTTTTGATGGACATTATTTCCAATTTGAGTAGGAAACAATTGGCATGGAAATTATTTTTATGGACGTTATTGCATGCAACCCATATAATGATGTTTTATTTAATTGAAGTTAAAGTTACAGTGCCTACCCTTGAACTAGGTAAAATAATTTATTAGAAAAGTTTCGATTTCACTGAACTTGTCTTAGAAAATTTTAAATCCCACTGAACTTGAAAAAATAGTTTAAAATAAAACCTAGCAACACTGATGATATTTATGAGTTCACAAGCTAATTTTTTATAGCAAAAGAGCCTAATGTATGTGTAATGTAAATAACAACAACAACAGCTATTTAAGAATAGAGTGTTGCCACACAAGTATTTTTTGACCTGGTGTAGTCAATTTAATAATTAGTGATTTTTTTATGGGAATTGTTAAAATTTAAGTTTAAAATTTTTTAAACGCACTAAGAAACTTTGGGTAAAGGTTCCCTGATGATCTGCATTAGCAACAGTGAAATGCGCATAGGATCTAGTTAAACCCCTCAATAATCAATTTCAATGTATTTTTAATTAAAAAAGTATTTTACTTAATAAGTAAAATATTAATTTGGGATTATTAGCGCGTTTAAAAAATTTTGAACTTAAAATTTGTTTTTATTTTTAATTTACATATACAAAAATTAAAAGTATTCTCTGTATGACTTTAATTGCATTTCTACCAAGGAAAAGATATTTCTTCAATTGCCTTCTTTAATTAAAAAGGAACCCAAAAATGAATTACAAATTTTATTGTGTTAATTAAGTTTTTCATTTCAATTGATTAAATTTTTAAACAAATTCAATGAAAGTTTAAGTTAAACTTTCACCAAATATATTTTTTAACCAAAGTTTAATTGACCCAATTAAATTTTTAATCGATTATTTGTATTTGTTTCAATAAAAGGTGATAATTAAAAAAAATGGCACTATGAAATAAGGCCAAAGAAATAACGCCCAAATAAAAAATGAAATAAGCCGCAATAAAATAAATTCCAAAAAAAAAATTTAAAAACACCCAATATAAATGAAATAAAGCCCAATTAAAAAAGCCCACTGAAACAAAAATAAAGCTGAAATAAATCCCAGAAAAATTAAATAAAGTCCAACCAAAAAAAAAAGCTCAAAATAAATTAAATAAAGAACAATTAAAAATTCCTTAAGTTGATTGGACTTTATTTCATTTTCTTATTTAGGTGTTATTTCCTTGGGCCTTAGTTCATAGCGGCTAGAAAAATATGTTCTGTAAATCGACGAGTGTTATAATGTTATAAAAGCTAAATAATTTTATTTTAAATTTCAAGAAAGTGTAGCGTGCTAAAGTTCTTAAGCTTCAAAAATCGTGTAGGAATTGAGCGGTATAAATAATATGAATGCCAATTGAGAAGTTCTACATCTTGCTCACGAATTCACTGATTTACTGCTCTGGCGGTGTTAATTTGGACACTATCTTATTGGTATGTCCATCGAATGTATCTAAATAAGTTTCTAAATTTTGGAAACGCACCTTCTAAAATCCTTTTCTACGATGCTTCACTAGTTTTTCTGGTGCTATGAAATAAGGCCCAAGGATATAAAGCCCAAGTAAGAAAATAAAATAAGGCCCAATGAAATTAATGAATTTTTAACTGGCTTTTTTTAATTCTTTTTGGGATTTATTTCCTCTTTAGTTTGGTTCGGATTTATTTAATTTTTTTGGCCTTATCTCATCTTGAGTGTGGTTTCATCGGACTTTTTTGATTGGGTTTTATTTCATTTATATTGAGTGTTTTTTTTAGTAAATGTTCTCTTGGGATTTATTTCATGTTTTTGGGTTTTATTTTAATGGTGCTTATTTAATTTTTTATTTGGGCGTTATTTCCTTGGGCCTTATTTCAAATATCAAGTCAATAGTGCAATATAGTACCCCATACCGTGACTCCACATTCCCTTTCTTAAGTCTTGGAAATGAAAGTTGTATACTTCTGTTCCATCGAATTAAACGTTTTTGTCGGAAAAATATTAGTTAAAAATTGATAAAACTATATTCCTTACTCCCAGCTCATACTACTCAAGTCTTATTGCTAAGCTTATCACTTTTTCTTCTTTGAACTTTCATAAGCGTTCACACAATGCAAGTCGTATTTTTCAGCTCATATTTTGTATGTATAGTTTTGTGTATGCTTGTTTTTATTTTTTTAATATTACGAATGAGAAAGCAAAACGTATTGACAGTACATAAAGCAGAGTACTCATTTCTTTTACCCTCGTCTCTCTCTCTCTCTCTTTCTATCACTCTCTCTCTCTCTCTCTCTCTCTCTCTCTCTCCAACAAACTAATCAGTGGGCAAATTACGGCATTCGATACGGTTCGAAATTTGAAAATGTTTCGATATAAACTCTATTGAAATATTTCGCAATTTCGTTTGATAACGAGTGCCGTAATTTGCCCCAGCTCAGCGATCAGACTCGCATAGTGTAAACTAGGACTTAATAAATTGATTAGTAGTGTTACGCATATATTTATTTAAGTTTTTTTTGTTATTTTTGTTATCTAATTTGAAATTCAAACACGGAAAAAATCGACAAAATATCTCATAATTATGCAAAATATATACAAATTCATATGTACATAAATAAATATAAACACACTTTTTCGATGGTTCTTTTTACCTTTGTGTTACCGATACATGTACTACATATTAAAGTGTTGGTTAAAAAATAGCAAAAAATAATATTGAAAGTTAAATGCCAACGTGTCCGGCATTTTGAAATCTTTTTTGTTTGCTTTTAGAAAACATAAAGATCAATGTTTCTATTTGTCATACATACATATGTATGTATGTACAAGAATGTGTATTTTGAAATTTGCATATTGAAAAAAAACATTATTCTATTTGCTATTACGAGTATAATAAACATAATTTTTAGTATAAGCTATTTTCAAATTTATTTCAAATTCAAATGCTTTGTTCACATATTTGTGATAATTGATAATTTAATATTATTCTTCTATCTCTATTTGAACGTTAAACTTAATTTGTCTGTTTTCTTGTAATTATGTTGAGAAACGTGTACCACACTTAATGATCAATTTCATATCTCAGAAATTTTTTTTATCAGGGTCAATTGCAGACTTGGAAATTAGCGCTGCACTTGTTATTGCTTTGGTATCAGCTGTTATGTGTAATAACCACATATATGTAACAGCTGAATAAGAAATGGGAAATATTAGATAGCAACGCTCATCATTTCAAAAATTTGAATTATTTTTAATTTGGAAATATAGAAATCATCTTAAACCTAACAATTTGTATCATTAAATATTGGAATCATCTTAAACCTAACAATTTGTATCATTAAGTATAAGGACATCAATCCTTACAAAAAATATACAATTTTTAACTCGGTACTCAAATTGTATGTAATCTGTTCATAGGATCTCAAAATGTTTTGAATGTTTATTTAACTCGTCTTGTACTATTGTAATTTAGAGCAGTCGATCTTGTAGGCTTAATGCATACCATAAAACTTGCGAATGTAATTGTGTTTGCCGGTAAATAGAATTCTTTCCGAAAAACCATTTAACAGTGTCCTTTATAATGAGTTGCATTCCTTATCAAGTATCTAATTCGTATTAATGGCTTAAGTGTGGATGGCAACCGAACTTCAGTGCCGCATCAACTGATAACTTTCTCCAGTTACCAAAAATTATTGAAATACCGATTATGACAGATTGGCAACTGGAAATAATAGTTGTGTTCATTTACTTTCCTTGCAGAAACAAGCAACAAGAGAGCAGGGTAGAAATTTACAATTACAATTACTCCAAATGAACGCCTTACTAGCAAGAACTTGAGAAACATGAATGGAAATCATGATACAATTGTACCTTTTCTGATGGATTTTGAACATTCTTATCTAATATTAGTTTTAATTATAAAAATTTTAAATTTTAGAAATCGACATTTACACCTGTATTCTAAGCTCCGTGACAAAATAAAAATTATAACAAATCACTATTTTTATATTGCTTGAAGTATAAAAATTGTCATTTGTCACAAAGTTGAGAACAAGGGTATTAATAATAAAAATACTTTACATAGTATTATTTACTATTTTTATTCAGTTTTCTTTTTTTTTAATTTCGTTCTTTTGAAAAATACAAAAAAGCAATTTTCCAACCCTGATTAGATATGATAAACAAGTCTTCAAGAATTATAATCCCTTGACCATAAAATTTTATTTATGTACATATGTAAAAAATTTCATTATTATATCTTTTTACATATGGATACATATTTTTTAATATAGAAATGCACATTTCTCGAGTTTTCGTTTTGAAATATTAAAAAAAAAAATTAAATTTTAAATAAAACACAGAACAGCTGTTTGAATAATTCTTGCAAGTAAAAATTTTACTAGTAATAATTTGTAACATTGTTGCCAGTTTTTTCTAGAACTTATTCCCAAAAATTTAATTTTATTTAAAAAATAATGACAAAAATAACATATTTATTCAATAAAATTCATTTATATCGATAACTATATTTACATTCATATTTCTTTAATTTGTTATATAAATTATAAAACTTGTTAAGAAAAAATTACACATATTTTAATATACATGCACAAGTATGAAAAAAATTTTAACCATAGTTTACCATTTCAAAGCCTTCAGAATCGAAATCTTCTGATTCATCAGCCTCAGAAATTGTGTTGTACATAGTATGCACTTGTATTAAAAGCCTTTACCATTTCAGAAAAAGGTTTGAATTTGTTGAGACAACAAATTTAATTATATTTAAAATGTGTGTTTATTTTAAGAAGCACTTCCAACAATTCATATTGCATTTTGTTACGTATTTTTGTTTTGGTAGTGTTCATTATTGGTTAATCTGTCTTGATACTTCTTCCTTAATAGAAACGATTCACACACATTTTTAGACTTACCAGACGCACATTTCTTAGCTCAAAAATCGTTCTTGTTACCATCAGTTATAAAAAAATCCCATAAAATTTGACTATCATCCCCAACAAATCCTCAGATCCCCAACACGAAGTTTTTATCCCCAGTCGCGAAAAAATCCCCAATTTAGCGACGAATCCCCTAAACTGGCAAAGCTGATTTGTAAGAATTTTTTTGTCTCTCAATGCGCTGATTTACACGGGCATAATTGTGCTGGCATAACATGAGAGAGGAAAAGAGAGTGGTTTTGCGGTTGGCATAACTTTTCAACCAGCTTCAACCCCGCATTAGCAGCATAAAACCAATACACACACAACTTAAAAAACAGCAAATGTTAAATGAATACTAAAAACACTAACACACACACAGCTGTGTATACGTATACATTTTGTGCCAGATGAATTAGTCTCGTGTAATTTGGAAAAGAACAAAAATTGTGCGACTTAAAAATTGTTCTCGTGTAAACTACCTTAATTATTTACTCTCTTTTGACACTCTCGTCTTGCAAACTTTTTTTGGTTAAAATGAACAGTTTCCCCAGTAACAATTGTTACAAATTCGTAAAAATTTTTAGTAAATTTTTTTTATTATTATTTTATTTATTTTTCCATCATCATTACATTGATATTTTATAATCATATTTTGAGAATTTACTACACAGAAAAAAATAGACAAGAATTATTTTCAATAAAACCATGTTATTGAATAAAATTTTAGTTTCAATAATATTTGTCATTAACTTGAATATTGTATTTATCAATTCCGCACATTTTAAAATATCATTTAATGTCATTTATTTGTGTTGGTGTTTTCCTTGCTTGTTGATTGACTAAACCTGGTCATGTGCTGATGTTGTTATTTATTTTGATTGTTGGTGTTGTATACGTGTGCATTCGGACAAGAAGCCGAAAAACGTCGTGGCTTGTTTTTTTTTACTCAACAAAGTCATTTTTAGATTAGAAGAAACAAAAGATATTATGTTTTGCGTGTATATTGCCGGTTCGACTCATCTCAAAAACATTTAGTTTTAGTAGCAGCCAAGCAAAAGCAAACAAAAAGGGGTTGAAAAATGTGACATTCATCCACACACACAACACAATACGAATTATCACTGAAAATAAAATTTCAGTCAACAACTTTTTTCTTTGATTCATTAAATTTCTTTATTGACTGAACAAAAATATATTCAATAAACGTGCATACAATTTTATTTACCAATAATGCAAAAATCGTCATCACAGATTCAAATATCAAAATCATTTTTTTCTGTGTAAGAAGTATTGCAAGAATTATTTAAACTAGTTTTACAATGAAGATACATACATACATAAAATAAATTTCTTAAGTGTAAAATTGAGATTTTATTTTTCATTTTGCCTGGATTTTGTTAAAGTTTCTAAGCCTACTACGCTTAAAAAATATCATTATTTCTGAATTCTCAAATAGTTTTTGAAAGTCTTTACAAAAGATAAGATAATTTTGGTTTTCTTAATCATAAAAAAAGATATTTTATTACTAAACTTTATTTTCACGAGGCTAAAGTACACTTCTAAATTGATGTGACGGGAAGAATTACTTCAAAATTTTGCTGAAGTAGATAATTTTGGTTTTCTTAATCACCACGTTGCTTAATGAGTTTATTTTTCCACTGTTAATTATCATAAAAAATTTAAATACATGTTAAGTATATTTTATTTTTTATAGCTTAATATAAAGTATTTTGTAAGAAAAAATTAGCAATTCAAAACAATTGCTTAATTCACAAGCCATGCTGTGTATCGTTTAAAGTTGTATATAAAAAGACAATTTCAAATAAAATCTTTAAAAACAAAAAGTTTTTATTATTTGCATTTTTCTTTTTTTCAATACAACTTTAAGTGATATAACAAGGCTTGAGCATTAATCATAGAAATAAACATTCAAAATCCCTTAATACACTCATTGAATATTCATTTGTAACATTTTTATGTTTAGTATTCGAATCAGATGAAAAACATTTGGTATTTTAATAAATCTTTTCAAAATATTTTCCTACAGCATAGAAAAGGGCTAAATTTGATAATAAATTACGGTCAATTGTTGCATAGGAAACCATAAATTTCAAATAAATTTTTACCGCCTTATTTATAAAATTTAAAAAGGCTTTATAAAGGCTTTTTAAGAAAAATTTTTTATGAAAATTTGTTTTAAAAAACCTTTGTAAAGACTTTTTAAGTTTTATAAATAAGGCTGTTATTATATATTATTATTGTATTGTAATTATATTTTCTGTAATGTATACTTCAGTATGCATGCTTTTTACTACTTTTATTGTTGTCCAATGTGAAAAAGTGGTGGAAACAAATATAAAATAATGATGCTTGTTTTGTAAAGATTTTTGTTTCAGGTTTTTAAACTTATTATGTTTATATATTGTGATTCTCAATTACGTATTAAGAGCCTCACTATAAACATTCGAAGTTGTGACGTTGTTTAGTATGTACATATATTCTCATTAGTTTCTAAGCCTACTACGCTTATTTTTCTTTTGTGATTTTCAAAAATATTATTATTTGTGAATTCTCAAATAGTTCTTGAAAGACTTTGGATAAGATAAGAGTTTTGTGACTATTCAAAATGCGTGGTTGAAGTCTACTGACGATTTGTTATAGCAACAATGAAATGTATATAGACACAACTGAACCACCAGCAAATAAATTTCAAATTAAAATATAACTATGACAATATGAAGAATAATAAATTTCTTTTATATCTTTACGTTTAAATATTTATTGTAGTAGTTTCCAGTTAATAATGAAATATATTTAGAGAAAAATTGATCGTAAAAATGAGCTTCAAAAACAATAAAATAACTTTGGTTTACTATAATTTTTATTACAAAATTTAAATATTTTTGCATGTTCTTCAATATACATACATATTAACATATTTTCTTTGTAAAATTATGATTTTTAACAATCACAAAAGAAGGTAAAAGTTTTATTATTTTATTAGAAAATTCTATTTATGTTTTTTTAGAAAAAAATTACCAATTAACTTATGAATAATTTAAGGAAAAAAATAATCAATAAAATTTTTCATATTTGTAAGCAAAAAATAACCCATTAAATTTTAAATACTTTTAGGCAATCAGCAATCTATTAACTTTTGCATGTATGTAGGTAAAAAGTATAGGGTACCACATACTTTTTGAACTCCTCCAACCCAAAATAATGGGTTATTCAGTCAAATTGTAAGTACTTACGACTAGAGAGTACATACTTTTTTGCATTCTGGTTGGTTGGTTGGTTGGTTGGTTGGTTTATGTGGCTGCCTACGACACGCAGGCATTCAAGTAGAATCTAGATGATTCCTTTTTGAACGGACCACTACACTCATCGGTGTCAGCCTATGTAGAACCGTATATTAGTATTCTGATACGACGATAGTTACTAGATTCAACCTGTCGTGTTGAGATATCTAATAAGTTCATTCAACTGAATCTCAGATAAATCTGAAAGACCGTCTAGTACATGACTTCCTAAAAATTTGTGTCTCACGAGATGCAAAGCTGGACACTCGCAAAGAAAGTGGAATATTGTCTCTCTGCTTTCTTCTCGACAACTCCTGCAGAACTCATTGTGGGAAAGACCCATCTTACTAGCATTTCTGCCGATCGTCCAGTGCCCCGTCATGACTGCAATGAGCCTTCAGATGTCGCTACGGTTTCTATTTGTTAATTGTATTCATCGCCTATCATTACAGCGAGGACACATTTCCTTAGCAACCAAGCCTGACCATCCAGTCTAGATAGCAAACTTTTGCACTGCCCGATTAGAATAGACGAAGTGATGTATGATCTTAGGAATAGAAGCGCCACCTGGCTGTCGACAAAGATACCAACTTTGCCAAGTTTTTTGATACGCAATAAAACTTTCTCTGGTGTTACCATTTTACAAGAATAATACGAATTTTCGATACCCGGCTAAAAAAAATTATATATGGTCAATATATTTTTAATATATGAATGTATATAACTCTATATGAATATGTATGAATTCATGTATGGAAATGTATGAGATTATACATGGCAAAACTATTATATATGATCTAATATATGGACTAATATATGAAATGTATTATAATATATGAGCTCATATATGGAAATTTAATTATGAAGCTCTTCATATGTGGATCCATATATACAAATAAAATTTAATATATGGAGACATATAATATTGTATGCATACATGATATCTCACATAAGATCAGTTTTGCAATCAAAAAAGCTTGGTATTTTATCACTGGTGAATTGGAAATCCATTAGAAAATACATACGGTATGCAATCGAAAATAAAAGAATTTTCTAGATAAGAAACAAAGTTCAGATTACTGGAAAAATTATATTGAAAAATATTGTTAGACGGATTATTTTTTTTTTATAATTAATTGCATTAGTTTTTAATCTGATTTCTTAAATTAAATTTTATGTATGAGTTTTGTGTTTTTGAAATAATTTATTCACCTTTTGACTTAAAATGATGACTGAAATGACTTTTAGTTCGTTTTGAATTATTTTAACCAAACAAATGTGTCATTAAATCCAACCTCCCTGTTCAAAATCTAAAAAAAAGTAATTTTAGTAATTTAATTTATTGCTCAACAGTGCGATTTTGTGAATCAAGAGAGTATGAATATGAACTGTAGAGGAAATATTTACACGTACATGTATGAAATGTATGAATATATATAATCATATATGCCCATATACCCTCATTTTTCGGATCCGAACCATATATGGGATATCATATATGCTCCATACATATTTTTTTAGCTGGGTAGCCAGCAAAAACTGGACTTAAAATGCATTTCATAATACGGTACAAAGTTTTTAATACAAATAAACTAATAAATAAAATAACGATCCTCAACTAAAAAAAACTGTTTACACATTTTTAATTGAATCTACCCAGCTAACAAAATATGTATGGAGCATATATGATATCCCATATATGGTTCGGATCCGAAAAATGAGGGTATATGGGCATATATGATTATATATATTCATACATTTTCATACATGTACGTATAAATATTTCCTCTACAGTATGCAAAGATCATATTCATACTCTCTAAATTCACAAAAGCGCACTGCCGTGCAATAAATTAAATTACTAAAATTACTTTTTTTAGATTTTGAAAAGGGAGGTTGTATTTAATGAAACATTTGTTTGGACAAATAATGAAAAACGAACTAAAAGTCATTTCATTCATCATTTTAAGTCAAAAGATGAATCAATTATTTAAAAAAACATAAAAATCATATTCGTACATAAAATTTAATTTAAGAAATCAGATTAAAAACTAATGCAATTAATTATAAATGGAAAAAATTATCCGTCTAACAATATTTTTCAATATAATTTTTGCAGTAATATGAACTTTGGTTCTTATCTAGAGAATTCTGTTATTTCCGATAAAATTAATGATTATTTGACCCACAATGTATGAAATCATAGAAGAATGGTTTTCTTTTGTAACAAAAGTTTTTCTTTTTTAACGTTGAGGGTATGCATATAAACTTTGCATACCGTATGTATTTTCTAATGGATTTCCAATTTACCAGTGATAAAATCCAAGATTTTTTGATTGCAAAAACGATCTTATGTGAGATATCATGTATGCATAAATTTTTATATGACTCCATATATTAAATATTATTTTTATATATGGATACACATATGAAGAGCTTCACAATTAAATTTCCATATATGAGCTCATATATTATAATACATTTATTAGTTCATATATAATAGTTTGGCAATGTATAATCCCATACATTTCCATACATGAATTCCTACATATTCATATATAGTTATATACATTCATATATTAAAAATATATGGACCATATATAATTTTTTTAGCTGGGTATTAAAAATTAATTTCTATGCTCAAAAACTTTAAGGTATGTATGTGCGTTACGTATTTAAACAATGTATGTACTTTAAACTAGTAAATAGCAATTTTCTTTTACACTTTGCAAAAACAATTCGCACATCAGCACAAAATTTGATTTCACTACTGATTTTTAATTTTAAAACATTTATGTCTGGTAACGAAATCTTGAGTCAGCATATTAACCTAAGCTAAGGAAATTCGCAGCTCAAGGAGTAAATTACATTTATTCAGTGATGATGAATAAGCTTTTAAATTGTACATCTTTCCTGGTGTCTCCTTTTTTTAATACTATAGCTAGAGTTTCTTACACGAGAAAAAAATCCTGGAAATTCCCGGGAATTTTTTTTTTACATATCCCGGGAAATTTTCAATGGGAATTTTCGGGAATTTAGTATTTACGTTTTTGGAATTTGTTTTTTTACATTGCTGTTCTTTGTTTTATTACTTAATAAATACAATTTTGTAACGATGCATAATATAAGCATGGCAACAGATGTAATAGAAGTAGCCGAGGTGACACCAACAACTTGAAGAGTTACAAAATATTTTCAGCCTAAAAACTCTTTATAATAAATAGTATCTAGATTGGCAGATGAAGATGGAATTTTCATCCATGCTATATCTCACAGCATATGAATTATTTATTTTTGTTTTTGAAATATTATGAAATGAACGAATAAAGTTGCTTTGTTTGTAATTTAAATGTTGCATTTTAATTGTTATTTATTTGCTGGTGGTTAAGCATTGTCTATATATTTCATTGGTGCTAAGCCAAATCATCAGTAGACTTCAACCACATATTTTGAACAGTCACAAACCTCTTTTGTTTTGGAAACATTTTCAAGGACTGTTTGAGAGTTCACAAACAATAATATTTTTCAAAATCAAAGACAATGCTTAACCAGCAGCAAATAATTTTCAATTAAAATAAGTTTATGACAATATGTAATAATAAATTTAATTAAATAACATCAATAAAAAATATAATTTTATGAAAAAAACACAACATAGAAATATGTCAAATAAACTTGTAATAAATCTAAAATATTTTTTATGAATTATACCATAAATGTTGTGTGTTTTTCATAAAATTATACTTTTTATTGAGGTCATTTAATTACATTCATATGTTTTTGAAATTCCCGGGAAATCCCGGGAATAAAACATTTTTTTTTCGATTCCTGGGAATTGGAAAAGTCCGGAAAATTAGAAACCTAATTACAGCTTATATTTATCGTACTCTGCTCCTTCCTGAGCTACTACAATTAAGTTCTTCTTTTTTCATTAAACATCAAATGCTAAAATAAAATTAGATTTATAAATTGCTTTAAATATTTATTTACAGCTAATCGAAAACAGGTATGTAAGAATACATGTACATATGTGAAACTTCATAATGAACCTGTGCACAACACATTCTCTAGCAATAGTTATCCAAGCACTCTTTAAATACAATTTAATTTGATGCATGCTATTTAAGAATTTGAACCGGTTCTGTTGCCATTAGCTCTATAACTCATTATTTTAGAACAAGCTGTGAATTATTTTCTTGAGATATGAAATTTTAAATTTGCATCTGAAACTTGCTTCTTTTTTATTTTAACACGTTAAATTTTTAGTTAAAATATATATATGCATATTAAAAAATATCGTGTTCTTAATATAAGAATGAAAAATTTCTTTAAGTGAAACAAGAAGATTTTTTTTTAAACATGTATAAAATAGTAGAAAAAAATGAGGACACTAATTAATTCAAATATGTTTAAACTAAAATAAAATTCATAAATTTGCATATCGCTTTTGTTTAAATCGTCCAATGTTTAATGAAAAAAATTTATTGGATGTTTGAAAGTAACCATTAAGAAATGAAGACACATAATTAGGTTAAAAAAATATATAAATAGATAAAACGATGTATGTATGTGTCTTAAGTTTTTTGTTTTTCAGCTAAAGTTTCAACGGGGAATGCTAATTAGTGCTGGTGTTTAGGTCTTAAGTCTTTTGTGTTTCTGCACCATCTTTTTCAACTTTTCCAGTTTGTTTCGTAAGTCTTTTGTTAATTATGAAAATAAGATGTGGTAAATGTTTAATTTATAGTTTTTTTAAATGTTTTTTGTTTAACTTACAACTCAAACAGAATAATCCATAAATGCACAGCATTTTGGGGCTTAATAGTAGATGTGGCATTTTTATAAAAATGCTTTAGTTATTTTTTAAAAATTGTAAGAAATTTATTAAAGGCCGTTTCAGACCGTTATTTGTAAAAACTCACTCAAACTAAAAAAAATCTAAATGAAATTTTTGTAAATATTTAAAAATTTTTTTTTATGGTTTAAGGATAATTGCAAATATTAATTGTAATCTAATTTTTGTATAGTTATGTAAGTGTGCCTGTTTAAATTTCTTACATCCACTTGTGTTGGATTTTGAAACACTAACAAAACTACAATTCTTTATTTAAATTTTTTTTTATTTTTTTCCACAAGAGCTCTTTTTGTTAATCAACCGATCACTGTGAATACCCAAACCGTACTAACTATTTAAATGCCAACTATGTACTAACTTGGCTCTCAGATGCTGGCTTTCTGGCTAGTTAGATGACTGTTTACTTTGGTGGCTGGTTGTTTCATTTATTGTATTTACTTGTTGAGTGGCAAAGTGTTGACTGGTCTGGATATCATATAAGTAGTAACCCACCACAACAAATGTTTTTTTTTCTAGTTTTCTGAAGACACCATTTCTTCCAAAAGATACAGCATGGATAATACCAGTAGCAATTTGCTGGTAGGAAGCTAAAATTAAATATATGAGGGGAGCTTTATATCCATTATTTAAAACAGTAGTCCAAGCATAACTATATATTTTTTTTTAATTATTATTCCCTTGATAAAGCAGAAGTTGCAAAATATTTTTAAAATTATATAACAATTTGTAGTTTATCATATCATCAAATATTCCTTACACGACATGTTGGTTCTTCAACATTTTGTCCATTTTAGGAGTACGCATATAAAATTGTAGTTTGAAATCCATTTTATACATTTAATAAAAGCTGAAAATTTTGCTGTCGTTAGAAACTACTGTTTGCTTCTGAAGCATTTAAGTTTCCGCTTGCAGTAGAAGTTTGACAAGACAGACTTAATTTCAATAAAAATATTTTTTTCTTACTACTAAAACATAAAAAAGAAGATGTAACTCTCGATGATTAATAAAAATAAATAAAATGTATTTTTTTTTTAGCAACATGTGTATGTAGTTTTTTTTTTTTTTTTTTTTTTTTTTTGATTTATATCTATAGCACTATTTTGTTTTTGTAGTTTTAATTTTTTTGTCTAACTTTATTGAATTGACTGACATAAATTGGCTTTAAAAACTTAAGAAAACTTGTTTCTAAATCAATATTATTTGTAAGGCACTGTAATATTTTTGAAGTCAGTTAACTGGTGATTTTTTAACGGTAATATATATATATATATATATATATATATATATATATATATATAATTTTCTATTCCGTGTTGACATTTTGTTGGTGGCTGGTAACCTTGGGCTATGTGTGTACACAATTATTTATATAAAATAATTTTTAAAATAGAAAAGGATGAAAGAAAAAATATTTTTAATGTCAAATATTAGTTGTTTCCATGATACAATAATATAAAGGTAAAACCGTTCTCTCTTTTCGTCGCCATATTAACCTTCTGACGTTTGTCCCGATTATTTTTTATTCTCAAAATTAATGCTACCTTATTAATTTATGAAATCCGAGTTTTTTTTATCAATTTTTTAACGTTCTTAAAAATAATGGAAAATATTTTAATTATATCATAAATTTATAAAAAATAAACAGCAAATAAGTTACAGGAGCACCAACAACGGCAGCAAGCAAGATACAACAAGAAGGAAATTTCCAACTGAATCAAGGCGGAACTTTGTCTTTATACTCTCTGGTGTATTGCCTTACATCAACTGCGTCCAAGCTATACGCACTATGTGCAAATTTTTACAAAAGACCTTTTATGTTTTCACACTGACGAGAGCACAACATCCAAGCAGGGGGCAAATCGCGGCAATCGTTATCGAACGTAATTACTAAATATTTCAATAGAATTTATATGGAAATATTTCTTAATTAGATAACAAGTGCCGCGATCTGCCTCCAGATCTCGGCGACATCTTTGGTCTTTGGAAAGAAACAATAACAAAGCTGTTTAACTGAAATACATATATTAGAGTATGTGTGCGTAGACGTAGCTGCCTTATATTAATAGGATGAAATTGTTAACGGGTTGTAGCATCCTTACGGATATTATTAGACCACGTGGTCCATTTTAAGGAGAAATGTGATAATTACATACATGTTCCTAGTCCAATCATAGGCCATGTCCTTAGCAAACAAAAAAGAAGAACAGTGTTTGTTGTATACATATATCAACAAAGCATTAACTCTTATTCAGCTACGTCCAAGCCATATGCACCATGTGCAAACTTTTATAAAGAGCTTTTTGTACTTTCACACCGACGAGAGCACAACAGCCAACCAGATCTCGGCGACAACAATGCTTGCTGTTACTTTGCA
This sequence comes from Tachina grossa, assembly GCA_949987645.1. Classification (NCBI taxonomy): domain Eukaryota; kingdom Metazoa; phylum Arthropoda; class Insecta; order Diptera; family Tachinidae; genus Tachina; species Tachina grossa. The sequence goes on along the minus strand of OX465274.1, from coordinate 158,136,793 downwards.
AAGAAACAAAAACAAATTTAAGAGCTTTGAAAGGTGTTTACCTCAAATAAAAATGTCGCAGTATGTGTGTTGTGCTTGATGTAAACCAGCAATAAATTTGCACACGAAGTACATGCGAATGTGTACTATATGTATGAAACAACCGTGAATTCCGCCAATGAAACATCGATGTATCGTTTCTACATCGATGTATCGCTTCTATTTTTTTAAACGAATTTTTTAAAGTATAAATAATCTCATATTATTCAACTTAAAACTAAAAAACGTTCAAGTTTAATGGAGTATTGAAATCAAACAAAAAATATGGTCTTCTAGTTTTCTTCTGTTTTTGTTTACTTATTTTATTTTCCAAAAATTTGTTAAACAATTTTTTTTGAAAAATTTTCGGGAGCTTTGAAAAATATGTAATTTTTTACAAGCATAAATTATCGATTTTCGTTCGAATTTCTACACTTTTCAAAAGGATTTCAGGAAAAAAAAACTAAAAACATTTAAACAAAGTATGACTTAGGGCATAATTTTGTAAAACGCAACGCTTAGCGTTGATAAATTTTGTATGTATTTTGTTTTTATAATTTAAATTTTTTCCATATAAAATTTGTTAACGCTTAGCGTTGCGTTTTATAAAATTAGGCCCTTATTCTTTTAAAACAAAAGCTAATAAAGTGAAAATTTCAAGGAAAAGAAAGGTGTATTCGCCCCCTTTTTACGCCACAAGAGGGCGCTGAAGTCACAAGTTAAGTAGTTTTTTTATTGTTTTAGAAAATATTATAATAATTTATTCGACCTTTTATGTTAATTATATATAAATGTTATTAAAGCTATAGGTCTTTTTTAATCAATTTACAATTTTATTTATTTTATTCAATATTGCGCTTCAACTTTGTGTAGCTTCTTCAGGAAAAAAAATTGTAAATTGATTAAATAAAATTTATATATAGTCTTATAGGGCATTTACATTACCAAGAAATCTAGTACTTACAAGATTTCGAGCTAAATCTTGCTGCTTTTAACTAGATTTCCCATACAAAACAAAATCTATTTTGTCTGTAGATTTATAGGAAATCTAATAAAAATCTAATAGTTTTATTTATTTTTTACCACCCTGTAAGACATACTTATAAAAAAGATGAGTGAATTAGATACGGTCTGCTTAAAAAGGTGTGTGACTTAGCTACATTGCAGTTATTTGGTAGTAGTTTTTAAACTTTTTTAGTTAATGGGTTTTGTTTTGGATAACAATTTGATAAATGTCAAAAAAAGTTGGTATAAACGGTATAGATTTTCATGAAGATTTAAATTAAAATCTGCTAGATTTTGTGCTGGTGTTTTTTTTTGTGAAATGAGAACCCAAAATTTGTTATTTTCATGCACAGTATATACTTTTAACTCCCTACAAAAAAAGAAGAAAATTGGTGCAGCCGTTTAGAAGATATCACATCTTTTCTAGATATATTCAGTTGAATCTGTATGTCTTTGACACCGTAGCTCCCAAACGGCTAGACCGATTTTAATTTTGTATTTTTGTTTGTTTGTATGGTGACTTGATCTAATATCTTCTCGCCAATACTTGAAGAAAATTTATTCAATCGTTTGGTCTGTACGTCGGGGGTGCTTAAAATTTTTAATTTTTGTTATATATAATACATATAGATTTTAAATTAAAAAATTTTTAATTGCTTTAAAAATGGAATGTAATTTAATTAGCGTGAAAAAAATACTAAGGGCCATTATTACAACTCAAAGTTAGTTAAAAGCAGGATTTTATCGGACGTATAAAAACTTTATCATTTGCAAAATTTTACTTTAACCTTAAGTGAGCGATAAATAACAAGCAAGTTTAACCTGCCTGGTAAGTTAAATCTAATTTGCAATAATGTAAAGCTTTTTATACGTCCGATAATATCCTACTTTTAACTAACTTTAAGTTGTAATAATGGCCCTAAAACTTTTTGTAAATAATTCGACCTTTATTGTTTACAATAATTAATTTTTTTTTTAATGCATGTATTTATTTATTGTATCTTCATATATGAACTAACAATAAGTATTCAAATCTTAAATCTATAAAAAAATTATTAGGCCCGACCAGTGTCGGACATAAACTTAGTGATAGTTATAAATAATAAACGGTGTTTTTTTAGAGGTATAGAACTTCGAATTGAAATAAAACACAAGAAAATCGTTTTAATGTCCATCAATTTGGCTTTATTGGAAGGATAATTTTATGCCATTAATGTTTAAATATGATTTCGGGCATGTGGCCGCCGCGGCTGGCTCGAATAAAGCCAATTCTGCAGGTCCAATTTTCAACCACTTTTTCGAGCATATGGGGCCGTATGTTGGCAATAACGCCACGAATGTTGGCTTCCAAGTCCCCTAACGTTTCTGGTTTGTTGGCGTAGACGAGCGACTTCACATATCCCCAAAGAAAATAATCCAATGGTGTCAAATCACACGATCTTGGTGGCCAATTGACAGGTCCATTCCGCGAAATTATGCGCTCATCGAATGTTTCCTTCAATAAATCGATTGTGACGTGCGCTGTGTGGCATGTAGCGCCATCTTGTTGGAACCACAACTCATCCACATTCATGCCATCCAATTCGGGAACAAAATAGTCGGTTATCATGGCTCTATACCGGTCTCCATTAACGGTAACTGACTCTCCAGCATTATTTCGGAAGAAGTATGGCCCAATGACTCCACCAGCCCATAGAGCACACCAAACAGTCAGTTTTTGTGGATGTAATGGCGTCTCAAGGGTCTCATGTGGATTCTCTTCACTCCAAATGCGGCAATTTTGCTTGTTGACGTAGCCATTCAACCAAAAATGAGCCTCATCACTGAACAAAATTTTGCGATGAAAATCAGCATCGAGATCAATCTCATTTTCGGCCCATACACCAAAATCACGACGCATTGCATGGTCTCGCGGCTTTAATTCTTGCACAAGCTGGATCTTGTAAGGTCGCAAGCCAAGATCTTTGCGCAAAATCTTCCATAAAGTTGATGGACAAAGCTCCAATTGCTGTGCACGGTGGCGAATCGATTCATTCGGGTCCTCTTCAACACTTTGTTCTACAGCGGCAATTGTTTCTTCGGTGCGCACTGTTCGACGTCTCTGCTGATGCGTATTATCACATAGAGTAAACGTAGTGCGAAAACGATCCATGGTTAACCGAATTAATTGCTCTGATGGACGATTATGTCGACCATAAAATGGACGGAGCTTGCGGTAAACTTCGCGAACTGGACCATTATTTTCGAAATAAATTTGCACGATTTGCAAGCGTTGTTCTTTTGTCAACCTGTTCATGATGAAATGGCAAACCAAACTAAATATTAATCACTTAACAGCTGACAAAATGGCCGCCAGTTAAAAAAGTGATGCCAACTTAAAGTTCTATACCTCAATAAAAAACACCCATTACATTAGTAGTGATAATCAAAAAAAAGGGGGGGGGGGAGAAAGTATTTTCAAGTAGTCCCATCTGGAGTGTTAGGTATAAGAGCCCGTGTGTCTCTCTTTTTAAGCGGACGTGTCCAGTAAATTTCAAAATATTACGAGCAAGCGGATTAGGATGTGATTCGAGTTTTGTTAAATATTTTCCTGCGTATTTTGTAATTTCTTCAGTCACTAGTGGCATATTTAAATCACGATGTATAATAGAATTTTGGATGTACCATGGAGCCGATGTTATTAACCGTAAAATTTTGTTTTGCCTTCGTTGGATTCTCTATACATTGGAAGCTGAAGCAGTGCCCCATAACTGAATTCCGTAGCGCCATATTGGCTTCAAAAGCGACTTGTATAATAAAAGTTTGCAGTCTAGGCTGAGTGTTGAGTTCCTGCCAATCAACCAATATATTTGAGTTAACTTAAGTTTCATCTGAGTTAACTTAGAGTCAATATGATGTTTCCATGTAAGTCTTCGATCAAGGTGTATACCAAGGTATTTCACTTGGGAATGTTGAGGAATATTTTGATTGTTGATTCGAATGGGGGAGCAAGTATCTCTTCTTAGGGTGAACGTTATATGCACACACTTTTGTTCATTGACTTTAATTCTCCATAAGTTCAACCATATTTCCAGCTGAGTGATATGTTCCTGGAGATTGCGGGATGCCTCATAAGGGTTTTCGTGCACACTCATACAGGCTGTATCATCGGCAAAAGTAGAAATATGGATATTATTGCTCACAGGCATATCACAAGTATATATTAAATACAAGACAGGACCCAGAATACTACCCTGGGGCACACCAGAAGATATAGTTTCGGGCACACTCGTGAACTCTCCTTCCACAACAGTGAGCTTCCTATCAATAATATAACTTTCCAAAAGCTTTTGAATGTTTATTGTCAGATATGTCTTCAATTTTAAAACTAGGCCTTCGTGCCATACTTTATCAAACGCCTGAGAAACATCAATAAAGAGAGCAGAACAATACTTCTTTTCTTCAAATGTTCTTCTTACAACTTGGACCAGTCTATGCGTTTGTTCAATCGTGTTGTGCTGACTTCTAAAGCCAAATTGATGGTCCGGGATGCACCCATTATCAGTTAAAATTTTGGACAATTTAGTCATGAGCAGCTTTTCGAAAAGCTTTGACATTGTAGATAGTAAGCTTATAGGCCTATATGACTCAGTCTTGGTAAGATCTTTGCCCGCCTTTGGAATCATTTTGATCTTGACCAGTTTCCAGTTATGTGGAAAATACTGCATTCTTAAAATAGCATTAAAAGTAAATAGCAGGATTCTTATTGCAATATGAGGCAAGTTCATGAGCATTTTGTTACTAATGCCATCAATACCTGGAGCTTTCTTCGGGTTGAGTTCAGCAATTACTTTTTGTACTTCACGCATCTTAAACCTTAAGGGACAAGGGGGTAGAGAAACTACACACGGTAAATCAGCAGCACCCGTACATGAATTGGGAGTGAGTACAGATTTTAAATGTTCAGAAAATAAGTTACCTTTCTCACTATCACTTCTTGCCCAGCCTCCGGTAGCAGTACGCAATGGTGATTTAAGATCAACGGGTCGTTTAAGATTTCTAGTAGCGCGCCATAAAGAGTAATTAGATGCGGACGTTACATCAAGACCTTCTAAATACTTTTCCAGTAGTGCAGTTTTTTCCGACGATAGCAGCTCTTTGAGTCGTTTAGTACATTCTTTAAGTCCGATTTATTATAATTATAATGATTTATTATAATTAGTAACGATTTTTTTTTGATTTGACCTCAAGCTTAAAAGCTTTATTAATTTTCTTGAATATATAAAAAAATATGGTTACCAGAATGTTTTTCTCTTTCTTAAGCCTAACGAACTTTGCTATTAATTTGGAAAAAAAAATAATCATAAACCTCCAACTGGAACTTAAAAAATAAACCAATATAAGAATCGCATATTTTGTTTTTACCCAATTTTCAATAACAACAAAGCCTTAACAAATTATGAAATAAAAAATTGTTTGCTTGTTTTTTCTTTTTTGTTAAGAGTGATCTATATGCATTTTGTTGCATAAGAACTTGTCAGTAGACTTCAACCCAAAAGATTTTGAATTCAGCTAACAAACTTCGCATGTAAATAGTAAAACTCTCAATAATTTATTGAAAAAATAAAATAGTTAAAAACTCGAACATAGATGCTTGTTTTGTAAAGTTGTTTGTTTGAAGCTTTTGAACTTGTTATGTCTTTATATTGTGATTCTCAATAAATCATTAAGAATCTTGCTATAAACATACGAAGTTTGTTAGCTAAATTCAAAATACTTTGGGTTGAAGTCTGCTGATGAGTTCCGTAAGCGGGAACGAAATGAATATAGACATTACTCAACCAAAAAAAAAAAAAAAACAAGCAAACAATTTTTGAAATTAAATATCAAATAAAAATTCTTCGGCGTTCCTTATTATAAAATAAAAATATATTTTAGTTAGAAACTGAAACATATTTAACTTACTTGTACGTAATCATTCAACAGTAAATATGTTGTCATAGAAAATTTGCGTGACAGTCACGCACATTTGAGTGAGTGTATATGTATATTCTTATCGTGAGTGTGGGCGACAGTAAGTCAAAAAACAGACACGCACACTCTGTGTTATAAGATTTGTACAAATATTCCAACTTTCATAAAATTCGGTTAATTTTTGTAAAAGTTATTGGATATTTTCGTCAAAGGACACTTGACACCAAAGGTCCTTTTCACAATTGCGTTAAAAACAAACCCGCAAGCTGATATTATGAAGGGTACAAAAAATATAATTTGATAGAATTTTATTTTGAAAAATGTAGCAACTTCCAAAATTTTGAATTTTTGGTAGGCCTGTCCTTGGTCCAATTTTTGCAAAACAAATTTAAAATTTTTCTTAACTAAAGGAAATGTAAATAATGCACCAAATTTCAGAGGAGAGAGTTGCAATTATTAATTAATTAATAAACATGATACTTTTATAAAATAAAGGGTCCGCCAGATAACTTTTTTTTTTGAAAATGCTATAAAAAAACTACTGAAGCTTCGGCTGTGTGGCACGTAGCGCTGTCCTGTTGAAACCTAATGTTGCCAATATCCTCCTCTTCAATTTTTGTGAACAAAAATTCGTTCAACATGGCCCGATAACGATCGCCATTGACTGTAACGGCCACTCCTTGCTCGTTTTCGAAAAAATTGCCCAATTATGCTTCTGGACCAAAATCCGCACCAAACAGTGACTCGTTTTGGGTGGGTCGGCTTTTCAATGTATGCGTGCGGGTTTTCTGTGCCCCAAATGCGACAATTTTGCTTGTTTACATACCCGCCAAGATCTAAATGAGCTTCATCTGAAAATATGATTTTTTTTTGGCAAAATCGGCATCTTCTGTAAGTCGATCGCAGGCCCACTTAGCGAAGCGAAAACGCATCGGATGGTCAGTTGGCTCGTTCAGCGGAAGGACAACACTAATTGTCTGTCAAATCAGACATGAGCTAAGTGTTACCATTCACGAAATAAGCACTAGTTGCAAAAAAAAAAACGTTAGATGGCGGACCCTTTAAATACCTAAGCAGGAACAAAATACATATAACCAACAAAACAAGCAAAAATTCAGGATTTTTTATTCACGAACACTCCCAATAAATTGCCTGCTATTGCCATTGCATGTTATTTTTTTATCACTATTATTTACATATAAATACAACCACGATCACGCATGACACACACATGACTAATGTGTTACTCACGCGTAGCAAATCAAGACAAAAAATTAAAATCTCTGCCTTTTTGAGCCCAATCTATAACTTTATGTCCACTCAAATAATCGAAAATTATGTTTTGTTTTAGCAAACACAAACAACACAACCCGCAAAGCGATTAGCTTGTCTGCGGAAAACACCGAGGGTCTGTGGCGGGAATTGAACCCACGACCTCTGGACTGAGAGGCCAGCATCGCTACCACTCAGCCACAGGGGCTTATCAAAAGTTTTTTTTTTAATAAAAATTACATACTAGCCATTGCCACCCTATACAGTGCAATTGATACATCTAACTAAAAAAAATATCTACTAATAATTTCTCTTTTAATCTAATATGAAAGTGTATACTCCAATTTTTATATTTGTCTGTACATATACATAATTATTATTAAAATTGTTCGTATAACTTCCTTAATTCAATTATGAAAGCAAATGTAAATTTATGCTGTTGTTGCAATTCGAGTTTTATTGAACTTTTGAAAAGCACAGAGGATGGTATAGGATGGGATGGTTGGTTGTTTGTTGATGACAACTCTATGATTAAATTTTCGAAATGAACGTTTTTTTCGCTATAGCTTTCGTACGCACGCATATGAATGTGTGTATTACAAAATACTTTTATTTTAGTAATCCAACGAGTAGTTTTATGAATGTCTTATTTTTTTAATTTTAGTTTTTCTCTTTCGTCGGTTACGTTGTCGATTGCCCTCTTAAAGGTCATCATCCAATGCATAATAGCCACACAGCCAGTCAAGCAACCAACCTGATCGTGTATGTTTTTATTATAAGTATGAAAATGAAAAGATAAAACTAAAAGTTATAAAATATTAAGAGCTGTAATCATAAATTGATGAACTCCGGTATTGCAGACAAACCTCACAAATACTCGTAAATCGAGTAGATTTCAAAGATCTTACAAGAGATGAAATCATTATTGGGAATGTGAATAATGTATTTCAAATGTTATAAAACATTTTTTAATCATGAATTTGAACTTTATGTATGGGAGCCACTACTTTTATAAATTTACATACATATATGTACATATACATAGGTATGTATGTGTGTTCATCAGTATAATTTTTTTTGTTATTATTATTACTCGTACTTTTTTTTTCATTGATTGAGATTGATTGCCTTTATTAATTTGAATTGTGTTGGTGTTTTATATCACCATGTGTGGCTTACTAAATTAATCAAAATGTTTGTAATATTCGATATAAATAAAATCAATCTCTCTTCCTCTCTTAAAATTAGCTTTAACCATTTCTAAAAGTACTCGTACTACGAAAATATGCTAAAATAATAATACATATTGAGGATAAATTTCTTTAATATTTATTTAAAAATATAAAAAGCAGTAAACAGTTTTATTAAAATTGCGGAACTTTGAATTTGAACTGAGTTTTATTGCCAAATAACACAGGGATCTATCTTTTTTTTTTTGATAAACTGAAGATGGTGGCGTTGGCTGAAGTAGTTAGCACGTTGATTACAAAACCTAAGGTCCTGGGTTCGAGCCCGGTGTCCGACAGTAATTAAAATAACAAAACCAAGCACATTTTTCTGATGTGCATTAGTGTCCTTTGTATCAGTTCAAGTGATGTAGGCATAAGGCATTGAGTCACTAAAAACTACACCGGCTTCAGCAGATGCTAATCCTAATGTAACATCACAGCGCCCTTCTTCATTGTGTAGCAGAATCATCGGCGAAGTAAAATAACCAATAAAATGGCTACTAAACACAGCTTCAAAATTTAATTTACTATTTGACACCGGAAGGCGCTACAACAATGCATTATTAAAAAGCGTGCAAAAAGCAGAGTTGTAAAGGAATAAAGCTTTTTCTCTATCTCTTCTTCATCTTCATACTTTACTATCCCTTCCCTATCACCCTCTCTCACTAACTTCTCTTCAATATACAGGTATCACAAAGGGACCCAAGTGAGCTGGACTCTAAATTTCCCCCTTCCTCACCAGCAGCCTGCTAACCTAACCTAACCTAAACTACTGAAGAACTTTGATCTTTGGACATAGGCTGTTATTAACCACAGAAACCACAGATATATTTATTGTTGTAGGGCCCGAAGTTTTACATATTCTATAAAAATATCAGGTCAATAGCTCTTACGGTTTTCGAGAAAACAGCCTATGACAGACAGATACAAAGGACAGACGGACATCGTAGTGAAAACATCAGGGTTCCTTTTCACCTTTGGTGCACGCAACCCTAAAAAGGTGTGACGGTATTTTATATTGTTCAAGAAGATCGTTAGACATTTGTTCAGGGAACTGCTTTATAAAAAAACAAAATCATTTTGATAATTTCAAAATCAATGAATGATTTCAACGTATAGTTCATATTTACATAATTTTATTTTTTGTTTTAATTTCAATGAATATTTGTTTTGAAACAAGGTTGACACGTTGAATAAAGGCTTTTTAGTGAAAAATGGCAATGAATTTAATTAAATCAATGCACGTGAGTTCGTTCAATTTATGTAAAACTGTTTTCTTTCAGTGTAGAGGTTTGCATCTGTTGGCAGCGTAAAAGTTCAAATACAAGTATAAGCGAATGTGTTTAATTGCTAAACAATAATTATACCTACTTTCCTTGGCAACTAACTCGAAAACACTTTCATATTGTGTTCAAAATCTAAAACTTGCCCAAGTATATAATTTGTGATGAATATTAATGAAATGTCACATTGTCTTATTATTAAAATTCGAAAAGTAGTTAACACATACTTTTCTGCAGTTTGAGTTAAAGGAAGGTTATGTTAAAGTTAGTTTGAGAAGGGTAGTGTTGTAACATACCTCTTCTATTGGACCCGTTAATAAAATTAACCTCCATTCTGATAGCAAAGAAAATTTTCCATATAAAAGAAACTTTGCGCTTCGTTAGAAATATGAAAGCTGAAAAGAGGTTTTATTTGCTATGAAATAATATCATACATACTTATGTACATTTATATATAATAATTTGTTAATTTTTATTTTCAATATATGTATACATATATACATACATAGTTTGCATGTTTGTGCTCGTGTTATAGTGCACTCGATGTTTTTGCTATGATTTACTGTTGTTTCGTTTCATTCTCGGTTTTGTTTTGATGTTCTACTTGTTTTGAGAACACAAGCACTAACAGAACTGCAGAGAAAAACTTTTCGAATGTTGCTTGATTTATTTCAGTGAGAGTCATATTTTGTTAGTTTTGTTTTGTTATTTATGTTTACAGTAAAACAGACTGCTTGGAAGTAGTGTGAAATAGAATACAAAACTTTTAGAACGTCTTACGCAGTCCTTTACTATATACCAATAATCTAAGTATCACAGGATTTTCTAGATTTTTTACTACATAAGGGGCCGTAAAATGAGTTTCAGATGTAAACTTTTAAAACGGTGACACACGTATATCTTTCTTAGTCCCCTATACAAGAATCAGTTGACAGACGATTTTTATTTTGAAAAAAATTTAATTTGGTTGTACAGTGCAATTTAAGAACAGGATATTTTGGTAAAGCGGTCGGAAAAATTAAATAATTCATTTTAAATGTACATGTTTTTTAAGTAATAAATTATCAATTTTTAATTGTAAACTGTTTTCTCAATCCACGGGTTTGAATTCTTTCATATATGTAGATTTGCGACGTCTTTGCATTCATTTTATTATCCCGGCCACAAAATCTTTTTCAATCCTTTATAAACTAATACACGAGGGAAAGTTATTATTGGGTGCATTCATAAGACTTAGCTGTTGCGCAACCGTTGAGTATTTGTCTTATGGCCTAATTTTGTAAAACATAACGAAACGTTTCAAACAGAAATTTTTGGTTTGTTTTTAATTTTGAATTTTGTAAAACATTTGAAAACGAAAATTCTATCTTACGTAAAATAACTGTATTTTATAAAACAGTTGCAAACGTTTTCAAACGACTTAAATGTCATATGAAAACGTTTATTAAATTGTATTCGTTTTAATAGTTTTAACTGCATTATTGCATTAGTTTTGCTACAATAATAATTAAATTAGTATCTAGGTCAAAGATAAACAAAAGGCCGCCCGTAGCTACTTCGTTATGATATTTTTTACACGCACATTCGTACAAGCATGCATTTTACTCTCTTTTTTTATATATGTATGCGTTTGCCTGATTTTGATCTAGGTGCACGATAGAGCTCCAGGCCAGCTCGGCCTACGGACGTAGTGCCATACATTCGCTTTAACACCCTCATAACTAACTTTGTTCCTGTCAATGGTAAAATGATAAAATTTAATGCGAAGTTTGAAAGTGTGTAATGAAAGTTTCCTGATAAATGGAGATGCAAAAAGTGCATTTCTTAAGACATACTCACTGACACTGACCACTGATACAGTCATCAAATTGATGAAGCACTTGAGCTTTAACTACAGAGCTATGTTTTGTTACACAAGTAGGCCTAGGTGAGTTACGAACAAGAAAAATTCGAAAGCATCGATTGTTAAACCAGGGAGACTGGGCCGTGGTCATAAAATTTAACGTGATGTTATACTATTATGTATTTCTTTTTAACCCATTATATTATTTAACTTTGCCCTTTAAACTGGCGCCGTGATCATTAATAGAAATATAACAGACTAGAAATCTTTAATTTGCAATATTTTATTAAAGAAAACAAAAAGTTGTTAGATCTTCACAAAAATATAAGTGTGAAAAAAGGCCAAGTTCCTATTCAAAATTTCGGGCATAAAAAGTAGTGAGATAATTTTTTTTATAAGTTCTTGTTTGGCACAATACTTATCACAATATTACGTACATATATATTAATTTATAATCGTTAGGATGTCATGTTATTTCTATGCAACCTGCATGCCATATTTTTACCTTTATAATACAGCAGATAATAGAGGATATCTCTTTATTTCTTTATGTGGGGAAAAATGTTGTGAAGTAAGCAGGTTGCCTAGAACTGATGTGAGACCTTGTTGATTGCAGTTGTGAGATTTTGGATAGAACTTGACTGAATTGATGTGTATGATGAAAAAAATATCCATATACATTAACATTTCACTCCAGCATTGAAATATTGAAGATTTCAAAGTTTCACAAACATTCCAATAAGTATTTATGGGCCCTTAACTAACGCCGCTGATTTCGAATTTCTTGTTTCGTTGGTGCATGTTCCATAATTTAATTAAATTTGACTTTGAAAATATTTTTATATTCAGCTTTTTATAATGAATAATATATTTTTCAATAATAATATTTTGACAAGAAACGAAAACAACGTAGCGTTTTACAAAATTTAAAATAATTTTGTTTTCGCTCCAACCAGAAACGAAAATTCGTTTAGTTTTACAAAATTAGGCCATTAGAAACGCATAGTTGAGTAATACCGCTCCATTCAACAGTTGAGTAATTTTCCATCATAAAATTTTTTCGCTACCTGTAGTCAACATGTTGTACTAGCATAAACAGCTGATCGAATAGAGCTTTGCCATTTATATGCTTTGTTAGGTGGCAGTAGCAAATATTTGTTAAATTTTATATTACCAATGAGATGAAGTAACGAAATAAAGATATAAAATTAAATTATATCCATCAAGCCGTTTCTAAGACGTAACTGTTGGAGCCAACAGTTGCTAACAGTTTCACAACTGTTGAGCTCAACAGCTACGTCTTATGAATGCGCCCATTGTGCACGGTTTTGTCTAGTTATTATTATTGTAAATTTTCACTGCACACCTTATTTTAATTTTTAATATATTTTTTATATAAATTTTTCACTATGTATTTTCACCTCTGATGTAAAATGTTAATATATTTCATTCAAAGCATAATAAAGAATTCTTTGTCTACGTCACGCAAACAGCTGATTAAAGGCAACAAAACTAACCGAGCTGCGCAGTGCCTAATCTTGTTCACATGTGAAATTAATTTTTATTTTAGTTTTAGCTAGCTCCACCAATAAAATAATCGTATTTATACTCGTAATAATCGTATTTATACCAAGGTTGTTTGATGATGTTCTCATTAAAAATTCAACGTCAGCCTGTTACATAATCGTACATACATTTTGTGATTTTAAAATGTGTAAAGAAATTTTCCAATAAGCTATTTAACATTTCCTTTTCCTGTTTGAAATTGAATGCTAAAATGACTATTTAATTTTTTTTACTTTCATTATTCTATTAATCCACTAACCATAAAACCTACTTTGCCTCTAAATGTTATCTTAATTTTATTACTACTACGAGCATACGTACTCGTATTATTTTAATTCAATTTTATTTTTATCTTAGGCAAGTTAGAACGAATAACAATAAACAAAACATAAATAAATATAAAATAGATATAAATAAAAAAAAATTAATTATATACTTAGTTTTACATGTGGATGGCCGACTGTTTTAACATACGAGTAGACCGTCTTTTGTTTGTATTCAAATGTACGCGTGTGCAACTTGTTTAGAAATGAAATTCGAAAAATTAAATTGCTATTTATGAACACAACAAATAAAACAACTAAAAAAATTGGACAAAAAACCTGTAAATAATAATAATAATTTGCATATGTGTGTAGACAAGTGAATAAATTGATCAGTAGCTTAAAGATATTGTGATAAAATAGTTTAAAATAACTATTGAAATTACATATTGTCAAGACTTTGAAATCGGTTTGGGTTATGTGATTACTCTCAAAAAAATATTGAAGCGAAATAAATAAATATTTATAGTGGTGACATATGTATGACAAATCACCACGTGAATGCGTAATATGCTTGCCTTGAATATTTAACAAACAGAAATTAGTTTGCAATGGTTACATTTTTTTATACCCTTTACCAAAAAATGGTAAAAGGGTATATATAGGTTTGTTATTCCGTTTGTAATTTCCACAATATTAATAAGCGAGCCATCAAGTATATATATTCTGAATCCTTATGCATAGGGAAGACAAATAACCCATGTCCGTCTGTCCATCTGTCTGTACGTGAAATCGGAAAAGCTAGAGACCTCGGTCTTAAACTGGTGTGTTAAAAATAGTCTGAAAAAGATTGTTATTGAAAATCAGAAAATCGAGCAGACGATTTCAGAGCTGGAAAACTCAAACTTTATCTTGCCATACTAAAGTAACTACCGAAAACAAATTTTTATTATTTTTTTTATTAAATAAATTTATTTTATACTTCAGTATAAATAAAATTGGTATGATTGAGAGAAAGAGATTTTCTTTTTCGCTATAAATTAAACATATCTTATATTCTTAAAAGAAAGAGATTGGTGTAAGATGATTTCAGGGTTGGTAAACTTACACTTTTTGTGATATAAAAAATTAACTACCGAAAACAAATTTTTATTTTTTTTAGTAAACTTATTTTATACTTAATAAGAAAAATTAAAAATTTTAAAAACCCCCCGACTTTTTTCAGAAAAGATGTTATATCTTCTAAACGGCTGGACCAATTTTCTTCAAACATAGCTAAGAACCCTCTCGATCAAGTCATCTTTCAAACAGAAAAAACTAAATAAAAATCGGTCCAGCTGTTTGGCCTGTACGTGGACACGGACAGACACACAGATACACAGACACACAGACACACACTACAAACTTATAACACCCCTTTTTTTAGTCGGGGGTTAAAAAAAAAACAATTCAAACCACGTTTCCAGGGTTGTAAAACCTTATTTTTTATACAAAAGTAACTTACTAAAACAAATTTTTCCTTTTTTCTATAAATTAAATATATCTTATATTTTTTAAAGAAAGGTATTGGTGTAAAAAATCAGAAAAATCAAAAAGGATGATTCCAGGGTTGGGAAACTTACACTTTTTGTGATATATAAAAGTAACTAAGTCTAATTATTTTTTTTCTTTTCCTTTATAAATTATATATTATATATTTTACGTTTTGGAATGAAAAGTTTGGTGTAGAAAATTATAAAAATAAAAACCACAGCTCCAGGGGTGGAAACTTTGAACTTTTTTTCTGGATATTAAAGTAACTAAATAAAACATTTTTTTTAATTTCCTTTTTTCTTTTTTTACTTAACACACTTTCTATATTTTTTTTAAGAACTACTACATTGGTATAAGGAATCAGAAAAATCTAAAATGATGATTCTAGGGTTTGAAAATCAATTTTTTTTGTACATAAAAGTAACTAGGTCAAATTATTTTTTTCTTTTTGTTTTTCTTTATGTATATGCTTATGCATGTATCTCTATACTATCTAAACACACTTTGGTAAAGGGTATATAAAAGGGACCGTAACTGTTATGTCTTTTGTCGAAAAAGTCAAGAAAAAAAGTTATTTTTAACTTTTATTGTTTAAGGCAGAAATAAAAGTAATTTCTTAACTTTTATTTTTTAAGGCAAAAATTAAAAGTTATTTTAGATTTTTATTATTTTACTCATAAAATAAAAGTTATTTTTTAACTTTTTATATTTTAAGGCAAAAATAAAAGTCTTCAACAATTCTATATTAAACTGACATTGAAAGAAATATACTGAAGGAATTAACAGTGATGTAGTTATTACAACAATAATTATTAATAACAAAATAAGAGAATTATGTTTTGCAATGCTCTTGAAATTGTGATAACGGATGTTTTATCATTTATAGCATTGAAAGCAATTATACTTGCGTATTACTATGCCATGCCATTTAATTCATGACTTTTATTTTTGCCTTAAAATATTAAAAGTTAAAAAATAACTTTTATTTCTTGAGTAAAATAATAAAAGTCAAAAATAACTTTTAATTTTTGCCTTAAAAAATAAAAGTCAAAATTAAAAGTTATTTTTTGACTTTTATCAAAAAAGGCACAAATTTAAAAGTCATACAAAAATTTGCATGTACACCAGCTATGTATCATAATGATAAGAACCAAAATTTTCTACGATCATTTTTTATGTGTGCTTTTTTTATGTAAATTTTTAAAATAACAGTTATTTTCTGTCCCTGGTATATAAGATTCGGCACAGCCGAATATAGCACTCTTACTTGTTTATAAATACATATATTTATGCTCTGTACATCTAATAAATCAATTGATAGATGTGCAATAAATGCATTGTTTATGAATTGAACAAAATAGTTGACTTTTAAGTATGTATAATCGACATACATAAAACGAGAGATATCTTTCATAATAATTACTAAGATCTTAAAAAGAAATACAAGAAAATCTTGATCTCGTGATCCAGAAAATATGCCCCATATTTGTATCATTTGCGAAGATCTCACCAGACCATAATGGTCTATTATTTATGTACAGCACGTTTTCAACATAAAGGGTGTTTTTTATTGAGGTATAGAACTTTAAGTTGGCATCACTTTTTTAACTGGCGGCCATTTTGTCAGATGTCAAGTGATTAATATTTACTTTGTTTTGCCATTTCATCATTAACAGGTTGACAAAAGAACAACGCTTGCAAATCGTGCAAATTTATTTCGAAAATAATGGTTCAGTTCGCGAAGTTTACCGCAAGCTCCGTCCATTTTATGGTCGACATAATCGTCCATCAGAGCAATTAATTCGGTTAACCATGGATCGTTTTCGCACTACGTTTACTCTATGTGATAATACGCATCCGCAGAGACGTCGAACAGTGCGCACCGAAGAAACAATTGCCGCTGTAGAGCAAAGTGTTGAAGAGGACCCGAATGAATCGATTCGCCACCGTGCACAGCAATTGGAGCCGACTAACCGACTATTTTGTTCCCGAATTGGATGGCATGAATGTGGATGAGTTGTGGTTCCAACAAGACGGCGCTACATGCCACACAGCGCACGTCACAATCGATTTATTGAAGGAAACATTCGATGAGCGCATAATTTCGAGGAATGGACCTGTCAATTGGCCACCAAGTTCGTGTGATTTGACACCATTGGATTATTTTCTTTGGGGATATGTGAAGTCGCTCGTCTACGCCAACAAACCAGAAACGTTAGGGGACTTGGAAGCCAACATTCGTGGCGTTATTGCCAACATACGGCCCCATATGCTCGAAAAAGTGGTTGAAAATTAGACCTGTAGAATTGGCTTTATTCGAGCCAGCCGCGGCGGCCACATGCCCGAAATCATATTTAAACATTAATGGCATAAAATTATCCTTTCAATAAAGCCAAATTGATGGACATTAAAACGATTTTCTTGTGTTTTATTTCAATTCGAAGTTCTATACCTCTTAAAAAAACACCCTTTACATTTGATGCGCAACTTAAAAATAAGAACGCGTCATATCAATTCAATAATTTTCGATTTTCCCCCTTCTATACCTCCAAGATTTTTGATGGAACAGGTATACATATACATACATATATATATGTGACGCGCAAAATAGAAAGGGACCTAAGGGTAAAACCGTTTTTGTTCAGGAGAGCCATTTTAAAGATTTAAATACGTGTATCTTTGGTGTACCAGCACATCATAAAACGCGCATATCTCTGGGAGGGAGCACTTTTGGGGCATGGGATCGGTCTCATTCGATGCTCAGATGTTGTCCACATCAAAAAAAAAAAAAAAGTGAAAATTTATGTTTTTACCCTTAGGTCCCTTCTCTATGCGCTGTCACATAATATGGACTACATATGTATATGTACTACATATGTATATGTAATTTCTTCTAAGAGTTATCCAGATCAAATTTAGTATGACCTACTAATGTAGTTCTTCAGATATAGGGAAAATAATAATTATTTTGTATGGGGGTAGCCCTTACCCCTCCTACACCGCCAAGATTTTGTCGGAACATGTGCTTTGTTCTAAGATTTATCCACACCGAATTTAGTGACTATTACTATTTTAGTCGTGAAGATATAAATTAGACTCCTGCAAAAGGCCACTTACAAGAATTTTTAAGACATGAGGGATTTTTCAAATGCTTTACTACAGGAAAATCTTCTAAAACAACTGCTAAATAACACTATTCGCAAGACATTTGTTCCAGTTATTGCTGGTATAGGTATAAAGAAGAAAATATTTCGTGACGGAAAAGCTGAGGCAGCTGAGAGTTTGTATCTGATATATTTTACTCACCTAAAACAAATATTAATATATAGACGAGCCATTGATTATGGCGCCAAAAGATCACCAAAATAGTCGGCAGTTTCCTACAAGGAAATTATAAATCTACTTACTTCTTTATTTATAGTAGATATATATAAATACATACTTATTTGTTTATATGCATGTATATCTTATGCTTTGGTATATTTTCAAATAAAACCGAGTGTTTAGTATTTTTTTTTCTTTCATTGTTGTTTTGTATATTTTGCAAATTCTAAAACTCGTTTACTTTGGCTTTAGCAGATTAAAAAATATATTTAGCAAAACTATTTTACTTTATACATATGTATGTATATTTTTACAAGGTATATATTTATTATTTCCTTTAATGATACAAAGATCAAGATCATGACACTGACTCAAGTTATAAGGATTACATACATATGTACGCATATACATTATAATTTATTCAATATTTTTAATTTTATGAGCTTAAAAAAATAGCATTTCTGGCAATAATTTTTGTACAACATATCTTTATTTTGTGCGAATTATGTGGTCTTCTAAATAGGAATTAAAACAAATATATATATTTATTCGTATATTGTTTTATTGTATTAATACAAATCGAGTTTTATTTAAATCTATTGAAATTTTTTAAAAACACGCGAAATAATTTTTTTATAGATTTTTTTCAATTCAACATCTGTTTTTTGTCATTAATCTTTTTTGAGCAAGAAGCAAAATTAGTTTGTAGAATTAAAAGAAATAAAAGTCAAAAGCTGAGAAAAAAATTCCCGTTCTAAACAACATTTCATCCATTAAATGGGTTTGGCCTTAGAAAAACAAATCAAATTATAAATTTAATTAAAAAAAACTTCTTTCTGAAATTTATGATATTCTCATTGAAAGGCAAAAATTTGCATTTGAAAAAATGTTTGTAAAAACAAAATCGTCGAACAATTGAACAAGTAAGTACAACAATAATTTGTATATGGGCACATACAAACAACACAGAGTCTTTCAGAAGGACATGTTATTTGTGTTAAAAAGTTGAGAAATAAATCCAATTGCAATTTATTTTTGTGTTTGAAAACACCCTTTATTTTAGCTGGCATAAAACCAAAATGCAGTAATGGTGCTTATTCAAAAGATTATTTGAACGCATCATTAATTCATTACAATCCAAACAACACCACACAACAACAATCCAACTTTAAATATCTACAAATACACCGAAATTCGTATGTACATGGAATCGCTCAATAATAATGAATAGATACAAGATACATACATAAGAATTCTTTCAAATGGTGCTAATGTGGGAATTGTTAGTTGAGTTTGAATTTTTTTATTATTTTTTTTTTCTAAGCGTTTGTTGTTTACTAGTGTTGTGTCATTCGAACAAAAATTATTCGAATATTCGAACAACTTTTTATCATATTTGTTCGAACGAGCAAAAATTTTCAATTTAGAATAAAAAATTATTCGAATCATTTTTGTCGAATATTCGAATATTCGAACAATTTCCTTAACTACTTGTATAAAAAGATTTTTTGGGTTATCTGCGGTTTTTAAATGATTTTTTCCAAAAAATTTACCGATTTTGATTTAGTTTTCCTGTTTGAGGGTGGCATTGGCACGTTGACTACAAAAACGAAGGTTTTAGGATCGAGCCCGCATTACTGTCCTTTTCTATCAGTTGTTGTAGAAAAGTTCAAGTGATGAAGGCATAGTCACTGGTCACTGAACTATACCGACTTCAAGAGATACTAATCCTAATGTAACACCAGAGCACCTCCCTTCGTTGTGTAGCAGAATCATCGGCGAAGTAAAATAACTACTAAACTGCTACTAAACACAGCTTCAAACAAATTAATACGACTCACTAACGCCAGAGGCACTGCAGCACTACATTATTAAAAAAAAACGTGCAAAAAGCAGAGCTATAAAAAAAGGAGCATTCCTCTATCTATTCCTTCACCACCTATCTTTTCTGTTACTATCCATTTCCTTATAATAGTAGTAGGCAATCATTGCCTGATTGTTACTTCTCTTTAAAAATAAAATAAAAAATGACTTGTTCGAGAGCGTTCTTAGCTATGTTTAAAGAAAATCTGTCCAGCCGTTTAGAATATCCCAGCTAAAAAAATTATATATGGTCCATATATTTTTACTATATGAATGTATATAACTATTTATATATGAATATGTATGAATTCATGTATGGAAATGTATGGGATTATACATGGCAAAACTATTATATATGAACTAATATATGGATTAATATATGAAATGTATGTAATATATAGAAATAACATGTAATATATGGAGCCATTTAAGAATGTATGCATACATGGTATCTCACATAAGATCGTTTTTGCTTTAAAAAAAGCTTGGATTTTATCACTGGTGAATTGGAAATCCATTTCAAAATAGATACGCTATGCAAAGTTTATATGCGTACCGTCAACGTTTAAAAAAAACAAATTATAAATATAGAAAGTTCGAAAAACTTTTGTTACAAAAAAACCATTCTTGTATGATTTTATACATTGTGGATCAAATAATCAAAAGGATAATAGTCATTTATTTTATCGAAAATAACAGAATTCTCTAGATAAGAAACAAAGTTCATATTACTGCAAACAACTACATTGAAAACTATTGTTAGAGACGGATTATTTTTTCTTTTATAATTAATTGAATTAGTTTTTAATCTGATTTCTTAAATTAAATTTTAAGTACGAATTTGAGTTTTGTGTTTTTTAAATAATTGATTTACTTTTTGACTTAAAATGAGGAATGAAATGACTTTTACTTCGTTTTGAACTATTTGTCCAAACAAATGTGTCATTAAATGCAATCTCCCAGTTCAAAATCTAAAAAAATAATTTTAGTAATTTAATTTATTGCACAGCAGTGCGCTTTTGTGAATATGAACTTTGCATACTGTAGAGGGAATATTTACACATACATGTATGAAAATGTATGAATATATATAATCATATATGCCCATATACCCTCATTTTTCGGATCCGAACCATATATGGGATATCATATATGCTCCATACATATTTTTTTTAGCTGTGATATCACATTTTTTAGATATATTCTGTTGATCTGCGTGTCTTTGACGCCGTAGCTCCCCAGCGTCTTGTCCGATTTTAATTTTGCTTTGTTTCGTTCGAATGGTGACATGATCGTATATCTTCTAATTTATACTTGAAGAAAACCGGTCTAGTCGATTGGAATTTATCATAATTTTTTTATTTAATCTTTTATTTTTTGCGATTCTGTTACTTCAATAGTATAAGTGGAACATAGAGTTCTTATCTATGCCACAGCGTCAACTGCGGCAAAGGTTCTTAAAATTTTCAAGTTTTGTTATTAATATTCCTAAACTTGTTATTGAAATTATTTGTTTTTCTTGTGTAATGAAATATTTTTCGGTTGTTAATAAAAAAATTAATCTAATACACATACGTGTCGTTTTTTGCAAAAATTTTTAAGATTATTCCAATATATTTTTTTATTCTTTGTTCGTTCGAATATTCGAACAAAAGTTCAAAATTATTTGTCTGTTCGAACAAGAAAAAAATTATGAAATTTCATTCGAACAAACATAAAAGACGAATAATTAACAACACTATTGTTTACTGAATGGCTGGCTATTTGTATTCAAATGATTTTGACTTCACAAAGAAAAAAATTAAAAAAATCTTAATTAGTTGCAAACATGACATGATGTAAATGGTAAATCTTGGGCAGTATACTACACCATTTCCATATATTCATAACATAACTAAACAGCTGGATGGACTTCACAAAAAAATTTGTTTTTCCTATTATTTACTTTGGCCCTTAAGGCTTTAATAGATTGATTCGTTTGCATATTCTTATAAGATTATCTGTGACAATGGCTGCTCATAAGACAAGGAGCAGAAAATGTCTTCTAGTTCCTACAAGGAACAAAGGGCCACTACAAATTGGTTCCATGCAGTTCTGTTCGTGCTCTAGTTCTAAGAGTCTTCGCAGCGTATGTCAATCCACCGCCATTTGCAATTGTATCCATATTAGCCTTTGATTTGAATACAAAGAAAAAATACAAATGTAAAATTAACATAAAAAATTAGGATTCAAAATCGTATTAAATTTATAAGAAATAATATGTATTTTAAGTGTGTTTGTGCTTATTTGACTTATTGAGGTAGTTTAGACGAGAACAATTTTTAAGCAGCATAATTTTTGTTCTTTTCCAAATTACACGAGACTAATTTATCTGGCACAAAATGTATACGTATATACAGCTTTGTGTGTGCTAGTGTTTTTCGTATTCATTTAACATTTGCTGTTCTTTAAGTTGTGTGTGTATTTGTTTTATGCTGCTAATGCGGGGTTGAAGCTGGTTGAAAAATTATGCCAACCGCAAAACCACTCTCTTTGCCTCTCTCACCTACAAACTGGCATGTTATGCCAGCACAATTATGCCCGTGTAAATCAGAGCATTCATAGCTAAAATGCACGGTTGTAATCAGCTATGTGAATTGTTCTTGTTTTGTTGTTGTGTATTTTGATGCTCGTGTTGTGTAAATGGCCGACAAACTTCGCCTTACCAGCGCAAACTTCTTGCTACTGGCTAATAGGCAGTGTAGTAATAGTATTAGAAGTAGTAATAGTAGTTTAGTAGTAAAAGGGTAGCAGGTTCGATTCCACCGGAGACTCTGGGTGTTTTAGCAACGAGCCAAGAAAGCTTCGCAGTTTGCGTTTTTTAACAAACAATATAAAAAAACTGTAGCATTGATTTCAAATAAATTTTATGTTAAATCATCAATTAAGTCATGTTAAATTAAAATTTAATTTATGATGGTATTTATTTAGTGTTTTTCAAAAAAATATGTAAGATTTTTGTGGCGACAGCGGTAATGGCGTTAATGGCGTTAATGTAACTCATGTTGAATTAACATGAAACAAAATCGGCAAAATCATTACACAAAAATGTTAAATTAACCTTGTTTTCGTAGATTTTTATAGGAAATTTTTCGGTGTGAAAATCAAAATATCCGCAGAACATATTTTAAACAACAGTTTATGAACACCTGCACAGCGTCTATATAGCATGGCAGGACGTGGACGCCTGCATACAAATAAATTTTTTTAATTCGTATTAATTTTAACACACGTTAAATAAAAATTAAACAATGAAATAAATATTTTTATTTATTTCAAACAACTAATAAGTATTTCTTATACTCGTATTATTTTCAAGCTACATTGGACTTGCAAATAAAAATGGTGTATTTAGATTTGATGATATATTTGTTTGTACTGCCACATACACACACACACACACACATATGTACATTGAATTATTGGCTATTTGACGTTGGTTTCTAGTTCTAAGATGTTTTCGACGAGTTCCAAGCAAAGTTTTCTGCTGTCTGCCAACTTTAGCTGCATTTTGCTTATGTAGTTTATGATTATGCAAATTGAGATGAAAAAGAAAATACTGTACGCTGGAAAACAAAGAAATAAAATTAAGTAAAACGACGTCCTTGGTTTACTATGGTGATTTTGCTTGTGAGCAAAACATGAACAAACAAAAAATAACTAAATACATAAAAATCTATGCAAAGCAAATGAATATAATATTAATAAATAAAAATTAAGGAGAAAAAACTATGCCATATGCAGCTACAACGAATCTGAATTCTCCCTTGAAATTAACTGCGGCAAATAATACAATATTTTTGGTATTTATCATTTATTTTTAATTTAAAAAAAAAAATTTTTTTGAAAATATTGTGTAGCGATAATGGGACTAGCCCATGTTACAATAATATAAAGGTAAAACCGTTCTCTCTTTTCGTAGCCATATTAACCTTCTGACGTTTGTCCCGATTATTTTTTACTCTCAAAATTAATGCTACCTTATTAATTTATGAAATCCGAGTTTTATTTTATTTTTTTTTTTGACGTTCTTGTTTATTAAATTAAAAATAATGGAAAATATTTTAATTATTTCATAAATTTATAAAAAATAAACAGCAAAAAAGTTACAGCAGCACCAACAACGGCAGCAAGCAAGATACAACAGGAAGAAAATTTCCAAATGAATCAAGGCGGAACTTTGTCTTTATACTCTCTGGTGTATTGCCTTACATCAACTGCGTCCAAGCTATACGCACTATGTGCAAAGTTTTACAAAAGACCTTTTGTGTTTTCATACTGACGAGAGCACAACATCCAAGCAGGGGGCAAATTAAGTAATTACGAAATATTTCAATAGAATTTATATGGAAATATTTCGTAATTCGATACCGAGTGCCGCGATTTGCCCCCAGATCTCGGCGACATCTTTGGTCTTTGCAAAGAAACAATAACAAAGCTGTTTAACTGAAATACATATATGTATTAGAGTATGTGTGCTTAGACGTAGCTGCCTTACATTATTCGGATGAAATTGTTAACGGGTTGTAGCATTCTTACGGATATTATTAGACCACGTGGTCCATTTTAAGGAGAAATGTGATAATTACATGTTCCTAGTCCAATCATAGGCCATGTCCTTAGCAAACAAAAAAGAACACTGTTTGTTGTATATGTCAACAAAGCATTAACTCTTGTTCAGCTACGTCCAAGCCATATGCACAATGTGCAAACTTTTATAAAGAGCTTTTTGTATTTTCACACCGACGAGAGCAGAACAGCCAACCATATCTCGGCGACAACAATGCTTGCTGTTACTTTGCAAAGAAACAAGAACAAATTTAAGAGCTTTTTGTTTACCTTAAATGCAAATGTCACAGTATGTGTTGTGCTTGATGTAAACCAGCAATAAATTTGCACACGAAGTATATGCGAATGTGTATTATGTGTATGAAACAACCTTGAATTCCGCTAATAAAACATCGATGTATCGCTTCTAAGAAACGCCGTATCTTTATATCGATGTTTTTAAGAACTAAGTAGCATCCCAAGCCGTGAGGCTTTTTTTGTTATCTATTGAATTAAATAATTAATCAAATATTTGCTTTTGTAGGTCTTATTACACACAGATTTCTGTATTCTCATGTTCAATTAACATTCAAAAAAATACGTGCTTAACTACAATTTCTAAACTCAAATTACACATTTCAAGAAGCATTCCTAAATAAAAGTTGCCATTATATGTGTGTGGCAACGCTTTCCTCTCTGTTTACAAAAAAAAAAGTAATCAAATAATTGGGGCAAAAGTCAGAATTAATTTTATACGTCAAATGTGGTTGTACCTTTATATTATTGTATCATGGACTAGCCTGAAATTATTTACTTTTCGGTAGAGAAATATTCACTAAAAACAATAAAATATGCACATATTTTTAAAAAAAATTATGTATCAGAAAATGACATAGAGTACTCAAAAACTATTATTTAAGTCTGAATTTTATTAACTGCGTATAATCATAATTGTAGCGCAAACAATTCGTATCAACCGCATCGATTCTCTTATCCCGTTTATACGCACTTCTTATTTGCAAATAATGCTAGGAGCACAACTGGGACGAACGACGAATTTTTCGGTGCGAACTTTCGTCATAAAAATAAAACACATTTGTTCATATGAAAATGAACACAACACCGCCGTAAAAGGAAATTCGTCGTGCGTGACGAATGCTAGGAACACAATTGGGACGAACGACGAATTTCGTTCACATCGACGAATTTGTCGATAAGACTTCGCTGCGTAAATTCGTCGTGTGAAACACAACAACGACGAATTTACTCAGCGAATTCCTCTCTAATATTTTATAAAGTTGGTTATTGTCAGTGTGACAATAACCGGTGTTCGCACCGAAAAATTCGTCGTTCGTCCCAATTGTGTTCCTAGCAGAACTCTGAGATAGATTTATTTCTAAAAAAAAAACAAACAAAAAGAAAAAAACAATTTTCTCTCACTCTCTTTACATACACAATAAACAGTGTGACCAGATTTTTAAATTAAATTAAGCTAAATCATCACGTAATCACGTATTTGGATTTAAAAAGGCTAAAAAAGCTAAATCCATTTTTAAAAAAGCTAAAAAAGAAGCTAAGAGCTTAATAAAAATTTTAAAGCTAAATCCAGAAGAAATAAGCTAAATTTAGCCCAAAATTAGCTAATGTGGTCACACTGACAATAACCAACTTTATCAATTATAAGAGCTGAGTTTGCTGAGTAAATTCGTCGTTATTGTGCTTCATACGAAGAATTTACGCAGCGAATTCTTATCGACGAATTCGTCGATGTGGACGAAATTCGGCGTTCGCCCCAATTGTGTTCCCAGCATAAAAGTGGAAAGCGTTGCCGTATAACTTTTTTGTTGTAAGTTAATAACTCACGAAAACTATTTGCAAATAATAGTGGGAACTGGAACTTTGCAACGTGTTTACGCAACACGTTTATATTACATGTTGCATATATTGGTACAGACTATGCAACCTACAACTGCCAATGCAACCCATAAACATCAAAACATTTTGATATTTTCGAAACTTCGAATGCAACTTCGAACGCAACCATAAACAAGACTACACACTATGCGACCGACAATGCAATCTGCCTTGTTGCACAAACACGTTGCTAAGTCTGTACCTACCATAAGATGTAGAATGTTGCCAATAGTTTTTGTTTTGTAAGAAATGCAATATATATTTACCAATGTGTGGCAATATAAATCATAGATAACAATGTGTGATATCTACGTATCACGTGAGTTCAGTATTTATAAATAAACGAGGTATCTGTCACACTAATAGTCTGAGTATGCTTATACTCATATTTAATCGAAAAAATAGACGCATGATACTGGGGATATATATTCATCATTCACCAACGTTTACATATATTTGTGTATATAAAGTGGAATGGAAAATGTAAGGTGTGATTGTGGCTGTTGTTGAAAATATGCTTTATGTGTGTGTCTGTGTGTGTGTAAATAAAATAGCCCTGTATATACGCATGTGTAGCTGATTAATATTCAGAGTATTTTTATACTCATGCGTATGATTGTAGCTCATACAGTCTATACATTTTAGTTATAGTTGCTTGTGCTGCGTAATTTAAAAAATGTATATAAACATAGTTGTTGGATGTTTTCAATTATACGTATTTGGTTTAAAGTTAATGCTTGAGCTTTGGTTTATTTTTAGCTGTACCCATTCATAGTTATTTGACGGCCAATGCTCAAACAGTAATTAAAACGATACTTTTATAATTTTCTGGTATGTATATTATAGTACGTTTCCACTATGAACACAACAAATTGTTTTTCTCAGAACACTTCGAAGTGTTTCCATTATGCTTTTGTGTGTTTTGTTACACTAATTTTCGAAATCAATTTGATTTTATTATCAAGGCCGCAAACCTTATTATTTGTATTAGTTAATTTTTCACTCATTTACATATAAACAACATATA
Source organism: Tachina grossa (assembly GCA_949987645.1). Classification (NCBI taxonomy): domain Eukaryota; kingdom Metazoa; phylum Arthropoda; class Insecta; order Diptera; family Tachinidae; genus Tachina; species Tachina grossa. The sequence goes on along the minus strand of OX465274.1, from coordinate 158,109,113 downwards.
AATACAACTTATGTGGTTTGTGCAATTGCTTAAAAAATTATATATTCTGTATTAGTGCCATCTTTTATCAGCACATTGCGACATTTTTTTTTCGAAGTTTCAGCCAGCAACGCAGTGTTGCATTGAGAAATTGTCATGTTTTGGAGGAAAACAAATTATTTGAGGTGTTTTGCTGATATCAAAAATGTATGGGAAAACATGTAGCAAAATATGTATTTGTTTTGAGCAAAACAAGATTTCTGCTCCAAAACACATATATGGAAACGTATTATTATCCGTACACCATCCTAAAAATAAATTAAAAAGTTTTGATATTAAATATAAGAAAGAAAGTATATTCATTTGGCATTTAGTCTTTAATCTTATAGGAATCCCTGCCTGTCATTTTTGGCTGTTGAAGGCTGCAAAACATATTATATTTGTATATCGTGATTCCCAATAACATATTAATAGTCTTAGGGCCATTATTACAACTTAAGGTTAGTTAAAATTAGGATATTATCGGACGTATAAAAAGCTTTCCATTATTCTAAATTGAATTTTACTTACCAGGTACGATAAAATTGCCTGTAATTTATCGCTCACTTTAGATTAAAGTAAAATTTTGCAAATGATAAAGTTTTTATATGTCCGATAAAATTCTACTTTTAACTAACTTTAAGCTGTAATAATGGCCCTTACTATTATTTTTTTTTAGCAAATTTCAAAACCTTTTGGTTTAAAGTCTACTGATGAGTTTCATAAGCAGGAATGAAATGCACATAGATGTTGATTAGAGTTTTTTCCGGACTTTTTCATTTCCCGGGAAAGCGGGAACGACTTTTCGGTTTCTCGGGAAATCCCGGAAATTCCCGCGCAGTGCAAAACAATACAAAATATTCTTTAATTTAATTTATTTTAACAAAAAACAAATTGTAATTCATGAGATCGGTTAAATAATAACGTTTTATAAACAAATTAAAGCTTCATTAGCCTTTACTTTCTGTTGCTGTTCTGTGCTCTGACGTTCTGCTTCCAATTTGACTACTTCCTTTTTCTGTAGTAACTTATCAGCAGTTTCTGACCAAAAGGGTCGCAGTTTTCCACTAAAGCGATGAGTTTTGCATCGTCCATTGTTAAGTTTAAATATAATTTATGTTTTTCTTTTAAATTAAATTTTTTAAATTCTAAAAGCACAATCACAATTCATTTCAAAATATATTCATTTAATTTATGCTGTCACTTACAATTACTTCAAATTATTTTTTGATTTTCACAGGTTAAACCGAAACAGAACAGAACGAAACAGAAAAACTAACGACTTGTATTAGATTTCCATAAACAAAAAAGATTCAGCTGATTCGAAACAGAACAGTCAAAAAATAATAATATTTCAGTTATTTATATAATAGTAATACATAAATATCAATATGCATTGATATAACGCAAAAAGAAAAAAAATTATGTTATTAAAAAAATATTTATTTTGGTAAATAAAGGCCTCTAAGTCTTACAGCACATGTGTGCCAGATGTAAACTCGGCCTTAATTGTTGTAAGGTTTTAGCTATTGTGCTAGTGCCATCACCTTATTATTACACCATCGCATTCATAAAGTTAATAACGACACTAATCAATGAATTTGCATATACAAACTAAAGTTGCCATAATAAAATCAAAAAAATCCTGGGAATTCCCGCACAAATTTCCCGGGATTTATTTCCCGGAAAATGTGCGTATGAAAAACACTAATGTTGATTAAACGAAAAAGAACAAACAGGCAGGTTTTCAATATTATTTATTTTCATTCAAAAACAAAATTTTCTTTTGATTTTCGAAAGTGAAGTTCAATCAATTTGTTCTTACATCCTGTTTTTCGAAAATGAATAAGTGTATACGTTCTTTAATATAACGAATGAAACCATGTTTTCGTTTTTAAAACATTTATTTATTTTCATGTGTGTGACAACAAAAGAGCTTTCAGTTTTTCACACTCATAAAAATTTTTATGTAAAATTAATTAAAAATCAGTCTACATATTTTTCATTTGACTTTAACGAAAATGTTATTTATTTTTTAATGTTAGAATGTAAACTGACTTAAAACAGTGAAAAACTAGTTTTCCTTTTATTTTTTACTATAAATTACAAAAAAGTATTGATTTAACTTTCGTAAGAATGAATCTCGATTTCCGTACAAAGCAAAGATGTTTCCCTTGCTTCTGTGAAATAATCAACACCAAATGTAGTATAAACAAATAATTTTTGCTTTATTTTCCACTATTTAACTGTCAAAAAAATCACAAAAAATTCAAGTATTGAGTCAAAATAAAGTAAAGGTTATAGGAAAAAAAATTTAGTTCTAATAAACAACGGAAAATACGAAATGCAATGAAAATCTGTTTTAATGGGTAGATGGATTTCGAATTGAATTCTAAAATCAATTAAAAGTTAAATTGCTTACCCCCTTATTCATAAAATTTAAATTAATTTGAAATGAATTTAATTTAAAATTTTTCATAGAAATTTTTTTTTAATAGATATTATTTTTTGTGTTCCTTCACTGTAATAATTTTGTGAGTGTGAATTTTTGGTTATACCTAAAAAGCTCTTTTTATGTCAAAACGAAAGCTTTAGAATATGATTTATAAAAATCAAATTTTGAACGTTATCGTTTATAAACGAAACATAAAAACGAAAGGGCTTATGTTTTCTAAAAACAGGCTGTTAGAAAGCTTTTGTGCATATTGAAAAAGTGCTTGTAACGTTTGCTGGCACAAATTAGCTTTTAGTTTTATTTTTTGAAATCCGTTATTATTTTTAAAAGCGATATCTACTGTACGCCGACAATTTACTTGTATTTGGTAGGTGTGTGTTCATTCTACAATCCTACAAGTAAATTAATTTTCGAAAACCTTAAAATAATAGCCTTGGATTAACCAAATTTAGTTAAAATTGGAGTTTTTAACAAAATATTCCACAAGATCCTGTCTTTATACCAAAATACATATGAGACAAACATATGCATATATGACCAAATTAAGCAAAAATAAGCATTTTCAGCAAAACATGCAATAACAAATCGATGCTATTTTTACGCAAAATCCATTGTTCCTTAAAAATAATTGGTGTTTGCCATTATCAGGGGTTAGTGGGAAAACATGAATTCGGATGAAACACTTGCCACCGGTTATAACCTTCACCGTCTGGTATAAATGTGTGCGTAGTTATACATATTTAAAATTTCTACAACACTTCTTTTCCATTTCACAAAGAGTTCGTATTTTTAGTCCTTGTTGGTAGAAAGGTTATTTAAAAATTTCTCAGATTTTAAATCTGTTTTCCTAAGAATCCCTCCAAATTAGGAATTAACATTAAGAACAAAGGTGTTAGATATATGTAAGTACTTAATGTCAAGGAGCTTGGCATTGAAAATCAGGCAATCGATTTAACAGCTTAAAATTTCACAAAAATTACGGAAATTTTACGAAAAATGTTGATTAAACATTTTTTAATGGGGGTTTTGCTTTTGTGATAGTGAATATGAGGTTAAAGGTTCAATTTTTCTATATGATTTAACAACCAAATCGAAGTGTGAATGTCTGCTGCGTACATTATTAATTAAGCTACCAGCCCAGCCCGTCCACAGTCTTTATCATTGGGTGCATTCATAAGACGTAGCTGTTGTGCAACCGTTGAGTGTTTGTCTTAGAAACGCATAGTTGAGTAGTCCCGCTCCACTCAACAGTTGAGTAATTTTCCATCATAAAATTTTTTCGCTACCTATAGTCAACATGTTATGCTCAGCCTGAACAGCTGATTGAATAGAGCTTTATCTTTTATTTGATTTGTTAGGTGGCAGGAGCAAATATTTGTTAAATTTTACATTACAAATGCGACGAAGTAACAAAATAAAGATATAAGATTAAATTATATCCATCAAGCCGTTTCTAAGACGTAACTGTTGGGGCCAACAGTTGCCAACAGTTTCACAACTGTTGAGCTCAACGGCTACGTCTTATGAATGCGCCCATTGTACACCTTCTGTGTGCTTATGCGTTCGTATGTGTATGTGTATGTGTATTTGTTTTTTTTTATTATTTTATTCAAGGTCAATATTTATTGTTGTTTATATATTTTTTACTTCCCAGTTGGCCACGTCTTTAAGACATCTTTGACGACGGGTACAAGACAATGGTAAGTCGTAGAAGACATATTAAAGACAACTCCATACAAATCGTTGACGAAATTTTTATACAAATGGCGGCGAGGTCACACAAGACCAGATGAGCGACATTGTCGCTCAGATTGTCCTCAACAAGGCTTTATTGAAGACAAAACGTGTGACACTGTCGCTCAGATTGTCATCAACAAGGCTTTATTGAAGACATAACGAGGGACATTGTCGCTCATATTGTCAACAACAATGCTTTATTGAAGACACAACGAGGGACATTGTCGCTCAGATTGTCCTCGACAAGGCTTTATTGAAGACAAAACGTATGACACTGTCGCTCAGATGGTCCCCAACAAAGTTTTATTGAAGAGAAAACGTGTGACATTGTCGTTCAGATAGTCATGAACGCCGATTTCTTTTAAATTGTCGATTAGAAAACTTAATCTACAGACGACATGTCGTACATGAATCGTCGAAGACAATGTCGTCTAGGACGATTTGGACAACTGGGTTATTTTCTGTCAATTTCATTTCACTTATTTTGAAACATACATATGCATACATATGTTCATATGTATGTATGTATGCATATGTTTATGTGAGTATTAATTTAATTGCCAATTTAAATCACAAAACAAGCGAATAAAATTCACGCGATTTGCTGTTTAATTGTGAAAGTACTTTTTCAATTATATTCATAAAAAATAAACAAATAATATTTATTTACAATAAAAAAAAACATGGGAAAACAAATTATTTTTATGTATGCATTTATGCTGTGATAATTGGCTTTGCCATTAAGCAAACGCTCAACAATGCAATAACTTTTGCTTATGATGTGACCAAAATTTAAAACATTTTGAGACACACTTCATGTTTTGTTGTGTAACGCAACACCAAGATTAATAAGTAATTAAAACCTTAGATTATTTGAAATTTCATCATTCTTTTTAAAGGGTACGATAATAGTGGGTGTTTCAAAATAGAGAAACTCAGGCAATATTTTTTTTAAGAAAAAAGGTTTAATTTTTGTGTTAGCAGGAATTATCTTGCAAATCGTGTAATGCTCAGCAATGTAAAGGATCATTCGATGACGGTTTGAATATTCATTTTTTAAACTTAAAAAACCATTCAACAATCTGCAATTTGGCGGTTTAACTAATGGTAAACAAAGAGCTTGGAATCAAATATTATTGGTTAAACTATTGCTATTAGTTAACTAATGACTGATAATTTGGGCCTTAGAGATTTTGTAATAGGTAGTATTCTTTTAAAGGCATGCAAAGTAAGAAGTAGAACTTATTTATCTAATTATTTTATATGTTATTACTGAAATATGTATATTTCTTGATAGTTAAAGTAAATTTTGAAAACACATTATAATAATAAAATAATTATTTTGTGGATATTTTTAGGCAAAACGTAATCCATTATTTTAGGATATTTGTAAGAAAAAAATAACACATTCTTGTACTCGTAGTCCTAAACTACATTTTTTACTTAGATTTATAATAATCTAAATATATGGGTTATTCCATCAAATGATAAGTTCTTACGACTGCACTCAAAAAAAAAGACATATACTATTATTAAGCAAAAAAGTTTCTAAATTTAAGTAAAAAAAATTCTAAGTTTAAGTAATTTTTTCTAAGTTTAAGTAAATTTTTCCAAAAATCTAGTAAAAATTACTTAATATAAGTAAAAAATAAGAAGTTAATATCCTTAAAAATAGTTCATAAAAATACAAACAAAAATTCCCACATTCAAGGAAACGTTTACTGACTTAAAGGAAATATTTACCAAAAATTTGAAAATGGTTTAAAAAATTAGGGAAAATGTATCCTAGGAACTAATCAATCCCGTTTTAAATCAAAAAATAAATTTTAGGAAATGACTAACTCATAATTAGTTCATCAAATTTGACTTACTTGAAAGATATAAAAAGGTATTCTAAATTTTAGAAAAATATTTACCAGTTTTAAGTATTTTTTGTTTAAATTATAGAATATATCTTTTGTTTGCATTAAGCAAAAAATCTAAGTAAGTTTTTCATATTTTGGAAGAATATTTGAACTTGAAATATATTTTTTTGAAAATAAAATAAAATTTTAAAACTCAAAAATTTCAATGCTTATTCAGGCTGCCCTGTTAGGCAATTGGTTATAATGCTTGCCTATCAGTCAGAATGTTGCTGGTTCAATACTTGCCTCCTCTCAAGAAATTAATATGTATGTATGGTATTAATATTAATTAATTCAGAATATAATATGAAGATAAAAAACATACCATGTGGTAAGAATTTAATTAAAATTAAAAATAAGTACCAGAATTAAGAAAATAAAAAAAAAAACTTCGAAAATTTGCTGTATTTGAGATCAAAGATGAAAAACATTTTTTGCAAAGCTCCGAATTTTATGGGAAAATTTTACTTAATTTTAGAAAAATTTTACTTAAATATAAAAATATAATTACTATAAACTAGTTCATTAATGAACAGGAAATTTAGTAAATGTTTTACTGGTTTCAAGTAAAAAACAGCTTTGGCGCCATACGACAACTATTTTTTAATCAAATCCAATTTTAGTCCAAAGTTTTAGTTAGTTTTTTTTTTTGAGTGTGGAGCGTGCATATCTTTTTTCATTATAGAAAGCAAATTTTTTGCTGAGTATGCACTATATCTGTGGAAAAAAAGAAAAAGTGCTTAAGTCGAGATAAACTGATTTTGAGTTAATGGTACCTCCGTAATCTGCATATGTGAAAGTACCACTGGCCGAAATCTCAATTAATTTGTGTGATTTTTCAGCAAGCTATAGCACTATGACTTGCGACTTATCTTTTTTAGACTTCTAATCTCATTTGGAATAATAGCTTAATTAAGGTAATACTTTGGAATATTTCAACTTAAATATATTAATTGTAGCGTGTAGATTGATGTATGCTTAAAAAAATTAAATTAAACTGAGAATTTCCCAATTTAACTGTAAAAGAAAAAAATTTCGGAAAATCGACTTGAACGCTTAAAAGTGCTCTCCTTCAAAACAGTAAAATATGACTTAAGCACTTTTTCCTTATTGCCACAGATATATCGTGTGTGCTTACTGGTTTGCCGCAGTTATAATGTATTCTTAATAGACTGTGCGGCAAACCAGTAACCACCCGACGATATGTTAAAATTGTATGTAAGATTCAATGCTCTAAAGTCCATTTAGCTGCAAATAATTTTTTTTCGAAACAATATTCAATGTTGCCTCTATTTTGTAAGTAATTATAGTGAAGTAGCGGAAGTATATCTAAAACAAGCATATTTTCATTACGTTCCCTTAATTCATATAAATGACCCATTTCCGGTCTATTACTAGGGTAGGGTACAGAGAAGCGCAATGAGTAGTGAAAAAGTGAGTAGAGTTGAATCATAATTTATAATTTCTTGTACTTATGCGCACTCATACTTAAGCTTAAATTAGGCGTGACATAGCCATAACCAAACCAAAATTCAATTTTTTTCTATGGTGAGAGCTATGGCGTTATGGCGAGTCACCTATACTCAAATACAGTGTTTCCCATTAGTTTGGTTCGAATGGCTGTTTTCTATGGCTATGGTTATGTCACGTCTGATTGAGCCTTTATTGCAATGTTCTCTATGAATCTCTATTCACTCGAAAGTTTGAAGTGTGTATCGAACTCATACTTAGCAAGATTTGTGACGTTGTTGATTTCGACTCTCCTGAACTCAATGTTTGTATACGATGCAAAATAAGTATTGTATGGCAAAGCCAACTTCGTATACGAGCATTAAAATACTCATTATGAGGTTATGTGTTTGCTCTTTATGAGGTAACAAATGTGTTTTTTATACACTTTATAATGTTGTAGTTGCACTGTATGGATGGGTTGAATGAGCTGAATCAATGTAAGTATACAGAAAAACAAAGTTATCTGAACGCAATGTTCAGAAATAGTCAAAATGAATGCTAGTATGCACATTTACTACGCCCCTTTAAAGTTGCATTCAAAAATCGAAACACTGAATGCTTATTTTACTATTTACTACGCGACGTTCAGCTCGTATTAGATCAAGTAATCGTTTTTCTAAACGAAACATATTCAAATGCACTAGCATACTGAACGTTTTGTTCAGACTTTTTGAATCAATTAATTAATTCTTTGCTGAACACTCGTTTAGATTAACTGAATCCAAAATTCAGTAAAGTTCTTCATATATACCATAAAATACGATGTTCAGCATATACTACGTTTATACACGCACTATTTGCAAATAAAAATATTCGCAAATAAATTAACTCACTGTTTATACGGCATAGCAAAAGTACACAAACTTGGTAGCACTTCTATAGAAAACTTACTTATGTTTGCAAAAAAGCTGTGTAAATAATAAATAATATACAATAATTTGTTTTTATTGTCATTATTTTCATCTATCAATGTTTTTTGTGCAATATTCTATCAATTTATTGCTTTTTATTAGCAAATATTTGTAAGTGTGGCAACCTCACGCATTTTATTTGCAAATAGTGCGTTAATCGCGAATTGATTTTTGAATTAGTAAAGGTAGAATTAGTAAAATCGTATCGTGATGTTGCGTGTCAGCTGACAAAAACCGTACCATATACAATGCATGTTACTAGTTATAAAATATGTGGTGGTAGCACTGCTAACGTTGGAATCTGCAGAAAACAGATTTTTCTGTAGCGAATGTCAAAAACTCCGCATTTAATGCCAGACAAAAAAAATGTGCTGTGCAAACTGTTACATTTTCTATAACTTGTGCACAAAGTTGAACGATACGGCAAGCTGTAAAGTAGAATGATACGATATTACTAATTATACCTTAAGTCGCAATAAAAACAATAATATGGCAACAATTTACAGTTTTATTTGCAAATAAGCCCTGCGTATAAATGTAGTAATAGTTAAGTAGTAAAGTAAACAACTCTTTACAACTAAACCAAACGTTCAGTAAATCTGAACGAGACGTGGTAAAAATATTTTTGGCAAATTTTGTTAAACTTTAAACTTATTTCACTTGCAATAGACAGAAGTAACGGAATTCTAACATAAATCCAACAAACATTCAACAAAGTGATGCATTAAAATAAAAGTTCAGTAACTGAAACAGATCGACATACACATACCTATAGATTTACATTATGGATATTTTCTTTTTAAATATCAACTCATATTTAAGAGTTGTTTTTCATATATTTTTTTCAATGAAAAACAACAGTTTTAACTATTTTAAAATATCTTCCTTATATAACTAAAATATGAAAAACAGAATTTAATGCATTAACAACAATGAAGTTTCATATTTTTATTAAAAAATGTTTATTGGGTAATTCTTGGTGTGTGCACAAAAAAAAAGAAATTCAGTAATTGTTTACTTTGACCGAATCTCATTTGTGTGTTGACAATTAAAGTGAAAAGTAGTGTATAGATACAACATTCAGTAACACTGCAATTACACATGCCACTAGTGGCATGCCAGTGTTGCGTACGTATTATCGACGAAAAATTGTTCGAAAAAGTCGAATCTCTTGCCATTTGCTTTGCTGTTTACACATGCCATTGTCACTCCATTTTAAAAATGTCGTCGAAGCGAGCTGGCTCAGTCTCGCTTCCATTTTTACTTTTCCTTTTGTTTATAGAATAGAGTTACCTAGTACGTCACAAAGGCACATTCTTGAGGAAACTATTAACACTTATTATTATTATTTTAATAATATTAGTTCTTTATAATTAACAAACTTCAGTTTTTCATACACAAATCAAGTTATAAATCATAATAACACATTTAACAAGCTAAAATATTAATTTAATTTTCACAGTAATCCAATAAATTTGCATCAAATGTATAACAGGGTAACACTTTTCTTCGTTTTGACATTCAATGGCATGCAACTGCCAAATTTTCACTCGCATGCAAATTTTGCTGCCACTGGGGCTGCCATTGCGAAAAATTTGAGGTTGTTAGTGAAAAATCGTGAGTGTATTGAGTTTTTCGAAATGGCATGCCACTATAGTGGCATGTGTAAATGGTATGTAACATTATGGAAGCTTTGTTAGAGAGATTCAGTCTTCAATATCTTTTGCAGGAGTTAGAAGGTAAGTCGTCTATATCTTTATTAATTTTTAATAATTATTGGCCATAATTGACTATATACCTAATTGTTTATTATAGAAGCGGGAATCGAATATAAGCATCTAGAATATTTGAATAAAAGGGATATTGCTGATGCCATAAAAAAATTGGAAAAAAGCTAACACCATCCGATTTTAAAGTAATTGTAGATGATATATGTAGCGAGTTTTCTCAGGAAGAACATATTTCGGTGAGTAACTAGAAATAGTTGTTATCAACTAAAATAGCTCTTTATGTAGAGATTTGTGTACAAATAATGCTTATTTCATTGATCTAGGATTATTATTACTACCCACGTAATGGGAAAAAAGCTCCTAGAGGAAAATTATTTCATCATTACCATAACTACAAGCCAAAAAACAAAAAACTAGACCAGTGCCCAGAGGAAACCGTAGTCGAAATAATCGATGGCAACATTAAAAGATTAAAGGAAGAGTTCCTGTGGCCCTTACACAGTTGGGACACTATATGCGATCGCTGGTTGAGAACATATTTATTGAGAAAAGAGGACATTAAAAATCTTGATGTCTCGTTTTTAAAAGAATGGCCAGTTCTAACAGATTCCAGAGCAATTGATTTTGTAAGTTTCCATGTTTTACGATAAAGTTATTATTATTATTATTATTATTATTATAATCCCTCCTCCAACCCCCAACATAAAATGTTGAGTTGGGGCCTTTACACGAACATGACGGCAAATGCTTTGCAAGTCAGATCGGTTTTATATTTTTGTTTTCATTGTTATTACATATTTGTTTTTAAGAATGATCGAACAATATTGCACGTTTTAAGTATCACAGCCTTCTGTATTGTATGTAGTATATTTGAGTCGAGATCAAGCTTGTTTAAGTTGGCAATAAGCGTTTTGTGCGGGATACCTGTGGTTCCTATTACTATTGGAAGTATTAGAACTTCTTTCTGATTCCATATCCTTTTTATTTCTATAGCCAGCTCTGTATATTTTGTAATTTGTTCCACGTATTTTTTGTGTATGTTATTATCGCTTGGCACACTTATCTCAATTAAATATGTTATTTTGTTTGGTTTGTTTAAAATGACTATATCCGGTCTATTGTTTGTTATTGTATTATCTGTTTGTATATTTATATCCCAGTATATTCAGTGAGTTTCATCTTCAATGATATTCTTTGGGCTGTATTGATAGTATGGATTTGTATCATATGGACGATGTTCTGGTGTATTATTTTGGCAACTATGTTGTGTCTTTCCGTGTATTGGGTTCCTGCTAAAATTGAACATCCTGCTGTTATGTGGTCTATTGTTTCCTTTGTTGAGTGGCATTTTCGGCATGTGTCATCAATAACGTTGGTGTCTTTTATTATGTATTTTAGGTGGTTTCGTGTGGCAATGACGTTGTCTTGAATTGCAATTGCAAATCCTTCCGTTTCAGGTTGTAGTTCCCCTCGAGTTAGCCATGTGTATGCGTTTTGCTTATCGATTTCTGGTGTTTGTAGAATCTTTGGGTATCTCCCATGCAATTCTTTGTTGTACCATGCTGTTAATTGTTCTTGAAGGGGAGTGATTGCTATTTGTTCTGTTGAGCAATTTAGATTAAGCGGCGTGTAATTTTTATCAGCTTTGCTTACGGCTTTATATAAACTATTTAAGTTGCAGTGGAAGTATTTTCTCATATTTATTAGCAGTTTCGCATGTAAATTATGGATATTAAGTAGACCTCTACCTCCACTAGACCTTGGTAAAACTATACGTTCTTTGCACGATTTAGGATGATGCTTACGTTGCAAAGTTAATATTTTTCTGGTATCAATCTCTATATTATTTAGGTCTGTTGTTGACCATTTTATTATTCCAAAAGAATATGTGAGTATTGATACAGCGTACGTGTTAATTGCTTTAAACATGTTTCTAGAGTTTAGGTGTGTTTTTGCTATTAGTTTGAGGCGTCTAGAGTTTCATTGTTGAGTGTTGTTATTCTTTCGGATGCTATCCACTGACCTCTTTCGACATGTTGGGTTTTACACTTGTTGAGGCCAAATTCCATTTTAATGTCGGTAGTGATTTGGGATGTAATATTTTATGTTTTTTTTTATTCATTTATTTTCTGCTTACGAATTTCTTAATAAAATAAAGTAAATTTATTCATTAAGTTCATTAATGAACTTAGGGAAATATAATAAAATTATAAACTATTACCCTACAGACAATGAAAATGTGTTAATGCGATAACATATTCCATATATTTATATAGGTAAATATCGATTTCTATATTGCATTTCCGGGAAAGTATAGCTGAAAAGTGAACAAAATTCAAAGAAGATATCATAAAATACTACTCAACGAAACAGTTAAATCGAAATTGCAGAGAACTGCTTAAAAGTGCCTTAGAATCTAGTAATAGAGGTATTTTTTATGATATAAATACATAATATATGTACCTAGTATGACAATTTTTTTAATTACCCTTTTTTAATTTCAGATTTTCAAAACAGCATCTTATTAAATTTGCTAAATGCGGTTCTGATATCAATTGGTTTTGAAGGAAAGGCATACACAATTTTGGACGCTCAACAATTTTTCTATGATTATAACATATGCTTAGAACATAAAAATGTACACACGTTACCAAAACTTATGAATTCATAGATTAGTACGAAAATATTAAATAAATTTTGTTAATATTAAAAATTGTTTAAAAATCTTTTATTTAATTTTGTGAACGCAGGTGGTAAAATAACAATATTACGTTCAGTAGTGTAGAAACTGAACGCAATGCATTAAAAACTACATTCACGTTCAGTAATGTAGAAATTAAACGCATCTTATCAGAAACTAAACTTACGTTCAGTATTGCAAAAATTAAACGCATATAACTATATATAACCTGAACGCCCGCTTACTATTGCGTAAAAAATTTAATGCACGTTTAACGTTAGCTGAATGTTTTATTCGATTTATAAGAAATATTCAGAAAAACTAAACGTTTGTTTTAATTTTTACTACGTAAGTTTTTCTGTGTAGTATAAGTATTTTTCTGAAATTATAAATCAAATTGAGGTGATTTATGAAGATGATATGAGTATGATATCGACGTCTCATTCATACCCTGCAGTCAGACTGGGGCCAAATGTGTTTATGTCAACACTAAAATTTCAGTAGTACATAGTTACATTGTCTACAATTTCTCTTCTATTCGTCACTATAAAAGAAAGAGAGATAACAGATGTGGTGTATTTCTGGTGGATTTTGCAAAAACTTGTCAACATAAATAAATTTGTATGTACGTAAGGTATAGAAATGTACCAGTAAATGTATAGGCCCAACTATAATATGAATAAGCTGGCTTAAGCTAATGTCAGAATTGAACGATAAGTCTGTCAAATGCTTAAACAATTCAGATGTGACTTTTAGGTGGCCACAATGTACTTACATGCACTTAAGTATTCTTTAGCCACAGCTGCACATCTAGGTATAGTCAATAATTTTGTAGTAATTTTGTTTCTTCTCATAACTCCTAAATGAATGCAATTCAATCAAACTAACTTGAAAGAATGTCCTAATCTATTAAAAATACACATATAAATATATCCATCACCTTATTACTTGTTTTATTTGTTTTGCCTACTAAAAAGTACAACAGTGAATATACATAAGTAAATACATGTGTATGTGTGTATATGTGTATTGTAAAACAAACAATGAAAATAAAAGTTTTGCTTTATTTTCCGAGTTTAAAATAAGAAACAATAAAAAAATATTTAAAATCAATGAATATTTTCTGCAGCTGCTTATTTGAGTTTAAAAAAGGCAAAAACAGTTGTTTCCTTACGGAATGTGCGTTCAGTTTGGCACTTTACTTAAGCAAATGACATTTGACGAAACTTGACGAAAAGTTTGTTAAGTACATTATAGTTTGCCACATGCGTTTTATATGTAACCGCACAGTTGCTTAAGCTAGCTTATTCATATTATAGTTGGGCCTTATGTCTCCATGTTGCCATAGGAACTACATAGTCAGTACCTAGTCAATTGTTTTAGTGTCACTAGTAGATTTTCAATGACACATGCTAAATGTCTATAGCATAAAGTATTGTATTGGGAATAATTGTAGAGTAGTACTGGTGACAAAGTCAAAAGCTACTCGGTACATTTTCACCATCGACATTTCCTTCAGGGTATTTATTGCAACCTATACTTATAAATCAATTTTATTGTGAGTGTGCGTAAATCAGAGTAGTTGATTTTGAATGATATCTACTCACTTATATTTAAAATTTTATGAGTCAGTATGAATAGCGAAAACATGATTCATTACCAATAACTGGTACTTTCGCAGTTTTTTAATGTATTATAATCTCTCTTCTCTTTTATTTTTTATATATATATATACATGAATGTACATATTTTAAAGATTTAGGTAAGTTGGCTAGTTGCTATGGGTATGTGCATATGTACACAGAAAAAATTTTTCTGCAATAAATAAGTTTAATTGAAAACAAAAACCAAAAATCAATTAAAAATTTTATTGAATCAATTAAACTTTTAATTAAATTAAAATTTTAAACAAAAGTTTAATTGACTCAATTACATTTTTAACTGTTTTTTTTTTCAATTGAAAGTGTTTATTGCAGGAAAATTTTTTTCTGTGTATGTAAGTACATTTGTTTGGGATACCCCGTCCAAATTGTTAGTAATTACAATATAAATGCTAACGGTTATTTTTTTTAGAGGTATAGATAGATCTTTAACTCGAAATAAAACACACACGCGGGCCTGTTGTAAAAATCAGGGTGGTCGCAAATCACGTTATTTCAAAAAGAAAACTATTAATATATATATATATATATATATATATAATAGCTGACTTTTATGTTTTTGTTATTTATAGTAGAATATTTTATTCCAGCTTCCAAAACCTTAAAACGTACAATTTACAAAATCAATGATTTAATTTTTATTAAGTTTTTGAAAACAACGTGATATGACAAGTATGTCAGTAATAGCGCAATGAAGGTTGCCCTCGTTAAGCGCCTGTGCCTAAGTTTTTAAATACATAGTAGAGGCTACATGGCGGAAAATTTTGGTAGTATTTGTCACAAATCGCCGCAGCGGACACATTTCCAGATGCAGCAAAAGTGTAAACATGTGAATGTCTACATGTACCTATGTTACTAGTACCCGTCATGTAGTCGAAGTAGAGTCATGATAACATCAAAATTGCATCACAGCCACATTCGGATGTGGCGTTTTATATACTGTAGGCTTTAAAATGCAAACATATCAAGCATTATGGTCAACATAAAGTTATATACCTCTAAAAAGAACACGCGATATTATATACATAGCAACAAAATCTTTTTTCCAAACTGGAAAATAACCACAGTTTCTTCAATCAAAAAAAAATCCTTCTTATCACAAAAGAAAGAAGTAATATAAAAAATATAAGTATTTTTATCACTGTGGTACTACTAGCACAGCAAATACACATCAGACATGTACATATCGTTGATCTCAAGTAGAAAGGCCCTAACTCAGGAAAAAATATAATAGAAGCGGTTATATTCACAATGTAACTTTTTTTGTACAACTGCTTGTAAAAGCGTTATTTTTTATACTATTGCAATAAATTTTTGTAGCGAGGTGTATTTGTGTAAAATGTATAGGAAGCACTGAATAATACCTTTCTACTTGAGGCCGTCGATATGAACATTTACATATCAGAGAATGACAAAAGTATGGTAGTTTTGTACTTAAATGAGCACTAATATACAACCACACGCATTAATTTTAAACCAAATACTTATAACCATAAACATCGAACAACTGTGTTTATCACATTTTTTTAAATTACGAGGCACAAACAACTACAACTAAAATTTATAGACTGTGTGAGCAACAATCACACGAATGAGTATAAAAATAATCTGACTATTGATCGGCTACAATTGTGTGTATAGACTCTATACTATAGAGGGATATTTTATTTAAACACATGTAAAGCACACACACCACATATTTTTCATTCCATTTTATATACATAAATGCATGTATACGGTGGCGAATGGTGAATAAAGCTTCAATCAGACGTGACATAACCATAGCCATAGAGAGCAGCCGTTCGAACCAAATTAATGGGCAACACTGTATTCGATTATACGTGACTCGCCATAACGGCATAACTCTCTCTCACCATAGAAACCAATTGAATTTTGGTTTGGTTATGGTTATAGCGTTATGGCTATGTCACGTCTAATTTAAGCTTAAATATCCGAAATATCAGCGTATTTTTCTTGTCCGATAAAGTATCCATAGCCTGAGCATAAACATACTTAGACTGTAAGTATGATTTGCATGTGACTTCTTATTTTTAGTGTAGCGTATTTTCGCTGTTCGCATAAATGAAGTAGGAATGCTCTTGTTTATTTTAATCGGCTATATTGCTTGAGAGAAAATATGTGAGCATACTAATTGTTTGCGCTACAATTACGATTGTACGCATTTACTAAAATTAACACTATTTCCGTACGTATATTTTTTTGAGTACTCATTGTTATTCCCTTGTATGTACATATGTATAAACACAGTCAAAAATAAACAAAAAAATTTTAATTTTTTTGTTTAATTTTTTTTTTTTGTATTAAAATACATTTTACATTATATATTTGTGCAATTCATATTGAAGCGTACGATAAAGGTACCAACAGACCAAATGTTTTTCACATTGTATGTGCCAGAATTTACATATGTAAACGAAAACATGTCGTGTGTTACCTTTAAAACATTGCTTGTGTAAAAAACATGACAAAAAACATAAGACATTATTTGAAATAGAGCGTGCTATATTTTCTTATGTTAAACATACAGCTCCAAATGTCTATGTCATGCGAACAAATTCGTCGGTGGTTGATTATGTGCACTATAATTAGCCGTCTGAATGAAGTATTTTGCAAGACAAAAGAATTATATATTTTTTTTAATTTAACGTTGTCGTTTTATTAAAATGAGTCCAAAAATTTATAGATTTTTAGATACAACCTCAACGTCTTGTTTAAAAAAGAAAACATTAAATAAACACATTTGCGTCGCCAGTACTGCAGCGACGGAACCAAAAATATTTCGACGGCTTTAAGCCATTTATAAAACAAACTACTTGGATATTTATGTACTGAAAAAGAAGAAGTGATACTACATGTACGTTTGTGACCAAAAATTATAAACCTTATGTAAATTAACCAATATCGACAAGCATAAAGAAAAACATACGAATCGAAAACTTAAAAAACACATGTAAAAAACATGTCGTCTGTTGGTACCTTAAGTTTTCCTTCAAATTTGTTTTAGTGTTCAAAACATCTTTAAAATGCAGCTATAATTTTTTTTTTCAAAACAGAAAAAGCAAAAGGTCCTACTGTGCCATAAACCACACTTTGGTCATCAAGGTTTTATATTGTTTTTTTATACCATAAATGTATAAATACACACAGACGTGCAATTGTACATATTTTATTGCACTTACGTACAAAGGTATATCGTTACCTGAAACGCAAAACGACCTAACTAACATTTTCATAATTTTACACAAAGATGAAAAGACATGTTAAAATTTTTCCTGACTGTTTTTTTTTTTTTTTGTTATAGCGATTATTTTTATGAAATACCAGGTAATTTATAAGAAAAGTAGATTTTGAATTTTATTTGTTAGATAAGGCGTTATGCGTTTTAGGTAACGATATGTTCATTGTTATCTTAAATAACATACAAAGCACGTGTGTATTTACCATATTAACAAAAACATTACATTAAATATGTGTACGTGCTGGAAAAAAACTCAAGCAGATAGTTTCACACTGAGAACAACCACATATTGAAGTAAAAATTGGAGAACTGCATCTTTTCGATACATGCTCGGAGCACATCAATATGATATGCTAATATTGCAAGTGTTGCCACAAAAAAACATTTCTGATAATTAAAAAAACCACTATGAGTAAATTAAATGGGGAAAAACTCAAAATATGCAACATCTTGCAGTTCCCCTTTATATATAGTTAGTCGATCGTACCCAATTGACCATAGTTACGAATTTATAAATGGAAGTTGCGACCATTATGTCTGTGATAAAAATAAAGTGTTTCATTGAAAATAAGCTTATACAGCAGCATGAATAACAAAAAGTTAACATATACCAATCCAATACAATTTTTAAGGCCTTACTTTCGTTCTGCTATAACATTATTAAGGAGTTGCCAGCTCTTTGAATTCTTAGTGACAACATAATTGAAATTAAAGAAATAAAACTGTTTGTGATAATGTAACAAGACATCTAAAACTTCTGCTCAATACTATAAGTAACTTTCAGTGTTGTATTGACGTTTTATACTTGTCA
This sequence comes from Tachina grossa, assembly GCA_949987645.1. NCBI lineage: Eukaryota > Metazoa > Arthropoda > Insecta > Diptera > Tachinidae > Tachina > Tachina grossa. The sequence goes on along the minus strand of OX465274.1, from coordinate 158,090,435 downwards.
GATGAATCGATTGCTTCAATTTGTTGAATTTCAAAAAAATACATTATAAAGATGGAGTTTAAAAAAATCTTACTAATCCTAACATACTGCAAATGAATTAGATGCTTTCTAATAATTTATTTTGTGATTATGTTATTGTCCCATCCCATTAAATCAGTGTCCCATCTTTTTAAATTCGTAATTTATTATCGTTCGTCCTTATAATTTATACCTTCGGGTCTGCTCCATTGAAAGTTAATGTTTAAATTTGTTTTTGAATGAACTAAACTGAAAATAGTATACATTATTGCATAGAAATACCTACCGCGTGATCTCTGGAACTACAAGAGCTGTGGAGTTTGAAATTTTGAACACAGGTTCGGGTCAACAGCCGGTAGCTTTTTGTTCTGTTTTTGACCCAGCAAGTGATCAATGTGTGAAGTAACTTGTAGTTAAAGAAATAATTGTATTTAGTATTATAGTATTTATATAATAGACATACTATAAAGCCTAGTTGTATCTAGTGATTCCAAAATCTCAATTTTCTTTTACAAATGCGATATACCGACTAAAAAATTTCCAATTTTCACTTTTTGCAAAAAATCATTATACAGTGGTCCTATTTACGCGCTGTGAAAGACTTACATTTAGCAAAAAAAATATAGTTGTATCCTTCTTTGTGATATAAGAGTATATTAAAACAAGTAAAAGTGCCATATAAACCCTTCACCGACGTACACATATGGGGTATATATGTATATAAAAACCTGCTCCTTCCTAAAATATGAAATATATTTAGTTAAACGAAAAAAAAATATTTGTATTTAGTTACTTTTTTACCAAAAAAAAGTTGAAATTTTTCAACACTGGAACCATATTGTTGTTTCATTAACACAGAAAAAAATTATTTTTTTTTTCAACTTAAAAATTAGTTTTATTTAGTTACTTTTATGTACAAGAAAAATTTAAGTTTTCCAGCTCTGAAGATGTGTTTTGATTTTTCTAATTTTTTATACGAACCTATTCCTTTTTTTTTAACATAAAATGTAATTAATTTATAAAGAAAAAGAAAAAAATTATTTAACCTAATTACTTTTACATAACAAAAAAAATGCAAAAATTCCAACTCTGGAATCATCCTTTTAGATTTTTCTAATTTCTTATACCAATTTCTTTCTTTAAAAAGTTAAAATACATTTAATATATAGAGAAAAATAGTAAAGTAGTTTTAGTTGGTTACTTTTATAAACATAACAAAAAAATTAAAATTATCCAATCCTGGAATCATCTTTTTAATATTTTTTTTAGTTTGAATACCAATTTTATTTTTACTGGTATGTAAAATATATTGTTACCTTTAAATTTTATTAAACGTGTGAGTTCTTTTGATTGCTCAAAAATGGTGAAGGGTATAAAAAAGAAATGTCTTTGAATGTCTTTGCATTTACTGAGAATTTTTAAATTTTGAGTTGATTCCCTTTAGAGGAAGAAGTACGATATACATAAGTATGTATGTATTTTTGTCTGAAACACAAGCGTCTTGAACGTGTATAAAATTAAGGTCAATTGGGTATTATTATTATTTTATTATTATTATTTTATGCATGTTGAAACGAGCATGTGTGTTAAACAAATCGATTGGAAGTGTGTGAACTGTGTGTTTGTGTTTTCATTCTGATTTCTATTTCTTTCGAGCAACAATGCGAGGGAGAACTTTTTAAATATTTTTCGAATTTTAATCAGTTCAGTTTCAAACTAAAAGCGTAACACAACAAACAGAATTGTAACGAAAAAGTATTTAGAAAATTATAGAAAAATTGTATCAACATAATCAAAAAAGTGTATTTTATTAATTTAAAATAAATATAAATAATAAAAAATGCATAGCACATTATTAGATGAGGTTTGTTTAAATAATATTTAATGATTTTTATATATTTTTAAAATAAAATTGAATGTGCCTGACCGGGGGGTTAATATTTTTGCAGTTACGTGTAAACTAAAAATTGTTTGTAAATAAAAAATGTTTTTTTTTAAATAAGTAGAAGACTAATTTTTATAATAAAATATTTAAAATTTAAATATTTTTCGAATTTTAATCAGTTCAGTTTCAAACTAAAAGCGTAACACAACAAACAGAATTGTAACGAAAAAGTATTTAGAAAATTATAGAAAAATTGTTTCAACATAATCAAAAAAGTGTATTTTATTAATTTAAAATAAATATAAATAATAAAAAATGCATAGCACATTATTAGATGAGGTTTGTTTAAATAATATTTAATGATTTTTATACATTTTTAAAATAAAATTGAATGTGCCTGACCGGGGGGTTAATATTTTTGCAGTTACGTGTAAACTAAAAATTGTTTGTAAATAGAAAATGTTTTTTTTTTAAATAAGTCTACTAAGAAATATAATTTTAATTAGAAGACTAATTTTTATAATAATATATATTTATATATATATATATATATATATATATGTATGTATATAATAATATAATATTTCAAATTACATCTTTCAATATTTTTGATTTTTGTTTTCGGCATCAGTAGTCATAATATTTATTATTAGAGCAAGGAGTCATCAATAATGAATGGATGAATTTATTTCAATCACACTAAAATAAACAACATTTCGTTTTTTGTTTTAGAATTAAAAAAAAAACAATTTGTTTGTGCTTTTTTCTTACCAACAGTGACAATCTTTAGGCACTTGAAAAGAGCGTGTCTTTTGTCTGACAGTTAAGAAATATATACATATTTTTACTTGCGTAAAGGCAAACAGTCAGCATAATGTTTATTTAGGTAAAAATATTTGTTTTAATAGAAATTGAAATGTAAAAAGTTCGGATTTCTTGTAATACCCAGTGCTTAATTGTAAAAAATTCAAAACTTTCAAAATATGTAGAGGGGAGTTGTAAAAATTTAAATATCTGTGACTTTCTTGCATAATAGTGTAGGTGTGCGTTATAATAGCTTTCTTCGTTAAAGTCAAAAGACTTATTGATGCAGTATAAATCTCTTAAACATATTTGTAAATATGAAGAAACCACAAATCTCAACATATGTATGGAGTTCTTAAAACCTAAAAAAAAAATTTAATATGTGTTCAAAAATAACAAAGTATATATATGCTTTTGTGTTTAAAAACATTCAAAAGCGTGGAAATTTTTGTGACATATTTTTTTTTAAATAAATAACAGGTCTTTCATTAAGCGCTTCCTATCTTTAAATTTAAATAAAACAAAGTGTGTGCGTTAGATATAATCGAAATTTTTTATTCGTTTGAAAGACCTATTGGTGACATTATAAGTGGAATATAACATCATTCAAATGTCCGCCATGGCTTCTGTGGTTGGAGCGCATCCGATATGTTAAATTTGATGGCATAGGTTATATTGGCTTTTTGAACCGCTGTAGTTTTTGGCTTATCGCATACACCTGCGACTTAGAAAAATCCCACGAGAAAATTTCTTAACGGAGTCAAATCGTACGATTTCGGTGGCCAGTTCATGTAACCTCCATGACCATGCCCGTAAATCGTTCGTGCAGAATATCCAATGTGGCAGAATATCCAATATAGCGCATTTGTATTGAAACCATATATTGTTGGTATCAGAGGATGACAATAAGTACTCAAGAAAATATACATAAGTAATAAAATACATAAGTAATAAAATAAAATCATAATTGTTGCGCAAAAAAATTCGTACGCTCACATATTTTCTCTCAAGCAACTATGACTATAGCCGATTCCAACAAACAAAAGCATTTCTACTTCGTTTATACGTTACAATACGCTACACTAAAAATAAAAAGGCACATGCAAATCATACTTACAGTCTGAGTATGCTTATACTCAGGCTATGGATATTTAATCGGATAAAAAAAATACCATAATATTCCGGATATTTATTCATCATTCGCCACCATATTTGTGGGTATGGCTGTGTGCTTTATGTGTGTGCAAAAAAATAGCCCTCAAATAGTACTTAAAATGATACTTTTGTCATTTTTTAGTCCATATAATTTAATTTTGACCAGAAAATTGTAATGATTGCTCACTGGTGATGGCCAGGCTAACGTCGGTCTCAAAGATGTAGGGACAGATGACGCCGGCAGTCCGAAATCCGTTCATAATAGTTACTTTTTCGGGATGCATTGCACGCTCATATGCATTCTTACTTCCCAAATTCTATAATTTTGTTTGTTGAAGAATGGGTTTCTTCCAGAAATTATCCTCATCATAAAGTATATGAATCACGCGGAACGTTTCCCGAACATAACACAAATTTCTATAAAATAATTTTGTCATTTGTACATCTTGTTGAAGCATACATCCGTCCATGGGGATTTGGCTAAATATACTAAATAAATTACACCCAATTCCACAGATATAGCTTCAATAATATTGCTGCTATCAACTTTCAAAGCACGGAAGTGGCTATTGGAAGATCCTTACGCTACACATAGAATATAAGTTATTTTTAGTCAAAATTAGACCACGCTATTCTAAGAACTTTTAGGTTCATGTTAAAGAGTGTACGAAATTTACGTGAAGCCCAATAGATAGTTTATCGAAAGAAAATTATTGAAAGCTACAGATTTCTGCTTTGCTTTACATTATACTGACCTTGGCATTTATAAGTAAACATTATATTAAATATATGCTAATAAATATATAATAATGCACATCATATAAAGTCATAAATAAAAAACTGAAGAACCAAACACTTAACATACTCTTCATAAACAAAAACAAGTTTGGTAATAAAAAGTATGATTTAATGTGGCCCGCAATGTCCACAGAGAACATTCGATTGACAACTTATATTGAAAACAAGGCAATCCATCGAAAGTATTCTATCGACGTCAGAGGCCTGCATATAAATAAATTCCGTAAAGTGCGACTGTGACTCGCAGGGTTCCGTACGGACACTAGATGTGTATGTAATACTATACGAACTTTAGCTAATATATAATAAAATATTAGACATTTAAAAAAAATAAGTACCCAGTAAACATTTTTTAGGTTTTTGGCAATATTTCCAGTTTTGGGGGTTTTTCTTATTTTCGGTGCTTTTTTCGTTTTTGGGATTTTTTCGGTTTTGGCGTTTTTTTTAGTTTTAGCGTTTTTTGATTTTGTCGATTTTTTCGGTTTGGGGATTTTTAAATTTTTGTTTTTTTTAGTTTTAGCGTTTATGAAAATTTCAAGAGTTTGCCTCCTACGGTTTCCAAGATACAGCAAGTTATCAAAATTACATTAATTGACAGAATACCCTTTAATTTTGATTTTTTTTTTTAATTTTAGTGTTTTGTGTTGTTGCGTTTGAACACCCTTTAATTTTCAGCTCTCATGTATGTTGTTGTACAAAGTTCTACATATTCTGTGAACATTTCAGGTCCGTAGCTCTTACGGTTCTCGAGAAAACAGCCCGTGACGGACAGAGGGACAGACAGACAGACAGCGTAGCGAAAACAATAGGGTTTCCTTTCACCTTTGATTAGAGATGCTAAACGGGAAATCTCAAGCCCGGAAATCCCGGGATTTTTGGGACTATGCAAATAGTCCGGGATTCCGGGATGTTTTAATTTTAAAGCCCGGGATTTTCGGGATTTTCTGAATCCCGTTTTTGCATATATAATGTTTTTGACTGTCATCTTCCATATTAAAAATTATTACAAACTATCTGTTATAAAAAATTAAATTAAAAAATTTTCTTTGAATAAATATTTTAGTAGATAATATTATATTTTGTATACGAGTACATAATATATATCTGTGGCAAAAAGTCATATTTTACTGTTTTGCAGGAGAGCACTTTGGAACTTTTACGTCGATTTTTTTATATTTGTTTCTTTTACAGTTAAATCGGAAAATTTTCTGTTAATCGTTAGTTTTTAAGCAAATATCATTCTAAATATTATAATTAATATACTTAAGATGAAATATACTAAATTGTTCCAAATGAGATCAAAAATCTAAAAGAGATAAGTCGCAAGTTATAGCGCTATAACTTTCTGAAAAATCAAACAAATTGATTAAGATTTTAACCAGGGATACTTTCGAATATGCAGATTACGAAGGTACCATTGACTCAAAATCAGCTTATCTCGACTTAAGCACTTTTCCTTTTTGCCACAGAAAAGAAATCGATATCTTTGCTAGGAAAAAATATTACACGAAATGAAAATTTGCAATAAAATGGTTTTTTGAAATAGAGAGATTATTAGAAATTATTGTGTCACACGAACGCAAAATTTTATAGCAAAAAATAAAAAATTGAAATCTTCTTAGAAACGAAAACGGCATTAGGGATTAATATTTTAATTAAAAATCTGAATTATATACATAAGTACATACATACATACATACATACATACTTACATATGTACATATGTTCGTCTGTATGCACCTTTTAAATATTTAAAAAAAAATTGTTAAATAAAAATATTATTTTTAACCCCCGACTAAAAAAAGGGGTGTTATAAGTTTGTAGTGTGTGTCTGTGTGTCTGTCCGTGTCCACATACAGGCCAAACGGCTGGGTCGATTTTCATTTAGTTTTTTCTGTTTGAAAGAGGACTTGATCGAGAGGGTTCTTAGCTGTGTTTGAAGAAAATCGGTCCAGCCGATTAGAAGATATAACATCTTTTCTGAAAAAAGTCGGGGTTTTTAAAATTTTTAATTTTTGTTATTAATATAAAGACGCACATTTGTTCATAATTTTTTCGGGATTTTGTTAGTCCCGAAAATCCCGGGATCCCGGTTCGGGATTTCGAGACTCCATCACTAAATACCGAAGCCCGGGATTTCTAAAAAGCTGTCCCGATTAGCATCTCTACCTTTGATGTACGGAACTCTAAGAACGTTGAACTTTTAGTCAGATTATTATATATGTATGTATGTATGTATGCATGTACTAGAGACAGGCGCGTGTCATGTTTTTGTCGGTGACACGAACACGCGCAATTCAAGACAAAGTGTTCGTGACAAAAAATTTAATTTCGTGCGTGTTCGGTTCGTTTCCTGCTGAGCAAAATTGACACGAAAAACACAAAACGATTTTAGATGTAAAATATGTTTGAATTAATTTCCCGTAGAGAAAAAATTTAATATTTTGCAACGTCAAACACACAACACCAGCATATTTGTAGATACTGTATGGGCCTCTGAAGCTGTGGTGGCAGATAGTATCAGCTGGCAGTGGCAACTCGGTGCCATATTTTGAAAAGCGACTCTTGAAAATAATATTTCGTGCGTGTTGTACAGTATCGTGTTGACGAAATTTTTCGCGTGCGTGTTTCGTACGTGTTGAGCGTCTTGGTATTCGTGTTAGTGTCGTGTCGTGTTCGGAAAATTCGACACGCGCCCATCTCTAGTATGTACACATATCGCTTATTTACTTCAACAACATGATAACTTCTAAAATGCGATTTTTGAGTTAATAATGTATAATTAATCATCATTATGCCGAGTACACATTATGGCATTTTATGACATAACAAGGTGTGTACTAGTGGCAACGTTTTTCATTTCCAATATTTTTCGTTGTGTGGCATTGATTTCCATATAAAAAAACATATATAATGACAATACATTATACATATTCAGCATTATGCATATTGCGTAAAAAATTTCATAAAAATATCTTGTATACTCAACTCTTGAGAAAAAAAATTTAATTTTCTTTATCCATTAAGTTAAATAGCAACAATAATAAATTGAAAACTTTAAACTTAATTTCTGTAAAACAAGTTTTCTTATGAGTTATGACATTGTTGAAATAAATGAGCTTAATATTTATTATATATTAGCAAAAACAAATGTGGAAAAATATTTTAATTTTATTGTTGTTTAAAAACTATTGTGCTTGAAAAAATTTTAACAATTGTTAGATTAAAGCGTTCGAAGGGTAAAAATTCATTGTAATCTAATACAAAAAAAATATATATGGATTAAAATGTATTATTTACTATAAGTATTGTTAGTTGGCATAAAATATGTAATTTCTATTGACCTCGATCTTTGAACGCCCAAATCGCTTTTAAACTTATACACAAGTAACTATTTGGACTTTACAAATTTACTTTACATATTTAAGGCTTTAATAAGAAATTTAAAATAAACAAGATAACGGACGAATTATCGAAACACCCTATAGATTTTTTTTAGATAACATTCAATTAAACGTAAAGATTATAGAAGTAGATACTTAGAATTACATCTATATTATATGTGTATATTGCATAATTTTTTCGTAACGTTTGTAGTTGTGATCAATAGAAAATAGTACTGTTTCAGGCTAGGACTCACTATCCTACACAATCTTACGACTTTTGAAAAATACAACCCTGATCTAATTATTTATTATTGTCTTTTGAAAATTTTCATAAACTCCATCATACTAGGGTTGTATTTTGTCAAAATTCGTGTGATTGCACATGATAGTGAATCCTAGTATTTATTGTGAAATTAAAACCTTGTTTTAAGCCTTCTAACTATTTTGTTGACGTTGTATTGTGCGGCCGGTAGATCATTAGGTAGTGTTCGAAGATCGTGAGTTCGATTCCTAATAAAGGCTGGTCTTCTTGATTACAACGTAGGAACATATGCTCTCAAAACAAATTATTGTATAATTTAGTCAAAAATTAAATAGAGATGCGGGCCTTATTAAAAAATTGTTATGAAAAAAGACTTCACACTTTTGTTGGTTTACTTTAAAGTTAATAAAAAGTACCCAAAATTTTAATGATCGTCATTAAATAATATTTGAAAATGATACAAAGCACAAATTTCTATAAAAAATTAATGTATTTGTACAAACTAAAATTTTTAGTCATTTATTAAAATTTCGTTTAGGATTTATGCATTTATTTATTTAATTTCTTTGGATAAATATTCGTATTCGTATTCGGCTGAATTTGGCGAATACGAATACATTCGAATACAAATACGAATATTCGTGCATCACTAGTACATACTTTTGTTTAATGTGTGTATCTAATAACAAGAACTGCCTGAAAATTAAAACCAATTATGAAATTCTCAGATACAAAAAAAATATTTATTTTGATTCACGTTTTTTTTACAATTAATCAGCTTTTCGAATATTTATAAAATTACATAAATTATCGTAAATACAATAAAATTAAGCGAATTTGTGTTAATTCGTATATATTAAAAAATGAAGCAGAAAAAAAACAAAGTAAACAATTATACAAATTTTTTTTTTATAAATGAATAAAAATCGGGTCACTGTACTGCTGACCAGAAAAAACAAAACCTAGTCGCGAAGTGGCAAATAATAAAATACTCGTATTTCGATTTGAATCGAAAACCGATTTCAAGGAAAAAATAATAATTTCTTTTATAATCGATCTTAGTGCACAATATGCCAGATTTGACGCAATTGTAATCCCGTATGGGATTGAGTCAATGTAGTTGCCTCTTTTTTCCACCTAGGTATTCGAATTTATGCTGAAATCGATTACTAAGCCTTTAAAGTCGATTTTATTAAAAATGTGTTGTGAATCATAATTCACATTGCACTATTTTGCTAAATTTAATATATTTATGATAAAAGAATGAAAAAACAGATTAAATATTTGAAAATAAAATGCTTCAAATATTCACGCGATTCACGACTGAAATTCTCTCTGGAAACCCAAATAGGGAAGAGACAAAAGAGATTCTAATGTTAAAAAAGCTGACACTTCGGAAATTGGTTAATATAATAGGAAGACATACAAAGTTAAACAAGCATTTGGCTGGCATGGGTGTTGTTTATGAAATGATATGCGGAGCTTCCCAGTAAGATGATGAAACTCGCTGTCATCAGATATTGAATATCTTACGGACTCAGATTGGAAAAACTTAAGAAAATATATTAAGGAAACTATATTCTTTACCTTACCAAGGCTTATAGGTTCTTGGTTCATTTATTGGGAATTCGCTCCAATAATTCTCTATGAGAGCACAATGGATTGGGTCAATGTTGATTGCCTTTCTTTCAACGTAATCTAAGTTCCCTCATCTATCTATCTATCTATCTATCTATATAATTAATAGGCGAACATGTTTTTTGTAATCCCTTTTACGCTGGTACCACTGCACTGATTTTAAAAAGATTTATATGGTTTTAAAGGATTTTTTATAAAGATGTGCAGAATCTATATTTTATTGAAATCGGTTTAGTATTTTGGGAGCTATAAGCGTTTAAAGTTGCTACTACTAAATGCACACATATTACACACGCATTTATTAGCTCAAAAGTAAAAAAAGAAACAAAACATGAGTATGTGTGCGTGTGTTTGTAGTATTTCTCTTGACCTTACAATTGTTTTTTTCTTATTTGTTGTTGTATCAAATCCATAATACTTAAAGGAAGAGAGTTGAATAAAGTGAATTAGGTTGGGTGAAGGGATTTTGTTTTTTTTTAATTCATGTAATTATATATATATTCATGTTTTTTTAATTTCATGTATTATTTAATTATGCTTGCATATGTATGTAAGTTTGTGTGTGGCTGTGTTTTAATGAATTTTTTATGACGTTTAGATACATTTTCTTTGAATCTTAAATTATTTACATTTTGATTCTAGAATACGGACGAGTATGTCGTCCGTTTGGTATATCTAGTAACAATTTAATATGTTCGCCAAAGCTTAATTCTCTTTTTATACGAATGCGCAAATCAAAGAAGAGTATTGTGTTTATCAGCCTATGTATGTATGTATGTACATATGTATGTATGTGTCTTTCTTTGCAGTACTATATAGACCGAACACGTGGACCTATTTTGATTTGTCTTAATCCTAGGAGTGTCACTAAAGATATGACAGTAGTCAAAACTCAATATGACGGCCAACCGACGCCATTTTGTAAATACGAAAAAAATAAAAAATCGGCGAACTATATCTTCAGGTTTCTCTTATGATTTTTCATTTCGATAGACCATTTACGATAGACTTGTGCCATTTAATTCATTTCAGTGACCGGTAATTTTAGTTCATTATTTGCAAATTAACTAGTTCGTTCATTTAGTTCAATCGCTCTTTTTAGTTCATTGAACTAGTTAGATCTCTTTAGTTCAGTGATTTTACATTTACAATTCTACATGTATATGTATGAGTGTTGTGACCACACAAATTCTGTGATTAAAATACCTTATGGAAACTAATGGTGTTTTATTTTCTAAAAGAAAAGTGTAATATATATGTTACATGTGAATTGGCAACATTTTTAAATGCTCATCTGATTTTTAAGATGTGTCGCATATTTTACGTTTACAAAAGAACAATTTTCCAACAAATTTCGGCATAAAACAATCGCGAACTAGAAAATGATTTATTTTTTTTACAAACAATAACAAAAACAGCTGTTAATATAATGCTGCACTCATGCCCCTTTAATTAAAATGAGTGTTGAACATGTAGCATTTTTCTTCATTTTAAGGGTAACATTATGGGAAAAGAACGCGTTCAATTTTTAAAATCATACATACTTTTCAGAAAAGAACACAAAGAAATGTAAAAGGCAACATAAATGCAGCATATTGCTCAGAAAAGAAAACGCCATAAAACTAATTAATTAATTAATACATAAATAAATTTGCTTTATAAAAAATCTCATAAATCCAAAATATTTTTTGTGAATAGGGTAGGTAGTATAAGTGTTTATTTGTGTTTTCTTGTTTATTGCATTTTTGGTAGTAGCCAGCGATGAAGAAGAACTAAATATACATACATATGTACATACATACATACATACATATGGATAAGTACAGAAGATAAGCACACAAACAGTAAAAAAGTAAAGCAAAACGTTGAAAACATTTAGTTCACAGACCCTGTGTTGGTTCATTTTGTGTATTAGTTCTTAGTTCAAAAAATGAACTAGTTCAAAAATTGAACTAGTGATCGTAAATCAATTGAATCGTTAATTTCAACTAGTTCGTTCATGAACTACACAAGACTAATTTACGATATTTAACGGTTCAAAGTTGGTCGCGGTCGGGTTATTTGATTTTTTAATTACTACTTGTTAATTACCAATATTTTCATCAATTTTGTTTAATTTCTTTAATTTTTATTTTTTAATTTTACTTTATAAATAACTCTTTTATAAAAAAAATTTATTGCTAAATAGCATCGATTTAAGGATTCTATTCAATGATCTTGAAGATCAAAATGAAAACATTTGGTCAATTTCCATTTCTTTTCGTGAAGTATAAATAAAATTCTAATGTGTATTGACAATTATGAAGAGAAGTAAAAGTATTTTTCTTTAAAAAAAATGTGTATGTTTAACTTATTTCTAGAACACTTGAATTGTGCAATGCAAATTCTTTTTTGTTTATTTTTCTTTCTTTTGATCAACGCTTGATATTTAAAACAAATTTTGTTTGTTTTTTCAATTTTTCGATATGCAGGTGTATTTGACGTGTACGCTTTTACTTCTACACATTTTTATGTGATGAATTTTACTTAAATTTAGAAACAGTTTGTCCAATTTGACAATTTAAATAAACTAGCAAGATCATGCCACATGCATACATTATTCATTCATTTATCTAAATATTTACATACTATACATTCATACATAAGTACATACTCGTACATAGTAGATACTTCGATTTTCATACTAACATATGTACGAGTACAATGAATATAAATTAACAAATTGTGAAAAATTCGATGTCTGCTTATAAATAAAATGGAATATGGCTATAACGAACACTTTTTTTATACACCTACTGATTCCATAAATCATACATATATTTTGCTGGTTTTTGTTTTGCTGTTAACCAGTTCCCCTTGTGAAGTACCCTATACTAATCTGTTATACCTTCGATAGATCCGACAGTGAGATTTTGGTGTCTGACACTCTCGAAATATACATGACTCAGTACATATATTGAAATGGAAAAAGAGGAAGGAAAACTATTGTTGTCAACTATTATACGTTATGTCAGATAAAACGAAAAACATAACTCGAAAAATTTTAAAAACTATACTATACATATGCACATGGAAAAGACATAATGGCTGTAGCAGTTATTCTTAATAGTATTGTAAGTGAAGAAGCGAAAGAAGCAACATTAGTAATTAGTGGTTACGCTTTTTTGGCATTTGGTGCACAAGAAATGCTAAATTCAGCCTAATAGAATAAGGCATTCATTACCTGAGTGTTACTTTTCTTTTAAAAAAATGCGTTTTTAGCAATCATATACATACATAATGCAAGAAGAACATCATAAAAATTTTCCATAAGGGTTAAACAATTTATGCAGCACAATACTACATATGTATGTATGTATGTATATGTAATTATTATTTTGTCCGCAGCCTGTCCTACAGACATCTGTCTATCAATATAAAACAAATCTTATCACATGTCTGTATAGTGAATGTTGTCATATAATATTGTATGATTTAATCAAAATTTGCTAACAAAAAATACATGTGTATATAAATATGTATGTACACACATACATTAGGGTGGGCCAAATGGTATGTAGGCAAAAAGTAAAAATAAATAATGGTATAATATACCATAATCTATATATTATATGGATTTACAGCCTTAATAAGTTTAATAAATAATACTGTTAATTTTTATTTATGAAAATTTCTAAATTCTAAAGGCCTTATTCATAAAAAAATGTTTTTGATTTATTTGAGGTTTATAAACCCTTTATAAAATAAAACTATTTTTTATGAATAAGGCATTAATTCTAATTAATAATTAATTCTATCTCTGCAGGAGATGTTAAATTAAAGAATTATGCTATGTCTTGGACAAGTGAAACTCAAAGTTGTGCTGAATTAGAATCAGCTTATTCAAATTTCTTCATCTTTTCGAGATATATCGTTATTTAAAAAAAAGTTTTTTACTGTTAATATTATCATATTTATTAAAATTAGAAATTCTAAAATCACGTTGGTTCTTAATAAAATAAAGTGATATTTACATGAAAACAAAAACAATAGTGCGTATTCAAAGTCAAAACAAAGTATACTTTAAGAGTTTAAAACCAGTATTTTGTTACAGTTAAGTGTCGGAATGACATTTTTAAATCATTTATATTATTCTACACCGATTAGGTCCCCAGTGACAAGTTACAAGGTGCATACAAAGTATCAATTAACCCCATTCTAGGCTATTCCCACGTAAAAGTGACTGGTCCACTTCATAGGAAGTGTTAGAACTTGGATTGGTCGCTATCATTTGGGGACAGATCACGCGACTAGTCTTGTGTCAGTTCCATTTCCTGCAAGGTTGTTGCAGATTTTTTTATTAACTTTTGATTTTCAAAAATCTATTAAAAGCCGAAAAAAATAATTGTTATTGGACGTACGTATGTACTAGGGTGATCGACTCGGTTTTTCAACCGATTTTAAAATCCGGTTTTTTCATAATACGGTTGTCGGATTACTCAAAATGTTGATTTTTCGAATGTCGAATAGTCCGGTTTTTTACAATTTAAAAACCGGTTGTGTCGAATACTTTTCGAGATCTACATTTTGCAATCAAATTAGTTTTTACTATTTTAAAACTTAGACCAACGTGTTCTGTTGATTTTCCTAAGTATTTTTTTTCAGTGTAAAAGCTCTAAGCGTTTTTTAAGCATGGTAACATTTACTGAAACATTAAATCCAAGCGAACTTATTTTATGAGGTGATAGCAGTGGCGAATTAAATTGGCGTTATGGTGTGCATTGGATGTCAATCCAGTTGCCAAAAGTGTTTTTTAGTTTTGTTGACATTTTGCTTCATATTTTATATAGATGTTGATACCCACATTGTCCTTACATTCATATGTATGTATATACTATTAAGGAATAAACTGTACATCATTTTTGGGGTTTGAGGAAACTTGGGAAGAAATTCAAAAAATTAATTATGCCAATATTTTAGGTTCTAATAAATATGTTTATACAAAAAATAATTATAATAACAACTATAATGGCAAAAATATTCAAAACACATCAGAAAAAAGTCTAAATACAGACATAAAATGCATGAAAAAATACGTGCAAAATGTTTGAGGTCGTCAACTTATTTGAAAATTCTATGATGTACGGTACCAAGCCAACAAACGGCATCCAAATATGGTCTAATACGTTCTTAAAAAAGCAACAATTGACATTAACTTCGAAAGAATCTAAAACATTTAAAATCACAGCTTTTGTATAATAATTTTCTTACTTAAAAAAGACCGGTTGTCCGGTTTTTCCTGAATTGTAAGAACCGAAACCGGATTTTTCATAATTTCAAATATTCGAACTATTCGAAAACCGGTTTCTGGAAAAAGTCGAATAATCGATCACCTTAGTATGTACATATGTGTACGTATACGTGACGTACATTCGTATACGTTAATTTTTCCCTAATTATTAATATTTCATTAAAATCATCGAAAGACTTGATTCTAGTCACAATTAAGTTACTTTACTTCGTTTCGTTTAAAAGTGGTCTGCCTTATTTGTTTTGTTCATCTCTTGAAGAATCACAGCAGAAAATATTGATTCTAATTGTTACGCTATAGATTATGCAAAATGTTCTCAGAACTTTCTACAGACAGAAAATATTGTCCCACCGTTTTGTACATAATTTTATATTCGTATACAGTGAACTCACGTTAACGTTAATATCGGGAAATTTGAATTACTCGGATATGTGTACACTTTTTTTTCTTGATCTTTCTAAAAATAAAGTCTAAGAGGCATGTTTTAACAAAACTTTATATTATTTTCTCCTTTATTTCGTGTAATATTTGTTTCCTTTGGGTGATACAAAAATAAAAATACTCGTACATATTTTTATTCATACGTAAGAAAAAATCTGATATTGGAAAGACCTTTAAGCAAACAAAGAAAATCCTGAAAAATATTAATGAAAATTAGCATTATTTCGTAGTATTAACACCTTAAACGAAAAGTCATGTAACTACAATTTTCTAAAATTTTCTAGAAGATCAAAACACTGTAGAAAATCATACAAATTAGGTATAATTATATTTCGCCAAGGATATCTATATTATACGCTTGCACAGGTATAACTGTTTGCATCGGTTTTGCTTGTGTTTTGGTTCTGGTATGAACAATTATGTTATTCACCGTTTCTGTTACTAGTTCTTAATCTTGATTTTTTTAAGCAATTATTGTATGGTTGGGCAATGAGCAAATGAAAACAACACATTTATTTGTATCGGGTGGTTTTTTAAGAGCTATAGAACTTTTAATTGAAATAAAACACAAGAAAATCGTTTTAATGTCCATCAATTTGGCTTTATTGGAAGGATAATTTTATGCCATTAATGCTTAAATATGATTTCGGGCATGTGGCCGCCGCGGCTGGCTCGAATAAAGCCAATTCTACAGGTCCAATTTTCAACCACTTTTTCGAGCATATGGGGCCGTATGTTGGCAATAACGCCACGAATATTGGCTTCCAAGTCCCCTAACGTTTCTGGTTTGTTGGCGTAGACGAGCGACTTCACATATCCCCAAAGAAAATAATCCAATGGTGTCAAATCACACGATCTTGGTGGCCAATTGACAGGTCCATTCCGCGAAATTATGCGCTTATCGAATGTTTCCTTCAATAAATCGATTGTGACGTGCGCTGTGTGGCATGTAGCGCCGTCTTGTTGGAACCACAACTCATCCACATTCATGCCATCCAATTCGGGAAAAAAATAGTCGGTTAGTCGGCTCCAATTGCTGTGCACGGTGGCGAATCGATTCATTCGGGTCCTCTTCAACACTCTGCTCTACAGCGGCAATTGTTTCTTCGGTGCGCACTGTTCGACGTCTCTGCGGATGCGTATTATCACATAGAGTAAACGTAGTGCGAAAACGATCCATGGTTAACCGAATTAATTGCTCTGATGGACGATTATGTCGACCATAAAATGGACGGAGCTTGCGGTAAACTTCGCGAACTGAACCATTATTTTCGAAATAAATTTGCACGATTTGCAAGAGTTGTTCTTTTGTCAACCTGTTCATGATGAAATGGCAAACCAAACTAAATATTAATCACTTGACAGCTGACAAAATGGCCGCCAGTTAAAAAAGTGATGCCAACTTAAAGTTCTATACCTCAATAAAAAACACCCTTTATATCTTTTTCTAAAACAAATAAAATACATAAAACTGCTTTTACCATAAGTGCCTTATGATGTGTTGAAAAAAAATATACATGGCTGATGAATGGATGAATAAAAGCAAAATTTCACATACATATGTAAGTAAATGATACATGAAACACATGAGCTGCAAATACAAAAAAATGATACACGATATGTATGTGTAATTACACCCAGAGCCAAATTGTCTCTATCTCTTGGCTGCGCTACAAAAATCTAACATACGTGCGCACTTACATCTGCTCATCATGTATTTGTTTCAACAGTGGTTTTTTCATATACATATTTGTATTACAACATGTATTTTTGAGCAAAAACAGATACAAACAGTTGCTCAGCAGCAATTCAATAAGCAGTTGTTATCAGTTTTTAATTGTATTGTAATTTGGAAAAGCAACACACAGAATAACGCCTATGCTAGTTCTTTCGCTCACACTACAATTATTTGGTACATACCATGGTATATAGCCAAAACAATGGCTATACTTATTAGTATACAAATGCAACCCTTTAATCTATATTACTTAAAATACTTGTATGTAAGAATTTTTGTTGGAAACAATGACCTTACATGTTTATTTACAATTAAGTTGAATAATAATAGATATTAAGTTTTAAATATACTTAAATATATCTAGCTTTGATTTAATTATTGAAAGTTTGTTACTAATACTAAACCACACCCCTGTGCTCTAAAAATTTCACATTGAAAACATGAACAAATTTCAAAACGTATTCTTGGTAAAAAAAATCAGTTCGCTCTTTCGCGAGTTCACTGTATGCAGTACAAAAGCCATAGGCGTAGCTAGGCCTTTCTGGGGGGGCAATGCCCCCCCAGGATTTATTACAAATTCTTTTTAAAACACATTCTTTTGCCTGTAATATTAAAAATTTCTATTTTTTATTTATTTTAAAATTACTCATGAAAATCACCAGTAAGTTTTATACAAACTTTTCGAATAATCGCTAAATATGCATACTTTTATTAGATAAAAAATACCCAAAAAACTATAAGTTTACAGCACTTCTAAACATCACAAATAGTAAACTCCATGTGAATTTATAATGCATGTGTGTAGATATGTATGTGTGTATGTAGCTTCCCTGCAGTAAGACTGGGGCCAAGTGTCTCTATGTCAACACTAAAACTCTAGTAGTAGTTACATTGTCTACAATTTCTCTTTTATTCGTCAGTATAAAATAAAGAGAGAAAACAGATGTGGTGTATTTCTGGTGGATTTTGAAACAACTTGTCAATATACATAAATTAAGGTATAGAAATGTACCAGTAAATTTCTGGTTGGTATGTCTTCATGTTCCCATAAGAACTATGAATTCACTATCTAGTCAATTGTTTTAGTGTTACTAGTAGATTTTCAATGACAAGCACATGCTAAATGTCTATAGCATAAAGTATTGTATGGGGAATAATTGTAGAGTAGTACTGGTGACAAAGTCAAAAGCGACTCAGTACATTTTCACCATCGACATTTCCTTCAGGGTTTCAACAAATTCTTAATAAAATTGTATTAGTGTACGTAGTTAGTAGCAAGACAAGTTGTTTTAAGGTGTTCTTAAGATTTTCTACTGTCAAATTGTTTGTAACAATAGCCACCAATTTTTATTTAGAGTAAAATTAAAAAAATAGCGAAAAATTATGATCTGCAAATACCTTGTATATATTCATATACTATATATACTCGTACACACACATGTATGTATGTATGTATGCATATTTATGGTTCAATCCAGGGCTGCCAGATAAAATGATGGAAAAATCGCCGAAATCCCGATAAAATATAAAATAATCGTCATTTCATGTCCGAAAAATCGTCAGAAAATCGAACAAATCAAAATTTCCTCTTTAAACATGTAATTATACATATGTTTTATTTTTAAACTAAACAAAACAATTCATGTTCATATACAACTTTGTTAGACTAGTGGAAAACTTGTGAAAAATATTCCTAGGTCCAAATTTTGGTATCAGTACTTTTGATGACCGAAATATTTGATAGGATATCAACTTACACAGGTCAAGACCTAACGCAAATAATTGTAACTTTACAGGAGAAGGTAAAACATAATAGAAAGTGTAATATTCAAAATGTAACTTTTTTGTACAACTGCTTGTAAAAGCGCTATTTTTTACACTATTGCAATAAAGTTTTGTGATAAGGTGTATTATTGTGAAATTTATTGAAATCACTGAAAAACTCAACTATCGATATGTATGCATGTATATATGTATATGCACATAAAATTTTTTTCAATTGAACACGTATACATACATACTTGCATACATATGTTTGTACTTATTTATGTATGTATGTTCATTCATCGCAACAATATAGTATTGATTCAGAACTTCAATATTGGAAGGGTAACTAAATAATAAATGGCAATTTTCTATTTTTATTTATGCACCAACAGATAAATTTTTTTTAAATTAAATAATAAATTATTAAGAAATGAAATCATGAATGATGAATGAAATCATTTCTTGCTTGTATCTTTTCAAAATATTGTATTCAAATATAGTATATACATAAATAATTTTTCCATATGAACATATTAACTTGTTGGAAACGAATATTAATTTTATTATTATTTAGTTTATTATTATATTATTATTATTATTATTATTATTATTATTATTATTATTATTATTATTATTATTATTATTATTATTATTATTATTATTATTATTATTATTATTATTATTATTATTATTATTATTATTATTATTATTATTATTATTATTATTATTATTATTATTATTATTATTATTATTATTATTATTATTATTATTATTATTATTATTATTATTATTATTATTATTATTATTATTATTATTATTATTATTATTATTATTATTATTATTATTATTATTATTATTATTATTATTATTATTATTATTATTATTATTATTATTATTATTATTATTATTATTATTATTATTATTATTATTATTATTATTATTATTATTATTATTATTATTATTATTATTATTATTATTATTATTATTATTATTATTATTATTATTATTATTATTATTATTATTATTATTATTATTATTATTATTATTATTATTATTATTATTATTATTATTATTATTATTATTATTATTATTATTATTATTATTATTATTATTATTATTATTATTATTATTATTATTATTATTATTATTATTATTATTATTATTATTATTATTATTATTATTATTATTATTATTATTATTATTATTATTATTATTATTATTATTATTATTATTATTATTATTATTATTATTATTATTATTATTATTATTATTATTATTATTATTATTATTATTATTATTATTATTATTATTATTATTATTATTATTATTATTATTATTATTATTATTATTATTATTATTATTATTATTATTATTATTATTATTATTATTATTATTATTATTATTATTATTATTATTATTATTATTATTATTATTATTATTATTATTATTATTATTATTATTATTATTATTATTATTATTATTATTATTATTATTATTATTATTATTATTATTATTATTATTATTATTATTATTATTATTATTATTATTATTATTATTATTATTATTATTATTATTATTATTATTATTATTATTATTATTATTATTATTATTATTATTATTATTATTATTATTATTATTATTATTATTATTATTATTATTATTATTATTATTATTATTATTATTATTATTATTATTATTATTATTATTATTATTATTATTATTATTATTATTATTATTATTATTATTATTATTATTATTATTATTATTATTATTATTATTATTATTATTATTATTATTATTATTATTATTATTATTATTATTATTATTATTATTATTATTATTATTATTATTATTATTATTATTATTATTATTATTATTATTATTATTATTATTATTATTATTATTATTATTATTATTATTATTATTATTATTATTATTATTATTATTATTATTATTATTATTATTATTATTATTATTATTATTATTATTATTATTATTATTATTATTATTATTATTATTATTATTATTATTATTATTATTATTATTATTATTATTATTATTATTATTATTATTATTATTATTATTATTATTATTATTATTATTATTATTATTATTATTATTATTATTATTATTATTATTATTATTATTATTATTATTATTATTATTATTATTATTATTATTATTATTATTATTATTATTATTATTATTATTATTATTATTATTATTATTATTATTATTATTATTATTATTATTATTATTATTATTATTATTATTATTATTATTATTATTATTATTATTATTATTATTATTATTATTATTATTATTATTATTATTATTATTATTATTATTATTATTATTATTATTATTATTATTATTATTATTATTATTATTATTATTATTATTATTATTATTATTATTATTATTATTATTATTATTATTATTATTATTATTATTATTATTATTATTATTATTATTATTATTATTATTATTATTATTATTATTATTATTATTATTATTATTATTATTATTATTATTATTATTATTATTATTATTATTATTATTATTATTATTATTATTATTATTATTATTATTATTATTATTATTATTATTATTATTATTATTATTATTATTATTATTATTATTATTATTATTATTATTATTATTATTATTATTATTATTATTATTATTATTATTATTATTATTATTATTATTATTATTATTATTATTATTATTATTATTATTATTATTATTATTATTATTATTATTATTATTATTATTATTATTATTATTATTATTATTATTATTATTATTATTATTATTATTATTATTATTATTATTATTATTATTATTATTATTATTATTATTATTATTATTATTATTATTATTATTATTATTATTATTATTATTATTATTATTATTATTATTATTATTATTATTATTATTATTATTATTATTATTATTATTATTATTATTATTATTATTATTATTATTATTATTATTATTATTATTATTATTATTATTATTATTATTATTATTATTATTATTATTATTATTATTATTATTATTATTATTATTATTATTATTATTATTATTATTATTATTATTATTATTATTATTATTATTATTATTATTATTATTATTATTATTATTATTATTATTATTATTATTATTATTATTATTATTATTATTATTATTATTATTATTATTATTATTATTATTATTATTATTATTATTATTATTATTATTATTATTATTATTATTATTATTATTATTATTATTATTATTATTATTATTATTATTATTATTATTATTATTATTATTATTATTATTATTATTATTATTATTATTATTATTATTATTATTATTATTATTATTATTATTATTATTATTATTATTATTATTATTATTATTATTATTATTATTATTATTATTATTATTATTATTATTATTATTATTATTATTATTATTATTATTATTATTATTATTATTATTATTATTATTATTATTATTATTATTATTATTATTATTATTATTATTATTATTATTATTATTATTATTATTATTATTATTATTATTATTATTATTATTATTATTATTATTATTATTATTATTATTATTATTATTATTATTATTATTATTATTATTATTATTATTATTATTATTATTATTATTATTATTATTATTATTATTATTATTATTATTATTATTATTATTATTATTATTATTATTATTATTATTATTATTATTATTATTATTATTATTATTATTATTATTATTATTATTATTATTATTATTATTATTATTATTATTATTATTATTATTATTATTATTATTATTATTATTATTATTATTATTATTATTATTATTATTATTATTATTATTATTATTATTATTATTATTATTATTATTATTATTATTATTATTATTATTATTATTATTATTATTATTATTATTATTATTATTATTATTATTATTATTATTATTATTATTATTATTATTATTATTATTATTATTATTATTATTATTATTATTATTATTATTATTATTATTATTATTATTATTATTATTATTATTATTATTATTATTATTATTATTATTATTATTATTATTATTATTATTATTATTATTATTATTATTATTATTATTATTATTATTATTATTATTATTATTATTATTATTATTATTATTATTATTATTATTATTATTATTATTATTATTATTATTATTATTATTATTATTATTATTATTATTATTATTATTATTATTATTATTATTATTATTATTATTATTATTATTATTATTATTATTATTATTATTATTATTATTATTATTATTATTATTATTATTATTATTATTATTATTATTATTATTATTATTATTATTATTATTATTATTATTATTATTATTATTATTATTATTATTATTATTATTATTATTATTATTATTATTATTATTATTATTATTATTATTATTATTATTATTATTATTATTATTATTATTATTATTATTATTATTATTATTATTATTATTATTATTATTATTATTATTATTATTATTATTATTATTATTATTATTATTATTATTATTATTATTATTATTATTATTATTATTATTATTATTATTATTATTATTATTATTATTATTATTATTATTATTATTATTATTATTATTATTATTATTATTATTATTATTATTATTATTATTATTATTATTATTATTATTATTATTATTATTATTATTATTATTATTATTATTATTATTATTATTATTATTATTATTATTATTATTATTATTATTATTATTATTATTATTATTATTATTATTATTATTATTATTATTATTATTATTATTATTATTATTATTATTATTATTATTATTATTATTATTATTATTATTATTATTATTATTATTATTATTATTATTATTATTATTATTATTATTATTATTATTATTATTATTATTATTATTATTATTATTATTATTATTATTATTATTATTATTATTATTATTATTATTATTATTATTATTATTATTATTATTATTATTATTATTATTATTATTATTATTATTATTATTATTATTATTATTATTATTATTATTATTATTATTATTATTATTATTATTATTATTATTATTATTATTATTATTATTATTATTATTATTATTATTATTATTATTATTATTATTATTATTATTATTATTATTATTATTATTATTATTATTATTATTATTATTATTATTATTATTATTATTATTATTATTATTATTATTATTATTATTATTATTATTATTATTATTATTATTATTATTATTATTATTATTATTATTATTATTATTATTATTATTATTATTATTATTATTATTATTATTATTATTATTATTATTATTATTATTATTATTATTATTATTATTATTATTATTATTATTATTATTATTATTATTATTATTATTATTATTATTATTATTATTATTATTATTATTATTATTATTATTATTATTATTATTATTATTATTATTATTATTATTATTATTATTATTATTATTATTATTATTATTATTATTATTATTATTATTATTATTATTATTATTATTATTATTATTATTATTATTATTATTATTATTATTATTATTATTATTATTATTATTATTATTATTATTATTATTATTATTATTATTATTATTATTATTATTATTATTATTATTATTATTATTATTATTATTATTATTATTATTATTATTATTATTATTATTATTATTATTATTATTATTATTATTATTATTATTATTATTATTATTATTATTATTATTATTATTATTATTATTATTATTATTATTATTATTATTATTATTATTATTATTATTATTATTATTATTATTATTATTATTATTATTATTATTATTATTATTATTATTATTATTATTATTATTATTATTATTATTATTATTATTATTATTATTATTATTATTATTATTATTATTATTATTATTATTATTATTATTATTATTATTATTATTATTATTATTATTATTATTATTATTATTATTATTATTATTATTATTATTATTATTATTATTATTATTATTATTTAGTTTTTTTCTAATACATACTTTACTTTTTGTCTATATATTGTTTTTGTTTTCAATGTTTTGTTTTTCTAGTTTTAATTATAACTTAATTTTTGTTATTGAAACTAGACTGTTAATTTATGTTTTAACTTAAATAAAAAAAATGTTAAATAAAAAAAAATCTGTATAAAATTTTTTAAACGCACTATAATCCCAAACCAATATTTTACTTATTAATATTTTACTTATTAAGTAAAATATATTTTTTTAATTTCCAATTTCAATGTATTTTTAATAATAAATATATATTTAACTTAATAAGTAAAATAAATATTAATTTGGGATTATTAGTGCGTTTAAAAAATTTTAAGCTTAAATTTTAACAATTCCCATAAAAAACACTAATTAAAAAAATTGTGTTTGCCCCCCCCAGGAAAAATGTCTAGCTACGCCAATGACAAAAGCATAAATAACATCTATACATTTGAGCACCACAATTTTTAATAATTATTCTAAATACTTTTTAAATTGACACATACCCTAGATATTGTTAAATCAGCACTTAAACTTTAATATATGTACATAATACACTTGATAGTATATTTTTTAAAGTGATAAGCTTGACGCAGTTGCATAATTTAAAAAAATTTATGTAATTACTTAAATGACAAAAGATTTGCATTACAGTATCAATGCAAATCCAGTAACTCCCAGTTAGGAATGAAATATCGGCTCATTGTTCAGTTAAATAAATAATATTTTTTAAAACACTTATTGATTTGCATTCATATTCAATTTGCAATTTGCATTGATATTCAATTATGCGAAAATGCAATCAATGGTTATCATACGACTAAATGAAAAAACAAACAATTGTGCTAGCTAACTTCTTATGCTGTACTTTCAAGAACTTTCTGAAATATTAGAGGCTCGCTTGCACCACTGAAATGATGTAGCAAGCATAGCTCTCATTTGAAAATGCATCAAAAAGTTTTAAGAGAGCTGTACAATATTGGAAAACCCAAAATGGGGCGGTCAGGATCATCATGAACGGTAGATAACGTGGAAAGTGTTAATGTTAGTCGGTTGTACGAAGCGCCTAAGTGCCTTAAATGTGCCTAGGTCATCATTATATTGCATGTTACAAAAACATCTAAAGCTGAGTCGCTAGAAAATTCCCTGGGAAATTTATCTCCAGAAGAGGTGACTTTGGACTTTTTTCTGCAGGGTTATCTCAAATCTAGAGTTTACTCCAATAAGTCGACTTCTTGGGCACTTTGAATCGAAAATATACGTCAC
Organism: Tachina grossa; assembly: GCA_949987645.1. Taxonomy (NCBI): domain Eukaryota; kingdom Metazoa; phylum Arthropoda; class Insecta; order Diptera; family Tachinidae; genus Tachina; species Tachina grossa. The sequence goes on along the minus strand of OX465274.1, from coordinate 158,063,888 downwards.
GACATGCCATTCATCACAGAGTCTATCTGTCGATCCATTATTCGATTAATAAGTGACGCCAAGAAATAAAATCCGAAACTGTTCATTTAAATAAGTGACAAAGAGTAAACGTTATTGTGACAAAGGCCTTACTTATATTTTAATTGATCGATAATTATAATAATATAATATTTGGTGCCATAACCGCCAAAAAATCTCAACCGTGGACCTCGCTTTTTTACGAAAATCGATTATTTACGATCGCAATGATCGATTATGGTCAAAAAATTAAGCTCGAATATTCTGTCTCTTAAGCTTTTTTGCGGTTATGGCACGATATGTGTGATGAAAAATACATGTCGTGTGAATCCAGCTTAATATGAGAAAGATTTATGGTGATTTTTAACTTTCTAATATGGGGAAAATTCAGTCATTAAGTAGCTCTGGGCTGAAGAACAGCTCTCGCGTCATCGTAATTATTTCGACTCGTTCGCATTGGTTGACTTATCTGCAACGGATAACCGTATAATCTTGGGGTTCTTTTGTGGAATTTCTTTAACAACCACGTTGATACTTCCTATGTGAAGGCATAGGTCGTGTAAAGTCAGTCATAAAACTTTTTTAAAATACTGTTTATAACATCTTGGGCATAATGGTCTAGTTAGTCCGCCCATATTCGTGTAACCATATTATGCAAATTTACTCTGTATAATATGTATCAATAAATAAATAAATAAAACCAAATTATTTTTATGGATAAATCGTTATCTATATTAATGGGACTACAAACAATACACATTAAAAACCGTTTTTATTGAAGTTCTAAGTTTTAATAACAATCCTAAAAATATTTATGTATGTATGTATGTAAATAACTTTCTGCAAAAATAGTCGGGCACTTTATCGTTTATTTCAGCAAAAAAAAAAATGCTTGCTAACTTAAAATGATTTAATTATTTAGATCAATGAAAACGGTTACATTGTAATCGAGGACTTTTTAACACCCGAAGAAGTTGATGAATTGTTTAAATGTGGTCGTGCGTTATGTATGGAAGCTCCCCAAGCTAATCGAAAAGTTTTTAATACAACCGAAAATCAAGATGCTCAAAGTAAAGACTTGTATTTTATGGAGTCAGGAGATAAAATAAGGTACTTCTTTGAAGATGGTGCCATCGGCGACAATGGTGAATTATTGGTGGACCCAACAATCGCTCTAAATAAAGTGGGTCATGCCTTGCACGTAGAACATCCTGTTTTCAATAAGATCAGCTTTAGCAATCGCATCAAAGAAATTTGTTGGCAACTAAATTTTAATCGTCCAGCTATTTGCCAGAGCATGTATATTTATAAAAATCCCAGTATTGGCAGTGAAGTTATACCTCATCAGGACTCGTGGTTTCTTTACACCGAACCAAATTCAGCAATAGGTTTTTGGTTTGCTTTGGAGGATTGTAATTTACAAAATGGATGCTTACAATTCATTAAGGGCTCGCACAAGAGTGGAGTGCATCGTAGATACATTCGAAATCCTGACAAGTCTGCAAAAGATTTAATGATTTATGATAAAGCAGCACCATTTTATCCACAGTCGAGTTTTACTTCCATACAATGCAGCAAAGGTAAGTGTGAACTGATTAAAGGTCAGTATTTTAAATTAAAAAAGCAATTCTCGTTTGAATATTGCAGGAACGTGTATTGTTATCCATGGAAATGTTGTGCACAAAAGCGAACCGAATCGTTCAAGCAGGAGCCGCCATGCGTATACTTTCCATGTTATTGAGACTGAAAATAATGTTAAATATTCGGAAGACAATTGGTTACAGCCACCTAAAGATAAGCCTTTTCCCGTTTTGTTTGAAAGAAAAAACTAATTCTATTTTCGTAGAAAAGTGTGCACAAATTTTTCTGAAGTATGTATACATAGTACATATAAAAAGGCCCTAACTCATTTTATTTTTTTAATTCGAGATTTTTGCATACATATTTCGATAGAAGAAAATCTAATGTATTGAAAAATGCCAAAATCTCTATTTAAAAAAATGATGAGTTATGCCCTTTCGATATTGATGTGACGATATATATGTTTAGTAATAAAACAGTCTTTACAATATTTTGTATGAAATTAAAAATATGTAACATGCACAAGTATCTAATTCAATAATAGTTTTAAGATTCAAATGTATTATTAATGCAATAAATATTAATAATGAGAATTACATACATAAACTCTTGTTACATTTCTTCACTTACAGATAATATTCAAAACCGGCCATATTTTAGTAAAACTTTTAAACCAATACTTCCTATACACGAAAGAAAGTTTATAAGAGAATTAATAATTTAAATGTAACACTTTTCTACGAAGAGTAAAAATTGTTTGCCCCTTAAAATATAAGGCAATAAATTTCATGTACCAAGAAGTGGCCATTTATTTAGAGCCAGTTTTTAACGTAAACCCTGGTTTACATATGTGTGCCATGCACCATAGAAAGCGTAACCACTAATTACTAATGAAAAACTCTTTGATTCAGACATGTATTTATTGATTTAAACAGTTTCCTATCGTGTTGGATTCTATAAAATTGTGTATTAGTTATGTATGAAAATGTTTAACGTTATAAATACGTATCCGAATCAAACAGTTTTTCATTAGTAATTAGTGGTTACGCTTTTTTGGGCACATTTCACATATGAAATGCCAGATGTAAACTCAGCCTAAAGGCTCAGTTAGCCGACTGTAATGTAATGTAACTGCAACAGTAGGAAACAGCTGGTCGATATTGTTATGTGAAAAGTAATGAAAATGGTTATAGAGAAGCAATGTAACGTAACCTACTTTTAATATAAAAATATCGATCAGCTTTTTCCGTTGTGGTCTTATAAAAACCGTCGCATGCGCAAGATTTAAAATTTGAGTCTAAAAGTACCCACATATTTGCAAAATTATTGTGCAATAATTGATATGGTACAATTAAATTGCCTGTGTATATTATATTGGTATGTATATGGCACAATATATTGGATAATATCAAAAGTCGTTTGATTTATCTTCCGCAAACAGAAAATATTTTGCAATGTGGTACCAACATTTTACAAATGTAATTATTTCCAGGTACATTATTTAACATTTATTTTCTATTTTTTAAATTAATATTTAGGATTTTGTATGTATCACGAAAAATCAATATTAAAATTTATTAAACGCGCATCCGTGTATAGCTTTTGTTTACTGTTATACATATATTTATTTATTACATAATCTACAAAGTAAATTTAGTAGAGTAACTAGACCATGTGCCCAAGATGTTATTAACAGAATTTTAAAAAGTTTTTGTGTCTGACTATACACGACCTATGCCTTCACATAGGAAGAAACTTTCTGTTATACATATATATTGCAAGGAAAATTGTGCCATATATTTTTTTAATATTGTGCAATTTATTGAGTTCATTTTTCTGTGATTTTTCTATGTTTTTCTTCATGAACTACAATACACGCAAGTAAGTGATGTCAGCAGAGCAATTATCAATAAAATTCTGCGAGAAATTTTTCCCGGGGAATAATTCCAACTAATAGTAAGTAATAGGGAAAACAAAAAATTCTAATTGGAAAAGGGTGAAATTTCCCGCGGAATTGCCCTGGTTATTTTTAACAACAGTTATTAATTTTTGGAAGGAATTGACCACTGTGCCACGGTCGCAAAGTATGTTGCTTTCATACTATTCAAGAATTTAAGGACATATAAATATTTAAATTATACCTCTAAATAACTTCAATCATGACTTCAATTTAAAATTGGAAAAACGTTTGATCCTCTTTTTATTTATTTATTTATTTAGTTTTGTAATAACAAGCCTACAAGGCCAATATAATATTAATGCATTAGAAATTACATTCATAAATTAAAATACTGTTACGTTTAAATTTTATTAAACGTGTGAGTTCTTTTGATTGCTCAAAAATAAAAGTAAATAACACACACAATTTTTATTTGCTACTGTTTTTCCTTTTATTCTTAACGAAGCAAATTACAACTTGTCTTTACTTAACTACTTCTTATCGTTATTATCCACTTTCAACGAGGTCTCAACTCGACTACTTTCTGATTAGTACTGCACTGTTCTCGCACATGCTGCCATTTTTTATAGTACAGGAACCGGTTCTCGAATGTTCGCCCGATAGGTGGCGTAATAACATGTCTGTACTTAGTAATGGCATCTATGCATGATGCCATCTGTATTGTCATTTAATATTGGTAGCCAGATGTTCAAACAGTCCTCTAGCACAATCGGGAAAATTCATAATTCTGCTTCTAGGCGTTTGTAGATAATTCGATTGGCCGTTATTTTTGAATTTCAAAGTAACGACTCTTATGTCGGCAATGCGGTGTGCTACTGGTAGTACAGGGTGGTTACCATAAGTGCTCGCACTTTTATTTGTATGTGTGTATGTCTATAGCTATGTACACAATTATTGTTGTTTCTATAGTGTTTGCACGTGAATACGTGTATACGTTTAGTGCTTTAGCTAAATACTTCCAGATAGTTCTTTGCTTTAACCTGCAGGAATATTTTTTAAGTAACAATACGTTACATTTTTTGGTAAGTGTTGCAAAGCGTCAGAAAACATTTATACACTTAAATCAACCATGTGATTGATACGTATTTTATTCTGCAAAAATAAAACTACTGTCAATTTTTGGTTTTTAACTTCATTATTACTGATAATTTTAAATAGATAAGATTTATAAAGTCTGAGTTAATTGTGCATACATACATACGTATGTATATAACGCAATATTAAAAAATGAATAAGGGTTAGTGGATATTTTTTACATGCTTGTGTGTATAAAACTGTTTGCTCATAAATTGATCTTCAGTCATGCGTTTAGCTCTGCTGCAACTTAAAGGCTCCAAAGACAAATTGACCAACATCGCGAATGCTGGCACAAATATACGTGAAGCAGTCGAAAAACATCAGCCACGCTTAATAACTTTGCCCGAGTGTTTTAATTGCCCTTACGGCACAAAATATTTCCGTGAATATGCTGAACGTATACCAACTGGGGAAACATCTCAAAAGTTATCGGAGTTGGCCAAAGAATTAAATGTTTATATAATTGGTGGAACTATACCTGAAATAGATGAAAATGATGAAATTTTTAATACTTGCACCATCTGGACGCCGGAGGGAAAATTATTAGCAAAACATCGCAAAATGCATTTATTCGATATTGATGTTAAGGGTGGGATACGTTTCAAAGAGTCCGAAACATTGTCACCTGGTAATGAATTCACTATTATCGAAATAGACGGTCATAAAATCGGCATTGGCATTTGCTATGATATTCGATTTGAGGAAATGGCTAAAATTTATAGAAAAGCAGGTAGGTACAAATTTGTAAATACAAACCAACTTGGCTTTTGATGTGGATCGAAATAATGCATAAGTATAAATGTACATATGTACATTGCAGGTTGCGAAATGTTAATATATCCTGCTGCATTCAATATGACCACAGGTCCGTTGCATTGGGAATTACTACAACGATCTCGTGCTAATGACAATCAACTTTATATTGTTACCACATCTCCGGCACGTGATGAGGCAGCGGAATATGTTGCTTACGGTCACTCAATGGTCGTTGACCCTTGGGCTAAAGTTTTAAAAAGTGCCAAAGAAGGAGAAGAAACTGTGATTGCTGATATTGGTCAGTTAAAAAATAGCTCTAATTTAAAAAAAAAGTATATTCTGTTCTACTTTCAGACTTCTCTATTGTTGAACAAGTACGTCAACAGATTCCCGTATTCTCCCAAAGACGTGTAGATTTATACGATATTACAAAAATAAATTAAAAATTAGTTTGAATTTCTCTCATTAAAGTTTACAACTATGCTTGTTAAAATAAATGCTGGAAAACTAAAAAGTGTACCTTTTTCTAGTAACAATTTAAAAATAAAATTTGTTTTAAATATTTGAAGTACAAGCACCAACCCAAAACTAAATTTCCCAAAATTTTTTTTCTATAAATAAAATCCTAAGCGTATTGAGCTAGAAATTAAAATTAGAGGGAGAACTTCTGATTTGCGAAGTCAGTTATTTTGTTTCCAGTTATTTTATCTTAACTGAAGCTTGCAAATTACTTTTTAAAATAAGAGAACAATGAATAGGGAATAAACTCCCGGGGAGATGTTATTCAGAATAAGGCTGTATGTATTATGTATCAGAATTTTTAAAATAATATACATATGTATGTTATAAGTTGATTTATATTCATATTACCACCACAAATAGTTTTTTTCTATATTTCGAAAGCTAAAATATAAAATAATACGGACCTTTTAAATTATTATACAACAGATTATAATTCACAATCGTATATAAATATACATATGTACATGTATTTTTTTTTAATTATCTGTTAAAACTTTATTTACATCGTCCGATTCTATAGCAGATGCAGTTGACAATTGGACAGAGTAAGGTCTTTGCGCTTGACCAAATAATGCCTTAATAGCTTCGTCAGTGGCCATTAGCGGTTGACTTATAAATTCGAAAGCTTGCACAGCATATTTTTCAGAGTCACATAGTGGTGATGTAGAGGCAGAAGATATACTTATATCACCTTCTGGCATTCCTACACCAGAGTGTAAGACCATTTGTTGCAGAATGTTCAAATTTTCAGCTGACAGTGTCATGACATCTGAAGCTGGCAAATTTAAATAACGTATTTTTGCTAAAAATTTAAAATTTTTCAACATTTCCAACTGCATTTGTCGCAGTTGATGAGTTGTGTGTAAAAGTCTTTTCGTGGATTCGGTAAGCATCTGATTTTTTTGAGTTAGATCGGCTTTCCATCTAGCTAATTCTTCTACCATTACACTGCTGGCCAAAAATTTTGAACGCCAAACTTCACACTGACCAGCTAAGAACTCTATCTGCTCTGTATGAGTAGTTAAATTATTCGCCGTATCGAGTAGAGCTCTAGCCAATTGCAGCTTATCTTCAGTTAATACATTTACACGCGTTAGCAAATCTTCACCTACCGAGGCCACAAGTAAATTTTTCAATTCAGCATTTACCTGCGTTTGAAATTTAAATTGTCCCTGAAAATAATCACGTTCTCCTGTAACTTGCTTTAATTCTTCCTTTAACATTTCCAACTCTTTGCTGTTTTGAAAACTATCTGTCGGTTGATCCTTAACGTCATTACCTATTTCATTGCAAATTTTATTTTTCGTTCCTGGCTCTTGTAATTCCTGCGTTCTCATTGAAGTCATATGATTCACCAATATACTAATGTCCAAATTGTTACGATTGGACTTACATGTTATTGATCTTGGAGTTGCGGCTCCACTTGTCTGTTTTGGCACTATTGGATTAACAGCTCCAGTATATGGCTCATAAGGTATAAACTTTGGCGGCTTATTTTTTTTGTGTTCTGGTACGTCATTATTTACATCAACTAAGCGGGGCTTCATCATAATCAATTCCCCTTTTGGTACTGCAGGTTTTAAACTTCTTTTTATGCATTCTGGCCGACGATATAAAGTGTGTAAACCTGGCAGGGGCAATTCTTGACTTGTCTTATTCGGCAATGAGGGATTTGATGTTTTCCTTGAGGACTGCTTCAACTGCTTTTGATATGAAGATTCCTTACTTGGCGTTAGACTAATGCTATTTTCGACCTTGTTATGATTTGTTGTCTGTGTTTGAACTACTTTCTCCCGCATATCTTCTTCCTCCATTCCATCACCACTCGTTCGACCTAGTTTAATTTTATATGGATTTTAATTCATAGAATTTTGTATATGTTGCATTCTTACATTTTTCGTATTGCATAGGCAGTGTTTCCATTTTCTAAAAAGTAATATACTCCAATAAGATATAGAAAAATGGGTCTTCTCGAGTAGAAAACAAATAGTAGACGTGTTGTTGTTTTCCCTGAAGTTTATACGTACATATATTTACGTATGCACATACATACATGAGTAGTCTTGTTAAGTGTTGCATAATAAAGAGCTTTCGTATAGGTTTCTTATTAAAAAGAATACCAGACTTTTACATACATTCTAAAATCGCTTAGAGTGCTTTTTCACATGCAGTTCAATGACCGTTGCAGAAACAATTTTTATTGAGCCCTGATCATTTAAGTGTAATGAGTTGATCCGTTTTTACCTGCACTACAGATTTAAAAAATACCGAAGTATATTTATATAAAGTTAAATCTGTAATTTAATAACATTTTTGACAGCTCCTACTCTCAATATGTAGTTGCCGGCTACTCATAATATTGTGCAATTAAAAAATTATATTTTTTCTTTTCGGCAACACTTGTCTGACGTATAGAGATATTTTTTGGAAAATTTTAATTTATTTCTTCGTTTTAAACAAAGTTTTAAAGACATATTAAAATATCAAGGAATAGTTATAACCTTTTTTAGATATACAGTATACGTTACTATTATACTACTATTAAAAAATGAGTTAAATCATTGGATAAAAAAAATCAATAAAAGTATTCAACCCCTCAATGCAACCACAACTATTCTTTAGCTACAAAAACTAGGCAATAACAAAACAAAAAGGAAGATTTCAAAAACACTGCAAATTTAACTTCAAGTGCGACTATAACTTTGTTGGTGTGCTTTGTGCTATTGATTATGACGACAGATTCAACCAATGCAAAAATAGAAAACAGTAAAGGAGTCGACTTGGAGGTGAAAGAAAAAATTGACTTAATTGAGCCCACAACTGGTAAATTGTATTTTGAACATAAGTCGGAGTTGATCTTTTGCAAACCCCACCTGATGCCATTGAAATCTCAAGCGCTGGAGCGTTTGGAAGAAATGCAACGGGAAACAGCAAAACAATTACAAGAAAATCGTTTACGAGACACAATTAGAAAGAACTAATAAATTATTAATAGCAGCAAGTGCAGCCATTAAATACACTTGCACCTATTGCAGCTTTTACCTGCTCAAAGAAAATAATTTAAATACATATACATATTGCTGTAATAATGGCCTATTTATTACCACTCGCCATATGTTTGGCATTGTGTTTAGCTGGATTTTCCCTCTATCGGTACGGTAATATACCGAGGCAGCACATTATTGTAACACTATCCGTTTTGACAGCGTGGTGTTTTTCATTTTTGATTGTTTTTACCATACCACTCGATGTAACATCTGTAAGTTGTCTTAATTATCAGGTATTTGTGTGAACAAAATGAGTCATCCTTTGCTTTTTTACAGACTCTTTATCGTCAGTGTTTGCAAGAAAATAATAAAAACTATACAACTATCACTCCAACGCATGTGTATTCTTCATTAAAAACACCAAATGCATCTTCTAATATTGAAAGCTTGCCACTGCAACAGCAATCCGAATGTCAACAACCTTGGGGTATGATACCAGAAGCTGTATTCCCAAATTTATGGCGTATTATTTACTGGACCTCCCAGTTTTTGACATGGTTGATAATGCCTCTAATGCAGTCATATCTAAAAGCGGGTGACTTTACCATTAAGGGAAAATTAAAGTCTGCCTTGATAGAAAACGCCATTTATTATGGTTCATACTTATTTATTTGCGGCATTTTGCTTATTTATATAGCAGCTAAGGGGGATTCTTTGGACTGGCAGAAATTAAAAGCCATTGCTTCTTCGGCATCAAATACATGGGGTTTATTTTTACTTGTGCTTCTATTAGGTAAGTAAAATTTCATATCATGTTTTTAAAGGTTTAGCCAGTACCTACGTATAAGCTAAAAAGTAGAAATCGTTCCTTTTAAAAAACTGAATTACAATGTTTTGATCATACATATGCCACATTGGATATCTTATTCACGCTTATTCAAATTGTCAACATTGGTGTCACGTCAATACAATACAAAAAAATTTGAACTTGTCTATTTTGAATAACAAATACTGTGCAGCGTTTCTGTACCATGTGAGAAATATTTACACCGAGAAAAATTAAATAATTACTAACTGATTCCGGTAAACGTTGCCTTACCCTCAACTATTTTTTTTAACTACAAATTACTTCACACATTTGACACTTCTTGGGTCGAAACAAAACGAAAGCCTACCGGGTGTTGACCCGAACTTGTGTTCAAAATTTCAGCTCCACAGGTTTTGTAGTTCCAGAGATCATGCGTTAGGAACAAACACACACTACGATTTGATATACATATATGTACATTAGGGATGTAACTTTTTAACAATTTTTTAACATATCAAAATTGGCATAGCACAGTCCGATAGAGCATAAAAAAATATAAGGGAACGTATTTTTATATTTTCGCTAAGATCAAAAAAGTTCACGCACCAACAGAGATGGAGTTTTGAAAATTTTTAATTTGGACTTGTCTATTTTGAATAACAAATACTGTGCAGCGTTTCTGTAACATGTGAGAAATATTTACACCGAGAAAAATTAAATAATTACTAACTGATTCCGGTAAACGTTGCCTTACCCTCAACTATTTTTTTTAACTACAAATTACTTCACACATTGGACACTTCTTGGGTCGAAACAAAACGAAAGCCTACCGGGTGTTGACCCGAACTTGTGTTCAAAATTTCATCTCCACAGGTTTTGTAGTTCCATGGTATACATTCCACTACAATATGAAAATGAAAACGTTTTTAATTCCGTAAAGTCGATATCACTGTGTTCTAGAAAAGTAATGAAACTTTTTTTCCACGACGATTTCATTTCCAGTTTATTTCAAATAAATATTTCAAGCAACATAGAAAATGAGATAAATGAAAACGATGTTTGTAACATTGTTTTTAATATGGAATCAAATAAAACACCCGGATTTGATAATATATCCATAAAATTTGTGAAAGAATGTTTTACAATACTTTCACCCATTTTAGTTGATATATATAATAAAATTATTAATACCTCAGAATATCCTGACATTTTAAAAATTCATAAAATAGTCCCCATCCCAAAAACAATCTCTGCGTCCACCGTGGAGACCTATTGCCATTCTAACAACTATTGATAAAATTTTTGAAAAAATTCTATACGACAAACTTTTGACATATTTAGAGGAGAATAATATGTTGTACAAGTATCAATTCGGTTTTAGAAAAGGTGTTAGTACTCAAGATGCTGTTTTAAACGTAGTAAGATATGCCTGTAAAGGTTTAGATGATGGTTTCTGTTTTTCTAAAGCGTTTGATCTGGTGGATCATGAAATAGTATTACAAAAGTTAAAATATTATGGTCTTCAAGGTCGTGAGCTTAAGTTATTTAAAAACTATTTCATTAACAGGAAACAGTTTGTGCAAATTAATCAGTTTAAAAGTTTTATTGGGAATGTTGAATACGGCGTTCCACAGGGAAGTGGCTTAGGCCCTTTACTATTTTCAATTTATTTAAATGATTTAATGAATCTTGAACTAACGGGTCAATTATTTATGTTTGCTGATGACATTTGTCTGTTTTATCCTTATAATTTCGATTTAGTTTTGAAAACATATATCGAAAGAGATGCTGCTTTATTAATGGAATTTGCTCGCTTGAATAGATTATTATTAAATCCTGAAAAGACAACGTTAGTTAGATTCAGACCTCGCGCAGTAAATTCAAATAATAACTTTTTTGTTTACATTGATGGCAACCCCGTTTATGAATCAAATTCAGTTAAATACTTAGACATTACATTACAAAGCAACTTATCTTGGGATTGTCATATCAACAACGTTATGAAGCAAATAGCACCTGCCATTGGTATTTTATATAAATTTAAAAATAAATTATCCGAAAGATCAAAACTTATGATTTACAATGCACTAATTGAATCGCATTTAAATTACTTGGTTTGTATTTATGCTTTCAATAAAAACAATACTTCGTTAAAATCCTTGCAACGTTGTCAAAACAAAGCATTAAAAATTGTTTATAATTTGCCAATAACCTTTTCAACACTGTTGCTATATAAAGAAATATGTGTAAATATTTTACCAATTAATTGTTTATACATGTATCAGGTCCTTTTGTTTATTTTTAAAAGTCTTCACAATATAAGGGAACATACAATTCTATTTCCTGAAAACCAAGCTCATTTTCTTACAAGAAACTCTTCAAACTTAAGAATCCCAATGTGTAGATTAGAAAAAACTAAACAACGAATTGATTATATGGGTAGTAATCTTTACAACAATCTACCTTCACAACTAAAAATTGTAGAAAGTATTTCAACATTCAAAAGATTATGCAAAGAATTTTTGAATAATTGAATCGAAACGTTTTTTTAAAATATTGTATTTATATTCCTTTTATCAATAAATTTAGGCCTCTAAAATGCCTTTAGGCGCAGAGGCCAAATGAATTCTATGTAAAATATTTACTATTGTACGATTATCTTAAATAAATAAATAAAAAAAAAAAAACCATAGCTGTTAAGTAATGATTAGTAATCGTAATGATTACTAATTTGATTACTTTTTTTTAAAGGTGAAGTAATGATTAAATTACGATTATATTCAGTTTCGTACTTAGTAATCGTCATTACGATTACTAATAATGGAAAAGTAATCTGAATTACTTGAAATTGCTACAAAATAATCAAAAAGAATCAAAAGTATTAAAAAAATAATCCAATTACTTCTAAGGATTACTTTTAATTCTTTTTGATTATTTATTAAGTTTATTGCATTTCACTTATATTAAAACTTAAAATATTTAATAATTTGACAAATGATCAAAATTTTGAGGAAAGCTTGAAAGATACATTTTTATAGTTTTTCAAAAATCGGCGTGTATGTTTTTTTTCTTTTGTGATTTTCATAAATATTTTTTCAAAGTCTGTGAATAAGATAAGAAGTTTGTGGCTGTTCAAATTGTGTGGTTTGAAGTCTAGTGACATTTTGTCGAAGCGACTATGAAATGCATAAAGACAATGCTTAACCACCAGAAAATATTTCACTTTATGTTTTTATTTATATTTTTTTCTCAGATTAATATTATTAATGTTGTTATATAATCGAACATGTTAAGAATTTCTTAAACAAAAACATCTAATTATATAAATTTCTTTCGAACTTTTTCAAAATAAAGTAATCTTAATTCAAAATGTTTGAAAATAATCAAAGAGATTCAAAAGTAATCTTTGAAAGTAATTGGATTACTTTTTCATTAATTTTGATTCTTTTAGATTATTTTGTAGTAATTTCAAGTAATTCAGATTACTTTTCGATTTTAGTAATCGTAATCAATTATATTGGAAAATGTTTTTCAATCATAGAAACTTTGTTTTATACTTTGTTCAAAAAAAAAGAAATAATTTTTTTTCATTCCTTTGTAAACTTTTATAAAAACTAGTAATATCATTCTTTAAAAATAAAACTCTTATTTTTCAATTACGAGAGGTTAAAATAAGAGTTTTATTTTTAAAAAATGATATTACTAGTTTTTATAAAAGTTTACAAAGGAATGAAAAAAAAATTATTTCTTTTTTTTTCGAACAAAGTATAAAACAAAGTTTCTATGATTGAAAATCATTTTCCAATACCCTTTCTCAATCACATAAACCAATACAATTACAAAATTTCAAAAAAGTATTTGCATCCAAAGATTTTGTACATATATCAGCTACTTGATCTGATGTTCCAATTGATATAATTTTAATAACTCCTTTCTCGACATTATCTCTAATGAAATGATGTTTAATATCGATGTGCTTTGATCTCTTAGACTCAATATTTCTTGCCATACATGCACAACCACGATTATCCTCATATAATTATGATTACAGCTTCATTTTTTAAAACATTTAAATCTTGCAATAGTCCTCTTAACCATATGGCTTCAGAAACAGCTGTACCTAAAGCCACATATTCTGCTTCACTCGAAGAAGTAGCAATTGTCTGTTGTTTCTTACTGGACCATGATACTGTGCAACCAAACACTATAAATATGTATCCACTAACAGACTTGCGATCTGTGACATCACTACCCCAATCCGCATCGGCATATCCAAACAAAATATTATCATCATTAGCATTGTATATCAATTTCTTTTTTATTGTACCTTTCAAATATCGTAATATCCTTTTTAATGATTGCCAGTGTTCTTCTGAAGGATTTTGTTGAAATCTTCCTAAATAGCTTACATGATAACATATATCTGGCCTTATACAGAGCATTATGTACATAAGACTCCCCAAAAGCTCACGATATGGCTTGTTAAATGTATTTCCACCATTATTTGTCAGTTGCAATCCTTTTTCCATGGGTGTTTTGACAGGATTACAATCAGTCATTGAAAATTTGTGTAAAACTTTTTTTATGTTAGCTTCTTGCGATATTTTTATATTATAATTGTCGACTTCAAATTTCATTCCAAGAAAATACTTTAGATTCCCATAATCGTAAACCTCAAAATGTTTCGAGAGCTCAATCTTAAGATTTTCAATAATTTTTAAATTCGAGCCAGCAATCAATAAGTCATCAACATACATAATAATATACAAAGTATCATGCTTATTAGTTTCATCAGTTTTGGTATATAGACAATAGTCGTGTTTAGAACGAACAAACTCTAGATTTAAGAGAAATTCGTTCAGCTTATCATTCCAACACTTTGGCGCTTGCTTTAATCCATAAAGGGATTTGAGTAAACGGCAACAAACCCCTTTTTCAGCTGAAACCCCTTCTGGTACTGCCATGTAAATTTCTTCACGTAAATCTCCATTTAAAAAAGCTGTTTTTATATCTAATTGATGAAGATGTAGTTTTATCTTAGATGCAATTGCCAGTAATACACGCACAGTTGAAAGTTTTGCCACAGGAGCATACGTTTCGTTGTAATCTATCCCGTACTTTTGTGAAAAACCTTTTACCACTAAGCTGGCCTTGTACCGTTCAGAATTATCATTCACATTGTGCTTAATACTGAAAACCCATTTAGACCTAAGTAACTTCACATTTTTAGGAGGTTTTGTTAATACCCAGACTTTATTAGACTGCATAGACTGTAATTCTTCTTCAATAGCTTTGAACCATTTGTCTTCATCAAGTCTACCAGATATTTCAGAATAAGTTTCAGGATTTCCAACACAAAGAGATGCTTCCGTAGTGGCTAAATTACTAGTAAAATAGTCTTGAAATCTCAAAGGTGCTTTACGTTCTCTAGAACTTTTTCTTATATCTGTTGTTTCTTTATCCCCTTCTTGCTCGTTACTTCTTAGTATTATGTTCAACTGCTCAAAATTATTAGCAACTTCTTTATATGGATAAGTCATCTCATCAAATTTTACATCTCTAGCGGTAATAATCCTTTTCAACTTCATATCCCATAACTTATATCCATTTGGAACATATCCAATCATAATTAAAGATTTACATTTGTCATCAAGCTTACTTCTATTTGGTTTGGGTATCCAAGCACATGCTTTGCACCCGAATATTCTCAGCGTTTTGACATTAGGTTTGTAACCATACCACATTTCAGCAGGTGTTGCAATACCATCTAAAGCTTTAGTTGGACTTCTGTTTATGAGGTATACTCCAGTTAGCGCGGCCTCAATCCACATATTTTTCGGCATATATGATTCGAGCAACATAGTTCGAACTTTTTCCACTAACGTTCTATTAAAACGTTCAGACACTCCATTCTGTTGTGGAGAATAAGCAATTGTCTCTTCTATTTGATTACCTTTGGCTTTATACCACTTCCACTGCTCCTTCGAGTTATACTCACGACCTTGATCTATTGTTAGTTTTGATATTGATAAACCAAACTTTGCTTTAGCCATGGCTTCATATTCTAATAATTTCTCAAATACAGAAGATTTCTTCTTAATTGCATAAATTACAGTGAAATGAGTAAAATCGTCTATGAACGATACAAAATACTTTGATCCATCCCAGGCTATAGGATCAATTGGACCACACACATCTGAGTGTATGGAAACAAATGTTTGGGCTATATCCGTGAGAAAGCTACAGCGAAAGAAATGTGGAAGAGTTTGAAGGAAGTTTTTGCAAAGAAGTCCATGGTTAATCAGATCTTGTTAAGAAAACAATTAATGCAAATAAAACTAAGCGAAGGAGATGTAGCTGAACATTTAGTAAAGTTTGAAAATTTGATTAGAAATTTAAAAACTGCTGGTGCTGTTTTAGAAGAAAACGACATTCTTACACATTTATTTATGTCTCTTCCGGAAAAATTTGATCCTCTTATCACAGCCCTACAAAATCTTGAAGGTCAAATCAATTACAATATGGTAAAGCAGCATCTATTATTGGAAGAAATAAAGATTTCAAATCGTTATGTAGATGAAACTGGTCCTACTAAAACCGCTTTTACTGGTAAGAAGCAAATAAAGAGGAAATTTTATGGCAAATGTTTCAAGTCCAATAAGATGGGACACAAAGCAAATGATTGTCGCAGTAGTGAAGCTCGTAGTGCTTTTAAAGGTAAGCCTGAATCCCAAAATATTTGTTTCATGGTAGATACAAAAACGGATATGAAATCAACAATTACATTCAAACTGGATTCTGGATCAAGTGATCATCTTGTGAATGATAATAGTCATTTTACATCTGTAAATGAAATAATGAATCCAATACAAATAAAAGTAGCCAAAGATGATCAATATTTAACGGCTAATTCATGTTGGTACAATTCAGTGTGTGACCAATAAGGCTGTTCATGTTATGCTTAAAGATGTATTATATGTACCAGACTTGAGGGATAATCTACTGTCAGTTAAAAAAATGACAGCTGAAGGAATTGAAGTGAAATTCAGTAAGGATAATGCCTTTATATACAAGGATAAAGTATTGATTGCGTCAGGATACTTACGGGGAAGTCTGTATGAAATTACATTTCAATTAAAACAACATGATGCAAATTTTTCAAATTATAATGAAGTTGAACTGTGGCACAAAAGGTATGGTCACATTGGGCAATCCGCCTTTAATGAATTATTAAATAAGAATTTCGTGAGTGGTATAAATGTGAAGTCCAAAAGCAAAAAACTGGATTTTTGTGAAATCTGTGTAAAGGGAAAACTGTCAAGAGAGCCTTTTACCGGATCTCGTCAACGTGCATCACGTCCACTGGAAAGAATACACTCAGATGTGTGTGGTCCAATTGATCCTATAGCCTGGGATGGATCAAAGTATTTTGTATCGTTCATAGACGATTTTACTCATTTCACTGTAATTTATGCAATTAAGAAGAAATCTTCTGTATTTGAGAAATTATTAGAATATGAAGCCATGGCTAAAGCAAAGTTTGGTTTATCAATATCAAAACTAACAATAGATCAAGGTCGTGAGTATAACTCGAAGGAGCAGTGGAAGTGGTATAAAGCCAAAGGTAATCAAATAGAAGAGACAATTGCTTATTCTCCACAACAGAATGGAGTGTCTGAACGTTTTAATAGAACGTTAGTGGAAAAAGTTCGAACTATGTTGCTCGAATCATATATGCCGAAAAATATGTGGATTGAGGCCGCGCTAACTGGAGTATACCTCATAAACAGAAGTCCAACTAAAGCTTTAGATGGTATTGCAACACCTGCTGAAATGTGGTATGGTTACAAACCTAATGTCAAAACGCTGAGAATATTCGGGTGCAAAGCATGTGCTTGGATACCCAAACCAAATAGAAGTAAGCTTGATGACAAATGTAAATCTTTAATTATGATTGGATATGTTCCAAATGGATATAAGTTATGGGATATGAAGTTGAAAAGGATTATTACCGCTAGAGATGTAAAATTTGATGAGATGACTTATCCATATAAAGAAGTTGCTAATAATTTTGAGCAGTTGAACATAATACTAAGAAGTAACGAGCAAGAAGGGGATAAAGAAACAACAGATATAAGAAAAAGTTCTAGAGAACGTAAAGCACCTTTGAGATTTCAAGACTATTTTACTAGTAATTTAGCCACTACGGAAGCATCTCTTTGTGTTGGAAATCCTGAAACTTATTCTGAAATATCTGGTAGACTTGATGAAGACAAATGGTTCAAAGCTATTGAAGAAGAATTACAGTCTATGCAGTCTAATAAAGTCTGGGTATTAACAAAACCTCCTAAAAATGTGAAGTTACTTAGGTCTAAATGGGTTTTCAGTATTAAGCACAATGTGAATGATAATTCTGAACGGTACAAGGCCAGATTAGTGGTAAAAGGTTTTTCACAAAAGTACGGGATAGATTACAACGAAACGTATGCTCCTGTGGCAAAACTTTCAACTGTGCGTGTATTACTGGCAATTGCATCTAAGATAAAACTACATCTTCATCAATTAGATATAAAAACAGCTTTTTTAAATGGAGATTTACGTGAAGAAATTTACATGGCAGTACCAGAAGGGGTTTCAGCTGAAAAAGGGGTTTGTTGCCGTTTACTCAAATCCCTTTATGGATTAAAGCAAGCGCCAAATTTTCAATGACTGATTGTAATCCTGTCAAAACACCCATGGAAAAAGGATTGCAACTGACAAATAATGGTGGAAATACATTTAACAAGCCATATCGTGAGCTTTTGGGGAGTCTTATGTACATAATGCTCTGTATAAGGCCAGATATATGTTATCATGTAAGCTATTTAGGAAGATTTCAACAAAATCCTTCAGAAGAACACTGGCAATCATTAAAACGGATATTACGATATTTGAAAGGTACAATAAAAAAGAAATTGATATACAATGCTAATGATGATAATATTTTGTTTGGATATGCCGATGCGGATTGGGGTAGTGATGTCACAGATCGCAAGTCTGTTAGTGGATACATATTTAAAGTGTTTGGTTGCACAGTATCATGGTCCAGTAAGAAACAACAGACAATTGCTACTTCTTCGAGTGAAGCAGAATATGTGGCTTTAGGTACAGCTGTTTCTGAAGCCATATGGTTAAGAGGACTATTGCAAGATTTAAATGTTTTAAAAAATGAAGCTGTAATCATAATTATATGAGGATAATCGTGGTTGTGCATGTATGGCAAGAAATATTGAGTCTAAGAGATCAAAGCACATCGATATTAAACATCATTTCATTAGAGATAATGTCGAGAAAGGAGTTATTAAAATTATATCAATTGGAACTTCAGATCAAGTAGCTGATATATGTACAAAATCTTTGGATGCAAATACTTTTTTGAAATTTTGTAATTGTATTGGTTTATGTGATTGAGAAGGGGTATTGGAAAATGTTTTTCAATCATAGAAACTTTGTTTTATACTTTGTTCGAAAAAAAAGAAATAATTTTTTTTTCATTCCTTTGTAAACTTTTATAAAAACTAGTAATATCATTCTTTAAAAATAAAACTCTTATTTTTCAATTACGAGAAATTATTTATCGGCAATTCTTTTGAAGGCAATTATATAATCATTACAATTCTTTTTAAAATGTAATCTAATTGATTACTAATCGTAATCGTAATTTAACAGCTCTGGAAAAAACACATTTTATGCTATAAACACAATTCGAACGAACGGCGAACTTCGCATAGTTCGACGAACTTGCCTTCGAGAATTCATTGCGAAAATTCGTCTTTTAAAGCACAATTAAATTTGACGACCCAAAAAAATTATGATTATGAACTTGCAATAAAAATAAATGCAAAAATCTATATCAAGTCTTAAACTTGATTAAAAGTCGAATAAATCACACATTGCGAAAATGTTGAAAATTCGCAATATTGGAAACAAACAATAAACTAAAATTGATTAAACTTGTGAAACTGTAAGGTTAACTCGGTAGAAAGCGCAAAACATTATGATAATTCGCCAAAGCTTGCAAAAGTTTCAATTTTAAGTCCCTAAATATAAATAAGTAAAGAAAGCCAAAAACGTTGCAAAAATTACATCTTCCGCAAAAATAACAGAAATTTGCGAAAAATTTCAAAATTTTAAACAAGCCATAATTTTTATTAAAAATTGCTAAAACTTTAAGGAATGCTAAAAATTTTATTAAAAAAATTGCGAAAATTCGCAAAACCTTAATAACAGTGGCATAATAGCAAAGTCTAAAATTGTTTAAAATTCGCGAAAACTCATAGGAAGCAGAACACTTGCAAAAACTTCATTACGAACAATGCAAAAATTCGCGAGAGGTTGCAAAATGGGAAACAATTCATTAGAAGTTGCCAAAGCTGTTAAAAGGAAAATAAACTCGGAAAAAACGCGAAAAATCGCAAGTTCGCTAAAAATTTCTAAACGCATTGAAGAAATCACTTACAGAACCCTTTAGCTAATTGCGGATTTTGTCCACATGTTTTAACAACGCCACCTCTTACTCCGGGTTTTTGTTCTTACCCCTTTAAAACACAAATAAAATAAACAATAAATAACAAAAATTAAAAATTTTAAAAACCCCCGACTTTTTTCAGAAACGGCTGGACCGATTTTCTTCAAACATAGCTAAGAACCCTCTCGATCAAGTCATCTTTCAAACAGAAAAAAACTAAATGAAAATCGGTCCAGCCGATTGGCCTGTACGTGATCACGGATAGACACACATATACACAGATACACAGACACACCGACACACACTACAAACTTATAACACCCCGTTTTTAGTTGGGGGTTAAAAAGAATTTATATAAAAATGTTATTTATGTGCTTACATTTTCGTATTTTTGCAATAAATAGTTACAAATATTTAATTTTTACTAAAAAGTATTTTCATTCACAATGTTGCTGCCGAATTCAAATTACTTTTTTGTAGTGAAATTGGATTACAGAACACTTCTATTTCATTTGAAACAAACTGAAAATGAAATTTTACTTTTTAAATCACTTTTACGAAATTGAGAACACAAACCAAGAACAATTTCACTTTCATTTCATTTTACGAATGTAGAACCTAGGCGAATTATTTAAAACAAAAAATAAATAAAAAAACACCGTATAAAATTATGAATATTAAATATTGCATTAAGAAGACCTCGAAATAATTTTAGATTATGTAAAATAATATTTTTGTTAGTTCAAGTCCGTTATTTAAGTGTTCCAAATTTTTTATACACCTGTTTAGAATAACCAATTGGCGCGTGAACTTTTTTGAGAAAAATTACAAGACTATTTTCGTGGTAAGTAGGACATGGTTGACCTCATGGTACTATGCCAAAAAATTGGTTATATCCCTAATATACATATATCCACTTGACCTGAGATTCGATAAAAACGAATGCTCACTAAAGCGAAGAAATTTCGAAACAAAATTCTTCGATATTTGTTCGCTAATCTAAGAAAATTCGAATGTTCGCTAAAACTTTGAGCCTCGAACTACTCCCGATAGTTTTTCGAATGTGTGACGGTATCCGAGTGGATGTGTGTCATCCTGTTAGACGCAATTTACACTGTGCCTTTTCTGCTTGTCTGTGCAGGCAGGCTTATTTAGTTTATTGGTGAGAGGGGGTGAGAGGCTTGCGGTGTAGAACAAAAGGCACAAAATGAAAATTCGATGGGATTTATGACATTTCTCTTTGCCTCTTTCGTAAATGCGAAAAAGGCATGAATAAAAAAGGCGTAATGTAAATGTGTGTGGCTTTTCGTAGGGGTTTCAAAAGAAAATTGTCAATACAAGGCAGGCTAAAAAGGCATAGTTTGAATAGCGACTTAGTCTTGACGTACAAAGTTCGATGCATGACAGCACAGTAAGTTAAAAAATAAGATAAGAACACATACCTACATATGTGCAATAATTGAACAAAAAAATTTGTTACGATAGCCTAGTGGATGTGTGTCATTCTGTTAGAATGGAGGTACCATGGTCAAATCCTGAAGCGCAAGTTAAGTAATTAAAACAAATAAATAAACACACGATAAATGTTCGAGATATATTCGAAATCGATATCTATAACGAAAGTCTTCGTCAAGTGGGTATATTTTACAAGTGCCGGGGAACTTGTAGGATTTTGGGGATTTTTAGCCTGGTCTTAGGGAATCTCCATTATGGCTTGTGTATTTGCTAAAAGTTTCGTGTCTTTGGTAACTGGTTCGTGGCAGTGATAGCTGAAGGTGAAGGTGTCTCTGCTGACTAATATAAATGCGAAAGTAAATTATTTGTTACTTTATTGCGCTTTAACGGCTAAACCGCGGAACTGATTTTGATGAAATTTAGGACATTGATCTAAGTCTAGAAGAGTGCATGGGCTATATGTTTTTTAAAATTACGACCACGGGGGCGGTAGGGGGAAATTTGTTCCTATTTGAAACTATCTATCCGACTTTGATGAAATTCAAAACATAAGTAGATCTGAATCTAAAAGAAGACATATGCTATACATGTTTTAAAAAATTGTACCAGGAGGGAAGCACGGGCAAATTTCTTCCTTTTGAAACTATCTATCCGATTTTTATGAAATTCAAGTCTAAATTTTTTCAAAAATAAGTGCACGCGGGGTGATGAAGAAAATTTTGTTCTCTTTGAAACTATCAGATTTTGATGAAATTCGAAGCATAGATAGATCTCGAGCATAGGCACAGAAGAGTAGAAAGTGACAAGTAAAAAAAGGTCCAATCAGTTTTCTTAACATTCCTGGAAAAAAAATAGAAAAATATAGTGCATTTGATATTGTAGCGTATTACTTCTTACCAATTAACACATCTTAAAAAAAGCGTTCTAATTTTATTGCACTAGAAAGAAGAATCGAAACAAAAACGCCGACAAAATTTCAGGGAAATCGAGACAAATAGAAAAATACCCTAATCTTCCGTCTTGTGGCATCTCTGTATAGTTTGTGATCTAGGCTACACACTTTTTTAAAAATGGAAGCACGAGGAGGGTAGGTGGCAATTTCTGCTTCTGTGAAACCATCTAACCGATTTTGATGAAATTCAAAAAATGGATAGATCTGATTCTGGAAGGACTCAATCGCTATATACATCATATATTTTATTGAAAATAAGTGCACAAGGGGATAAGGGGCAATTTCTAAGGTAAGTAAAACGTAAGGAATTGGGTTCCTACCCTGTGTCCCATGATACCGAGCGTTCTTTTTTATATACAACTTTCTAACTTTTTAAACAAATTCGTATTCGTGCATAGGATTCCATACCACTGTCCAATTTTTCAAAGTGTTGTTTCAAATAGCTTCAAGGACGATGCAGTATATAAATACCATTATTTATGGCAGAGGCAGTAATTATCCTCGTACCACCTATTGGTACTAGCTTATAAAAAATATGAAATATGTATTTATCCTTTGAATTTCATAAAAATAAGTTGGAAAGTTTCAGAGAGGCATAAATTGTCCCCCTGCTCCTTCTTGGTGCTAGTTTAGAAAAATATTTAGTCTGTGTTGGGAGGGCGGGTATTTCCCCTAGACCTCTCTTGGTTCTACTTAATTATTTTTCTTTTTAAAGCGAGACTTAAAGCGATTAAATTTTATAAAATATAAAAAATACAAAGCTCGATCAATGAACACTTTCCAGCATGATACAATAATAGTATATTATTGTATCATGCTTTCCAGTAACAATTGTTACAAATTCGTAACAATTTTTAGTAAATGAACAAACCTAATATTAAAATATAAAGTGAAAGATCAAATAAACAAACATCAATATTTTAACTTGGTATTGAACGTTTTTCTATAAAATTTGGAATATTATTTACAGATTTTTTTATAAAATAATGCTTTTTGTCAATAAATGACTCGTTCTATTTCAGGTTATGCTCTCGTTGAAGTTCCTCGATCTTTGTGGAATAATGCCAAACCTGGCTTTACCCTACAATATGCCTATTTTAAGGCAGCTAAGCTAAGTGCTGATAAAGCAGAAGCTGAAGAAAATGTTGATGATGTTCTAGAGTCCCTGCAGGGTATTAGCAGATCGGTACCTAATAACCATGATCTCAGACCATGTGTGGAAACAATTTTACGTAAAGTTCCCATTGAGCTTCAAGAGAAGTCAGCTCGTAATTACTCAAGAGGGGGCAATGGTGGTGGTATTACTACAATAGTGCCGTCGGAAAAAGCATTAGTCCGTATACACAGGCAAGTTATAAAATCTCTGCAAACACTCCAACGTACAGAGGCTCTGTGGAGTGTACAAGTGGACACGGTATTTCAATTAGAAGATGTTGCCAAAAACATGCATTCTGTTGAACGGAGATTCAAATCAGAATTTCCACAGCCAAAATCGCAACTATATAGAATATTTTATTCGCCCGTTTTACATTGGTACTGGTCATGCCTGATACGGGCACACGTTTTAAAGGTCTTATGTGTTCTGACTGCTTTTATGTCCGGAATGGTGGTATGGAGTGAATTGACATTTTTTCAACGCAGTCCCGTTCTTTCGATTTTCGCCAATGTAATAAATGTGGCGAAACGTAGTAACGACTTTTTTACTATCGAAGTATTTTCCATGATAGTATTGTGCTATCTTTTCTACTGCACCTACTCTACGATATTGCGTATACGATTCTTGAACCTTTACTATTTGGCACCGCATCATCAAACAAATGAACATAGCCTAATATTTAGCGGAATGTTGTTGTGTCGTCTAACACCACCCATGTGTTTGAACTTTTTGGGTCTTATTCACATGGATTCACATATTATTAAGGAACGTGTTATGGAAACATACTATACCCGAATTATGGGTCATATGGATGTGATAGGGATCATTTCCAATGGTTTTAATATTTATTTCCCCATGTGTATGTTGGCGTTTTGTTTGGCAACATGGTTTAGTCTGGGTTCAAGGGCATTAAATACTTTGGGATTTCAACAATTCTTACAAAATGAAACCATTGCTACAGAACTGGTACAAGAGGGAAAAGATCTAATCGCTCGTGAAAGAAGACGACGACACAGAGCAGAAGAAGCCATGAATAGGAGAAGAGAATTCCCTCGGACTGATGCCATGGCAACAAATGATTACATAAATAAATATCGAAACATAAGTTCCCACAATGGGCAAAGTACTTCGACGACCACAACACATATACCATCTGACGATTTAATACGACATGGAGATAATTTACATTATGATACATTGCCTCGATCTTTATCCGATGAAATTAACGAACGTTTCGGTGCCAGTACACAAACTCAAGTCGTCTTCAAAGGCTCGTCTTCCGCAAATCACTATCGCTTGGAATTTAACGATGAAGAGGAAAACTCAAATCGCATTGAGCCGCCCCGTGGTTTATTTGACGATGTATAAAATAGTCAACTAGCAAGATTAAATTTACAATTTGGCTCCCTTTCACATACAAGTATTACGGGATCAGTCACAAAACCTAGGTGATAATACATACATACCTTGTATATGTATACATAAATTCAGCCTAGTTACACTCTCACCATATGCATCTTACAATTTTGCAGTTTTTGTGGTTGCTGCTATGGCTTACTTATATCGCGATTTCTTAATACTTACATAGATGTTTATTTTTTAATGATTTCCATAAAAATGTAAGTATCGTTCAATTATTATTTGTTTTATTTTTTTAATTTACTATACAATACAAAAGATTTTTATTCTGTATAATAAATTTATGTGCAAATTATTTTAAATAAAT
The DNA here is from genome assembly GCA_949987645.1 of Tachina grossa. NCBI lineage: Eukaryota > Metazoa > Arthropoda > Insecta > Diptera > Tachinidae > Tachina > Tachina grossa. Next base: position 158,038,383 of record OX465274.1, on the reverse strand, counting down.
AGTAAATGGTTCTTAAAACTTATATGAATCATTCAAGCTATGCGATGATTTAAAACAATTTGTTTTAAAAAAAGTCCGATAAACAAGAAACTATGATTAATCAGAAATAATTTTTAGTCAGGCTTAAGTTCAGTAATTTCAATTCTTTTATTGAATGAAATATTTTATTAATTAATGTGAGTTTCTAAAGAAGAGAAGAAAAATTAAATTAGACCTTTAAGCTGGGGGAAATACCGATATTTTTCTGTGCAGCAACGCACTTCAACGGCACCCTAGTCTATCTGCTTTTTTCTTCTCTTCTTTAGAAGATTAATTAATAAAATATTTCATTCAATAAAAGAATTAAAATTACTGAACTTAAGCCTGACTAAAAATTATTTCTGATTAAAAATTCACTATAGTTCAATTAAAAATCTAAAAATGTCTCAATTCATCATGGGCACGTAACAAAAATATGTTCACTTGGCAATCACTGTTCACTTGGCAATCAATAATGTTCGAAAACCAAATAAACGGGAGAATGCAACAACAAAGTAACATAATATCCACTACTATAATAGTATATGTATGTACCGACGGTACATCGAATAAGTAAAAACAATTAATGTGATGATCGTAAAAGATAAGCAAGAATAGTTAAACATACATACGTAGGTAGAGTAATATAACTTCGTGCTAACCTAAATAGAAAAATGAAAAAATGGAAAACAGGGGAAATAAATAGTGATACTTACATATGTATTTACCAAAGTTAAATCAATAATTATACACAACAATAATTTCTCACATTCCGTTTCATTCGAATTTACGTTAAATAGTTGATGTTAATAACAATCTTTACCCAAGTAGATAGACTAGGGTGCTGATGAAGTGCGTTGCTGCACAGAAAAATATCGGTATTTCCCCCTAATTTAATTTTTCTTCTCTTCTTTAGAAACTCACATTAATTAATAAAATGTTTCATTCAATAAAAGAATTGAAATTACTGAACTTAAGTCTGACTAAAAATTATTTCTGATTAAAAATTCACTATAGTTCAATTAAAAATCTAAAAAAGAAACTATGATATTCATATGTTCCAGGTCAAACTCAGGAAACCTTTGTCATTAGATTTTCATCACATACCTGATTATAAACAATTTGCTTAGGTAGATACTACTCGTACAATGAAAGTCGTAACTTACATATACTTTAGTTTGCTTCGGTTCACACAAATCAACTTTTGTTGATCAAGTAAATTTATCGCTTTGAAAAGGAAAAATTTTTTTTATGTAAACCGTATTCATCCAGTTTTGCGTAGTTTTAAATCGAATGTGCTATTATTCCATCAAATCACCGAATAAACATAAAAAACAAATAGCATTACAATTTAAAGTCTTTTATAACCAGATGTTAAGGTACGGTCACACTTGGCAAACATTTGCCCAAAAAAAGCGTAACCAATGTTTGTGAAAAACCATTTGATTCAGACAAGTGTTTCTTAAGTTTAACAGTTTCATAAACAACTAATAGACAACGTCATTGATTCCAACATTATTGGAAACTATTTAACTTAACAAACAGGTATCTGAATTGAAAGCTTTTTCATTAATATTTTGTGGTCACGTTTTTTGAGCAAATATTTGCCCAAGTGTGACCATCCCCTTAGACAAATTACATGCAGTTTGAATTTTTTTTTTGTCAAAGATTTGGAGCCGATCATTTTTAATGCAAATTTTTTTAATTAAAAATGTAATTTTCTTTACGTCAATAAATCGCGTAATTACCCGAATATTTCACTTAAATTACAATCAATTATACAAATTAGTTTGAGTGTTATATTTTTACGCGAAAGAACGTTAAGCATGTCTATATGCATTTCATTGGTGCTTTACCAAAAATTATCAGTAGACTTCAACCACACGTTTTGAATGCAATAAAAGCACGAAGAATAACAAATTCAAAGAACCCTTAACACTGTTGTTTACAAGCTTACACAACACAGAAGTTTGTTTATGCATGTAAAGAATTAATTAATTCATCTCATACATATACCCAGCCAGAAATTTTTGAAATTTTCAATCCTTTTTTGATCGTGTAAGTGATTAATCAGTTTTTGATCACGAATAGTGATCTAAAAAGACTCAGCAAGGTGATTTTTCAGAAAACTATCTTCCAAATGCTAGATGGGTAATAATATGTATAAACTGCGTAGTTACGTGTGTGTGCAGTAAGAAATAGATGTAGTCGTAGTTATGTCAGTTTGAATTTCTGTCGAAATCGGGTCTAAATATTTTCGTGCAAATATAGCTTGATAAGACGAGCCATAATCAATCAAAATCTCGATTTCGAATTTTTGTGTGGTTACGTCCGTTTGCATTATTATAGAAAATTCGTAAGTTCTTTCGACATTTAAATGATATTTTAGCAATAGTAGTCTATGGTTTCGAATTGTACAGCCCAATTCCAAATATTCCCACTGAATTATTTTTTTATCCTAAACAGATTGAATTTGCCTTGGATTGAGCTAAAAATTTAAATTTTAGGGAGAACTTCGAATTTTCGAAATCAGCTATTTTGATTCAAGGGGATCAAATCTGTAATTCGAAACGAAAGTAAATGCTTTCGAACTTGTATGTTAACATTACAATTTGAGAGCAATTTATTTCCTTTCGAATTACAGAGTAGGCCCCCTGACCTTGGTCTCAAAACGTAACTAAGTTCAATGAAGAATGATAATTAAAAAAATAAGACAATTCAAAGGTACATACAATTACAACACATTCCTGAATATGGATAAAATCCATCTTTAATTTAAATCAAAGCATTACAAGATTAAAATATATCTCAAATAACGCGAATATATTACAAATAAAAATATATATATATAAAAACTTTTGCCTATTCTTCTCCACCGCCTTCCTCGTCTTCATCAAATTCACCCTCCTCATCAGCAGTAGCTTCTTGATACTGCTGATATTCTGATACTAAATCGTTCATATTACTTTCGGCTTCAGTAAATTCCATTTCATCCATGCCTTCTCCGGTATACCAATGCAAGAACGCTTTGCGTCGAAACATAGCTGTGAATTGTTCAGATACACGTTTGAACAGCTCCTGTATAGCGGTAGAGTTACCAATAAAAGTTGCAGACATTTTAAGACCTCTGGGTGGTATGTCGCATACAGCAGTTTTGCAATTATTGGGAATCCACTCTACAAAGAAACTACTGTTCTTATTTTGTATATTTAGCATTTGCTCATCGACTTCTTTCATAGACATGCGTCCACGAAATATAGCAGCAACAGTTAAATAACGGCCATGACGTGGATCACAAGCAGCCATCATATTTTTGGCATCAAACATTTGCTGCGTTAGTTCGGGCACGGTTAGAGCTCTATACTGTTGAGAACCCCTAGAAGTCAGAGGAGCGAATCCGGGCATAAAGAAATGCAGGCGAGGGAATGGCACCATATTAACCGCTAATTTTCTTAAATCCGCATTCAACTGGCCGGGAAAGCGCAAACATGTTGTAACACCCGACATAGTCGCTGATACCAAGTGATTAAGGTCACCGTATGTTGGTGTTGTGAGTTTTAATGTTCTAAAGCAAATATCATAAAGGGCTTCATTGTCTATGCAATATGTTTCATCGGTATTTTCCACTAACTGATGAACACTTAGCGTTGCATTATAAGGCTCTACAACAGTATCCGACACTTTAGGTGATGGCACTACCGAAAATGTGTTCATAATGCGATCAGGATACTCTTCACGTATTTTCGAAATCAATAAAGTTCCCATGCCTGAGCCCGTGCCACCACCCAGAGAATGTGTTAATTGAAATCCCTTATTTTTATAACATATATTTACAGGAATTTTTGTCAAAATATTGAAATTTTCTATTTATGCATATTTACCTGTAAGCAATCACAGCCTTCAGATTCCTTGCGTACGACATCCAAAACAGAATCTACCAGTTCTGCTCCCTCTGTATAATGTCCTTTGGCCCAATTATTTCCAGCTCCTGACTGGCCGAAAACAAAATTGTCCGGTCTAAAAATTTGACCGAATGCGCCAGATCTTACGGAATCCATTGTACCAGGCTCAAGATCTACTAAAATTGCTCTCGGCACGTATTTTGCACCAGTCGCCTCATTATAATACACATTTATACGCTCGAGTTGCAGATCGCTATCACCATAATAAGTACCAGTAGCATCTATGCAATGTTCATCGGATATTACTTCCCAAAATTTACCACCAATTTGGTTTCCGCACTGACCGGCTTGTATATGTACAATTTCACGCATTTTTAGTTAGTATTTAACTTTAATTAATTGGGTTTTTCTATTGCAAAAAAAATCTATTTTCAGCGAGCAGAAATTTTTCTATCTACTTTTTTACATAAAAAATCTCACAAAATATATTCAAGAATTTTTTATTTTCAAAAATGTCAATATAGTATTTGAATTTTATCGAAAAGCTGTTGTGATATTTAAATCAAATTAAAATTCAAGTGTTTTTCGGCAAAGTGCATTGCACTTTGAAAATTAAAATTTTCGATTAGTAACTTACCATCAGAGGTCTCAGGTTTCTTTCGTATCGATTAAAGTACCTTCCCGTTGAGTCATAGCTTTGAAGTCTAAGCATGGCTTAAATTCGGACAATGCCCATTGAAATTTAACTGTCCATTTTACATATTCCACCCATCCGATTACTATAAAACTTTTTGCATACATATTAAACCCTTGCAACGACACAATGACGCTTTGGAAAAATGGGCGGAAACACCCAGTAAAATTTAACATATCTGCTATGTTGTAGAAATCGACCGTTTTCAAATCGCGCTCATTTCCAAAAATAAATTTCACTGAAAGATGATTTAAAGTATTTTCCTTCATTCTTTTTAAATTTTGGAACTTTCATGTTTGTTATGTTATGTTTCAATTGTTGTTGTTATCTTGATTTTTATTTATTTATTTTAAGGACATACGTACGGAGAAACTGTTATACGAGCTGATTATTCTGTGAGATTCTTCCACGAAACAGCGAAGAGATGGAACTGTTTAAGAACACTATAGAGACTATCTAACTAGTCTGTCATAAAACATGACTGCATCCGGGCTTTCAGATATGGCGATTTATCGCCAATCGTGGCAATTTTTGAACTTTTTTGGCGTCCAAATTTTAGTTTGGCGACATGGCGATTTTTCTGGCGATAAATAAATTTATTGGCGATTTTAGGTGTGTTTTTTTCCTCTACATTGGGATGCCGCGGGATCCCAATTTGCACGAAAAGCGTTCCCTTACTCGAAAATTGGGTAAATGAGAGAAATTTTGTGAGAGTAATTTTGTTCTTCTTCTTGCACGAAACAGCCCGTACTTTTTCTTCGTACTAGTTTGTGCAAACAGAAAAATAAACAATTACAAAGAAAATAACATTTGCCTAAACACTAAAAAAAATGGAAAAATGTATGAAAAAATTTTTAAAAACTAGTGGCAAACAAAGTTTTATAAGTTGTTATATCAAATTAAGATAAAAAAAACCTGTATAAGTATGCTGAATCATGTAAGTAAATACGTGCGTGTGTATGTACATAAGTATAGTTTAGTTATGTGTATACGTATGTATATCATACATCCAGTGACGTTTATTTTCGTGTTAAAATGTTGGTTTTTCGCGTTCTCGTACTTTTGTGCATTTTTGTATATTATTGAGCGAAATTGTAGTTTCCTCTCATTTTACCGATCTTTACCCAAAAAGTAAAGAAACAAAGCTTTTACTGGCGATAAATAAATTTGTTGGCGACTATTATGGCTATTTTTTAACAAAATTGAACTTGAAATTTTTCTAATTCAGGAAAATTAGTTTGTTGAAGGAGCAGTTTCAAAAACAAATCCGACCAAAATTCGTCTGCAAGAAATTAAAACAATTTGATTTTGATGATTTTTCTTATATTAATTATAGTCATTAATGCGTTTTGAATTTGGATGAGAAAAATTTACAAGAAATAATTCTTGGAGATTTTATTTCTAATTTTGGCGATTTTCTGATAAATTTTGACACGATAATTTTATAAAAATTTATATTAAAAAAGTGTTATATAAAACCAAATTTATTATCAAATATTTACCAAGAAAAACTACATAAATCTGATTTTTGGCGATTTTTAAAATCAATTTGGCGAAATAGGTCGGAAAAAATCTAACAACCGCATGATAGATGTTTTGACGAGTCGTATAATGCTCGGTATTCTTTTCATATTTATTGCTTGCAATGACATTATTTTTGAATTTGAATTTTGTAAACTTAAAAAACCGCATTAAGCCATCTGCAATTTGTTTAATCTTAATTTTTAATTTCGAGTGTTTTTTTACTTTCAGGGCGAACGATAGGTTCGATCGAACATTTATTCATATTAAAAATAAAAACATAAAACTCAAATTTGTTTTTGTTTCCAATATTAACGTTAATTCACATTTAGATTAACAGTCCCTTAAACAAAAAATACATACTTTATTTATTAATTATTTTTTTTATTTAAATTTAAACTTTTTACAAAAACAGAAATGACCACCTGCGCGTTTTAGACTCAAAACTTAATTAAAAGATTAATGAAAACGAAGAACAAACTATGACACGCTGTTTGTTTCTGTTTATGCATAACAGTAAATTGTTTATAAATACAAAAAAAATAACAAACATTTTTAATAATTAAACATTTCAAGATTAAAAGGCGAGTGTTTCCAAAAAAAAGTTTTAAGAAGATTTTGAAGATTTGTCCAGGACTTTCATGTTAAACATTCCAAGATGAACAGACGATCGTGTCAGAAAATGTGATAAAAGATGATAATTAAGAAAAAAAAGATGTTTTTGTTATTGTTGCTCGTCAGGTCAACAGAAGATTTTTTTAGGAGTTGTATACTAAACACAAAATCGTCAAGGCTGTTTGTTAGCTGAGTTACATATCGAGCCTTATTTTCGATTTAATCGTAAGGGACAAAAAAATTTTTTTTTAATATTCATATATGTTTTTGTATGTAAATTGTCGCTTACGATAAAATTATAGAACCAGTATCTTAAAAGTTATCAAAAATTTTGGCATTTTGATAATTCTAAACTGTGGGTAGGCCCATAAAAAAAGTATATTTTCGATTACATGTCGCTTACGATAAAATCCGAAATAAGGGTCGAAATTATTGTATTATTTTTGGAATTTAAAAGATTAAAAAATAATACAATATATGTATTTTGTTGTATTCTGTGTTCCAAATGGAACAAAAATGCCAAAAGCACGTAGCCAAAAAGCCAGGGTATCCCACGTGTAGAAGCTTCCTTCGGTTGCTGCGGACGACCTATACCTTCGTATAGGAAGTAGGAGTTTCCAAGATCCACTCCTAGAGTTTTTTATGGTCTCCACCAGTTAATCTTATTAAAAACGTTTGCACTTGATAATGGAAAATTCCACAAAAAACTAACTGTAAGCGATACAGTTAGTTGCGGTAACCATTAACAAGTGCGAGTGAGACGCAAAACTCTCGAAGGCCAATAAACAACAGTGGCCTGGTTGGTGATGTTGACTCGCCCAGAGCTGCTTTAGGACTGTACAATATATGTAGATTTCATTTCGTCTACGACTAAAGCGAATTAAATTCGCTGTAGCTCCTTTTTTGCCTTGGACACAGTTTTTTTCTTATCGTAAATATACAATTTTACTTATATATACTTATACATATGTATGTATGTACATACACATATACATATCGTTACCTTAATATAGAAAGGCCCTAACTCGTTTTTTTAATTGATTAATTTTGTATTTTTCGACAGAACATCGAAAAATTAAAAAAAAAATCTTGATTTCAAAAAATAATTGGTTGGGGCCTTTCTATATTAAGGTAACGATATGTATGCACGTACATATCGTCGCTGTTTTAACTAACTGACCTAACTAACATTTTAAAAATTTAACAGGAAAGCAGCTTTTATGGTTGTTTTATACATTCATTCTTATGGCTGCGTTAGAAATCTTTTTACTTATATAGGCACAAAAGTAATGCTTACAGTCGTGAAAATTGTAGGCAATGTGTATTATGACTTATAAAGTCTAGTAGAGGACTTAACTTATTTTTCAAAAAAATGTCAGTTAGGTCGTTTAGTTAAAACAGCGACGATATGTGCCAGAACACAAGAAATACTAAGTTCATTTGTGCATTAATTTTGTTTTTGTTTCGGACTTTGTTTTGATCCCTTTTACCTAGGGTGTAGTACAGCAGGGACTATCGGAAGAATATTTTAAAATTCTATAACCAACACATTTCGAAGACTTTGAGGTCTTATTTTTGGCACAACAATTCAAATAACAATGGGATGACGTACGGTAACAATCACAATCAGCCAACTCAGGCAGGGATTGATATCAAACTGAAGTTCGTTTTAAGCTTATGGTACTGGCAATTATATCTGTGGGCCGAAAGTCGGGATCAGCAAACGTTTCATGATTCATACACCGTGTACCACCCAAACAAGTACACGAACAAATTGAAGCGGTTTCTTCCAATTCTGTCATATAATTTGAACTATTTAGAAGCTTTCCGTGTACATTGTAACTGTGCTCTGTATCGAACGTGACTGGTTGACTAGCTGCAATCTGATTTTGTGCATCTTGCTCATCTCTCTTTGCATCTTCGGCTTGCCTTTAATAATATGAAGTTAATAAAAAAGAATTAAGATGAAAAGTAAATAAACTGAATAAACTTACATAGTCATAAAACGTAAGACCAACAAATTAATACTAGCCGCCACCACCGCCAGACCAAACAATATAAATACCAAACTTAAAGCCACGTAGCCGGGTTTATTCATTAGGGCCTGATCGTTTTGCAATGCCACATAATCGCCAAAACCTATTGTTGTCAGAGTGACGAAACAATAATAGAAGCTATCGAAATAACTCCATCCTTCATAACGTGAAAATACAGCTGCGCCTGTTGTAATAATTATGGAGGACAACATGCCGGTAGCCAACATCAGATTCATTTCAGTAGCTTCGGTATGTGAACAATGCATATAACGCTTAGCTCTTCTAATAATAACCGAAGCAAATTTATTTAAACGTTCACCAATCGATTGAAACATAACTAAACCCAGTGGGATGCCAACCTAAGTATATACAAATGTACGTATGTATACATTTTTTAAATATAAAAACAAATTGTTAAATAGAAAAGAGAAGGGATTTTCTAAAAAAAATGCATAATATACTTTTTGATTGATTATGATGTGATTAACCAAAATACATCTTTCCTAAAAATTTTGCTCACATACTCGTATGTTCAAAAATACCGATTTTATTCATTATTCAATTTGGCGTCTAACAAATAAATAGTCTTAAATTAAGAAGGCTTTTTGCTTCTCCTGTAAAAAAGTAAAAAGTGTATTTTTGGACTTTAGGTGACGATATGTACATATTCCCTAATTTTAACTTGAAAAATGAATGCACGATGGAGCAAAAATTGATATTTATTTATTTCTGGAATTGTGCAGGTTAGAAGTTCTCTGGAAATTTTCATTTTAATTAGTTAAGAACTTTCCTAACTGTGAAGTATCCCTCATTTAAAAAATATAAAATTTAATATTCGCAACTACGGTCAGGATTAGAGATGGACACGTGTCGTGTTTTTTTTTTTTTTTTTTTTTTTTTTTGTAAGACGAATACGCACGACTCATCACAAAGTGTTCGTGACAAAAAATCTGATTTCGCGCTTGGTATACATTAATTTCCAGTAAAGAAAAAATTTAATAAAACAGGCAACACGAGCAAATTTATTGATAGTGTATGGGTCTCTTAAGCTTAAAGTTCTTAAATTAAACAAAAAGTTGTATTTATTTGAATACAAAAAAAATATATATTTTGCTATTCAATGTCATTTCGTGCGTTTTGTGTTGTGTCGTTTTGGGAAAATTTCCACATGCGCCCATCTCTAGTGCGAAGTAATTAATAAATGTTTGGGATTTTCGTCTGCTTTTGTATGTCATACATATCGCTAAATAATTAAAATAAAATGTTTTTTTTTTGAGTTAATAATGCAGTATTCGACAGTTCGTGTTTTATCTTGATTATAATTTCATATATGTATGTAAATACATACATAGCTTGTACTACCAGAAGAGAAGAATATTTTTTCAACTCTTCATTGAGTTGTAGGTAAATTGAAAACTTTAAACACGTTTTCTGCAAAACTAGTTTTTTTTTGAGTTATGGTACTATTGAAGTAAATGAGCGATATGTATGATTATGTCCTTATACTAGTGATTTTCCGAATGTGCATTTTTGATATTAGCGAATACGAATATAAACATCTGAAACAATGCAGAAAATTAACTTTATACCAAAAAATCTAGAGACAAATTGAAGTCAAACTGTTTACATGGTTTTCGTTTCCTCATTTCTTCTCCTTTTACATTTTTAAATGTTCTTAATATATGTATATATGTACAGAAAAAGCTTAATTCCATATCAAACTACAATATTTGTTAGCAATAAAGGTTAAATTTTTATAGAATGAAATATTTTTATTAATTAATATGATTTTCTCAAAAAGAGAAGGAAAATTAAACTAGACTTTTAGCTGGGGGTACGGCGACTAGAACTCTCTTTAAACTCGTAACAGGACACACATCAATCTTAAATGCGATCAGTTTTAGCGATAAGGTATCAGTTACCCCTGGGTTCACGGACTACAACGTCGTTGAAGTTGATTTTAGTAGAACACCCTCACTGGTAATTCCTGATAAGGACTATTTGATCAGATCCGATAAGCAATATGAGGGTAGTGCGGTGTTTACAGACAAGTAAAAAATTGGGGAAGGCATAAGGGCTGGTGTCTATATCTTGGGAACGAACATTCGTAGTTCAGACTGCCGAATGAATGCAGCGTTTTTGAAGCTGAGATCTTGGCGATCCTCAGGACCATGGAACTGCTGGTCAGAAATGTAGCTGAAGGGGAGAAGGTAACCTTCTACGTCGACAGCCAAGCAAATCGAAACTTGTTAGTGACTGTAGCAGACCCCTCAACTTGCTTATGGACAAATATAGTGTCAGACCATGTTGGCTTCTTGGCCATAGCAGTTTTGAGGGAAATGAAATTGCCGATGAGCTGACAAGAATAGGGTCGGCGTTAGATGAGGGAATGTGTGAAAGATCGGTGAAATTACCGATAGGTCATGGAACTGAGTAATTGGGTAGAGAGCAGGACCAACTGTTCATGGCGAAGTAGAAAGCATTGTAGAGTCATTAGGGCTGTGTGCCCAAAACTTGACTCCGGAAGATCCAAACTGCTACTGGATATGAATAGGAAGGCAATGTGAATCGTGATAGGCGTGTTGACTGGTCACTGCTCGATCAGAGCAAGAACCAGCGTTTGGAAAACTGCCACATCTGCAAAGTAAATTTGCAGAATATGGTTGCACAAAAATGGACAGGTGACTAAGACCATATTTCCATGATGTTATTAACAGTATTCTTAAAAATGTTTTTGTGACTGACTGTACACTTCCTATGCCTTCACATAGGAAGTAGCAACGTGGATGTTAAGGAAATTCCACAAAAGAACCGCAAGATTATACGGTAATCCGTGGCAGATCAGTCAACCAGTGCGAGTGAGTCGCAAAACTCTCGAAGGCCAAAAAACAACAGTGGCCTGGTTGCATTTAAGAGATAATTGCCAACGACACGTGATGTTGACTCGCCCAGAGCTGCTTTACGACTGAAGCCTGATTATTTTTTACCTTCTTCTGTAAAGTTACAGTTATTTGAGTTACGCTAAATTTACGCATGAAAGTACTTTCTTGAAATTTCTGTATACGTATTATGAATAAAAATTCTAATGAAATAAATGACATTCATGAAAATTTCTTGCTAATTTTCATAGGAAAGTGAAAGTTCATTTTAAAAATGTCGTCGAAAAGTAACCCTACGTCTATACCTGATATATTTTTGTCATGACAAATTTCACATTCCATACATGAAAAACAGCTCACATAAAAAAAATTTGTGATTTGAACGGGCTAAGGTTCGTATTGCTTTTTAAGCCAAATTACATGTGATAATTATTAATGAACAAATAACAACAAAGCAATACGAACCTTAGCCCGTTCAAATCACAAATATAGAAACAAATGGAGTTCGAATAATAAAATTAACTAAAATTAATAGCCATGGGCCTATGGCAAAAATTAAAAATAAAAAATATACTTAATAGTAACAAACCAAAAAAGTTTGTCTTAAGTAGAACAAAAATAAGCAAATTAACTAACATGTGCATAATTAGTAAAAAAACAAACGACAATGGTAAGACTGTTGTAAACATAGAGATGGTAAAATTGAGCTTTCATTACAAAAAAGCTTTCAGCAAATTGAATGAAATAAGATGAATCAAAATAATTCACACATTCCATTTGCAATAATGCTAAGTATATAAAGCAGAAATCTACATCTACTCACACCACACACAGTGGACCAAACACAAAAGAACGCTGATGATAAAGGTTTAGTGGCCTTCGAAAACGGCTGGCTGTTTCGTTCAACTATGTGTTGTTAGTCAGAATATTTAAAACAGACTTTGTTGTTATTTGTTCATTAATAATTATCACATGTAATATGGGTTAAAAAGCAATACGAACCTTAGCCCGTTCAAATCACAAATATAGAAACAAATGGAGTTCGAATAATAATTAAAATTAATTAAAAAAAACTATTTTTCAATATACAGTTTGACTTTTGTCATGATAAAAATATATCAGGTGTAGACGTAGGGTAAAGTTGGAAAAATTGTTTTTTTTACTATTTAATTAGAGTTACCCAGAACATCACCTACACAAATTTATAAGGCAATTAATTGGGAATAACTATTACTGTTAATATTGTAATTGTATTATTGTTTTCAAAAGGCATGAAGTGTCTTCTCCATGTATATTTGAACATGAGATATTATAATTCTTTAAATATTTATACAAAATAAGGATAATTTATAATAACTATTTATTAAAATCCTGTATATTTGTACAAAACTTTTAAGGGGGTAACACTGTTAACATTTTTTCATTTTATTTCTGAAAACATCAAAAATTTACTTTCTTGAAAAAATCGCTAAAAGCTGACTGGAAATTAAAAACAATGTAAGTGTGTTAGTGAAAAAATGTGATTGCATTGCTACTTTCTTGCAATTAGTTTCATGTGTAAATGGTAGGTTAGGGCCTTTCTACTTGTGACCAACAATACGAAACAACAGTGAAACGCACATATGAACTAGATCGTGAGCTACTCTAAATTTAAGGTATTTTTAAAGAATATTCAATTATATTTTAAGGTGAACAAATAATTTTCGGACAAATATCTATTAAAATGTAATCTTAAAAAAAACAAAATAATTAAGAAGAGAAATATCAAGTGCGTAGTTTTTTTTGTTCTATATTAACAGATCTGTATAGCTTTCACAATGCTCAAACTTTTACAAAAGAGCTTTTGTGCTTTCACACCGACGAAAGCACAAAAGTCAATCAGATCTCGGTGACAACAAAGGAACAATTAAAAATTTAAGAGCTTTAAAAGCTGTTTACCTCAAATGCAAATATCAGAGTATGTGTGTTTGGACGTAGCTGCTTTAGAGGAAAAAGTTGTCGCACGGTGGAGGATGTGGTCGAACAGGCCTTAATACATACAACAAATTTGAAAATAGTACGTTTAATTACAAGCAACAACAATAAATCACATTACTGTCTTTTCTAATGGACATTACTTTGAATCATTTGATATCTGAAAAACCCCTATAATGCGTATGTTTAAAGCCCTCCCTTTAGATTGCACGCGGAAGGTAAATCAAGACCAAAACTCAGTTTCAATAAGCTTGCTATTATTGGAAATTCTAACAAAAATAAGGCAAAAAGCACCACGTCTCTTAATGTCTTTTTTCTTTTTAATTCTTGTTTATTTGGTAAACATTTGCCCAAAAACGCGTAACCACTAAATACTAATTAAAAAAGTTTTGATTTTATTTATTAAGATAAACAGTATCAAACATAACTAATAGATGATGTCCACGGGATCCAATATTATTGGAAACTGTTTAACTTAATTAACTCTTGTCCAACATTTTGTAAACTGTTTAACTTAATAAATTCTTGTCTGAATTGAACGGGGTTTTTTATTAGTATTTAGTGGTTGGTTTTTTTTGGGTTAATGCTTGCCAATTGTGACCGTACCTTTATAAGCTTAAGCTATTTCAAGTACTGAAGATTCAATTTCACGGAGACAAAAATTAAAATAAATAATTAAATAAAATGTTAATTAACTGTAGATATATACTTGCCATTGCATATGCCATACAAAAAGCTTTCCCTCCTATTGTTACTGGAGTCGAATGACCATATCCAATCATTGCTAATACAACAGTGGCAAAATAAAACGCTCCCGCAAATTTCCATTGTGGACCTGCCTTATGGGGCTTATTTTCTATTATAACAATTTCCATCATACGAAAATCCTCAACTGAAACATTGTATTTCTTAACAAAATTATTTTTAACAGCTTGCAGAAAGTCCCAACGTCTCGCCTCAAAATCAGATTCCAAACTGTCAAATACGGCTGCACCAATTAACAAATAGGTAAATGTGCAAACCACTAACGAAAGTGTTCTAACATTTTGACGCTTCATGCTGCACTGTGTCACTAAGTCAAAAATATAATCACACTGTGATTCAATGAGCATTCAATTGCTTTATACGAAAAGAAAACTCAAACGTGTCTGATATATTTTATGTACATCGAACAGAAACCAATCGTCTTTAAATACATGAATTTTTATTCATATGTAATATCTATGTAAGTTTTATTCGTATGTATTTGAATTCGCCAATTTCTTAATACTATATAATCAATATATCCTAGATGTAAATGATGTACTTAAGAACATACATACATTTGTATTTGGCTGTTGACAGTCAGTTTATAAATTTCACTAGACAATATAAAAATGCGCAGAATCCTTGAAAAATTTAGTATAAAGTGACACTTGACTTGGAACATTTACATAGTTATTAAATAATAATATCAATATATTATAATAATCCCTTAGAAAAATATTAATGAAACTCAGTTATAATAATTATTAAACTGAATTTTAAAAGAAAACAATTTCCTGTTTTTGTATGTATGTATGTATGTATTTAGTAACTTGCTTGATTATTTCAATAAAACGTCATGTCATAAAAATCCTTTGGGAAAATAAAAAGAAAGGACCAAACAAATTCCTTTCCAAACCGTTATTTACGTATTGCTTCATCAATGTAACGAGTAATAGTTCGTAAACGTCAAACAGCGAAAGAGGTCAGAAAACTCCTTGAAAAATCTATAAGTTGAAAAAAGAAAAGTTGCAAAAAAAAATTAAAGAAATTAAATTCTTTGAGTAACTCAAAGCAAAAAATTAATTTTAGCAATACAAAAAGAAAACAGCCAAAGAAACATGTCTCCAAATCCTCATTCACCTTTGCCACCAGCTACAATGTCGTCTGGAGAGTTTGGGAATCTCTTGCGTAAATTTAAATTAGTATTCCTAGGTGAACAGAGTGTTGGAAAAACCTCTCTTATTACACGCTTCATGTACGACAGCTTCGATAATACTTATCAGGCTACGATTGGTATAGACTTCTTATCGAAAACCATGTACTTGGAAGATCGTACTGTGCGTTTGCAATTGTGGGATACGGCTGGTCAAGAACGTTTTCGTTCTTTAATCCCCTCTTACATACGCGATTCTACGGTAGCAGTCGTAGTCTATGATATTACTAACACAAATTCATTTTATCAGACTTCTAAATGGATTGATGATGTGCGCACGGAAAGGGGTAGTGATGTCATAATAATGTTGGTTGGAAACAAAACTGATTTGGCTGATAAACGTTTGGTATCCACTGAGGAAGGAGAACGCAAAGCGAAAGAACTAAATGTGATGTTTATAGAGACTAGTGCCAAATCAGGTTACAATGTCAAGTTATTATTTAGGCGTGTAGCAGCTGCTCTGCCTGGTATGGACACTTCTGCTGATAGCAAGCCATCAGAAACTATGCAAGACATTCAATTGGGCCAACAGAACGAGCAAAAGGACCCCGAGGGTGGTTGTGCCTGTTAAATTAGCAAGATTTTTAAGCTACATAAGAAACTAAGTAAACAGAATTCTATTATTTTCTTTTGAATATTTGCTGTGATGAAGATTAATTTAAAAAAATTGGAAAATCGAACTTTAGTGATTGGTATTGATGCATAAACGATTCTTAGTAATACAAATTTTTTATTGCATCACAATGCTTAATTAAATGAAATTAACTTTGACGAATTATAAATATATAAAAAATAAAAATACATACATACGTATTAATTAATTCCTGTAGACGTTAAAAAAGTTAAAAATTAAAATACAATCTTAAGTTTATTTTTAAAGCTTAAAAAATGCATAAAAGAAGCACGCACCGAAGCATGTATTTATTTTCAACTTTCTGTTTAATTTAAATCAAAATTAAGTAAAATAAATAGCAATAATTATAAAAAATTATTTCTATTGAGTATTTTTTAAGAATAACTAAAATACATATACATATGTATTTTTAACTTCCCGTTATCAAAACTGGAGAAATAGGGTTTTCATCATTTTGCGATAATGTCACATACATATGTATGTATGACAATAA
Source organism: Tachina grossa (assembly GCA_949987645.1). Classification (NCBI taxonomy): domain Eukaryota; kingdom Metazoa; phylum Arthropoda; class Insecta; order Diptera; family Tachinidae; genus Tachina; species Tachina grossa. Next base: position 158,021,657 of record OX465274.1, on the reverse strand, counting down.
GTGTATTCGTTTACTTTTGCAGTAAAATGCAGTAAATGAGTAGTAACTGCGAAAATTTTAAAATTTACTCTCAAAGAGCTGTTACCGAAAAAAGTACGCGAAAGGAAAAATAGTAAAAATTAGTAAGATTAAAGAAACAGCCCAGATACTTTACAGTTTTACAACTCTGAGTAATTAAAATAAATTGCAAAACAAAAGGATTAATAAAATATATTACAAAATATGTATACTTACAGCTATTATTACTATGATTTATAAATTAATTATTTTTTTAATGACTCACGATTTTTATTTAACCTTTTCTCAAATTTTTACATTTTTCATTTGCTTACTTTTCATTTGTTTACATTTTGAATCATATGTTTTTATCTTAATAAACTTTACTACGACAAATTTGTGCAGGAAAAATTTGCAAAACACTCAGTCAAGAACTGTCACTTTACTCTTTCAATTTGTGTTCTCATTTACTGTATTTTGGGTAAACGAACGCAATTTAGTAAAATGCAGTAAAGTTCAGTAAAAATTTGTAAAAACTTTTGAGTACGCGAACGCAATTAATGTATGTGTATATGTGTGAACTTCTCGTAACTTGAGAAGGGCTTAACCCAATAGTTATCAACCTCTTTTTTTGCGGCACACTTTAACGATTTCAAAATTTGACGGCACACAAACAAAAATATAAGCTTAAAAATTATTTACTTACCTTTAACACATTGCGTAAAATAGTTTATGATAATTATTTTAAATGTGTGAAATAAAATAATACGTACTACAAAAGTAACACAACGTTTATTAAGGGATTGATTACAAGTTAATAATAAGAATAGTTTAATGCAAAATTTGAGTTTGGTGTATTTGGTATTAAAAATTATTGATATTTTTTTAGTTTTAATGTTGGTTAATGCTGAAAATCTGAATTCAAGATTAATAGTTATGATGATAATAATAATAATATGTTTAAATCTTTTTGGATATCATTAAATAACTGTATATAATGTTAATCCAAAATCAATTAATTGATTTTTCTGAAAATTTCAAAATGAAATCTTGACTATTGGAAAGCAAAATTAGTTCTTCCTATTCACTTAAAGTTAAGTCTAATAAAGAAATATCCATTATGAGGAATGGATTGCGAACCCAATCAACAAAGTTGTTCCGTAAATCGCACTTTTTGAAATCGTGCGATTTCCAAAAGTGAAAATTAATGTTCAGCTGATCGAGCATTCCAAGTTAATTTCGTATAAAACATTGATCGGCGTTTCTTTGCACAATTGTGCTGAGAACATTCACACGTATTTTTACCCTCTTTATGCTTGGAACACAACTGGGGCGAACGACGAATTTCGTCCACATATACCAATTTTTTGGTATTGTGTTAAAGTGACGTCGATGACGACAACTGGAATAAGGGTGAATTTTTCTTTGTGTTTGGTGGGTAGCTCGCAACCTCAATGCATTGAGATTACACCAATACATTCAAAGCGCCTACCACTGGTATAAAATATCTTAAACATCTAAAAAATTAAAACCAATTAACAAATTGCAATAAGCACCTTTTAGGCTGTGTATGTATTTGTCTTTTGGAATGTCACTTTTTCACATGGTAATTTTGTACATATAGTCTGAACACCTTTAAAAAATAGCATGTGTTATTTCTCTGTTTACAATAGACAATTTTTATTTAGAGCGTGTTCTATTTTCAAGTGACAAAAGCCTATAGTACACGGCATGTAAAAAGCCACATGCGTATGTGGCGATAACGTCACAGGTATTGTCAGCATGTTGGTTGCATTTTTTTAAATTACTATTAGTGCTACAGGCGGTAAAATTATGATAGTATTTTGTCCCAAAATACAATTGTGACACATGTACCCGTATCGAACACATTTTCTGAGGCTGCACATCTGTAAGCATGTGAATATCTACATGTACATATATTACTAGTACACGGCATGTAGCAAATGTAGCTACGTGATGGCGCAAAAATTATGTCAGAGCCACATGCACATGTGGTTTTTTACATGCCGTGTACTATAAGCTAAAGCATCTGACATCAGCTGGTTTAAAATAAAGCAAGTACTTGTGGCGTTAAAAATAAAGTAAAATTGTAAGATAAATAATATTGTTACGAAAATAGCCGTCAACAATGTTAAGCAACATTACACAAAAATATTCCAACAGGGTTAATGTAAATGCTACGCGAAAATATTCCTACAGGGTCAAAGCAAAGAATAGTCTAGAAAGTAGCCAACAACTAAATAAGCATGCCTAGCTTGATTAAACAAGCAAAAGCAACAACAACAAAAAAAGCGTCTGCTTATTATGAAGATTCACATATTTGTACACATACATACATGCCAATTCAAACGAAAAGCAAAAGATAAACAACCACCGTGTGTTGCTTAGTTAATGATGTACACACGTACGCATATACACATCTATGTACATAGTTACCACATGAACTTAATTAGGCAGCATATAAGATGATAATGATCGTCTAGACATTGCTTGAAACTTCTAGTGGAATTTCTGTGAAATATAAATAGAGGTGACGCATCCAATGAGTTAGTGAGTTGCAGTCGTAAGTCAGTCGCGAACAGTTATAGTTAGTGCTAATCAGAAAGTAGTGAAGTTAAGAACTCGTTAGACAGTTGTGAATTAATAATAGTCTGTCGTGGAATTGAGATTATTGTGGAGTCTATCGTGTCGACTGGAGTAAAGGGAACAGCGCAGCGAATAGACGTGTATAAGGGTGTAAGTAAAGCCAGTGAGTCTTTATTGGTGTATCAACTGTAAGTGTCGGCAGAGTGAGTGCCGTGTGTGACGAGTAGCAGACAAAGAGGTGTCACGTGATTACTTGCGCAGCCAGCTAAGAGACGTGCGTAAACTACAGCGAGGAAGGCGTAGTGGTAACCAGTTGTGAATATCTGTGTGTAATTTATTAGTTTAAGTTGTATTAGTGTATTTAAGCTCTTGAGTAATTTAGTATAAGTGTATTTGTAAATAAAACTTGTATCATTCTTAACCCTAATTACTACACTCGGCTCTTGTATTCATTTGCAAATCTTCGGATCTACGGAAAAGCGTTTTTATAGAGAGAAAAACGTAACATTTGGTGTCAGAAGTGGGATTTGCAAATACAAGCGATACGTTTAAAAAGGGTTAATCATAAAATAAGAGTGATACGAAAAGAAGAACCACACACGTTTGAAAAGTTTAAACGTAATAATTGGTTTTGAGGAAAATGAAATTTCAAGAGCTTAAGTTGGAGCAACTCAAGGAAGAGTTGAATAATCGAAAACTGTCGACAACTGGTAATAAAGTACAACTACAGGAGAGACTACTGCAAGAGTTCCAGCGGCGCAACATCGACATTGAAACTTATGAGTTCGATGAAAAAGAAGAAATTGAGGTATGTACTCGTGCAGCGGCAACCAGTACAGACATCGGTGCAATGTTTGCTGCTTTGATGAGTAAAATGGAGGCAAACAACCAGAAAATGGAAACAATGCTTCAAGAAACTTCTAGAGCAAACAATGAGAAAATGAAGGAATACAACGACAAACTTCTACGCCAAATGGATGAGAGACTTCAGGAGTATTCTAGAACTATGATGAGCGATTTGCATGAAACATTAAGAGCTAACAACGAGAAACTTCTAGGTCAGATGGATGAGGTGTTTGACAAATGGAAATGGAAAACTGTGCCTAACGTTCCAGAATCACCTAGAGCCATAAATGAGAAAATTCAAGAAATGCCTGAAGCCACAAACAGACGGGCCGGTGGTGTAGAAATCCAAGTCAGTAAATCTAACGAAAATAATACTGGCTTCAATGACATTTCTGGCAAAGAGAAAAACGTTGACCAAAGACTGAAGGCAGAAGATGAAATCAGCAGTGGTCAGTGTCAACAAGTTGGACGTGAGCCAGAAGTTTCCAGCGAAATAAATGAAGCTCGTGACATAGAAGTTTTCATCAAAGCAAAGAACGTTGCTGACTTAGCTGGTAGTCAAGCTGCTTGTGACACAGCGGAACTACCTATGGATGAAATGGTCTCGTTTGCTGGAGTTAAGGTAACTGCTAAGATGAAATCCAGGCCACCAGTATGGAAAGTGTGCAGTATAGAAACAGCCAGGGAGAAGAAGACAACTTCTGTACAGAACCTCAAGCGTGTGGTAAGGCCAGCTCTAGTCAAGAGACCAAATAGAGTCAGAGTCAAAGGCCATAAATGTGGAAAAAGTTGTCATCTCCATCGTAAGGCACGGCAAGCTGCAGTGGAAATACGAACCAAAGCCAGATGTCAAAGAAGGTTTCATCTCCAGCATGTGGAAAGGCAAGCTATAAGTGAAAGACGCAGCAGAGTCAGCACCAGGGGCCGCAAATATCGCAGAATTTCTCTCCAGCGTATGGCAATACAAGTCGCAGTTGAAAGACAAGGCAGAGCCAGAATTAAAGCCGACAAATATGGAAGAGGTAGTCGTCTCGAGCGTAACTACAAGGCGTTTAGAAAACGCAGAAAAAGAAAGGCGATGATGTGCCTATTCGGGACGAATAGGCTTAAGTGGGCGGCAGTGTTACGAAAATAGCCGTCAACAATGTTAAGCAACATTACACAAAAATATTCCAACAGGGTTAATGTAAATGCTACGCGAAAATATTCCTACAGGGTCAAAGCAAAGAATAGTCTAGAAAGTAGCCAACAACTAAATAAGCATGCCTAGCTTGATTAAACAAGCAAAAGCAACAACAACAAAAAAAGCGTCTGCTTATTATGAAGATTCACATATTTGTACACATACATACATGCCAATTCAAACGAAAAGCAAAAGATAAACAACCACCGTGTGTTGCTTAGTTAATGATGTACACACGTACGCATATACACATCTATGTACATAGTTACCACATGAACTTAATTAGGCAGCATATAAGATGATAATGATCGTCTAGACATTGCTTGAAACTTCTAGTGGAATTTCTGTGAAATATAAATAGAGGTGACGCATCCAATGAGTTAGTGAGTTGCAGTCGTAAGTCAGTCGCGAACAGTTATAGTTAGTGCTAATCAGAAAGTAGTGAAGTTAAGAACTCGTTAGACAGTTGTGAATTAATAATAGTCTGTCGTGGAATTGAGATTATTGTGGAGTATATCGTGTCGACTGGAGTAAAGGGAACAGCGCAGCGAATAGACGTGTATAAGGGTGTAAGTAAAGCCAGTGAGTCTTTATTGGTGTATCAACTGTAAGTGTCGGCAGAGTGAGTGCCGTGTGTGACGAGTAGCAGACAAAGAGGTGTCACGTGATTACTTGCGCAGCCAGCTAAGAGACGTGCGTAAACTACAGCGAGGAAGGCGTAGTGGTAACCAGTTGTGAATATCTGTGTGTAATTTATTAGTTTAAGTTGTATTAGTGTATTTAAGCTCTTGAGTAATTTAGTATAAGTGTATTTGTAAATAAAACTTGTATCATTCTTAACCCTAATTACTACACTCGGCTCTTGTATTCATTTGCAAATCTTCGGATCTACGGAAAAGCGTTTTTATAGAGAGAAAAACGTAACAATATTATAAAATGAAAAAATTTAAATGACATTAACAAAAGTGAGCATTTGTTTACCTTTATAGGTTATGTCAGATGTATATAACATACCAATTTGTGAACACAAAAATTATAAACCGTATGTAAAACGCAGATTTTGCCATACACAGAAAATATCATGTGTATAAAAAAGTGACATTCCATAAGGCAAATACATATAATGTGAACACAGCTTTAGGCTTTCACTTCTTCATAAAGCTACATTTGCTGCCTTCTCGGCTAAGTGTGTCGCATTTGGATTTCCTGACACACACTGTAAAAATTTTACGGCATGTAGCCACTACTAGTTATTTAAAAAAAATGCAACCACCATGCTGAAAATTCTCGTGACATCATAGCCACATGCACACGTGGAATTTTACATATCGTGTATTATAGGCTTAACACAAGCAAAAACTCTTATTAAAACCGACAAGCCTCTTACTTTTTTTTAAATTGTAGCATGCTTTTGGGGGCGTCCAATTATTGAGATCGGTCTGTTGTTAAAATAATACACAGGGTGCTTCAAGTATGTCTTCTACTTAATGCCTAAAAAACTTGTGAAGGATTTTTTTCTACCGATTATTTTTTGCTGTTCTGAGCTCCCAGTATACATACATATATTAAGTTAGCTCGTGGCGAAACTTATAAACTTTTTTCACTAAATAAATAAATAATGTTTTAATTTATTTCTGTTAGAAAAATTGTGTTACATAAACTTAATAAATTAAACTGAGGCGTTACAATAAAAAAAAATCAAATTACATAATGATGTACATATATGAGAGCTTACCACATTCAGTGCAGAAAAAATCATGGGTGTTTTTGTAAACGTAAAAAATTGTAGCATAGTTTCAGGGCTATTTAATATTAGTGTGAAATCAGTGTTGCCTTTCTGAAAATAATGTTTATTTGTTTATATATCTTCACATAAAATTGGTATTTTTGTCATTAAAAAAGTTAACCCTTTTTGGCGGGAAGATGGAAGCATTTGTAAATAAAAATTTTTTATATTTATGATTTGAACAGGCTAAAGTTCGTATCGATTTTTAAGCCAAATTACATGTGATAATTATTAATGAACAAATAACACCAAAGCTAGTTGTAAATATTCTGACAACACATAGTTGAACGGAACAGCTAGCCGTTTTCGAAGGCCACTAAACCTTCATCATCAGCGTTCTTCTGTGTTTGGTCCACTGTGTGTGGTGTCAGTTGATGTAAATTTCTCCTTTATATACGAAACTTTTTTGCAAATGGAATATGTGAATTGTTTTGATTCATCGTATTTCAATTTGCTGAAATGTGTTTTGTAATGAAAGCTCAAATTTACCATCTCTAAATTTACAACAGTCTTACCATTGTCGTTTGTTCTTTACTATTTTATGCACATGTTAATTAATCTGCTTATTTTTGTTCTACTTAAGACAAACTTTTTTGGTTTGTTACTATTAAGTATATATTTTTATTTTAATTTTTGTCACAGGCCCATGGTTACTAAAAATATGACAGTAGTAAAAATCCAATATGGTGACCAACAGACGCCATTTTGTATATACGAAAAAATAAAAAGTCTGCGTCCGAACTATATAAAAATAGGTATCATTCGACAGGTATTTTAAAATCATCTTTAGGTTGCTGTTATAATTTTTCATTTGGAATTGACATTTTTTTAAAATATTACTTATTTATACAAAGAATAAACAATAGTATTTTATTTGCAACATTTCGTTGCCACAATGGGTAACTTCTTCAGAGAATATGGGCCGTATCCAAAAAATTAATTTGAACTTCAAAGAATGTCAAAATTTTGTTTTAACGTACACTTCAACCTCAAATAATTTCTTTGGATACGGCCATATACATATGTGTATATGTGACGCACAAAATAGAAAGGGACCTAAGGGTAAAAACCGGTTTTGTTCAGGAGAGCCATTTTAAAGATTTAAATACGTGTATCTTTGGTGTACCACCACATCATAAAACGCGCATATCTCTGGGACGGAACACTTTTGGGGCATGGGATCGGTCTCATTCGATGCTCAGATGTTGTCCACATCAAAAAAAAAAAAAAGTGAAAATTGATTTTTTTACCCTTAGGTCCCTTTCTCTATGCGTTGTCACATATGATAATTGAATAATTGATAAATGAATTGAAATACATATATATTTTTTTCGCTCGCACTGGTTGACTGATCTGCCACGGATAACCGTATAATCTCGCGGTTTTTTGTGGAATTTCTTTAACAACCACGTTGCTACTTCCTATGTGGTGAAGGCATAGGTCGTGTACAGTCATAGAGCACAAAATATTGCTGAAATTTTGCTGGCATGTTATTAACCAATAAAACACAAAATATTACTGTAATTTTGCTGGAATGTTATTAAGTTGCAGGTAATCGGTAATATTGCAGAAATATTGCCGGAATAGTTTTTGGTAATATTACATTTCCAACATTATACCAATATTATTACAATATTACCAAAAATTATTAGATACTAAAAAATTAATTTTTTTTTCTAAGTCTAGAAAAAAAATTTATCTTGGGGGAAACATTTTTTTCTTTAAGTTTTAGGTAAAAATACGTTGATTCCAAAAAAAATTTTCCATAAAATAAACTTTTACTGTCTAAAAATAAATTAAATTTTTGAGATTTTTTTTTTGCAATTTTGGATGTTTCAGGCGAAAGTTTGTTAATTCCAAAAAAAAAGTTATACTTCCTTAGTCCCAAATCACACTGTTCAAGTCTTATTGCTAAGCTGATTAGTTTCAGGGAGAGAGAGACGAGGGGCACAGCAACGTTTCTTTTCCCCCCGTGTCTCTCTCTCTCTCCTAATAAACTAATCAGCTTAGCAATAAGACTTGAATAGTGTAAATAGGGACTTATGGTTTCCGGGTGACACAATAGAAATTTTTGCAATATCTTTGCAATGTTGGCGTGCAATATTTTCGCAATCTTGCTGGCAAGACAAAAAAGCGGACATAGGAATATTGCAGGAATAGTGCTGGAATATTGTCTGTGTCATTACATCGTCACGAAACAATATTCCTGCAAAATTCAAGCAATATTTTGTGCTCATGAATATACTGCGGCGCAAACCAATAACTAGCCGACGATATATGTGCTAGATGATTGCTGTTATTTTTTTCTAAATAGCGTGACTACATTATATTTATTGACAAACAGCTTGGAAATACATACATAGATGCCAAAGAAATTATAGGCAAAATGATAACACAATGTATAAACCTTACTGCTCATACTCCGTACCCTGTAATTAAGTCAACATTTTGTGTATACATAAACATGTTTGAAACAATTACGATGGCAACACACAAGATTAAAAATATACGGAATAGACAAAAACAACGTCCTAACAAGATATTTTTAAAAATTTCATGTATTTGGAGATGAATTCTCTTGATTACATTGACTAGAGTTATTAAAAATAAATAAATGTAAAGTAAGAGCACGTAAACTGGTGAGTTTGAACAGAAAGTAAATAATTTTTCAAGAAAATAACGAAATAATCAACAAGGGTCGTCATGTCATCATCATCATCTCTGTAGTCGCTGCAACATTGTTGAAAGAAAAGTAATTAATAGGAACGAAGAAATTTGTTAGCGGTAGCGTTGAACAGGTACACACATACATACACACATCTACATTCATAAATATGAATATTTATTTTTATTTCCTTACAAATTTATAGGGTGAGACAATTTTAATATGGCAATGGAATGGACACGTGAAAAGACTTTGGCATTAATACACGAGTACCGAAAGAGACGAGGTCTCTGGGATATGACCCATGAAGATTACCGAAAAAAAGATGTAAAACAGAAGCTTCTCGTAGAGGTATCAGCAACATTAGGTGGCAACATTCCAATTATGGAGATTGAAAAAAAATTTCATACCTTACGTACTCAATATCATCGCGAGATTAACCGCATGAAAAGAAAAGAACCATATAACTCGAAATGGTTCGGATTTAAATACTTACAATTTTTAAGTTCACCAAAAGCATGTCGCTCCAATAAAGGACGTATTAAGGCCGAAATAACAGAAGAGGGAACAGTAACAACAAAATACATAATACGGGAAGCTATACAGGCTGGTCATGACACCAGCCTGGGTTCGGCCAACGAAAATGAAGAATTTCTTACGTTGCCCCGAAGATCTACAGCGATCTCTTACGAGGCGGTTCCCGCGAGTGCGGCAACGTCGGCTGCTTCCAGCCGTTCACATGAATTGGAAAAGCTAATTGAGGAGACTACTAAAGACGTCGAAGAAATAGAAGATTCGAAACCAAAAATTACTATGAAAGAAATCAGCGTACCACTGGAACATCAGCAGCAGCCACATCATACTGAAACGTACTCTGGTGGTAGTGAGCTGCAGATAAGTAATATAGAAAGTGAACATCAGGAGCTACATCATATTGAAGATGTAGAGGGAAATGTTGATACAATTAGCTTGCAACATCAAGTTACCTCAGATGAAGAACTTAATTATCAAACAGCGACAGCAGGCCACGCAGTTTCAGCTGCAGTCTCCACCGTAAATGCTGGACAAACACACACATCTTCCGCCACAACAGTTCATACTATACCCGCTCGTATAATAAAGATCCAAAGAAGGGATACGCATCACGACAACAATGACTACTATGAACAACAACACCATACGCAACAACAGCATCATCATCATCATCACCACCCTCATCATCTACAGCAGCATCATATACAAACATTGTCTCCGCCCAGTAGTTCCAGAGCAACGACCTCGGCGAACAGAATTTATTACGATCCTTCATCTCATCACACCACTACTATATTGACCGCCACACCATCGCAACAACAAGGAGTTTCTTTAATAAGTGCCACCTCGCCATCTATGCACCCGTCTCCTACAAACTCCAAAATTCATTTACGTAACAACTTAACATCAACGGCCTCATCTGCCGTCAATTCATCCAGCGCAACGTTGAATAATACCACACTAAACACAGTTTCCACAGCAACATCTGGTTTACGTGACGAATTTTCTACATATGGGGAATATGTTGCCAATGAGATGAGAGAGATAAAAAGTCGTGAAATATTGCTGACATTGAAACATAAAATTAATACAGCACTATTTGAGGCCAATATGCAAGAGTTACAAAAATAAATATACATACACACATAAATGTGGGGTCTTTCATTAAGCGCTCCTTTTCCTGAAATTTAAATAAAACAATGTTTGTTTGAGAGGTCTATTATGTGTGGAATATATATAAATAATATCATTCGAATGTTCCGCTCGAATGTATGTCTTATGCAATTAATTTTATATATGTAAATATAAGATTAGAAAATTTTAAGATTTTTGTTTTTATCCTCTACATATATACATACCTTCTAGATATCCACTCGATTAATCGGAACATTTTTGCAATTATTTTATTGAATAAGGAAAGTAATTTCGGTTAACGAATAACTCTTAACAATTTACATATGTCAAATAACCGACTAGTCGATTAAAATTTCTCCACTATTGCGGTTCTCAACTCAACCCAGTTTGGCCGTCTGAGAGTCAACCAAATTTTCACACAACCCAATTTTTTTTTAGTATGAATCACAACTAGTTCTTACTTCAAAATATTATGGCACATTGTGCTTGTCAAGCCAACTACAAACTCAACCGTTATTTATATATGTTGTGAATGGCAATACCAATGTCTAAGTTAGATTGACTTAAATTTCAAAGATTACCCACAGTGAATTTCCAAAGTTTAAAAAATTCTTTATTTATTATAAATCTACATCATATTGAAATTGGAATGCTGAGCACGAATCTGGTAAAGATTTCTGATATGCCTGTCTGTGTTTAAACAAAACAATAGTTTTAAAAAGGAATTGAGGACTTAACCCCCGACCAAAAAAGGGGTGTTATAAGTTTGTAGTGTGTGTCTGTGTATCTATGTGTGTCTGTACAAGTACTCGTACAGACCGAATGGCTGAACCGATTTTAAATTAGTTTTTTATGTTTGAAAGGTGACTTGATCGAGAGTGTTCTTACCTATGATTAAAGAAAATCGGTCCAGCCATTTAGAAGATATAACATCTTTTCTCAAAAAATCGGGGGTTTTTAAAATTTTTAATTTTTGTTATCTAATATGAACTCCGGTGAGACTAGGAATTTGCAACTTTTTTTTTGGTTACTTTCTTCTTTGTGGTGCAAGTTTATTGTCCACAATGAAAAATTTTAATCATTTGCGCCGGATTTTACGAGATCTGTGAAAGATGTTAGAAACGAAGCTCCTTTATGAATGTGGTAAGTGAGCATATACATATTTAACTCACGGTATTGATTTCTTATAGTCGGTGTATAGACGTATACGAACATAAGTTTCAGGAACACTATCCAAAAATGAGTCCCAACGACAGGCCAAATAATCATTGGAGTGCAATGACAAAATATCATTCAAATGATTAAATTCATCTCGAAATAACGGAAGTATATTGTATTCCCTTTGTTGTTGATACAAAACTTTTGGTGTAATATTTGCATTAATTTCAAAACTGCCCATAAAATTATTGTCCGTTTCGTGCAACTTTTTCATTGATTTCAAGTCAATGAGTTGAGGCAAATTAAAATTTGGTTCACAAATCATTTGATTACATGTGTAATTATAAAAGCTTTTGAATTAAGGAGAATTTAATGTGTTTAAATGAATCGGATTTTTATTGAAAAGGTTCCTATGATTTATATTGGTACTATGTACATATATCAATAAATGTTATTTATTTACATACATACATACATATGTATAAACAATATCAGCTTTATTATGCACAAAATTTGAACATGGTGTTTACGAGTTTTGCCACACAATTTCACATTAAAAATCCCGCTAGGATTTAATAAATGGGTTAAAACTACATACATAGTTCAAATTCGTCACTTATGTACATATGTACTTTATGTACATAAACGGTCACAACTCAAAATTATCAAAAAGATTTGGGGCCTTATGTATAAGAAGAAATTGGCATGAAGTTAGCATAATTGCGAAATTGAAGATGATCTTAAAGAGTTTTACCATAAAACTTCACATAAAAAATCACGCTAGCATTTACTCAAGGTCTATTTATTAATAAATAGGCCTTGGATTTAATCGTGTGTTAAAACTGCATTATGTGGCGGTTTTTTAATAAACCAGCAGTTTACGGAACAAATCTCTAACTACCATAAACAATTTATTCAGCAACCACAGAATATTAATTATTATATTGTTAGTTTATGTTAGCAACATACTCTTCATTAACAATATAATATACCGTTATGCCTGTTTTCATATTATACATATAAGTAATTGCGTCATTAGTTCAGCATGAACAGTTTTTTGCCATTCCTGAACATCTGAAATTTTTTGAGTTGTGACTGTTTATGATTTAGTTCGCGATATGTACTAGACTTGTGCCGTAATAATTACATTTTGTAATTGATTGCACATCGATTAAAACTTGCTGTAACTTAAAATAAAAAAAAAACAATTACAACACATTTAATTGCAAAGCGAAAAAAAACAGTTACAATTACATACAATTGGAAAAATATATCCTTAACTCATGTTTTAGACTCAGCAGTTTTTCTTGAAGCAAGTCTAAGTTTATTTGTGAGAGTGGAAAGGAGAAAGAGGAGGGGTAGTGACTTTCTTGTAAAGAAAAGTTTCTTCAATTCTTTTTTGTTATTTCATTCGCAGCATTAAAACAATAGGAAAATTGAACAAGAAACCGTCTGAGTGTAAACAAACGAGAAAAACTGCCAAGTCTAAAACATGACTAATCAAGTCATTATGGAAATTCTATGCAATAATTACTTATTTTTATTACAAAAACATTCAATTTCGACGACCAATAACTATGTGCGTACATATCGTTAGTCACACGTAGAAAGGCCCTAACTCAAATAACTAACTTTACAGGAGAAGGTAAAAACATAATAAACAGCACAAGTGTTTGTACAACTGCTTGTACAAGAGTTATTTTTTACACTATTACAATAAATTGTTGTGACGAGGTGTACTTGTGTAAAATGTATTGGAATCACTGAAAAACTCAATTTCGTGAAAATACGAGGTAGGGCGTTTCTGTTTGTGACCATCAATATTTTATTTAGCATGTTTTTTAGAGCTGCAAAACTATCGATAGTACTATCGATAGTATCGATAGTTTTGTTGTAAATGAAATATCGATAGTTTTTTCCACTATCGTACTATCGGCAAAAAAAACAACAAGTAATTAAAAGAGTAAAAATAATCGAAGTCAGTAAACAGTAGCCGGCAGCTTTGAAGCAAATTATCCGTAGTTGATTTAAGCTTTTGTACAGCGATGGAAAAGTTGGTACAATTGTATAATTTTAGCGCTATTTGAATGCCGTAGCACCGCAATGACCCATTTAGCACTACTGGAATCTCTTTATATTATATTACATGCCAAAAATAGCATTAAAATATATTGACCCCCTTATGCAAAAAATAATGCGTGCTTGAAGTGTACATTAAAAAAAATTTCCATAGAAAAACCGGTTTTAACGTTCACTTATTTTTTTGCACAAGGGGGTAAATCTTTAGCTCGAAGGTATTAGAAAATTAAGTAATTCAAACGATGTTTTCCGGTACTTAAAGAATTGCTGGAGGAATGTTATTTATTCCAAATTCATCTGCAAATGTGGAAATTTTATTTTCGTACCAAGGAGAGCAGCCGACTATTTGCATCGACTGTGAACAATCTAATCAAAAAAAGGTTATAAACGTAGTATATCGTAAATGTTACTTTTATATTCAGATCCCAGCAACTAATATTCTTTGTGCACCTTCTGGCGTTTTGTTAATTGATTTTTAGTTAATTAAAAAGTACAAGTATTAAAAAAATATAAATAAAGAATTAGGTACAATCGTACTGAAAAATTAAAATTTATTTGAAAGTTAGTACAATTTGTAAATATGACATCGCATCCCTGCTTCTGTATACATAAGTACTTAAATACATATGTATGTATATCAATTTATTTATAAATCCAAGTGTTATTCGACAAAAAGTAGTCACAAGTATCTTAATAAATTCAACATCGTCGACACAAAGATAAATTTTGGTGGTACTGATATCGCGACGGCCGCCAATCGTCTCTTACAATAAAACTTTACAGTTAAAAAGTTAAAACAAAAAAAAAAAAAGTTAAAAGCTATCAACAATTTTCGCATTTTGATAATTCTAAACCATGGGTAGGCCCATAAAATTTTAAGTTCAATAAAAAAGTATATTATCGATAATATGCCGCTTACGATAAAATCGAAAAAAGGCTTTATATATTTTTATATACTAATGAAAATGTTGAGGACTCTGCATTTTTTTCGAGTCAAATGTAGTTTATGTGGCAACTTTTATAAAACTATTCGATACTATCGATAGTTTTACATAAAACTATCGAAACTATCGAGTGGAGCGACTATCGATAGTTTTGCAGCTCTAATGTTTTTGATTCTCCTCGAAAATCATGAAAATGTTAATTAGGGGAGTTTTCATTTCAGCTGACGATTTTTTTAAGTTTGAATACGATGAAAAAAGTAAAGCCCATGGTACACGACATGTAAAACACCACATGCACATGTAGCCATGACGTCTAGAGCTGTGTCGTTCATGAACGAACGAGTATAAACGAACGAATCAGTAAAATGAACGAAGTGAGCCGGTCACTTTACTGAGCTGTTTTGGCTCAGCAGTGCTGATAAAAAGTACAATTGAACGAAATGAACGAACGAGCGCACTTGGGTGTTTTTGTTTTGTTTTTTTTTCCTTTTCTTTATTCGTGCGAGATTTTTTGTCACATTCTGGTTTTCATTTGCCTGCTTTTAGTAGCAGTATGACAATTATGAAATTAATAAAATTTCCATTAATATTTCGTAAGTTTTTATAACATATTAAGAGTTTTTTTAAACAAATTTACCTACGTAGATAATAATATAAACAGTCTATTTTGATTCTTTATATGTGGCTCTTTTGCCAATATGAATCTTTTGATTTCTTATTCCTTTAATATTTTAAACATTTTACATGCTGATTTTTTTTTTTTGTTTCTTATATTTTCTATTGTTTGTTTTGCTTAGTTTGCTAAACAATTCATAACAAACTCACTGGACAAATGCCCTTTTTATTTGACGAATCAGCTTTTGTTTGTTTGTTTTTATTTCGTTCTATTTCTTTAAAAGAGCGGATGAACGAAATGAACGAACTCGTTCTTTTTTAGAAAATGAACGAAAATGAGCGGTCACTTGAATGAACGATTTGGCACAGCTCTAATGACGTCACGAGAGCTTTCAGCATGTTGTTTGCATATTTTGAAATTAGTAGTACATAGTTGCTATATCCCGTCCAATTTTTATAGTATTTTATTCCAAAATCCAATTGGCACATACATGTATACATATTTATCCGAATCGGACTCAAGCTTAAATTAGACGTGACATAGCCATAATGCCATAACTATAACCAAACCAAAATTCAATTGGTTTCAATGGTGAGAGTTATGGCGTATGGCGAGTCACCTATAATCAACTACAGTGTTGCCCATTAGTTTGGTTCGAACGGCTGTTCTCTATGGCTATGGTTATGTCACGTCTGATTGAGCCTTCATTTCCAGAGGCAGCACATGTGTGAAGATGAAAATTTCTACCTTTACATGTTTACTAGTACACGGCATGTAGCCACTGTAGCTTCTTTATGACGTCTAAATTACAGCCACATCATATGTGCACACATATGTACATACATATTTCGATTTTTTCAAACTGTGTACTACATTCTTGACATATGTATGTATGTACTTGTAACAATTTTTAAAAAATCTTTGAAGAAATTTATTATTTGACATATCGCCCCTACCACGTCAAACTATCCAATGTGCAAATTTGAACTTTTCGGACCCGTCAATTATGAATTTAAATTCCTAAAAGTGCCAGGCTTAAAATATTTCTTATTGAGTTATGTATCGTCCGTGAGAATTTCAGCATTTTGAAGCGAGGTATATCGTTATAATTAGGGTACCAAGATAACGAATCTAATCTATGAATTTAAAGTCATCATATTCCTAAAAGTGCCAGGCATAAAATATTTCTTATTGAGTTATCTATCGTCCGTGAGAATTTCAGCATTTTGAAACGAGGCATATCGTTATAATTAGGGTACCAAGATAACGAATCTAAAAAACCAATTTTTCATACTAGATAGTTTGACGTGGTAGGGACGATATTGTCAGAAGTGTGCATACAATAATTGAAATTTATATAGCATGTCTATATAAGTATGTACGTATTTCATTGGCGCTTCAACCAAATCGTCAGTAGACTTTAACAACAAATAAATTTCAATTACTGTATTTTAAAGTCTTTATTTGTGTCACACGTGAGTCACGTTTGAATCACGCACGACCGTAACTACATACATATATAAGTAATCCCATTTATCGTGGCTGACGTATTTCGATTTTTTTTAATCTAAGACCAAAATATCATAGTCGAAGTCGAATTAGCGATAAGGCACAATAAAAATGTCGCCGTGATAACAATGAAGCTCTCACGCACTAGTTGAAAAAAATCGTTTTCCATACATATATACCCAGAGAACATTTTTTCTATCTTTCGTATCCGAAGTCATTCAATGGCAGGTAATGCAGGGACAAAGTGGTTCTAATTTGTGAGAGTCCATTGTAATTAATTAATTAGACATATTTTGAAAAGTTCTTTTCTGTAAAAATTTCACATACATACGTTTTTACCACACCATACAAAAATGGCGTATAAAATCGTAAGCAACTTTTGACAGCTGGGCAGAAATAAGTAAAGCCTGCAGTATACGGAATGTAAAAATCTTACGTAATTTTGACGTCACCATGCATCTACATTGGCTACATGTCGTGTACTAGCAATACATGTAAATGTAGAAAATCATCATTACACATGTGCTGCCTCTAGAATTGTATCCGTCTTGGCTAAATTTGTCACATTTTGATTTTGGAACAAAAATACATACATACATACTATCAATATTTTACGACATGTACTAATTTAAAAAATGCAACCATGCTGAAAATTCTCGTGCCGTCATAGTCACATGCGCATGTGGCTTTTTTGCTTAAGCCAATCCCTGATTTCTCATACAATTCTTATATTAATAGACCATGATAAAAACAACCAAATTTGTTAACACAGAATATGAAATAGTCTGTGTGGAATATGTGGGAGACTTTTCAAGTGGCGAGGAGTGTACATATTCAACTAAATTTTTCCTTTTTTTGTTTCACTAGTGACATGTGAATACATATTCATATGTACATACGTACATATATATATTCCTCTCACTCCTCGAGGGAGCATATGACATCGAAATATTAAAAATTCAACAAGCTAATTTATGTATTTAACATGGCGCCAGATTATTTTAAACTTTTAATTGTGTAAATAAAAATTATATAGAGATCAAATTATTAATCGCATTACATACATATGTTTATTTTTTTTATAAAATTAAGACTTTTTAGTGCAACACTACAAGATTATTGAATTCGCCTCAGGTATTGACATAGAATAACTACTACAGTTATAAATCAACTGTGCAAGTTATGTGAATGCTGTGTGAAATATTGAACTGATAATTATCGTAAATACCCATAAAAATAAGTTTGAAAAACTTAAAAAATTCGATATATTTAAATTTAATAATATTTATTTCAAAAACGAGTTTAGTTAAACGTTAAACATTTGAAAAGTGCGTAGTAGTTGCAAATAAGATCCTTGAAATACATATACCCAACAATCCAACTGTGAGTTCGTACGATACATGCAAAAAATTAGTCACTTTTCATTCATTCGGCAGTAAACACAAAACAAAAGGTGCACGCGTTTTCGCGAAAGAAATTGAGGTTAAGTTAATGAAAAATCTATCCCTATAAGAATAAAAACTGGTAACAACGGATAAAGTTGCAATGACCTTTGAACTCTGAAGAACAAAACCACTTCATAAAATGTATTGAAAAAAATAGATGCAAAAATTTATAAAAAAGCCGAAGTCCGTCTTCTTTCGACTTGTTCCTAAAGAAATATTGGTTGCTAGAAAAAATGTTAAATTATTGTTAGTACTTTTTGATACAACTCTGAAGTGGACCATTGTATTATTTTCCTGAAATATTTCTGGTCTTTTTTTTGTACAATCAATTCGCCGTAAAAAATTTGTCTTCGTTCAAGTCGGTGTGAAAATGTGTGTAAATGAATTTCGTTGAAGTTTCGTTAGCACATCGTGAAAATTCTTGAAAATTTTTTTGGTGAATAATTAAAATATCTATTACTAAACACAATAAAATAAATAATTTTGGAAAAAAGTATAGTGTCAGTGGACTGGGCAAAAATTTTCCACAAAATTATGTAAAATGTAACAAAAAATACCTTAAAAATGTGAAAAATGAAAGGCTATGAAACCTGAATTTTTTGAGTGATGTGAGAAAAAATTTTTTTGACGTCGCCAATCCATTATGATGAAATAAGTTGTGGTTTTTATCGATAATTGAATATTCAAAAAGATATTGTTTGTTCGAAAAATTTAAACTTAATGTTTTTATAATAGAATATAAATCTTCTGAAATTTATAACGCCCTTTTTGCTACACGCCCCTTCAATGATGAAAAATACTTTGTCAATTCCCTTTTAAGTTCGAGTTTCGTTGCACGTCTCTTTGTGTCGTTCACAGTCGTGAGTGAGTTTTAAAGAGTTTTATGACGACCAAAAGATATGTGTATGTGAGTTAGGTTGATTTTTTATATGGATGTGAGTGTGTCGGGGTTCCGTATTATTCATCTAAAAACTACTTTTTTCTTTAGTTATTTTTTATTTGATGTGATAATATATAGTGGCTAGTGAATGCACAATTTTATACATTTTTGCTTGGTTCATATTTTCTATTTTCTTTTTAAGCAAATGTGCATAATAACAATATGCAAAGATGTATAATGCATTTACATACATTATTTTTTTTAATTACTTTTAGTGCTTAAGCCGTTTCTGTTATTTTTCTTTTCCATTCCTTTCATTCTTTTTGACAGCAATGCATTTTTATTAGGGAAATTAATAATGCTGTTATACACGCACACAAACATATGTTTTTCTTCATTGCACGTTCATATGTGTTGGTGAGTGACCGACTGACAGGCGGACACAATGCAAAGAAAGAAGTAAGGACAAAAGTCAGAACAGGGTTGCACAATTTTTTTTTTAATTAAATACCCACAATTCTTTGTAAGCTTTTTTACTAGCGAAAAATATTGATGTACATATAAATAGGTATATATGTAAGTATGTATGCTACAAATATGAAATTAATTATTTTATGTATGGATGTTGTAAATGTTTTTATGTAACTTACGTTTCAATGTGCGCGAAATAGCCAATTGGAAAATTTGATTTCGACACATTTATTAAATTTTTGAAAATAATCTTAATAGATACATATGTATATAGATATGTGCATATGTATGTGTGTTCGTATATTCGATTACAGGCATACATATGAATGAATATATGACTTGTGCATACAGTATCTACTTGGAGTATATATACATACATATATCGATATGTACAAAGGTGAATATGTTTCAAAGGAACAAAGATAAGTTGTACAATATACGCACACATTATACGGGTTTTACACCATGGCTTTTTCGCGTAAAACATGGTTAAATACATTCAGCGGGATAGCAACACTAAAGAGATTTATAAAAAACCAAGACTGTGTAAATGCCATTTAAAGCTTTTTCTTACCGATGTGCACAGATAAAATGTTAGTGTAGGTATTAATAAAGTTGGTTCCTTTTCTCAAAATTATAAAGAATTAAACTACATAAAGCAGCAAGTATACATGTAGATTTTCTTTCAAATTGGGACATATTTCAATATAATATAGACAAATGTACATACATATGCACGCAGGTATATTTCTTCACAAATTAACAAATGCAGAATTAGCTAACTGTTACTCATTCCATTTTACCAATATTCTATATATCCATGGTTTACTAACGCAACCTCGTAACTTAAAAAGTACTACTTTTCAAGAGAGACAAAATATGATTTATAACAAGTATTTAAACATTTTTAATATATGTTTTTTTATAATCTAATTACTTGGATGATTTTTGTTAAATTTTCAATTAAATACTTGCAAATTTTCATTAAATACATGTTATAAATCATTTTTTGTCTTCCCTGAAAAGTAGCAGTTTTTAAGTTACGAGGTTGCGTTAGTAAACCATCGATATGTAATATTACATGCATACATACATACATACTTACGTATTAAATCAGATTCTGTTGGTAACAAATTTCAATAAAGTAGCACATTTAAAATATGTAACACAATTTTATTTTGCAAAATCACAATTGAATACAACAATTTATCTATATGCATTATGTATGTATCACACAAAAAAATACTATATCCTTATAGAAGATCTGTGCAAAAGAAAAGTCGATAAAATTTAAATTAAAAAAAAAGATACCGACTACAACTAAAACACATATACTTAGTACTGTGTAGAAAACGTAAAACAAACCAGAAGTAAAATATAATATAAAGAAAATGAATAAAGATGATCAAAATCAAGATTTAAATAAAGCAAACTATCGGACAAATTCAAAGAGTTACAGTACATCGTCAGCAGTAGCCTCTGCAGCTGAAAGTACAAAACATCAGAAAACAAATTCCAAAAATAAGAAAAACAGCAATAATAATAACACTGCGAAAAGTGCAACAGTAGCAGGAGCTGCAACAATATCCTCTATTACAACCACCAACAATCAACAAACTCAAAATTTTGCTGCTGCCACTTGTGCCAGCAATAAAAAGTCATCAAAACAGGGCAATGCCACAGCAGGACGTCAAAATAATTCCTCCACCTCCGCATATAATATATCAATACCTTCCTCATTTGTCACCTCAACCAGCTCAGATACACATCCAACAATAAAAACATCGTTATCAGCTACTGATTTAGATAATGGTGCCAGTTGTTTTGCAAATTCTGCGTCTTCAACTAACTTGGTTAATTCCTCTACTAGATTGAAAAATACCAATACCAGCATCAACAATATTAATACTAACCAAAATAACTCAAAAAGTAAATTAAAAGTTAACAGTAACGGTAACACCAATAGTTCTTCAGACACCTCCACAACAACGAACACCCCGCTAAGTCAAGGATCGCATAAATCTCCAATATCTGCGGGTAACACTGCTACCAATGGCAATAAAATGTCAAAAAATTTAGCAGCATCTACAACAAACGTCAATTCAACATCATTGGCAACCACCGTATCATTACCATCCAACGCAAAATCATTTCCTAGTGGTATGGATATTGACATGGCGGCCATTACTGTGCCACCGCCCACAACAGCAGTTACGTCAACGGCTACCGGTACCGTACCAACAATTACCTCAAGCAAATCAGCAGTAAACGCTGGAATTGGTATATCGTTAAAATCTAAGAAATCATCTTCAACGGCTGCTGCCGCTGCAGCAGCTCTTGCCTTACAACAACAAGCCGCAGCAGTGTCTTCTGGAAAGTCAACATCAAAATCTGGATCGTCCTCTAAAGATGGCCATTTAAAGTTCACATCCGCGTTACCACTTTTAGTTGGATCAGCGGCTGCTGCTGCTGCGGCGGCCAAAAGTGCCGGTTCATCTTCAAATGCAGGCGCTCAAGCTGCAGTCGCTGCAGCTGCCGCCCTAAAACAAAAGCTTAAAAGCGCTGCTGCAGCGTCATCGGTAGTAGCTGCTGCCGCCGCAAGTAATACCCGCTCAAACTCAACATCGACATCATCGAATTCATCCTCACTGTCGTCATCAGTAGGGATTGTAAATGCAATCTCGAATGCACTGCAAAATATTATAACTAGCGATAATTCCGACACAGACACAGAACTTTACCCTCCGCCGGTGACGGATCTCTCGGAATCCGACGAGGAATCAGTTTCTGAGGTAAGTTATAATAATGTGTTTTTAATGCTTTATACTTGACTCGCATATTTTCTAAACAATATCATTTTGTTCAACTTTCTAAATTAGTTTAAACTTTTTCCTAGTTTTATTATTTGTTATACATATATGTAAGTATCCATTAATTACTATATCCTAGGCTGAGTTTCCATCTGGCATTTCATGTATGCCATGTGCCCAAAAAAGCGTAACCACTACTTACTAACGAAAAACTATCGAAGGCCAAACAACACACACAAGCCTGACCGCACAAACCCCCGTTTAGACTGGCAATAAATTCATTAACTTATATTGCAGCAAATATAAAAATATTGCTATTGCCAATGCCATGCCGACCACACGAGCAATAATCTTGGCAATTATTGCCATGGCAACTGTCAAATTCGATTGCCGACACAAGATATTAGCGTGTGGACCGTATGAATATGTGTTCAAACACAAGCAATCGGACGTCATCATTCTGCCGGCGTTATTGCTTGTGTTAAGACACATCAAATTGCTGGTGTGGTCGTAGTGTTAAGACAGCTCATTGCCAGTGCTTGCAATAATTGCGGCAATAATTGTCAACAGTTTTTCGTTGACACTTATTGCGAACATGAAACGTCAAACTCGGTGTTAATTTATGTTCGACTTAATAAAAAAAAAGGTAAATAGTCTCTTAAAAACATGTGTAGTGAAATAATTTGAATTGTTAAATTGTTAGATTAACCAGATATTTACAAGTGAATTATATTTTTATTCTGCACCTTCTCTGTTAACTTTTTCCATATATTGGCTACGATTTCCCATAGCCTTAAAATAAGTAAGGCAATAAGCAATATTGTTCCGCTATTCTGCCGGCGTTATTACTATATTGCCAACATATTTATTGCAATTCTAGACGGGGGGTTAAGATATAATTACGATGACGCGTTAAATGTTCTTCAACGCAGAGCTGCTTAACAGCCGGGGCACAATGAATCCGTCATACGTTAAACTTCGCCTTTTTCAACTGACAGCTAAGTTGAAATACATGTTTTCTTATTAGGGCTGTTACATTCAGTACGTGTCCGTCAACGCAAAGTACGAAAAATGGTAAACTTTTAACTTTTTGCGTACGTAGAGTAGTTTGACAAATATTGAATGGTTTTTGTGTTTTGTGGCAGCAAAAATAAAATTAAACAAAAGAAATAAACGAAATAAATAAAAAAATTTGATTTGTGTAAATGTTTAAATGTAATTATTATCGACCTTTTTTATTTTCTATGATTTGATGTTATTTTGTTTTTTCCCCAATAAATAATTATAAAATAAAATTATAAATAATATAATTTAAAATGACCTTGAAAGCACGACTTTTGGGAAAAAAAACCAGATAACATCAAAATCATAAAAAAAATTTGATTTTAATAAATAAAATGGAGAATCAACCTATTGAAGCTCTTCAAATGCTTCCGTCAATAAAGTACTCATTGTGCCAACCTTCTCCGTCGTTGCAATAATGTCATTTGAAACAGGCGAAGTATAACGTATGACGGATTCATTGTGCCCCGGCCTTAAATTTGTAATTGTAAAAAAATATAAATTTGACAGTTGAATGAAAATCTTTGAATTCAGTTTATGAATTTAATTTTTAACCCCCGACCAAAAAAGGGGTGTCATAAGTTTGTAGTATGTGACTGCGTATCGGTGTATCTGTATGTCTGTACGAGTCCACGTAAAGACCAAACGGGTGGACCGATTTTGATTAATTTTTTTCTGTTTTTGCTATATAATAAAATTTCTAGGGTGCATCTTTCTAGTTTTTTGAGATTACGTCGCTTGATTCTTTTTCATAGGGTTATTAAAACTAGTTGTCCATTATTATTATCCAAAAAATTTATCTTTAGTCGGTCGACGAGAAATCCACAGATTTCTATTCCTAGGATTGTAAATTCTTTTTATGAAAAATCATTTTTAATAAGAGTAGCTCGCTATTGGAATCATTTGCCTATTGAACTTCGCATATTTTCGCAGTCTAACAATGTCTTCCGTCTCAAACTTTTAAATTTCTTTCAATCTACATAATTTGTACTTATACTGATATGGTGTATATATGTATATATCCTTATACTATATTTTATACATGTTATGTGAATTAAACATAAATATATTTTTTCATTTCACGAATATTATAGGATTTGTTAACATACTTTACTGAGTTATTCTTAATTAAATTGATTTATTTAGTATTGCTATTTTGGTATTGCTATATTAATATGAGTGGTACCGTCATTGAATTAGTTGATAATATGCGTTGCTTGGGCATTGTTTTGGATGACAAATTTAATTTTGTCAAATGGCGTCAAAATTTTGCTTGCGAAATCTTTACTTCTCTCAATAGTCAACTATGGCATTGAAGTTTACTCATCTACTAACCGCACATCTCTAAAAGAAGTTAATAAAATTATTAATAGAATTGTTAGATATGTCTTTAACTTAAGAATACGAGATCATGTCTCCCCTCATGTTGAGCGATTTCTTGGCCTATCCTTCGTTAACTATATTAAGTTGAGAATAATTTTGAGCTTTTATAAAGTTATTTTTCGGAGACAACATGTATACTTATTTAATAGTTTTAATTTTTCGCACTCAACTCGATCTCCGCAAATTATAATTGATAGAATCTTTTCCGCTTCTTATGAGCGCTCCTTTGTTGTCAGTATTGCACGCATATGGAATTTCCTTCCCAACAACCTCAAGGTTTTCTCCTTTTCACTATTTTTAAATAGTACATACATTCATATATATATAAATAGCTTAGCTTTAGCTAAGCGCGTTTTTCGTATGTTCCTTTCATCCCAATTTTAATGTCCCTTGTTATACTAATTTTTTAATTGTATTCTTGCATCATATTGTATTACTATAGACTGATATGAGAATTTATCATGATTAATTCTAAAATTAATTTTGTATTCTTTTGAATTTTATAATGAATTTTCTCTAATTTATGAATTTTGCACATTACTAGTTGTCATACTATTAACCATATATGGCCCATAAGGGCTCGGTTTAATCTAATCAAATAAATAAATAAATAAATAAATAAATAAATATTTAGTATTGCTATTGATCTGGACTATCAGAATACTTACTGCTTTTTGAAATTCTTATGATTGTAATTACTTTTTTTTTTGAACACTATGGTTGGGGGACCAACAAAAGATTTCATTTTTAAAAATTAAAAGTTTTTATTTTTTATAATGAAAAAATATATATATGTATATTTTTATAATGAAAAAATATATATATGTATATTTTTATAATGAAAAAATATATATATGTATATTTTTATAATGAAAATTTCTATTTTTAACCCCCGACTAAAAAAAGGGGTGTTATAAGTTTGTAGTGTGTGTCTGTGTATCTGTGTGTCTGCCCGTGTCCACGTACAGGCCAAACGGCTGAACCGATTTTCATTTAGTTTTTTCTGTTTGAAAGATGACTTGATCGAGAGGGTTCTTAGCTATGTTTGAAGAAAATCGGTCCAGCCGTTTAGAAGATATAGCATCTTTTCTGAAAAAAGTCGGGGGTTTTTAAAATTTTTAATTTTTGTTATTATTATAATTTAAATTTATATTTTTGTAATTTATATATTTTAATTTTATATACATGGGTATTATTAACACTAAGAAATATATATGTGTAAGTTTGGCCTCTTAGGCTTTATATTACTTTGAATAAACAAATAAATAAAATAAATAAAATATAATTTTTTAATTAGTTTATTTGTATCGAAAACATCTTCAACCACTCATCAAAAAAATTAGACATTACCATCAGAACTGTTTGCATATCGACGGCTCCATTCTAAAACATGCTAAGTCAAAAAAGATAGTTTTGAGATAAAACGTCTTCAGAGTTTACTGATGATATCTCGGGAATGTTATGAGATATAAACTTGAGACTTTTTTTAATCATATAATAATTACAATAGATTTTTTTTTAGTTTATTACAAATTTATAAATTTGTCGTAGATCATAATTAAGTGACTTTTGACTCGAAAAAAAGAATTTTTCTTTAATATCGAAAAAGATAACTTATTGCATTGACAACCCTTTGGTCGAATTCCGGATCGTAAACTCTACATTTTCATAACTTCTTTGGAGTGTCTTCTTTTACTGGGTATCAAAATGTTTTGATCAAATATTGTATTTAACATACATACATATGTACATGAACTATTTCTCTGAAAAGTAATTGTAAGTTCTCACTTATCACAAGTAAACTCTACGTGTATTTCCATATGATCCTCTTTCTGCCACTCAGAAGGTTTTTACGACCTCGCCGTCAATAAACTAAAGAAACAATTTCTAAACGTTTAATATAAACAAGTAAGAGTGCTGTATTCGGCTGTGCGGAATTTTATATACCCTTCACCAAAGTGCGTATATAAAGTATAGAGATACATACATTCATAAGCACATCCATACATATGCATATGTTTTGTGAAAAAATTTATAATTTTTTGCTCTAGTGCAATTTTTAGTAAGTGACCTTTCGGAATTTTTCGATTATATTTTTTTTTCGATATTAGCAATAAGTTGAATATATTATTCTACACTCTGTATTTAAGAAATATTTTACATTCACCCTTATTCCAGTTGTCAAAAACGACGTCACGTCATACACTATCAAAAAATCAAATTAAAAAAATGTTTTATTTAATAACTTTAATATCCAGAAAAAAAGTTCAAAGTTTACAGCTCTGGAGCTGTGGTTTTAATTTTTATAATTTTCTACGCCAAACTTTTCTTTCCAAAACGTAAAATATATATAATTTATAAAGAAAAAGAAAAAAAATTAATTAGACCTAGTTATATGGTATATAAGATACCACAAAAAGTGTAAGTTTCCCAACCCTGGAATCATCCTTTTTGATTTTTTTTGCCGGAGCATTGGAGCCTTTCCAACCAGTCCCTATTACTTGCTATTTATTGGAATTGTTCCCCGGGAAAATTTTCACGCGGAATTTTATTCATGATAGGTCAGATTGTTTCAAGAAGTCAAAAAAATATCAACGGAACTAGAATACCCAGACTTCAATCATCCATCAGAAGATGCATCGACTTCTCCAAAAAACTCAACCTTCAGCTTCGTCCTAGACTTATGACCCATCATGCAGAACCACCGTGGCTGACAAACGAAGATTCGTTTATTTTATCGTTGGCAGAGCTGCCTAAGACTACTACCTCTATGTTTAACGCTATCACCGAGCGTTTTATTGCAAGTAGCTGGGAGTTTCTCTACACCGATGGATCCAAATCCACCGACGATACTACTTTCGCAACTGTCACTCAAGATGGCAGCCTAATCAACGTCGGATTTATTGATTGTTCCATTTTCACAGCTGAAACAGTGGCCATCCTCACCGCAATACAATACGCTACAAAACAGACTTCGAAGTATGTAATCTGCTCCGATAGTCTCTCATCTATTCTCGCCATCAAAAACTCACATTACGAATCGGCAATAATTAATCAAATAAGAAACATATGTAACCAAAACTCAAAACGAATCAAAGTCATGTGGGTACCCTCACATGTAGGCATTATAGGCAATGAATACGCGGGCTCATCTGCTGAAGAAGCAAAGCGACGACCATTGAAAAAATATTCGACATGGGAGACTCGTGATATTCTTAATACCATTGATATCTCTCTCACGTTCACAAAACCACAAAAATGGTCCGATTACCAGCACAATTACAAACGCATCAACCCAATGGGAGAACCACCACTATACCCCAAAAACTGTTCCAGGAGTGAAATTAGTTTATTCTTTCGCCTTAGAATCGGCCACTGCAAACTATCTCATCAACATTTTATTGATAGAACTCATGCTCCTGTTTGTCCCACCTGTAACACCCAGCTCAATGTAGCCCATATACTTGACGAGTGCCCTAACTACAATTCATCCAGAATGCGCATATTCGGATTGTATACACCAACTGATCTCCTTAGACACACATGTGATAAAAATATTAAATTAATGTACAAATTCATAACTACAAATTGTCTACAAAACCGTATTTAAATGTATATAAATATTTCCAACCATAGAGTCGAAAGCCCTAGATGCTAATACTCTTTTTTTCTTTTTTGTTATTAGTTATTATAATTTAATTATAATTATTAATACTTTAAATAAATAAATAGTTTTCGGTAGTTGCTTTTGTATGGCAAAATAAAGTTTGAGTTTTCCAGCTCTGAAATCGTGTACTCGATTTTGGTGATTTTCAATACCAATCTTTTCCAGACTATATCTAACACAACAGTCCAAGGCAATTATAATTCAAATTCCACGAGAAATTTTTCCCGGGGAATAATTTCAAACAGTAGCAAATAATAGGGGAAACAAAAAAATCTAATTGGAAAAGGGAGAAATTTCCTGTGGAAATTTATTCACAATTGCATTGTATAAGTATCTTATGTCGACTCCTCAACGCTAAAAAAATTAGCACTTATCTACTTGTCGGTAACAATTGAGTACTATTGACACCTCCTTATAATTGGATTAGAATACAATACAAGGCAAGTGAAAACTTTTTGCTGTCGGGTTGACGTAAAAGCGAGAAATATTTACAGAATAATGCGGAGTATTTTGTCTAAAAAACTGCTCGAGTGTGTATGTATGTTTTTTACATTGCAGTTCAAAACTATTTTGTTTTTTATTTATACCGTTTAGGTAGTTTTTGATACAAACCTAAGATCAAACCCATTTAAATTACATGGATTTGATAAATAGTTTTAGTCAAAAACGACCGACTGAATGAGTTCGACTCAATTATAATTGTATTCGAGTTGCAGAGTAGAAGGCCAGGACACTAATAAACCATAATCCTCTTAGCGAACGTATGAATACATACATATGTATCTGTTGAACTTGTAGAAAAAAACTTGTGTATGAATTTAAAAGTTTTCAGTAGAGCAAAAATACTGTTCAAGTGCTCAGGCAAACTTTTAATGTATGCGCCTATAAAAATGTGATCTTTAGACGTAATTAATCGAATTGGTTTAGAATAGTGTATACATTTCTTTTAATTTTTCGACATGTTCAGCCTTATTACCGTTGTCATAGTCGTAACGAAATCGATAAAAAATTTGATAATGCTTGGTATACATACATATGTAACAACCGTTATACTTGTTGTTGATCAATCGCAATTAAAAAAACGTTAGTAGATATATTTTTAACAAAACAATATTGTTTTTGCAACTTATTTGTCAACTTAAGCGGTAGTGCTAAAAGTCCACCGATATGTATGTATATTCGTTTTGGTTTAGATAATAGAAAAACAAGTTTTCATATTTAGTTATTGTTTTCACTATAAATTCTCTAACATCAAATGTGATTAATCAACTTAAAAATAGATGAGAAAAATTCTTTTGATTTTTATTTCATACTCGTATTAGAAAATTGTTCACTTTAAAGACAATTGTGCAATGATAAATTATGAACATAAAACCTTTTAAAATGCATTAAATTGTTATTAAAGTAATATTTATTTAAAAAAATGATTTATTTTACAAAAAAAAATATTTAGATCCCGAAATCTCGAAAATCCCGTGATCCCGAAAAATCCCGTGATCCCGAAAATCTTGAGATCCGGGATCCCGGGATTTTCGGGATCGGGATTTCCAAAAATCGATCCCGATTGGCATCCCTAGTAAAGGGTGTCCCAACAAGAACGCAAGATTTAAATTTGGCGCCATTCGAAGTGTCATTGTTTGACATTTGAACAATTGTTATTGTTTGCTAGTAGAAGGTACGAGGTTAGTAAAAATGGAGCGCTACACGAATGAACAACGCATTCTCATTGTGAAATTGTTTTACCAAAATGGTGAAAGTTTTGCAGCTACAGTTCGCAAATTTGCGATCAATTTGGGGTCACAATAATGCTCCAAAAGAGTCAACTGTAAAGAGATTAATGGATAAATTTGCCGAAACTGGGTCTGTTAGTGATGTAAAGACAACAACGCGCCTTCGACCAGGTCGATCGACCGAAAATGTCGCAGCTGTACGTGATGATGTCGCTCAAACGCAGGTCAAGCGCAAACAGTCAATGGTGTTCTGTATCGTGAAATGATAACCAGTTTTTTCGTGCCTAGAATTGAAGAAATGAATGTGGAGGGCATGTGGTTTCAACAAGACAGCGCCACATGTCATACAGCCAGAGAAACAATTCAATTGCTACATCAGTCATTTCCCGGTCGTATTATTTCGCGTTTTGGAGACCAGAATTGGCCGCCTAGATCGTGCGATTTAACACCATTAGACTTTTTTCTTTTGGGTTTTTTGAAGTCGATGGTTTACGCGAATCCTTAAAAGAGGAAATTGGACGCTGAATTAATGAAATACCGCAGCATTTATGCAAAACGGCCATTGAAAATTTCATTAAAAGATCGCGTGTGTGCCAGCAAAGCCGCGGCGGCCATCTGCCCGATTTGTTGTTCCACACATAACCTCATTTTGTCTACTTTACGATATAATAAAGTTCCACGATTTTTTTTAAATATCTGTTTTATTTAAAATTTAAATCTTGCGTTCTTGTTGGGACACCCTTTACATACATATTCACAAGCAACGTTGTGTAGGAGAGAAAAGAAAAAAAATATAATTGAGTTTTGGATTTGAAGTTCTTCGTTCGTTTCTTTTGTTATTTCTTTCGTTATGTTATAGTTACTTGGTGGTATATTTAAAATTCAAATTAAATTTTATGTGTGCAAAAGTGACGGAAAGAGTTTAAAAGAAATATTAAAATGTTTCTCGATGACTTGCACAGTTTTATGTTTTCATTTCACTGCGCTGATTTACACGGGCATAATTGTGCTGGCATAACATGCCAGTTTGTAGGTGAGAGAGGCAAAGAGAGTGGTTTTGCGGTTGGCATAACTTTTCAACAGCGTTGTCAACTTGGTGCGTTTCGCACCATTTTGGGTGCTTTTTGAAATGTTTTGTGCGAAAAATTCCTCAGTTGGTGCGTGGTGCGCTTTTTTTAAATTTCGGTGTGTTTTTTAATTTTTGGTGGCACCAACGCAAATTTAACACAGCAGTGGTTTAAAACCGAAATATTCTTGTTGTGAAACTTACCAACTTCCTGATAGTGTTAATTACCATATTAATACTAATAATGTTTATAAAATATCACAATTTGAAATGAAATCTGTTTTATGGCCCAATGATAACAATAATGATGAAAATATTAGCTTTATTTATTTGGAATAATTAATTCTTGGTTTCTTTTTAAAAAGTTTTAAACAGAATTTATAAAATTAATATACAAAAATGTATCATCTTGGACAAATGAATGCAAAGATATGTATGTGCCCTTAATTATGAAAGTTGTATAAGTCTTATATTTCTTTGGTCGAGATATTTAGCAGATTACATTGGAACAAATCCAAAAATATTTTTTTTGTTATGCAACAGTTTAATTTAGAGTTGTTCTAGTCTGATCAAAATGTACTATATCGAATCAAAAATGGTATGACCTAGACCACTTTCATATGTACACTATGTATGTACTAGTGATGTAACGAATGTCAATTTTTGATATTCGCGAATACGAATACCAATATTTGAAACGATATTCGCGAATACGAATACGAATATTATATGCAATATGAAATATTAAAAAATTGTTATGAAAAAGGACATCACACTCTTGTGGCGTACTTTAAAGTTAATAAAAAGTACCCAAACTTTTAATGATCGTCATTAAATAATATTTGAAAATGATACAAAGCACAAATTTCTAAAAAAAAATTAATATATTTGTACAAACTAAAATTTTTAGTCATTTATTTAAATTTCGTTTAGGATTTATGCATTTATTTATTTAATTTCTTTGGAAAAATATTCATTTCATTTTTCATTTCATTTCATTTTCATTTATTCAGAATAAATTAATCGAGCCCACAGGGCCATATATGATTAATTGAGATATAACAATGTAATATAAGACTATAGAATAATAATAAGAGTACGCAATAAACTAAAAATAAGTAATATTCGCATTCGTATTCGCCTGAAAATGACCGAATATTCGACAATTCGAATAAGAATACGAATATTCTTTCATCACTAGTATGTACGAATTTGCTTAGTTTTTTTTATTGTTTTTTAATTATGTACATATATTGTAAAAGGCTGTTTATTTTTATTGTTATATTTTTAATATGGATATATGAAACTTCTGATAAAAAAAATTAAAAATATTTGAATAAAATGATAAATAAAGAACTTCTATTAGTTTTGAATCCTTTCTATTAATCCTTGATCTCTTTAAAAAGTTTAGTACAGAATTTATGAAATTAAAAAAAATTATTATCTATGTAATACAAATGAATATAAACAAATTTGCTAACACTGAACTGTTAAATCCTCATTTAGTGTTAAATTTTTAACACAAAAAAAATGTACTTTTATGCATAATTCAATAAACATTTTAAACTAAAAAAATAAATTCTAAAATTGGTGCGTTTTTTTTTTTTTTTTTGTAAATGGCGCGTTTTTTCTCCATTTTGGTGCGTTTTGAAATTTCAAAGTTGACAACGCTGCTTTTCAACCAGCTTCAACACCGCACTTAACTTAAAAAACAGCAAATTTTAAATGAATACTAAAAACACTAACACACACACAGCTGTGTATACGAATACATTTTGTGCCAGATGAATTAGTCTCGTGTAATTTGGAAAAGAACAAAATTTGTGCGGCTTAAAAATTGTTCTCGTCTAAACTACCTCATTAAGTAGAATTGATATTGAATTATCAGTCCTTATTTTGTTGTTTATGGTTGATTTGATGTTTTATGTAGTAATAAAAAGATAACCCATTTTGATTAAAAGATATTTTTGTGATACAAAAGATTGTACGCGAGATTTTCCTTTATGTATTTATGTACATATCGATGGCTTAATATAAAAAAGGCCTTTACTCGAATTTTCGACATTTTACAGAAGAAATAAGAAGCAAAAAACTGAAGAAAAAATAAAACATTTACATGAGAAATAGTTCGTAAAGTTGCCATAAGTCCTTGATTTTTAACTGTAACGTACTAAGATCTTCAAGGAGGATGCAATTATTGTCGCCCAGAAAACATCAAAAACACGATTTCGAAAAAAATTGAGTTAGGCCCTTTTTATATTAAGCCATCGATATAAATATGTTCATGCATACATACACTCAGGCAATGAATGCCTACTACTATTACTAGGTGTTACCTTCTTTAGGAAAGTGATAGTGATAGAGAAGACAGGTGGTGAAGGAAGATATAGAGGAAAGCTTCATTATTTTACAACAATTTGTTGCACGTTTTTTTAATAATGCAGAGTTGAAGCGCCTCTGGTGTAAATGAGGCGTATTAAATTTTTGAAGCTGTATTTAGTAGCCATTTTATTAGTTATTTTACTTCGCCGATGAAGGAGGGTGCTCTCATGTTATATTAGAATCAGCATCCGCTGAAGTCAGTGTAGCTCAGTGACCAGAGACTTCATAACTTGAACTTCCCTACAACAACTGATACAAAGGGACACTAATGCACATCAGAAAAATGCGTGGTGTTTATTTTTTAATGACTTTTGGATACCGGAATCGAACCCACCACCTTCAGTTATATAGTCCACTACTAACTAACTACTTCAGCCAACGTCAAAGTGCTTAAAATCTGATGAGTCAAAGTGCTTAAAATCTTTGCAAAGTTTCAATCGAATATTATATTATTAAATAAAAGCGTTTTTGTCTTAAAAATTTGTTTTTGTAAGGAAATATTCCTTTTTTTTTTTGGAAGATAACATGTGAACAGAAAAATTTCTACGCAATAAACCTCGTTGAGTGTAAAATTCTAGACGATCGAAAAAAATAAGTTACATCGTAAATAAGTATTTTTATTAAAAAACCTTGAAAATTGATAACACAACACTGATATTCTAATTTTTGTACCCTTATTGGTTGCTCATCTAAAAACTACTAATATAGTTACGTCTTCTTGTTTCAGAAAAAAGCAAGTGAAACGGACATAACTAACATAAAAACAAAAAGGAAATAAATGGTTAAAAAAATATATAAGTATCCATACTATAAGTAAATTTCGATGATATACTTCATTATTATTAAAGGTATTCATTTCAGTTTTTTTGTTGGAAAAATGGAAAAATGTAATTTATTTTACAACAAACACAGGAGAAAAATTACATTATTCCATTTTTCCAAAAAAAAAAAAAAAAAAAAAAAAAAAAAACTGAAATGAATACCTTTATTGATTTAGTAAAGTATTTTGTTTCTCCTGTATAAAATATAAAAGTGTAGTTACGTCCGTTTGCATTATGTATGTATATATGTAGTTAGCTTATCTCCATAGTTTTTATAAATATTTTCATTGAAAATGAACAATGCACTAACTATTTATAATATACAAATTTTGTGACTTTTCTAAATTTTCAATTTTGATTAATAAATATGTGACAGCGCATAGAGAAAGGGACCTAAGGGTAAAAAATCAATTTTCACTCTTTTTTTTTTTTTTGATGTGGACAACATCTGAGCATCGAATGAGACCGATCCCATACCCCAAAAGTTTTCCGTCCCAGAGATATGCGCGTTTTATGATGTGATGGTACACCAAAGATACACCCTTAGGCCCCTTTCAATTTTGCGCGTCACATATGTATGTATGTAATAAGTTGTTCTTTGCGTAACCATAACTATACAAAACAGCTGTTTGAACCAAACTAATAGGCAGCAATGTATTTGATTATAGGTGACTCGCCATAACTTCATAGCCATAATCATATAAACCAATTGAATTTTGGTTTTGGTTATGGCTATGACAATATGGTATGGTACGTAAAATTTAGGCTTTAACTAGTGAAACCTTTACTAATAAAGTTTACATTCAGCCAAGGCGAATTCAGCTGTTAGTTTTCCTAGTGTCGAATCAAGCAATTCGTTATTTTTTGGACTGCATGAAATTTTGCACTAACACCCCTTTTCTACACGAAAAGTCTTAATTCAGCTGGGAGAAAGACAGAAAGAGACTGTACTACTACCTCTGTCTTTCGCACAGCTGAACTAAGACTTTGCAAATTAAACTTTGCGTGTGGGAAAGGGAATTCCCGCCCAGTGCAAAACAATACAAAATATTTTTTAATTTATATCAACAAAAAACAAATTATAATTCATGATATCGATTAAATAATAACGTTTTATAAACACATTAGTCAAAATTATAATACCGTTTCCGTTCTTTAGGCCTGTTCATCTAAATGCGAACGATAGATTCGACCAAGAATTTACATTAGAAACAAAAACAAAAAACTGAAATTTGTTTTTGTTTCTAATAGGCCCTTTATATAATAGTAATACAAAAATACCAATATTATAAAAAACAAATTATACGAGTATGTATTATTAAAAAAAAGTACTACAAATATACATACATATATAATACAGTTAATATTCCCACGCATTAGAAATTCCATCTTTGATTTTTCTTTTCAAGTTAGAATAGTGAGGATTTGAAATAATTTACCACAACATTTAAAATCGTTTATATTTTCGGTTTGTGTTTATAGAAACAAACTTTTTGAATATGCTAGCCATAACGATATTTAGGTCTTGATATACTTGATTACATAAGTTTTTGATTGTGTTAAGACTTACATATGGAATAATAACATATTTTTTTTTTAAATTCAATTGAAATACGTAATTTAAATCGTAGTTGATATTTGTTGTTTGCTTATTATTTGCATATTTTTTACATTTGATGATTTGATATTTTAATCTTGTGGCCTTCATAACTTTTACATACAGAAATACTGATTTTGTACCCTCATGTAAATATTATATATTTGAGAATATTATATATATATATATATACTTTTCAACATGAATTATATATTATATATAAGCTAATATCTTTTTAATTGGAATATAAAACTTAAAATTCTTTACTTTGTAACTTCGAGTTGCTATTTTCCTAAACATCAATGTACAGACGGAAATGTTAATCCTTCATGTGTATACATATTTATTATTTTATATGCAAATACTATTAATATTATATATTATATTAATATTTTTTAATATTGGATTAATTTTATATTAAATCTAATTATTTTTTTCATATATAATATTGTTAGCCTACTAACCATATATGGCCTTCATGGCTCGGTTAGTTAATTGAATTTAAATAAATAAAAAAAAAATAAAAAAATATTTTTTTGGAAATAGGACTTTAGTACAGAATAATTGCAGTGAATCTGTAATTATTTTGTAATTTTTCTTTTATTTCCCTTCGTATTTCTGATTTCACTTTTATGAATTGTTGTAGAATTAAATTTTTAATGTCGCGTTCCGATTTTGGCAAATAATGGCCTCTAAGTCTTAGAGCACATGTTTGCCAGATGTAAACTCGGCTTTAGTTGTTGTAAAGCTTTAGCTATTGTGCTAGTGCCATCACCTTATTATTTTACCACCGCATTCACAAAGTTAATGACAGCACTCATCAAGGAATGTGTAGATACACACTAAAGTTGGCATAATAAAATAAAAAAAATTCGGGAATTCCCGCACAAATTTCCCGGGAAAGAAATTCTGGGAAATTTGTGCGTGATACCGGGAAATTTTTCCTGGGAAATCCCGTATGAAAAACACTAGGTATATCGAATGTACACGTTTTTTATGCAGCGTTGCATGTGCGTTGTTATCTAAAATTTTGTTATTCATTTTGTTGTTCTTTTCGAGTTTTTTATATGTATGTATTTTTAACAGTTTTGGTGATTTATATGCAATTTTAAGACTTTTTAGTATGTTGCAATTTCTCGCGAATTTTTGCAGTGTTCGCGATGAAAGTGTGTTTTTGCAATATTAATTAATCTTTTCTATTATGTGATTTTTAAAGAAATTATGGTTTGTTTAAAATTTTAACATTTTTCGCGAATTTCTGTTGTTGCGAAAGCTGTAATTTTTCCAAAGTTTTTGACTTTATTTATTTTTATTCATGGACTTTAAATAAGTTTTTTTCAAGCTTTGTGCTAATTTTCATAATGTTTAGCGCTTTCTCCTGACTTAATGACTTGAGCCTGGTACTCTGTTCAACATTTCACGCGAAATACTGCCAAAGTACATATAAACAAATTTGACACGAATTGCTCATGAAATTTTTTTGCAGAAATAGTACTCTGTTTGTATTGGGAAAAACATTTGAAATGTATCTCAACATTTTAAGTTTTCACACAAAATAAGTAGAGTGCCACTTTTTTCGTACGGAATTTACAACAAACACATGGGATGTTTCTATAAACATGATAAATTGTAGCATAGTTTCAGGAGCATATTAATATTCACCCTCATTCCTGTTGTCGGCATCGACGTTACTTTAACACAATACCAAAAAAATTGGGGCTTGTGTACTCGCTCTCAAGAACAATTTTGTGCAACTGACAATCTATTTCCGTTCCATAAGGTCTACAAAATAGCATAAACCTGACAACAGGAGACAGTTGTTTTCAACAACGGGTACACAAGCCCCAATTTTTTGGAATTGTGTTAAAGTGACGTCTATGCCGACAATTAGAATAAGGGTAATTGTTTACACGTCCAATTTTTGCTTTAAGCATATTACTCTGTTCAAATTTGTGAAAAATGTTTATCAATCTTATGTTTATAGAAACATCCCATGTGTTTGTTGTAAATTCCGTACGAAACAAGTGGCACTCTACTTATGTATGTATATCTTATGAAAACTTAAAATATTGAAGATACATTTCAAATGTTTTTCCCAAGATAAACAGAGTACTATTTCGGCAACATTTTTTCATGAACAATTTGTGTAAATTTTTTTTTATATGTACTTTGGTAACATTTCGCTTTATTAGGTGTGATTTTTTTTCCAAATTTCTACCTTTTTTAGTTTAAGCGACTTTTAATCAATTTCAAGACTTGATATCGATTTTTGCATTTATTTTTATTGCAAGTATGTATTTAATACATTTAATAATTTATAAAACCAACTGTATATTCAACTGTGATTGCCAAGTGAACAGAAATCACCATGGGCTCTTGAAAATCGCAGTTTAATATAACACCAGCTGTTTAAAGCAACAACGTTGTAACTTAATATCTACTACAAAAATAATTACATGTACATACATACATACATGCATATATACATATGTATGTATCAACGACTCATCGCATAAGTAGAATAATTAAATAATGTGATAATCGTAAAAAGAATTGAATACACTTAAGGCAGGGAAGGAAAATAAATGATTTCTTGGATTTTGTACCAACTATGAAAATAAAATGTATATTTTAGACCATGACGGTACTAATTTTTAATATATATTTATAAAAACAGAAATGTAAAAAATGAGTATAAAAATTCAGAAGTTTACAATAGAAAACAGAAATTTAACAGGAATGTGTATAAAAATTCAGTATACAAGAAAAAATATCAAAAAAATATTAAATATTACATTCATGAAGATAGATTCGTAGATTCGACTATTATATTAGAGATTAAAATAAAACATATACAAAAAAATTAAAGAGAACTTAGGCAAAATTAATGTTACCATATGGTGAAACATTGACATTTTTAAATTGTTCCAAGTAACTCGCGGTATTACCACGGTACCAACAAGGTCAAAAATGTACCATAAAAAGTACAATTGTACCATGATTTCCATCCGTGACTTAGGGTCATTATTATAACTTATAGTTAGATAAAAGTAGGATTTTATCGGACTTATAAAAACTTTATCATTTGCAAAATTTTACTTTAACTAAAGTGAGCGATAAATTACAGGCAAGTTTATCGTACCTGGTATGTTAAATCCAATTTGCAATAATGGAAAGCTTTTTATACGTCCGATAAAATTCCCTTAGAATGATATAACTTCGTGCTAACATGAACATAAAAATGAAAACCGGAAAAACCGAAAATGAAAAGTTATTTATACCGATGGTATATCAGTAATTGAATGTACTGATGTTAACAACCAAGTGCGTTGCAACACAGACAAAACTCGGGCATTTCCGCCCAGCTAAAGTCCAGTTTAATATTTCTTGTCTTATTTAGAAAATCACATTAATTAAGTAATAAAAATATATCATTCTATAAGAATTGAAAATAGTGAACTTTATTACGATTAAGAAATTTTTCCCGGTTAAAAGTTGTTATAGGAGTATTATTAAATTTAAATATGTATGTACATATGTATCTATGCATGTATGTATGTATCACGTTATGCGAAATTTTCCAAGTGAGCTCAACAAGACTGGAATACTATGAGAATTCACACACACACACACAGCTACACACACAAACACACACGCACATAAACACCCACAAACATACACACACACAGGAAGTTAATAATTTTTGTAGTCAACACCCTCTAGTCAGCCTAGAACCATATTTCTCTATGTCATATTCTCCAGCGACAATTGCACTAGTTAAAATGTCGACAACTTTCCTTTTATGCGCGAGTAAAGATACGTTAGAGACAACAGTTGTAGTGTATTTCTATTGATATTGTCAGTGAACGCGTCAATAGTTTGTTTTTCTTTTTTATTATGCTATGCAATAATATTAAATAAATATATATGTAGACGAGCGTCACTAAAACCTACTAGTGAATCTTTGGTTCAAATATCTCAATATCGTCATAAAAGAACTACCTTCTCAATAGTGCTAAAGTCTACTGGTAGATTTTCAATGACAACCATATGTTATATGTCAATAGGCGATTACATTGGCTGGGGTACACCCGGTCAGTAGTACTTCTGACAACATCACTAGTAAATCACCACAATTTCACTATTCGCACTTTCTGCAGGGCAGTTTTAGGTCGAATGTTATTGTATTGTTTAATCTGTAATTCCAAAGATAAATTTCTCTCCATTATGAGACTTATTATGGAGAACAAAATAGGATATTTGAATCAAAAATTAAAAAAATCAAGGATGTAGTTTTCCTATAATTTAATATTTAATTTAAAAAATATTTTAATCCGTGACTGACCATTAACATTAAAAATTAAAATTGCACTAATGTTCAGAATTTTTATTTAAAAAATATTTTTTTATAAAACTTTCTTGTACGCACTAGTGATGCACGAATATTCGTATTCGAATTGCCGAATATTCGGCCATTTTTCATGCGAATACGAATACGAATATTTTTCCAAAAAAATTAAATAAATAAATGCATAAATCCTAAACTAAATTTAAATAAATGGATACAAATATTAGTTTGTACGAATCCATTAAATTTTGTATAGAAATTTGTGCT
Organism: Tachina grossa; assembly: GCA_949987645.1. Taxonomy (NCBI): domain Eukaryota; kingdom Metazoa; phylum Arthropoda; class Insecta; order Diptera; family Tachinidae; genus Tachina; species Tachina grossa. The sequence continues at coordinate 157,980,670 of OX465274.1, read as the reverse complement.
TTGTATCATTTTCAAATATTATTTACTGACTATCATGAAACTTTTGGGTAGTTTTTATTAACTTTAAAGTACGCCAACAGGAGTATGCAGTTCTTTTTCACAACAATCTTTTAATAATTCACATTGAAGGCATAAATAGACCCCTAATATAATGTCTATAAATTTCAAATGAAATATTCGTATTCGCGAATATCGTTTCAAATATTCGTATTCGCATTCGTATTCGCGAATGTCAAAAATTGACATTCGTTAAATCACTAGTACGCGCATATACATATGTACATACTAGTGGTGTAAGGAATGTCAAATTTTGATATTTGCGAATACGAATATTTGAAACGATAACAAATACGACTATTATATGTGAAACTTATAGACATAAAATTGGTGTTCTATTTACGCCTGCAAAATGAAATATGAAAAAACTGTTATGAAAAAGAGCTTCATACTCCTGTTGGCGTACTTTAAAGTTAAAAAACTACCCTATATTTTAATGATCGCCATTAAGTAGTATTTGACACAAACCACAAATTTCTATAAAAAATTTAATGAATTCGTTCACAGTACGACAAATTTTAATTTTTTGCAAAAAAAAAAGTCACTTCATGCCAAACAATCTAGAGACAAATTGTAGTCAAACTGTTTAAATGGTTTTCATTTATTATCTCTTTTTCCTGTGTATTTTTAAATATGCATTTTTAATACACATAAATAACTTGTTTCCATATGAAACTGCAACATTTATTGCCAATAAAGGTAACAAATACGTAGAAGGAAATAGTCTTGCAGAAGCTTATGAGGAAGAAGTGTCCTTCCAAAAAATATATTCATACATGGATATGACAGTATCAAATTATAAGTTTTAAAATTGTTGTTGGCTTACTTGAGGCTACATCGTACAAGTTTTGACAGATTTACTAATAATGGAAACTTTCATACATAGACGTATTTTCAAAGGGATATTATTTTAATTTTTTATTTACCCTTTTACTTGTTTATATTAAAACAACAGTTATCTAGGAGCTAGATCGTTTACCCTTCAATATATTTAAAGAATACTTTATTATATTTTAATATGGAGAAATAATTTTCGGACAAATATATATTTATATATGTAATATATATATATTAGTGTCCTGCACAAGAGTATTTATAAGACTTTTCAAGACATGAGAGATTTTTTCCAATGCTTACTACAGCGAAATATTCTAAAATAATCGCTAAACAACACTGTTGGCAAGACAAACCACCGAAAATAATTACTTGCCAACAGTGTTGCTTAAGCTCCGTTCAGACTATTATACAAGTATTAATACTTTCATCACAGAAATCTAAATAGATTCGTTGCGACTGTCAATAAATCCAACGTAAAATCACATATTGTGTTCAGACCATCACACTTCAAATAAAATGTGTAATACAAGCAGATAACAAAACAGCTGTTCAATGAAAATGTCGGTGCTATTCATTGACAAGCGGCGGCAAAGCGGTTTCATGTATGCGGGGACGTGCCGGCACTTGAAAAAATTTAGCAGTTAAAAATATTCTATGTAAATAACAGAAAAAATTTAAGAAAAGATATTACAAAAACGTTAAAAAATTACGTCAACGAAATATACTTCCATACGATTCACTTATTCAAAATCTTGAGCCGATATACATAAGAAAAACATTACATCAATGACGACACGCTATCGGCGGCGAAACAGCCGACTTGGAAATTTGGTTTGTGTGAAAATGCAACCCTGATCTAATGAAAAGTATTATCGTTTAGAAAATTTTCTAAAAACGAAAAAGTCTTATGGGATGTCAACATTTTTATCGTATTATTTGCCACTTTGATGAAATTTTGCGTTCAGACTATCACACTTGCACGTATTATTTGAATTTTTGACAAGTATAAATACAAAGTATAATAGTCTGAACGCGGCTTTAGCGATTCTTTTAGAATATTTCGCTGTAGTAAAGCATTTGAATATATATATATATATATATATATATATATATATATATATAATATTATCTAGAAAAGTACTTTTAACTTCTTTAGTGTTAATTGTACAAGAAGTTTGTTTTATTGTTTTTAAGTTGGGTACAATAATTGAATTGGAATAATTTTTTTAATTATATATCGCAAACTAATTATTATGGCCATTTATTTAAATTTCGTTTATGATTTATGCATTTATTTATTTATTTTTTTTTTTCTTGAAAAATATTCGTATTTGTATTCGCCTTAATTTCGTGAATACCAATATCTAAATTCGTGCATCACTAGTACATACATCCCTACATGTGTACATATGTATGTATGTACATAAATAAACTATGTGTATGCTTTGAAACTGCTGATTGAGAGAAAGAAAAAATAAGATACAAAAAATCAAACAATATATCATTATGTACATATGTATGTATATTTCAAACATACGCTCATGTACCAAAAAAAAAAAAAAAAGAAACTTCGAATTAACACATAAAAAAAAAATCAAACTTACCTTGCTTTCGTACAATGACCATCTTAATAATAAAATATTCAACGGACATTTTGTTTAAATAAATTATAAAACAAACAAAATAAATTTAAATAAACACAATTGAAGTCAACTTTAAAAGAGCCAAGAAATGAAAAAAAACAAAGAAATAAACATAAGCCAGTGTTGCCGTGCAGTAATTTATGTATTAATTACCACCGGGGCATAAATTACACAACAAGAAGAAAATATAATAGTTAAAATAAATACGATAGCCCAATTCATAATCTTGTGTAAATGGTCTTGCATCGTAGCATGTGCAAAATATTAGCCCCAATTCACAAACTTGTGCAAATGGTCTTGCATCGTTGCATGTGCAAAGTGGTGTAGTATATTGATACTCACCACTTAACAGTTCTTAGTGGTGAGTAGCAATATAATATAATATTTTGCACATGCTACGGTGCCAACCATTTATTTATTTTATTTTTATTTATTTATTTGTTTAGTAATATCAATACAATGTAAGCCTTCATGGCCAATATAAAATGTATTGTAAGGAGAAAATATAACTATGTAAGTATTTACAAGGATGAATTAGTATTATATAAATAAGTTTACTATATGAAGATAAATTATTTGATATAAATTTATTATGATTAGGTTTGGCTCCCCAGCCATATGAGTATTGAAGGAAAAGTATGGATAAAAAAGGGTTGTTACAAAAAAAGAGATTTCCTGTAGCCAAAGATAACTTGCATGTGAGAATGTCCTTCAGATGAAAATAAACTAGTATGCAATAACATAATTAGCGGCTAAGACCGATTTACATTAAAATAAGTTAACAGTTTCTTCCTATAACTAGGATAAGAATACGAAAACAGTTTAAGATCATTTGGAAGTGGACTCCATACATGATGGATTCTTTTAACAAACGATCTATCGGAAATTGAAAGATGTCCAAGAGGAACAGAGATTTGAGTATTGCGTGTAGAGTTAGTAAAAGAAAATTCATTTGCAAGTAGTAAAGGTCGTCCGGATTTCATAATTTTATAAAAATGAAGTAACAGTCGTACACTCAAATAGTCGTCAAATTTACACTTTAAGAATACGGGTATGAGATCATGAGTACGACCGTGTTCCTGAAATCTAATATTAAACACATACCGAATTATCTTTTTAACAATTCCTTTAATAATATTTATGTTATATGTCCAAGTACCAAAAAAGGCAATAGTTAATACGAGACATGATAAGGGAATTAGCTAAGCGAAATCTTATGTGCTTAGGTGTATATGCTCTCAATGCGTAAAGTCTCCTCAAAATCTGGCAACTTTTGTTAGCTATAAAATTTATGTGGTCGTTAAAATTAAGTTTACTATCTAATATAACACCAAGACATTTGAGCTTTTCGACGAAATCAATAGGCTGTCCATTTATAAAAACTCGAGGTTGAGGAGGGAGATAGCGATTTGATAATAAAAAATTTAAAGCCTTTGTTTTTCGTGGATTTATCTCAAGGGAGTTTGTATGCATCCAAGAGGATATGGTGTTTAAATGGTCGTTCAAGCAAGTCTCAAAATTCCTGACACTACCATCATCGGTAAACAATAGAAAGATATCGTCAGCAAACACGAAGGATTGACAAAAATTGTTACTTAGAAACGAGACACAGTCATTAAGATAGATAAGAAAAAAAATTGGACCTAAAACTGAGCCTTGGGGAACACCAGAAGTGACACTACCAATACTGGAGTCAAAGCCGTTTAAAGAGACATATTGTGACCGATCAGAGAGGTAGGAGTGTATTAATTTGCACGCAGATTTGGAAAAATTAAAATATCTGTTTAGTTTGTATAAAAGAAAATTATGATTTATTCGGTCAAAAGCTTTAGCAAGATCCAGAGAAACTAAGGTACAATTTTTACGTGTATCTATTTTTTTTATGATGGATTCTGAAAGAGAGAGAAGTAAAGAAGTGGTGTTAAGATTTCGCTGGAAAGCATATTGACTTTGATGAATCAGTGAGAATTTCTCACAATGTGTTAGTATTTGCAGTTTCATAATATTCTCGAGAATTTTGGACATTGCTGGTAAAATACTAATTGGTCTTAAATTGTCAATGTCGAAACGTCCATTCTTTGGAATAGGCACGACACGTCCTAGTTTCCAAGCGACCGGAAATTTAGAACAGGTAAATATAGTGTTTATGATATGAAGAAGAGCAGAGGATATGAGAGGAAAAATTATTTTAATGAATTTAATGGGAATTTTATCATGACCGGCAGCATTTGATTTAATGGAATTTAAAACGATAAAGATATCGTGTTCAGTTACTGGAGTAAAGGAGAACGAATAATGAGCATCCGCTGGGTTGTCAAAGTCAATGGGTGCTATAAGGTTCGGGTTGAGATTACTCAAAAACGTTCTAGCAATCACTTCCACATTCAAATCATTTTGTTCAGCATTTTCAGAGCCACTACAGCCTAATCTACGTATACCGTTCCATATCTGACTATTATTTTTACCTGCAAATAGACTCACCAAATTTACGACGGGCCTTTCTAATTATGGATTTGGTTTTATTTCTTAGCTTACAATAGGTTTTCCAATTTATATCGGTACGATTACTAAGGTACACTGCATAAGCTCGATCCCGTAAACATCTGGCCTGAGATATGTCTCTCGAATTCATCCATGAGCAATCGCTTGAGTTAGATCGGATACGGGTGGTGGGAACAAAATCATGAAGCCCATGCACTAAGCTATCCAAGACAGATAGTTGTAGATCAGGATCATTAGTATTATATATAGGAGATATATCAAACTCCATAAAAAACTGGTTTATACCGACAAAATTTGAGCGGTTGTAGTCCCTTAATTCAACGTAGGTGTTTCTTATTTGGGGTGAAAAACTGATTGAAATGTAAATAAGGCTATGGTAAGAAGAAAAGAACGGATAGTATAGCTGATTATGGTAAACAACATTTGAAAGCCGGCTTAAAAGGAAATAATCTATAGAGACGTCCTATTATTAGGAAGGAATAAATGCGTGGGTAGGCAATTATGTACACAATGAAGGCCACATCTGAAAATAAGACTGCGTAGATTATTGGTCTTGACTTGGTCAAAAAGATTGTAATTAAAATCACCCATTATTATAATATTGGAAAAACGAACAAATAGATCAGTATGAACATTTTCAAAAGCATTAATATCACCGCCAGGCAGATAAACTACACCAACTAGAGCCGAAGAATCTTTACCAAAAACTTCTATAAAAAGGGATTCACAGACGCCATATTGCTTGCCACGAAAGACAATTCGATAACGAAGTTTGTTAGATATGTATAGACACACGCCCCCTGCCCTTAATGGACCATCATTTCTATTAGAATCCCTAATGCGATCGTTTCTTACAAGATCAAAACCCTGAAGGGCCAAAGAATCTGATAGTAAGTGAGGCTTAAACCAGGTTTCAGTAACTCCGATTACGTCAAGATTAGAGTCATGAAAAACATCTTTAAATTCATCTAGCTTTGTGCTTGAAATTGAAGGGCATAAGCTTTGAGCGTTTATGTGACCAATGTTCAAAACACCGGGTGAAGACGAGAGACAATTCTTGAGAATAGAGTTATCAAAGGCTATCGGACCAAGATTTTCATTAAGTGCCATAGAAGACCAAACAATACACATATATAAAGGGGAGCCAGTAAGTAATTATAATACTAAATAAAAGAGGAATTAAAAATATAATTAATATTGAGATCGAGTTAATTTTTTATGATTTATGTTTATGATTTACCATCTTGATAAAAAAATAAAAGAAGATTATTTACAAAAACTATGCAGGTTTATAAATAGAAGCTATGATTATTTGCAATTACAAAAAGAAAAAAAAAATTCATTAAAAAAATTAAAGAAATTAAAAATGTTTGTCGATTTCTCAGTTTACACTCGTTTTGAATTGTTTAACTCATACATGTGGTATGATACTCAAATTAATACAATTAAGAAAATCATAACTTTTGTTTAGACGTTAACAAGATTCAAAGAATACTCCTATTTAAATCTGTACATACATTTTTTATTTTTTTATTTTTTTATTTTTTTTTTAACAAGAAATGTGAACAAGGATAAAATGCCCAAACATTGCATTATGCAAAAAAAGAAGCAATGGCCAAAAGAAATGTTGTTGGATGAATTAGACAAAAAGATAAAGAAAATACTTTAATACAATATATTAAATATTTAAATACAAGATACCAGTATAGAAATAGGGTGTCCAACCCGTTGCAGGTTTATATTGGATCCAGTTGAAAGAGACTGATGCATTCATGATAATTGAGGGTTTTTGTATTACCATTTAGCAATTTGATCTTAGCCTGTAGCATTTCTCGATTTATAATGCTGTATCCGTTTATTTTTTTCCAGCAAAATGTTTGCATCTTATTTGCAAGGGATGAATAGTTGTCATTTAAGTACACTCGGGTAACGGTGGAACCACCAATTATATCAGAGGCTTTTAGTGTTTTATGTTTAAAGTACTCAGACATCACCTTATCACGTTTGGCGATTTGATCAAATTTAATTAGAATGGCATTTCCTTTTTTTTATAAACATATCATTAGTGATTTCGCCGGCTATCAGCTCTACTTGAAAATGTCGACATAAAGATTGAGCAACTGCGTTTAAATCAGGTAAGTTGGTCGGAAGGCCACTGACAACTACATCAGCCATATTTAAACGGTGCTGAAGTGCATGATTTTGCAGTTCGAGCTCATAAAATTTATTTTTATAAGCGGTATCATTGGAGGTAACTAACGATTTACAGCTAGCCAATTCATCTTTAATTTCCTTTATACTGTTTAATAGTTCAGCCCTAACCTCATTCACAACCGAATCAACTTTACCTTTTAATTCGGAATGTTCAGCCTTCAATGCGTCAATTGAGCTTCTTAGGTCGGCGAATTCTTTGCGTAATTCGTTTCTGAAGGCATTATCAGAGTTATCAGGGGGGTTTTCCATACACCCTTTGCAGGTAGTATATGCGATGTTACGATTTTTGTCCAATGCAGTGAAAAGGGCCTTAGAAACTTCTTCGCAGTCTGCGTGGAACCATTTGTCGCAACATCTGCAAAGCAGGCAGCGGGTTCCGGAAGTGTTAAGCAAGCATACACCACAAGGGAATACCATTTTAATTTTTTTTTGGTTTTAGAATTTATGCCAGTAATAAAATTTTTGGGAACAACAATGCAAGAGTAACACGTGTAAAAATTTGTTTTGTTATTTGTAGAGTTTATATTTAATTTTATATATTTTTTTATGGCGACTAGTAATATGATTTAAAAAAAAACTACATGTGACAACAATTTATCAAGATATGCATAGATTAAAATATTTCTTTGATTAAATTAATTTATTTTTCACAAGATGGCAGAAATTTTCACGTTTACCACAACATAGTGCTACCAGATCGTCTGTAGTTGTGCATTTACACAAGATTGTGAATTGGGCTATTATGTTTATTTTTCTCTCCCGCAACGAGAAATCGCACCGGACCGCAAACATTAGACCAATTCACAATCTTGTGCAAATGGTCTTGCATCGTTGCATGTGCAAAATAGTATAGCATATTGATATTCACCACTTAACAATTCTTAGTGGTGAGTATCAATATACTATACTATTTTGCACATGCAACGATGCAAGACCATTTGCACATGATTGTGAATTGGGCTATTGTGTTTAGACTCAGAATTGGAGAAATGTTATGCAGGTCCTGCAAAGAATCAAATTTTGTACCGAAAATATTATAAATGATAGATATTGATTCCATTAAATTATTGCTTTTACTGCTTTTTTTGAGCTTATTAATTTATGATGTGAATTGTATTTAAATGTTATCAAAGTCTACATCGCATATGGCATCATATAAACATTCCAAATATCTCCAATTAATTACCTCTACATTCGTTATATTTGAGTCACGAGTACCCAATAACAAAAATTAATCACAAATAAAATCAATAATTGACTTGCCACTTTTTTGTTGAGAGCAGTAAATGAAAGAGAACAACGAACCATTTTGTTTTGAAAGAATTGTACCCTCAAATCAAAATGATTCGTTTAACAATGTATGTACATATGTATTTATTGCAATATGCCTTTTCATTCCTGTTTTTTTTCGACAAAGAAATTGTGTGGATAAAATTATAGTAATTTTAAATTTAATTCTTTAGTCCCAGTTCACACCACACAAGTCTTATTGCCAAACTTATACCTTTTTCTTCTTTGAACTTTCATCGGCGTTCACACTATGCAAGTCTTATTTTTGAGCACATATTTTTTATGCATAGTTTTGTATGTCAGTTACAAATTAAATGGTGTTCCAAAACGAAAAATTGTAAAATCCCATGTAATATACAATTATATGTATATAGACACTTGAAATAGACTTTCTTTCCATTTTTTTTTTTGTATTTTTATCATTTGACAGTTCTAACTACAGTTTAACTGAGCAATGTTGCACTTTAACTTTTGTCGATCAACTCGCAATTCAGCGGTAAGAAAAAGAGATTTTTTTTATTTCCTTATTTATTTTTATTTCTTACAGCTGAATTACGAGTTGATCAACAAAAGTTGAATTGTGTGAACTGGTACTTATAGCTTCCAAAATACTAATCCAATTTGAATAATAAATATATTGTGCACATCTGAGTAGAAAAACTTTAAAACCATATAAATCTTTTCACAATTAGTGCAGAAGTACCGGCGTAAAAGGAGTTACAAAAAACTTGTTTGTCTATTAATTAAATAGATAATATGTATTAGTAAGGATTTAATAAATTTAATATTTGACATATTGTCATAAGTTGTCATAAATGCATCACTGCGCTGCAAATGGAAATTTAAATGTTCTAAACTAGTTCACTGAAGTAGATAACGCACAAATAAATGTCAAATATGGTGTACAAACATGATTACTACTAAAACAGATAATCAGCAAACTTGTATTGCATTTTAAATAAAAGTTTGCACGTATTGTGCAGAGCACAATACACAAACACACATTTTGAAATATTATTATTTGTGAATTTTCAAACGGTTTTTTGAAAGTGTGTGCATAAGATAAGAAGTTTGTGACTGTTCAAAATGTGTGGTTGAAGTCTGCAAAGCACCAATGACATGCTTATAGTCATGCTTAACCGCAAGGACATAAATTTATAATAGTAAGTATAATAATAAGTAGTAGCATAAGTGCTAAAATTAAACATGGCCTGAACGATAAGTTTCTCCATGCAATTTGACATTAAAAATCGGCGCATAATGTAGTTTTAATACACTATTAAATATTAGCTTAACATTAGATAAATAAATCATTTTTATTGTGGTAGACTTTTCATTTAGACCAGAGACAAGCAAAATGCCGCCCATGGGCACTTCATGTGATTTCAAAAAGTTTTTTCAATTTACAATAGGAGATTTTATTCCAACTTCTAGCGCTATAAATCTTGCAACCTATAAAAACTTTTTAGTTTTTATTATACATATATATTGATTAAATACTTATATAATTAAATACTATATTCTAGTTAAGTTAATTAAAACCATATGAGATCTCGACATTTTAAAAATTAAAATAAGATTTAATTTTTTAAAGTTCTAAAGTTTTCAAATGTAGTGAAACCCTTTAGCTAACTAACAAAAGGCCAAAAAAATTAACAATAGCATTTATGTAGTTCATTACACCCTATAAATTCTTTTCCATTTTGATTTTTTACTTTACTACGTTTTACGACTTTAATACAAGCATTAAAAAGTACGCGGATACAAATGTATGTATATTATTTTTGTGCTAAAAATATATTAAATAAATTAAAATTATTTGTTGAAAAGACAAAAACGAACCAGAAAAGTTGTGCACTTAACGAAGCACAAAGAGAATCGTCAGATAGAGAGTATGTATACCCATACTTACATACTTATGTGTGTATGTGCAAGAGAACAAGAGAACAAGAAATAAAATTAGGAAAAACGAAACGAAAAACAGCATATTCTCAACTTTGATTATTTTATGCAATGCACTTTTTGTTTTAAGGCTTTTAATTTCCTTGTTATCGAAAGTATGCTTCTCGTATATGCTATGAAACTTGATGATATATTAATAATTCTTCAAAAAAATTTTGTTATATGAACAGTGTAGATTTTTGAAATTTTTTTTTTTTATTTCACGATTATAAAACTTAATGTGTCAAACATTCATCCACCAAATCGTTTAAAGATATCTTAATTCGTTCAGAAGTTAGCACAAGTAGACTTTACATATTTATCAAAAAATATTAAAAATAAAAAAAACCAGCTATATATGTATGTGTTAAAATAAAAAAAAATATTTTATTGGAAATGCTATTGAAGCTGAGTTACATACACATTTATGTATGTGTAGTTTTTGTGGCAATTCCGCTATACCTACCAAATCTACAATTATTTAAGATTAATTTTACGAAATACAGTAGTTTTCCTATTTAACGAACATTCTATTTAGTGAACATCGCATTTAACGAACATCCAGTTTTTTCTACTGAGTACCTTAAATAACGAACAAAAATTCTAATTTGTACTCGGTATAACGAACAAATCTAAAATTAAATAAGAAACATAATTGCTAACAGAAAGTTACTAAAAAAGAAAATAAATAAAAATGTAATGTTAGTTTTCTTCTTTCTATGGTTTTGTTTGATATCATTTGAGAGTAAATTGTGTGAAGTAATTTTTCATACGAATATCAAAATGGGTAAAAGAAATAGATTGGTTGTTAAAGATTTATGTAAAAAATATGGGCTGCATAAATCCACTAATAGTACAATCCTAAAATCAAAGGACAATTTTTTAAGGAATCTTGAAAACAGTCATTTCGGGTATCGCAATAGAAGTGCTGTAAAGCAAGGTGAGTTCCCGAGAATCGGAAACAAACTTTTTCAATGGTTCCTCGTGCAACGCAATTGCCATTTTGTAATACAAAGCCAAAAAAACTCACAACAAAATTTATTGGGGATAGTTTAATGCAAGCCATGGTTGGCTGATCAGATTAAAAAAAATAATTTAAATTTGAATAGATGGATAGATAATAGCCCTTTACCCGATGAACAAAACGAAAGTGAAGAAGAGCTGGATGGAACTGAAGATGTCATTAAAGCCCCGTTCAGACTATTATACAAGTATTAATACTTTCATCACATTTTACGATACAGAAATCTAAATACATTCATTGAGACTGTAAAAAAATCTAACGTAAAATCACATATTATGTTCAGACCATCACACTTCAAATCAAATGTGTAATACAAGTAGAAAACAAAACAGCTGTTCAATGAAAATGTCTGTGCTATTCATTTACTAGCGGCGGCAAAGCGGTTTCATGCAGACGGGGACGTGCCGACACTTGAAAAAATTTAGCAGTTAAAAATATTCTATGTAAATAACAGAAAAAAATTTAAGAAAAGATGTTACAAAAGCGTTAAAAATTACGTCAACGAAATATACTTCCATACGATTCACTTATTCAAAATTTTGAGCCGATATACATATGAGAAAACATTTACATCAATGACGACACGCTGTCGGCGGCGAAACAGCCGACTTGGAAGTTTGGTTTGTGTGAAAATGCAACCCTGATCTAATGAAAAGTATTATCGTTTAGAAAATTTTCTAAAAACGAAAAAGTCTTATGGGATGTCAAAATTTTTATCGTATTATTTGCCACTTTGATGACATTTTGCGTTCAGACTATCACACTTGCACGTATTATTTGAATTTTTGACAAGTATAAATACAAAGTATAATAGTCTGAACGCGGCTTAAGCAATTAGAAATTTGTATTCAATGGGCTCTACAAAACAAAATTAGTATCTCAAATTTAATGCTTTGGAGAGAGCTTTAAGAAGATGCAATTAAGAGAAAAAAAAAACAGACTGTACTTAACCAGTTTTTTAAATAAATTATTTTTGTATTAAACTTAGTGCTTTATGAAATTTTCTTTTAATGATATTTTAACTAAATATGTATTTAAATATTTTCTTTTAATAAAATATTAAAAATACTACGAGAACATATGTTTGCCTTGAGTTTTTAATAAAATAGAGAGAACACTTTTCCTTTTAAACTTAGTACTGGATATAACGAACAATTCACTTTAACGAACAGGCCTGACAACAATTAGGTTCGTTAAATCAGAAAACTACTGTACTTACATATATGTAAATGCTAAATATGTTTCAATATATCGTTGGAGTTTGCAAAAATATTGAAAGGTTTCAAAATAAAACAGTTTTTTTTTTTGCTCAAATAGCTAATTATGTCTGAGCAACGACGATATATACATACATGCATACATACCAACATTTATTTATTTTATTATTATAATAATTAGAAATTCAACTTTTGGTGGAATTTTTTTCCTGTGTTTGTTGTGAAAAACCTAAATTTTTCCATTTTTCCAACAAGAAAAAAAACTGATGTGAATACCTTTAATGAAAATTAATTTTTTTTTTCGTTTTCTATTTTTAACAAAATAAATAGTTAGAATAAATATGTAACTAGAAAAATGAACATTTCATCAAAATTTAATCAATTGTTCTGAAGCTATTCTGTAGAATTATTACACTAATTTTGACTTAGCGCACAATCAACTTTGCACGACTTTTTGTGCAGATAAGTAAAAAATGCTGTTATCTTAAATGCACTTACCTGCCTAAATGTGCAGGTATACAATTTTTGACTTCAGCTTTATACACATACATGGTTGCATATTTGTGTGGACACATTTTTTTAATGTGTGCAGCTAACTTAAAATTTTTATATGAGAATAATTTAAAACTGCCTAAAAATATGTTAAATGCGCAGGTATACAAAGTGCGCTTAAAAAAGGATTTTGAACAATAATTACAGAAACAATTTATTTTGTGCAGTTAAGTAAGTCAACGTTGATTTTTTGTATGAAAATCTTTTAAAATTACCAAAATTTTAGGGCACTTATCTTAAATGTGCAGGTATAGAAAGTGCACTTAAAAAACGAATTTTTATGTGATTTTAAAGAATAGTGACATAAATTTATCAGTTTAGGCAGTTAAGTCCAAAGTGCACTTCAACAAATGGCAGCTAAATCAAAACTACTGTATTTATTTATTTAAGAGAAGATAAGATAAATTCATCAAGTGAAATATGTTTTTAAAAAATATCGCAGTATTTCTGAATTGTATTTGTGAAATTTTTTAGAAAATTTTTGAAAATATGACAGTGAAAAATTCTTACTTCGAGTTCTATGAGGGAAATGCTCAATGTGGCCTGGTTCTTCAACAAATATTCTACTATGACGTTTTACGGTTTACAGAACATCTATTTGGCTGGATAATATACTATAATACTTTATCCGACTTCAATGCAAACTCTTATTTTCCTTTTTAAATTCAATTCTTAAACTCATTTATCTAATTTTTCGACCTTTTTTTATATATTTAGTTAAACTATTTTTTTTTTTGCTTTTATTTGTATTTTATTTGATCAATATTTCGTTAACCTTCGGTTAACTTCTTGAGGATATATATTGTTTTTAGTTTTTTTGATATTTAGTATTTTCAATCAATAGTTTAATTCAATTCTTAAATTCTACTTTTCTTTTTTTTGTGATATGTTAACTTAACCTAACTTTATAAATATGCACACACATGAGTATACAATAAAAAGTTTCGGTTACGATATTCGGTTAAAATTCGGATCCGAAACTATATATGTATGTATGTATACATATCGCACACTAAATCATAAACAGTTACAACTCAAAAAATCCCAGATGTTCAGGAAAAAACTGTTTAACATAAAAATAGGCATAACGGTATTTTACATTGTTCAAGCAGACTGTGTTGCAAAAGAAATTTTTGCGGTCGTTAGAGATTTGTTTAGTGAACCGGTTTATAAAAAATTAAACGATATTGATAATTTTGAGTTGTGACTGTTTATGACTGTTTAGAGTGCGATATGTAAATATCGAGTAAACGAGATTCTATCTATTATTGAATTGTTTTTAGTTTAAATAAAAATTTGGAAGTAATAGATAGGTACAATGATATTATTTTAATTGTATGTTTGGTTTTAATTTATTCTTATGTCCAAAGTTTTTTTATTTGATTTTTATGTTAAAATTTTATTTTATTCTTTTTTCCGTTCTTTTTGTAGATCCTTTTGGCATGCTTGTGTCTAAGGCCAGATTTATTGGTAAGTTTCGTCGAATTTTATGCATTTTTTAGTTTTTATAACCCTTTTTAACTTTCTCACTGTTAATTATTTTAAATGCTTCATTCAATTATAATTTTAATGACTTGCTATTTTAAAACATAGAACGTATAAAAATGCATAAAAATGGCCTTAATAAAGATTCAACACTAGGCTATCTATTTAGTGATTTTTTTATTCTCAACAATACTAATATTTTGTTTAAATGGAATTCGAAAGTGTTAAAAATTGTATACATTAATAACTACAAAGACTAAAATCTACTGCTTTAACTATCACCACTGTAATATACTCCTACAACAAACCAAAATAAAATTGTTTTGCTGGCCTTAGAGACAACATGACCTTTTTTTGTTCTATTAACTATTAATTTAATATGTTTTTTTAGCTTCTACTTTTATATACATATGTATGTACATATGTACATGTATATATAGATATGTATGTATGTATGTACATATATGTATATCTTTTTTGTTTAGTTTAAATCCCAAAAGTAGGCAGTATAAAAAATTCGACAAGCCCAAAAAATTAGCATGATATGAAAGTGTATTATTCTTGTGATTTTTAATTTTCAGGATGATATTCCGGAATCTGACCCAGATTCTTGTGGGCACGATGCTGAGGGTCATGAGGAGGAAGATGACGGTGACGACGAAGACGAAGATGAGGATGAAGAAGATGAAGAGGACGAAGATGACGAAAATGAGGACGACGATGACGATGACGAAGACGATGATGAGGAAGAGGATGAAGAAGAAGAAATCGATGATGACGATGACGACGAAGAAATTCAAGATCCTAATGAGGTCAGCGGAGACTTCTTACTCGACCCCAATAACGATCGCAGTAATCGAAATCTTAATGCCCTCTTCGAAGCTGCCGGTTAGTTAAAAAAAAAATTATTAATATGAATTAAGGCTCAGTTAGCCGACTGTAAGGTAACTGCAACGGTAAGAAACAGTTGATCGATATTGTTATGTGAAAATAATGAAAATGGTTATAGAGGTATAATGTAATGTAACCGGAATGTACGAATCTGTACATTACTTTTGATATAACAATATCGATCAGCTGCTTCCTACCGTTACATAGTCCCTATTTACACTATGCAAGTCTTATTGCTAAGCTGATTAGTTTATTAGGAGAGAGAGACGGGGAAAAGAAACGTTTCTGTTCCCCTCGTCTCTCTCTCTCTCTCCCTGAAACTAATCAGCTTAGCAATAAGACTTGCACAGTGTGATTTTGGACATACCATTACAGTCGACTAAATGAGCCTTTATGCTGAGTACACATCAGGCATTTCTTGTGTTGTAATTTTTTGGTGTCATTTTGGAAAAGACTAATCGTTTCCACTAGTACACAATATTGCTATGTCACAGAATGCCATAATGTATACTCGGCCTTAGAAATAAAGAAATATTTTAAATTTGGCTGATTGATTTTTATATTAATTTTTACAGCGAACGAAAAAGCACCTGTTTTACGTCATGCAACACATGCCATTGATGAAACTAAACAGGCCTTAACAAAAATGCGTGGTGCAAGCAGTGATAAAACGTAAGTTAATTTAAAGACTTCGCGTACATAAAGTGAAATAAAATGCACACGGGATATTCCGACATCACGGAATCACTCTGAATTTTTCGGGGTTATTAGTGAAAAGTAGTGGAAAAAGAAACTTAATTTCGTAATTAAATTTTTTATTTAAAGCCATCAAAATTTTTATTAAAACCAGAGTAAATTCATTAAGTTGAAGTATTAGATAAATAATAACTTTTTTGCAATAGTTAATAACTAGGGAAAGGATTTTCATGTAAATACATGTTTTCTGTCGTTGTTCGTAGATCAACGTAAATAAAATATCTTTGCGAATCAACAAATTTGTGACAAAATGGCATCGATTTGTTAGTGCATATTTTTGCATATTTTATAATAAATACATATTTTTGCATATTTCATTGTAAATGTATATTTTTAACCCCCGACTAAAAAAAGGGTTGTTATAAGTTTGTAGTGTGTGTCTGTGTATTTGTGTGTCTGTCTGTGTCCACGTACAGGCCAAACGGCTGGACCGATTTTCATTTAGTTTTTTCTGTTTGAAAGATGACTTGATCGAGAGGGTTCTTAGCTATGTTTGAAGAAGATCGGTCCAGCCGTTTAGAAGATATAACATCTTTTTTGAAAAAAGTCGGGGGTTTTTTAAAATTTTTAATTTTTGTTATTAATATATTTTTTAGTTTTTTCATGCTATAAATCTAATTTTGTTTTTTTTTATTAGTTGTAAAGTATTTGAAATCTGCAGTTTTTAAGACTGTGTAAGAACAAAAAACAAGAAAACGAGAAAAATTTTGTTATATTATTCGATATACCTTGGGTTAAGTCAATAATACCAATACCATTTAAAATTAAAAAAAATAGCATGGGATAATAGCCCTTTTAAACCCAAAAATGTTTGTGTAATTTTTTTCAGCGCTCTCTACTGGTAGATATGATATGATACGGATACATCCTATAGTAACTAGATGAAGAACTTGACAGAAGGCTGTCGGATACTAAATTTCTATTAATAAAATTAAAGAAATTTTAAAGTCAAAAAACTTTCCCCATATGCAAAAAATAACGTGTCCTTGAAGTGCATGTTAAATTAAAATTTCCATACAAAAACTGGTTTTAACTTACACTTGAAGAACTCGCTAGTTTTTACATATGGGTGCAAGCTTTTTGACTTGACTAAAATTTCTTTAATTTTATTAATAGAAATTTAGTATCCGACAGCCTTCTGCCTAATTGATATTTGAGTACACAAACGAAATAGCAGCATTTAAGTAGGCACCAATAACTTCTGCTGATGTGGAAAATTAATTTTTATTACATAAAATTTTTTAAGAAAAAATCTTCAAAGATTTATCTTTGACAATAAAAAAAACATTTATTCATTCATGTACAGAAATAAAAGTTCAACTGAACTTTATTTTGTATTCCATATGAATTGACCATAAAATAATATTTTTTAAGAAGGCATTGAAGCTGAGCTTTTTTAATCACAAAATGTTTGTTAAGAAAGCAATGAAGGTGTTTTTTTTTAAGTTTTTAATGTTATTAAATGTTGAAAAAAAAAGTTGATAAATGCATATTTTATTAGTTTTGAATACATATTTTTATATTTTTACTGCATATTTTATGTACATAAAACGTGATTTTAAATGCATGAAAATCCTTTCCCTAGTAATAACATAAATTATTTACAAAATTTTATGCGTTTTTTAATATAAAATATGGAATTTAAAGCACATGATACCTATAACGTTGCAGCTTCGGGCAGTGACAGATAATATGTCCTACAAAAATCTGGAGTGCCATTTTCCTAAATGCTGGTTCTTGCTCTGACCGTGTAGTGACCAGTCAACGCTCCTATCACGATTCGCATCGTCTTCCCATTCATGTCCAGTAGCAGTTTGGATCTTCCTGAGTAAAGTTTTGGCCACATAGCTCTCGAGACTCTACAATCCTGCCTACTTCGCCAGGAACTGTTGGTCCTGCTTTCTACTCAATTACTGAATTACCTTCTCACCTTCAGCTACATTCCTGGCCACCAGTTCCGTGGCCCTGAGGATCACCAAGATCTCAGCCTGGAGAACACTACATTCATTCGGCAGTCTGAAAGAACTACGAATGTTCCTTACCAAGATATAGACACCAGCCCCTGTGCCTTTCCCCATTTTTGATCCGTCTGTAAAGACTGCACTACACTTATACATCCTATCCAATTTGACCCAATAGTCCCTATTCGGAACTACCATCAAGGGTGTTCTACTAAAATCGATTTCAGCGACCTTATAGTCCGTGAACCCATGTTCAGGGCTCCGGATCACTAAAATTGATCTCATTTAAGATTGATGTGTGACCTGTTATTCCTGTCCTCACCAAACCTGTTTCTACGAGTCTTAAGGAGATTTCTAGTCGTCGTTCCCATCACAAAGTCCTCTATATCAAGTATATGAAGAATGACGTCCAAGGCAGCATAAGGTGTGCTCATCTGAGCACTTGTGATGCCCAGCGAGGCATACCTCTGAACCTTAGCTAGTAATATCCTGTGACTTTCCTTCCTCAATGCCTCCCACCATACCACACAACCATAGGAAATAGCCGGTCTGACAACCCATGTGTAAATCCAGTTTACTATCTTCGGTTGCAGACTCTTTCTTTAGCCTTTCCTGTGTGTTCTTTTTCCAAGAAAGCTTGCTATCTAGAAAAATATTCCAGATATTTCACTCGCTCTGCTAGTCTCAGCTCCAAACCTCCCACCTGGGCAGTACAAAGCTTTCTACTTTGTATTTCCTAGTAAAGAGGACTAGTTCTAGAAAGGCCCTAACTCATTATTTTTTTGAAATGGAAATTTTTGAATTTTTCGACACGTCAGATGTTCTTCTACATACATAAAATTCGATTTAAAAAAATAATAAATTAGGGCCTCTCAAAATATAAATATTACTTTCTTGTGCAACAAAAGGAAATCACAATGGACCCAATAGTATCTCCGAATGGAGGGTGCGGTGTTGCACCACCCTTCCTAACCTAACCTACTAGAAAATGAAAACATAATAATTTTTAAAGAAATTTTTAGCGAAAAATGCAATTAAAAATTCGATACTATTATTTTGATATATAATATTTTCCTTAAAAATAGAGATTTGTTTCAATATAATTTTTCGTCAAAGTTAAGTAAAAAAAAATATTACTAGGTTTAAAATGTGCAATAGTCTGCGTAAAAGTTAAAATTTACAGGTATTTCATAAATATATGTATGTATGTACATATATGCATATTAGTCTCCTGCACAAGATATCTTATAAGAACTTTTAAGACATTAGGGATTTTTCAAATGCTTTACTACAGCGAAATCTTATAAAACAAACGTTAACAACATTGTTTGCAAGAAATTTTTTGAGTATTGTAGGTATAGGAGTAAAAAAGAAAACACTTCGTGACGAAAGAATTTGTGATACTTGCTTCTTTCTACCAATGAGCGAGTGTACAAACGTCATGCATGTATGTGTGTATGATCTTTTATTTTTCTGCGCACATGCAAAGGCACACACATGCATTAACAAGCATACACTAATCAACAGTACTTCTTTTGAGTGTTTGTTACAAGCAAGCTGTCTTGCGACATCGCTTGTTACAACTGATATACACATACACCAATACATCCATCGTAGTACGACAGCATTTATTATTGGTTTAGTATAATACATGCGACGTGAATACATTTAAAAATCATGACGTTTTTACATTTCAAGACTGTTTACGCAGCTCTCTAATGCATATGTTTGTTTGTACATCTTCTTTATAAAAGATTTGATGTGTGTTTTTGACAAGTTATGTAAATACATATGTATGTATGTATATCCAGGCTGCCCAGAGAAGCGCCAGGGTGCCGAACATCAATCGGCTTTTTATACAAATTAATACACATACGCTTATACATTTCTCTCGGTTTTCTCTCTGTGGGCAGCCTGGATGTATATATTTTACATACATAAATAAGTTTTTAATATTAGTGTTATATAACTATTTAATTATTCTCGTATATCATTATTAGCATGTTCTCCCGTACTCTTATTGCTGCCTGTAATGACAACGATGTTAATACTGTGCGTAGTCTATTAGGCAAGGGTAATGTTAATATTAATGAATCTACAGATGACGGCGAATCCTTGCTTTCTATGGCTTGCTCGGCTGGTTACTATGAATTGGCACAGGTATGATGTAATTGGAAATCTTTTCGTTGCAAAAGTTTTGAGAATAACGTTTTAATTTATTATGAAAGGTTCTTTTAGCCATGTCTGCAGCTCAAGTAGAAGACAAGGGCCAGAAAGATTGTACTCCTTTAATGGAGGCTGCTTCTGCTGGTCATTTGGAGATTGTTAAACTTTTGCTAAGCCACAATGCAGATGTAAATGCTCATTGTGCCACCGGTAATACCCCGCTTATGTTTGCTTGCGCTGGAGGCCATGTGGAAGTGGTTAAAGAACTGCTAAAGCATGGTGCCAACGTGGAGGAACAAAATGAAAATGGACACACACCTTTAATGGAAGCAGCATCGGCTGGCCACGTCGAAGTTGCTAAGGTAACGAAAAATCTTATTATGGTTTACTTAAGCTGGATTCACCCACCCCATTTGTTTCTGAAAAAATTTTTGTTCGTACGAAATTTTGTTGTGTCAAAAATTTTGTCTCAAAGAAATGGATTGAATACAGTTTTTTAGTTTTTTATTTATTTTTTAAACCCCATGACAAGTGATGAGACTCCGAGATTAGAGATAAAATATTTTTCGATTACCTTTTGATCTGCTTTGATTGAGTTAATAATCTAGATCAATAAGGGAATTTCGGTGAAATATTTTCTTCAATGATATTGTTTGATCTTATTTGATGTTTTTAGCACACAGAACAATAAAACATACATATTTGTAATGTAATACAATTATAAAAAAAAATGTTTAAAACACGTTTTTAGGTTTTACTGGAACATGGTGCCGGCATTAATACACACTCGAATGAATTTAAGGAGAGTGCTTTAACGTTGGCCTGCTACAAAGGTCACTTGAATATGGTACGATTTCTTTTACAAGCTGGAGCAGACCAAGAACATAAAACCGATGAAATGCATACTGCCCTTATGGAGGCTTCAATGGATGGTCATGTGGAAGTAGCTAGATTGCTATTGGACTCAGGAGCTCAAGTTAATATGCCTACCGATTCCTTCGAATCTCCTCTAACATTGGCTGCATGTGGTGGTCACGTTGAATTGGCAACATTATTAATTGAACGTGGTGCAAATATCGAAGAGGTAAACGACGAAGGCTACACCCCCTTAATGGAAGCTGCCCGTGAAGGTCATGAGGAAATGGTGGCATTGTTGCTTAGTAAGGGAGCGAATATCAACGCCACTACAGAAGAAACTCAAGAGACTGCGTTGACGTTGGCTTGCTGCGGCGGATTTAGTGAAGTGGCTGAATATTTAATTAAAAATGGAGCCAATTTAGAATTAGGAGCCTCTACGCCACTTATGGAAGCGGCTCAGGAAGGTCACACTGATTTAGTACGCTTTCTTTTAGAGAATAAGGCTAACGTTCATGCTGAGACCCAAACAGGCGATACAGCTTTAACTCATGCCTGCGAAAATGGCCATACCGATGCCGCTGAAGTTCTTCTGAGCTATGGAGCCGAATTAGAACATGAGTCTGAAGGAGGTCGTACACCACTTATGAAAGCCTGCCGTGCTGGTCACTTGTGTACAGTTAAGTTTCTTATTTCCAAAGGAGCTGATGTCAATAAACAAACCAGTAGTAATGACCATACACCACTATCTTTGGCATGTGCTGGTGGCCACCAAGCTGTTGTTGAATATCTTTTAAAAAGTGGAGCAGATCCCTTCCACAAACTTAAGGATAACAGTACAATGTTAATTGAGGCTGCTAAAGGCGGACACACGCGTGTTGTAGAGCTGCTGTTTAAGTATCCGCATTTTATACAAAACCATCAAAATGAATTGCAGTCCGCCGCTGCAGCAGTAGCTGCGGCTGCAGCCGTAGGCATAAATAATACAACTGCTGCGAGCGCTGCTGCGAACCAATTACATTTGATTAACTTGCAGCAGCAAAAACAATTGCAACAGCAGCAAAAACAATTGCAACAACAATTGCAATTACAGCTTCAACAATTAAGCGCACCCCCCGGTTTGCACGAGGTTTCGGATGCTGCAAGAGCATCAAATCAGCAAATTTTCCATCACCAACAATACACCACCAATAATGGCGCTTTAACTGGAGCCTCAAATGAGTATTTGGAGGAACAATTGCAACTGCAAACATCAAATCTCAATACTTCTGATGATGGTTCCAACCAAGTAGTGGCTTGTAATGAGGAATATGCTGCCATTGATATCAATTCTTTAAGTGCTCAGCAGCAGGAGGCATTGATAGCTAAATCAAGGCTTTTCCATTTGCAAGCTGGTTTTGGAAATGTTAGCAATGGTGCAACTGATGTCATTGCCAACAA
This sequence comes from Tachina grossa, assembly GCA_949987645.1. Lineage (NCBI taxonomy): Eukaryota > Metazoa > Arthropoda > Insecta > Diptera > Tachinidae > Tachina > Tachina grossa. The sequence continues at coordinate 157,957,839 of OX465274.1, read as the reverse complement.
CAATGAACAAATTTCTGCTAACCTTAACAGTCAGCAGCAGCAGCAACACCAGCAGCAGCAACAGCAGCAACAACCACCTCCTCAGCAGATGCAGCAACGTAAACATTTTGACTTGGATATGTCGCACATAATGCCTCTTACACCACCACAAAAACAACCCCCGGCTCCACCTATTTTGCAAGCACAAGGGCAACAGCAACCATCAACTCAGCCGCCACAACAGCAAGCTTCTCAACAACAACAGCAGCAGCCTCACCAGCAAATAAAAGTTAAGGGTAATCAGCGCAAAAATCGTCAACAACCACCACAACCATTTGAAGTTAGTATACCAAACACTGCCAACACTAGCAACAACAATAGCAACTCGAACAATGAACAACAGCAACAAATGCAGGAAATTGAACGCTCTCAACCTCTAGGTGATGACGGCTTGGGCAATAAGCCACAACCACAACAACAGACCACAACGCAACAGCAACAGCAGCAGCAGCAACAACTTCAATTTTCCTGCTTTAATGAAGACTCACGATTTGGTAGACGTCGGGTTTTGAGGCCGGATTTTAATAAGGTAATATACTCACATAATATAGGCTTCTTTATTTCCTTACAGTTCAATTTAACAATTCACTATTTGCATTGCAGCTGTCAAATGACCAAAAAAATATTCCTTCTACATTGTTGCCCGCATCATACTTGGATATAAGCAATGGTAGTATTAATAATAACCAAAATCAAAACGTAGGTGATGGCGCGGATGCTTTAACATTGAACCAAAATTTATTAGCAGGTAGGTTAAAAAAAAATAATGAGTATGTGTGCTTGTTTGATTGATTGAAAAAGAGCGGCTATATTAAATTTATTGCATGAAACTTTTTTATTTGCTAATAGCAGCAGTAAAGAAGAAAGTAACATAACAAAAATTGACCATCATCAATCTTCGAAGCATTTTTTTTTTTTTAAAAGCGTCGGTTTTTAAATTTTACTTTAACATTATTATCTTGTTTAAAAATACAGCAAATGTACTTTACATTGAAGACTTTTATACATTACTAAGCATTCTGTAACAATCAAAGGCAAGAAAATTGTAGAATTTTAAGAAAATTATAACAATTCCTTGCAGGAAAAATTTTAATCTGTTATCAAAAAAACTATAGCAGATGTAAATAAAAAAGACGACAATTTTAACGTTCTTCGACAAGAATTTGTACTTTATAAAAAAAAAAAACGAACAACAAAACAACCAAATGTTATTACTTCACAAGGCAATACCACAATAAACCCCTCTTCAACTGAAAGCGAAAGAGTGTTATCTGTCGATGGTAACTTCTGCAGAAAAATAAGATTTCGATTAGACGACTCTACATTGAACGTCTTAACGTTACTGAAATTTTATATCTTGGATAATTAAATAACTTTAATTTAATTTTAATAAACTTTATCACCCCTATAGTAAAAATTTTTTTCCTCGAAAAATTTATCCCAGAAATGTTTCTCCTTTTTGTGGTTTCCCTAATCATGAATAATCTGCGTTATCGTGGATGGCGTATTTCAAATACGCTACGACTGTTGGTAATATATTAAAGAAAAACTGTTGAAGTCTTCTTTAATCTATTACCAAACAATCGTAATCGTATTTGAAATATGCCAACCACGATAAGCAGAATATTTTTCACGTGAATTTTTCACTTTTCCCTTGATTTTGTTCACTTTATTTTTGCAGGCGAACTAAATTATTGCATCGAATAATTTCGATATTTTTTCTAATTTTTAGTAAGATTTTTAGTAAGATTAAAGAAAAACACAAACACAATTCGCAAAGCGATTAGCTTATCTGCGAAAAACACCCAGGGTCTATGGGGGAATCGAACCCACGACCTCTGGACTGAGAGGCTAGCATCGCTACCACTCAGTCACAGGGGCAAGCTTACGATTGTTAACAACAATTCTCTACAACACATTTTTTCATAGAGTATGAATTTCTTTGGTTCACAGACAGTAAATTTCATGGTGGTGCACCACGGTGGTATACTTAATGAAAAAAATAGCTAAATCAACAGAAGCGCCTCCATGAGTAATAACCTAAAATTTGTATGATTTTTTTTATTAAACTTAAATTTGTCAGATTTTCAATTAATTTTTAAGCTTTGCAAAAATTCTTCCTTTTTTTCATTCACGTGGATTGATAGCGGGGAAAAAATTTCACGGGATATTCAAGATAGCATTTTTCTTTTCGAGGGGAATTAAAATTTCACGTCAAGAAAAATTCCATTTGTTTTTCACGATAGGTATGATTATTTTTAAATCATCATTTATCTCTCCAGCATACATACCTATTTATATATATGCATATTTTTAAAACCGGAACCAAGCGGTTTTAATAGCTTAAAACCAGAAACCGCGGTTTTTTAATATCCACGGTTTTTGGCACACCCTAATGCCTTATACATACATATACACAAAGTATCAGCTAATAGATACGACGTTATCTTTCTAATGCGCATAGATCCATATTTCGTCAATTGTAACAATCTTGTAGATTTTTCAAGAAATGTTGGCACTTTGAATCCGGCGCTAACAAATCTTTTTGATAATAATTTGATAAATTTTTGTGCAATATTGAATTTACTCGTACTATAGTTCAACTAATGCAGAAGAATCATCATAATTGAGAACATGACGGTTCAAGCCGAAAAAAATCATTACACCCGAACTTTTAGGAATCAATGAATGACATTTATGGCGAAGCATTTTATTTCGAAGCATTTTAGCGATTTATTTTATTTTTGATGATATTTTTCATATAAGCGTTTTCTTCAGTCTGGCGATTGTTCGGTTAAGGATTTTTTAATTTTTGGATTTTTTTAGTTTTATCATTTTTGAAAAATTCAGGTGTTTGCCTCTAACGGTTTGCAAGATACAGAAAGTTGTCAAAATTACATTAACTGTTAGAATACCCTTTAATTTGGATTTTTTTAAATTTCAGTGTTAATTGGTGTAGTCTTCATAAAAATACACTTTGAACGTTTTAAGTGTCTAAATATAATTTTCTGTGTATTACGTTAGGATTTCAACATTTTTCGTTGGTCGCTTTAGAACACCCTTTCATTTTTAACTGTCATATATTTGTTGTTGTAGCGGCCAAAGTTTTACACATTCTGTGAACATTTCAGGTCCGTTGGTTGGTCTAACGGTTCTTGAGAAAACAACCTGTGACAGACGGACGGACATACTAGAGAAAACAATAGGAGGGAGCCTTTTCACCTTTGTTGTACGGAAGCCTAAAAATACTTTGCGGTTGTTTTGCAGAAATGTGGCACAATTTCCTCGTAGACAATATGTGAGATAAATAAAATTCTTTTCAGGTACATATGTTGAAAATTTTTAAGATATTTATTTTACGTTAATCAGGCTCAAGGTCCTAAACATTTAAGTAAAACTCTGTTGTTTCAATATTTCGAACACATTTGGTGCCCTTCTTCGGGAAAATTTTTAGAGCAAGGTCGTCAGCTGCCCGCTTTGAAAAATAGTCAAATTCGTAATGATTAATTCGTTTCATCGTATTAAACATTTTTGAGGGAAGCAACATAATTATCTTATTATGACCCAGCAAAAAAAGTGATGGAAAAAAGTAGAAAAAGCACCACAAATACTAATACGAAGCACTTCGAACTCCGAGCAAAAAGTAGTGAATTTTACATTAGCGTGTCACTGGAGCGAAGTGGTTTGTTTTTAACAACCCGTGAGTGAATAAGATTTACTTTTTATTTGCTATAGAAACTCTAAAATAAGGTGTGATTTTTTATTGGTGAAGTAAATCCAATATATTTTACATTTGGGATGTGGTTCTTAACTACTTTTCCAAAGCACTTAAATCTATGATTTAGGAAGAGGTGTTTATTCACTTATTTACTAACCCAATTGGAAGCTACTTAATTCCTAAAAGTATTCTACTCATTAAAATACTTGTCTCAGAAGAAAAAAGAAGGGAAATCTGTTCTAGTTTTCGTTTATTTATGAAGTTGAAGAATTGGTACTTTTAAACAATTAAATCAATCAGTCAATTTATTAGCTTACGGGCTTGCTCCGAGTTTGAAGTGGTTCGTATCAGTAGTTGTGGTGCTTTTTCTACTTTTTTTCATCACTTTTTTACTGGGTTTTTATTTTAGAGGATAATAATAATAAAATAGGTGATGATTAAAGATAATTTCATTAAACCAGAATAAAATGCATAACCTATTTTGGAAGTAATTTAGAAGTACTCATTTTATTTTTTGCTGGGGAAGATTATGATTTTTATGAAGGTTTTATTGTTATTGTAGTGTGTATTGAAAGTTATACTAAACATATAAATATGTTTGCATTTACTAAAACAACGTGATAACTCAAAAAATTGGATTTTTGTGTTAATGATGCAGATTTAATCCTCATATCGTTATTCATATTGTGTTAACATTTAATACAAATATCTTGTATACTACACTTTTTAAAGACAAATAACATTTTCTTTTTCCATTAAGTTGTGTATAAATTGAAAACTTTAATAAACCATAGTCGGCCAAATTGGCAGCAGAGTACCGAATTTCAATCGGTTTCTTATGCAAATGAATACACATACACGAATATATATCCAAACCCGAACAACTATTTTGTGATAATTTGTTTAAATTAATAATAATTACTTTAGTTGCTCCTGCTATTGGTGATGGTTCGGAAATGCAGCCAGTTATTATAGCAAGCCCAGAACCATTGAATTTTGCACCTAACCAGGCTTTGATGATGCAGGAACTGTTTGATCCGAATAATCCACAAACTCCTTTGACTTTGGCAACCACCTTACCACAAGGAACACAATTCGTGTTAGGTCCAGCTCCTCCGCCTCAGCAACAACTGCAGCAAACGCAGTCACAACAACAAACTCAGCAACAGCAGCAGCAGCAACAACAACTACAACTACAACAACAACAACAACAACGTATTGTGACTGGCAAGATGGCACAGAAGACCGGTGGCATAACAACACCTTCAGAAGTGTCTCAAAGTACTGCAATAAGTGATAGGCCCAAAGCTAAGCCGGTTTCAAAGAAAGATGGAAAGATTCTCCGTAAAACAACAACACAGTCAACCGCAGTCACGCCACTTCAACAACCACTATTCCGACAAAACCAGATGGTGTCCATTTATAATAATTTGGTAAGCCAACAAATACTCAAAATCGAAACAAGTTTTATAATTCAATTTAAATATTTTCTATTAAGCCCATGTTAATTACGAATGAAGCTACCCCTAGTCTTCAGACACAGCAAGCCATTATGAACCATATGGTATTTGCTGCTCAACAACATCAACAACAACAACAGCAACAACAAATCGCTATGGACGTTGCTAGCAATACTCAAGTATCACAGCAGTCGCAGCAACAAGGTATTATTGCTCTAAGTAATTCTCCAGCATCACCATTGGCTTCTCCGTCATCAGGAGCAACTGCCTTGTATGATCCGCAACAACAACAACTTATGGATATACAATCAGCTGAACAAATGCACCAGCATCAGCAGCAGCAGCAGCAGCAGCCTGAAAATGACCAAACAGCCCAAGAGATACAAGATGCTTTAGATGCAGCACTCTCCGACTCAAAACTAGCCGTTACCGACTCTCTAAATGCTCTAAGCAAGGCGAATGCAGTAGCAGCCGCAGCAGCTGTAGCCAAAGCTTGCGGCCTTAATTCAGCTGAGCAACAGGAATGCCTTAAGAAACTACAAGAGGGTTGGCAGATTGTTGACTTACGTCAACGTATATTCCATAAGCAACCCAAATCACCTACAGAAACACCTCCAGAGAAGCAAATTATAGATATTACTAACCTGGAAAATGAATTTGGTTCTAGTGAAGCAGATGCCAACAACGAGATGAAAAATTTAGCCACACTTTGCACTGCAGCCGCCCAAGCAGCTGCTGCCAATGTAACAGCTGGAGAAATAGACTCGAAAGATAACAAACCTATAATTGAAAACAAGAGCAGTAGCGGTGGTCAGACTAAAAAACAGCGCAAGCTATCCAGAAAAGAGAAGTTGTCTCACCAAGAGGCTTTGGAATTATGCCAATTACCAGAGCCACAGAATTCCGAAGTTAAAGAAGAACGACGAAATTCTATTGCAGATGATCATTCGCTTCTTGTCACTGAAGAATGTGCTGCTGAAGACGAAGCCGATTCAGATATTGAACAGCAAAATGAAGATACAACAAAATGCTTGCAAGAGGTGGATGAAACACAATTAAAATCGCCTAGTAAAGGCATAAAGCCTATATCACAACGTCTAGAGAACTTAATACTGTCGAATGCTCCCCTTAAGCCCGGTGATTTATCTCAGGCATTTACAGATTTGCGCCAAGAAATAGGAGCCGATGTCCTAACTGTTTTTCCCCAAAACATGAATCTGAAATTTACCGGAAATACAGCACTAAGTAATGCTCTGCAACAGCACTTGGCTGCTGTGAAACAACAGCTATTTACAGCTGTAACAGAAGATACCAGTGATAGCATGATGCAACCAAGTGACAATGACTCTACTGTCGCTCAAAACAATGAACTAGTTTATCCTTCATCTATGGATGCGGAAACTCTGGAACAATTCGCTAATGCTGCAGCTCAAGCTACCAATAATAACGATAACAATGCTGTTGTCGCTATGAATTCGGACAATAGCCACGATCAAGTCAGTGCGCCCGGTGAACATATAGAAGAAGGCATTCGAGAGGAAATGTATGATATAGAAGTCGAAATGGATGACTTTTTCCATGTCATACACAACGTTCACGATCCTGCTCTACAAGTAAGTTTAATTGCTAGCAACTTAACATTTCTTATATTATACTTTACTGATCACGAGTAAATAAAGCTCGGCAAAAGGCGAGTTCGCTATAGCGACGCAATAAGTGCGTTCGAGAACTCAAAAATTTGTAAAAAAAATTTTACTATTTTTTACTGGATTGCGTTCGAGTACACAAAATCCAGTAAATGAGAGGACGAATTGAGATAGAAAAATAACAGTTCATTTACTGAGTAAATGCAATTTTTTACTGGACAAATTTTTGCCAGTAAAATCCAGTAAAACGAAACCATATGTTTTTAAATATAAACAAACAAAAGTAAAGGGAAACGAAAATTTTTAGTTTTAGATGAAATTTTAAAATAACAAAACACAAATGTATTAAGTTATAAGCATTATAACATTTATTTAAGTTTGATGCTAGTAAAATATTCGGGTGTTTTAGGTATTCCACGTGAAATTAAAACGTGCGGAACTTCCATAGAATGTTTGGAAATATGTATGTTGTATGTATGTATTTAAATAACAATGCTATTGCATTTCCGAACGATTTAATTTCACATGGAATCCAGAATATAACCGATTTGTTTTTAAACGTGAATAAAGTTAATAGATTATTATATTGAAATTTTTGTTTGTACATATCGTCGGGTCGACCGACGGTTCCTGGTTTGATGTATAGAACATTTAAAAAAATTTACTTTGTGTACTTTTTAAAATTATTTCCCAGTTTTTCGTTGTCTTGAATATATCATCCTAATAACTTCTCACATTCAGGGTAAAAAGCTTAGAAACTTTAACGGCCTGACCTGCGATTTGGACAAGAAAGTTTATTTAAAACAAAATATAAGAAAGTTTATTTTTGTTTTCAATATAAGTAAGATATAGAAAGTTTCTTGTCGACATCGTGGACCAGCCAAATAAGTTGAAATAAAAACATATGTCCATATCTATTACTTTTATTATTAAACAAAATATTCTATCTTGTATTTCATATGTATAATTTTTTAGCGCCAAAATTGGTAATCAGCTGTTGTATGTATTTTACTGGATTTTACAATTTTTCCGTTCGCGTACTTTTAGATGCAAACTTTTTTACTGAGAGTAATTTCTTTAAATTTTACTGGAAAAGTACTCAAACGCACCTAATATATAAACACATTTTCCATACAAATTGACACAAAAAAGCAGTCGAGAGATAGAATCTATTTTATTTTGAGAGCGTTTTTTCTTATGCTCTCACATATAAATATTCATTCTCCCAAGAGTGCTACCATACTTTCAAGAAATTTCATACATTTTGTATAATGCTTTCCAATCAGATTTTGGCGATTGCTATGGGAATTTATTCCACCCAATAATATATCAATTCCAATATCTCTGCTCGTAAACGGGCACTTATTTCCCAAAACTCATGACTCTTGGGAAATATGCACTTCCTACGGCTAGATACATACATACATACAGACATTCATACGTACATGTGTACATACATACATAAACGTATCCATACTTACATGCATTTAGTAATATGTATATGTATATACATATCCAAATATAAATATAAAATATTCCTTCAGGAGTTCGCTAGCAATTTAAATTGTGGTGAGTTGGCCGACTTTGGTATCAATTCCATTTGCAAAACGCGATGGAACACCAATTGGGCTTTGACACCTAAGTGGACCAGCCAAGATCAATTAATAAGTGCTGGAACTCCTGCGCATCATCAACAACAGGGTCTTTTAGCCACCACCGAAGAACAACAGCAACAACAAGAACAACAGAGACAGGCGAATCAATTGCTTTTGGACTATCAATTACAACAACAATTACAGCAACGATTTGCTGATGCGGATGAAATGCAAATGCAGGTAAGTTCAAAAAAGCCATAAAGAGTTAAATATTAAGAAATTGTATAAAACAAACTTGGAATGGTGAAATTTATGTATTGAATTATGATAAAAAGAATAGAGTTTTAAAGAGTCAATTCTGCTTTCAAGTGAATTTAAAAAGTACATGCATACTAGATAGAGGTGAGCAAATCGCACGGATTTGCATGAGTATAAAAAAGTTCAGCGTAAATGAGCAAAATTTGTCATTATTTTGTGATTAAACATATTTTGAAGTGTTTGAAATTTCTGGAATGTATGTAAATAGAAATTGGGCTTCATTTTCTGCAATTGTTTTAAAAATGTTTAAGCTGTTACTTGATTTTTCAATCCATGGACTCACAATTTTCCATGAGTTACGTTTGGCGTCGGTCTAAAAAGGGGGAAGGCACATGGGCTGGAGTCTATATCTTGGGAACGAACATTCGTAGTTCTTTCAGACTGCCAAATGAATGCAGCGTTTTCCCAGCTGAGATCTTGGTGATCCTCAGAGCCATGGAACTAATGGCCATAAATGTAAGGTAATGTAAGGTAACATACGTCGATAGCCAAGTAGAGCTAAAAGCTTTGAAAGGACACAATTTCAAATCGAAACTTTCCAGTGACTGTAGAAGAGCCCAACTTGAATATGGACAATTATAGTGTCAGACCATGTTGGGTTCTTGGCCATAGCAGTTTTGAGGGAAATGAGAATAGAGTTGGCGTTAGATGAGGGAATGTGTGACAGATCGTTGAAATTACCGATAGGCCATTACTGCAGGGAACTCAGTAATTGGGTAGAGAGCAGGACAAACAGTTCATGGCGAAGAAGGCAGGATTGTAGAGTCTCGAGGGCTATGTGGCCAAAACTTGACTCAGGAAGATTCAAACTGCTACTGTATATGAATAGGAAGGCGATGCAAATCGTGATAGGTGCGTTGACTGGTCATTGCTCGGTCAGAGCAAGAACCAGCATATGGGAAACTTGCACTCCAGATTTCTGTAGGATGCGCTGGGATGAAGAGGAACCAGATACCATTGAACATATTAACTTCCACTGCCCAAAGCTGCACTATTGATATCGGTAAGTGTAAACTGGAAGGGTGGTGCTTTACCGCACCTCCACTCGGAGACCCAATTGGGTCCATTGTGATTCCCTTGGCCAAAAACCCCTCGAGAATCTAGAATCCTCCCTACTTCGCCATGACCTGTTGGTCCTGCTTTCTACCCAATTACTGAGTTCTTTATAGTAATGACCTATTGGTAATTTCACCGATCTGTCCGACATTCCTTCATCTAACGCCGACCCTATTCTTGCCAGCTCATCGGCAATTTCATTTCCCTCAACACTGCTTGACCATGAACCCAATATATTCTGACACTATATTTATCCATAAGCAAGTTGAGGGCTTTCCTACAGTCACTAACAAGCTTCAAAGCTTTTAGCGCTGCCTGGGTGTCAACGTATAAGGTTACCTTCTCACCTTCAGCTGCATTACTGGCCACCAGCTCCGTGGCCCTGAGGATCACCAAGATCTCAGCCTGGAAAACACTACATTCATTCGGCAGTCTGAAAGAACTACGAATTTTCCTTCCCAAGATATAGACACCAGCCCATGTGCTTTCCCCTATTTTGGATCCGTCTGTAAAGACTGCACTACCTCAATACAGCCTATCAGATTTGACCCAATAGTATCTATCCGGAATCACCATTAAGGGTGTTCTACTAAAACCGTAAACCCAGGTTTTATGAATTCCTGATCACCAAAACCGATCTCATTTAAGATTGCTATGTGACCTGTTTTTCCTGTCCTCACCAAACCTGTTTCTACGATTCTAAGGGGACTTCTAGTCGCCGTTCCCACCTGCGATAGTGGGAAGAAACTTTCCCGTTACCAGTAAAACCACGTCATCCGCATATGCAACTATCTTCCGTCCGCTCCTGTCAAAACGCCTAAGAATTGCGTTCATTGCCAACAACCACAATAGAGGTAACAAAACTCCTCCCTGTGGTGTACCTCTTGTCACTAATCTCCTCAGGCTTTCCCTTCCCATACTCGAGTTGATGATTCTACTGTTAAGCATGATAATTATCCACTCCACTAGAAAGTTGTGAACCCTAAGAGTCTCCAGCGACTCCATTCACTGGCTTAATGACACATAATTGGGGCACTTCTGGGTAGAAATGGGGCTTAAAAATTATTATTATTATTATTAACGAGTGTCAACAATGTACCCAACTGGGTCACCGAGTGGATGTGTGTAATAGCACCACCCATCCCAACCTAACCTACGTTTGGTGATTTTTATGGCTTTTGAGTTGCCACATTTTATTCGTGTAGCTGGTGTTGAAGGCTCTACGTGCCACTTTGCGTACCTTATGCTGTGCACACCTTTGTCATTTCTTTTGTTGTGTCATTTTCAAAATGTGTGCAATGGTTTTCACATTATGGTTTTTATTCGTAATGCAATGAAATATATCGGAAATGGCAAACGTTGCCACTAATGCACATTATTGCGTTGTCACAAAATTCCATATGTATACTCAGCATTAGAGAGTTTCGAATTCCACCAAGGAGGATATCTCTTTTCAGCTTTTTTTAAGAGTCAGGATTTCCGTAGTAACAGCATTGTTGAAGATCCCCACATTGTGTTCAAGTCCATAGTTCGTGTTCTCTCTCGATCTCTGGTACTTTATTTTAGTTTTTGTTTTAGAATCCCGATGAGTTTTTAAAGCAATATTATTGTTTTTTATGTAATCTGACCTCAAAAAGTATCCAATTATCCGAGAAGAATATTCATTTGTCGATCAGAAATCTAAATTTGTAATTCGTAAGAGCAATGTCCATAACCTCTTCTCATCCGGTAAATCTGTCCGAGCTCGGAAATATAAAGGTCGGCGAGTTGCCAGAGTTAAAAATCGTTAGGTTATTAGAGTTAATGACATCTAGGATGTACTCACCTCTGTCATTGATTTCACTGCCGCCCCATATTGTATGCCTATCATTAGCATCACAGCATATGATAATGTCTTCATTAGCTTTAGCTTTCAACTCATCTGGCAGTGCTGGCTTGTCATATGCCATGTACCGTTATTCTATAACAAAGCTCCTGTCTTGGTGAAGCTCTACCTTAGTTGCGCTGACCTGAATTGTGTGCAAATATGTTTCTTGGCTATTAGACATGATCCTTTTGCATATGGGCATTTTCGCGAAAAGGTTAACCAAGAGTCCAAAAAAAAGTACCGAACCTTGCCATTTTTCATTATATATTATTTAGAAGTATTGAAATTTAATATTTTTGGGTTAAAATAGTGAATAAAACTTTATATGTAAAAAATAATTGTAAGCGAAGTAGAGTTTGCATGTTTCTTGCACTGGGTAAGTTTTATAGGCTTATTTCGTAAAAATATTTACTACATTTACAGTTCTCTTATCGTAGAGCTTCTCTTCTTTAATTGTACTTAGATAAGTGAAGTTACGGTAAAAAGTACAAAGGGAGACAACAGAGCACGAATTAACCGTATTTGTGTTAATCTTTAATCTGATCTTTTGTCGCATGAGTGACCGAAAAACAGCATAAGTTGTCAAAACGTTTGCATTTGTTGATAAAAGTAGAGGTAAATTTGAGGTTTACGTGAGATTGGTTCAATAATCAGTAAAATAAAATTAAATAACATTTTTTTCAAATAATTTATTCTTTATTCATTGCAAAAGTTTGTCGTGTGAGTGACCGTAAGTGCAATCCCTTCTAAAAAAATATTTTTGCTAAGTTATTGTTAGCTTTTTTAATTCAAATTTAGATGGACCAACAAAATATTAATAAAAAAAATGAAAAGCAAATGCGGTACAATGGCAAAATAAAAAATAACCCACAAAAACTGATGGATTATACAGCAAAACAAAGAGAATTGTCCCGAAAGTACAAAATAAAAGTGCGAGAGAATCCAATAGAAGTCGATATCAAGTTAAAAAGAAAGAGAGAATATGATAGATCGAGAGTAAAAATGATTCGGACTAATCGGCAAGTGGAGAACAAGAAAAGTGATAGGTATTGGAGCAAGAAATCTCTTGGAAATCTCTTGCTGGTGGTTCAGCGTTGTCTATATATTTCATTGTTGCTGTAACAAATCATCAGTAGACTTCAACCACATATTTTGAATAATCACAAACCTCTTATCTTATGCACAGACTTTCAAGAACTATTTGAGAATTCACAAATAATAATATTTTTAAAAATCACAAAAGAAAAATAGGAATGAGATTAATTGGAAAATATATTGTAGACGCAGAAATAAAGTTAAAATGATGATGATGCTCATGACCCTGATGCATTTAATAATCATTTTGTTTCATCTCAAGTCCCCTCGGATAATGCATATCCAAAATTTAATGAATATTCTTGCTTGGGACTTTCTTTTAGGAATATTACGGAAGATGAACTTATTCTGGCACTTACTCAAGTAAAATCAAACGCACTTGGTTATAATAATATTCCACTTAAATTTATAAAAATAATCTTCCCTTACATCAAAAGACTAATTCTTCACCTATTTAATTCGGCTATACTGACCTCCAGCTATCCTACTCATTTTAAGATTTCCAGAGTTGTTCCTATTGAAAAAAAAAGGATCAAGATACAGCTTAGAAAACTATCGGCCTATCAGTATTTTACCGTGTTTATCTAAATTATTAGAAGTTATTTTGAAAAATCAACTACTGGAACACCTAAACTCAAATAATCTCCTCGATAATTGTTTGTATGGATTTCGAAGTGGTTGTAGCACATCTTCTCTGCTATTAAGCTTAACTGAAAGCATTCGTAATAATTCCAATAACAATAAAATATCTACTTTAATATCACTTGACCTTAGCAAGGCTTTTGACACAGTCAACTACACTATTTTAATTCAAAAACTCTATTACCAGTTCAAATTATCTAGATCTGCATGCAAATTGTTGTACTCCTATCTAACAGGCAGAAACCAATACGTTAGTAATGGTAGCTATAAATCTTCGATTTTACCTTGTACCAGTGGTGTACCACAGGGTTCTATTCTTGGACCACTTCTATTTCTAATATATATGAATGACTTTATTCACAATATTGGTTCAACGCAATGCAAGAGTTTTCTCTTCGCTGACGACATAAATTTGGTATTCACTGGTGAAAAACAATTTCTCGATTGTCATGAGGAAACTATTAATTATATATTGTCGTTACTTTCAAATTGGGCGTTCCGCAACGGTTTAAATTTTAATCCTGCTAAGACGAAAGCATTAGCAGTAGGATCAGGAAATTGCAATCATACATCTATTAAAGTTATTTTTGATGGTGTCTGTGTACCTTTTGTAAGCGACATGAAATGTCTAGGTCTGAATATTGACAGTAATCTATCTTTTGAGAAACATATATCTAGTATTGCTTCTAAGGTATGTTTTACACTGAAATCGTTATATAGTCTCAATTGTCACCTACCTACAAAAATTAGGTGTAATTTAGCACACTCTCTGTTAATGTCTCACATTATTTATTGCCTCGAAGTATATAGTGGCTGCTCATCGTCAAATATGAATCGTTTGAAACTGATATTTAATCGTATTTAAGATATATTTTTAAACTAAGAATTTTCCAACGCATATCTGATTACGCCAAAATATTTTTAAAATGTTCCTTCTCCAACTTTGTGAAAATAAGAACTATGATTGCTTTTTATCACATTATTAAAGCTAATTCAAACTCTAGTTTATCTGATATATTTCGTTTTTCAAGATCAATACGCAACCCCCAACTGACAATACCAAAAATAAATAACTCCACATTTGAAAGATCATTTTTAATAAGAGTATGTAGGATATAATGACCTTCCCACCGACAAAAGATCCCTCGAGCACTCTATCTCTAGCTTTAAACATAAATTATACAAAGTTTATGAATAATCTAGTTTTCAGTACCCAGAATAAAATAATAAATTTGGTTGTCAAGGATTATATTAATAGTACATACTTAGTATGTAAATATATAATATACATATATAAATATATAATATATATAAATATATAATATACATATATAAATATATAATATATATAAATATATAAAATATATAAATGTAATAAGTTATAAATATTTTTTATGTTAACTTTTACTTCAATATATGTATCACACACGCGGTTAGAAATAAGTTCATCACTTTTTGTACATTTTAATCATATATGGCCCTATGGGCTCGATTAATTAAATAAATAAATTGAAATTGAAATTGAAATTGAAAAAAAAATCGTAGTAGGCTTAGAAACTAATACAAAAAACCCAGCAAATAATTTATATTCGATACAAATCTATTTTATTTGTCTACACCTTTATACAATTAGAAATCTATTGGATAACAATAAAAGTAATTATGAGGCAAAATGAAAAATAAAATCTAAAATTTAACATTTAAGAAATTTATTATTCGACATAGATATTGTCAGAAGTTTATTTTAATTTGAAATAAATTTTTTTTTTGCAGAACACCAGCAGGTGTTCTGCAGCTTCAGACAATCCATCATTTTTCGTCGTCTTTGACCATTTTCCAAAACCAAACCAAACCTTTGCCCGCGGTCTCATTGGGATTTTCCCCGCGCGGCAGTCCAATTTGGACTCGATGGCACCTCATTTCGTTGCTACAGGTGCAATTTTGTCGTCCTTTTTGCTTACCAGGTCCACCAGAAATTGGTCCATAACTACCTCATTGAAAGGCATTCTTGTGGATGATGAAATAAGTGGAGTTGGATTGGTTGTTTTCTGTGACCTTTCATTCTCTTCTTCGGATGTTTTCCAGCCTGAGATAGGTTTGTTTTTGTGTTTGTGGCTTTGGATGTGGTGGGTACCGAATCCATAAACTTCAGGTATTCGTCTACCACAGACTGGTACTTCACCTTAGCCGCAGCGTCACGCTCATGTGTAACTCCATTGGCAGCATTCTTGGAAATCTTTAGAATGAATACGGCTTTGAAGTATTTACCCACCTGGAAAAGTAGGCATTAATTACATGAATAATGGGATAAATAATGTATTATTTTCCAAAGCAAGACAATGCATTCCATAAGAAACGAGAGCGTTTTTTGATCAAATACAATAATTACACAATGAGTACCACGTCGATTACCACATCCGCAGAAAAATAATGTATAATTTTTGCTTCAGTAATGAATTCTGGAATGAAAAATTATACATGCTGTGCATTATCTTCTTTACTATTCATTACCTTTTCCCACTGGGTAGATTTCAGCGTTGCCACTTTTTGGGTAATAGTGCAAAATTTGTACTATTTCAAATTCCTTGCACTATTTTTGCACCATAAATTTTTTGTGTAATTTGCACTATTTGACTTTAACGGCATTTATATTTCTGTGTTTAAAAGCGATAACAGCATAAGATGACCTAGGACAAATTCGAGTTATATATGGTACAAAATTCTGCAAACGAAACTTCATACTTGCGTGAAACCCCAATGTCTCCAACGAAGTTTATTATAAAGATACATAAAAACAAAACAATTTTGACTTCCATAAGTTTAAAACCAATAAAATTTGTAATAAGGGCCAAATTATACCAAAAATATTTAGAAGATTTGCTAAGAAAAATTGGATTCCATTTCAACCTCAGTTGTTTTAAGGCAATGTAAACTATATAAGATTAGAAGTTTTTGAAGATCCTTCAATAATCAATGCTTTCTGCATTGGATGTAAAATCTGCAAAATTTCATTTGATGCTCATTTCATATTCGCTTGAACTTATAACTAATATTAATTTAATTAAAGTATAGTTACATAAAAGTTGATTTTTAAATAAAATTAGTTATTTTTGGTTCACAATAAAAACGAGAAACTTTCTACAGAAAAATTAAATTTATTGTAGTAGACCCAAAATTTGCACAATCATTGAGCTAGATTATCAAAAATTAGACAATGAGTTAAGTTAGGTTAGGTTAGCGTCACCTTTTACTTAAAAGTAATGAGCGGATACAGTCCAGGAGTCTTCAAATTTAGCCGCCGTCAAATTTCTTCATGTATCAAAGCCGTTTGTACGTAAAAATTTGCCAAATCTGTTTCGGACTACACCTACCTATCAGTGAACTGTATGAGTTGATTCACTTTCGCTCTCCACTCACTTTTACAATGCTTTTGTTTTGTTTTTTAACATCAATATGTACTAATGATATTGCTTGCAGTGTTGCCTCTCTAACAACTGACTGTCTTTAACTCACTCTCTTTTTTTAAGTGTTGTCAGTAAACATAAATAAAAAATTCGTACTGTTGTTTGATTGTTTTGTATAGTAATCAAATAACTCACAAAAGCACGTTGACTAGATGAAGTCTTCAGTTTATAAAACATTGAGTAAATATTTCCACACATAAATAAATAGCGTTAAAAAAAAGAGTTTTTAGAAAATTTAACAGAATGTATTCAGAAATAATAAAAAAATTTCGAAAATGGAGTTTTTCGTGTAATAAAAAAATTAAATAAAATGAAAAAATCTATCTCTTCATATTGTGTTAATTAATAGTTTTTCTCATATTAAAATAATTTAAAAAAAAGAATGGGCCTAGCTATATTATTTTATAATATTACATAAAACTATATTTGTCAGAAGTGGTTTAAGAAGTATTCAAAACAATCATACTGATTCATTGTTTTAGTGAGTCATATGAATGAATCTAAATTGCAAGCAATGACAGGCATTTATTAACAACAGTCTCATTGATATGAATCATGCAATAGCATCATTCATTTTGTTAATGTGCTAGCTCAATATTCATTTTAGAAAATGCAAAATTATGCCGTTTGAATTGTAATCATGCAGATCACTGCTACCTATGCTATTATAGCATGTTGAGCGCGATTGATAAGAAATATTGAGGAGATACCCAATAAAAACTACACTGTGTGTAATATTTTAAATCATTGAAATATAATTATATAAAAGACCTGTTCCTCCCAGTTTTGCCCCAAGTCATGTACTTTTTTATGGGCCCCCAAAGATTTGGGGCCTCGGTGTCATTTCTGCATTTTCTTAGGCTCATCTCTTCAAGATCAATAACGCAAAAAATTTAAAAAATTCGATTTTGTGTACCTTTTTCCCCTGTTAAGGTCCATAGGTAGAAAACCGTTCAAAATTCCAGTTAACAATCAGCAACAAAAATGTACCTAAGAACTCAATAAACAACTTTCTAGAACATATGAACTTCCTAGAAATGATTCTTAACACCGTTAAGTAGCGCTTAAGTAGCCGCAAAAGTGAAAAATTACCAAACAAATGAAATTAAAAAAAAATCGTGAAATTTTGAGGTTGAGGGCTTTCTTCTCAAACGCCTATTTTATGAAAT
This sequence comes from Tachina grossa, assembly GCA_949987645.1. Taxonomy (NCBI): domain Eukaryota; kingdom Metazoa; phylum Arthropoda; class Insecta; order Diptera; family Tachinidae; genus Tachina; species Tachina grossa. Next base: position 157,939,770 of record OX465274.1, on the reverse strand, counting down.
TTTACACGATATATGTATATATGTATATACATATTTACCTGACTATTTTTGAATTAGTAAAAAATTATTTCCTTTTATATTTCAACTTAAAATGTAAAGATTACCAAAAAAATACAAAAAAAATATATGTATACTTAAAGTTTTTGCACTGTTTCATTCGGTTTTGCACTATTTTAGACTTGCACCTGTGTAACTTCTTATTCCACTGGTGGCAACGCTGGTAGATTTGAAGATATCTCTCTCTCTCTCTCACTCTCTCTCTCTCTCTCTCGGTCGTTAACCTTTAGTTGTGAAGGCCTTAAGGAAGCTTCACACCATGCCAAGTGATGTATATATATACAGCACCTGTATTGGGTTGGGAGACTCAGACAGCATTTGAGCCACTACATCGCGACAAGATTATTATATTATGGTGGTTCTTTAATATTACTAAATGTTTACAATTACTCATTTCCTGTGGTTTACTGTAGAAGTAAATAATCTGACCCATGCTTGCATCATTTGCACGTATTGCGGAACTTACATATCCACAAAGTCTTGCTCATTACAAAGAATATTTTTTTTCAATTAGTTAGCTTTAAAAGCTGAAGTATTTTTATAATAAATTTTACTTCATTTGGAGGGTGACTAAAACATAAAAAAAATGTTATGTAGAACAACTATCATAATTTTTACTGATATGTGGGCACATATGAAATCAAAAATTGTTACTTACTGCTCTTTTAATAGCAACATCAGCAAACAACATTGTCATTGATACCTTTTTCACCTGAGGATGCTGCTTCTGCTGCTGCAGCCGTTCACCAACAACAGCAACAATTACATACACTGCCCACATCGTCTTCAGGTGCGAACTCGGCGATTGAATATCAACTGCCACAACAACAGCCACAGCACCAGCAACATCAACAGCATCATGGTTTAGATCAAGAACTTAAGCAACACATTCAGCAACTTCACCAGCAGCAACAAACCAATGTTCGTCTCTTAAAGGCCGTAGCAGCGGCTGCTGCTAATCAGCAGCAGCAACAGCAGAGCTCAACTCAACAAGAGCAACAAAATGTGACTAACAATAATAACAATAACAATAATTTTGTTTTCAATGTGGATGGCTGCGGCGGTGTTGGTAACGCCGTCGCCGAAAAGTCGTCACAATCCCTTCAATTATTGTTCCAACTACCATCTACAACCCAACAGCAACAACATCATCAACAAGATGAGGTAGCGGCAACCGCTCAGCAACTACAGCATTTGAAATTGCATCACCAGGAGTTACAAGATCAACAAAAGCAACAGCAACAGCAGTTGAAATTATTGCTGCAACAAGAACAAAATTTGTCACAAGCGACTGCTGAAAGTTTAATGCAACAACAGCAACAGCAGCAAACCAGGCTAGAACAAGTGGCACAAAATAATCTTTTATTGCAACAACAAGCTGCCTTGGCTCAGCAGGTACTGAATCAGCAAGTCCTGAAGCAAAAGCAACAACAATTACTATTGCAGCAGCAGCAATCGACACAGGTTTGTAAAACAACTAATAAAGATTGTTAATTTTCGGGCAACGTTACAAAATATAATTTTAATTTTTTTAGGTGCAAGTTTCTACACAGACCCAATCGTCTGTTGTTGAACCTCATCCAAATGCTGTACAAGTTCAAACATCGCGTGGAGCGAACAATCAGTTCTGTCCCTCTCTTTCAACCATGGCTGCTTCCGTCGATGTCGGTTTGGGAAGTGTATGTGCGTTGACACCTCAACAGCAACAGCTACAGCAGCAGCAACAACAACAGCAACAGCAGCAGCAGCGACAACAACAATATGAAATAACAAAAGAACAAATGTTAGCAGCTGGTTATGCAGCCGGCGTTTTAGCAGCAACACAACATCATATTAACAGCGATGCCACTGCATCGCCAGTACTGCCACCCCAAGCTTCAACAAGTTCAGGTAGTACCAAAATGCCCGGTGGTATTGCCAAGAAAGTTATCGATAAACAGTCACGTAAAGAACGTAATCGTTATTCTTTGTTACGTTCAGCTGCCGGTACTCAAGGTAAATAAAAAAACTATATTTTTTTATAGAATAAAAATGAATAGATTTACATAAGTGATGTTCTACAATGCGTTTGTTCAAATCGTGTGTTAAATTTACATACATATCACTCAAGTTTTTGTGTGTATTGGGCGGACGCATTTTAGGAATAGATTTTTATTTAAATTTTTTTATTTATTAAAACTTAAAAATAATGTTTCATTAGCCAACGCTGCGGCACAACAGCAATTTCAACAAACTGTTGCCGCAACTACCGCCTTAGACAAAACCATTGATGTAGACTCCGAAACAGATTCTAATCATGACACAGCTCTTACTCTTGCCTGTGCAGGTGGCCATGAAGAATTAGTAGAGTTACTTATAAATCGTGGGGCAAATATTGAGCATCGTGATAAAAAAGGCTTTACACCCCTCATTCTGGCAGCAACAGCCGGACATGAGAAGGTTGTCGATATTCTTCTTAAACATGGCGCCGATCTGGAGGCACAATCTGAACGTACTAAAGATACACCCCTATCGTTGGCTTGTTCGGGTGGACGATACGAAGTTGTCGAACTTTTGTTGGGTATAGGAGCCAACAAAGAACACCGTAATGTATCTGATTACACTCCATTGAGCTTGGCAGCTAGCGGTGGCTATGTTAATATCATAAAGCTATTGTTAAGCAACGGAGCTGAGATTAATTCACGTACTGGCAGTAAATTGGGAATATCTCCGCTAATGTTAGCCGCAATGAACGGACATGCCGCTGCAGTAAAATTACTGTTAGATCAGGGTTCGGATATTAATGCTCAGATTGAAACCAATCGTAATACGGCCTTAACACTGGCCTGTTTCCAAGGCAGACATGAAGTGGTAAGCTTGTTGTTAGATCGTAAAGCCAATGTCGAACATCGAGCTAAGACCGGTTTAACACCATTAATGGAAGCCGCTTCTGGTGGTTATATAGAGGTCGGACGTGTCCTTCTGGATAAAGGGGCAGATGTCAATGCTGCTCCCGTACCCACCTCCAGAGACACGGCCTTGACTATAGCCGCTGACAAAGGTCATTTGAAATTCGTCGAATTGCTTCTAGCTCGCGGAGCGGCTGTAGAAGTAAAGAACAAGAAAGGTAACTCACCTTTATGGTTGGCTGCACATGGCGGTCATCTAAGTGTTGTAGATATATTGTACAACCACAATGCCGATATAGATTCACAGGACAACAGACGTGTGTCCTGTTTAATGGCCGCCTTTCGTAAAGGTCATACAAAGACCGTCAGATGGATGGTGCAGTATGTCACTCAGTTCCCATCCGATCAAGAAATGAATCGTTTTATTAGTACTATAAGCGATAAAGAACTTTCAGAGAAATGCTACGATTGTATGAAAATCATACGAGCAGCAAAAGAGGCACAGGCAGTTAAAGCAAACAAAAACGCTTCAATATTGCTAGAAGAACTAGATATGGAGAAAACTCGCGAAGAAAGTCGTAGGGCAGCGGCTGCACGTCGCCGTGAACGCAAAAAGAAAAAGAAAATGGAAAAGAAAGAAGAGAAACGCAGGCAAATGGAAGAAGCCACTGGTGGCTCAGGCAATCCACAAGACCACGATGATAAAGATTCCGACAAAGATGACGAATCCGATCACGAGGACAACAATGCTGCCGAAGAAGACGATGAACATCAAAATCCTCAAAACTACCGGGAAGAAGGAGACTCTGGCATAGATCAAGGCTCATGTTCCAGCACTGATATAAAAGCTTCGGCGGGAAACATGCAAAGCAATGATAAGTCTATTGGTGGTGGAGCAAAAAACAAAAATAAAAAGAAGAATAAACAGAATACACGTAATAGCAGTCCTGTTGAGGAAGAACCTCAAATAGTTCAAACTATGCCAGCTGCAAAGCAGCAGCAGCAACAACAGCAACAAAACAAAAGGAAAGATGATAGTAGCAACTTAAAGTCTGCTTCCAACAGTAATAGCAAGAAAAATTCAGTCGATCAAAATACTTTAGCTACGAAACCCCAAAGTAGCAATGCAACCATCAGTAATAGAAAATTGGAGCACCAACTCAAGAAGGATGATGTAATTACCAATACTGTTTTAAATTCCGCCTCTACATCTACATCTGTTACAACAGCCGGTCATAAGAAAAAGGATTCCAACAAACAAAAAGAAAAAGAGAACTTGGCACCCAGAGAATTGATTGCCGCAGGAACGGCTCAACAGCATCAACAACAAACTCAAGCGAATAGCCATGGTCATAATCATAATAATAAGCAACAAGTTCAACATAATAATCAGCAACAAGCATCAATCATCAAATCGGAAACATCTTCCTCTGGAAATCGTAAATCATTAATATTTTCAGCTTCCAAAACTGCCGAAGAGAATAACAAGCGAGACATGGAGTCTATTACATCTACAACCCTAGCAACATCCAATCCAATCAATAAGACCCATTCTGTAGTTTCTGTTCCCAAGCGTGGTGAAGATGGTTGGAAGGAAGTTGTACGTAAGAGCTCAACCCAACAATCAACAACAAGTGCCGCTTCTATCAATGCCTCCAGTAATTCCTCTACAGCAACTGCTGTCAACAACAAGGAATCCTCATCCAGTATTCTAACAACACTATCTTCTGCATTAACATCTTCCTCGTCAACGACCATAAATGTTCCTGGTGTTTCGACAACCACCACTGTTACATCTACGGCGCCCGAAATGACTTGTAAAAAAGTACAAGTGCCAGTAAATGCCATCTCTCGAGTAATTGGTCGTGCCGGTAGTAACATTAACGCCATAAGGGCTACTACTGGAGCACATATTGAAGTAGAAAAACAAGGCAAAAATCAATCAGAAAGAAGCATCACAATCAAAGGCCTTACGGAGGCTACAAAACAAGCTCACATGCTAATTCTCGCCCTTATTAAAGATCCCGATGTCGATATATTACAAATGCTACCACGTATTAACACTACAATTAAAGCTTCAGTAGTACCGCCTGCTCCTACCACTCCACCATCTTCCATTTCGACCATGCAGGTGGGAACATGGGATAATAAAACTGCCTTACAGTCTACGAACTGCAATATGTCATCAGGATCGTCAACAACATCGTCTGCCTCATCCACACCCGGCAGCAATATAAACTCGAAGGCAACAGGAAACCTGAAATCATCGAATGCAAAGTCACAAGGTGCTCTTGGCTCCAACACTAATAAATCTTCCATAGGTAGAACGCAACCTTCCAAGCCTTTTTATGCACAACAGACACAAGCAACTAGCCGCGGCACTGGTGTAGGAGCTGCATTAAATAGTTGCAATCAAAACAAACATAAAGATCTGAATAACAAAATTCTGAGTGGAACAAGCTTCAGCCAGAAATCTGGTAATGCAACAGGCGCTAAAGCAACTTCATCTAATTTTGGAGGCTCCGGAATAAATAGCCAAACTTTCGCTGCAAAATTATTAACAGGCGGTTCGCCTAGTTCGTCTTTAACTGCCAACAATTTGTCACCTACTAAAAAACCGGAATTGGGTTTGCAAAGATCTGGAATAACAGCTCCGTACGGACGTGGAAAACCTGTACCCAGTTCCACTATACCGTCTCTGGGAGGAGTAGGAGTTTTAGGCCAACACACAAATACTTTATCTGGTCCTATTGGAACATTCAATGTGGCTGAGGCTGCCGCCGCAGTTGCAGCAGCTAATGCCGCAGCTGCTCAAGCAGCAACTCATAATTCAGCATCGTCACACTCTAACGCACGTTCTGTGACCCCAATAGGGCCACCAAATAAACAGCGATCATCTACACCCACATCGCAACAATCCGGAGGACATAACGCTAATATTAATTCATCAATTCAGTCAACACAGTGTATACAACAGCAGCAAAATTTGCACATCAATACAGGCAATCCAGGTGAGAACTGCAATCCATCTGCAGGAGGTGCAGCATCAATGAGCACACCTAGTAGCTTCGGAACTCAATTGGCTGCGAAAATCAGTAGTGAATATTCCTTGTTTAATGATTATCACCAGTCCCAGTGGGGAACTGTAGATAATTGCCAGATTTACACCAATCCCAATGCTTTGGTCAGTGATAATTTGCCTCAGGCGGATGCCTCCAAGGCTCCAGGATATAATCGTAACATATTGAGCTCTCCTGTAGGAAGCTCTAAAGCCTCTAATTCCAGCACACCACCAGGCAATATTGCAACCAGCAATCTCAATGTTGCATCTCAGCAAACACTTTCAATTTTGCCCGAGACTGGTGTTGCCTCCATAGGCTCTACATCATCTCAAGCTGCATGCTCTCCCGGTAATATATCTGCTTCTGGCAATGACTTAACACCGCCATCAGGTGGTGTTTGTGCCGTACAGACTCCGCAACAGCAACAAGAAAGTAATGCTTTATCACCCAACGTCATTAAACCGCCTGGTGCCATAGGACAAGCACCAAATGTTTCATCACAACAACAACAACAACAACAGCAACAACAACAACAAAATGCTGGAAATGCTGCACAACCTCCACCAAGTGGTTTGGCTATACAAAGGCCTAGCACAAGCGGACAGCACAGAGCAAATGCATCCAATAGTGTTACACAACAGTCTGCAGCATCGGCACAGTCTAACGTTGGAGACAATTCGGGTAATAATTTGAATTTTGGTCCCATTGGTCCATCAAGTTCAGTTAATCGCAGCAATAACGCTGCCGGAGCTATAGGGGAACAGGCCCGATTTTACGATCCCAATAATCAAATAAATGTTGCTGCTCAAATGGGTTACCAACTAGATCCAACTATGATGCAGCAACAATCTTACAATTCAGCTAACTCCAGATTAAATCCAAGAGCTTCGGTATTCGGAGGGCAACAACAGGCAGGTAATAAATTACAAACACAATCATCACAAGCACAATCATCACAAGCAATGGCTTCAGCAATGTACCACCAACAGAATCAGCAACCAGCACCACCTACACAGCAAAATCAGCAACAAGGAAATGTGTTTAACGCCGCTCCCGGAAAACCTATAAATACCGGACAAAATTTAGCACCACAACGCCCACAATCGCAACCTCAAGCTGGGCAATCACAAAATCAACGTTGGTATGGTTCTGACTATGCCACCGCTAGCGGTTATGTACCACCTTCAACCAGAGATATATTGAATTTGGAAAATGGTTCCACAAGCGTACTTGGCGCGGGTGGCACCAATTCACCAGCAGCTATGTCACCCATTCAAAGTGGCACTGTCAATGCCAACAATCCCGCTGCTGGTATTTTGCAAACACCACAACAAATGCAAGCTCAACAATCGGCCGATGATATGCGTAAAATACCTCGCCCTATTGGAACGGAACGAGCATCATGGAAATATAACAACTATCCTGGAATGGCTAATATGGGAATGGGAGTAGGTGGATTAACCACTGCCGTTGGTTTAGCCTCTATGGATGATAATTTAGCCGCAATGACAGCAGCTGCAGCTGGTATGCCAGGTGCTGCTGGAATGCCGACTGGTCCAATACCGCCATGGCTTTTAGGCAGTGCCGAAAAGCAAGCGGCCGCTGCTGCAGCACAACAACAACATCAGCAGCATTCAAATTGGATGAAACAGCAATATCGTTATTACAATCAAGGTGCAGCTGGCGCTGCAACAATTGGAAATCTGAGTGGAATCGGTGGCCCAGCTGACTACCATCATCAACAAGATCAGTTTCATGTGAGTGTGCTTTTCTATTTAAATATCCACATGCATACATATGTATGTATGTATGTATTTTTTGTGTATGTGTGCTTATATTAATAATTTTCAATTCAGATGGCAATGGATTACCATAACACTATGCCACCACCAAATATAAATCAAAATCAACCAATGAATATAATACCCACATACACTACTTATCCACATTTTTTGGGTCATGTTGGTGGCAATGATATGGGTCACATGCCTGAGAAGATCGAATTATGGGATCATCATGATAAACATGTAAGTAAGTTGTGAATACATTTACACAATATGATCTTAAAAGAAATCGCTTAAAAATCGACTTATTGTTATTAAATTTAATGTTGGTTTAAAACACAAATTCTGTATAAAATCATCTATGAATATACCCAGGCAGAAAAAGACAATCAGCATGACGTTGCTACGATTGTCTCCGGGTACAACTAACATCAGTACAACATTCGTTTACCAAGATTTTAATGTACTCATAACATTAAAATGATAACGCCGAATGACCGTCCTCCGACTCTTGTTTTCAATGTTGTCATAATACTCTAAATACAAATTTATAAGGTCGTCGCAATGGAAATTTCCCAACTTAAGTCAAATTTTTGTATTTACGGTGTTGCAGCGGTAAAGAATTATTGTAAACGGGGTATTGGGAAATTGACGTCGAATTTTTGTATATACAGTGTTGTTGTGGTATAGCATTACTAAGAAAGTAAAGGTTAAGTCATATTTTTGTGTTTAGAGTACTGTGGTGGTACAAAAATTTTGGAAGAGTCTTAATTTTGTATGTACAGTGTTGTGGTGGTACATATTTTTTGGGCAAAGTCACAATTTCTGCGGGTAGTGGTGAACAAAGGCATAAACGCTTTTTATACTATAAAATTTAGAAAGAGAACACTACTAGATATGCTTAAGCATGTATGTAAGTAAATAGATTCTATATATATTTATTATACCTATGTATGTCAAAGCTGGCCATTGAGAGAACACCGAGAGAAATGTATTCGCGTGTGTGCATTCATTTGTATAAGAACGATTGATGTTCGGCACTCTAGTGACAGTTTGATGTATGCCTGGATGTATGTACATACATAAGTACCTTGTAGGAAATGTCTCTAATGAAACATTACTGATTCAATTGACTTTGTCACCAGTATTACTGATGAATTATACCTCAGGCAATGCTTTTCCTATAGACATTTAACATGTGCGAGTTATTTAAAATATACTACTGACACATTGGTACTACTGACTAGGCAGTTTTTTTGGGACCATATGTGGACATTGGATGTTACAAACATCTCTTTCTGTCTTTCTCGCAGCTGAATTAAGACTTTGAAAAGTAAACTTTCTGTGTCTAAAAGCGGTATTTTAAAGCAGAAGTACTTAAATGCGTTAAAATCACCGTCACTGTTTAATTTCACTACTACTCTTCCTATAAGTTTTTCTCAAAATAACAGAATTGTTATCAACAAAATACTGCTAATCTGTGATAAGTCACAGTTTAAAAGAACAGCAATTTAGAAATCACGTTCACAAGGAGCAACATTATTAAAAAATCACGCTATTGCTCATCCCTAGTTGACAATGCCTCTACCCATTTGTAGTCAGTGTTTATAGTACAGGGATCCGCAAAATAAAATATGTTAGTATTGCTCAGAAAAATTAGAGTAAAATAAAGTTGCACTGTTAGAAAAGTTGTGTAATGTAGAATGAAATATTTTGCATATATGTAAGCATATTATTAAAAACTGAAGTAAAAAATGTAATAATAATAATCTAGTTTGCATCTGTGTGTCTGTACAAGTCCACATACAGACCAAACTGTTGGACCGATTTTGATTTGTTTATTTGAAAGATGTTCGATGATAAAATTTCAACGTAAAAGAATAAATTGTTGAGAGAAGGAAATCTGTCATCCAAAATTAACTGTTTCAACTTAACATATCGCTATAACAAAACATATACATGTACATACTGTTTATATTTTACAGACTTGGACTAGTAATTGGACCAATTGATGATGCAGACGAAAAAACAGCCAATGAATCAATAAAAGCATGCAACAAACGTAAAACCTAATTTATTGTTAAATGGTGGGTTGACAAAAAGGAGCTAACGAAAAAATATCTATCTATCATTACTTTCTCCCCCCCCCCTCTCTCTCTCTCTAAAATATAATTTTTTTCTTTTTGATTTTAAAACAAACAAAAATTTTAGTAATACAAAAAAAATAATATTTATAAAATATTATTAATATAACTCGTACTACTCTTCAATACAAGTTACAATATTAAATACGTACATATAATTCTTTGAATTAAGCTAAAAAAGAAGAAATGAAGTGAATTAAAACAAAAATCAAAACATAAATTATCGATTTATTAAAATCAATGGATGAAAATGATTGAATTGTTAGCAGAATCGATGTAATTTACCATTATTATTCATGTTATTAATACTATTTTTTCTGAATTTTTTTTTTCAATAATTTTTCGCTGGAAGCCCAGAATAATTTCAAATTCACTATAGATATTTATTTTCTTGTATGTAAAAAGAAATAAATCTGTATTTGAGATATATTACATTAAATTGTTTTGATAAAATGCATAAAATGAAACAAGAAAAAAATAAACTTAAAATTTGTTTGAAGGAAATGAAAAAACTCATATAATATGGAAAATTTATATACATACATACATTGTTAGTCTGTAAGCAGCTACAAACATAAACAAAATGTTTTTGGAATATATATTATATAATAGCTATTACTTACTACTACTACACTTTGAAATATTTAATAAATAAACATACTATATATATAAAAAAGCATGAAATATAAATAAAAAATTATATATTTAAAAATTTTTAAAAATCAACAAAATTTATTGGACACAACACAATATTCAATTCAAAAATAAAGGGTGTTTTTATCATGTCTTAAAGAATTTTTCTTCTCAATAGTGAACAAACATTTTTAGACTACTGGGGACAGAGTACGGCATTCGATACCGATCGAAATTTCAAACTATTTCTATGTAAACTAGTGAAGTACGTATTTTGTAATTGCGTTCGATATCGAGTGTCGCAATTTGTTCTCTGGTAAAAGAAAAAAAAATAATTAAATGATTGCTAAGATTTTATGAATCAGTTATCTTCTTAATTTTTTTTCACACAAAATTAAATTAAATTTATGCAAATATTTTCCTATAACTGTCCCAAATTGAAATATACACAGAAAAGTCCACTTCCATCTTATCCGGTTGGCCTTATTAATTACCTATCGTTTTAAAACTGAATATAGCTTGGTTATTGTCTTTTTGTGTACATTTCTTGGAATTGTCCAGGGAATCTACTCTGTTATAAACATACAAATTCGAAAGCGTTTTCTTTCGTTTCGAATTACATAGTAGCCCCGCAGATTTAGTTCACGGAATTTTTAAAGGCAAATTAATTGCACACATACATATGTACATGAATAGGCTAATGCAAGCCTTTCAGATTATCAAACTACATAATTCGCTTAAGTTTAAACGTTCTCAGATAATTGAAAAATTTTCCGTAAAAATTACTCTTAATTTAAATATACTTGTTTTCTGTTCGTCCTTACATTGTATAACCTTCACTAGTACATATATTTTTATATTGGAATCAAGGTCACTACTTTCTATTAATTTTATTTTATTAAAGACATATGCATTAGAAAGAAGAGAATGAATGCAATGTTCTTCAGCCTAAAATAGAAATATAAAAATCAATTGAAATTATGTCACTATCTAATGTGATGTTTCTTTTTATTTATTTTTGTATGTGGAAAGATAAATTGAATTGGAATGCGATTAAAATATAAATATTTGAAAGAAACTTATGATATAAAAGGAAGACAGAAGAAAAAAAATCTGCATGGACTGGTAAGTCCTAGTTTACACTATGCAAGTCTTATTGCTAAGCTGAGTAGTTTGATAGGAGAGAGAGACGAGGAGAACAGAAACGTTTCTTTTCCCCTCGTCTCTCTCTCTCCTAATAAACTAATCAGCTGAACGATAAGACTTGCATAGTGCAAACTAGGACTAAGTTAAAAAAAGGCTGATATGAACACATGGGAAAATATACAAAGAAGAATTTATGTTGATTTTTGGTTAAAGCTGCCCACGTACGCTTGATGGCAAAATGAGGCATTCGATATCGTACGAAATTTAAAAGTATTTCTATTGAAATATTTGGAATTTTTCGTTCGATATCGAATCTCGTAATTTGCTCCTGATTTGAGCTCTCAAATCACAAATATTTGAAAATTTTCAAATACTTGTGACTTGTGCGATGTGTTAGTAGGCATTTGCATTTTTTGACTATCTATGAAATGCTATTTGGCAACGAAAAAGTCATAAATATAAAGACATCAGATAAACAAGAAATTAAAAAATCGTTGCGTCATTTAAAGGCCGCGATGCACTATCCTACACAATCGCACGATTTACTAAATAAAATCCTGGTATGATGATGTCTATGAACATTTTCAAAAGACAATCAGGCTTGTCATAAATAAAACTCCACATGGCAATTTACGAACGTTTTTTTTTTTTTTTTTTTTTTTTTTGAAAATGGGGTATGACACTCGCATGGTTTTCAAAACGCATGTGAGTTGCAAATCGCCAAACTTGTTTCTGCATGTTCTGTAGATCAGCTGTTTGTTGAAATCTTCATTGTATAAGTAAACAATGCAAAGACAGAATTAACAAAACAAAAGAACACTTTATAAATAAATTCGGTTTTTTTTAATTACGGGAGTGTTACTATTTTTGATTAAAATCGAAAGAAAACATTTTAGTATTTATTTTTGGTGTAGACTAAATACATCAGTTCACTTCATTATACTCTTGCCATTTGAACTCGCCACTAGTCTTGAGGTTGCGGTTTTCGGAACATCTCTCTTGTCATTTTAAGTCTCAATCCCAAATATTATGCGATATGCTAGTGTCAGAAAATGCCCCAATATTTGGTCAAAATAAGAAAAACTTGTTAAAAACAAAGAAAATTTCTGTAAAAATAATACTTGTTTTTTTTTTATTTAGCTCAAACGAGATTACGCGCATGTTCTGGAAAACGCATATCGTTTAAAATATCGCAAACAGGTGTTCTGACAAAAGAAAACGTTCGCTAGTGTATACTGAGGCGATCTGGTCTATTTTATTTAAACTACTCTTTAAAGAATTTATATTTTAATTTGAAACAAAAAACTTAAAATTTTTTCATGCTTCAGAAAAAATAGCAAATCGTGTGGAACATACATTTTTCCAGAACATGACCGATAGTGATTAGAGATATTTCGAATTACAGAGTAAACCCCTGACGAATATATTTTTAAGATTGCTTTCTTCTAAATAAAGAAAACATTCTTACAAATATTTATTCGCTACTTTTAGAAATATGTATATAGTATAAATGGTTTCAATAACTTTTAAGTAAAAACAGCAAAACAAAGTTGTGTTATTGCTCAATTCAACTGTCATGTTCACAAGTCATGTTGTATCTGAAAAGACCATTTCAAACAAAATCTCTTAAAACAAAAACATTTTATAAATATGTAATTTGTGAATATTAAGAGATATTTTCAATTCGAAATTATTTAAATAAAGAATGAATATAAAGTTTACCCCAAAGCCATCTATCTAATCTTTTGTAAGTGGTATATGTTTGACATGTTTAAAGGAGAAATATTTTTCACAAGAGCTCTATAATATATTTTAGAACTATGACACTGGAAGTGGATAAAGCAAATGTTCACAATCTGCGTATATAAATAATCTACCAGATTATGCAAGTCGTGTCGACAGATTTGATGAAATGTATTCAAGTATGTATTGGGTCTTATCGTGGTTGGCGTATTTGATTTCGACTACATTTTGAAAAAATTTTGCGATTTTGTTTATTACAAAAACTTCGTAGCTGTCGAAATACGTCAACCACGATAATGGGGGTTATTTAAAGCAGGACAAAACTGGACACGATTAGGGTGATTATATATGCAGTCGCACTTGCGCTTTTCAATTACCTAAATATATAAATATCTACACACTATAAATATGAAATCATCCTGATGTCTGGTTCTTATAATTTTTCATTGGTTTTAATTGAAGTTTTAAAATTATTCACCCTTATTCCAGTTTCAGCATCGACGTCGCGTCTCGAGAACAATTTTGTGTTACTGACAGTCTATTTCTGTTCACTAAGATCTAGAAAATAGCATGAACCTGTCAATAGCATTCAATTGTTTGCGACAAGCCCCAATTTTTCGGTATTATATTGATGTGCCTTTCGATGTTGACAATTGGAATAAGGACGAATAATACTTTTTAGCATAACCTGAGGATTTATGTAATCTTAAATGAATCTGTTCTTATAAAAAGAAAAGAAATACACGAAGAATGTTTGTCGTAAATAAGGAAATTGGGAAGCAAAAATTGTTTGTCTCTTTAAAAATAAAAACACAGCCTTAAATTTTATCGTCTAACTTTATAAAACGAAATAGAATTTTCTTTTGTTTCACAATATCTTGAAAACAGCACTGAAATACCAAAATGCTTTATTTTTGTCAAAAGAAAATTCTCTTTCATTTAATAATAAAGACGGGACATTGAAAAAATCTTTATATTAAATTTTTCTCATATTATTTTCTATTTTAATATTTTTTCCTTTATTTAAAGCTTCAAAATACATAGATAAAAAACTGGAGTTACAGCCAAATGAAAAGAAAACGCCAACCTTAAAGGGAAATGCGTACATAGTTATTGATGATCCATAAAAAGTGTGTTTTAATCGGCAAGAAATTTGTAATACACAATCCAAAAATAAAATCGAAGGTTTTTTGTTTGTTTTAAAAAAACCACAAAAATACCTTAAAAAATAACTCTGCTTAACTTCATTATTAAATACACCACACAAAAAAATAACTTAACAAATGTGTTAAGAAAAAAATACATATAAAATTAAAATTTTCAAATTAAAAAATAATTATATGGCAATTAAAATTGCAAGAAAAACAACAAAAATGCACTGTTTTTGAATTAAAAAGTAATATAAATTACCTACATACATATTAAAAATAATAAATTCTGAAACTTTTTAGAATGAAAAAGAAAAAAAAATTAAAACGCTTGCTTATAAAACTCTTTAAGCTAATTTTTTTTTTATAAGAAAAAATATTTTAACATTAAAATCCCAAACCCAACCAACCCTTGCCCTTTAAAAGGTTTTCAGTAGTTGTTTAAAGAAAATATTTGTTGGAAACAAAAATAACTTTTAAAACTTTGCATGTAGGTCGTAGGAAAAAGAATAAAAATGGCTTATTTCATATACATAAATAAACAATTTTGTTTTTTATACAATAATTTGTGGTTTTATATATTTTTACTTCTACATATATTCAAACATAAAAACGTATACACAAACAACACATTTATTGCTATTATGATTAAAAATTAAATTAAAATATACTATCATATAATATTAATTATATAAACTACACATACATAAATATTACGACAAAAATACGAGAAAAAAATATAATAAATACAATATTCAAAATATACTTTATTGATATAAACAAAACTAAAATTGATTTCGATTATTTAATTGATTTACTTCTTTTTCATCAATTCACTGCAATACTCTCTTAGAAAGGAAGCCGGAGAAGTTAAAATACTTTTTTGTCTCATTTTCAGGTATGTGTCTTAAGTCTTTTGATCATAATCATAGACTTAAGACGCAAACTCGATGGTGATTTTTGGATTGAGCGGCTGGAGTTCGCACTTGTGCACTATGGTCTCAATACCAAATTTAACGCGAAAAAAATATTTTTTTTTTAATGGTACAAAAGTGAAAATTTTGTGTGGTTTTTAATGACAAAGCCCCCCACCGTGCACAAGGGTATAAATTTTTTTTGGCATATTTTCAATATTCACCCTTATCCCAGTATTCCAGTTGTCGACATCGACGTCACTTTAACACAATACCAAAAAAAAAATGGACCTTGTGTATCCGTTGTCGAAAACAACTGAATCCTGTTGGCAGGTTTATGCTATTTTTTAGACCTTAGGGAACGGAAATAGATTGTCAGTAGCACAAAATTGTTCTCGAGAGGTAGTAAACAAGCCCCAATTTTTGGTATTTTGTTAAAGTGACGTAGATGTCGACAACTGGAATAAGGGTGATTATCACTGCAGTATTGTTTTAAACAGAAATAATCGATTAATTTTCTTTTAATAAGAAATGAGTCGATAATACTGTGTGGTTTTGAGTGGTTATAAAATAAGTTTAAAAAAATTTCTGTTCTATTTGTTGGTTTCATATAGAGGTGTGTTTTTTTTAATTCTTGATGTCGAGTTGATTAGCAATCCGTTTAGAAAAAGATGTATGAAAATTAAAATGTATTCGTTAATTCTGGAGTTGTATGTGTATTGGGATTTGTGTTAGACTTTTAAAAGTGAATTTCACCAAATTTCGCTCCAATTTTTGTGTTGTTATATTCTATAATATGTGAATTGTTCAGAATTAAAGAAATCAGCTGCCGATATTTGCCTAAACAATTCATATCGAATCTTTAGTTTGCAACGTCTAGGACCAAAAGGGATTTGTTCAATGTTTAGTGTGCTAAAAAGGATCAAAAGAAAATGAATAATGTTGATATATTTTACTAATTTTTTTTGCTTATAGGTACTTTTAAAAGAGAGTTAGGACTTTATCGTGCTAAATTTGTCATTACGACCACTGTGCAATGTTGACAACTGGAATAAGGAATTGTTGAACGTACTCTCAATTTTCACACATAATTACCTTATAGGATACTACAGGTATAAATAACCTTTCATTCACTCCTTCAGTATTTTTAAGTTAAAGGGATTATTACCATAAACCTGCCAACAGGAGTCAGTTGTTTTCGGCGACGGTACACAAGCCCCAAATTTTTGGTGTTATGTTAAAGTGAGGTCGGTGCCGACAACTTATATAAGGGTGATTATCTATATCTGGTTTATGGGTAAGTAAAATGAGGTCGTTAAGTTGATTCTTAAGATCGTCATACAAATTGATAATAAGGACATTCATTTATCGAATGTAATGAGCAGGGAAACCCAAAATATACTCTAAAAAAGTTTTTTATTCGCATTCAATATGTACTAAACACTTGAAAATATGACCCAAAAACTCAAAAAATATGCTCGTAAAAATAACAAAAATTTATTTATTTGAAAAAAAATAATGATGTAATAACAACATGCCGAAATTCATAAAAATTTCTGAAACAGATGAATATATCCGCATTAATACGTCACACAAGAAAGTACATCCAATTGCATATTTGCCGTTTCAAGAAGTTTAAATATCGCACATGATGTTCTAAAAAAAAATTTACATCATTTTCTACACTACTTCTCCAAAGGAATACAGTTTGTATCCCTCCTTGTGATATAAGAGTACGTATATTAAAAAAGGGCTCAAATCGTCACATCCGTGATCGTATCGACAATAGTATGAAAACAATCGTAAAAGCTGAATGGGATTTCAGTACGTTCACGTATGTCATAATCTGAAAAAGATGTTTTTACGTGACGAATTGTACGTTCGCGAATGCGACGGTCAAAAACTTAAAGCATAAATCAAGCTGGGAGTTAATAGTGGGTTAAAACTACATTATGCGCCGATTTTTAATGTGAAATTGTATGGAGGGAAAATCGTTAAATTTTTGGCACGAGCCCTTTAGAGGAACAAGTGAGATATGTATAGCCTGAAAGTGAA
Organism: Tachina grossa; assembly: GCA_949987645.1. NCBI lineage: Eukaryota > Metazoa > Arthropoda > Insecta > Diptera > Tachinidae > Tachina > Tachina grossa. The sequence goes on along the minus strand of OX465274.1, from coordinate 157,922,196 downwards.
GTGCAAAAAAGCAAGAAGTGTAAAAAATCACAAATTTTTAATGCGAATATGAATATGTGTATATGGATGTAAAAAAGTTAGGTTAAGCACGTCTAGATCCATTTCGATGCTGCTTAGGTAGGTCATCAGTAAAAGCTTACAAAACCACAATGCTTATAGAAAAGCTCCCAATAAACTATTGAGAATTACAAAACCCAAGAACTTTTTTTTTTCAAAAAACAACAACAACAAATATTATCCAGGATGTAAAGTTTTTTGAATTGTGGTTGAAGTGTACTGACTGACGACATGCCTAAGCAGCAACGAAATGCATCAAGAGGTGATTAACCAACAAAAAAATCCTTTTTAAATTCGTATTCATCTTTAAATTAAAATAAGAAATTACAATATGTATACGGATGTATATTTTTAAGGAAGTCAAGTACGTACATATATTCCTTAATATCAAATATAGCATATCGTTACCTAAAACGCCGAAAATCAAAATCGAATTTTTTATAAATACCATGGTGTTTCATCTGCGCGAACAAAAAAAACGATTTTATTTATTTCATTACATTGGAGAAATTCAATTTGATCACCTCATTATTTTCCAACTTAACATGTATTCTCCTCCTTCTTTGAAAATTATGAAAATGTTATTTGGGCCATTTTGCGTTCCAGGTAACGTTATTCAATTTATAGTTTTAGAAAGATCCTAAATAATAATATAATAATAAATATAACTTACAAATATTCCAGAACACAGCAAAAAAGTATACTGTATATCACCTTCATAAAGAAGCTACTAGATAGACTAGGTCAAACTATGTCAACCATTCGATTATCACCCCAACAATCATATATCGTTGCAGAGTGCGACAAAATTTAGAGTGCTAAGAAGTCTGGAAGATGTGTGCTCGAAAGTTATCTTGGACTTTGATTGAAACAGAGTCCTTAACTATTATTCATGCAGCTGTGATGTCAAGGAATCAGTTCTAATTAACCGAGACAAACGCGGTCTATATACTTGACTACAATTACGATCGACTACACTCACGAGCAAATATGAGTCCTTTTTTTATACATAATTACATACATATTTTAAAACACCATTAATCGGCCTATTTTAAGCAAAAAGTTAACTTTCAAACTAAATAAAACTGTTTGTAAGCACACAAATACATACACATATATTTACATATCGTCAGCTGAAATGCAAAACCCACGTAATTAACAAAAAAAAAAAAATTAAAATTACATTTGAAATTAATTATTGGGCATAACATCGAAACACCTGTCCCTATAAATTTTCAAACCTTTATCACAACGATTAGCCGAATTAAAAATTAAAATGAAACTACTTCATTCACTTGAATAATTTTGTTTTTTTTCTCTTTCCTAAAAATTAAAAAAGCGTAGTTACATAATTTTGCATTTCAGCTAACGATAACATACATGTTGTAATTATGTACATATGTACGTACATATTGCTACCTTAATATAGAAAGGCCCTAACTAGTTATTTTTTTTAAATCGAGTTTTTTGTATGTTTTGATAGAAGAACATCATCATCTATCAGCAAAAATCTTGATTAAAAAAAAATTATGAGTTGTGCATTAAACACATTCACCACAGCAGGCTACCGACTACAAAATGTTAAGAATACACATGTTTATATGAGAGTGATTCTTTTGAAGACAGCAAGGCAACAGGGCGGCAGGTTGTTGTCTCTGCTGATTTTATCGTTGTAGTCCAATTAAACTAATTTCTATTTCTTTGGCTACAATGAGAAAATTCAGTGTTGCCAGTGTAATACAAAATGTTGAATGAATAATATCGTACAATTATTTTATAGTTATTATTTAACAGAAACAATATCCAAAAATTGATGTAAAGAATAAATTGATTAATTTTTTTACTTTTACGTGAAATAAGTACATTTTAAAAGAGTAATTAATTTTTATAAATGCAAAATATATAAAAGTGGTAATACTGAACTATGTATTTGTACTTGAATATCTGCTGCAGATGGTGCTGCTGCCCTCTCCAAAATAGTTAAGTAGCCTGCTGTGGTAAATGTGTTTAATGCATTAGGGCCTTTCCATATTAAGGTAACGTTTTTTTTAAGTTTTAAATAAATGAATAAAAAATAAAAATTTTTAAAAACTCTGTTGTTGGCATACTTGGGCAGTTAATGATTACATTTTGTAATTGATTACATATCGATTACAACATTAAAAAAATTGCAAAACTATTTGGATATTACCAGAAATTCAATCAACCAGTGCGAGTGAGACGAAAAACTCTCGAAGTTCAAACAAACACAAGCCTGATCTCTCTTAAGAAATAATTACAATGCCGTGAACTTGTATGTCTCAAGTCTCTAATACAATTTTCACTTGAGAAAGAACATAATTTTTCTTGTTTAAATTATGGGTGTCATGTAATAATACTCACTCTTAATACACTTTGACTTTCTTATGAAAGCGAAATTTATTACCTTTTCTTTGAGAGGGAAAATACTGTTGCCTTATTTTTAGAATAGAAAACCAAATAAAGTAAGTCAAAGTTGGTCAAGTCGATTTTCAATAATTTTTGTTAAATTTCCTTCTCATCTGCATTATATTGTTTATATTTTTTTGTGTAGTGTGCTTTTCAAAACTGGGTAGTTTGAGATTGGCTTAAAAATGATTCTCAAAATCGATGGAATTCATTACATCCTTTCAAAACGATTGCTTTGAAACGGAAAAACGATTGTTTTGAAACCGAAAAACAATCATTTTCTATCACAGACCTGGAAGAAAATTACGGCATTTGATATCGATCGAAATTTTAAAGCATTTTCATATCGAGTGCCGCCGTTTTCCTCCCGAATACTTATGAATTCTTGTGTGTGGCCATTTTAGAACTTTTTCTTTCGGGAACTATTATATATTGGCAAAATATATAACATACATTTTTGTATATTTATTATTTGTAAAATAAATACATATGTAATAATATTAACTCAAAAAATGTTTGTATGTAAATCAGTTTCACATAACATGCATATGTTTAAAGTTTATTAAAAAAAATCCCTTTAAACTAATTTTTTTTATTGAAGTACGCTCCCAATTTTTTAAATTTTATATATGATTTTGAAAGAAATTTATATTTATTAGCTGCAAGCAAGATTTATTAAAAGCAAGTACATATGTGAAAAATATTTATATAAAAGTATTAATGTTACAAATTAATGATTTATGCATACATATAATATGGAATAAAACTAAACGTAGCTGTTTAACTTAAAAGTAATGTGAATTTCGTATTTATGAAAAAAAAATAATATTCAAAAATTAAAAATACATACATACATACACACTATACATACATTAAAATTAATACTTTATTAATAAGGCATGCAAACATACTTACATAAGTAATTTTTTAATAGACTATATAAAATTGATTAAAAGACGACTTAAATAATATATAGAAAATTCTATAAACACATATTAATTAAAAACAATATTGCAATATTTTGAAAACAAATATTCCACTTATTACAACCATAGCAAGAAAATGAAATAAAATACGAGTAAAATAAATACCATTATATGCAAAATTTACAAAACAAATATACATACATACATATTTATATATATTAATTATATGAGTATACCATAATTCATTATTGCTCTAAAAAATTAAACAATATACATACATGCATTATTCCATTAAAAATACAACTACAATAATAGAGAAGAAAAAAACGTAAAAATATGTTAAGAGATAAATTAAAGATTATTATATATTAATATTAAAACACACACGCCGTATTTAAATATTTATAAGATAAATTAACTTTATTCTCCCTTATAACTTCAAATTATATTCCACACACCATTTAATACCATACGTATTTAAATTCAGTTTTTGAAAATAACACAAATATGTATGACTAACTTTCAATAAAATAATAAAAAAAAAATTATTGAAAATGGACTTAAACGCAAACAATAAGAAACTATTCGTCAAAATTTAACTGCAATTTCTAAGAAATACAAAAGAAAGAATAAAAACGTAATAATCAGTTCATTAGTAATAAATAGTGGAAGAAAAACAAAATGCTAATACATAATAAATAAAACAGAAAAGAGAATATTTTGTGTTTTCCTTAAATGTATGACTTCAACTCAAGTTTAACATTAGGCCAAAAATTAACTACATAATTATAGGTTTGTTTAACAGAAACTATTTAACAAAAACATTCGTTAGAAAATTTGGCAATACTGTCTCTGTTTGCTTAGTCCCGGTCCAAACTTGCAACTTTTGTTGCAGCAATTCTTGAATATGTGGGAGAGTGTTGAATAAATTGTGTATTCCTCCCCCGCCCTTTTTTTACACGAAAAAAATAAAAAATTTTGCAACAAAAATTGCAAGTCCGGACTGGGACTTACGATTTTTTTTTTAACAGTTTCAAAAATATTTAAATCAACAACCAACGTATTTGGTTGTAGACTTTAATATTTTTAATCTTTGTCTAAACTATTATATAAATTTTTACAAACTCAATATTTCTTTTCATTTTTAACAACCTTATTTATAAAAATTATTAAAGCTTTATAAAGGCTTAATAAGAAAAATTTTGCATGAAAATTTATTTTATAAGCCCTTTGTAAAGCCTTAATAATTTTCATCAATAAGGCTGTTAATATTTTTCTCACAATAAGTATATTGTCCGCTAAATTTAACAGACAACTTTCCGTTAAAAGGTGTCTGTTAAAAGTTAATCAGAAATTGTAAAAGGCACTGAAGCCTAATTTCCGATTAAAGTTCATGTTATTTTTTTAATCACACATTGTGAAAAGGGCCGTTAATGTTACGCTAGCTTCAGTTAACAGGTTGTCGAGGAAAGAGACAGTGTTCGGCTCACTTGTGTCCATTTATTTAGCTCCCTTCGTGAGGGAAAAAGCCATAGAATAAAAAATAAAGAAAATATTGGCACAGAGAAAAGGAAAAGGAGGAAATTAGAGAGAGGTCCGTTTACGGTTGTGCTAAAATTTCTGCGAGTTAGAGATTCATCCACTATTCCTAATAAAGGAATGCAGGTCCTTACGGTCAAACCTTGATAATTGTTACTGAAAACCTCCCTCCTACCAAGCGCAAATGCGTTGGATTTTCAAGTGCTGGGCAGATGCATACAAGGCTAGTAGTTGCCTCCTTCTCTTTTTTAATGTTTTTCAGATTTTTATTTTCTAAATTTTAGCGTTTGGTTCAAAACTAAACTAGCCATTATTTAATAGTTTTCATAAATAAAAATCAGTCTTTTTGACTCTTGATATTCTGGAGCACCAGCTACTTTGATAAAAAAATTAAACAAACTCAAAAAACATAAATTAACCCCCTGTTTGTGCAAGACGTTGACGTTAGAAATCTTGGCTTTTTTGTAGTAGATTAAAGGAAACTTGCACAAACAGCCTGTAAACCAATTCAAAAAACTTAAATTAAACAAGTCCCAAAAAATTTAAAATTAATTTTAAGACTAGAAATGAAATTAATTCCGTGTGTCAACTTTCTTCAAACCCGTTCATCTATTTATGCGTGATTGAAGTAAAAACATACAAACTTTCAACTTAAATTTTTATATTTCACATTCTACCAATGATATTAAAAAATTCCTTGTCAGTAAGGATATTAAGTCATTTAACAAGAATCCTTTAAATACATACATATTTATAAAATAAATAAGAGAATTATGTACTTAAACAAATGCTTCAATGTTGAATTCCACTGCAGAGCAAGGAGTCGTTAGATCGAAAGCCTGTATAACAGAAGGATGCAATACACCGATTTTTCCAATTACCACACCATTAAACATTATATTAGCGCAACGTCCGGGGAAATATGATGAATCTGTAAAGGTATAAAAAATTTAACTAAAGTTATAAGCAACAATGAAATTGGCTATTACCTTCCGTAGCTTGCAAATAATAACTATTTTTGATAGCACTGTTGGCTGACCTCCAAGGAACTTCCAACAGTTGCATAACACGATCCAACAAACCATGAACTATTTCAAATCCCGCCGTTTTATTACAATTTACTGCACATAATCTCCTTTCATTACGAGCTCCTACCTCAGCACCACCGTCAGCTATTACAACATCACTTATTTCGAAAAGTTTTAAGGGCAAGGGCATTTTGCGATTAGCCACCAAAGTCTTTAGCAAACCTGGCAGTAGTGTGGTCCTTACCACCTGGAATTCCAAAGTCTTTGGATTAGATATATGAACCACAGGCATTTCTTCAATTGACTTATTCAGTTTACGAGCAACATCATCTCGAGAGCATAGCGTGAAGGTTAAAGCTTCAGTGAAACCAGCCTGAGCAACTTGTTCTCTTAACTGTTCGGTAAGTTTATTTAGCGGATATTGCTTTGCAATTTGCATAAAAGCAGGCAAAGATTTCTTTATGTTATTATAGCCATAAGCAATGGCTACATCTTCGTAAATGTCACAAGCATGTATGACATCATGCCTTGTAGGGGGTATTGAAACTTCTATAGTGTCATCATTTTTACAATGTGATTCCAAAAACATGCTGGTCAACATACTGGCGATTTTTTCGGGGCTTTCTGAAATGCCGATGGCAGTATTAGCTTTTTTGACAGAAATAATTTCTTGGCGTACTGCCAACTCCGGATAAGTAACATTATTTCCATCAGGCTGTATAACAGTACAGGGTTCCACACTAAACTTATCCAAACAATGAGATGAAAACATACAAACAATAGTATCTAAAACAACTTTTGCTTTAGTTAAATCCGTAGCAGTACATTCTATGAACACGTTCTTTGTTTTTAAAGAAATCTTAGAATGGTCGCCATTTATAACAGGTGGTAGAGATAACACCACTCCGTTGACATCATATATCACAGGATAAACTGGTGAATCACGTATGATGGGTAAATATTGCTTTAGCTGAGCATGATTACTATAGAATTCCATTAACTCATGACCGTTCATAGATTTTGTTTGATTTAAAGGTTTGAAATTTATATTTTCTGGGGATATAGCTTCATAAGTGAAAGGTCCTTGAATTGTATCTAGGTCGTGCGTACCTATAGCTACTAAAGTGCGTTTACGACAAATGTTTTGATGCAACTTGTCTTGTAAATCAATGAAAGAGTCGTAGGAAGCTTGATCGAAACTAATTTTTCGTAAAACCGCAGCCACAGCAAACGGTCGAATTTGTGCTGTCTCAGGCATTATCTTTAACACTTGGCGCTTTCCATCTGCTGGCTCTTTAAGTTTAAATTGAGGGGGTGTTATTCTAAAGGAAAGTATACGTTTGAATAAATTTCTATTTTTTAAAAAGCGCCTTATTATTTTTGACTTACTTTCCTTGGAACACCATTAAACCAGTCACCAGACCTTCCATACATAATAAGTCGTAACGATTGGCTGGTATGTCAATTCTGTAAATGATTTCCTCCGAGGCATCAGACAGGCCTGCTGCATCATCCCCTTGTTCTTTAGTAAGCATTTGCTTCTCGGTAGTAACTTCATCCAACTCCAGACCAAAGGAAAAACATAATTGCTGAAACTCATCATCGGCTACGTGTTAATCACAGACAGACAAGAGTTATGTTCATACTACACATAAGCACAATCATTTCCCAAGCAATACTCACTGTACTTTCTTCCCAATGACCGGAACAAGACGTCGCGTTTAACACCAATTGTGGGCATTATGTCTTTAACTAATAAAACCTACAATAACACTTTCTCCTGGAAAGAAAACTGCCAAAAATGCAAAATGTGCACACGCGTTAATAAATTCCCTATGACATTTCTATGCAGCCCCTTACCAATATACTCAAACTATTGCCAGATCTAACGATTAAATTTTTGGGAAATTTCACTTTCGGCTTTACATAATACGACATAAAACTTTATACACATGCAAATAACAAGATGCTTATATTGTTAAAAGTAATATTAATTTCTTTAAAAAGCATAAAACTTAACTCTGACGGCTATATCAGATTTTCAAGAAATGATTTATGGAACTTTTCCCCATAAATTTTCCTTTTTTCATCTTCTTCATCTGGCAAGTATGTATTTTAAAAATGCAACCATGTAATCCACTTAGCTTGATTGTCATTTTGTGCGCTAAAAAGAAAGTTTCGGTGGTGTTCTCGTTAGTGTGAAATTAAATTTAAAATAAAGTGTTAATTTTTATGGCTACTAAACTAAAAACAAGTGAAACATTAACTGCAAGAATTATATTTTGTTATAAAAGTGTTGGTTTGTGAGTGCCTAATGATTTAAAGTGTTTTTTTTGAGAACAAAAAATATTGGAAGTTTGCTAAAACTCTTCCTCATATATAGCAGAGATGTTGTAAGCATTAGACGTGCCTGTCTTAGTTTGACAGAGAGAAATCTAACGGACAAGAGAGTTTTAAATATTGTCGCGGCACTCACTTCGCACTGATAACAAAATTTGACACATTTTTTTGACGACTCTGCTATTAGCGTAACTTAATTCAAACGGAAATGATATAAAAAATAAACGGAAACGGTGAACTGAAAATGTGCTGCCAAGTGTTTTGGTAATACAAAATGTAGACGGAAATGATTATAAATGACTTGGAGTTAAAAAATTATTATCGAATTGAAATATATAAAAGAATATAACTAAAAGTAAAAGTAACGAGAAATTCGAAAATGATTATTTAATATAATAAAATACCAATATTATTATTAATAATTGAAAAAATTAGAAAAAGGCAATGATCGCGATAAATATTTTGAAAATGTAATTAAAAACAAAACGTATGAAATAAATTTAATAAGTGTGTGTTTAATAATAAAAAATAAAAGGTTGGGTTATGATAATTAATAATTATATTTGTAATAATTTTAATTGTAAAATAACAGCAAAATAATTTTGGTAATGAGATTTGTCATGATATCAAAATCCTTTAGCCTTTTTAACACTCGAATAATTAAAAATGATTTTTTTGATTATAGTCCTTATTGATTAGAGTGATAAACCATACCTCACCACTGTGTAAAAAATAAGAAAAATAAAAATAAAAATGATTGTATAAAAAATATATAAAAGGCAAGATTTTCATAATAAAAAATATGTATGTAATTTAAAAGATAAAATAAATCTCTTATAGGTATAATATTATAAAAAAGTGTAAATCTAATAAAAAGTAATAAAAAATAAGCAAATAAAATGAAGTGATAAAATAAATCTATTATTTTATTAAAAAGTGCAAATCTTATAAAAAGAGGCAAAAAATAGGCAATTAAGTGTAAGGAAGAATAAATAAATAAAAATAAAATGAAGTGTTTTATAATTAAAAATGCAATGAAAATTTAAAAAAATATTGTTTCCTTACATAATTTTGTTAAAAAGTGTAAATTAAATAAAAATAAAAAAATATATATTAAAATAAATGTAATAGTGATTTATACTTAAAAAACAGTAGACGTTGTAGACTAATTTCGCAGACTATTTTGAAATTTTTAGAAACTTGCTTAGATCTCTCAAAATCGAAAGCTATCGAAAAATACGGTCTTTTGGATTCTTTGAGATAAAAATATTTTTATACCTATAATATTAATTTTGATACATACCTATAATGAATGTTTTATTATGAGAATGAAACTGTCAAACAGAAAATAACATTTGATGGTCATATGTTCGGACATCGGTGTCAGAGCATGGCTGAAACATTGGGGCATCAGCGGTATATGCACATATGTATGTATGTATATTAGCCACATACGATTTCCGACATGATGCTCATACCAAGTTCAAGTTGAGAAATTTCACAATCAGAATTTACGTAAGTTTTTTGACACATACATCTTGTGTGTAGAATTAAAGCAGAGCTCAGTACGAAACTTAAAATAATAGTACATGCAAGGAATAATTCTCATTTGTGTTCTTTTTTAAATGCTATTGAATTTGTATTGTATGTGCGCTTTTAAAACAAACTAAAGAAGAAATAGCATTTCAAACATTGAGATTAAAAAAATTATGCAAAATCCTAAAAAAATCGAAATAATCATATCTTCTTAAAAGGTGAATTCCAAATTTTTTCAATGTTCTCTTCTACTCAACACCGTTTGAAACATACAAATCGTTACCAGCATCACTTAGTTAAAAATATTTTTGTCCCCAAAAATCGTATTTTATCGATATTTGTGATTTTGAGGCTGTAATTTAATGTCTAAAAATGACAAACTAATCTAGTCGAATATGTCTGTAGTCTACATGGACCTTTTTAAAAGTATTTTTCACTATCGCACAGAGAATTTGTAAATAAATGTTCTGAAGAAATGTAAATAAAAAAAAAATAAATGAAATTAAAAAAATAAATGAAATTAAAAAAAATATGTAAATTTAATTAAAAAATAAAAAAATAAAAAATAGAAAGTAAAGTAAAAAAAATAAATGAAACGCAAAATAAAAAATAATTAAAAAAAAACAAAAAAAAAAAATTAAAAAATATTAGAAAATATAAGTGTAAAGCAAAAAATAAAAAAAATTAAGAGCGCAGCTATAAAAAAATTTGTGAATTGTAAGTAAATATTATTTTATTATTACTATATTATGATTATATTACTATAATATTATTATTATGTTATTAGCCTTGGGAAATCCCCAAAAAGTACTTAAATATTATTTTAATTTAATTAAATCTTATATGCATTATACTAGCATTTTCCTGTGACTTCGTTCGTATTTTTCAAAAACAGAATTAAAAAAAAACAGCCGATTGCGACCAAATTTGAACAGTTAAATAGCCTAAATGGTCATTCGAAATGAAAAATCATAAGAGACCCCTAAAAATGATTTTAAAATACATGTCCAATGATACTCATTTTGATATAGTTCGCTGACTTTATTTTTTCGTATTTACAAAATGACGTCTGTTGGCCGTCACTACTGTTGACTACTTTCATATCTTTAGTGATTTAAGCTGGATTCACCCATTGTTTCCTAACAATGTTTTTGTCCGGACAAATTTTTTTTAATGTAGTTTGACGTCTTTCTTTTTGAGAGAGAGAAAATATTTTTTACGAACAACTCTCAGCTTGAAGTGGTTTAATTTTATATTTTATCGGGACATTATCAAACTGAGCTGCCAAGTATTTTATTTTTTCAGCCAAAGTTGAACAGAACATCATGTTACATGAATAATAAAAACAAAGAGTATACTTGTATTAGGGCCAATCCCACGATGTCAACAACGTTCGACTTATAGCACACTTATAGTATGTTCACACGATACGTGTTTCGCTCTCTATTCATGCTTCACACCCCAATCATGACCGAATCAACTTGCTTCGCCATACAAAATTATGAGAGCGAATCAAGTAGATTCAATATGAATCTACTTGCGAAGCACGTAAAATTTGTATCTTCTCAAAACAAAATATGTATATGTGTATGTATGGGTTTGAACAAATAAAAACAAACCAAAAAAACATAGATGTGATTTAATATAAATAAATTTAATTAAGTTATGAATAGTAAAAAAAGGAAAAATAAGAAGAAAATACAAACAAAAACAAAATTTTGAATGAGTCGAATGTATGTAAGTATGTATGCTTATGTGTATGTATGTATTATATACGTGCATATGATACGTATGTACCCAGCTGGAAAAGTAGGCATTAATTACATACAGTATTATTTTCCAAGCAAAACAATGCATCCCTTAGAAACGATAGGGTAATTTGATCAAACACAATTAAAATAATTCATAACTTTCCTAGGACATGTTCTGTGTTAACAGTAATCAATTCAGAAATGAAAAATTATACATGATGTGCATTACCTTATAATTTACTATTCATTACCTTTTCCCACTGGGTATGCATATGCGTGCGTATGATATGTATGAATGTGTGAATATAAATAAAAAGATGCCACACGAACAGTGATGCCAACTTTTTCAGAGCAAAACGCACTCTGCCTTCAAAAAAAAAGCACTAAATGCAATAAAGCCATATTTCGATTTTGTTCAGTTATAAGTAGAATATGAGTAGGAAAATAATTTAAGTTCAAGACAAAAGCAAATTAAATAATTAAGTAATGGGATATTTGATATCAAAATTTTGGAAAAATAAAGTGAACTCGTAAGCTTATATAATCCATAAAACTAAACTTCAGAAACGAAGTAATTTTATTTACAGGATAAAGATTTCAATTAAAATTTTATTTGTACTCTTTTATATAAGTGCCTAAATTAAATCATTCCGTATAGACCAAATATCAAAACACTTGATTAAAATTTATGTGGAAATGTAGGATTTTGGTCGATATCGAGCCCATCAATTTGTTACTGTAACTCCAGTAATTGTAATTAGAATCGAAATAAAATGAATTCTGCGTGTAATTAGCATACAAATCGAAAGAATTTGTATGTATTTATGTATATGTATGTACATGCGTATAAATATGTAGGTATGTGTCAATGAATTAACAAAAACTATATACTATGTATGGATGTACATTAGGGTGTTCTCAAAAAAAAAATCCTTTGTTTTTCTCAGAACCAGGTTTCAAACTTTAGTTTAGGTAAAAATATAGGCCTGTTAAAATATCAGCTCATAATATTGATGGTGAGATGGTGCGCATCGCACTTTTCAATTTCCCATACGATTTACATGGTATAAATTGATTTTATTCATTCTGATTGTCATAAGTAAAGAACGGAATGTCCTACAGTAAACTTCTTGGTACGCTTTTATAGAAAATTAAACGCTCTATATTTTTTGATAAGTTAGCTGGATTAAAAGTTATTAGCAGTCCAAATAAAATTTACCCTAAATTTATACGATTTTTCAAGAAAACAACCGAAATATTATGTCATGCCAGAAAATTTTACCAAGCTCCATACAAAATACAAACAGGCCTTTTAAAAAGTGCCAAAGAAGTGTTTTTCGTTATAATAGAGAAATATAAAACAATTTTATAAGTTTTTCAATTTATTTTAGCCATAGCTGTAATAAGTGAATGGAATGGAAATTAAAAATATTTTTATTTCAGATTTAGTTTAATTTTAAATTTTTTATAGAGTGTTTAATTTTCTACAAAAGCGTACCAAGAAGTTTACTGTAGCTTATTCCGTTCTTTACTTATGACAATCAGACAGAAAAGTGGAAAATGTTTATTTGTTGTTTTTTGTAAGGCCACCATACTATCACAAATTTATATTTAGTGGATTTGTTAAACGCACTAAAAGCACTAAAGTCAAAGGTGAAAAAGCACCAATTTCGTGTATTTTTAAAAAAAAAGCACCTAGTTGAAAAATTCCGGACTGTTATGAATTGAAAATTATTCAGAGAGCGAAGCATGTGATTCAACTCGTCGTCTAAACATAGTATTACATTCAAAATAAAAACAAATTTTAATATTTTTTTGTTGTTTCAAATGTAAGTGTGCGACAAGTCGAACTTTGGCGACATCGTGGGACATGCCCTTAATTACAATAGAAATAAAAGAAAATTGTAAAATAAAACATATACATGTGGAGCTGAACGAAAGAATTGCATTAAACAATTAAAAATACACAACGAATTGTAATCATTTGCCGCTGTGCTGCCACTTGTAAAATTAATACACATTGTTTATACACGTATTTCATATGGTAGCTTTGATTTTCCAGACAAAATGTTCGAAATGAATGAAGCGTGCTGCAGAAAACTCTCAGTAAAAAAATTTTTGTCTGGACAAAAATTTTGTTCGGCAATAATGGGTGAATCCAGCTTAAGACAAATCGTTTGATGTAAGAATCATAAAAATCGGTCCACGCGTTCGGTTTATATAGTGCCGCAAAAGAACAAACATACATACACATGTACATACATAGGCTGATAAACAAAATACCTTTTGCGCCGCGCATTCGGGTAAAGAGTGGCAGAAGTAAATATTTTTACCAGTTTAACTCCTTAAAATGTGACCTATATTTTAATCTGTACTATCCAAATCTATTAACCCGTTTTAGCGTTGGAGTGGAACAAACAAATCTACAAACTCACAAGCATACAAACTTCCACATTTACCACATTATGCAAAAAAATATTTTATTTTAGCTTTAAAGTTCATATTAGTTGCCAAGCACTTTAAGGCTAACATAGATTTGTAAAGAAATCATATGCAAAAGACAACTTTAATTATTTTGTGATTTAATAATAAATACTGGTAACACCACCGTGTTTAACAACCACTTCACAGCTTATGATGTACAAAATCGAATACAATTTCATTCGGGTATTCAAATAATTTTATATTTTATTAAATAAATTTTTATTATCTTGAAGTAAAGCAACCTAATTTAAAAAATATGAGCTTCTGACATGGTAGGAAAACAGATAAACATTTCTATGAAGTAAAAGTAAAAAGATATGAAAAATTATCACAATTTGTTTTATTCGAACGAAATGAGTACATATTTGAATATCGAGCTTTTTTCGATTCGTTTTGACTGTAGGTACATCACTAAAACATTTTTGTATAATTGTATTTATTTTAATATTTTTTTTAATAGATTTTACTATGTATAGGGTGTTTTTTAAGAGGTATAGAACTTTGAATTGAAATAAAACACAAGAAAATCGTTTTAATGTCCATCAATTTGGCTTTATTGGAAGGATAATTTTATGCCATTAATGTTTAAATATCATTTCGGGCATGTGGCCGCCGCGGCTGGCTCGAATAATGCCAATTCTACAGGTCCAATTTTCAACCACTTTTTCGAGCATATGGGGCCGTATGTTGGCAATAACGCCACGAATGTTGGCTTCCAAGTCCCCTAACGTTTCTGGTTTGTTGGCGTAGACGAGCGACTTCACATATCCCCAAAGAAAATAATCCAATGGTGTCAAATCACACGATCTTGGTGGCCAATTGACAGGTCCATTCCGCGAAATTATGCGCTCATCAAATGTTTCCTTCAATAAATCGATTGTGCCGTGCGCTGTGTGGCATGTAGCGCCGTCTTGTTGGAACCACAACTCATCCACATTCATGCCATCCAATTCGGGAACAAAATAGTCGGTTAGTCGGCTCCAATTGCTGTGCACGGTGGCGAATCGATTCATTCGGGTCCTCTTCAACACTTTGCTCTACAGCGGCAATTGTTTCTTCGGTGCGCACTGTTCGACATCTCTGCGGACGCGTATTATCACATAGAGTAAACGTAGTGCGAAAACGATCCATGGTTAACCGAATTAATTGCTCTGATGGACGATTATGTCGACCATAAAATGGACGGAGCTTGCGGTAAACTTCGCGAACTGAACCATTATTTTCGAAATAAATTTGCACGATTTGCAAGCGTTGTTCTTTTGTCAACCTGTTCATGATGAAATGGCAAACCAAACTAAATATTAATCACTTGACAGCTGACAAAATGGCCGCCAGTTAAAAAAGTGATGCCAACTTAAAGTTCTATACCTCAATAAAAAACACCCTTTATTTCGAATCAGTTGGATAATTTGGTGATATATTCCATTACATGACAGAAGTAATAAATTTAAGATGCGAGCTGACACTTCTAGCTTCATTTTCGATGTAACACGAATCAATATGTGCTATATTAACAAAAATATTTGAGGTACAAAATACACATATTGGAAATATCAACTTAAATTAGTCTTAACAAACGTGGGTGCCTACTTTACAATTTTGATTTAATAATTTTTTTAGAATACAACTTTACTTAACATTGCTTGACAAAGCTTTATTAAGTTTTTTTTGCATACGACCCTTAAAATTTTAGTAGAATTAATAAAATAACCCTTATTCATAAAAATATATGTTAAATTGCGATTACGGTTAATAATCAATTCGATTATATATTAAAAAAAATTGTAATGGCAAAAAATGGACGAATAATCCACGAAAACGGCCCATAGTGCGCTGTCTGTTTTTTATAATAATCCTGTCGATGAATGTGTGGTTGACTACAAAAATAGTTAACTTATTGTTAACTTTTATCAGACTGACTAAAAGCTAACTGAAATGTCATCCAGAACAAACCCAAAATTAATTCTTAAATTGAGTACGTAATCGAATTTGATGAGAGACAACAAATTTGTTCTCAGCTACTTTGAAACTCATTTCAGTTTTATATTTACATTTTGCTGTTGTTAGATGGCACCTTAGCTGAGTGGTAGGGCTTTGAGTACACAACGTATAATGTTACATAATACATGTTCGAACCCCAGAATTTTTTTTTTAATTTACCGACTACCAGGTGATTTAAAAACAATCAACTTTAAGTTAGCTGAAAGTAATGCAGAGTGAGACAATTAACTACCGCCTAGGACATCGCACTGTTAAAATAGTCAGTTGATTTACAATAAAAGAAATCCAAGTGTCAGTCAGTACTAGTTGCGAAATAGTTAGCTTAAAGTTAGTTTAAGGTTAACGTTATTTCCGACAGGGAAAGAAATAGAAACTAACGCATCGTAATCTTGTTGATAAAACATGCTGTTGAAAAAGCGTATTAACATTTGATGCTCTTAAATTCATTTTAGTATTATTGCGAAAAATACCGTAACACTGGTTTACGTGGCTGCTTGACACCTACAAGCAATCAATTGTAATCGTTAGATTCCGTTTTGATAACCCGCACAAGTCATAACCTATGAGAAATAAAAACGAAGAGGTCTGAATCAATACTAAATTCAGAAAGAGGTCGTACTATATGCACCCCGTGGTGTTGAGGTAACGTATACATCACCAATACATACATATGTATACGTGACACCTCCGATAAGTCGACACATACATTTGTGTCGCGTCGTGACACAAAGTCGTGCCGTACATTCACAGAGCAGATAAAAAACTGTCTCTTTTTTTAGGGTAAAGTCTACTGGCAAATGTCCAGTGGCCTTTCTATACCGAGATCAGCTTTGAGATGTTCTTTTGATTTTTGTTTATTATTTGTTCTGAGCATTTATCGTAAAGCCTACACGTACTCAGCCTATTCAATCTGCCTTTTCAGCATTAGAGGCGTTCATAGCGGATCCAACCCTGTCTAGTCCATCTGCCAGCACATTACAGATGGTCGCTATGTGTTGGCACCAGAGAATGGCATCGTTTTAAGTACTCTTTTGGCATTGGCCTTCAAACAACTATAAATAAGTACAGCTGAAAATAAAAAACATGCTCATATTAATTCTAAGCCGAATACGTATAGCTATATGCAACCAACAATTTTTTTCATACACATTTTTTAAATTACGCAGCACAAACGACTATATCTAAAATTTATAGACTTTGTGAGCTACAATCATATGCATGAGTACAAAAATACTCTGACTATTAATCTGCTTATAATGCTTATATACAGGACTATTTTATTTACACACACATATAATATGTTTTCACTCATCCAAAACACATTTTCCATTCTATTTTATATACACAAATATATGGATGGCGAACGGTGAATAAATATCCCGAGTATCATGCATATATACATATATTTTTTATCCGACTAAATATCCATACTCTGAGTATAAGCATAATCCCACTATGAATATGACACACAGTAAATACGTTTGATACGTATGCATATGCCTTTTTATTTATACTCGTGGAATATTTTAGTTTTTCGCATAAACGAAGTGGATATGCTCTCAGCCTTGAATATGCCAACGTAATATGGCGCCCTATGCTCCAGTGGGAGTTAATGGAAAATATGTATAAATAATTAGGAAAAGCGTAAGATAGTGACTTAACCTTCGTGACACTAACTTAATACAAAAGGTTTTGTGAGTAAAACGTATTATCTAATTGTTATTAATTAAATAATAATATACCTCATAATATACCGCAATAACATACAACACGATACAGAGGAAAGTCATGAACAATAACCAGTGTGGTGTTGTGCTTTCTGCTTATTAAGAAATTGTATACAAACACAGCAGCACATAAGACAATGCAGTTCCCAGATGCTCTCTAGAAATCCTCTGTACTCCTATTTTTGGCTGTACAAGGCCTGTTCGCTCCATTCCACACTCATAAATTTTTTACACACGTTTTCCTTGCGGAGAAGGCCTTTCGCTCTCGCACTAGATCTTTTCCAAACGAGTAATTGAAATTTCTTACCAAGGCTATTTTTAAGTAATTTTAAAAATCCTGTATAGGTATGTGAACAGTTCAATTGTTGTGCTAAACTTTAGAATAATACAACTAATAAAAATATTGTTTTGATCACTTTGTGAAAAAAATTTCTTTCAAATTGTGTGTGGTCCAACTTTAAGAAATTATTCTCTATCTAAATATCAAATTATATTATTTAGAAGTAGATAATGATTTTGCATTGAACTTAATACTATCACAAAGACCTCACAATGTCAAAATGGAACAATGCAACAATGTGACACTTGTTACACCATAGTAACAAACGACAACAGGAATAATTCATTGTTTTTATAAAAATGTATGTATGTGTGTATGTATGTACCTTAAAAAGGATGTGCTATTATGTTTGAGGCTTAGGAAAACGATGACAATATACGATTACAATAAGTACAAGCAAGTGTCAATTGTCAACACTCTTGAAAATAAAAGAAAATCTTAATTTATAATTTCAATTAAAAAACAATAGAAATGCACCTACACACACACACACACGCACATCCATATGTAATAGAGAGCTGCGTAAACAGTCTTGAAATGTAAAAACGTCATGATTTTTAAATGTATTCACGTTGCATGTATTATACTAAACCAATAATAAATGTGTATGTGTATATCAGTTGTAACAAATGATGTCGCAAGACAGCTTCTTTGTAACAAACACTCAAAAGAAGTACTGTTGATTAGTGTATGCTTGTTATTTTTCATATTGTATGTTTGAGTGTGTGTGTAATATGTAGATGGTAAGCTATTATGTGATTAACCGCATACAACTAATGTTAATGCATATGTGTGCCTTTGCATGTGCGCAGAAAAATAAAAGATCATACAAACATACACTCGCTCATTTTTTACTCCTATACCTACAATACTCAAACAAATTTCTTGCAAACAGTGTTGTTAACGTTTGTTTTATAAGATTTCGCTGTAGTAAAGCATTTGAAAAATCCCTCATGTCTTGAAAGTTCTTATAAGATGTCTTATGCAGGGGACTAATATGTAAGTGAGAAGGAACACTGAAATTTAAAGAAAAATCTTGCTTAACAAGATTAAAATCTGAAATAGAAATAATTTATTTTTCTATTTTATTTTTTCTAACTCATCCACAGATACATATTGTTTGCTGAAACGCAAAATGACCTAATTAACATTTTCATAATTTTACAGATGGAGGAAAAAACATTTTAAAATTAAAAATATTTAGTTGTTTAACAAGAATTTTCGAAATGTAATAAAATGAATAAAATCGCCATTCTTGTTTGCGCAGATTTGATATTTTTTGTAGCGTTTATATTGATGTTAATACCACGGAGTTTATTAATGAATTCAGTAAAACGCAACGTTTACTCACATCCGAAGGGTTCCGTGCAGCGCTTTTTTTTTGATTTTGGTGCTTTTTTAAGTTTTTGGGGTTTCTTTTGTTTTGGCGTTTTTTCGTTTTTGGCGGGTTTTTTTTTTGTTTTTTTCGATACATATTTTTAGTTTTATGGTTTTTTTCCGTTTGGCGTTAAATTTTTTGTATTTTTTTTTATTTTTACAATACACATTTTTAGTTTGAGCGAATTTTTTTAGTTTTCGAGCTTCTTTATATTTTTTGAGAGTTTTTTTTTTGGGGTTTGGATATTTTTTGTTTCTGGCGATTTTTTTTATTTTTTTTGGCAACCTTTTTACTTGTGGTAATATATTTGCATTTTAACGATTTATTATATTTTTTCTGATATTTTCAATTTAAGCACTTTTTCATTTTGGCGACTTTTCATTTCGGCATTTTTTTGATTTTGTTATTTTTTAATTTTATTCAAAATTTCATGAGATTGCCCTTTACGGTCTCCAAGATATAGCAAGCTGTCAAAATTACATTAACTGATAGAATACCCTTTAATTTTGAATTTTTGATTATTAGGATGTGTGCCAAACGTTAGAAAAGTACTATGGGAAAAAATATTTGCCTGTGGGGAAAAAATTTCATTTTTCTGCTGTGCCAAATGATATCTTTTTTGATAATGTAAAATTTTGACAAATTCGCTTGAGCATAGGAAGGATGCTGATGAAACAATTGCTGCGGATGCGGTTTTGCTTCGCCTGACTACAAACCGCCGGCTACCAACAACTTTTTAAGAGGACATTTTTATACAAAACAATATTCTTGTAGCAATAAATTATATAATATTATTTATACGATGCAACATTTTTCGCAAACTAAAATAAACAATGATTTTTCCACAGTCTAACTAAACTTAAAAGCGTAAAAATCTTTGTATTGGGCGACGGCTCGAAGCGACGGCGGTGGATTTAAATTTGATGATACCATGCTTTTTATTGCAGCTTGTCAAAAATGTACCTGTTGTGTCAAAATTTCTACTGGCCCCCAGGGCTAGTGAAATTTTATTCACCTCAGAAGAGTCAAAAATTTACTCACACTAGTACTTTGCTACCGTTTGGCACAGGCCCTTAGTGTTAATTCAAGTGTCTATATATAATTGTATAATTGTTGTAAGCTGGCAACACTATTTCAATTGGCGGCCATTTTGTCAGCTGTCTATGTATGTATACTTTGGTTTGCCATTTTAACATAAATAAACTGAGGCCTGAACAAGGCTTCCAAATTGTGCAAAATTTATTTTAAAAATCATGGTTCCCTTCGAAATACATACGTAACGCGCACTACGTCCATTTTACGGTGCATCAGAGAAATTAATTCGATTAACTATGGAACGTTTTCGCACCATTTTTACTCTAAATGAAAACTCGCATCCACAGAGATGTCGTACAGTGCGTGCAAAAAAAAGTCATTGCTGCTGTAGAGCGTAGCGTAGAGGAAGACCCCAATCAGTCTATCCGCCGCTATAGAGCCTTGATTAGTGATTTATATATTAATCAATTGAACAAACATGATGTGCAGGAGCTGTGGTTTCAATAAAATGGCGCAACATGTCACACAGCTCGTGCCACAATTAATTTATTGAAGGAAACGTTTGGTAATGGCAAAGTTTCACCTTTTAGATCCGTGCGATTTAACGCCGCTAGAAAATTTTCTGTGGAGATATCTGAAATCACTAGTCTACGCCCATAAGGCCGAAGCGATTTACCACTTGGAGGACAACATTTGCCTTGTTATTGCCACTATATGGCTACAATTATTGGAAAAAGTCATCGAAAATTGGCCCACCAGATTAGACTACCGCCGAGCCAGTGGCGGTCATATGCCAGAAGTCAAATTTAAATTACAATGTCAAAAGATTATTTTTCGAATAA
This sequence comes from Tachina grossa, assembly GCA_949987645.1. Lineage (NCBI taxonomy): Eukaryota > Metazoa > Arthropoda > Insecta > Diptera > Tachinidae > Tachina > Tachina grossa. Next base: position 157,900,785 of record OX465274.1, on the reverse strand, counting down.
AGTCAACTTCTTGTCAATTTAAAAAATACATCTTTGGTTTATTCCATTTCAAAGCTCTATCTATACCTCCGTAAAAACACCATTTATATTACATTAGAATTTCAACAATCTTCTTTTTTAACATTTTTTTAACGCACTAATAATCCAAAATTATTATTTTACTTATTTAGAAAAATATTTTTTATAAAAAATACATTGAAATTGATTGTTGAGGGGCTTAGCAGGATCCTATGCGCATATTACTGCTGCTAATGCAGATCATCAGGGCACTTTACCCAACAATTTCTTAGAACAACTATAGTTTTTGTGTTAAACAGACAGACAGATGAACGGACGGACATCATAGCGAAAACAAAAGAGTTCCTTATCACCGAAACCCTAAATCCTAACTAAACTCTAAAACCTAAACCCTAAAAAGTCGATTTTAAATGTTTGTTAGAGAGCGTTTTGCGTTTTAGGTAACGATATGTATGTATCTATGTGTATGACATTAAGAGAAAGTATGTACAATAAACAGATTCACTTTTTTTAAATTTTATACATATTAAATAAACATATCAATTACCACTTGGAAATGCAAGTGTTTGAATTGCTACTGAGTGTGATGATGATGATGATGACCATTGCAGGTAGTAATTGGGTTACGAAAACGTACCCGAAATTCTAAGAAAATGCCTATAACTGACAATACATAAGAAAAAAATTGACATATCCAAAAATGTTTATGTTAAATTTTAAATTCCTTTACCACATATTGTGATGCTAAAAATATTTAAAAATTACAAATCCTTGTAAGGATTACTATTGTTATATTTAAGACAAAGATTTAAAAAATCTTTAACAAGAGTTGTTGACATGTTTTAAGAATTTATGGGAATTTTATGCAGTATAAACAAATTCAATTGTTAAAAACACCAAACAATTTTCTCATTAATTGCTATAGCCTTGGGGAAAACAATTTCTTTTTATTTGCCAATATGTAATCTATCAATTGTTTAGAACCAGCAATTAAAGTTATTTTAACAAGTGTTTAAGATACACAGTGCTAGAGAAAATAGTGTGAACTTTTTAACCCCTTTTCATTTTGTTTTCTAATTCATTAGTAGTTTTTTTTATTGATCTAGTTTTTAAATTAACGCCCATTAACGGAAATAGAACACAATTTTTGACTTCAAACATTGTTTACCGAATTTTGTTAGTACATATGTACATATGTATGTAACAGGCCAACACGACATTCATCATTAGCAAAATCAATGTAATCCTCTTTCACGACCGCTCCTGTAGTTAATTGCAACACAAATAGGTCAAATATGTTTGTATGTATGTATGTACTAGTGCTGTAACGAATGTAAAATTTTGATATTCTCGAATGCGAATACGAATATTTGAAACGATATTCGCGAATACGACTACGAATATTATATGTGAAATTTATGGACATTAAATTGGGGTTCTGTTTACGCCTGCTAAATGAAATATGAAAACATTTTTATCAAAAAGAACTTCATACGCCTATTGGCGTACTTTAAAGTTAATAAAAATTACCCAAAATTTTAATGATCGTCATTAAATAGCATTTGAAAATTATACAAAGCACAAATTTCCATAAAAAATTTAATGAAAAATTTTTTTAGCCATTTATTTAAAATTCGTTTAGGATTTATGCAAGCATTTATTTATTTGATTTTTTTTTTTGAAAAATATTCGTATTCGCCTAAATTTGGCGAACATGAATACGAACGCGAATGTCTAAAAATGGACGAATATTCGAGAATTCGAATACTAATACGAATGTTCGTACATCACTAGTATGTACATACTTGTTAATTGTAAAATAATTTGAACAAGAAAAAAGATTTTTCTAGACTGCCAGTGGTGGTGTGAACAAATTTGCGGTTACCAGCACCATTATTTTGAAATTCCAGGAAAACTCTAATTTAACACATTAAAATTGAAACATTCTGGTTTCTTATAACTCGAGCGTTTATTGGCAAAACAAAATCAAATAGAAGTAAAACAACAGCTGCATTTTTCGGGAATGATTTCCTCTTAAGCGATAATTTGGATACTTTAGAAAGTCATAGGCCTGTTCATCTAAATGCGAACGATAGATTCGATCGAATATTCCCAGCAAAAAAGGTAATCGAGTTTGGAATTAAGCATTTTTGGTGGAAGCACTTCCCTACTGGATTACCAACTTAATGATTTTAACAAGGCGTGAGACTAAAATAATCGATTCTTGAGAAGTACTTACATTTTTTTTATTTGTCAACATTTCACGTAATCTATTTCGTCTAAAAAAATCATTCTCTTCATTTAGAAACTTGCACGTAATTTTTTTAAATTTTAGGTAATGTGATTTGTAAGCGAGTAATGAAAATTGGCAATCAGAAAAGTAAGTCATTATATGACAAGTAGTTCTAATGGTAATGTGTAAGTTTTTGCTGGGTTTATATTGGAAACAAAAACAAATTTCATTCTATCATATCTATCATTCGCATTTAGATGAATAAACCCATAATTTCCTCCCGACTTAAAAGTTTTAAAATCTTAAAAAATTCTTTATTCACATTCAAATGTTAATTCACTAACAGACAGGCAGGCGAAGTTTACAAGTGTGCCATGTGCCCAAAACGGAATAATTACTAATAAAAATCTGTTTGATTCAGACATAAAAAAAATCAAAAAAAAAAAAAAAAAAGAATCATATTAACATGTTACAAACTCATGTAATTTTCTTCACTTTCTGACTTTAGCAAATATCTCAGAGGTATAAATCACAACTTAAAGTTTTCAAAATTTACAATATGATGCAAAATTTTATTGTGTATCAAGCTGTGTAGATAGTTCTTAAGATTTCCTTAAATTCATTTTTGCCTTTTTGGACAGCTTTTTGTCTCAAATACTCCTCTGTGCGACGACATTACACCGCCTTGCTTTATTCAAGCTTGGCTTAGCTGCGACAACGCTTACGTTCTCTTTTGGAGTCCCTTCTTAAATCCACGCGCGTTTACATGAAGACTTTTTTGTCGCAATAGTCAGGGGACTTTTTGATATTGATTTGATCAATGCTTTTTATTCGTTCATTCGTAGCAGTGTTGCCGTAAAGGAACTAACTATTAGTTTGGAAAATGTAGAATTAATATGTCCATATATTTTTATTTTTTTAATTTACTTCTAAAATACAATAATTCCTTTTCTCTCCTTACTTTATTTCTTTATCATTTTTATATTATATATATGTTTATTTCATTCATATTCTAAAAAAAATTGGTCTAACTGGTAACACTGCTTGTACATAGCATACACAAAAAATGCGAGAGAAAGAAATATGTGAGAGAGAAGAGTTAAAATTGTCGCTTCAATTCCCAGCAAGGCACATCAATCAGGTACCCGCATTTCTACAACAAATATTACAACAGCAATAACCACATGTACTTTGTTGGTATAAATTACCTTCTTACTTTTCAAAACTTCGTCAGATTGCATGTTTCTTATAGGATATGTCAAACACCATACAAAACTGAATATTCGATAGGTGTTCATGGATACCCAAATAAAAGCATACTTTTAGGCTTATACCTACACAATCCAAATTTGACATTTGTCTTGGTATGATGACATTAGTCACCTGTTGGAGTGCTGCCACCTAATCAATGCACCTTGATTCCCAGTATGTGTGACTTTGTTACCCCGCAAGCTTCTCTTCACTTCCCGCCTTGTGAAGCGCTTGTGCAAGAAAATCGTATTTGTGATTAAAAAAAGCTTCTAAGTCCTAAATTTACACTATGCAAGTCTTATTGCTAAGCTGATTAGTTTGTTAGCAGGGCGACGAGGAGAAAAGAAACGTTTCTGTTCCCCTCGTCTCTCTCTCTCTCTCTCCCTCAAACTAATCAGATTTGCTAATCTAATACTTGCATAGTGTAAACTAGGAATAGGATTTGTGCGTGCATCCTATAAATCAAGAAAGGCTGCGTTGTGGCAAATTTAACCATTTATATAAAAATTTACGAAAATTTCCAGGCAGATTTTGGAAATGTGTAAACCCAAAAATTAAATGAAATCTGATAGATCGTTTTCATAGACGTGATTAATTACTTGTGCAAACAAAATTTCACCAACTTCAATCCATAATTTTTTAAAATTTGACAATCTATCTTATAACATAACAGCGATCGACCTTGGACAGAAGCAATTAATACCTAGACATTCACTTTTGCAATTTTCACTATTTGCCCTTTAGTACGTGTGTTCTCTATATATGTATATTCTGCAATTACATTGGTTGCCCTGGGGTCTAATCGTCGCTTTCGACAACTAGCTGACTCTATCACCTTTTTTTGATATCGAATCAAATCGTAGTCGAAAGCGACGATTATACAGCTGTTCTCCACAGGCTGATTCATATAAAAACTGCTACATTGACTGACTTTTTTTCAGCTCGAATTGTAGTTGTAAAAAATATGTAAAGAAAATGAAAGTAAAAAACAACAACAACTATTCAAGAAAAGAGTGTTGCCACACAAGTATTTTTGACCGGGTGCAGTCAAATTAATAATTAGTGTTTTTTTTTGGGAATTATTACATTTTAATTTTAACATTTTGTGCCATAACCATCAAAATAGATTAAGCGACATAATTTTCGAATCTCAATTTTTTGACCAAAATCGATTATTTGCGATCGTAAAAAGTCCATTTTCGTCAAAAAACGTAGTCCAAAAAATGTGTCGCTTAAGCTATTTTAGCGGTTATGGCTCGATTTGTTAATGCAATAATAATACCAAATCATTGTTCATTTTTACACTCTCTTAAATAAAATGTCAAAAATTGTATGGAAATTTATTTACACAAACCTGTTAAGTTTGCCACAATTTTGACTCGTAAACTAAAGCTGTGCAATTGTGCATTTTATAAACAACAACTTGTAGGTTTTTTGGCTTTCTTTAGGTATTTTTTAGACACACACACACTCTTTTATTTTTATAGAGATATATAAATATGTATTTAAATTAAAAACCCCTTGAAATTTTCCTGTTTTATTTTTATTAAATTAATTTTTTTGACTTTCATTCAAATTGAATTATACTGTTTGCGCAAAAGTTGCCAAGTCTCGCATATTTGCCCAGTTGCACAAATGGTAATTTAAGAATTCTCATGAAAACCCTTAATAATTTTGGATTATTAGTGCGTTAACAAATGTTAAATTTAAATTGTAACAAAAAAAAAAAACAAATTATATATTTTGTTAACACACACATATACATAAATAAATCATTATTCTAAATTTTAAAATGAATAGCGAAGTAAAAAAGCCGATAAATTTAAATATTGTTACTATTTAATTAGTAAAAGATTTATTCAACTTAATTAGCATAATTTATTTTAAGGAAATGCATGTAAAGCCTATCAATTTTAAATTTTAAAAATAATCCTTTTGAAAATGTTGAAGGAAGGCGTTTAGCTATAATCAAAAGACAATTAGAATTGAATCATTTTTTATTTTCATTCTGTTTGATTTTCATCCTTTCATATGGAAGAAAGGACGGGGAAAATACTTAATACGAGTATCATAGCAAAACCCATAGTAAAGTACAATACAAATAAAAATTCCAAGAATTAATTTTGAATTAGCTGGCCGCTCAGTAAATGAAACCAGGAACAACAACAAAAAGCAACAATATTAAATGTATGTTTATAAACTTGCCCACCCTTTTTGAAAATGAAATTGTAACAAAAGAATAAATTGTGAAAATAATAAAAAAATCAAAGAAGTTTTACTACTACTCGGCCAATTCAATGAAGAATGAAAATAACAATAATAACTCAATTACAATAAACCATTAAAAAAATTCAAGCGCTATACGATTATCACGTGTGGACGACGTTCAGCGTCATTTATACAACCAACAAATCCTTTGAATTTAATTTAAAACATTTTAAACGCGTTAACAAATGAAAGGGTTGCCTTTGAATTGCTGTTGTTGCTTAAACAATTAAAGGATGGACTTTAACATTTTGCTCGTGTTAAGGGTGTTTGGCTCCAAGTTATATGTATGCTCAAATCAATTGTATCTAGTCATATTTATACAAACATTTATTTGTTAATCCTTTTTTTTTCCTTTCTAATTTTTAAGTGAAACAATAAAAAATGTTGGCTCTTGTACATTTCTGTTTGCTTATACGGCCAGTAATCGATCAATCTTTTTTTTTTTTTTTTTTTTTTTTTAATATGTTATATACTATTCACGTTAAGGACTGAACAAACATGAATTTAGTATAATTTACTGAGTTTTCATATTTTGGCTTATAATTATGTATAGATAAATACTTGAATACATTCGTTTAATATTACAAATGAAAAGGATAACGAACTATATTTAATTTTTGGTTCATACGAGTATTTTAATGATTTTAATTAGAGATGTGCACGTGAGTGTTTTCTGACTCACGACACGCACGTACGCCCACGCAGAAAAATATTTTACTCACGCACTTTCACGCACGAATGATTTTGAAAATTTTCACGATCACTCACGCTCACAAATAAAATATTTTTAATCACGCACGAGTGGTTTACAACTTATCACGATCACGCACGCTCACGAAAAAGTATATGTATAATATAATTTTCATTTTTTTTTTGGGTTGAAAGATAGGTTCTTACATATACATAAATTAATATCTATGTATATATCGCACATCCAGTTCAGTAGTGTCATAACTCAAATAAAGCCGAAATCTTTCGTAAATAAAGCAGAAATCTACATCAACTGAAACCACACACAGTGGACCAAAGACAGAACAACACTGATAATGAAGGTTTAGTGGCCTTCGAAAACGGCTAGCTGTTCCGTTCAACTATGTGTTGTCAGAATATTTACAACTAACTTTGGTGTTATTTGTTCATTAATGTAATTTGGCTTAAAAAGCGATACGAACTTTAGCATGTTCAAATCATAAATATAGAAACAAATGAAGTTCGAAAAGTAGGTAATTAAATTAACTTAATTTAATATCGTTTTAAATATTCGTATTTGCGGATATCATTTTAAATATTCGAATTCGAATTCTCGTATATCAAAAATTGACATTCCGCACATGTATGTATGTATACATATATAATATAAATGTGAAGGTAAGACGTATGATCAATTAAATAAAAGAGAAAAGCATATTAAATGAGAAAACATACTAGTGATGAGCGATAACGTGATTTTTTAATAATGTTGCTCCTTGTGAACGCTACAGCAAGTTTAATAAAAAATTTTATTAATTTTTTTTATTATTTATATATTACCAATGTTACCAGATTTCAATAAAAATAATTATCCCTGAAGATGTTGGAAAATCCCAACGAAACGTCGGATACATTAAAAATGAAATAAAAATACGTCTTTTATTACATTTTAAAGAAATTGAATGACCTTGAAAGCCTGAATAGATACAATATCTATAAAACCACACAAAAAATTTTATGACTTGCACAAGTAAAATTGCCTCGTGAAAATTGGGACTAACGATTGGTCGACCAAATCTTCCGATTTCGTCACCGAAATATTATCGAAATCGTAACAATTTTTGTATGGAATGGTTGACACGACTTCGTAACGATATGTCGGTACGAATTCGTTACGATAAGTCGGTACGAATTCCTAACGACATGTAGGTACGATTTCTTTTTGCTTTGTCCCAATTTACACTATGCAAGTCTTATTGTTAAGCTGATTAGTTTGTTAGGCTAGAGAGACGGGGGGAAAAGAAACGTTGTTGTTCCCCTCGTCTCTCTCTCCCTGAAACGATTCAGTTTACCAATAAGACTTGCATAGTGTGATTTGGGACTTTTATAGCAGAGTACCGCTTCACTGTTATGTTGCTGCTATTGTTGAAATAATTTGCACATACTCACGTTTTTTAATATTTGTTACAATCCTTTTTTTTTATCAACATATACATATTTATTTAAAAAAAATTACACAAACTTTTACTTATGTACTCAAAAATCAAAGTTTTAATGTTTAAAAAAATTGTTCAGAGAAACTACCGAAATGTCTTAACGAATTCGGTACGACAAGTCTGACTTCAGAAAAAGTCGAAACATTTTGTGTGGGGGTATTCATTATGTTTATAAGCTCATACTACCATACATATTACTATACATACATATGTAATGGTTGTTGTTTATTGAGGTATAGAATTTTAAGTTGGCATCACTTTTTTAACTGGCGGCCATTTTGTCAGCTGTCAAGTGATTAATATTTAGTTTGGTTTGCCATTTCATCATGAACAGGTTGACAAAAGAACAACGCTTGCAAATCGTGCAAATTTATTTCGAAAATAATGGTTCAGTTCAGTTCATTTTATGGTCGACATAATCGTCCATCAGAGCAATTAATTCGGTTAACCATGGATCGTTTTCGCACTACGTTTACTCTATGTGATAATACGCATCCGCAGAGACGTCGAACAGTGCGCACCGAAGAAACAATTGCCGCTGTAGAGCAAAGTGTTGAAGAGGACCCGAATGAATCGATTCGCCACCGTGCACAGCAATTGGAGCTTTGTCCATCAACTTTATGGAAGATTTTGCGCAAAGATCTTGGCTTGTGACCTTACAAGATCCAGCTTGTGCAAGAATTAAAGCCGCGAGACCATGCAATGCGTCGTGATTTTGGTGTATGGGCCGAAAATGAGATTGATCTCGATGCTGATTTTCATCGCAAAATTTTGTTCAGTGATGAGGCTCATTTTTGGTTGAATGGCTACGTCAACAAGCAAAATTGCCGCATTTGGAGTGAAGAGAATCCACATGAGACCCTTGAGACGCCATTACATCCACAAAAACTGACTGTTTGGTGTGCTCTATGGGCTGGTGGAGTCATTGCGCCATACTTCTTCCGAAATAATGCTGGAGAGTCAGTTACCGTTAATGGAGACCGGTATAGAGCCATGATAACCGACTATTTTGTTCCCGAATTGGATGGCATGAATGTGGATGAGTTGTGGTTCCAAGAAGACGGCGCTACATGCCACACAGCGCACGTCACAATCGATTTATTGAAGGAAACATTCGATGAGCGCATAATTTCGCGGAATGGACCTGTCAATTGGCCACCAAGATCGTGTGATTTGACACCATTGGATTATTTTCTTTGGGGATATGTGAAGTCGCTCGTCTACGCCAACAAACCAGAAACGTTAGGGGACTTGGAAGCCAACATTCGTGGCGTTATTGCCAACATACGGCCCCATATGCTCGAAAAAGTGGTTGAAAATTGGACCTGTAGAATTGGCTTTATTCGAGACAGCCGCGGCGGCCACATGCCCGAAATCATATTTAAACATTAATGGCATAAAATTATCTTTCCAATAAAGCTAAATTGATGGACATTAAAACGATTTTCTTGTGTTTTATTTCAATTCGAAGTTCTATACCTCTAAAAAAACACCCGTTATATGCATTTATAATTATAAAATAATTTATTTCAAATGATTGAATACAGTTACATACATATGTACCTATGTAGGAATGTTATCTCGTTAGAGCGTGAGAATTCGTGCGTGATTATTAAAAAAAGCTCACGCACGATCACGCACGAGTAAATTTTTTTCAATCACGCTCACGCACTCACGCGTGATTAGTTATAATATTTGATCACGAATCACGTGAATCACGCGTGACTCACGCGTGACACGATACAATCACGACATTTGCACATCTCTAATTTTAATGCAAACATATTCGTTCTCCTTGATTAAAAATTCACTTTTTTAAATTAATAAACACGCGACCAAAAATGGTACTAATTGTAAAAGAGTAACTGCGAATCTGTTGAAAATTATTTATTTAGATTATTTAATTATTAACGTCAAAATATCGGCCAAAATCGAAATGGTGGGGTCATACATTCAAGCAATGCGTTGTGCTGGAACTAGGAAAATTGGTTCTGGAGAAGATGATGGAGGGAGTAGTGTATGTTGACATTTGATTTGTACTTTTCGACATTGAAAGTGAAACGGAAATACATACATACCTCTGCCTGTAGTTTATTCCACATGCGAACAACACGGCTAAAGAACGAATTATCTCCGTAAAGCGTAGTAAGACTCACTATCCAATCGACAACAAATGGGGATATTCTTAATAAAGCACGTGTTGTTCGTAAAAAATATCGCATATTTCTTGAACCAAATTCCCTGATTTCATTAGAATAGCCTTCATTGTAGTAGCATCGATGCTACAATGCATCAGTAGATTTGGATATACTATAGTGAGTGATGAGCTTCTTCGCCGTCTCCTGTAACGTAGTCGAGCATAGCCCAAAACAAACTTTGAAGCGCTAGCCAATAAATGAGAGTTCTATTCAATTTTCGGCCGGATATATGTAGGTGTTATAAATAGTGAGATCAGATAGAATGAAGTATCTCTTACTGCACTTGAAAAATATGGTCAGTCCATGAAACATCCCAATGAATTTGCATGCCAAGAACATCAAGAGCTTCTGATTCCTTAACAGTTATACAACCCATACTTACCGATGAAGCATTCACCCTTATCGGGAATAATATGCGAACAATTTTGTTCACGTGAAATAGTTCCCATGAACAAAAACTAGTGAACAAAATTAAAAATTAATATACTGACACAATTACAATGCAAAAATTGGCGATTGCAATTTTAGGGAAAGGGATCACATTTCACGTGAACTTTTATTCCCGATAAGAGTGATTATTTTCGGTCATGCGTTAATCGACCCCATTCGTATGAGCCCATTCAGAGATTGTTATTAAATCATAATTAACAGTATCAGTATTTATCAAGCTCTGGTAGGCTTGGTCAATTGCTGAACGAGAATGAATGGCAAGTGCTGCTGCCACCACGAAAGAGTTGATATGATTGGAGGTTTGACATAGAAGGTCATTAAAAAAATAGAGTAGGTATTAAAGTCCTGCACGAGACCATTTATAAGATTTTTCAAGACATGAGAAATTTTTCAAATGCTTTACTACAGCGAAATATTCTAAAACAAACGCTAAACAACACTGTTGGCAAAACATTTGTTTCAGTTGTTTGTCTTGCCAACAGTGTTGTTTAGCGTTTGCTTTAGATCTTTTCCATACTGCTGTTCATTAAGTGCTCTCTGCACTAAAGGCTCAGTTAGCCGACTGTGATGGAATGTAAATGCAACAGTACGAAACATCTGATCGATATTGTTATTGTTATTGTTTCATATAAAAATATCGATCAGCTGTTTCCTACTGTTGCATATTGAGTGACCCTGTTACAATAGAGATTGAGTTAGAGAGTGCTAAAGCTGAACACCTCGAGATGGAAGAGGCTTTTAGTCAAGCTTAAGTTATTTTTTTTTGAGGTATTTTAAGTTATTTATTGTAGCTTTTCAATTCTTATATCTAGTATTGTGTAAAAGATTTCATAAATTGATTCTAAAACAAATAAATTTAAAAAAAAATCATATTTCTTTACGACAAAATATGCTAACTCTAAAAAAAAGTATTTGGTTTTTGATCGACTAAAATATACGCAAACCAGTGCAAAATAAAATATTTTTTGCAGACCTATAAATTAGTAATTATATTTAAACCCTATTATGGAAGGCACATCATTTATTTTTACAATATTGAACGAATTAACTAGTTTTTTCGCTCTACTGAAAAGTTATCTTTTTGACTTGACGTATTTTATTGGATATTGGCTCTCGATATACTTTGTTCGTACTTTAACATTTATTTAAACACTTAATTACCTAAAATGCAAACCGACCACACACACGCGCCTCGTAATATGTCAAGTTTTATTTATTTATTTATTTATTTTTATTTTTTTTAGCCGTTCTGCTTGTTTGGTTATTAAAAAACCTCACGTGTGTCTATCGCATTGTTAAGTCACATAAGCCTTATTAGTGGCTGTTTGGCTCATGCGCCACCACTTACTACTACGTTTATGCCTCTACAAATTCTTATGTATGTACTAAGAAAAAAAGGAAAGGAAGAAAAAACTCTTCAACTACTTAATTGTCTTAAATAACCATAATTGTTGGAGGTCCTTTAAAAAGTTGTAATTTTTACGCTTTTTTACTTCCGATTTTTGCCAACTTTCATTTTTGACACTTAAAATTTTAGGTTTTGTGTTGTTGTTGTGTAGTATTTATTAGTCGTAGCTTTTTTGGCTAAAGTTGTATGTCCTTGGTAAAATGTTTTTGGTTAAGGGAACAGATGTTTGGTTTTTGTATTTTTTTTTCTTGTATATTTGCATAAATTTTGGAATCCCTACAAGCTTACATGCACTGTTCTACCTTTCTTTTCTCCTTTGAATTGCCATGATGTGTGGCATATACTACATATGTATGTATGTATATATTTTTTTAATGATTATAACATAATTAAGATTTTTATGATTTTGTGTTAAGATTGTGTTTGGATGACATCAATAACCGCATGTTGTGGTTTAAGCAATTCTTTAGCTAATTGAGTTGCATGTTTTAATTGGCTGTTGATGTGCTTTATTTTTAGGGTTCCGTACACCAAAGGTGAAAAGGAACCCTATTGTTTTCGCTACGCTGTCCGTCTGTCCGTCACACGCTATTTTCTCAGGAACCGTAAGAGCTACGGACCTGAAATTTTGACAGAGTATGTAGAACCTTGCCCGCTACAACAACAAATACATGAGAATTAAAAATTAAAGGGTGTTCCAAAACGAGCAACGAAAAATTTTAAAATCCCATGTAATATACATACAATTGTATGTACATATGTACATTGACACTTGAAATTTGTAAAATTAGTAAGGGTTTTCATGAGAATGTTCAAAAGTCTCGCAAACTGTGCAATTGTGCATTTTTACACTCTCGTAAATAAAATGTCAAAAATTTTATGGAAATTTATTTACACAAACCTGTTAACTTTGCGCAGTGTTGCCTATAGATTTCTCGAAAAAATACCTACACATGCTAAAAAAAATCCGATTTTTCCCTACACGTTGAACAAATTTCCCCTACAAAAATCCCTACGCATTTTTGTCATTAAATAGAAGAAAACCACTAGTTATAAAAAATATATATGTTTATTAAAACTTTGGTAAAAAAATAAGTAATAAAAAAATTATAATACATTAGAGCTGCAAAACTATCGATAATACTATCGATAGTATCGATAGTTTTGTTGTAAATGAAATATCGATAGTTTTTTCCACTATCGATACTATCGGTAAAAAAAACAAGTAATTACAAGAGTAAAAATAATCGAAGTCAGTAAACAGTAGCCGGCAGCTTTGAAGCAAATTATCCGTCGTTGATTTAAGTTTTTGTACAGCGATGCAAAAGTTGGTACAATTGTATAATTTTGGCGCTATTTGAATGCCAAAAGTACCGTAGCACCGCAATGACCCATTTAGCACTACTGGAATCTCTTTATATTTATTACATGCCAAAAATAGCATTAAAATATATTAACCCCCTTAAGTGTACATTAAAAAAAATTTCCATAGAAAAACCGGTTTTAACGTTCACTTATTTTTTTGCACAAGGGGGTTAATCTTTAGCAAGAAGGTATTAGAAAATGATGTAAATCAAACGATGTTTTCCGGTACTTAAAGAATTGCTGGAGGAATGTTATTTATTCCAAATTCATCTGCAAATGTGGAAATTTTATTTTCGTACCAAAGGGAGAAGCCGACTATTTGCATCGACTGTGAACAATCGAATAAAAAAACAGGTTATAAACGTAGTATATCGTAAATGTTACTTTTATATTCATATCCCAGCAACTAATATTCTTTTTGTACCTTCTGGCGTTTTGGTAATTGATTTTTAGTTAATTAAAAAGTACAAGTATTAAAAATATATAAATAAAGAATTTGGTACAATCGTACTGAAAAAATTAAAATTTTTTTTTGAAAGTTAATACAATTTGTAAATATGACATCGCATCCCTGCTTCTGTATACATAAGTACTTAAATACATACATATGTATGTATATGAATTTATTTATAAATCCAAGTGTTATTTGACAAATAGTAGTACAAGTATCTTAATAAATTCAACATCGTCGACACAAAGATAATTTTGGTGGTCTGATATCGCGACGGCCGCCAATCGTCGGATTGACATACCCTAGCGTGTTTCCCTACAAATTTTTTTTTTTAATTGTACCTACATACCTACATATCCAGCCTAATCTTCGATGTAATCGTATGCGATAAAAATTAAATTACAAGTTCAATAAAAAAGTATATTTTCGATAATGTGCCGCTTACGATAAAATCGAAAAAAAGGCTTGATATATTATTATATACTAATGAAAATGTTGAGGACTCTGGATTTTTTTTCGAGTCTAATGTAGTTTGTGTGGCAACTTTTATAAAACTATTCGATACTATCGATAGTATCGATAGTTTTACATAAAACTATCGAAACTATCGAGTGGAGCGACTATGGATAGTTTTGCAGCTCTATAATACATACCGAGAGCCTATATTCAAAACACGTCAACTCAAAAAGGTAACTTTTCAGTAGAGCGAAAAAACTAGTTAATTCCTTCATTATTGTAAAAATAAATGATGTGCCTTCCATAATATGGTTAAAATATGCTTACTAATTTATAGGTCTGCAAAAAATCTTTTATTTTGCATTGGTTTGCGTATTTTTATGAGATAGCATATTTTAGTCGGTCAAAAAACAAATATTTTTTAGAGTTAGCATATTTTGTCGAAAAAATATATGATTTTTTTGAATATATGTATTTATTTTTTAATCAATTTGTGAAATATTTTACTCAATACTAAATATAATAATTGAAAAGCCACAAGAAAAAACTGAAAATACCATAAAAAAAAATAACTTAAGCCTGACTGAAAGCCTCTTCCATATTGAGGTGGACAGCTTTAGCACTCTCTAACTCACTCTCTAGTGTAACAGAGTCACTCCAAGTTATCTCTTTCGAAAGCGTATGTCATTGAATATAATCGGTCCATATACACAGAAAAAAATAGATAAGAATTATTTTCAATAAAACCATGTTATTGAATAAAATTTTAGTTTCAATAATATTTTTCATTAACTTGAATATTGTATTTATCAATTCCGCACATTTTAAAATATCATTTAATGTCATTTGTTTGTGTTGGTGTTTTCCTTGCTTGTTGATTGACTAAACCTGGTCATGTGCTGATGTTGTTGTTTATTTTGAGTGTTGGTGTTGTATTCGTGTGCATTCGGACAAGAAGCCGAAAAACGTCGTGGCTTGTTTTTTTTTTACTCAACAAAGTTATTTTTAGATTAGAAGAAACAAAAGAAATCATGTTTTGCGTGTATTCATTATTTACGTATTCAAAAGCGATTTGCTCTTTACCTAAGTGGTAAGCAGCGTTGCCACGACCAAAAAAATTTTGTAACCACAATACAAAAAAAGTAACCAAATGCAGAAAAAAGTAACCAAAATTTTTATGTATTTAAAATGTTTTATTTGTACTTCAGTTGAAAAATATACATGCATATATTAATATATGAAATGGTATAATATAAATGGACCATTACATTTAAATTTGTACTTCACGTATGTATGTATGTATGTATGTATGTATGTATATATAGTTTATTAACTTAATGTAGTTAATAACACATGTGATATTTTTTTGCTTGAATTATTGAATTTGCTAAATATTGTAAAATAGATTGCAAATAAAAGTGGAACAAAAAAACAAGTTTTAAAAGTATATCTTATTATAATTTACAATCAATAAAATCAATTTTGTAAAAAAATACTTCAGGTAAATTATTAGAAATTTTAAAAATTGGCTTGTTTTTATGGTTAAGCAATTGTGTATATGCATTTTGTTCCCGCTTGTAGAACTCGTCAGTAGACTTCAACCCAAAAAAATTTTTGAATTTAGTTAACAAACTCCGTATATATATTGAGAATCACAATATACAAACATAATAAGTTTAAAAACCTCAAACAAAAATCTTTACAAAACAAGCATCTTTATTCAACTGTGCATCTATTTTATTTATTAGAAATTCCAAACCAAAATATTTTTAGTAACAATAAAGAATATGTAATTTAATTACATTCGTTATCAAAACACAAGACTGTATAGATGATGTATTAAGCAGCATCCGAACTGTGTGGCAGTGACATTAAATTTTACATTAAATTAATTAAATCATAAAAACATTTTTCGTTCAATCCATTTGTATGTTTTGAAACTGCGTCCCAAAATTCAACTATGTCCATATCATCACTAACTTCTAATTTAGAAATTATGCCAGCGGCGGGTGTTAGCCGACTCACAGATCGGTCGGCTTCGTTCCCTGCTTGTTACGCTCTCAAATAAAAAAATTCGCTTTTAACTTTTTACATAGTGTTTGACATTTAAAGATTTTGCAACCATGAATGCATCTGATTTTTGAAACCAGGCTTGTTATGTTCAGAGACAGACATGTATTTTTTAAAAGCTGTGATGATTATCCAGTGTTGTCTTTACAACGTAGTAAAAACGCTTAAATTGTGATCTTTTATCAAGATAATTAGTTATGTGCAAATTTAACATACCACATATCTACATATATGAATAAAAATGGTTATTTTTGTGTTGAAAAAAAGTTTCCAAAATGGAAAAAAAGTACACAAGTACACATTGGAAAAAAAGTAACCAATTTTGGTTACAAGTAACCAAAACGGCAATGCTGGTTCTATGGCTTTGGTTATGTCACGTCTGATTGCACCTTAAGAGCAATTAATTCAAGCAACGATTGATAGTTTTCGCACTATTTTGAATAAAAATGGTTATTTTTGTGTTGAAAAAAAGTAACCAAAATGGAAAAACAAGTACACAAGTACACATTGGGAAAAAAATTAACCAATTTTGTTTACAAGTAACCAAAACGGCAACGCTGGTGGTAAGTACGTTAGTTTATTAGTCAAGAGATTGCCGGTTCGACTCATCCCAAACACATTTAGTTTTAATAGCAGCCAAGCAAAAGCAAACAAAAAGGGGTTGAAAAATGTGACATTCATCCACACACACACACACACAAACAATAACAATTATCACTGAAAATAAAATTTCAGTCAACAACTTTTTTCTTTGATTCATTAAATTTCTTTATTGACTGAAAAAAAAATATATTCAATAAACGTGCATACAATTTTATTTATCAATAATGCAAAAATCGTCATCACAGAAAATTCGAAAGATTTTTTTATTGAATCAACGATTTTCGTATTCAAATATCAAAATCATTTTTTTCTGTGTAATGTTTCTATTCGACTAACAGTTTAGAAGTTATACTTACATTACCAATTTTTTTTATCGGAACCCCTCTGTACTAATATATTAAAATTGACCATATCTCAAAAACTAGACATAGGATATCAAAATTCAGAACAGCATGAAAATGCAATAACATACGAGGTAGATTTATAATAAATTACTAATTTTTTAAAAATATTGGAAATTTACATGGGAGTTAGCATTTATTTTCACCAAAAAAAAATTATACTTTGAGATAGCAGAATAAGAAAAATTGATATAAAACGGGGAAAAATCATTTGTTTGATTCGAAATTTTTACTACAGATGAATATTGCATAGGGGAGCTAGCTATTTGCCATCGGAAACTCATTTTGACCAAATTTGAGTTGATGTTTTTTGATATAGGCTTTGTATATGTACCTTTGTACTTTTCATTAAATTCAATTAAAACAACAAAGTTTTTTAAAAATTAATATGAATCGTTCTTTTCAAATAAAGTTTTAAAGGATAAATTTAAGTCATCTTTCATTATTAAATGATATATTTGAAAAAGCATATACCAAGTCGAATTCATGTACCAGGTGGTGCCAAGAACACAGCTGCTTTTTTAGGAAGTTTGGCTTGTCAAATTTCATTGCAATAAAATTTGTAGGAAGTTTTATTAGTCAATTTTCATTGCAATAAAGTTCTAGGCAGATTTTGTTGTTACAGGCTTGACACCACCTGGTAAATGAACTTTTTAAACCACAAACAACACTGGAAATATATTTTTAATTGATTTTAACGAAAAGAAAAATTTTTAACCGTTTTGAAAAAGAAAATATTATTAGCATATTTCATAAATAATGCGACTTGGCGGAAAAATCCCTACACTTTGGGGAATATAAAAAATCTGTCCGATTTTCCCTACGCTTCTATTTTAGTATCAAAAATACCTACATGTAGGGATTTTCCCCTACTTCTGGCAACACTGACTTTGCGCAACAATTTTCACCCGTAAACTTAAGCTGTGCAATTGTGCATTTAGTAAGCAACTCTTTGGTTTTTTTGCTTCTTTGAAGCATTTTTATATACACACACACTTTTTATTTTTAGAGAAATATGTAAATACTTATTTAATTCAAAAACTGCTTGAAATATTATTTTTTTATTTTTATTATATTAATTTTTTTGACATTTCATTCAAATTTATTTAACTGTTTGCGCAAAAGCTGAAAAGGGGCTTCATGAAACAAGTCTCGCATATTTGCCCAATTGCACAAATGAGAATTTTAAGAGTTCTCATGAAAACCCTTAGTGTACAACAATTAATCCTAAAGCATTAAACACATTCACCACAGCAAGCTACCGACTACCAAATGTCAAGGATAGAATACACATGTTTATATGAGAATAATTCTTTTGAAGACAGCAAGGCAACATGGCGGCAGGTTGTTCACTATGCTGATTTTGTCGTTGTAGTCCAATTAAACTAATTTCTATTTTGTTGGCTACAATGAGAAAATTCAGTATTGCCAGTACAATACAAAATGTTGAATGAGTGATTTTGTACAATTATTTCATATTATTTAACAGAAATAATATCCAAAAATTGATGTTAAGAATAAATTGATTCATTTTTGTACTTTTACGTGAAATAAGTACATTTTAAAAGAGTAATTAATTTTTATAAATGCAAAACATATAAAAGTGGCAATACTGAACTATGTATTTGTACTTGAATATCAACTGCAGATGGTGCTGCTGCCGTCTCCAAAATAATTAAGTAGCCGGCTACGAGGCGACAAATGCTGCTAGCGGCATTTGAAGTCGTGTGATCGTGTAGCCTGCTATGGTGAATGCGTTTAATGCTTAAAATTAAAAAAAAATTTAAATTAAAGTGTGGTGCATCAGTTAATGCAATTCTGACTATCTAATTTTGATAACTTACTATATCTTGGCAACCGTAAGAGACAAAATCTTGAAATTTTCAAAAACGGTAAAAATAAAATATCCGAAAATTATAAAATCGCCAAACCAAAAAAAAAAAAAAAAAAATCGACATAAACCAAAAAAAAAATCGCTTAAACGAAAAAAGCACAAAATTAAAAAAAAAATATAACACTAAAATAAATCGGCAAAACCGAAAAAATCGACAAAATGAAAAAATCGCCAAATTGAAAAAAAAGCCAAAAACCGAATAAAAATTTGCCAAAACGCCAAAATAGCGCCAAAACTAAAAAAATCGCCTGAATGAAAAAAATCTCCAAAATGAAAAAAATCGCCAAATTGAAAAAACGGCACAAAACGAAAAAAATCGCCAAAACACGAAAAAATCGCCAAAACTAAAAAATCGCCTCTATGAAAAAAAAATCGCCTTTATGAAAAAAAATCGCCAAAATGAAAAAAATCGCCAAAATGAAAAAAAATTGCCAAAATGAAAAAAACGGCAAAAACCGAAAATATTTACAAAACGGGGAAAAAAGTGCCAAAACTAAAAAAGCGCCAAAACCGAAAAAACGACAAAACTAAAATACACTCAAAACCGAAAAAACCCAAAAACAAAAAAACAAAGCCAAAACTATTTATTATATAGGCTAAAGTTCGTATTGAATTACATATCTAGTGTCCGTACGGAACCCTTCATGCGTGGGTCAAAGTCGCACTTCACTGAATTTATTTTATTATTTTATGTTTATTATTTATGTATTTGTTATGTGTTATGTATTATCTTAAGTGTCATCACAAAAGGAAAATCACTTAAAATTGCAGAGTCAAGGAAGCATTTCTTGGTTTAACTTTGTATAGCATTAAAGCAAAGAATATAAATTGTAAAGATTAAAGATGAAAGTAAGTTAAAATACATATTTTTTTAATTGTGATACTCCGAGAAATAATTTGCATTTGGAATCAAGGATTAGGCGCAATATTTCCACCATTTATTGGCTTTTCTATCGACCAAAACAATAAAATGATCGACATCATCATCGCCAACTGGACGAACAGCTCTTTTTCTAATACCTGATATTCTAAACTGTGTATATGATTGGCCTACGGCATACATTCTGTTAAAATGATACAAAGGGATAAATTGAAAAAAGGGCCATAAAAAGTTTCATTGGCACGAAAAGGGGTCAAAAGTGATACTTTAATGTCACAACGGCAACGCTGCTTTCAACAATGCGAGCGTAGCATACACTGCAGAAAGAAATGCGAATGTGTATGCTGGACAGGTAGTACTGGAAATACCCGTCATAGAAAATTTTAGCTTGTATGAGATGCGCATTCTATATGATTTATATTCTTTGATTAAAGACAACACATATAAAAATGTTTAATTTAACTAAATCTAAATTGTTTTCAACCTTTTAGTGCTAATTTTTGAAGTCGGTTTAGTTTTTTATTTTTATTTTAAAGTTTTTGGTGCCAATTTTATATTTTTATGGGCGTGATTACGCCCAATTTGGAAAATATTAGTGTAAATTTAACATCATCATATCACTCTCAGAGCTCAAGGCCAAGTTTAGTATTAATCTTTAATAAGCCCGGCCCCGTCCACTTCTTAAAGCAAAAAATTAAGTCAATCTAAAAATTGAAACACTTTGCCACGTGTCGTGGGAATCGGATAAAAAGAAGTACATTTAATTGAATACTAACCTTTCATGGGCAAGGCACTGCCCACTTTTTTCCGAGCTCAAGGCGTGTGTCAAGTTTCGTATAAATCGGTAAAATAGAATAACGTGAAATAAAATATTAAATTTTAATTTGCGTTGATAAAATGTGGGCGTAGTCCGCCCACATCTTTGCATGCAATATTGTGTCTTTTTAGGGCTTAGGGTGTCTGTCTAGTTTCATAAAAAATATGATAAATTGAAAATATGAAATATGATAAATTGCAATAATGGGCGTGGCTCCGACCATTTTTCTAGTTCGAAATTGTACCAAGGTATTCGCTAATTTTCGCAGCAATCGAATCAGTACAAGATTATAAAATTAAAGAAAAATTAGTGGACGTGTTTTCGCCCACTTTTTTTTGACAATGGAACCAAATGGAAGTTATACACTCTCGGACAAAAAAAAAAAAGAATTTTTACATTCGTTCCAAAATGTACAGTGTGATGAAGTAACATTGCCAAGAAAAAATATGAATTAATAAACTCCTCCTTTTTTTGAAGTCGGGTTAAAAAAGAGCTTGAAATTTCCCTTTTTCCAGATTATTGCGGCAAATCAGCATTGGAAACAATTTTACCTTGTATTTTTGGTATATGATATGTGCAGCACTTCAAGCATTTCAACAATTCTGTGGCAAAAATTAAAAAATAGCCTAAGTCGACTTAAGCTAAATGGGAGATAATGTGGCTATCATCATTTCCTAATTTAAAACTACAACTGTGTAAAATTTCAGTTTATTTGTGTTATTTTTAAGATGGTTGTAGCAACATCCCTTAGAGAAATAAGAATAGTTAAAAAAATTGGACTTAAGCCCTTTTTCCTTTTTGCCACAGAATTTATATAGAACACTAACTGACCCGGCAAACGTTGTTTTCCCACATAAATTATTTCTAGGGAATTTCTAGGCTAGAAGCAGGCAATGATGACGAAATATAAAAATAACAAAACAATAAATATTCATAAAAAATTTTTCTAATCAAGTATTTATAAAAAAAAAATCACAAAACGCGACTGTGACCAAGTTTGAACCGTTAAATATCCTTAAAGGTCATTCGAAATGAAAAACTATAAGAGAAACCTAAAGATGACTTTAAAATACCTGTCGAATGATACCAATTTTGATATAATGGGTGTTTTTTATTGAGGTATAGAATTTTAAGTTGGCATCACTTTTTTAACTGGCGGCCATTTTGTCAGCTGTCAAGTGATTAATATTTAGTTTGGTTTGCCATTTCATCATGAACAGGTTGACAAAAGAACAACGCTTGCAAATCGTGCAAATTTATTTCGAAAATAATGGTTCAGTTCAGTTCATTTTATGGTCGACTTAATCGTCCATCAGAGCAATTAATTCGGTTAACCATGGATCGTTTTCGCACTACGTTTACTCTATGTGATAATACGCATCCGCAGAGACGTCGAACAGTGCGCACCGAAGAAACAATTGCCGCTGTAGAGCAAAGTGTTGAAGAGGACCCGAATGAATCGATTCGCCACCGTGCACAGCAATTGGAGCTTTGTCCATCAACTTTATGGAAGATTTTGCGCAAAGATCTTGGCTTGCGACCTTACAAGATCCAGCTTGTGCAAGAATTAAAGCCGCGAGACCATGCAATGCGTCGTGATTTTGGTGTATGGGCCGAAAATGAGATTGATCTCGATGCTGATTTTCATCGCAAAATTTTGTTCAGTGATGAGGCTCATTTTTGGTTGAATGGCTACGTCAACAAGCAAAATTGCCGCATTTGGAGTGAAGAGAATCCACATGAGACCCTTGAGACGCCATTACATCCACAAAAACTGACTGTTTGGTGTGCTCTATGGGCTGGTGGAGTCATTGGGCCATACTTCTTCCGAAATAATGCTGGAGAGTCAGTTACCGTTAATGGAGACCGGTATAGAGCCATGATAACCGACTATTTTGTTCCCGAATTGGATGGCATGAATGTGGATGAGTTGTGGTTCCAACAAGACGGCGCTACATGCCACACAGCGCACGTCACAATCGATTTATTGAAGGAAACATTCGATGAGCGCATAATTTCGCGGAATGGACCTGTCAATTGGCCACCAAGATCGTGTGATTTGACACCATTGGATTATTTTCTTTGGGGATATGTGAAGTCGCTCGTCTACGCCAACAAACCAGAAACGTTAGGGGACTTGGAAGCCAACATTCGTGGCGTTATTGCCAACATACGGCCCCATATGCTCGAAAAAGTGGTTGAAAATTGGACCTGTAGAATTGGCTTTATTCGAGCTAGCCGCGGCGGCCACATGCCCGAAATCATATTTAAACATTAATGGCATAAAATTATCTTTCCAATAAAGCCAAATTGATGGACATTAAAACGATTTTCTTGTGTTTTATTTCAATTCGAAGTTCTATACCTCTAAAAAAACACCCTTTAGTTCGCCGACTTCTTATTTTATTTACAAAATGGCGTTTGTTGGCCGTCATATTGAATTTTGACAACTGACATATCTCTAGTGACACTCCCGGGAATCATCAAAATCGGTCCACGCGTTCAGTTTATATAGTACCGCAAAGAAACACACATACATACATACATACATAGACTGATAAACACAATACCCTTTTTTGCTTTGCGCAGCCGGGTAAAAAGCCTTTATAAAGCCTTAATAAATTTTTTATAATTTTTTAAGGCCATTATTTTTTAATTTATTATAATTTGTGCTTATATTGTTTTCAAATTAACTCATAACATTTTTTAATCTCTTGATATTAAAGCTTTCAAGATATAAGATTTTTATAATTACTTTGCCCCTTCCTCCGGTCCTATTCCACTAATATCCTAAATTACTTCGCAGACTAAGATAAGACATATAAGACTATTGTTAATTACTTTGTGGGGGGTGGAGCTCCTTCCGACGGTCCTATTCTGCCAATATCTTGAACTACTTCGCACCTCGCTCTCAAAAGAGTCCATACCAAATTTAAATACTCTGACTCCTATACCTTTCAAGATATAAGGTATT
Organism: Tachina grossa; assembly: GCA_949987645.1. Classification (NCBI taxonomy): domain Eukaryota; kingdom Metazoa; phylum Arthropoda; class Insecta; order Diptera; family Tachinidae; genus Tachina; species Tachina grossa. Next base: position 157,876,862 of record OX465274.1, on the reverse strand, counting down.
TCGTTCGAAGGGGCGTGGAAGAGCCCACTTAGGAATATGAAAAAAAGATTACGACTAATAATAAATAATACACATGCAAAATTTAATAAAAATCGGTCAAGCCGTTTCGGAGAAGTTCAATTAAAAACACCGTGACGCGAGAATTTTATATATACATAATTTCACTTTTTTTTTGATGTGGACAACATCTGAGCATCGAAAGAGACCGATCCCATGCCCCAAAAGTGTTCCCTCCCAGAGATATGCGCCAAAGATACACGTATTTAAATCTTTAAAATGGCTCTCCTGAACAAAATCGGTTTTTACCCTTAGGTCCCTTTCCATTTTGAGCGTCACATATATATATGTACATACATTATTCTAGAGACGATCAGGAATTCCCTCTCCTTCATTAGAGAGTTATTTTTTTCACCATCTCCTACAATTACAAAAATCCTTTTGCTAATTCCAATGCATTTTTTTTTGAAATCACAATGGGATATTATTTTTTCTCCCCATCACTTACAAATTAAAAAAAAAAAAAAAATTACCAAGGTTAGGAGTCCCTTCCAATATTTTTATTACTGTGAGTAAACTTGTGGAATTTCGTGCCTTTGGAGGCCTTAAATTTTATGTTCAGATAAAGGAGGCATAAAGACGGAACTTTTTTGTTATTAAGATAATAGGGGATTTTTAATTTTTAACAGAGTTCTGTTAGTACGAGTAGGTTAACAGACAAGTTGGTTTGTGTCTAGACTCTAGAGTTATAAATCTTAAAATTTTATCTTCAGGCACATGTTAACTTCGAATTCCCTTAAATTAGGTGCTAGGATCTATACCCAGCAAAAAAATTCAAAAAAGGTAATCGAGTTTGGAATTAAGCATTTTTGGTGGAAGCACTTCCCTACTGGATTACCAACTTAATGATTTTAACAAGGCGTGAGACTAAAATAATCGATTCTTGAGAAGTACTTACTATTTTTATTTGGCAACTTGTTCACGTAATCTATCTCGTCTAAAAAAATCATTCTCTTCATTTAGCAACTAGCACGTAATTTTTTTAAATTTTAGGTAATGTGATTTGTAAGCGAGTAATGAAAATTGGTAATCAGAAAAGTAAGTCATTATATGGCAAGTAGTTCTAATGGTAATGTGTAATTTTTTGCTGGATACTTTTAAGACGTCGATAAAATATAAAAACAATAATGAACTAAATGTAATTTAAAAAATTCTCAATATTGAAATTAGCAGGCAGATGAACAGAAAAAATTCAGATTTTATTTTTTATATTTATAGTAAAATAAACTAAATGCCAAAAACACAGAGTGGAATAGAATGTCGTATTTCGACTTCGGCTAAGACGATTTTGTACTAGACTAAAGAATATTGCAATATTTTTTTTAAGAAAAAAAAACGAAAAATTTCAAATAAATAACATTTCAAAATCATTTTTAAATTTTATGAACATGGGGGTAATATATCAAAAGTTAGATTTGCAATATATAATTCAATGTAAATTAACCCATATAAAAAAATAAGTATAACTTATTTAATGTAATTATGAAAAAACGTATACGAAACTTAAGTAAACATCAACAATTTTTGTTATTTGTATCATTTGCAAATTGGTTTTATTTACGATGAACCGAAAAACGGAGAACTAAATGAATAAAAACCAAGTCAAAAAGTTGTATAAGGATGTGGCGAATCTTAAATACCCTTCAAATGCATAAAAAATATAAAAAATAAAATTTCGGTTGGCAAATTTTATATCAAATCGAGAGAAAAATAAGTAAGAGTGCTATATTCAGCTGCGCCAAATATTATATACCCTTCACCGACGTTTTTTTTAATTGCTTTATTACTTTGAAATATTATGATCTGTGCAAAAACGGGGTTTCAGCTTCATTTTCTTTAGAATAGATGTTAATGTAAATAATTTATTTATTACCAGAACAGCAACCAAACAACGAATGTGGGTTACACCACTTCTGTGCTGATAGCATCACATGTGCATTAGGCTGGGTCAATTTGTTCGTGTGAGCAAAATAGCAAAAGGCTTCTAGCAAAAACGAAATCTACACAGAATTCTAAGAAAATTACCCTATTAAACTAGGGGTCAAAAATAAACACCTAGCTCTCGCCGAGAGGCTTCAAAATTCAAGATTTTCGTTGGGTAAAAAAGCATTTATATTTATATTTAAAAAACGAAAGGAAAGTTGCCAAAAATTAAAATTAATAAAAAATCGAATTTGAAATGACAGTTAGTTGCTTGTTGACAGAACAGGAGCAGTGTTGCCCTTTCAGTTAAGAGGCGGGAGATTGAAAACTGTCTCGAGCTTATTGTTCTTTGCGGAGTTGCCCATGGCTATTATTGGAATCAATGTTGTCAGATTTATTTTCAGCCTCCTCGCCAAATGACTTGTCGAATATCGCCAAATATCGCCAATATAATAAAAAACATTAAATTATAGCTACAAAAATATATTATGTTTTGTAATTACATTACAAATATTATTAAATTCTAAATTCAGTAGGTAACGTCTATTGTAAAACATAAAAATTATAGGCGCATAGTCATAGTCAAAACAAAGTATACTTTATGAATTTAAAACCAGTATTTTGTATGGCAATACTGGTTTTAAACTCTTAAAGTGTACTTTGTTTATGACTATGACTATGCGCCATAGTCTTTAAGAAAAATTAGGAAAAGTGTTTACATTCACATATAAATACTTTAAAATAACTTATTTCAAAAGATCAATCCAAATAGCATAAATTGAACTTGACCACCAAGATAAAAATTATTATTTAATTCTTATGATATCAACTGAATTAACATTTACTTAAATATGTATTTAATACACATATCATATCCTTGATATGATAAGTACCAGCCATAGCCTCTAGGCTATAGGATTTTTGGTGCTTCATTATCAAAATTTTGGTTCTAATTTATAAAAAAAAATTTCCTCACTATGTTTCATAAACACCAAATGAAATTTTGTGCTCCATATTCTTTGTTTAAACTTCTTGAATTTCAGAAAATTTTGATTGAGATAAAGAGTCACAACATTTAGAATTTCTTGCACGAAATATTGTAGACAAAATTCTTTAAAAAATATTTCATATTCTTAACATTATTCTATTTTTTTGAAATCGTAAAAATATAGCCAAAAATATCGCCAAGAAAATCAGATATCGCCAAATAAATCGCCAATCGCCATTTCAAAATTTTCATCGCCAAAAACAAATTTTCGTCGCCACGTTTGGCGAGATATCGCCATATCTGACAACACTGATTGGAATAACATACGGATTAATAAGCTCATAAATATTGTTTCTAACTGAAGGGTATTATTAAAGAATGCTTCAAGTATCTTGTAGCACACTTGTACTATTAACAAATTTTTTTTTATTTGACTCTTATTTTTGGTTGATTTCTTTTTGGCTGAAGAGGAAGTGGCAAATTACATTTAATTTTATCAGTGAATAAAATGAAATGAAGCGAAAAATAAACACAAGATTTTCGAGGTCGTACGATCGACCGTTTGTTTCTTCATCAATTCATTTCATTTGTTCTTTTTCAAAAGACATTATCTTTTCTTAAACAAGTAACTCTATAAGTATAGAGAAAGAAGCGTGGGTACGAATTTAATAAGTTGATTTTTTTCTTCTTCATTCTGTTGTTATTTTTTTTTAGTTAAACAGTTTACGCTTTTAATTTTTTTTTTTGGCCAATAAATGCTCCCTAAGAAGTGGTTAGTTACAGCAAAAAGAGATTTTGTGCTTGCATTAAGAAATACTCGTAAATGAAGAATAACTTTTGGTTTCAAGCTAAAGTTGACTTTTTTCTTTTGTTAAAATAATTTGCTCAAATATGTAGAAAATAAAATTTTATTGTTAAATTTAATTTGATCATTAAGTACTTTGTTTTCGCTGGCGATGTTCAGGTGTGGAATTGTTTTAAGTATTTTACATGAAAATGCCATTTAAATGTTCAACATGGAGGAGGATAATTTGATCTTCCTTTTCTTCGTTATATGTACACATGTACATATGTGTTCTTTTTTTTTTATAGCGGTCGACGTGTTATTTCGAATTTGTGGAATGTTGTTGGAATGCATGCCATTGCACTCGTATAAGATATCGAGATACATTTCTATGTAATGCCTCGGGACTAGACGTTACTAAAACAAGTAAGAGTGATATATTCGGCTGTGCCGAATCTTATATACCCTTCACCGAAGTGCATATACATATGTATGTCGTATATAGATACATACATAAGTATTTACATACATACATATTTGTTTTGTGAATAATTTTATAATCTTTTCTTATAATGCAATTTTTAGTAAGGACTGAAAGCTTTTTCTTTAATTTCCAACCTTGAAACCATAATTCCAACCCTGGAACCAATGATTTTTCTAATTTGTAATATGTAGTAATTTATTTATTTCTAAAATATGCAATATATTTAATTAGTTTTATTTAATTAGTTTTATATACCAGAAAAAGTTTAAGTTTTCCAGGTCTGGAGCTATGTTTTTTATTTTTATAATTTTTATGACAAACTATTTCTTTCTAAAACATAAAGTATAAATAATTTGTAAACAAACAGAAAAAAATAATGTGACTACTTTTATATAAAAAAAAAATTAAATTTTCCAACCCTGGAATCATTCTTTCAGATTTTTATGATTATATATAAGCTATCTTAAGTGAGCAAAGAAAAAAGGAAATTAAAAAAAATTGTTTTATTTAGTTACTTCAGTATCCAGAAAAAAGTTAAAAGTTTCCAGCTCTGGAGCTATGGTTGTAATTTTTATAATTTTCTACACATAATTTTTCTTTCCAAAATAAATAAAGAAAAAAAATAATTAGACCTAGTTACTTTTATATATGCCAAAAAGTGTAGGTTTTCCAACCCTGGAATCATCCTTTTTGATTTTTCTGATTTCTTACACCAATCTCTTTCTTTTAAAAATATAAGATATGTCTAATTTATGGAAAAAAAGGAAAATTTTGTTTTAGTAAGTTATTTTTATATAACAAAAAAGTTAAAGTTTTCCAAGCCTGGACACGGCTTATTATTTTTTTTTTAATTTAAAATACCAATTTTATTCGTACTGAAGTATAAAATAAAAATTAGTTTTCTTTAGTTACTTTTATATGGCAAAATAAAGTTTACGTTTTCCAGCTCTGAAATCGTCTGTTCAATTTTGCTGATTTTCTATAGCAATCTATTTCGTAACATTTCTGTCAGACCAGTCTAAGAACGAAGTATATAGCTTTTTGGGGAGCTTCGGAAAACCGATTTCACGTACAGACAGACCGACATCCCTTATTCTTCTTCCCTATGCATAAGGATCCAGAATATACATAAATATATACTTCATGGGTCGCTTCTTAATATTCTGGAAATTACACACGGAATGAAAAATCTATATATTTTTTGGTAAAGGGTACAAAAACCCACTTTCCAGTTTGGAAAATTAACTGTTAAATCAGATTGTTTATTTTTGTGATATTTTTTTTTCTTGGGTGCGAATAGCAAAATGTTCTCACACATTTCATGCTGAGTCCTTTTGTTTTGTTATTTTAAATCGGAAGTTGCATAAAAGTGATCATCAAGCATGATCATTTCGCTTTTACTTCTCCTTTCACATACACATATATATGTACATATACACATGGATGTGTGCATATCCTTTTAATCATTCAGACGCACATTCAATGGTTATACATATTTTTTTTCCTTTAATAGTTACAATAATCGCTATAATTTTTTGTTGTTACTTTAAAAAATATTATAAGAATCCTTTATTTTCTTTCGAAATCTTATTGAAAAATTAATGTTGCCTTTTTATTAATCATTTTTTGTAAAGTTTTTTTTTATCAGTTCTTATTTGGCTTCCGTGCCACCTGTTATAGTTATTCGTATAAATAACGAATTTAAACACTTCACAATTCTTCAAACCCTTATGCTGTTCTGTGTTACGAGGACTCTTAAGGATGTTTGATCTCTTTTCTCTCCGTCCACGGTAGATTTTTCTCAAGTGATTGTACTGAGTTGCACAATACGACTGTTTTTTTTTTTTTTTGTTTGTCTAGTAGAAACAAAATATGTACGAGTATATGCTAGATTCGAAATGGTTGTTTCTGTGGGTTTGAGCCACCAAATGTTACTTTTTAAAATTAATTTTTTTTCCTTCTTTAAAATGCATGAAATGAGTTTTCACTTTTTTTTTGGTATTTTTCTTAATATTTTTTCGTTGTATTTTTTGAAAACCTTAACAATAGTTATGTAATTTTAATATTTCAAATTTGTTCAACACTATCAAAACAATATCAATTTAATGAGTCAATGATCATTTTTAACTGACATTTATGATTGTTACTTCCGATTTGGGATGCTGTAATAATATGCAATTAAGCAAATGTTGCTTATGATTTTTTTATAGAAAAGAAATTATAATAACACTCCACAATACATAAATAAAAGGTTCGAACTCTTGATTCAATTAGATTCAGAAGATAATATAAATATATGTACGTGTATCAGCACTCTGAAAGTTTATGTCTGCATCAATTATAACATTTATGAAGTTGCGCTTAAATGCATAAATGCCAGAAATTAGCTAAAACTTGAAATGCACTCAAGGTTTAATTATACACTCATTCACTTTGGCATTTAAGGTATAGGATGTGTTCAACAGTTGTATGTAAAACCGATGGAAGTTTTATTTCATTATATAATGCTTGGACCTTGCCGTTACATACATTTGGCAGAGTACAGGGAACTAATTCATGCAAGGGCTATTCCTTCAACCCAGACTTTTACTCTCAATCGAGATCGAAAACAAGAATATTTAATCATCATCATCAACTGACACCATACACAGTGGACCAAGCACAAAGACCGCTGATGATGAAAACAGCATGTTGTTCCGTTCTGCTGGTGTTTGTCAGAATATTTACAATTAACTTTGATGTTATTTGTTCATTAATAATTATCAAATGTAATTTGGCATACAGAGCGATACGAACTTTAGCCTAATCAAATTATAAAATATAGAAAACGATTTTTTGCTTTGGATTTTTTTCGTTTTGCCGATTTTATCAATTTTTGGCGATTTTTTCGGTTTTTGACTTTTTTCTGTTTTTTTTTTTTGGTTTTTGAGAATTTTGTTTCGATTTTTGGCAATTGTTTTTGTCTTTTTATAATACATGTTTTTAGTTTTTAGCGATTTTTTGAGTTTTGGGCTATTTCAATTTTGACGATTTTTGGAGAGTTTTTTTTATTTTTTTTTTTGCAACATTTTTGCTTTTGGTGATTTTTCGCATTTTAGCGACTTGTTTTATTTTTGGTGATATTTTTCTTTTGAGAGTTTATTTTATTTTGACAATTTTTCGTTTCGGCATTTTTTAATTTTGTAATTTGTACGTTAAGAGGCACTGTCGACGGCTACATCAAAAAATCATATATAACTTAAAAATTTGCGGAAATATCAAACATATTTACCCAGCAAAAAAAGTGAGAAAAAAAGGAGAAAAAGCACCACATCTACTGCATCAAACTTCTTCAAATTTAGGTAAAAAACCAATGAATTTTACATTGACGTGTCATTGTAAGGAAGTGGTTTGCTTTTTACATTTTTTAAACTCAATAAAAATCATGTTTTTGGTGCTATAAAAATCTGGAATTCGAGAGTGAAAATAATTCACTTCACTGATTAAAATTACTTGTATATTGTTTGAAAAGAAAAAAGGTTAAATTATTTATTTTGTTGTTGTTTTATTCCATTGTTATTAATAATAATGCAAATTTTTTGATTTGAAAAGCTTTAAATGTAATAAAAAACACTTGTATTTGGTTTGAGCCAAAAAAGTTATGAATTTGCTGAAAACAAAGTAGTGATTTAAAATTCTATTTGATATGTGGTTAAAAATAACTTCTTTAACATCTAAAAATATGCAATAGATACTTTCGAAGTAATTTAAAAGTGGTTCGTAAGGAAGTGTGTACTCCTTTTATTTTTTGCTGGGTAGTAATAAATAAAATATACTTTGTTACCAATAAATTGAAATACCTAAATTAGCTTAGTTTAGTCAGAATGTCATGTTTACCTAGAAAAAAGTATCTACCCTGGCCTGTCTCTTTATTATTCTGTAACAAAATCTTTGAAATTTTACACATTACTAATTCATTAAACATCTAAGCGTTGTTTATTACATAAAGTAATATAAATAACAATGATAACTATTTAAAAAAAATCTCAAATTACTTTTATATTCATTTTTATATTTTATATTATATTAGCAAATATTACGCAGCTTTTGTCCCTCGTATTTTAAGTCTCCTCCCCTGCACATTTTACGTCTGTTTAAAAATGCCGCCAAAAATGCGTTGACGCTGCAAACTTTAATGGCAGGGCATTTGTTTTGAACTGAATTTAACAATAAACATCGTGCGAGCCACTATCAAGCTCTCATTGGGCCGATACTTCGACCACGCTACTCGTCCCGCTCGAAAGTGTCAGTGATTGATGTTTCTCTCCTGGTTAGTTTTATTTACTTGTTATTTATCGTTTAAGTTTGTTTGTAATATTAATGAAAAAATTACATTAACTGATAGAATACCCTTTAATTTTGATTTTTAAAATTTTCAGTTTTCAATTTTCAACTTTGAAAATTTCATTTCATGTTTCGTTCATATATTTGTTATTGCAGCTTCCAAAGTTTTATGTAATACATATGCATATTCACAACATTATTGAACAGTCTTAGGGCGGCTTTTTGAGTTCAAAATTAGAGATTAAATTAACCTTAATCTTCATTTGTGTTTTTTGGGTAGTCGATTATATGGTTTACTTGCTAGTTTAAGCGGGCAATCGTGGTGGTTTAATCATACATTAACATTGACAGCATACACTTGTGAAACTTATAACTTTTTGTAAAAATTATATTATAAAATAATTTAAAAACACATAAATAAATATATATACTTTATATATTATTAATCTATTTCCTTTAACACGCGCAATATTTTACTTGTAAATAATAAAACATGGCAGTTTCTTCTTCTTTCCACAAAAAAATCAAAGTGTGTTGATAACATGTATGACTTTTATACAGAAAATGTTGCCACTATTTTGTTCCTCAGTATGGCAATACTACAAATAATAAGAAGTTTAAATTACCACTCAAAAATATCAAACTAATTAATTTGAGATTAAGTTAATTTTCGAATTAGCTAATTATAGAAATAAACTAATCTTAATCTCGTACCCAAAAAGACGTGTGTGAAGATAAATTTCGAAATTTAAACCCAAGACACAAACCAATTGCATTAACAGAGCTATGTTAACCTGATAACAGAGCCCTGTTAGACATGAAAATTTTGGAAGTACATACTCAAAATGGAATCCTGGCCATATTTTTCAACAAAATGAGCTAAAAAAAAAATCGAAACATGCAGACTATTATATTTTCCTATATAAAAACAAAAAAAAAGTAATAAAAAAACTAAAAGAAACTATAAATTTTTAACTATCAAATAAATTAATTTTTTATGGAAATTTTTGAATTCCTAAAGAACGAACATACCTGGGCGGCAAAATTTTTTTGGAATTCATGTCTTTTGTGCCCTTTTATAATATCCAGACTTCAAAACCTTTAACATTTGAGTTTTTTATAAAACCGTATCCAGATTGAAAAATTACTTTTTTTTGTTTTTATATAGAAAAATATAATAGTCTGCATGTTTCGATTTTTTTTAGCTCATTTTGTTGAAAAATATGGCCAGGATTCCATTTTGAGTATGTACTTCCAAAATTTTCATGTCTAACAGGGCTCTGTTATCAGGTTAACATAGCTCTGTTAATTAAATTGGTTTGTGTCTTGGGTTTAAATTTCGAAATTTATCTTCACACACGTCCCAAAAAGTCGCCCTTAAACCACTAATCGGTTTTTATTAAAGTCTCAATTGCACAGAAATCTATAGTTCTTTTATAATTCACAAGAAATAAGGAACATGGTTTTTTTATTGGCACAATTATTCTTTCAACAGTTTCATAAAATCTACAGCAAGTTCAATTACTGCAAAAATATAAAAACAAATTCAACAATTGCTTAAAAAACATTTCATTATAAAAAATACAAAGATTTGAAGGTATTGTAAAACACTTTCCATTGAAGAGTTTTTTTCTCTGTGTTACACGCAAAACACCAAAGAAAACGTATAATGAAAAAATTTCTTTTTGTAATTTTCAGATGCAAAAGAAACTTCAAAAAAAAAACCATTCACTCATTCATATGAGTACAACTAGAAAATGTTTTTTTATTTTCAGTTCTACATTATTTGAAATTGAATTGTTCTCATATTAAGTGTTACAATTACAAAGATTATATATAAATAAAAAAATAGCACACGAAAAGTGAATGCAAGAAAATAAAAATAAAATAAGGGGTTAATAATAATGAATGTTCAAGACGTTATTTTGCAATTATTTAATTTTATTAGAATAGGTGTCCTATAATCTGCAATACCAATATAGCCATTTTCTGGCTCAATTTAGCTATTTTTCATCCCATTTATCCAGAAGAAAAGTCGATTTAGCTATTAGCCATTTTTTAGCCACTTTTATTTTATTGCTAGCTATTTTTCCATACATGAAATTTTTTGCGATAACAAAAATTAAAAATTTTAAAAACCTCCGACTTTTTTCAGAAAAGATGTTATACATATCTTCTAAACGGCTGGACCGATTTTCGTCAAACATAGCTAAGAACACTCTCGATCAAGTCATCTTTCAAACAGAAAAAACTAAATGAAAATTGGTCCAGCCGTTTGGCCTGTTCGTGGACACGGACAGACACACAGATACACAGACACACACTACAAACTTATAACACCCCTTTTTTTAGTCGGTGGTTAAAATATACAACAGAGTTATACGAGATATTATTATTTTTGCATTATTATCAATAACAGAATACGCAAAAATGGTCTTTAAAAATTTTTTTAATCATTTGCTATGCACTTTCAGCAGAGACCTGCGCCGAAGGGTTTTCCATCGGCTGCGGCGCACAGTAGGGTGAATGGTAGAGAAAGTGGCGATTAATTCAAAGAAGTCGTAATTTTAAAGTGTTGTTATTTTTTATTGATGAATATTAATAAATACATAAAAAACCAGCATTTAAAAAAAATTTTTTTGAAAAAAAAAATTGTTAATCCTTTATGGGCTATTTTGTATTTTGGGGCAAATGGTCTTATTTGACTATTTTTGCCGTAACTTTGGAATGAAAAAAGATAAATTAGTAACTTAAATTGTAAATTAGACCATACTTTATATGCCCTTAAAAACAATATTTTTTTTGTTTAAATAAAAAAATAAAATAAATATTTACGGTCTAATTCATAAAAAATATTTTAGGTTTATTTGACAAATTTCCCATAGAAATATGTCAAATAAGCGCTTAATAAACCTGAAATATTTTTATGAATAAGGCAGTTAATATGTATTTTTCACATTGATTTTTAGCAACTGGAATTCTCTCACAAAAAACTTCATAACTCAAAAATCGCACAAATGCGCAAATAGGTATTCTGGTATTTATTAGCTAAAATCTTATATTTTAAGAGCATAAAAGTATTTTTTCCTGCACTCATCCGCAAAGTTGTTGAAACTCAATGTATATATCAAAAATATCACATTTTTTTTTTTAAATTTCTAAAACATTTGTCTAAACAAAAACTAAATTTTTAAATACTCATATACCTGAAGTTGACGGTTCCATTATAAAACTTTTACTCATAGAAGTCTTAACAAAAACTATAATCACTTGAATTTTCTCTTTTAATCAATGCGCGCAAAAATAACTAAAATTATTTAACTTTGAACACAAACTACAAATAAAGTAAACTACCAAGAACTTTTATTTTTGGAGTTAGTGATGTAGAATTTTATCTACATACAGGCAAATCTCGGTATAACGAATCTCGCTTTAACGAAAATCCGATAATCCGAAATCCAAATTTTTTGCATTAACAACCTTATATAGAGAATAATATCCCAATTTTGTACTGGATATAACGAATGATGAAGAAAAAATGGCAAAATAAAAAACTAAAACTTGCTAAAAACATATTTCTAGCATTTAGTTCTACATTATATAGCGAATGTTTTGATAAATGTGTGCTCTGTAGAACGAACGGCAAATAAAAAATGTTAAACAAAATCTACAGCTGCAATATAAATGCAAAAAAAATGTGATACCGTTAGTTTGTATTTGGTAGCTTACTTGAAAAAATTACCCTCATTATTTTAATTGTATTGCATCTTGTCTACAACAATAATAGTTAAAATAACACCTGAAAAAAACTTTGCGATATAACGAATTTTTCGGTATAACGAATGGGCCTGATATTATATCGTTCGTTATACCGGGATTTGCCTGTACTTTCATATGGTACCAAATACGGTTGTGAAAGTTAAAGTTCATCTTTTAAATTAATCGCCACTTGAGAAGGCTTTCACCCCACAGTGCGGCGGCTGGCACGAAAATCGTCACTATCATCTGTGAATATATTTAAAAAAAAGTAGAAAGGGACACGCCCAGGGTTACCGTTGGGAATTTTTGAAAAGTCGCACAAAAGGTCGTTTTATAAAAATGAAGTCGCACAAAAAAGTGGCATGGGAAAAAAAAGTTGCACATGTTTTTAAACGCTTTTATTACTGTATACTGAAGAAATCTAATTAAGTAAGAGTAGGATTAAAAAAAAAAAACAAGCTAAAATAAGTTAAAGATAAGATATTTTTTACAAAATTCTAATATTTCGAACCAAAACGCCGTGAGCTTTTTACTTCAATTCTGTTCGTTTGATCTTGTCGCCATATATCCTATTGTTTGGGTGAATGTATTTATACTTCAACATACATAAATATTACTTTTTTGGAATCCACTCTTCTATATCTTTGTCTAGCTGAAAGCATTGAGTTGTATGTTTTTACTTTAAATTTATTTTTAAGCAAAGCTAGTTTCAAAATGTTCACATGTTAGTACACACTTTTATGTTTTACGAGTTTCATTGACTAGGCAGCTAAAAATAATTTTGTAAAATAAGCACTGCAAAACCACAATTTTTTTTTTAACTTTTTTGCTAACACTATTCTTTGAAACTTTTACTGAAAATTTGGGCATAATTTCTTAAATACATTGTACACATGACAAGGTTGTAAGAAAGTAATATAATATAAAATAAACTTTTATGCTTCCAAATCAAGAATAATCTGTGAATTGCTTTTAAATTTTGATGGCGTTATTTTTTTTTTTTTTGATGAAACAATTTAATTTACGGGAATCTTTACAAAAAAGGGTAAACAGTCCCAAGAAAATCAAAAAAGTCGCAAAAGTCGGTCATAAAAAAAGTCTCACAAATGTCGCAGACCGCTAAAAAAGGGTCAAATTGCGACTTTAGTCGGATGAACGGTAACCCTGGACACGCCCACTAAAATTTCTATACAGACGACTCTTACGAAATTTCCTACATACTTGGGGCTTTTGTGACACAATAGCGTACTGTGAGTTTCCAGTGGCCCAGTGAAAAATAACTGGAAATAAACCCCGAACCCCACTGTATATATTTAAGCGAATAAGTTTCCAAGTGTTTATTCAATTGTTCGTTGTAGACGATCATTCATAATAGCGATGTTTGTTATAACCAAACTTAATTGTATATAATTTTTTAAGACATTTGATTTTCTTTTATCTTCAGTAAAAAAGTAAACAAAAATTGACGGCGAATGTATGAGTCCCAAAATTTTTTTTTGCGATATTTGATTTATCTTCCATATAAAAACTTATTTAAAGTACATTCCCCATAGAAAAAGAGTCAAAAGGCGGCTTAAAATTAGCCGCCGATTTTAAGCCGAAAAATGATCGGCGACGGCGGCTGCCAAAACTCGTCGGCGGCGCAATTTGAGCCAGCTGAGCCGTTTCGGTGCAGTTCTCTGATTTTTAGATACAAAATGTTCAATTGACCCCATAATAGATAGTTAAATTGGTAACAGAGATAGAGATAGTTAAATTGGTAACAACAAGATTTGCTCCTCCTTTCTTATGATCGTGGTAATGTCGTGTCTACTTGGTAGAGCTGCAAAACTATCGATAGTCGCTCCACTCGATAATTTCGATAGTTTTATGTAAAACTATCGATACTATCGATAGTATCGAATAGTTTTATAAAAGTTGCCACATAAACGACATTTGACTCGAAAAAAAATCCAGAGTCCTCAACATTTTCATTAGTGTATAAAAATATATCAAGCCTTTTTTTCGATTTTATCGTAAGCGGCATATTATCGAAAATATACTTTTTTATTGAACTTAAAATTTTATGGGCCTACCCATGGTTTAGAATTATCAAAATGCGAAAATTGTTGATAACTTTTAAGACACTGGCTGTAAAGTTTTATCGTAAGCGACAATTTTAACCTTCTTCTAAAAATTTAATTTTTATCGCATGCAATTACATCGAAGATTAGGCTGGAAATGTAGGTATGTAGGTACAATTAAAAAAAAATTATAGGGAAACACGCTAGGGTATGTCAAAATAAATCCGAGACGATTGGCGGCCGTCGCGATATCAGTACCACCAAAATTTATCTTTGTGTCGGCGATGTTGAATTTATTAAAATACTTGTGACTACTATTTGTCGAGTAACACTTGGATTTATAAATAAATTCATATCCATACATATGTATTTAAGTACTTATGTATACAGAAGCAGGGATGCGGTGTCATATTTACAAATTTTACTAACTTTCAAAAAATTTTTTAATTATTTCAGTACGATTGTACCAAATTCTTTATTTATATTTTTTTAATACTTGTACTTGTTAATTAACTAAAAAGCAATTAACAAAACGCCAGAAGGTACAAAAAGAATATTAGTTGCTGGGATATGAATATAAAAGTAACATTTACAATATACTACGTTTATAACCTTTTTTTATTCGATTGTTCACAGTAGATGCAAATAGTCGGCTTCTCTCCTTGGTACGAAAATAAAATTTCCACATTTGCAGATGAATTTGGAATAAATAACATTTCTCCAGCAATTCTTTAAATATAGGAAAACATCGGTTGATTTACTTAATTTTCTAATACCTTCGAGCTAGGGGGTTAATCTCCCTTGTGCAAAAAAATAAGTGAACGTTAAAACCGGTTTTTCTATGGAACTTTTTTTTAATGTTCACTTCAAGCACGCATTATTTTTTACATAAGGTAATATATTTTATATATTTTAATGCTATTTTTGGCATGTAATATAATATAAAGAGATTCCAGTAGTGCTAAATGGGTCATTGCGGTGTTACGGTACTTTTGGCATTCAAATAGCGCTAAAATTATACAATTGTACCAACTTTTCCATCGCTGTACAAAAGCTTAAATCAACTACGGATAATTTACTTCAAAGCTGCCGGCTACTGTTTATTGACTTCGATTATTTTTACTCTTTTAATTACTTGTTTTTTTTGCCGATAGTATCGATAGTGGAAAAAACTATCGATATTTCATTTACAACAAAACTATCGATACTATCGATAGTACTATCAATAGTTTTGCAGCTCTAGTACTTGGTGGCTTATGATATTAGTAAAACAAGTGTCATGCTTGTTCTATCCAAGTAAAAATTAAATTAAAATTAAAGCTGAAATAAAATCTAAGAAAAGAGAACATAGACATTAGGGCGTTTCACAAAAAAAAAAATTTTGCAACTCTTGAAGCGGAATATTAAAGCTTGTGATCTAAAAGAATTTCGAAAATTTTTTGGGATTTTTTGAAGATGGGTACGGGGTAGCTGAAATAGATTTTATAAAAAAAAATGAGGTTATGGAGAAAAAATTTTTATATTATTTTTTTCTGGTGCTTTTTGTTCATACAACTAAACAATTCTCTTCTTAAGGATCCGATCCCACGACAAAAAAATTATTGGTGTGAAAAATTATTATATTAAGGACCACTTTTATAGTCCTAAAAGTGAAAAATCATTTTTCCTAGATTTCAAACCTCGATAACTTGAAAAGTTTTCAAAATTTTTTCAAGATGTAAAATGCTTTAGAAAGATAATTTAGATACCTTTTTTGTTATATATAAGTTTATATCTTACTTGTGAAAAAATGTTACAAAAAATAAAAAATAGACAAACAGAAATTATTTTTTATTTTTAAATTCACACTATTTGAATTTTAAAATATTTGAAGTAGCCCCTTTTTAAAATGTAACAAAATATACAAAAATAAAAATATTTCAGACTATTTGAAGTTTGCGATAGTTGAAGTCGGCCTTCTTTAAAAGTAATTAATTTGATGATTTTGTTTCTGCAAAGAAAAAACTTGAAAAACTATGTGTTGTGAATGATTTATCAGAAAGAGGCGTGTCGTCAGCTACAATATAAAAAAAAAAATGTCATTGAAAAAGCTGTTAAGAAACCAATTTGAAAATACTTCCACAGTTGTTCCACATTTAATGTTTAATGTATTGTAATTTTAGATACAAATTTACAGCCTTATTTATAAAACTTATTAAGGCTTTATAAAGGCTTTTTAAGAAAAATTTTGTATAAAAATTTGTTTTAAAAAGCCTTTACAAAGCCTTAATAACTTTTATAAATAAGGCTGTTACTTTTTAATTTTAATTTTTTCATTAAATATGTTGATTTTGTTTATTTAATATCTTTTGATTTTGTATGGGAATACAAATATATTGATGAAATGAATTTTTGATATTTTTATTAAAGAAATGTATTATAGATGTTTTTTTTACTTAACCAAGAATGAAACAATGAAATTCTTTTAATTTTCATAAAATTTGATAAATAAAAAAAATTTTCTCAAACTTTAATTTTTTTCTTATATTTTTCCAACAAGTAAAAATAAATCTATGTACCGAATGAAAGGTAATTTAAAGACCTTTTTAACGCATTTTACATCTTGAAAAAATGTTGAAAACTTTTTAAGTTATCGGGGTTTGAAATCTAGGAAAAATAATTTTTCACTTTTAGGACTATAAAAGTGGTCCTTAATATAATAATTTTTCACACCAATAATTTTTTTGTCGTGGGATCGGATCCTTAAGAAGAGAATTGTTTAGTTGTATAAACAAAAAGCACCAGAAAAAAATGATATAAAATTTTTTCTCCATAACCTCATTTTTTTGATAAAATCTATTTCAGCGACCCCGTACCCATCTTCAAAAAATCCAAAATTTTTTTCGAAATTCTTTTACATCACAAGCCTTAATATTCCGCTTCAAGTGTTGCAAAAATCGCAAAAAACGCCTTTGGTGAAACGCCCTAATGGACATAATAGTATTGCATTGAAAATATTAGGCAGTTGCTGCTACGACTATGAAATTTCTCAGAGTTGCTTAAATTTTTTTTTGACGAAAATAACAATGATGTTTTTAAATAATGATCTGATTTTGTAATTAAAAATTTTTTTTTGCTTCTTGAATAACTGAAGAAAAATTTTTGATTTGGTTTATTTTTTTAATTTATTATTTTTACTTTTATTAACTTAAAAATTCTTCTCCGATTTGCTGCAAAAAAAATATGTATAAATTACTATGTGTGTGAAGTTAGCTCCATCAGTCAGGGCTGTCATATGTGGCGATTTCTCGCCAAACGTGGCGATTTTAAAACTAGTTTGGCGTCCTAATATTCGATTTGGCGACATGGCGATATTTTGGCGTTTTATAAAAAAGTTGGCGATTTTTTTTGGCAATTTTTGGTGAGCCATGAACTGGCTTGAAAATCGTTAAATATTATTTTTATTATGGTATTTGTCTCGTGTAGATGGTGTGCTAAGAACATTTAATACTGGTACATATTTAAAGCAACCGTTTTAGAAAACTTGTGGAAATTTCTGCAACTCGTTGGTTGTCTTATGGAGCGGCTATTAGACGAATTTTGGAGCAATGGGTGGAGCTTAAACATCATTTTTCACTTATTTCGAAAGCCGAAAATCATAAGACTGCCCAAAATATATACAAAGAATTATGTGACGAAAAGACAAGACTTTTTTAGATATTTATAAATCCAATAGTAAATGAAATGAACCATTTAAATCTTGAATTTCAGTCAGGCATGCAGGCAGTATGCATCTTTTTATTCTAAATGGTTACGGATGGCGAATCTCATGGCGAACATCGTTGCTCAGACATATTATTCTGAAAATTTCAAAGAAATTTGTGTCGTTTTAGATAAACTTGATGACGATGAGGCAGAGTCTATACGCAATGCAAAATTATTGTTTCAAAAAGCGTCAATGAAATCTGATTTAGTTTATATAAAACATAATTTTGAATGCCTCTGCTCAAGCATCACCCGACTAGAAACTAAAGGACTTCCTATTAGTGAAAGTTTAGCTGTTATAGAACGTGTGAAAGAAAGTATTGAGAATACAAACCAAAATGTATTCATTGATAAATTCAACAAAGTTTTGAACAGAAACACAGGTCTGAAGACCTTAATCATAATTAAAAATGATATATATTTCAATAAAACCGAAACCGATGAATATATTGAAAATTTGTCCCAATCTGAAATACTCGTATTTAAATACGCTTCTGTTACATCTACTGATGTTGAACGCATATTTTCCATGTATTCATCTGTTTTATGTGACAATAACTAGAAGATCATTTCTTTTTGAAAATTTAAAAAAACAAATGATTGTTCATTATAATAACGATCTCTTTGAATAAAAATACTTTAAGGTAACAAAATTGTTGATTTTATTCTTGCATATTTTGCATATTTGTGCATATACCGTGCATATTTTGAAATTTTTTCGTTCTATTTCTGGCGCATATTTTGAATTTTTTTTTGCATATTTTAATTAGCCCTAGTTATAAGGATACGGCAGATATGTACAATTTTAAAAAACCTGCTTTGGCTGTACTTTACATAATATTTATTCCAACTAGTAGTGCGTGCGTTGAAAGGGTATTTTCAATAATGAACTCAACTAAAACGCGCTTCCGAAACAGCATGCAATATGAACTTCTTGACGCGTTATTACAAGTTATAAATTATATGAATTTAAATAGCACATGTTGCACTTCTTTTATACCTTCGCAAGATATGAACTACTTGAAGCCTTGGCTTTCGACCCCAATTGCCCGTATAACCCCACCTTTTCGATTTTGGCCGAAATTTCGACCACCAAAAAAAGCTTCCTTATACATATGAAAATGCTTTATTACACATTTTTGAAAGTCATATATCTCAAAAACTGTATTGTTTCTGAATACAATCTGTATAGTTCTGAAATATTTGAAGCCTTGGCTTTCGACCCACATTGCCCGTATAACCCCACCATTTCGATTTTGGCCGAAATTTTTACCACCAAAATAAGTCAATATTTACATTAATATTTTTGTTTGAAAATGTTATAAAATATCTGCCCTGTTAAGTTAACAGTGTACAAGTGAGAGATTTTTTCTTATTTCACAGTGTCTGAGCGAGACACATTTACCCATTATTGATGAAAAATTCTGGCATCACTGCCTATTATCATAGGCGCTGGAATTGAAACACACTGAGGGTGCGTATTGAGTATACCTAACCTGACCAGACATCCCGCTTTTCATAGTTCGATCCCGCCTAGAATTTCTATCCCGCTTCTTAGAATTTTAAAATTTTCAATCTCCATTCGATTTTTATTAAAGTGTTACTGATAAAAATTCATTCCAAATTTTGTTCAAGTGTAGTTATTACTTAACTAGCCAAAAACAAGCCTGTGTGTTTATTTTTGTTATTTTTTATATTCACTATTTTGTAGAATACAGTTCTCATTTTATTAACATAAATAGTCATGAAGAGTTTCAAAATTCTTACTGCATTAGTTTCCAAGATATTTTTTTAGATAAACATTTTCTCTATTTGTGAGGAGCCCATGCTCACTTGTCCAATCTCTTTCATCGGCAGAATCAGCCTCCATGCGTATGAAGAAGCAAACATCAGAAATTCTTCCGCCGCGAAGTATTTTATTCTTTACTCCTATACCTGCAATAACTGAAACAAATGTCTTGCCAAGAGTTAGAGTTAGAGTTTCTTTTAGAGGATTTCGCTGTAATAAAGCATTTGAAAAATCCCTAATGTCTTAAAAGTTCTTGTAAGTGGTCTTGTGCAGGACTCTAATATGTACATACAAATGTTTAGCAACTAGGACACGTGCTTAACACTCTCACCATTTCTTTTTTATACAAAAACTTACAGATAGCCCAATGAAAAAAGTTGATCAGAAGTAATAACATTGTATTATGTATAAGTAAGGCAATGTGAGATCGCGTGACTGTCAATTGTATTCTAAAAGAGTAAAAGAAATCAACATGCTAGTATAAGTGAATAAAATATGGCAGTATTGCACTTGTTTCAGATCTAAGGAATCTTTACAATAATTTTACAATTAAAGGAGAAATAAAAATATAAAATATAATATTAAAAAAAAAAAAACAAGTTTGCATAAAAATAAAAAAATACCATTTAGCAAGTCGCTTGAGGCCGTGAAAGTGATGTCAAAAGCTAACTGTCAAAAGTTGTAAAGAAAGGTTGTGCTGCTTCCTACAATTTATTTATTTAATGAGTTTAATGTCCATATAATATTTATTTTATTAAAATTTAACACGTTTTTCTTCCGATATAAATACAATTTAAGAAGCAAAAACAAAAAGAAACAATTTTAAAATGAAAATGAAATTTAAATTATTTTTACTGCAATAAGAAGCTTGAGCCAAAATTGCGTGTTGTATGCAATGTATGTACATATGTATTTATGTATGTATGTATGTATGTATGTATGTATGTGTGTATATACTTCTTTGTTTTAAAATTCAATATGTTATTGAGGTTGAGTGGAAAAACATGGGTGGGAAAATTGGTTCTTGTTCAAATTTTTTGCCCCAAACAATTTTAATATTCATTAAAGTCAAATTAAATGTCTCATTGTTATTGGAAAAACTCATATATTTTCAAATTACACATCCACAGTTCTGCTAGCATTTTTAAACCTACCACGGATTTTCTGACAATCAAGTGTAAATAAAAAGTGATATGTGTTTTTTTTTAACCAGGTTGGATTTCTTGTTTAACAAACAAATGTTTGCTTTGTCTTGTGTAAATATTGTCTATGAAATGATGACGATATCATGGCGCATCAATTGAGGCAATCAAATTTTTAAATCGCAAGATTCTTAAATTTTTATAACTAGTATTTTAAGAAACATATAATTTTATGTAAATATGGATTTGAATGCCTCAACATTGTCAAATACTAGGTTAGGTTTGGTTGAAAGAGGGGCAAACAATATTCACCCAACCAGTTTCGGTTTACACTTATGTTGCTGTAATGCTGTGTACGGACGCTTGTCAGATCTTAAAATATTGTCAGTAAAATGTACTAAAAATTTATTAAGCGGCCCACACACTTGCAATATAATTGTGCAACTTTTTGTATTTTACAATAATATCACCAATTTGTATTTCATATTCGAAGGTGGCACAATATATTGACAAATATATTTTTATTGTACCATCAAGGCAATTGTGTACTATAGCTCAAAACGACAATAATATGTGCAACAAAATATGCAATAATATTGTATAAAGGATGGGCCGCTTTAAAGCCCTGTAAACTGACAATTTTTGTCTGAAAGCGTTGATAGACAAAGCATTGTAAGTCTATTGCAAAACTACCAGCTAACAACAAATTGTATGAGCACATTTGGGTGACATTGTCAAATTATTGTCACATATTTGTCAGACATTTTATTATTGTCAGATGTGCGACAATAACACCATTCTATTGGCGATACTGCACGCGCTTGTTTTTAAAGAAAGAAAAGGAAAGCGCAAAAATTTTAATAAAATTATATAAGACCATAAGCCCAATTCACAGTCTTGTGCAAATGGTCTTGCATCGTAGCATGTGCAAAATTGTATAGTATATTGCTACTCACCACTAAGAACTGTTAAGTGTCGCACATCTGACAATAATAAAACGTCTGACAAATGGTGGTGCAGGAAAGCTTCATTCTTATACAACTCTGCTTTTTGTACGTTTTTTTTATAAGGTAGTGTTGCAGCGCCGCTCGTGTCAATGAGGCGTATTAAATTTTTTGAAGCTGTGCTTAGTAGCATTTTATGAGTTATTTTACTTCACCGATGATTCTGCTACACAATACCGACGAAAGAGGGCGCTCTGATATTACATTAGGATTAGTATCTGCTGAAGCCAGAACTTGAACATTTTTTCCTACAGCAACTGACACAAAGGGATACTAATGCACATCAGAAAAATGCGTGGTATTGTTAATTCATGACTTTGTCGGTGACCGGGCTCGAACCCAGAACCTTCGGTTTTATAATCAACGTGCTAACTACTTCAGCCAAAGCCTCAATTTCAATTTCTGTCATATGCTTTGAGCCTAGCAACGCATAACAACAAATCTGACAATTTTACACCAAAGGTGCCTTTTCATCCTATTGTTTTCGCTACGATGACTGTCCGTACGTCTGTCTGCTTTCTCGAGAACTAAGAGCTACGGATCTGAGAATTTCGCAGAATATGTAAAAATTTTGTCGTTAGAACCACAAATATATGACAGCTAAAAACTTAAGAGTACATATTCTAAAGCGAGCATGAAAAAATATTGGAATCGTAATATAATATACAGACAATTATATATACGAGTAGACACTTGAAATTTTCAAAGTTAGTATATTTTTGGTGCAGGTTATGCAGATTAATACTGAAATTTAAAATAAATGAAAATCAAAAGGGTATTCTAATTCTTTTGGCAACTTGCTGTATCTTGGAAACCGTAAAAGGCAAACTTGAAATGTTCAAAAACTGTTAAACAGAAAAACTACTAAATAAAAAAGTGCCGAAACGATAAATCGTAAAAATTAAAAAAGCACTTAAATGAAAAATACATATCATCAAAAATAAAATCAATCGCTAAAATTAAAAAAATCACCAAAAGTAAAAAAAATTCGCAAAAACCGAAAAAAATCGCGAAAAAAAACTAAAAATTAGTCGCTGTTACTGAAAATATCGTCAATTAACGAAAAAATCGCCGACGCGAAAAAAGCGTCAAAACTAAAAAAAAAAACAAAAAAAGGTCGCGAAAAACGAGAAAAAACTGCCTAGGATGAAAAAAGTGCCAAAATGAAATAATCACTAAAACTAAAATAATTTGCAAAAACCAAAAAAATTCCAAATAGCGCCAAAACTAAGAAAAGGTGTCATAACTAAAAAATCGCCAATAGGTTAAAATTCGTATAGTATTACATGTCCGTACGGAACCATGTGATCTAAAAATTTTTTGGCTTACGATATTGTCAGCTAAATTTATTGTCATACAATTGTCTGACAACCACAATGGACCCAATAGGGTATCCGAGTGATGGTGCGGTATAGCACCACCCTACCTAACCATCGTCTGGCAATTTGGGCACATTTGATACAACCGTGTGAACTGAAAATCTACCTTGTGATGCAATTTTTTGATTGTCAGTACATTGTCAAATTGCAAGATCTGACAATCGTATTATATTACTAAAATTAATTGTGTTTACATCGATAATTAATTTCTCAATTATTTTCGTTTATAAATTGCTCCCATTTATAACTATGGGCTTATTATAATAAACTAAGTATTACTTCTCAGAACTGACAATATATTATACAAATCAAATATTATAAAGGGAAAATTCAAGTCAAGTCCTAAAGGAATTTTTTCCCTAGACATTCAGTAAACCCGAAAATACCTGATAACAAATTGCACAAGGATAAGAGCACTTAATAATATTACAACTACCTACTGAGTTATTGTAATGTTACATTTTGTAACAATTATGTGAATATGTATGTACATATGTATGTATGTATATATGTATGTTGTTTAAAACACCCATAATTTTCTTTGTAGCCGCTTTGTAGTGCCTTTGAAGTGTGTCGTTTTGTCGATCCTCCTATTAATTTATTTTTATTAATGTGCTCTGGTAACGAGTTGCAAAATGCTTTCTTTATCTGTAATCAAAAGATTACGAGTGAGATGGTTTTGAGTTGTTTTAATATATTGTTTAGCTTGTGTATTCTTGAAAGATGCAATGTTTTGCCAACATGGTGTGTGTGACACTGTTGGGTTTCCAAACAACAAAATAATATGAAATTATTGATTTCTATCATTGATAGAATTTGTGATATTTGTTGTTAAATAGTTTTGGATTTTCTTTCTTTTTGCTGCACAATCTTAGTGGCGCCGGTATAAATATTTTAAATATTTTTTGTCTGTATGCTCAAAAATTTTGCTTGTGGGATTATATTAAAATTCGGACGTATATAAAGTGTAAATATAAATTTTAGATTGATTAATCAGTGTGACTGAATATACGAGGATTATACTGTACCAAATTCTTCAACTTATACACAGAAAAAAATACCAATGTGAAATCAACATGCAACAAGTGTGATTCAAATTCATTTATGGTGTTTATTTCCTTTGTTCATAGCTGCAATAAACTTTCGTGCTTAGGTGTGCCAGTTGTTTTTATATTGTTGTTGTTTTTTTATGTTTGTAAACAGCCGACAAACTGCTGCTGGCTGGTAGGCAGCGTACTAGTTTTGCAGTCGGAGAATCGCTGGTGAGAGTGCTGGACTCAAGTCAAAGAATTTTGTTTACCTAAAACTTTTCAAATAAATTGTAAGTTATATGATAAATGAAATAATATTTTTTTTTTTTTTTTTTTTTTAATGCATGTTTATTATTTATTGTATCTTCAAATATAAACTAACAATAAGTATTCAAATCTTAAATCTATAAAAAAAAATTATTAGGCCCGACCAATGTCGGACATAAGCTTAGTGATAGTTATTAATAATACATAAGTAGTGATAAGCAACAAAAAGAAAAAGGTATTTTCAAGCAGCTTCATCATCTAGAGTGTTGAATATTAGAGCCCGTGTATCTCTCTTTTTTAAGCGGATGTGTCCAGTAAAGTTCAAAATATTACGAGCAAGCGGATTAGGATGTGACTCGAGTTTTGTTAGGTATTTGCCTGCGTATTTTGCAATTTCTTCAGTCACTAGTGGCATATTCAAATCGCGATGTATATTTGAATTTTTGATGTACCATGGAGCCGATGTTATCATGCGTAAAATTTTATTTTGCCTTCGTTGAATTTTCTCTACATTTGAAGCTGAAGCAGTGCCCCATAGTTGAATTCCGTAACACCATATTGGCTTTAAAAGCGACTTGTATATTAAAAGTTTGCAGTCTAGGCTAAGTGTTGAATTTTTACCAATCAGCCAATGTACCTGAGTTAATTTAAGTTTCATTTGAGTTAACTTAGAGTCAATGTGGTGTTTCCATGTAAGTCGTCGATCAAGGTGTATACCAAGATATTTCACATGTGAATGTTGAGGAACAACTTGATTGTTAATCCGAATGGGGGAGCAAGTATCTCTTCTTAGGGTGAACGTTATATGGACACACTTTTGTTCATTGACTTTAATTCTCCATAAGTTTAACCAAAGCTCCATCTGGCTAATGTGTTCCTGAAGTTTGCGGGATGCCTCATCAGGGTTTTCGTGCATACTAAGGCAAATCGTCGGCAAATGTGGAAGTATGAATACTACTGCTCACAGGCATATCACAAGTATAAATCAAATATAAAACTGGTCCCAGTATGCTCCCCTGTGGCACACCGGATGAAATAGTTTCAGGCCTACTCGTAAAGTCTCCTTCCACAACAGTGAACTTACGGGAAATAATGTAACTTCCCAAAAGATTTAAAATGTTTATTGGTAAGTAAGTCTTCAATTTTAAAATTAGGCCTTCATGCCACACTTTATCAAATGCCTGGGAAACGTCAATAAAGAGCGCAGAGCAATACTTTTTTTCCTCAAAAGTTCTTCTTATAAATTGAACCAGTCTGTGAGTTTGTTCAATGGTGCTATGCTGACTTCTAAAACCAAATTGATGGTCTGGTATGCACCCACTACTAATTAGAATTTGGGACAATTTTGTTTTGAGCAGTTTTTCGAAAAGCTTTGACATAGTTGATAGTAGACTTATTGGCCTATATGACTCAGCCTTGGTTAGATCTTTGCCCGGCTTTGGAATCATTTTAACCTTGGCAAGCTTCCAGCTGTGTGGATAATACTCCAGTCGTAAAATGGCATTAAATATAAATAATAGGATTCTCATTGCAATACGAGGCAAGTTCATAAGCATCTGGTTACTAATTCCATCAATACCCGGAGCTTTCTTCGGGTTGAGTTCGGCAATTAATTTTTGTAAATCACGCGTCTTAAACTTTATGTGTTGAGGGGGTAGAGCGACTACATTCGGCAAATCAGCAACACCAGTACATATGTTTGGCGTAAAAACGGATTTTAAGTGCACAGCAAATATTTTACCTTTTTCAGTATCGCTTCTTGCCCAACTTCCGGTAGATGTGCGTAGAGGTGGCTTATACTCAATGGGTGTTTTAAGCTTTCTAGCAGCGCGCCACAAAGAGTAATTAGATGCTGGTGTGACATCAAGACCTTCCAGATAATTTTTAAGAGATGCAGTTTTTTCAGATGCAAGCAACTCTTGGAGTCGTTTAGTGCACTCTTTAAATCTGATTTTATTTTGTGGTGATCTGTGCTGTTGCCATTCCCTTCTAGCTCTTCTTTTTTCACGTACGAGACGTTCAATGTCTGTAGAATAAATGTTATTAAACCCAGTCTGCGGATGGGAGATAGTGGCATGTTCAGCAGCCTGTTTAATATTCTCGCTGAGATTGGCAATGTTAGATTCAATATCATCGGATGTTCTAAGCGTAATGTTTTCCGTACAATGACTACTGAGATATTTTTTGAACCCCAGCCAATTAACACGATTGATCATCTTCACATATGGGTCAGGTAAGTTACTTCTTAATGGACTACAAATTGTAATGATCGTCGGAGAGTGACCGGACGAAAGATCAAGAGAAGCTTGAACTTGAATTAAATCCCTAGAGATATTTTTTATGACGCCAAAATCTATAACATCCGGAATTTTTTGTATGTCAGTAGGCCAATAAGTGGGCTCCCCACTCGAAATGACATCCAAGCCCATTTTTGAAATAGTGTTGAACAATGCTCGACCTCTGGGGGTAATAAGACGCGAACCCCAGAACGTATGCTTAGCATTGTAGTCGCCAGCTGCTACAAAACAAGGTCCAGGAGATTTGTAGAAATCCTCATATTGATTCTCAGTGATTGAAAATCTGGGAGGGGAGTAAATTGATGATATAACAAAATTTGTACAAAAACTTTCAATGCCAATATTTGTTGATTGTAGGTGTTCTTCACAAATGTTATCAAGAACATAGTGCTTGAGTCTTGACTTTATTAGAATTGCTGATCCACCGCAAGCCCTTCCTCTAGGGTCCTTTGTATCATATATAGTGTAGCCATACATTTTAAAAAGACTTCTCGAAGTCAAATGAGTCTCAGATACTAACATTACATCAATATTTTTTTCCGTGAGGAAGTGCTCAAGTTCATTTTTATATTGGCGAATGCCGTTTGCGTTCCAGAAACATATTGTTAACGTGTTCATGGCTTATTAATTAATGCTTGAAGCAGAGTATTCTGCATTCGCAGCATTTCTTGCATCATGCTAGTCATATTTGTTGTAAAATTGTTTATAGTTTGCACCAGATTTTCAATAGTAGCTTCAAGGCGATTAAAATTAAAGCTTGCGTCAGTATTTTTGAATTATTTGGCGGGGAAACATTTTGTGTGGGAATTGAATTTGTCTTAGCAGCATCTGCATACGATACACGGGAAGTAACTGGTTGGCTCATTTGCGCAAAAGTGGCAGAGTAAGCGTTTGCTGATTGAGCTGGAGCTAATTTAGGTTTTTGCACCATAGTCTTCTTTACGAAAGAGTACACAGGACAACCTCTGTAGTTAGCGGTGTGTGTGTGAAATAATATGTAATTAAAAATTTAAAGAATATTTAAAGTTGCTGTGGCTGCAGGGGTAAGCACGTTGACTACCATGCCATGAGTTCCGAGTTCCAATCTTGGCCGGGGAAGCCAACTATATAACAAACAAAAATTTTTCTGATGTCTATCAGAAAACCATACGTAAGTTAAATATTTAATAAAACAGATTTACTACATTAAATTAAATTCACGTTGTTCCCACGTAAAATAACTTTGATTCAACATGATTCTTCATTTTGATTTTAACTGCACGTAAATGTCAAATCAGCGTTAAAATTTCAAAAGGACTAATTTTCTTTGAAAATTACAATAAATCATGTTAGATTAACATGAAACACATATGAAGCAAAATCATTGCCGAAAAAGATTAGATTAACCTTGTTTACGTAGGCTTTAAGTTGAAATTTTTCTGTGTGTAGGGATTCGTTTTATGTTCTCTTCATATCAAAAATATTACAAAAAATAAAACAGAAGATATTCACATCTTCGTAACGAAAACATAAACAAAGCGGCAACTCTGTTCAGGCTATATATGTACATTTTGTCTCCTTAAGAATTAAATGGAATTTTGGTATTTTCTACATTATTTTAATAATTTTCACTTTAATCATTAAATAACAGTTATAAATTAAAAAAATATATTACTATTTGACTATTTGCAAGGAAAATAAATCATGTTCGAGACTTCGTCGTTTCTATAGTAACGAAATATTTTATAGTTTGTGATAAAATCTACTGTACTTAAACAATAGAGTTTACAGGCAATTGCACAAAATCAAAAACAAGCAGAAAAGACAAATTTTAAATTTTACGCATGTCGGATACGCCAATAACTCTTTTATTGCAACCTTAAGATGCAAGTATGCATTATAATCAAAACTGATATGAAAGTGTGTAGGAATACATGTACATATGTATTTGGAAAATACTTACAGAAAAGAAATAAACTTTATCGCATTTAAATGATAACAGTAGCATGCATACAAACAAAATTTTTCGTTGCACACATTTAAAAAAGGTAAATACACACAATTTGTAAAAAGGCAGGTGTAATCGAAAGGCGTTCGTAAAACAAATGTCACAACTCGTTTACATAAAATCGCTAAAGACAAATAGTAGGCCACCGTATGCGTACGATCGGCAGACGCTGCAAAGAGTGTGTTATTTTTTAAGAGTATCATTTGATTGTACTAAAATACATATCGAATTTTAAATTGTTAAAAAGAAAGTAAAAAACCTTAATTTTTATTTGAAGGATCAAGACATGGCATTTATATTTGAAAATTTGTTTCGGGCATATGGCCATCGTGACTATTCTTAATGAATCGCATTCTGGACGTCCAATTTCGGACCAATTTTTCGAGCAGTGCTGGCCATATGTCATGAATAACACTAACAATGTTGGCCTCAAAGGCGTGATTTGTTGCTGGAATTCACTTGGGCCCGTATGAAATACTCGAGAGCTCGCAAAACGCATGACCTGGGAGACCATTGACAGTTCAAATCAAGTTATCGTCAAACTTTAATTTCAACAAGTCGATGGTTACGGTCGCCGTATGGCACTTAGCGATTTAAGGATATCTATTGATCTCCGACTCCGACTTAATAGTTGAAGAAATAAGGTCCAATGATGCCTAAAAGGAACCTCATCGCCGAACACACGAAGTCGTCTATAAGTTGCGCGGACTAATGACTGATTTTCAAAGTAAATCTGCTCAATTACAAAAAAAAAATACCAGTGTAAAATCACCATGCAAAATTTTTTATTGGAAGTCATGTTAAATTTATTTCAAATAATATGTTGTGTAACTTGTTCTTGTTTTTGTTGTTGTTTGCCTTGATGTTCGTTAACAGCCGGCAAACTTCGCTTTACTTACGAAAACTTCCTATTGCTGACTAGTGTAGGCAGTGTTATAGTCTTATGGTCTGAGGACCAGATGTTTCAATCCTGCTGACAAGCCAAATTAGCTTTGAAGTTCGTGTATTTTCAACTATAACTTTAATTTCAAATATTGAATCATATTGAATGAAATTTTAATTAATTATGCTATTTATTTACCCCGATATTCATAAAAAAAATGAATTTGAAATCCGTTTTAGGAAAATTTTGTATGAAAAATTTGAAATAAAATACATTTCAAATTCATTTAAAATTTTATGAATATGGGGGTTAGTGTATATGTAGCGGTAAGCGCAATGAGTTCGAGTTCTATTCTTGGCCAAGTAAGCCAGCTGTGGTAATATATACAATCATGTAAGTTAAATAATTAAAAAAATAAAATGACTGCATTAAATGAACTCATGTTGTTTCAACTCGAAATAATTTTGATTTAACATGGTTCTTCATGTTATTTCAGTATAAAATTCACGTTATTTCAACTTGAAAAACTTTTATTCAACATGATTCTTCATTTTGATTTTACTGTATTGGCATGTTAAATCAACATGAAATAAAGTTATTTCATTTCTTTGAAGTTTCCTGTAAATAATGTTGAATTAGGTTAGGTTAGCAGGTTGTTGGTAAGGATGGCCCACCTCACTTGAGTCCAATGCAATGATCCTTTTGTGTTAACTGAGAGAGAGATTAAAAAAGAGTGTGGGGTGGGGGGAAAGAGTGAAAAAGGGTGATGTAGAAAAGAGATAATTAGTTGTTATAGAGAAGGTGAGAGTGGGTCAAGAATTGAATAGGGGCAGTCAGCGGCTATGCCAGCCACTGCTCCTAATATTAAGGCTCAAATCTTTGAGTTCAATTTCCGATAACTCGGATAGGTTACTGAAGAATAATCTGCGAAAGAAGTGCAGATGGAGATCTTCCAGAGCGGGACAAAAGCAGAGGATGTGCAAAATACTTTCCTCTTCCTACTCATCATTGCAACTGAAGCAGTAGTCATTATACGGTAGACGCTTAGCATGGGTTCCGAAAGCGCAGTGACTGTTCAGATTGGGCACGGTATTCCTCAAGTGCTTGCTAGTGAAGTTCATGAAGTTTTTCGTTCTGTGGGAGTTTAGGCGAGGCCAGAAAGTCCTCGCTATTGCGCAGGTGAGCTCATTGTGCCATCTGTCTTGAGCTGATTAAAGAAAAGCAACATCTGTGGGAGACCACAGAGATTCTCGATATCGACTTCTCTGAGTAATGTTCCCCTACTTTGCCAGGTCATCCGCAACTATCTTGCCTGAAATAGTTCCGTGTCGCCGCAATCCGTTTAATATGATACGTGAGTGCTGCGCGATCCTATCCAGGACTTTACGACATTCTAGGCCAAGAAAAGAATGTAGTATACACACCTATGAAGGACTTAATTGCAGACTGGCTATCAGTTATAAGATGGATATCGCTGTTTGAAATCCAATATAACCTTAGCCAGTGTATCGCTCTTTTAATGGCAGATATCTCTGCTGTAACACACTACATTCCAAGCTCCAAAATATATAGGCCCACCATTCCAATCATTTTTTTAAACCATCCGTGAAAACCTGTACGGCTCCAATCAGTGGGGAATTCGAAAATTTCTGCTGAAGTAGGTTTTCGGAGTGCAGTAGTCAATAAGATCCGGTATGTTATTTACTGTATTTAAAACGCTAGCATGACCCCAAGATCGGTGGTTCCATGCATCTGTTGCATTTAGTCTGACGGTGGTACGTATAGCCTAGCTTCCTAGCCATTAAGTCCACTGGAAGCCAACTCAACATAGCGAGGAGCACCTGTTATCATAAGTGCCAATTTGCGGAAAATTCCCTTTAGGCGGGACTGATTACTCTGATTACTGAAATTCCATAAAATAATATATAACAATTTCTAGTATCCAACCGACACCCTTAGCACTTATTTCCCAAGTATGAAGCAAAATCATCGCCAAAAAATTTTAAATTAATCTTGTTTTCATAAATTTTAATATGAAATTGTTACCCCTTTAGCGATGTGTAAGCGTCAATCTGGTTATGATTACGATTTTGTAGATCATACCAATCATCAGAGCGCATGACTTTCTTGTTTTCTGTTGAACATTTTCATATAGAGGGAGTCTATACCAGGGTTGTATTTTCCCAATAGTTGGACGTACGATTGTGTAGGATAGTGAATCCTAACCTCGATTGGTTTAATTTTTTTAATAGACTTCAAAAAAAGGAGGAGGTTAACAATTGTTTTTTTTTTTTGGGGGGGGGGGGTTTACTTCAAAACTCGGTACATTTCCCAACGATTGTAAAAATTCCTTTTTTGTCTGAGAGGTTATAGCTTTCTATTGTAAAAAAGTAGGCGAGGACACGCCCATAATTTTTTAAAATTTAGTTTTATGATATTCTACTTATTTGATTGCTGCGAAACCTATCAAACACCTTAGTTTCTTGTAATTACACAATTTGAATGTTGAAAAAAATGGGCGGGCTTACGCCCACTAAAATTTATTACAATATTTCACGCGGTTCTACCTAACAGATTCTTGCGCAAATTACCACACATCTTGAGCTCCAAAATAGACACAGTCCTCCATTTAAAGAAATAGTTGGAGTCTCGCCCATTAAAATTTAATATTTTATTTTAAGTGGTTCTACTTTACCGATTTTTACAAGATTTTACAATACGCACCCTGAGCTCTGAAAGCACACAAAATTTTGCATTTAAAAAATGGGACGGGGCACGCCCGTTCACGTACTTTTTTTGTCTTCTATTAGAGCTTTGCATTGAAGTCTTTTTTTTAAATAATTATTTTTTTTTCATTTCAACCAATTTGTCATTTACTAGTTGGAATTGAACTCATTCCTTTAAATTTCCTCACACATTGATCTTAAAGTTGCAGTTGCATAAAATATGCATTTTCAATACTATAAGATACGAGTAGCTGAATAAAAATGTAACGGGGAGAAGTTATTTTTTAGTATTTTTTTAAACAATTGAGGGTGAGTCCGGAATTGTCATGTACATATTTAGATAAAGTTTGGAACAAGTGCAAAAAGGTTGGTTACTTTATTGAAACCTATAAATTTAATTTTTATTGCTAGTGTGTGGTGGTTACTCGTTTCTGTGCGGTTTATTGTGTGATATTCTTGTTCGTATCTATCTACTGCTACTTGTCAATTGTTTGAATCGATAACACAGCACCATCAGCGGTAGAGGTCTGGTGTGCCTGCTTTTCTAATATAATTCGGTTGTTTGACAGTTTTTATTAAAGATGATCATAAAGATTGCTAATCGTTCATGCCTTTACACTGCACAATTGTTGGGTAGTTTTTTTTCTGTCTTCTTCCAATTCCTGTTGAGAACATTTGACAATATTGAGGTTTACCTTTTAATAGTTTGTGCGCAAATTTGTCGGTTTAGTTTCTTCATTCTTGTTGTTTTGTGTTTTTGGGGTGTGCTGCTACTTACTTCTATTGTAGTTCTTTTGTTATTTAAACCTTTTAACGTGTACTTTGTTTTATATTTATCTATGTAACTATTGTTATGGTGAATATTATAGGTGTATAAAAAAATTTATGAGCTTCTGATGAAGGTGGTTAAAAAAATCAACGCCTTACAAGGTTTTGATACCTTTAGATGCACAAAGGAGATTGTTGTTTGGAGCCGAGTGAGCTGAAAACTTACTTTCTCTTCTCAACAACCTATCAACTCAAAGTCGTGTAATACGTGAGGTTTGGGAAATACATTTTTCTTTGTTTGTAGAAGAACTTCGAAGAATTTTCCATCTTAAGTGTAACAAAAATAGGCAAATTAACTGATATGCGCATAATTATTAAAGAACAAACGACAATAGCCAGACTGTTGTAAATTTATAAGGTGGTAAATTTGAGCTTTCATTACAAAAAAGCTGTCGTCAGCAAATTGTAATACATTGAATGAAAACAATTCACATATTCCATTTGCACTGAAAAATTAGTGTATAAAGCTGAAATTTGCACCCACTAGCATCACACGCAGGCGACCAAACACAAAAACTCTGATGATAAAGGCGTGGTGGCCTTGAAACGCTTACTGTTCAACCCGGCGATTCCAGGGTTTTTCCTTATTGAATCCCTTTCAAGCCGACTCACAACCTCCATGTGGCAACATTGTTAAATCATGACACCCGTTATAATTCTTGCAACTGCACAAGCAATCGAAGAAACTCTTATAAATTGGGCTTGCCTCCCACCAGCAGAAAGAGAAGCGTTTACCACTACTAATTGCTATTGATAAATGCCAGGGAATTGGAGACCACCAAGTGAATTAATAGTTTTCAAATAACCACTTTATTCTGCCTAATCACGCGCAAAACAATTACGATTTCACTCTTATCACAAAAAAAAAGTTAAAGAAATAACGAGCCTCCCTTAAACAATTGATGTGCCGCTATTAAAAGCAATAAATATTTCAATAAAAATATCTTTTACATTTCACCCTGTTTGTACACGGGAAATACGCTTCAATTAATATTGTGTTAGAAAAAGTATAGATTGCATAAAATTGGAAAAATACTAAAGGATACTAAAGGTAGCCTAAAAAAATTAAAGGTTGCATAATAGGAAAAAAAATATTAAAGGCTGATGCACACATAATCCATCATACGTAGGTTGATGTAGGTTGACTCAAACAGTTGAACAGCTTCAACAAGTTTGTTCTACATTTTATTTATTTAACTTAAGTTTTTTTATTTATTTTTTTATTTGTATTATGTTTTAATTTTTAAGCCATATAATGCAAAAGCTAAATCAAAACAAAGCAAAAAACCAATAGATAGCAGTCAAACTACTTAGCGTACGCTAAATGTTGCCCAACAAGTATTTCTCAACTTCTTTATCAGTTGAAAAAGCTGACGCACCGTAGTTCAGAATAAGTTTTCTTCTGCCAAAACCTATATTTTTTCTTGAAATAGATTCTCAAAGTTTTTACACCATCAGAAAGGAAACATATCAAAACTAAGATAGCCAAGAGATTTGTTCAAAATATTTGCAATAGTGGTCGTGGCATGCTGCTAAACACAAAGTTGAAAGTGTCTTCTTTAAGCTAATTTATACCTTTGCGTCCGTCACGACCCGCCCGTGGAAGACTTTTTTATTTTAATGAAAATGCTCGAAAAATTAAGATGTTATCTATGAGGGTGGACTATTAACTCAGTGTCTTTTTTGATTTCCCGCCTCTTGATTGAAATGGCAACACTGCTCCTATCAAGAGGCAAGTGTCAGTTGACTCCTGTCTAAATTTGAACAAGTTGTGTCATTTGATTTGTGTTTGGCAGCCGTTGATAACAGACTACCTCGCCTTTTGAGAAGCAAATGAAAAAAGTGAATTTCGTGTGCTCATTAAACATTATTTTTTGCGAAAAAAAACCGTCAATCACACCAAGGAAAAGCTCGATAAATACCATGGCGACTCTGCACCATCGATTTCAATGGTAAAAGCGTAGTTTACTGGCTTTCGTTGTGGTCGCACAAGTACAAATGACGCTGAACATTCTGGACGGCCAATTGAGCTCAGTACACCCGAAAATGTTGAAAAAATCCACGATATGGTGTTGGCCGATCGAAGAGTAAAAGTGGGTGAGATTGTTGATGCCATAGGCATTTCATATGGCAGTATGGTTTCGATTTTAAATGATCAGCTGGGTTTAAGAAAGTTGTCTGCAATATAGGTGCCGCATTTACTCTTAATTGACCATAAACGTAATCGTGTGACAACTTCAAAGGTTTGTTTGGAGTTGTTTGACCGCAATCCGAATGCATTTGCAATCCGAATAAGTTTTTGCGCAGTTTTGTAACTGTGGGTGAAACATGGATCCATTACTGTGCTCCGGAGACCAAGCAGCATTCTAAACCTGCTCCGAAGAAGGCCAGGGTGAGTTTGTCGGCCAATAAAGTGATGGCAACAATTTTTTGGGATGCATGAGGGATAATGCTAATCGATTACTTTCAAAAGGGAAAAACAAGAAACGTCGAATATCATGCCAACTTATTAGACCGATTTAATGAGAATTTAAAAAGAAAACGACCCCATATGTCCAAGAGAAAAAGTTCTTTTTCATCATGATAATGCACGAGTGGACACGTGTGCAGTCTTAATGGCAAGACTCTATGAATTGGGCTACGAATCGGTACCCCATCCGCCATATTCTCCGGATTTAGCCCATAGTGACTACTTCCTATTTCCAAACCTAAAGAAATGTCTCTGTTGAAAAAGATTTAGCTCCAACGATGAAATTATTACCTATTTTAAGGACCTCGAAAAATCTTATTTTTTGGAAGGGATACAAAAACTGGAGAAACGTTGGAAAATAAATTTTTGTTTTGCAATAAAACTGTGTTTCATTAAAAAAAAGAATTACAAAAAATATTAATTAGCTCAAAAGTTACGAAATTTTGTTCAATGAAAAATGATTCTGAACCACTGTGCGACGTATATCATGCGATAGATTGTATGTGGCTTGTTAGAGCGATAGGAACTTTTTCATTTGTATTTATTTTTAGATAAAACTCAAAAATAAAAAGTAGAAAAATTATAAGTAAATCGTAAAAATAGTATTAGGTGTGCATACACATAATAAAATGCTAAAAATTATTTACAAAAATTTATTACAAAATAAAATCATATAAATTGTTTCTTGGTGGGCACGCTTGTTAGCTGCCAAATCATCCATCCAAAATGTGGATTTCACAATGACGCATTTAAAAAAAGGACAAGCATGAAGAGCCGGCGCTAGCAGTTAAAAAATAAATTTTAAGTAAATGGGCGTCACCTCTTTTTAGTACATACTGCAACAATTGAAGGAGAAAATTCAGCAAATAAAAACTAAAACCTTCATTCACCTTCACATGTTGTAAATTTATGTGTATAGTTCAATTCCAAGAGTCATAAACAATATTTTTTTTGGATTGAGGCAGTAAATGTGTTTCGCTTCTATTACCGTAACAAATTTGACTTTTCGTATTACTGCTAAATGAAAATGAAAGTAAATTGGTGCTTTTAGTTCATTAATTTCTTAATAGGTTTTGTTGTTTTTTTTTTGTTTTTTTTTGTTTTAGGTTAACAATAGAACAATAGAAATGTGAAAATGGATAAACTCGGTGCGCTTTATTGGCCCCTGAATAATTTTTATTTTCAAGCTTGATGTTTGCAAATACTGTGACAGATGACAATGTGATTGGTGACACAATCAGGAATAATTTGCAGGCATCTAATACCTCTTACTTTGGACCCAAGTGAGCTGTGAACTTACTTTCTCTTCTCAGCACCCCAAATTATTGTTCAATTAAGTCATATTATGTTCACTAGCAGCTCGGTAGACATTTACGATTAAAGTAATTTCTCCAAAATGTACGGTTTTTGGTGCAGTAACTAGTTTAACCCTCCGATAACCAGTAATTCTTTCTAGGTTCAATAACCGACAAGTTCTCTGGAGAGTTTTTTCCTCAATCGTATATTTCAACACTACTTCCAACGCAAAAAAGCGAGAAAATAAAATGTCAACAAACAAGCAAAACAACAAGCTTCCTAATGCGGTGATGCCACGTATTATGTACTTTTATTTTCCCAAGAAATTTATGATTGGAATAATTTTTTCTCGAGAAAATTATTTTCCGTGAGAAATACATTTCGAGGCATTATTCATAATTGGGCTGAAAATTTTGTTGATATAAGTTGCAACAACATTTTACAGTAAATATATAGCAAATGAAATCTGAGTGATTTTAATATATATATATATATATATATATATATATATATACTCTTACGATCGAATATTAATGTTGGTAACAAAGCCAAATTGAATTTTTTTGTTTTTAATACAAATGTTCGATCGAACTTATCATTCGCATTTAGAGAAACAGGTCATATCTTCGATTCGATAGTTTAATTATTTGTAATAAATAAATTCAAACAAAAAGTTTTTGGACGTCAAATTTCTCAAAATCAGTGGCCAATCAATAACGTCTAGGAGCAAAATAATTCCTTCTGCCAAAAAACCCTATTTCAATGCAAAGATCTGATAGAAGAAGATAATAAGAAGTACGTGAAATATAGAATTAAATTTTAATGGGGGTGCCTTCGTCCATTTTTTAAATGCAATATTTTGTATTTTTTAGACCTCAGGGTGCGTGTTTTTCAGACTTCAGAGTGTCTTGTAAAAATCAGTAAAGTGGAACCACTTAAAACAAAATATTGAATTTTAATGGGCGTGATTTCGCCCACTTTTAAAATGCAGAATTTTGGCTATTTTAGACCTCAAAGTGTGGTAAACTTCGTAAAAGTCGGTTAAGTAGAAGCGCTGAAATATTATAATAAATTTTAATGTGCGTAACCCCGCCCATATTTTCAACTTTCAAATTGTGTAATTACAAGAACCAAAGGGATTTTATAGGTTTCGCAGAATATCATAAAATTAAATAAAAAAAATTTGTGGGCGTGTCTTCGGCCACTTTTTTAGAATGGGACCAATGGGAAGCTATACCCTCTCAGAAAAAAAATGTTTACAATCGGTCTAAAATTTACCGAGTTATGAAGTAACACAAAAAAAAATAGAGACGAATTGTTAACCTCCTTTTTTTTGAAGTCGGTTAAAAAAGTTATGTTCTCATGGAGAATTTTGCTTCTGGCATGTATGGATTATCGTTCTCTTGAGGCGGAAATGCATGACTCTAGAATTTCTTTGCTCATTACAAGCAACAATATTTGTGCTATGATTAGATAATCGTATCATAAGCAAAATTACATAAATTTCTTTTGGCAATATGTTAAAAAAAATGTTAATACATCGTATGGGAGATCGATCATTCACAAGTAGAATACAAGACGAGACAAATGATAACACTATACTGCCTTGAGATTAAACATTTTACCTCTTACCAATATATTCATGTTTGAGCTTAAGAACAAGATGTAATTATCAGTGTGATCTTGTCAGAACGTCAATGCTATTGGCAGGTGCATTAGGGCGGTATGTATGTTATCTGCTTATAAGTACTTGAAATTGTGTGATATAACATAGTACTTGCTGAATCGAATTTTTTACACACTTTTGACGGGTTAGTGTTTGAGAGAATAATTAAAATTTTTCTTGGTGCAAGTTTTTCCTTATAAAGTATCACATGTCATCGGGCGAAAAACAGTCTTGCATGAACGGCAATAACAAGATAAATGATTTCATGACATTGGGGGATGAAATGCTCTTCTAAAAGGCCTATGTTCCCTAATGAAATACGTAAAGGTAAACAACTCCTTTCTTTAAGAAATAGAAAAAGTTTCGTACAACAAATTTCATTTCGTTGGTTGGTTTACATGGACCCTCTTCACTGCACTCAGGTATTCAAGTAGAATGTAGATGATTTCTTTTGAAAAATACCATTCCACTCGCCGGAATATCTCCGATACGGAAATATGTACTATATTAAACCTGTCGAGTTGAGATATCTGATAAGGTTACTCAACCTAACCTCAGATACATCTGTACCTGGATTCAGTAATCGTAATATTTATTGATATATTTATTCGTTTGCGTTGACGATAATGTGATTCTGTTGTTTATTTTTTACGATAGTGTACATCTGTGTTTAACTCGCAATTTAATTGTTTAGCATGTGGCATGCCTGCACTCAAAATGTCAAAATGAGTCAAAAGCACAAAGAAGAACTAAAGAAATATTAACTGAATTTGAGTTGGTTATTTTACTTTTTTTCCTTCAACCAACAGCGAATATTGTTAAAAAATATTACTGAATAGCAAAGTCGATAAATTTTGGTTATATTTATTATAACGATACGATTTTTACAATAAAAGTTAAAGAATCCAGGTACTAAATGTGTCTCTTTTTTTGCTTTGTTCTAGACAACTTCGGTGGAACCCATTATAGGACAGACCTATCCTACTAGCAAGTCTGCCGACTGTCCAGTGTCCCGCTATGACTGCAGCAATCGTCGAGATTTCCCTACTGTTCTTACTTGTTAATTGTATTATAGCAAGACCACATTTTCTTAGCAACTTTGACCGTGTCTATATTGCGCAATCTGTATTCAGCCTTATGGAGATAATGCTTGAAGATGCAGTTTCTAATAGTATCAAAGATTATGAATACCGATTTTAGCGTTGGAGGTATTCATAGCAGAGCCATCTCCAGTCAACTCGTACGCTGGTTAACCTTTCCACCCAGTCTTACATTGCCCAACTAGAATAAAGGAAGTCGTATATGATCTTCGTCATACAATCGCTGTTTGGCTGTCCAACTCTATTCTGTAGCTTCCTATAATTCAGCACTCTAGCCGCTTCCCTTACTGCCACAATTTCAGGCTGAAATATAGTGGCTTCGTTAGGGAGACGAAATGAGCATTCTATACCAAGATTCTATACCAGGGCCGACACCGCACACCTTTATTAATCCATCTTTGTATATTCTGACGTCGTATTCTCTTACTGCTGTGCCACCCATCCACTCCCGCTTGGATGGAATCAGAACTTTAAACACTTTATCAAAGTCCAAATGAGGCACCATATAATCTGTAGATTTCCTCAGCTTATTGGGTAATTGATCCAGAATTCTATCATGACCATAAGATACCTTGATCTCAACCATGCAGATCCAACTAACTTGAGGATACCGCCAATACATGAAGGTCGATCGGAATAAGGTTTAGTATAGTATTCAGGGCCTACGAGTGTTACCTTCTTTAGGAAAGAGGGGTAGTGATAGATAAGACAGGTGGTGAAGGAAGAGATAGAAGAAAGCTTCATTCTTTTAAAACTCTGCTTTTTGCAGTTTTTTTTAGCAATGCAGTGTTGCAGCGTCTCTGGTGTCAATGATGCGTATTAAAGTTTTCGAAGCTGTGTTTAGTAGCCATTTTATTGAGTATTTTACTTCACCGATGATTCTACTACACAATACCGGCGAAGGAGGGCGCTCTGAGGTTACATTATGTTTTGGTATCCGCTGAAGCTGTTGTAGTTGAGGGATCAGCGGGTATTTGAATTCTATAAAGTTGATCCACTACGTATTTTTT
Organism: Tachina grossa; assembly: GCA_949987645.1. Taxonomy (NCBI): domain Eukaryota; kingdom Metazoa; phylum Arthropoda; class Insecta; order Diptera; family Tachinidae; genus Tachina; species Tachina grossa. The sequence goes on along the minus strand of OX465274.1, from coordinate 157,835,862 downwards.
AATTCATGGCGTAATTTCTTCGGAATTATTTTAAGATTGTCAACTAAGAATCTAAAATTTAGCTACAATCTATCATGTCTCAATAGAGCACAATAAAATGTTAACCTATAAAAACTATATTACCCTAATGCACTTACCAATGTTATTGACGTTCTAACAAGATCACAATGATAATTATATCTTCTTCATAAATTCAAACTTGAGCCTAATATTAGTAAGCGGCAAAATTATTAATCTCAAAGCAGTATTGCGTTATCATTGCTCTTGTCTTTCTCTCTATAGTTATGAATGTACTGACATACAGAGTCGCCTTGTTTTTACTACGAGTATTGCCAAAAAGTAATGCATGTAATTGTGTTTATGATGCGATTATGATAAGAAGAAGCCGGAAAGATCAGTGTGATCACTAGTTTGCGGGCAAGATGAAAACGATGAGCTAGATGTGCTGACAAATTTGCTGAGTATGGCAAAGGTATGCTGGTGCGTCCTTGTTTTCTTTCCCTCCGCACAAGAGTTGTGAAACAAACCTTTTGTTTTGTGTTTTTTATGTTTTTAGTTACGCTTATTCACTTTGATGGTGAAGCATTGTTGTTCTTTTTGTTTATATTTCATTTGTTTGTTTTTTCCCAAATTAATTATGTATTTTGCGAAGATTTGCCAATAACATAGATTTTTAATCTTGTTTGTAATTCTGGGTTATTCACAATTTGTTTATATAGATTTTACAAGTTAGTGTAATATCCGTCTTTACTTATTAAATGTGGTTTTTCTTCATCGTTCCGGTTTGTTTTTACAATGATTATCACTCAACTTTTACGAGTGCAAGATTAAGAATTTAAAAATAGTGCGCAGTAAAATTGTACAGCGCTTAAATATACATACTCACTGACAGTTAGTGTTGAAACTTTAGGCAGACGATAATTTTGATTGTTTTCCATAAACTGGCAATTAATCACTGCTAAAACTTAATTAATTTCCTTTTGCTTGGAAAATCGAATTTAAAAATATGACTTTTGCCTTACAGTGATTGTAGAAATGACACATAGAAAAATTTAATACTAAAATCTACGAAAATAAGGCTAATTTAACATTTTTCAGCAATGATTTTTCTACATAGTGTTGCATGTTGATTCAACATGATTTACAGTAATACTTTGAGGAATTTTTTTCTTTTCGAAACAACTTTATTTCATGTTGATTTAATATTTCAGAGCTGTTAAAATCAAAATGAAAGTTATTTCAAGTTGAAGAAGAAAATTTAAAATTCTCGCCTGCATATTCATTATTGAAAACAAAAGCAAAGCAGTAAAAAAAAAGTTTTTTAATATAAATAGGCAGGCGAGAAGTTTTGATTGTCTTCCACAAACTAGCAGTAAATGAATGCTCCAGAAAAATATTTGACAGTCTACTTCTTCTAGATGTCATGTCGTATAATTCATTTGTCGGGTAATTTCTCGTTTTCTGTAAAGATGGTTGGAAAATCTAATCTAAAAATGTGACTTTGCTTTGTCATGATTGCAGACTGAAAGCACGACTCCATAACCTGAAAATTTTTCTTTTAAAAAAACTGTTTTCGAAAATGTGACGGGTGTGGCCTAGTATCAAACCTCGAATAGTTTGAAGCAACGAAACTTTGTATTGACTTTAATCAATCGAAAGGAGTTTTGATTCCCATGCCTTTTGAAGGCATGATTTCTGCTCAGAATTACGATGAGAAGGCTGTGACGGGTGTGACCTTACAAATCTTACAGAATTATTACATTACAGATATACATAAGTATGTATGCTGTAAATTTTCTGTAGATTGTTCAGTCTTTTTGATTGCATTTAATAAATAATTTAATTTAATTTAAAAAAAACTTTTACGACAATGTGACTTTATGTGACGGGTGTTACCCCCCAGTATGAAAACTCGGCTAGTGTGAAGAAATATTAATTTTTTATTGACTTCAGTTATAAACAATATAAAGGTAAAGTAAATTAAAATAATAAGAAATTAACTTATTCGATATCGATATCATCATAGACAGCAGATTACTTCTGGCGACCATGATTTAAAGTGATTGCATAATTTTTTTAATTCAGATAGAACGAAAAAAAAAAACTTTTAAATGTATTAAAAATGCTTACAATTTTACTCAAATATATTTTTCTTTCTTTTATTTTCTTTCTCGATAAATTTTTTCTTTTTTCATCCCATGATTCTTTAGCTCTGACAATTTTCTTAGCAATTATTTTTTTCTTGTCCCTTTCTCACTCTAAATTTAAAAGTCTAAAGCTATGTAAAGTTCATATTTTTATAAGCGAATGGCTTTGTTTCTGTTGTCTATTGTTGATGTGCATTGAAAAGAAGCAATACAGAGTTTTTGTGACGGGTGTGACCTGATATTTAATATAACTTATAACCCGAATATCAAAACGGATTAATATTATTAATTGCGTTAATTTTTTTATTGTTAGAAAGTATCAAATATTTATTATGTACAGTAAACATTTTATTAAACTATTTACATTTTCACTGTGACGGTTGACCGAAAATTTTTAATATTTCAATTAATCCACAAAACTCTCATTATAAAACATACGAAGTCGAAACTTCAGCAAGAGTATAGAGTTTTCAGGTATAACGGTTTTTAATAGAGATGAGAAAGGGAATGAAATACATAAAACTCAACATAACGACCAAACATACAAAAATGGGAAGGGAAGTGCTTAGCACTACACCAAACTAGGAATTTTTTTATTTTTTTTTAAATGTCCATAATTTTCATTAGCTTGCGGACATTTAGAAAATTCGTATCATAAACTACTTTTAATTAAATATTTTTTAGTGGTTATTATTTATGTATTCATAAAAATTATATTTTGTATAGCGAAAAACAATAGTTTATAATTATTTCTTCTTGTCACTAATGAAAATATGCTTTTAAGAAAATTTTAAAATTTCTAATTTTAACATTTAAGAAATTTATTATTCGACATATTGTCAGAAGTTTATTTACAAAGAAACCAATATTATTATTAAGGCTTCCAACAGAATGTTGTAATATAATCTAGACTTTGGTATGTCTCAAATAAATATTCTCACAATTCCATTGAATACTTTGAAATCACTAACTGATAGTCAATCAAAATTTGCATGAGAATCTTAAGAAAATTTCTAAAAAGTTCATGTTTCAACCAAAATAAACTACTGTTTGCTTAACAAGTTTATGCTGAGAATATTCCTGAATTAAGAATACTCGTATCATTAACCATATGTTGCTCCAAAATACATATTTTCACAGTTTCAAAATATTTCTTAACGCAAATATTTTAGTGCAAATCAAAATAATAATAAAAAAAAACTAAAATCATGCATATCATATAACGCAGTATATATAACACTCCAGTAATCTTAAAACTACATTTCTACATACTTTTGCAAAAATGTAACATTTGTTTGTTACGAAGACTTATAAAAAGTTTGAAATCTTGAGATTTCTTTTCACAAAGAAAAATCTTTAACTAAAGTTGTAAGTAAGACTTACAACAATTTGCAAATGCCACCACAAAATATTAATACAGTTGCAAGAAAAAATTAAAACAATACAAACAGCAGACACCAATAACCAATCAGAGCAGCTTAAGACCGATTCCCACCACACTCATACTGGGAATTGGCTATTGGCTGTAAGAGCAACAACAACTTTTAATGTGGCTAAAAAAGCTAAAGTCCAGCAGAAAAAAAATAATAATAACAGACGGCTCAAAGAGCACGTGCTGGCTTGGCTGGTCTTGCTATGAGAAGACCATAAATTCCAACACATTAAAGGGCGCTGAGAAACCAAGAAGAACAAAAAACACAAACCCTCTTAATAAAGAAGGCAATGAAACCAGCCAGACAACAGCAGACTCACACATACAGAAACCAACAGCCCTTGCTTGTTTGCAACCAAAATAGTGTTTGAATGTGAGCCAGAATATGAGTATCGGTGTGACCACTTTGGGCAAAAGAATGCAAAGGAAAGCAATAGTACTCGTATTGTTGCAACTTGCAACATTAAATGAAAAAAAAAAGAAATGTTTTACCTGTGTTTGTATACCTGGCGTGGTAGATTTCATTTACTTACCACAGCACTGGCAGAACTATAAATAGCGGCAACAGGACGATGATTAAAACAGAAACTCAGTTCTTGCACACGGAATAACATCGTTCTTAAAAGCTTTATTTTTATTTCACACATACATATTCGTTCTAAGTAAATTAGCGCAAAATGTCGTCTAATGAAATTTATCGTTATTACTATAAAACCTCCGAGGATTTACAAGGCTTCAAAGCCAACACCGGAGAAACATACTTCAATCCAATGGCAGCCTACAATCCAGCCATTAATGTACCAGTTCAAAATCATCTCGCTTATCAAGGCGGTTTAATGGTTAATTCCTCAACGAGTTATATGAATAATAATGGATTTTTAACCTTCGAACAGGCTTCTTCGGATGGTTGGTTAACATCCTCGCCAGCCTCTCATCGTTCCGAAAGTCCCGAATTTATTGATCTGAACACTATATATGCAGGTCATATGCAGCAGCAGCAGCAGCAACAACAGTTGCCCATTTTAAATCAATATAGCGCAGCAATAAATGAACAACAACATTTAAGCGAGCAGCAACCTCAGCAGTTGCCACCTGCTGTTCAGCAGCAGTCGCCATGCACACCCATGGGTTCCTCAAATGTGGGCACTTGTAAAACTATTGCAGCTATAAAACCCAAACGTTCTTATAACCGTAAACCAAAAGCTTCAACCGCTTCAAAAGCTATAAAAACCGATATACTACCAGCTCCATCCACTGCTTATAGTGAAGATATCAATAACTTTGTTGATTTTGATAATACCGGCCTATTCGATGACAGTGTGGATGCCGATGATAACATCATGTTTTTCAACCACGACGGCAGTAGTTCTTCACATGATGATTTCGATGTTAGCGGCTCCTTTGATCTCAACGAGGGTGATATTGATGATTCTCTTAACGAGTTTGATACATCGCCCACTGCTCAGCCCGGTTGTAAGAGACGCCGTGGCAAACAAATTTCGCCCGTAGTAAAAAGAAAACGTCGTCTTGCCGCCAATGCTCGCGAACGCCGTCGCATGCAGAATCTCAATCAGGCATTCGATCGTCTGCGACAATATCTTCCCTGTCTAGGCAACGATCGTCAACTCTCCAAACATGAAACTCTACAAATGGCTCAAACTTATATATCAGCTTTAGGTGATTTGCTGCGCTAAATACATATTCCTCCAACCTGCTGGCCTCATATCTCACATCCACTGTATTGGCTATTTATGCCGAGAGTTGAGTTCGTGCCAAAGTTTGTACCTTAAACCAATTCCTGCCTCTCAATTAACTATTACTGTATTATATAAAATTCTAGTTATACTGATAATGATAAATAATGTTGTTTGTTAAAATGGTTTATTATATAAAATTTAGTTTTTATATTAAAATTTAAATATTTTAAAATCTAATTACCGGAAGACATGATTAGTTTTATGTTTAATTTAAGTTTTTTTTATAACTTAAGAAAATTAGTTCAAATATACATATGTTCTTAACGGAAAAAGATATACATAAACTCTTGAGTGTTTTTTTTTTCTCAAAATTTTAAAAGTTATCCACTGTTTCCACAATATTGACGGTTGTCTTTAGTAGAACATTTATATGAAAAGCACTAATTTTTTTGAGTAATTTGCATAAAAATTTTCCAGACGAGTTGCCTGCCTGACTTATGGAAACAGGTTATTAGAGTTTTGCAGAAAAAGTTGCAAGTGTAAAATTATTTCGAAAACTCGATTTATCCATTAATACAGGGTCTTTCAATAGGGATTTTAGAATTTTGGCAGTTTATAAAAGACATATTGCTAATGCTACATCTGTCGAATTGGCTGACATTTATTTAATAAGTCCGTATTTGCCAAATCACTATGAAAGTTGCAAATGATAAAATTGTTTTTATCAAAATGGACATTCTGTTTGATCGCCATAATCGTTCTACCGAGAGAACTATTCGTAGTGTGGTGGATAAATTTGAGTCCACTGCTTCAGTTAACAATTAACCAAATGATTTCGAGTCGCTTACAACAACTCTTCCTTTCGCAGACTACAAATTAGTGAGTTTTGTATCGTGACTTGGGCTTGAATACTAACAAAATTCAACTAACCCAGGATCTGAAGATAAATGACCACATACAACGACATGTGTTTGCTAGAGGAGCCTTGCGATGAGGCTCCCTAGCAAAAAAATTACACATTGCCATCAAAACTACTTGCCGTATAATGACTTACTTTTCTGATTGCCAAATTTCATTACTCGCTTACAAATCACATTACATAAAACTTAAAAAAAAATGCTGTACAAGTTAATAAATGAGGAGAATGATTCTATTATATTTAATAGATTAAGTGAACATTTTTCCAAATAAAAAAAGTAATTACTTCTCAAGAATCGATTATTTTAGCCTCACGCCTTGTTAAAATCATTAAATAGGTAATCCAGTAGGGTAGAGCTTCCACCAAAAATGCTTAATTCCAAACCCGATTGCCTTTTTTGATTTTTTTTTTTTTTTTTGCTGGATCATTTTTGCATGAATGGGTACATCAGCCATCAGCTTTGACTGGCACCCGCAGGATTCCGTATATAATCGATGTAGGCATTTTTTCCTGACTGCGCGTAGCAAAGAAACGTATTGTGTTTTGTGTGCCTATGTCTGTATTATTGGTGTAACGAATGTCAATTTTTGATATTCGCGAATACGAATGCGAATACGAATATTTGAAACGATATTCGCGAATACGAATACGAATATTTCATGTGAATTTATAGACATTAAATTAGGGCTATGTTTACACCTGCAATATGAAATATTAAAAAATTGTTATGAAAAAGAACTTCATACTCCTGTTGGCCTAATTTAAAGTTAATAAAAACTACCCAAAATTTTAATGATCCTGAATTAATAATATTTGAAAATGATATAAAGCATAAATTTCTATAAAAAATTTATTTAAATTTAGTTTAGGATTTATGCATTTATTTATTTAACTTTTTTGGAAAAAGATTCGTATTCGCCTGAATTTGACGAATACGAATGCTTCGTATTCTCATTAAAAATGGCCGAATATTCGGCAATTCGAATACGAATACGAATATTCGTGCATCACTAGTCTGTATTTATGTATCTATGTATGTGTATCTATGTATCTATGTATGTGTATGTGTGTTCTTTGCGCAACAATATAAACTAAACTTATGGACCGATTTTGATGGTTCTTACATCAATCGATTTTTCTTAATCAAAACTTGGAGACCAAAAGACGCAATTTTGTTAATACAAAAGAAAAAAAAAAGTTGGCGAACTATGTAAATCAAAATGGGTATCATACGACAAATATTTTAAAATCATCTCTTTCTCGCAGTCGCAGACGGGTTTTTTGATTTGTTTAATTACTACTTGCTTAAATTTTAAATACACAGTAAACTTCTTGGGATTTTTTTCGGTTTTTTGCGTTTTTTATAGGTTGGTTTATTTAGTTTTTAGCGATTTTTTCGGGTTATGGCGAGTTTTTATTTCATTTAATCAATTTTTATGAATTTCAAAATATAGATCAAGGCTGGCCACTAAGAGAACACCGAGAGTAATATATTCGCGTGTGTTTATTCATTTGCATAAGAAGCCGATTGATGTTTGGCACTCTGGTGCTAGCACAGCACGTGCAAGTAGGACCAATAGGAAGACAGAGGGCAGTTTCTCGCTCTCCGAAACTATTTAAACAATTTTTATGAAATTTAAAGTGTAGACTGATCTGCATTTACACAAAAAGTGACATAGACTTGATATTTCTTAAAAATTAGGTCCAAGAGGAAGGAGACTTTGAGCAATTTTCGCCTCTCCAAAACTATCCAACTGAATTTTATGAAACTCAAAACATACGGATGTGTTCTGCATTCTACGTGAAATTATGTTTATTCAAATATATGGCAATTCCGAACATGCAAGGAAAAAATATGGTTGAGGTAACCATAATCAAACAGCAACATACTATGATTGAATTATATGGTTGCAGTCAAATCATATTATTGTTAATAGAAAAATAACTTTAACAATATTATTATCTGAGTTAATTATAATATTATCTGAGTTAATTATAATATTATCTGAGTTAATTATATTATAATCTTAGTATTGTAAATATGACAACACTATTGTTAGATGTGACTAAAATATAATTGAGACTCACCATACCATGTTCTAATATTATATTAATATTGTTAAATACGACCACAGTATTATTTAATATAATAATAGTATTTTGTTTTTTAATCATATATTTACTGTAGAAACAGCTGTGCGTTAAATTCGAAATAAAAATAAATTAATATTGTTGAAATAAATTGTATATATAGAAATGTATACTTACACGACATACAGCATTGTCTGTATAAAAAGATACACAAATGCTTATATTTTTTTATTGATCTATCCTTTTGTTTATACTTTATTTATTTATTCATTTGTTTAACATCACCCGTGCACTACCGACAGCTTACAAACAAAATACTGAACTGACAGATGTTTCTGATTTTTTTTTTTAACTTAAAATAGTATGGTTTTGGAAAACATTATATTGTTATTTACATCATATTATTTTTAAATAGTAACACAAATTATGTTGTAGTCATAAATTTTTAACAAAACTATATTGTTAAACTCTAACCATATCACACTTTTATATGGATGTGATAATGTTATTATTAAATTCAAACATTACTTTGTTTATCGTAACGAAATAAATGTTTAAAATAACAATACCTAGTTTTCGACGACCACACATTTTTTTCAGAGAACATAATATTGTTTTCTCAACCATTCTACAACCATATCTTTTCTTTGCGTGAACGATTTAATTTCACGTGGAATACTGAACATATCCGATAGATATATTTGCATCTAAAACACAACTAGGACCAACCAACTATGCAACCAATTTTTATAAAATATAAAATATATGTAGATATGTACTTCTGCGTCTAAAAGGACACACACGCTTTATACGCTTTCAAAACTAAAACATAGATAGGTATGAGTCTAAAAAAGAACAGGCTTTAATTTTCAAGGCCGCACAGAATCTGCAGTTTTTACGGAGTTTTGTTTTCAATTTTAAAGAATTTTCAATTGTATGGTTTCTGCCACAAATTATAATTTTTAAATTAGTTTATTTATTATTGTTCAAACTTTTATTTGTTTCTAAATCTATGATTTGATTAGGCTAAAGTTCGTATCGCTTTGTAAGCCAAATTATAAGTATGTGATAATTATTAATGAACAAATAACACCAAAGTTAATTGTAAATATTCTGACAAACACTAGTAGAACGGAACAACTAGCTGTTTTCGAAGGTCACTGCGCCATCATCATCAGAGTTCTTTGTGTTTGGTTCACTGTGTGTATTGTCAGTTCATGTAGATTTCTGCTTTATATACTCACCTTTTCAGTGAAAATGGAATATGTGAATTGGTTTGATTCATCGTATTAAAATTTCTATTTTTACTTCTACTCTTACATATATGTACGTAGTCTAGTCAAAACAAAGTATACTTTATGACTTTAAAACCAGTATTTTGTATGGCAATACTGGTTTTAAACTCTTAAAGGGTACTTTGTTTATGGCTATGGCTATGCGCCATTGTTTATCAATTTAATCAAATACTTATTAATCTCTACATATTTAATTTTTTTCAGGCTCAAGTGTTTAACGTATTTAAACTTCAACTTCTTAATGTGATGAAAGGGTGAGTTGAAATAAAAAACTATATATTTAAATTAAAGCTAGAAGATATGCATATTATTATTTTTATGGTTTGATTTTTTTGTTTATAATGTCACAGATTGTAAAGAACGAAGTTCAAAACTTTTTTGGATATACGTGCTAGAGGTGACCACAAGACATTTAAAAGTGCACAGAGTCGTATTTTTTTTAAGTTCGAGTATTGTTTGTAGTGAATTCCAGCCGAACCGACTGTAGCTAGAGAGCTGAAATGTATGAAAGGAATTTTGGAAATACGAATGTGAAAGGGTAAAAAGGAGACAAAAAAGGGTAAAATCGGTATCTTTATATTTCTAAAACTATTGTGCGTTCTTTTCTTCTGGACCGAATATCGAATTGATTTTGAGACTTTTCTGTAAATATGTATTCACTTATAAGGATTAAAATCGTTCCCGTTTACGGTACTTTTTTAAATAGAAAGGCCCTAACTTATTAATTATTATTATTATGTATCGAAAAATGCAAAAAAATCTCGATTTCAAAAAATAATGAGTGCATATATGTAAAATAATTTACTATGACTTCCTGCCGCTCAGTAGAAGCTGAGATAATAATGAAATTTATGTTTTTTCAAAGGGTTGGAAAAGTACCAAAAAGGGTAAATACGGGAAACGGTGGCAAAAAATTATAAATTCGGCAGAATTCTTATAATTGAAATAATTTAAATCTGAGGTAAATATTAATAAATGTACTTTCAATATTAATTTGGTACTTTTCGGACAAGGTGCACTTTTTTGAAATGGGAAATGGCATTTTTTTAAATTGTAATTTTTGAAAACACAACTCTTGAAAATGTACTTTTGGGATATAAAAAAGGCTACTATTTCAAAAAAGTACTTTTAAGTAAAGGTTTTTAATTAAAAAGGTGCTTTAGGAAAAATATATTTTTTTAAATGTGCTTTTTGTGAAAGGTACTTACTAAAAAAACTTTTTGAAAAAATACTTTTAAGATGAGATATTTGTTTTTTGAAACAGTACTTTATTGAAAAAGGTAATCTTTTTAAAAAGTAGCGTTTGAATAAAATGTGCAAAAATTAATATTGGTACGTTCTTAGCACCTCACATATCTCCTAAGGTATTACACATAAACCCCCTTATGCAAAAAAATATTTTACTTTAGCTTTAAAGTTCATAGTAGTTGATAAGCACTTTAAGGCTAACATAGCTTTGTTAAAAAATCATATGCAAAAGACAACTTTAAAGATTTTGCGATTTAGTAATAAATACTGGTAACACCACCGTGTTCAACAACCAATTCACAGCTTATGATGTACAATATTGAATACAATTTCATTCGGGTATTCAAATATTTTTTTATTTTATTAAATAAATTTTTATTATCTTGAAGCAAAGCAACCTAATTTAAAAAATATGAGCTTCTGACATAGCAGGAAAACAGATAAACACAACCATGAAGTAAAAGTAAAAAAATGTGACAAATTATCACAATTTGTTTTATTCGAATGAAACGAGTATTTGAATATCCAGCTTTTTTCGATTTGTTTTGATTGTATGTACATCACTAAAACATTTTTATATAATTGTATTTATTTTAATATTTTTTTATGGATTTTGCTATGTATTTCGAATCAGTTGGATAATTTGGTGATGCTTCCCATTACATGACAGAAGTAATAAATTTAAGATAAGAGCAGGCACTTCTAGCTTCATTTTCAGATGTAAAATGAATCAGTATGTGCTATATTAGTAAAAATATTTGAGGTACAAAATACACATTTTGGAAATATCAACTTAAAGCATTCTTAACAAACGTGGGTGCCTACTTTAGAATTTTTATACAATATTTTTTTTAGAATACAACTTTACTTAACATTGCTTTGCAAAGCCTTATTAAGTTTTTTTGCATAAGACCCAAAACTGTTTTATATTGGTGTGCTCCTCTGAGCACCTGTCATCTCTGAACCTTAGCTAGTAATCTCCTGTGACTTACCTTCCTCAATGCCTCGCAACATACCACACAACCATAGGAAATAACCGGTATGACAACCGATGTGTAAATCAAGTTTACTACATTCGGTTACAGTCCCCAGTTCCAGACATTGAGCCATTTCTTTAGTCTTTTCTGCGTGTTCCTTTTCCAAGAAAGCTTGCTATCTGGGAAAACACCCAGGCATTTAGCCCCTCTGCTAATCTCAGCTCCACCCCTCCCATCCTGGGCAGTACAAAACTTTCTACCTTGTATCTCCTGGTACGGAGGACTAGGTCAGTTTTCTCTGGGTTGACTCCCAGTCCTTTATTGCTGGCCCAGGAGAATAAATCGCCCAACGCCGACTGTAAGACTTCACTGGTAGTGGAAGAAACTTTTCCGTTACCAGTAAAACCACGTCATCCGCATACGCAAGTATCTTCCGTCCGCTCCTGTCAATTTTATAAGAGTGAAAGACAATTTCGAGAAGAAGATTAAAATTAATTAAATCGATACAAACACAACAGGACGAATGAAACAAAATGGCAGACCACTTCGTTTTATGTAATCTCATCATATGGGTGTGAAAAGAAAGCGATTTTTGAGAAAGAAACATAAAATATAGTGAAATTGGTCAAAACAAAATATCGCGGACGCCCCAAAACGGCGTACCACTATTTTTATCCAGCCCCATAACATAGATGTCAAATGAAAGGGATTTTTGAGAAGAAAACACAAAATACACTGAAAATATTTGTGCAAATGGATATGATCAGACAAGAAAGACACCTACCAATATGTGCCTCAACTAAGGGGGCTTGATGTGTGAGTTTAAGGAATTACATAACACGAAAAACACTTTTTATATACATATGTATGTGGCTTTAAAATCAAAGAACTCTTGGTTAGTACATTTAAAATGCAAGCTAACAAAGTCGTGCGCAATATGCTAGTATACATACATATGTATATTTCTAGCGTCCATAGCACACATTATATCTATTGCAAAATTTTAAGGTTATATTTTATTTTATACAGCAATTTCTTTCACTGCAAATTAGTTTCGACACATTGTCGTTTGATTGTTTTTATTATTTTTCTTCTGATCGCTGTTACCACTTTATTATTAGTAAAGGTGATCGATTTGGCGCTTCGTGATCAATTTGAGCAAACAAAAAATAACAAACTGCCTTAGACAGATAAACGGACAAATAAGAAAAAATCAGGACCAACAAAAATAATATAAAAAACTACACCCCATCTTCATTCAGTTCAAGTTAAAACAAATAATCCTGGCAAAAAACAAATAAAGATCTTATTTAAAGGCTTCTTTAATTTAATGTTGACCCAAACTGTGCACACACATCCATCGAATTGTAGACTCTGGGTCGTATTGTGCCAATAATTACACGACAAGTGTGTGTGTGCGTGTGTGTGTTGTTGTTGTTGTGGTGTTTTTGCCAAACTAAGTTAAATGTTTTAATTTTAGGTCGATATTCTTATAGAGCAGTGCTTGGTTTGTTTTTGGGATTGTTTGTGAAGCTTTTCTTCGCTAGCTCCAAAAAAAAAACACATAAACACATAAAGAAGATTAAGCTGGCATATTATTTTCTTTATTGGTTAAGAGAAAAGGTATTCACTCGTTAAACGACTGCAAGAAAGTAGATGATTTTCAATTGCTTTTTACTTCTTTTCATATGTGTGTTAATGTGTGTTACTTCATAGCTCGTATCACATTTAGACCGATTTCGACATTAAGCTTACATTAGGTCTCATTTAATACGCCAAATATAATATTAAGCTTTAATGACGCCAGTGTTTCGCATCAAGGAGCGCCTGATAATCATGCAGTAATTTCTTGTGGTCCAACATCTATTTGCTTCTTCAACAGTCTTACACCTAAGTCTGAGATTCCACAAGAGTAAGTCTACACATTCCAGTTCTAGTGAAACCTGTCAGGTTGTCCCAGTTCTTATCAGCCCTAGAGTTTCCCTGATAGCAATCCGCAACTTCCTTGACAGCAAGCATATCAGTCTGGCAAGCACCTACAGATGTGCAATTGCTTTACGTGAGTACCTGACATTACGGCCTTATCTCACGTGTGCCAAAGCACCGGGTGTAGGTTAGACGCCAGACCAACGCCCCCATGCACCCTTTTAGAATGAACCTATGGCCCACTCCATAAGGCACATAGGTTGCAATCTTTGAATATAGTTATCCCTGTTCTATATTCAAGTACCTTGCTGAGGTACTTTGAGCTATCTAAACTCTTCTGCTATGTCCGTGCCCATAGCAGCTCTGTTGAATGGCAACAGCACCTAGAATAGTGTCTGGCTGACCGCGTCAGACCAACCACTAGCATTGATTTAACACTGGGAAGCCAAGACTATTCTCCCAGCGATTTTGGTAGCAACCACAACCACCACGATAATTCTCCGGCTGCCACGCTAAGGTGTTGTGTATACAATTTAGCGAGGTCCCCAAGAAAATTCCTCAACCATTGCCGGCACAGCTAACCACTCATCCATAACGAACGCATGCCTGTGTCGCCAAATAACCAGTGCCTACTCCACACATACCAAAATCGTCAATTTAACCCCGTGGGGTAAACCCCGAGGGCATTTCAGCAAAGGAAACTGACGACCGCTACATTCACTCAAAACTTCAGAGCAGCGAGGACCACTCACGCGAGAAGAACGCAAGCTCGCCACAAAAATTTCTGTGCCTACTAAGACCGGACACTAAAAAGTGAAAGAGTCCTGGGGTCGTATCCAGGACAAAAGCCATTTTGGACCAGAAATTTTGACAACCGCAATGCATTTATCTCTAAGCAGCCCAGCTGTCGGGCAACTGGCACCCGTGGTACCAGAAGTAGCCTCTGGTTAGACCTCGAAGTTCCACCACAAGGGCTTCATCTCTATCGTCTTTTGAACTCAGGGGCAGTTCTAGGTGACGCTGCACCTAACTGACAACAACGGGCGTACAATATTTGTTTTCCTTTTATAAATATGTGCACATCCTTTGCTCTGTTTATGTTCAGAGATTGGGTAGTAACACATAAGTTTTACGGGTAATGAGCCAAAGATCCGTCAGCAGAAAAACTACATTACCCTAGCTGGGGCCCGGTATTGCCACACCCGTAGTCTATAAATAGACTCCCCTGGGGGTGGCAAGCACCTACAGTGATCCGGAAGTAGATTTGAAGTATGAAGGGATAATGTCGCTGAGTAAACTCTGTAGACCACACTTGCTTTAGTTTTGAACCTAGCCGTGGAGAATTCTTCACATTTTCTTTAAGCTGGAGTACTACTGCTCCATGACTCACTGGATGGTATCCAGGTATCATAAATCTTCCATCTCCAAGCCTCGAGGTCTTCATTCCAAAGAGAAATGCAACGAAGCCGATTACGAGGGCGGATCAATAAGTCCGTGACTTTTTAAATGAAACACAGCTCTTTTTTTTTTGCAAAACAAAAACACTTAGTCCAACTTTTCTCCAGTTTTTGTATCCCTTCCAAAAATAAGATTTTTCGAGGTCCTTAAAATAGGCAATAATTTCATTGTTGGAGCTGAATCTCTTTCCATCGAGCCATTTCTTTAAGTTTGGAAATAGGAAGTAGTAACTGGGGGTTAAATTCGGAGAATATGGCGGATGAAAAGAACTTGTTCAAATTTAGACAAGAGGCAACTGACAGTTACCTCTTGACAGGAGCAGTGTTGCCATTTCAACCAAGAGGTGGGAACTTCAAAAAGACACTGAGTTAATGATCCACCTTCGTACATTTCAAAACTCAGCTGGGGGAATAAATATGCTTTTGTGATTTAAATTAATTAAAATTATTATTTAGGAAACATAAACGTTAAGATAAAACAAACCTTTGGGATAGCAGATGCGATCAGAGATTGTTTCAAGTAGGAAAGCTAAAATATTGTTTAATAAATTTTAAAACTTTTCTCCTCAAACTCCATAACTTTAATCAAACATATATCATGAGTTAAAATTATCCTTTAATTTTATTTAATTGCAAAAATTTCTAATACTTCCAGTGATATGGTGGGAAACTACTTGCTCCGCTAGCTAATAAATAATTTTGTGTTTTTTGGTCGATTATTGGGGCCTTTGCTCATTTTTATGGTGATGACCTAAACTTAACGCGATCAATAAATTGTGTTAAGCTCTTTGTAGGTTTTGTGCGTTTTTATTATTGTTGCTTTTTGAATTTTACAAGTTGTCTGTGAGTTATTGAAGATTTTCTTAAGGGATAAGCCGCTCAAGAAGTTAGTTGTTGGTTTTGCTTTCCTGTTATTGTTTCTTCATTCATAACTGTTGGTTTGTTCGATTATTTGTGCATTTATTTGTTTTAATACCTTCGCATACAGGAGTGAGTGAGTGAGTGTATGAGTGGATTATTCTTTGCAAAAATAAAATAAAAAAATAAAAATAAAAAACAAAACCAATTTGTCGATATGTGGTAATCGAAAAAAGGTGATCAGATCAACGTGTTGACTAGGTCTACTGTGTGAACGCTGCTCGAAAGACAGTGTTGAGGGATTAACTTGACAACACTGTCGCAGGTTTTTTATGGGAAATCGTTTAATTCATTTTATTGAAGAATTTTTTTAGATTTTTTATATGTTGTGTTGAAAATTTTAAAGGGGGCGTTTAAGTGTTTATACTCGTATGCACATGTGTATACACATTTTAATATTACTTTATTTTATTTTTTTTTCTTTATTTAAGATACAAATTTGTTTTGTGTTATTTGATTATTATAATCATAAAGGAAATTCTCATAATCAGTTATAATATTGGGTTCCAAGTAGATAACATCTCTGGGCAGTTTGCGTGCGTGGAGGTGGTGCCGTTTTTAAACTAAATAAATATTAGCGCCGCTTTAATAAGCAGCTTTAATATTATAGTAGTTTTTCAAATATTTAATGACTTAATCAAAAATTGAAATTTTTTTAAATGAAACACTATGATATAATCATCAGGTCAGGTGCTTAAGTAAATATATAAGTATACATACATATTTATTATACTAGTAGGATCAATAGTTTTTAACAAGTACAGAGCGCACATTACGACATTCGATTTTGATCGAAATTTCCGTACAATCACAATTAAAATTGTATGAAAATTTGTTCGATATTAAATGTCGTAATCAGATTTAGTAGGATTTATGCCATCAATAATACTGTTCTGCAAAAATATTTATTTTAAATAAAAATATATGTTATATAGGGACATTAATGCCCTGAATTCAAATTCGTTTTCAGTTTTTATCTACCACGTATATATTTTTTAATGGGTGTGGCTAATATGACCTCCTAAACAAGGCGGTCACGCCTACTTATTTCCATGTAACACGATAACGGTTTGTTCCATTTTATTAAATTGAATACTGAAAGATGCTAAATAAAATTACCTTTACGGTTTCGGAATTATTCAGAAATGATTGGCAAAAAAATTTTTTGAATGCAAAATTAAATTTTTGTTTTGTCTTCAAAAATTCATAAAAAAATCAAAACGGCAAATATTTTAAATTTTTGTTATTTATCGGAGCTAAGTGTGTCTAAATTTTTTGGGGGTGTTACTTCATACTTGGACCGATTGTAAATTTTTTTACCTGAGAGGGTATAGCTTTTCATTGGTCCCATTGTAAAAAAGTGGGCGGGGACACGCCCACAATTTTTATATATTTAATTTTATGATATTCTGCTTATTTGATTGCTGCGAAACCTAGCAAACACTTTTGGATCTTACAATTACACAATTTTAAAATCTATTATTATATTTCACGTGGTTCTACTCAACCAATTTTTACTAAACTTACCACACACCTTGAGCTCTAAAATAGACACAATCCACCATTTTAAAGAAATGGGCGGAGTCACGCCCATTAACATTTATATAATATCTCATTTTAAGTGGTTCTACTGCACCGATTTTTACAAAACAAAACACAAATCCTGAGTTCTGAAAGACACAAAATCTTGCACTAAAGAAATATATATAAATATATGTATACCCCATAAATGTTTTTTCAAAAATGTTCTATCAGATCTTTTCATTAAAGTCGAGTTTTGTTTTTTTTTTTTTTTTGGCAGAATTATTTATTAGAATAGCTCCAAACTCGTTAAGTATAAATAAAATTACAAGACAAAATTTGAAGTTGGGTCATATGCTTTGGTAAATTTTATTAACAACCTTTTATTTCTAAATGGATTATCTTTCCCTTCAAAACCATAACAAAGCTCCCTTAAAACTTTTCCTGCCAAAGGAATAGATACTCGTAAATACTTATATTTATTATCAGGGAAACCGCAAATATGCAATTGCATGTTTTTTCTTGTGGGACGTATTAATGCGGCGATAAGATATTTATGCGTTTCAGAACTTTTTGCGAATTTTGGCATCGATTTTTTAGTGCATATTTGACGCTTTTGGGGGCATATTTTGGTACTTTATATAATTTTTTTTATTTTAATATGCTTATAGACCATTTCTATTTGTTGGTCAAAATTTTTATTTTTTGCCATCAAAATCTCACTTTCAATAGAACATTCGCAGCTATTACGGACGTTAGTTTCAATACAAATTTGCTTTTGGTATTTCTGACGGACTTTGTCCCGAGTGCATCAGTGTAAACGTTGAAAGAACATATAGATGTGAAAATCTAGATCAATATTTTATTGTTTATTGCAATAACAATTATAAGCAAAAATCTTGTCTTATTTGTCCAAAAGACAGTTCCAAAGTTTTAATTCTGATACCGTAGTCTCCTTTAAACATAATGTTAAATTTTTACGGCCGTATCAAAGAAAAAATTATAGTAATTTGTACTATTTGCTTTAGTCAAAAATTGTATTGCAATTTTGTTTTAAATTATTATTGTTTATTAAATTTTTTATTGTTTGCTTTTTTAACCCCCGACTAAAAAAAGGGGAGTTATAAGTTTGTAGTGTGGGTCTGTGTGTCTGTGTATATTTGTATCTGTGTGTCTGTCCGTGTGCACGTACAGGCCAAACGGCTGGACCGATTTTCATTTAGTTTTTTCTGTTTGAAATATGACTTGATCGAGAGGGTTCTTAGCTATGTTTGAAAATCGGTCCAGCCGTTTAGAAGATATAACATCTTTTCTGAAAAAAGTCGGGGGTTTTTAAAATTTTTAATTTTTGTTATTTTATTTTTGTCTTATTTTAAGCAAATGTTGAATTAAAATATGTTTTCATTTATAAATAAACCAATTTATTTTATTTCTAGGAGTATCCTTTTTGAAGTTTTAGTGCATATTTTCAAGTTTTTACTGCATATTGAATGCGCATAAAACACTTTTTTATAGTATATTTCTGGTTTCCCTGGTTATTATGCTACAAATAAAAGAAAAGCTGCTGCATAACAGCAAACAAAAATTATCATGCTAAATTTAACCAGCATCTGGATTAACTTCTTCACATCATGACCATCATCCAAAGATCTTTCGTGTTTTTTTTTTCTCTTTCACAAGAGCAAAAGTAAAATCCATACAAAATCGCAGTAGTTGTATGTATGTTTTTTTTTTTTTTTTTTTTTTTTTTTTTTTTTTTTTGGTAGCGCAATGTCGTTTCATTCATTCAATCATGAATTCTAAACTAATTGACATCCGTTCGATCTATGTCGTCGTTGTGTATTGTTTCGGTATCGAAATCTTTCCAATCGCATCGAAGTGCAATACCAGGCACCTGGATGCAGGTGGTAAATTTTATTTCATATTTATGCTTAATTTTATTTTGTTTGTTGGTTCTTTAACCTTAAACATATTCGTGTTCTGCTTTTTTTTTTTGTTTTTGTTTGAATGTATCGTTTTTTGCACTTTTTTTTCGTATTCCCCCTCATTTGGATAATTGACAAATTGACCAGTCACGCTTTTTTACCAAGCTTATTTCTTTTTTTGTTTTCGTATATTTTTTTGTGTTACCGAAAAGAAAGGGATCTCTTAACAAGGTATTATCCTAAAATAAGTGACAATTACAGATAAAATGTTATGGGCATCATATAATCTATTGTGTGTATGCGTGTGTGTGTGTGTGAATGTGGTATTGTCATGAAATTGGTGTTAAATTATTGGTCACTAAAAATATAATTCAAATTGGATTATGAGAGACAAGGAGGGCTTCCATAAGCAAATAACACTGTGTGTAATTTTCGAAAATCATGGAAATATAACCATATACAGACTCCACTACATGATAAAAGACAAAAAAAAAAAAAAAGACCTGTGTCTCCCAGGTTTGCCTCAAGTCATGCACTTTTTTATGGTATCATTTTTACAAAAAACTGATCATTTTCTCAGGTTCATATCTTGCAAACCGCTCGGAACTTTGATTTACTTTCTGAGGCAAAGTTGTAGCTCTTGTCATGAAGAACAAAAATTTTTAACAAATAAAATAAAAATAAACTTCATCTTCAAGATCAAAGTCGCAAAAAGAAATTTAAAAAATTCGATTTTTTTTTACCTTTTTTTCCCCTGTTCAGGTTCATATAGGTAGCAAACCGTTCAAAATGCAAGGAAACAATAAACTACAAAATTATATCTAAGATCTCAATAAACAACTTCCTAGGAATGATTCTTAATACCGTTTAGGTAGCGCTTAGTTAAGCCGCACAAGTGAAAAATGTCCCGAAAATTTTTTAGTTTCAAGGAGTATTTGAAGACGAAAAAGCTGATGATGGGGGCCAGTCTGGAAGCAACGTGCCCGTGGACACCATAAGTTCTGAATCGGAGTCAGATTCGGACGATTTGGAAGTCCAGACCATCATCATTATAAACATAATTTGAATATTTTTTTTTATTATTTTTGTAACAGATAAGATAGTATCTCAATGTTGAATGAAATTAAAAAATTTTCCTGAAATTATTCACTTTTTCGGCTACCATCAGTGAAGTTCAACTAGCAAGTAGGCAGATCATTACAAAGACCCTGTGAGTTTGATTGGTCTATTGAAAGCTAGCAGACTACGAGTATTGTCAGACATCAGACATGACAGCAACACGAGATACCAATTGTACAGCGTATCAAGATGGTCGCTGATGTCTTCCCCTATCCACCAGCTGAGGAGGTTTCCGATGGGAGGCTACTACCCCACAGGGAAACATCAGACTTAAGAAAATTATAAAATAAAATTTTATATAAGAAAACGATATAATACGAGGGTTTATCATTGACTCAGTGTCTTTTTGAACTTCCCGCCTTTTAATTGAAATGACAATACTGCTCCTGTCAAGAGGCAACTGTCAGTTGACTTCTATCTACATTTGAACAAGCTGCGCCATTTAGTTTGTGTTTGGCAGCTGTTGATAGCAAGCTACTTTGTATTTTGAGAAATGGAAAAAAGCGAATCTCGAGTGCTCATTAAACATTATTTTTTGCAAGAAAACCCATCACTCAAAGCAAGGCTAAGCTTGATAAATACTATGGAGACTCTTCGCCATCAATTTCAATGGTAAAAAAGTGGTTTACTAAATTTCGTTTGGCCGTGTAAGCCGAACGTCCGAAACAATTTTAGTCGATCAGGGATTAAAAGTAAGAGAGGTGGTGATGCCATAGGCATCTCACATGGCTCAGTAGTTTCAATTTTGAATGATCACTTGGGTATGAGAAAGCTTTCCGCAAGATGGATGCCGCATGTGCAGTTTCTGTGGCAAAAATCCACGAATTGGGCAACGAATGGCTCCCTCATCTGCCCTATTCTTCAGATTTAGCACCGGGTGACTATTTCTTGTTCCCGAACTTGAAGTAATGGCTCGGCGGAAAGATATTTGACTCCAAAAACGAATCATTTCACAAACAAATGCCTACTGTGATGAACTCGACAAATCATATTTTTCGTAATGGATAAAAAGATTGGAAAATATTTATTTCCCATTATTTTCTTTTCTAGGGGCGTATAATTAAATTAAAGTATTATTTGTGCCCGGTGGCGGCTGTTAGCCGGCTTACAGCTGATCGGCTGTATTCTCTGGCTTGTGCTCATGTGCAAAAACAAACCAAAAAAATAAATTGAGCAATCGTTCTAATTGTTTTTGTTTCACTCACTTCAAATAACGAAACTAAACAAAATCAAAAAAATTGTTTTTTATAGTTATAAAACAACCTGTGTTTCTTAGGCTGTGCAATGTGTCTAAACCCTTATTTGTTACCACAAAATTATTAAATTTTGTTTAAAGTATTTTTACCAATCCCAGTATCACCGGAACTTACATTATTTTCCAAAGGCTGTCTGTGTCCATTTGTAAAATTTTTTGCAACAATTTTTTTTTTTGGATTCTTCATTTACCTTGGAGTCAGCAATATCGAATGTATTCACATATTTAATTTTTTCAAAATATTCGGAATATTAGCAGAAAAAACATCTGAAAATTTTTATGAAAAAATAAATTTTATACTAGAATATCAGCTACTTATGATACCGCTGCCGTTTCCAAGAGAATTAAGTAGCTCGCGACAAATTCGACAATTGTTGCTAGCGGCATTTTGTAGCCGTGTAGTCAGTAGCCTGCTGTCGTGAATGTGTTTAAGGCATTGAGGTGTATTCATTGTGTTCAAGCATTCAATACGTGTTAGCAACATGCGTCAAAAGCAATAATTGCTAACCAACCATTCAATCGAAACATCGTACACAAGTAAACCTTCGGTTAAAGAACTTAAAAATGCAAATTAGCTGTAGGTTTAATTAGCTTTAGTACCATCAATTTGTCACCTCCTGTTAGGATGCCTATGAGCTTTGGCTCAAGCTCAACTTGTGCCTTGACACCTTAAATTGTGGTTTAGTTTTATAACATAATAATTTCGTTTAAGACATTAAATTTTTAACGAAAGTTTTGTGGTGAAAAATCCAAGCACACATACACACACACACACACACACACACACACATTGTAGGAATAAATGCATACCTACATTGTTAATAAATAATTATTATAAACTTTGAGTTCAAAATTCTTTGGAGAAATTTAATGCACGTGAAAGGTATTCTTCTTATTCTGTTACATAATGTTTATAACATAAAAAAAAAATAATTATTGTAGTTATTGGTTTTTTTTCTCAATGATTTTATTTGGGATTCTTTAATTTCCTTGGTACGTATAATTTTTGTAATTGCATTTATTAGTTTTTTCAAAGGTTATTTTCTTAACAAACAATAAATTTTCTCAGGCGTTTCGTGATTGTTTTCATCTGAAGGATTGTTTATTTTCCTTAAAAACCACAAATACCATTAAATTGCAAGTGTATATAAATTTCCGTTTCCGCATGCGCGTTTTTGATGTGTGAATATTTGCTGGCTAATCCCTTAATTACTTACACACATATATGTATGTAAGTATGTATGTACTTATTCCAGTTTTTGGTCTCAGTACAATATCACATTTTCGAGATTGTAATGTTTTTTTTGTTGTTTAGGGATTGATGGCAGGTATAGAAAATATTCCTATTGTATGACTGACTAAATATATGTATTACCACGCGATTTGAAATACATACAGCTGCATTTAGTTACAACTGATATATTGTTTATATTGAAGGGCAAAACGAAAAATATTGTACGTTGTGACCTGAAAGTTAGACTTTTCATTTCTGTTCTTAGGCTGGTCCGAAAACTCAAGGGTAAAATATATTTAAGACTTTTGTCAAAGTAACGTGTAAAATAAATTTTATATTATTTTTATGTTTTATTATTTTATTATTTTTATTATTATATTTTCACGTTACACTTGGGCTGGCTTATCTGCGATGAGTTTTGCAAAAGTAAAAAATTTCCAACTATATAACGGGTGTCTCAAAAGAAAGTTGGAGTTGGATTAATTATTTTTGTATGTTTCACCAAAAATGCTAAAGGGTATACATTAGAATGGTGGCAAATTTTTTATAGCTATGCTATTTATTGGGCGATACATGACCTGGGACGTGATTTTTGTAACAAAAATAATCGACACTATTACAGTTATAAATTTATTTTTGTTTTGATTTCTTTGTACTTAAAAGAGAAGAAGAGAAAATAATCAAAATAAATTGTTTGATTTTGTTTTGTTTAGTTCTTTGAAGTGAGACAAACAAAAACAATGAGAACAATTGCTCAATTTGTTTCTGTTTTATTTTTGCACATGAAAACAAACCAGAGAACACAGCCGAAAGGCTCTAAGTCAGCTAACAGCCGCCACCGGCCACAAACAATACATTAATTACAAAATAAAATAATATTAATATATGGGAAACGTTTTGAAATATTTGCAGAGAATTTGGCATCATCATATAATATAATTTTATTGCATTGTTATATAACACATTAAGTTTGTTTTATATAATTAAGCAGCATAGCTACCAGTGGGTGCACTAAGATACCTCTCTTCTTTTTTTATTTAATTGATATATTTGCATTATTTAAAATATGAGGTTTGCTGTCATAAATGCGGTTTTTATTTTTTAGCTCGATTCAACGGTGCCTTCTGTTGCCTGGTGGGACCTAAAGTACTTAATTTTGTTTAAAAAAAATAGAAATAATTCTCCAGCTTCTAAGCTAGCTGTTTGATTATTATGCACTTTCATACATAATTTGAGGAGGTGTGACAGAGCTTAAGTCTGGAGTTTGGAGCCACAAAGCCCCTAACTAAGGTTAATAAAAAATTAAAACCGATGCCAAGCTGATGTTTTTGATCTGAAAAAAAATTTTTTTTGCTATTTTTGCATTTTTTTCTATCCAAGAGCTAAAAAAAAGATTGCTACATTTATGGGGTTTCGGTTACAGTTTAGGAAATATTCGAAAAAAAAATTAAAGTTTTGGATTTTTTACCAACCTTGGTCCACTGTTATGCCTGCTAATGGACAAGTCAAATCTTCTTCGATTTAGAAAAGGAACCTTGACAAAATTTGTTACATTAAAAAAAAATGGGTATCAAAATCACAATAAGGCCAAAAGTTATACACAATTTAATTTAAAATTTTTAAAAAAATTCGGTTTTCGCATTTTTTACGAAAAAAGTGGGTATCAAAATCACAATTAGGCCAAAAGTTATACACAATTTAAATCAAAATTTTTAAAAAATTCGGTTTTCGCATTTTTTACGAAAAAAATGGGTTATTTATTTCGCTATAAAATCTGTTCATTTACTTTCCCATCAGAAACTAGCAACGAGAGAGTAAAGCAGAAATTTACAAAAAAAAAAATTTTGATAAAATTTTATTCATATCAGAACCATGGATAGAAATCATGATACAATTTTACTTTTTCTGTTGTATTTTGCATAATCTTGTTTGATAATATTTTAAATTACAAAACTTTTAAAAATTGGCATTTAATTTCAAACACTTTACACAGTTTCATGTATCATTTACTGTTTTTATGCATCTTTCATTATATTTTATTCTATTCTAAAAATGCAACTTTCCATCTCTGATCAGTTATTATAAATAAACAAAATTCTTTGAACATAAAATTGTATTTATGTGGCTTAATCAAAGAAAAAACAATAAATTAAGAAAACATACATACGTGTTCATGCTGTTTTAATAAAGAATTTCACATTTTTGAGTTTTAGTTTTTCAGATATTTTTGAAATAATTAATTTGACAACAAAACACACAACAGGTGTTTGGATAATTCTTGCATGTAAAAGTTTTACTAGTAATAATTTGCAAGAATTTCTTGTCTCTCAATTTATTCTCTCTTTGGACGCTCTCTTCCTGCAAACCTTTTGAGTTAATGAAGACTTTCCAGTTACAATTGTTAAAAATTCTTAACAATTTTTAGTAAATGAAAGAAGCTATTTTAAAAAATGTTTGCAAAAATACCAACCCCATATTTTTACTTATTCAAAAGGTAATACTATAAGAAATTTTGCAAAGAAATGTTTTCTTCAAAACTTTCGTTATTGAAGGAACCAGATCGTTTTGAAATAGACCTATTTTTTGTTATAAATATCAAATTTAAGGTCTTTTATTCAAATTCCACAGTTGAAACCAATAAATTTATTATGCCACCTTAAGACAAGATATGTTTTTAAATATTTCCAAAAAAAATTATCTGCGACCGGCGAAAATTAAGAAGAATGCTGCAAAAATACTGAAAAATCCTGAAACTGAAACATTTACTAATTCAATCAAATCATTTATTAAATTTAAAAATTAGTTTCAAACAATTGTTTGAGTGAAAATAAAATTTTAACAATTTCATCCACGTTGTAAAAGTTAATTCCATTACAATTCTGCCCACTGAAGAGGATGCAAATTTGTAGAAAAAAATGTCCATATATTTAGCTAAAAGATACCCTAATGTTCATATGTGCAGGCAATATTACAAAATTAAATGGCGCTTACGAAATTTAAATAATTTTCTCAAATTCTTGTCAGACAATGAATTTCTTTCATAATAATTTAATTATAAAATGTAAAAAGAAATTATGTGCAAATCATTTGGAAAATCACTGGCAAACGTTCAATATTTAACCTTCTTAAAGGTGATAAAGTTTCGCACATTAATACTTAATTACTTGAATAATTGGGGACAACGTATTAAATTCACACTCTTTAACCAATCAGCCTTAAAACACAAACCCATAAACACACAAGCTTAGCTTGAGTTAACGGTTAAAGAGAGAAAACAGAAAGAAGACTGATTTTATAACCAACAAAAAAAAAAGCAAGAATAAAAACCTGATGCGACAAGACAGACAAGTCCTGGCGAAAGAATACACCAACAACAAACTTATTCACAGTTCCATTCGAAGTCTATACAAAATATCTTACACAGAAGCAGACTAAGGAAACTTAGGCCGGGTTTCCATCTGTGTGCCATGTGCCACACAAGCGTAAAAAAAGCGCAACCAACTAATTACTAATGAAAAACAGTTTGATTCAGACACGTATTTATTAAGTTAAACAGTTTCATACATAACTAATAGACAATTTTATAGAATCCAACATGATTGGAAACAGTTTAAATCAATAAATATATGTCTGAATCAAACATTTGTTCGTTAGTAATTAGTTGGTTACGCTTTATTGGGCAAATTACACACAAGAAATGCCAGATGTAAACTATGCCTTAAAGACAAAAGTGCAAAATACGAGTATGTTAAAGAATGAAATGAAATGATGTTCCAAGTCACCCTGGAGTTAACATTAAGTAGACTTTATAAATTTGTCTTTTTTTTTATTCATCTTAAGCCAGACATAAAACAATTTTGTGTGAGATTGGGTGCGAAAAAGAAAAGGATGATTTTAAGAAAAAAGGATTTTTTGCATAAAAACATTAATTTTTTTTTGCTGCAAAGTCTAGGAAGCTACATTTTGTTTTAGTTGTTTAGATATAGCGTGTTTTTTTTAGAGGTATAGAACTTCGAATTGAAATAAAACACAAGAAAATCGTTTTAATGTCCATCAATTTGGCTTTATTGGAAGGATAATTTTATGCCATTAATGTTTAAATATGATTTCGGGCATGTGGCCGCCGCGGCTGGCTCGAATAAAGCTAATTCTACAGGTCCAATTTTCAACCACTTTTTCGAGCATATGGGGCAGTATGTTGGCAATAACGCCACGAATGTTGGCTTCCAAGTCCCCTAACGTTTCTGGTTTGTTGGCGTAGACGAGCGACTTCACATATCCCCAAAGAAAATAATCCAATGGTGTCAAATCACACGATCTTGGTGGCCAATTGACAGGTCCATTCCGCGAAATTATGCGCTCATCGAATGTTTCCTTCAATAAATCGATTGTGACGTGCGCTGTGTGGCATGTAGCGCCGTCTTGTTGGAACCACAACTCATCCACATTCATGCCATCCAATTCGGGAACAAAATAGTCGGTTAGTCGGCTCCAATTGCTGTGCACGGTGGCGAATCGATTCATTCGGGTCCTCTTCAACACTTTGCTCTACAGCGGCAATTGTTTCTTCGGTGCGCACTGTTCGACGTCTTGGCGGATGCGTATTATCACATAGAGTAAACGTAGTGCGAAAACGATCCATGGTTAACCGAATTAATTGCTCTGATGGACGATTATGTCGACCATAAAATGGACGGAGCTTGCGGTAAACTTCGCGAACTGAACCATTATTTTCGAAATAAATTTGCACGATTTGCAAGCGTTGTTCTTTTGTCAACCTGTTCATGATGAAATGGCAAACCAAACTAAATATTAATCACTTGACAGCTGACAAAATAGCCGCCATTTAAAAAAGTGATGCCAACTTAAAGTTCTATAACTGAATAAAAAACACCCTTTATAAAATATTTGATGACATATTTAGAGATTTCAAACAGGTAAACATAAATTCAGTAAAGTACGACTTTGACTTGTATACGAAGGGTTCCGTACGGACACTACACTCAAAAAAGTTTTACATTAACTGTTTGCAGTTGTTTCAGAAGTTTACCGTAAAATCAAACTTAAGTGAAAATGCAGTTGTCCTACGAAAAAAAATTATATTTTAACTTTTTATGTATGTTGCTACAAAAAAAAAAAAAAAACAACTACAAAATTAAAATGATTTTTCGTGCAGTCAAAATGTTCAGTTATTTCCAATTGTAAATAAATAATTCTAAAATATCTAACTTATAAATAAGTTTAATTTTTTTTTAAATAAAATAAATGATTTTTTGTTCGTTTTTACATTTGTGCTAGATTAAAAATTAACATTAAAAAATAATTGAAAAACTCTCTTGATTCAAATGAAATGTAAGCGAAAGGGTTTTCAAATGACATTTTACTTGTTTCAAATGATTTTTCATTTATTTCCCCTAATAATTTACCTACATAATATTTTGAGTGTACCTACATACATATCGTTACCTTAATATAGAAAGGCCCTAACTAGTTATTTTTTTTAAATCGAGATTTTTGAATTTTTCGATACATTAGATGTTCTTGTATCGAAATATATAAAAAACTCGATTTAAAAAAAATAGTGAGTTAGGACCTTTCTATATTAAGGTAACGATATGTGCATAATAATTAGAGATATGCAAATGTCGTGATTTGATCGTGTCACGCGTGAATCACACGTGCTCAAATTTATAATCGATCACGCGTGACTGCGTGAGCGTGACTTAAAAAAAAATTCTCGTGCGTGATCGTGCGTGAGCTATTTTTAATAATCACGCACGAAGTCTCATGCTCTCACGAGCTATCATTCCTGCTGTCTTTTTCAGGCAAATTTTAAAATTTTGATTTTTTAGCCTTTTCCGGATTTCATGAATGGAGATAAAAAATTTTTTCATATTTTTATTTAAAATTTTGTCAAAAATTTAATGACGGTATTAATTAATTTATTAATTTAATTTAAAATCCAACAGTAAACTAAAAAGTAATAGGCGAAATACTAAAAAAATAAGGCAAAAAGAAATTTTTATCTTGAGTAAAATATCTTATGAGATATACGGAAACACATTTTGCAAAATTATTTCTTGTATGAAAAACTGAGATATTTCACAATGCGCTCTAAATTTTTTTTTTTTTGTGAATAAAATTTTTTTAAATTATGGAACTTCTTATACAGAATGAAGAAGTGCTTGGAAATATTGTTAATAATATAAAAATGCACAAATAAATTATAAGATAAACCTTATTTATAGGCAGATGAATGTCAGTCATATTGTCTATTTTCATTTTCCACAGTTCAATTTAAAATATTTTCGTTGTTTTCCTTCCAAAAAACTCTTTTTATCCATAATTTTTTGATTATTGTTGCTGCTGCATTAATTTTTAAGTTGAAAATTTTTCAGGCGCCATCTATTGTTATTCACTGGCATACCATTACCAGCTGCTGTCGGTCATTTCAACTTGGCAGCACTGAATTTATCAACGAAAACAAGGTTGCATTTCATAAAACCAACTTAAAACCAATTCAAAAATGGTTTTAATTTGGTTTTAACAAAAACAATTTGTATGGTAAAACCAGGTTTTAACAGTTGGTTTTAACGTTAAAATCAACTTTTATTAAAACCATGTCAGTATGAAAACACTATTATCCGGTAAAAATCAGATAATTTTTAAAAAAGTTACAAGCCTCAGAAGTTTTTTTGACTCCCAGGTAGTCAACTTTGGCTCAATGTAACTCCTGTCCAGCTTGAGCAAGGAGGCTGTCATGACATGTGTTGTAAAGCCTAATTCCTCCTCTACGGATGTTAGGAGTTTCATATAAATCCAATCAGTAGCTTAGAAGTTCCAGATTTATTGCCATTTACTTTGTAAAAGTCCCCACTGTGCAATGTAAATTTTACATATACACGTGCATACAAATGTACATATGTATATATGTACATATGTATGTGTAAAAACCTATTTTTCAACCAAAAAAAAAAATACGAATTGGATTTCATACTTTTTCGTGAGCGTGCGTGATCGTGATAAGTTATAAAACACTCGTGCGTGATTAGGAATATTTTATTCATGAGCGTGCGTGATCGTGAAAATTTTCAATATCATTCGTGCGTGAAAGTGCGTGAGTAAAATATTTTTCTGCGTGAACGTGCGTGTCGTGAGTCAAAAAACGCTCACGTGCACATCTCTCATAATAATATACGAACTTTTTAATTTTGGCTTTTTTCTTTTAGCGATTTTTCGCTATTAGTTTACAATACACATTTTCAGTTTTATCATTAGGTTTTTGGCGATTTTTTTTGTTAAATAAATTTTTTAAGTTTAGTTTTCGTTTAAGTTAGATTTCGAGTGCCGTAATTTGTCTCCAGACATTCCTATTCTCTGGATATTTTTAATGTCGTAAACAATTACATTTTTATCTCCAATTGTTATGACACTTCTTCATAATTATACCATAACGTCCACTGGTACTTTATTATATATTTTCTCTCTATATTTGCCATTAAATATTTTCAATACCATTTATTATAACACAAATTCTTCATAAGGCGCGGATTCTTTTTTTCATAATGCTTTTTAGTCTAATTCACGAAAATAAATAATGATACACTACACTACACTACCTACAAGTATTTATCAGAAAAACTGTGCAGTAAAAAATGTTGCAGCTAAAAACAATTTACCGGGCATTTAAACATGGCCTCAAGTGTTTTAACGAATGCAATCTTAATTTTAAGCCACAAACAACAAAAAAACTGAAAAGAAAAAAAGGAATGATAAAATATCAATTCAACCTTAACAAAACATTGAAGTATAGCGGTGCCCAATTACATGTGCACCTAATGAGCTGTAAACTATATCAAATGACTCCAGCTTTAAAAAGGCCACAACACAAAGCTCTAGTAACAAAAAAAAAACAAAAAAAAAAACTCTCACTACTTAAGTAAACAAAAATCACAGGCTTAGTTTATTTAACAGCAAACCAAATTAATCTAGAGACACACTAACAGTGAATATAATAAAAAGGACCAAATTTGGTTTTTTTCCCTCTGGTTTCTCTTAACTTGCAACTTTGCTTTTTTTTTCTTTTTGGATAATTTGCCGTGACCAAGCGATGGCTTGCGTGTGGCAATTTCATTTAAACTAAAAAAGAAGTCTGTATAAAAACATAAAAATAAGAGTAGAAATATTTATCTTGCCCAAAAATGTTTTAAGCTTATTAGGGTGATAATTTGATGCCTTAACAGCAAGAATAGCAAAAAAATATTAAAAAAAAACGTTTTCAGGAAAAAAACATGATGTCAAAAATCAGATCATCAGCCAAGGAGTTAATACGCAGAAATTCAACAGTTAGGTTTTGTGCAAGAAATTTATTTCGTTTTTATGCACACTACAATTGGCATATTAATATTTGTATACAATAACATTTGAAGTAGATATTACTTGAGACAGATTATAATCGTTTGAAATATTTAGGTATTTATTCTACATTTTCTACTTTTTTTTGACATTTTTCACAAATTGTTTTTGGGGTTCCGTAAAAAAAAAGCGCCAAAGCCAAAAATTAACCGAAAAAATCGACCAAAACTAAAAAATCACTAAAACTAAAATAAATCGCCAAAAGCGAAAAAATTCTCAAGACTCAAAACTCCAAAACTAAGAAAACTCCGAAAACCGAAAAAATCCCTAAAACGAAAAAAAACACTAAAACTAAATAAAAGCGCAAAAAAAATCCAAAACTAAAAAAAATTATGAATTTTTCACCTAATCTTCTTCGCTTTCGTAACCAATTTAATACTTTCGTTCTGAACAGCTGTTCGTATAGCACTTTTAAAATTCCTCTATGTATCTTCTAGATGTAGGAGTCATTATATAGGAGTGCCATCCTTTTCGCCAATAGGACAGTGTCCCGTGATAACTGCCACTATGTTTCTTGTCTTCCTTCGCGACAAATTAAGTAACAGTTAAAACTCACTCCGTACACAAAATGTGGAAAGGAACCCTATTGTTTCTGCTACGATGTCCGTCCGTCCGTCCGTCCGTCTGTCTGTCACAGGCTGTTTTCTCGAGAACCGTAAGAGTTACTGACAGAATATGTAAAACTTTGGCTGCTACAACAATAAATATATGACAGTTCAAAATTAAAAGTTATTCTAAGGGAAGCAACGTAAAATATTGAAATTTATATGTACTTAGTGCAAACAGCACCAATTAGTCCTAGTTTACACTATGCAAGTCTTATTGCTAAACCAATTAGTTTGTTAGGGGAGAAAGAGACGAGGGGAAAATAAATGTTTCTGTTCCCCTCATCTCTCTCTCTCTCTCCTAACAAACTAATCAGCTTAGCAATAGAACTTGCATAGTGTAAACTAGGACTAAACACTGAAATTAAAAGAGAATCAAATTTAAAGGGCATTCTGTCAGGTAATGTAATGTTGACTATGTAATTTTGACAACTTGCTGTATCTTTGGAATTATCAAAAACGCTAAAACTAAAAAATCCAAAAATTAAAAAAAAATGCCAAAACGAAAAATCGCCAAAGTGAAAAAAGCACTTAATGAAAAATATTACAAAAAATTAAATAAATAAATCGCTAAAATTCAAAAAGTCACCAAAAGAATAAAGGTTGCCAAGAAAATTAGAAATATCGCCAAAAACCGAAAAACACGACAAAACGAAAAAAGCACCAAAATTTAAATCAACAAAAAAAGTATCAGTTCTAAAAAAAATCGCTAAACTCGAGAAAATCACCAAAATAAAAAACAAGCGTCAACACAAAAAAATTCGTTATTTTATTTATGAAAATCACTCAAGAAAATTATTTTTTTTTGTGTATAAATTTTATACTCAAGTCGACGGTCTGGGTTGTTCAAACTGGGGCAATATTTTTGGATTTTAAATTTTAAATCGTGGTTTTAAAAATTAGTGGTATCCTTCGATTTTTTTTTAAATTTGTAACTTTAAACTTCTGTCCACTCTGTCCGGTAGCAATTTTTGCTTTTGGAAAATCTTAAAAATTTAAATAATATTTTTTTAAGTAAAAATTCTTATTCTTCTTGTGTATGTGAAAAATTTGATTCTCAAGAAAAAAGTTTGGTGACTACTGTTGTACCAATTGTGTACCAATGTGTTCATCTATGTTTGTTAAATTTTACTTTAATCATCCTGGAAGCTTAAATACACAGAAAGCTTATAAATAGAACGCGAAATATATATGTATATCATGATAATATATTTTTTTTAACAAAAAGCCTTCCAATAAAATATTTAATAATTCATTAAATTTATAAGGAATTTTTTAACACAAACTTGCAAATTACACTTAACCAATTATGTTTGATAAATAAAGTAATAAGTAGGATGTGTGTGAAGATAAATTCGAATTTAACTAGCAGAGACAGGAACCAACATTTCTAACATAGCATGTTAAGCACATAACAGAACACTGTTAGCTATTTAACAGTAGTCGCTAAATGGATTATTATTCCAAATCCTTGGAACTGGATCGAGATCGATAAAGTTTTTTATTGTCTGGTAGAGCCAATAAATTAGATTTAAGAAAACACTATTTCCTTGAGAAGATAAGTGCTCCTTTGGATAAAATAAGGAAGAGCACACGTACTACACCATATAGGTGTGGTACTCTGGAGGGTCCTAAATGCGATCCAAGTGTTCACGTTTCTCAAATAATTTTGGGAATTGAAATAATCGATTTTGAAAAATATGCTTTTTTGCTGAAATTTCTTGAGAAGATCAGTGGTCATTTGGATAAAATATGGAAGAGCACACGTACTATATAGGTGTGGTACTCTGAAGGTTCCTAAATATGTTCCAATCGGTCACGTTTCTAAATAGCTAAATATGAAAAAATAAATTAAAACAGGAAGACAAAATTAAAATTTTTTTGCGACTCATTTTATATCCTCAAACGTTAATACCTCCTCAAAAAATGTAGCGTGCGCAGTTGGATTTTTTATTTAGTTGAAACGCTTTCACTTTGAAAAGTTTTAAATTCTTTTCTTAGACAGTTCTCTGTTTTTATTTTCTGCAATTTACAAAATTTTCATATGAATATATTAAATATTTTGTTGGTAAATTTCTGTTGCAAAAGCATCTTCTTCATCACCAAAAATCACAACAATTTAAAGTTCATTAGCTTCTTATTTGCTGCTTTTGTAGCTTAGTTTATAAGTTGCAACTAAATACTTGCACCAGCAACATACATACATATGCAAATACATACATACTTGCTCGTAAAAGTAAATCAATCTATAGCGTGAGATACTTGTTATTAAAGACTGTAATTTGTTTAAGGCCAATTTTGGACAAGAAAAATTAAAATTTTTCAAAAAGACACCAAAGACAACAACGAACAAAAATGTGATTTTAATTATTGACACATCAGTTGATTGTGTGTGAAGCAGAGAGAGAGAGAGAGAGAGAGAGAGAGAGAGTGCGAGCGAGTGAGTAAGAGATTGACGCAGATCTATCTGGCTGTATGAAAGTTTACTGATAATTTAAAGGCCACAAAGTCCTTTAGAATAAAAATGAAAGAAGCATCATTGTCATAATTCTGATGTCGATGTTTGATGTATGTATATATGTACGAGTATTTTGTGTGTTTAAGATGAAATGGCAGAACCACCTACATTGAGCTTAAAATACACAAAAATTAAGCAATAAAGTTTCGGTTTCAATGTCTTTTTTCTGCAAAGGTTCAGGCTCTCAGATGCTGTATACGGCTTACAGGATCTTTAATTAAAATGCAGTCATGCAGTTTTTAATGCAGACATTCAATTTGTTGGCTTCTTTGTTGGTCTTTATTTTTTATTTATTTTTTGTTCTGGTCAAATATCTAAATAACGGTTTAAGCCATGGGTATTATTTGTTGTATTATCATTAAATGCAATCCGTATCTGCAAATTTAACATTTCTTTTTTATGAAGACATTAATCACATGCAAAACTGCACTAAGATCTCCTCTAATATCCTAATTATCACTGCGAAATAAATCCCTTTTTTTTCTTCTATTCGATTTAGTTTTCATTTCTTTCCGGTTTCTTGTGGTTCTGTTCACTCATTATTTCTATGCTATGTTCGTATTTAATGTGATTGTGCCTTGTCGGTCTTGTCACTTCCTTGATGCTACTTCCTTAAATATGTTTCACTAAAACATAGATACTTTTCTATTTACTACGATATGGTGTCCTTTTTTTTGCCCAGTCTTAGCTGCTCTTGTGATATTTTACATTTACCTGTTTATAGGTTTTTACTAATTAAAGAATAAAAGACCTCACATTTGCTTTCTTTTGAGTCAGTTCGGCTAAATCGTATTTTCTGTTTGATTTCAGTTTAGTGGGCGTTTCGTTCGTGATTTGGTGTCGCTAATTATAGAGTTTGTAAATTTTACAACATAATTGTAAATCACGCCAAAAATT
Source organism: Tachina grossa (assembly GCA_949987645.1). Lineage (NCBI taxonomy): Eukaryota > Metazoa > Arthropoda > Insecta > Diptera > Tachinidae > Tachina > Tachina grossa. Next base: position 157,800,266 of record OX465274.1, on the reverse strand, counting down.
TAATTTCTTATTGTCTCCTTCAACTAAAAATGCCACACAGAAATAATTTAACTTGAGGGTTAAAAAACGTAATTGAAAAACAAATTTTTTTTTACTTTCTATATGAAGGTAAAAGTCAAATGGATAGTTGCTGAAGCTGAGGCTTCTATTTGTTAGACATATCCTGGATATATATGTAACTTATATTAGCCAAAGAAAAATGGAACCTCTGAGCAAAAATTACTGCTTCAAAGAAGCGTTTTTATAAGGAGACAATGTTACAGAATCACTTGCTGTTAGGCATGAATAAGACACATTTTTTTTTGTTCGATATGAGCCAGCTAGAAGCAATACATCTAGCTTCCAAAAAGCCATGATTTTTTTTTTTTTTTTTTGCATTACTAATGTGTTTCACAGAAGTAATAATATGTATATAATTTTTGTGAGAGCCCGCTTTACGTTAGTGCTTCGCAGAAGCATTTTTAGAAGGTTTTGCTATCAAGTAAGCAATAAAGTCCTGCACAAGACCCCTGACAAGAACTTTTAAGACATGAGGGATTTTTCAAATGCTTTACTACAGCGAAATCTTCTAAAACAGACGCTAAACAGCACTGTTTGCATGAAATTTGTTTCAGTATTGTAGATATAGGAGTAAAGAAGAAAATACTTCGTGACGGAAGAATTTGTGATGCTTACTTTTTCAAACGCATGGGCACGTATACAAACGTCATGCATGTACCTAGTGGGAATTTGAGTTAACTCAAAACTATTGAATTGTCAGCCAAAAATTAGTCAGAGGTGGTTAAAATTCGCAGTTATTCTGCATGTCAAAACTGAGTGACCGCAAGACGAGTGAATCAGTTTTGAACTAACCGTGAGTTAAGAAATTATGAGTTAGCTTGTGCCAAATTAAAAAAAAGAGAGTGCTATTTTTAGTTAATTGATTAAAATTAGTTAATTGATTAAAAATTTTTAGTCTGCTTAAAGTTTAAACAATTTTAAATTATTTTTTTTGAGAAACGAGAACGGGTATCGAACCGTGATCACTTTGTTTGCCAGCCATCATACGTAACATTTTGCCATCGCGCCATTTAAACGGCACAGAGTTAACATAAACATGAATTTTATGCTGACATCTTCTCGCTGAACTTTGACTCATCTCTACATCAGCTTTGAGTTAGCTAAAAGTAAGCTCAAAATTATCAAAATTATTAAAATCGAGAATAAGTTAGTTGTACAAAAACAACTCACTAATCTCTGCATCAGTTTTGAGTTAGCTTAAAATTAGTTCAATACTTATCGGGAAGAAGACAGTTGTGCATAAAACAACTGAATCATATCTGTATCAGTTATGCGTTAGTTCAGAAGCTAGTTGTAAATAAGTTATCAAAAAGTCACCCATATTTTGAGCTAGCTTATAAAAAACCACCCTTAAACACGTAATAGTTTACCATCTACATCTTACACTCAAAGTCAAACGTACAAATAACCATCATACACACATCAACACTACTTCTCTTGATGGTTTCTTATGAACAAGAAGTCTTCGCGACATCGCTTAAAAACACTCATATACACATATATCAATGCATCCATCGTGCTTCGCTTATTAAACGACAATATTTATTATTGGTTTAGTATAATACATGCCACGAGAATACATTTAAAAAACAAGACGTATTTATGTTTCAAGACTGTTTACGCAGGTCTCTAGTAAGCAATACATTGCTTCGCTCAGTTATTAGTGCTTCCAAATCAGTTTTTTTTTTGCTGTGATAGTGTGTTAGGGCCTTTCTATATTAAGATAACGATTTGTATGTACTCGTACATTCTTCCAAATTACCAATTTCACTTTCATTAAAGAAAAAATTAAATCATAAATTACAAATATTTACAAAACATTTAAGATTAATTTGTGCTCGCAGCGAAAGTAAAAGTTGCTTTAATAAATTTCAAAGGAAAACGTTTTTTATTAAAAAATTATGTTAATTATTTCCCTTTAAATCAATAAAAAAATACGCTGTATTCTTTTCTTTTTTTGTGTTTTAAACAAATTGAGAATTTTCCGCTGTCTATAACGATAATTTAACATACGAGTACAAGAACGCCGGCATGGTTTAATAAAAAGAAAAAACAATTAAAACTAAACAAAAAATTAAGCAATAAAATTAGTTTTGGTTCACGCAAATTGAAAATCTATCAAGGACAATAAAGCCCACAATATTTCATAGTTTTAATACACTTACGTAATTATTATTTGAAAAAAAAATATAGTAATGAATCAATTTTAGAGTTTTTCACTTTATATACATTTTTTTAAACTCATTAACAAAGTATATTGAAAGGATTTTTATATCCTTTTTTTCTGCTTTTAAATATTTGTAACAAGTGTTAATATGAACTCATGTGTGTAAGTTAATGTGTGGTAATCTAAAGTAAACCATTGTTCTCATTGTTTTTTTAATAAGAAAACCACTAGAAAAGCATGAGATCCTTTCAATCGTATTTTGGCCTTTTGTTTGTGATTTAAGCATAAATATGAAATTTTTTTGAATATTCTGACCAAAGGGATAGCAAGCTAAGAAAAATCTATTGTTCTGATGCTCAAAAGTAATTAGAGTTTTGTTTTTGCTGCTCTCATCAGTCGAATAGTTTATGACCACCAACGTTTAAATGTTGACAGGCGTAACACGCCTCTCTGGCATAATAAACAAGCAGCAGATCCTTCAGTATCCTTCATAGCTACAGCAACTACACGCTTATGAGTTTCTTTGATTGTAGTTTAGAATTGCCAGACCATTGAGTTTTTGGTTTGAAAGATTGTAGCAAATTTTAGGGAAAATTCCTTTTAACATTAATTTAAAATCAAGTTAAATAATATATGTTAGATGAAATATAATCAGATTTACATTTAAGTATAACACACGATGATGAATACTAAGCATATTTTGGCTCCTCGAAAAATGTGGCCAATGAAAAATGTCTCCAAACTGAAAAATAAACAATGGCCACAAAAACAGAAAAATTAAATCGAAAAGGATTACTTTGAGACTAGTTTTTGCCATTTGTAGTAATATTTCATTGGGTCTATTATTATCTCAAAATAAAAAAGGGACAATAGTCCCACAATTTAAATTTATTTGTACTTGTTAATTTGTGCCTGTTATTTTTTCTAGTTTAGACCATTATTGTTTTATTATTATTGTGCAATAATTATTATTGTACAATAAAATGCCTGTGTTTATATGTATTATATTTGTATATGGAACAATATATTGGGTAAAATGAAATGGCTTTTGATTGATATTGCGCAATAAAAAATATAAATATTTTGTAATGTGTTCACAACATTGTACAATAATTATTACCACGTACATTACTAAAGATTATGTTTAAATTTTTTAAATTACTTAGGATTTTGTATGCATATAGGACTGGATGTAAAATAGAATTTTGTATGTATTTAGTATGCGTAACGAAAAATCAATTTTAAAATTTCTTAAACGCACATGTGTGTGTAGCTATTGTTTACTTTTACATATCGTCCCTACCATGTTAAACTATCCAATATGCAAATTTGTACCTATACTTTTCAGAAGAGGGCAGTGTGAATTTTAAGTTGGTGTATTCCTAAAGCGGCCCACCTACTTTCAATATAATTCTGCAATTTTTCGTATTGTACAATAATATCGCCGATTTGTATTTCATATTCGATATATTGCCAAATATCAAAAGACTTTTGATTTTTATTGTACAATCAAGACAATTGTGTGATGTGATAGCAACATTGTTCAGGAAAATTGGGCAATATTTTCTTTGAAAGTATTGTGCCATTTATTGTATAGTATAGGTCAAAACAACAATTATTATGTACAACAAAATATGCAATAATATTGTATAATGGAGATGGGTCACTTATAAGTACCTGGCTTAAAATATTTAAAGAAAATTTGCGCCATATAATTTTTTAATATTGTGCAATATATTGAATAGTGTGGAGTAAAACGACAATAAGAATAGCAATAGAGTACTCAATAATATTGCTAGTCTGTGGGTACCTTAAGTTAAAAAGCACGTTAAAAAAAATTAGGTTTTCCCAAGCCAAAATCAAAGTGGCGTTGGCTGAAGTAGTTAGGACGTTGTGTACAAAACCAAAGGTCCTGGGTTCGAACTCGGTCATTAAGTAACAACACCACGTACTTTTTCTGATGTAAATTAGTGTCTCTTTGTATCAGTTGTTGTTGGAAAGTTCAAGTGACACGGCGGATACTAATCCTAATGTAACATCAGAGCCCCTTCCTTCATCGTTATTGTGTAGCAGAATTATCGGCGAAGTAAAATAACCAATATAATGACTACTAAAGCACAGCTTTGAAAATTTAATACGCATCATTGACACTAGAGGCGTTGTAATACTGCATTATAAAAAAAGTGCAAAGAGCAGAGATGTAAACGATAGAAGCTTTCCTCTTTCTCTTCCTTCATCACTTGTCTTCTCTATCACTATCCCTTTCCTAAAGATGGTAACACCTCGTAATAGTAGTAGGCATTCATTGCCTGAGTGTTACTTCTATTTATAAAAAAAAATGGCAAAAGCTCTGAAATGAAAAGTTACTGTACAAATTAAATGCGGCTAAAATGAAATGTCAGATATGCAAAAACATAACTCCATATAGAGTAGGGAAGGAAATCTTTTTATCGCATTTCTAGTATTTGAACTAACACAGAGAAGGGACTTTTCAAAAATACTCGCAAGGCGAATAGACACCAGTTAATCTTCATTAAGTATTCTTATATGGTTATCAGCTGTTAATTTTTATTGTGCCAAATCAAAGCAAAACGTTCGGAAATTTTCGGAATGATCGAAATTTTACACTAACAAATATACAAGCCGAATATGCAGAGTTGCAAATCAAGACCACCTGCTATCAATTCGCCTTGAGTACACATTTAAAAAAAAAACTATTTTTTTTAAGTGTACTTGTTCTTTTCACTTGATAACCTTTTAAACTAAAAAAATGTCGATTGCTGCCTAATTAACTAGAATCGGGTGATTCCATGGTACAATAACGCAGATAGTCTCAAAACGTCAGCTGATTTTTTAGTTGCTTGTTGCGTACTGCATACTGCCTATTAAAGCTGTACTAATACAAACCAGCCCCCGTATTCTGTAACTCGCTAAAGCTAAATCTCTATCGCTAAAAATGTATAAATTCGATTTATCGATTTTTGGCTACGAATGCAGCTTTCAAACTTATATTGCTAAATCAGGCATTGAATCAAAAATTTATTGCGTCAAAATTTTAGTGTTGTGTTTAGTAGTTGATGTCGTCGCTAAAAATTTTTAATTTTCTATTTGTTCAGCATTTTAGCGATCGAATTTAGTTTTAGCTTTAGCGAGTTACATAATACGGGGGCAGCTTTGCAAATACAAGAGAAAATGTAAGTACATGTTCAGTTCTTATCACAAAACAGCAATAAAAAGTCATGTTGTTTTATTTGTTGTAGATTTGAGGATACCTGTGTTATTGTACCATGGGTGGGGATTCCTTTCGAGAAATATCATTGACGAAACATTTCGGAAAAATCTTTTTTTTTTATTGTTAATTAATTCAAATGTTTTCTTGAAACGGATTTTAAATATTCACTGATTCTTAAAGACTTAAGAATTGTATCAGATGCCGCAAATTTTATCAAAGAGTGTAAAATAGTTCGAGAGATATCGTTATCGAAAGTTTATATTTTACAACTCCGTAATTTCTTGTCAAATCGATTATCGATTCAGAGATAGCCCTGCAACGTCAACAGCTTCCCAACTTTGTCTTCTTCTTATTTTGGCTTAAGGCTATTTTTCATATTACAATTATTTTTAATTTAATAAAAAATAAAAAAATGGCTGCCAAATAATGGATAAAATATTAAAACTTGTCAAAACAAAATTGGTGTTGTTCTTTTCAATAGAATATATTAGGGACATTTTCATTTTTAGCTTTTCGGCCATTTTTATGGAGTTTCACAAAATGATCCCATAATATCAGGAGCATTTAGTAGACGGGAAAAATTAGTTTTCCAATTCAAACCTAAAATTCTCTAAATCAGAGATTAATTTGTTCAATTTAGGCCCTACGAAGAAATTTTTACATTCAAATGCAAAAATTTTTAATAATTGTTTTGGAAAAGAAACTGATTTTTTTCAATCAATTAATTATTGCACTCAAACAAATTTTTTATTGAAATTAAAAAAGAAACAAATTAGACAAATAACTTATCTCTAAAGTATCCCATTTCTATATTTGATTAGAAATCTTCTCTAAACAATATTGTTACAAATGTTATTTTATATTATAGTTGTATGAACTATAATTTGTCACTCTATACAGTTTTTTTTAAAATAAGGTTGGAACAAACAATTTACTGGAACAGAAAAAAATATTTAATAAAACTAAATTTTATTTTACGTTTTTTTTTTAATTTGAAATTTTTTCAAGAAGAAAAAACTGTAATTGTGAACAATTGCCGATGAATGTATCTGGCAACCTTGTCATATGTGAATTCAATGTCTGTGGTCCTTCCATTGAAGGTTTTGCCTTTTTTTTTCTTTATTTTTCTGTTTGAGTTGTATTGATTTGACTTTTTGAGTTTTACAACATGACAGTTATGATGTGTGTGTGTGTTTTTGGATTTTGTTTTTGTAGGAAGGATTGCAAAGGATTTCATAAATAATTTCTGAGAATTTCTTAAGATTTTATTTTTATTACTTGTACTAGCACACATATACACGAGATAAATAGTTAAGGATTAGATTTTATTCTTTAATTTGAGTTTGATTACGATCGTTGGTGTAATTTATTAATTTGTTGTTGTATGTCGGCGCAATATTTTGTAGCGCTTGTAGAAGGTGTGTACATTTTTGATCTTGTATAAATTTTATTACCAGTCAATCAATTTTATTGGAAAATACTTTATTGGAAATTTGAGCGGAACATTTAAAGGATGGTTTTTTTTTTCTTCAAAAAATAGACAGTTAGGACAAATTGAAATTAAATTTTAATGCAGTATTAATTTTCCAGAATGTATGTATGTGGCATGCTAGAGATATGCGGCAAAATAATTGATAATACGTGAACTTAGTAAGCTTGCTAACTAACAAATTGGTTGTTTCAGTCATATACATTCTCGTAAATGTATTAAAAATAATCTTTTGTGATTTTCAAAAATTGTATTATTTGTGAAATCTCAAATAGTTTTAGAAATATATAGACAATGCTTAAACACCAGCAAATAAATTTCAATTAAAAGTTTCAAATGTTTTAATTTATAAAATTTACGCAATTTTTTTTCTTTTTCTGACACAAAAAAAAATTGATTTGGGACGAGAGTGCAGTGCAGAAACTGATTATGAATTCGATTCATACCCCAGACTACTAATGCCAGTTTCTTGACTTAATAATCAAACTTTAAGTTCTAATTAAATACGAAATTGTGTTTTTCAGTGCATATTTAAATTATAATTAAATCCCCAACCTTGTGTAATTAAATACAACTTAAGTTTTATGAGCGTACCATATGTTTTTATGTGTGTGTGCGTTTATTGAAAATATACCCATGAACCTCATGTGATTGGGTTGAAAACATCATGTGGTCGTATTAGGACGAATTTCGTTTAATTTGCATAAATACATAACATAAGCAATTCATAGTTTCATATCATGGTATAAATAAATAGAAAAATGTATTCTGATGTTCCTTTGGTTTCATAAAATGTGTTTTTATGCAATTTTAATTTTCTGCATTTTGATAACCTAACTTTTTTGTTTATGTTAAACAGCTGTTCTTTGGAAAGCTTTCCATAATATTTGAAAATTTTTGAGTGCTGCCGTACTTTCAACGTAATTTAATAATAACTTTAATTAACCACTGAAAAAATTAAATCGTATTTAATTACAACTTAATTTTAAATAAAAATTAGCTAATTACGTACTTAATTTTTAAGTTAAAAACTACGGGTAAGTCCAGTTTGTAATATAACTTGTAATTGTATTTTTAAATAAAATATGTTGTATCTGTTTTCATTTGTACTCGATCTCTTTAACACACGACATGACATTTTCATAAATGGTCTCAAATTCATCTCTCAAATATTGAATATCTAAGCAAATATTGGTTTTATTTTCGTGCACCCTTTCTTCAATATCATCCCCATGCGGATTAAAACCTCTGCCGGCAAAAGTATTTGAAATATTGAGAACAACTTGAGCAGCTTGTAACACCCTTTGATTAATTTCACCCAAATTTGTTAGCACGCAAAGTATTATGCTCGCATGACCACGACTATCCTCGACAATTCCTCGCAAATTTGTCACATTACATACATACATGAGTTCCTGTATCTCTACTGTAGCATCACGAATATATTTTATTTCTTTTTCGACTTTATTTTTCAATTGCGATAGGCTGGTGTTAAGAGCCTGTTTGCAAATCAAATAATTTTTCAAAAGATCACGATTGAAACGTTCAATTTGTCTTTCGTATTGTTTGTAACACATTTTAACTTCAACGAAATGGTCTAAGCTATTAATTTGATATAGCTTTTCCCTTATAATTGCCTCGTAGTCATGCAAATGATGGAAGGCTTTACGCAAAATGTCGGCTTTTTCATCGATATGACGTTGTATATCATTCCAGGCTAAATCAGCATTTTGTTTTCCATTGAGCAAGAGTACGCGTATGCTTTGATAAAGCGGTCCATATTTGTTGGATATATCGGGTAAATACGCTTTGGCATAAATTGCTGAAAGCTGGAAGAGATGAAAATTTTTTTTTTACTTACATATGTATCTGCTATGGGTGTGAAGATAAATTTGGATTTAACTAGCAGAGACAGAAACTAAAATTTCTGACATAGTACGTTAAGCACATAACAGAGCACTGTTAGTTATTTAAAAGTAGTTGATAAATGGATTGGAATTTGAAATTCCAACGTAGTGTCCACACCTGATGATTTTATATCATAACTCGTTATATAACGCCGGTGAGCAACTGTAATTTTTCATTAATATCAACTAAAGTCCTGCACAATAACCATTACAAGAACTTTTAAGACATGAAGGATTTTACAAATGCTTTACTACAGCGAAATCTTCTAAAACAAACTTAAACAACACTGGTAGCAAGACATTTGTTTCAGTTATTGCAAAGAAGAAAATACTTCGTGGCGAAAGAATTTCTGATGATTGCTTTTTCATACGCATGAAGGCGTGTACAAACGTCATGCATGTACATACATATATATGTACATACACCCAGGCTGCCCAGAGAAGCGCCAGAGTGCCGAACATCAATCGGCTTTTTACATACAAACCCACACATACATAGGCATTAGTTCCCAGCGGTAAAACTTAGAAGACCTTCTTACTTCAGACCTTATTAAAGGCCTGTTCAGGAATTTTTTCGATTACATTACCGTTTTTGTCAAACTGCTAAAGAATGCCTTATAGAAGGACTCAGCTTTTCCGCATAACACAGTAACTTTTTTTGTTTTGTTATTCTGCCAAAGCCAAAGCAAACGAATTCATGTTTTTGAATCAGTTAATATTCTTATGTAAATTCTGAAGAAGGCCTTATAAAAGACTTCGGCTCTTTAGTAAAAAAAGATGGGGTGCATATTCCACATTCCCTTCTATAAGAAGGGGGAACAGAAGGAGTAAAGTATTTTGTAATGTTTTTTTGCCAAACCAAAATCAAAAGAATTCATATGCCTTTAAAAAAAGCCTAATTCCATATGCAAATACCAAATACAGAACGATTAGGGAAAATAAAATGTAAATCAGTTTAGTTGTGTTTTGTACGTTGTATTGTTCAATCTATATTGTGTATATAAATACAATGTGGTTTCTTGTTATTTTTAAAAGTTTCCTTTTTATATGTTCGACCCCTTTTGATCACAAAATAAACGTCAAAATACTATATGTATGGATGTGCATGTTGAATACCTCGGGCCTCTTTCTCAAAATTTACAAGTGCTGTAATACAAGTAAAACTGTTTGGGAAAATAATTTATATTAATATAAAAAATACGTATATTTTCACAACTATTTTACTTGTATTTCAACACTTGTAAGTTTTGAGATACAGGCCCCAGCAGTTGAAAACTTTTATTAAACCCCTTTCGATATGACCTTTATTTGAAGGCTCTTTAACAACTTTTCTCTGAAAGGCCTTTTAACAGTAATTCTCTGGAAGGTTTTTTAACAGCCATTCTCTGGAAGGTCTTTTCAAAGCCATTAATTTGAAGGCCATTCATAATATCTGTGAAAGAAGTAAGAACGGAAGGCCTACCTCGCAATGACAACAATGTGTAAAAAAGATATGAAGATGGGATAGGCCTAGCAGGCCTTGTATATCCAAAAGAATGAGTACCGAGGCCTTTTAGAAGGCATCCGTACTCCTTCTTTTTCCCGCTCAGGCAATGGGATGGTGGACACTGACGTACACCAATACATCCATTGTGCTTCGCTTGCCTGCAGATAATGCGACTAGTACATACATGCATGTAAAGACTAGTCCAAAGAGGAATTGGAGTACTCCAAAACTACTCCAAATATATGAAAAAAAGGTGGTCGATTTAACATTTCGATGTCCTAGGGTTGGACCACATGGTCCAACTTTGCATTACATCGGACTAACCCCAAAACTACCTCATATGGAATAGTTATAGACTACTCACATACAATTTGTGAGTGTCTAAGAAGAACGATCATATTCGTTTAAACACGAACATTTATCGTGCAGCATTGAATGCTTGTATGAAAACGACATGATCCATGACTGCATTACATGGGTCTATGATGTAACTAGTCTGTTTCATCTAGATTGGATCACGTACTCCTATATTATTTGCAGGGTTATTAAACAACATCATTTATTACGGGCTTAAGGCTCAATCAGACGTGACATAACCATTGCCATAGAGAACAGCCGCTTGAACCAAACTAATGGGCAACATTGTATTTGATTATAGGTGACTCGGCATAACGCCATAACTCTCACCATATGGCTATGTCACGTCTAATTTAAGCTTTAGTACAGTGTACAGCAAAATAAAATATGTTTGTATATGTGAGAAAAATGAGAGCAAAATAAACTTGCACTTGAAGAAAAGTTTTGTAATTTAAAATACATCATGTGGTTATTAATAGTTTTTTTTTTTTTTTTTTTTTTTTTTTTTTTTTTTTTTTTTGTAAATAAGCAATTTAGTAAAAACTTAAGTAAAAAGTAAAAATCTAATAATCCATTCAACAATGTAGTCTATAAATTCCAAATTTAATTTATTCACAGCTCTGTGGATACTATTAAGATGCCTTTTTAAACTATATTTTCTATTATTTTTAACTGTTTCATAGAATTTTTTTATAACGAAATTGTTCTTAGCTTCCATTATTATTTAAATTTCTTTTGATTTACAAATTTATTAAATTTCAACTTTAATTTTGTTCGGTGTGCTCAAAAACAAAAACTAAACAAAAAACCAGGAAAAAATTCGCACATGCGTGCGCAACTTCATTTGTCGCTTTCTCAGTGAGGACTAAATGAAAGAGCATAAACATCTGTGTAATTTTGTTTTCCACAATTGTGGTATGCCTTGCGGGTTACTGGTTTAGTATAATACATGATACAACAATGTATTTAAAAAACAAAACCTATTTACATTTCAAGACTGTGTACGCAGGTCTCTAATGTCAACACAAGGGGTAGGCAGACGTTGATGATTTTATATCATGATGAATCAAACAAATATTTGCAAAATGCTTGCCAAAAATATCTAATTTGCGTGTTGTTTAATTTTTTCTTCACAAATAATTGTTGTGACGCCTTTTTTAAACGAAAATTGTTTAATAAATAAACGTTAAATGCACACACAGTGGCACATAAAATGACATTTGATATCAAGATGAATTCATCAGGCCGTGAGCTCTGATGATTATAGGCTCAATCAGACGTGACATAACCATAGCCATAGAAAACAGCCGTCCGAACCAAACTAATGGGCAACACTGTATTTGATTATAACTCTCATCATAGAAACCAATTGAATTTTGGTTTGGTTATGGCTATGGCATTATGGCTTTGTCACGTCTAATTTAAGCTTATATCATATCGCTACCATAATATTAATAAATTGAGTCTATACAAGTCAATTTTACATTCATCATAATATTAATTCATCAGGTGTGGACACTATGTAATGTAATTAGTTACTGGCAATGCCCCACAGGCACAGCGTATTCCTTTGTGATCCCTTCTCTATAAAATTAACTTAAAGAGTAATAATTTCTATTCAATTCCTTACGTACCATAAATACCGATGACATCAATATTAAATAAAATCTCATTGCGAACTTAATAGGAATAGGCAAAAAGTGAAACTGAATTAAATTAGTCAAGAAAACAAAAAACTACTTTGAAATAAAAATAGATTGAAGATACAAATTTTATCAAAACATTAAAAATACAGTTAAAAAAATATTATTCATTTCCTGTTTGAAGAAATTCAAGGCTTTTATTTATATATCGTATGTATATATATATCTGCCAATCAACATATTTTGTCCAATACGTAAAAAATCGCAAATGTTATTTGATGAAGCAGACACACATACATACATATTTACATAGAAAAGCGTTCATATATTCACACATTATCTTCAATATAGTCTTATATTAAAGATAAAAAGTGTTATCAAAATATCAATTACAAAAAATTTTTAATTTTTATAAGACGCTACTACCATTCAATCAATAATTTTATCATTATTTTGTTTACATTTCCAAGGAGGAAGCAAAAACTTAAAACATTTTTTTGTTTGATATCTCTAGCACTTAAAAAAATATATTTTTTAAGTATCCATGAAAAACAAATTACGCATTAAAATTATATATTCAAGTTAAAAATGCGACAGTTGTTACTAAAACGTTGAATCTGAAAGTTGTTAAAATATGAACAAATTATTAAGTTTAAACTTTTGTCTGTTAAGCAGCATAATTGTAAGTGTGAAATTGTTTATATTATCTTAATAATTTCTAGAATAACTCGAAAAAAATCTTAGCTCCTGTCTTCCTTGGGAGTATCAAAAGCGAATGACAGCGATGGACCTGTTTCTAAGATGATGGAAAATTTAGCCGAAAACACTGCTAGTGTGAGCAACGAACTTTTAACCCAATTACAAGATAAGAACGAGCGTACTGCCCACACTTTAATGGGTAACATTGAGGTGCTGATAACATCGGCTCTAAATCAATTAGCGCAGCCCCTAGAAAACTTTCAACGCAACGTTTCAGCGACAAAATGTCATCCGCTAATCACGCTGCAGCAGTTAAATATGCAAATTGAATCCGACTTATCCAAGTGTACAGCAAGTATGAAACAAATTTTAAATACTTTCAAACAAGATGCCAACGCGTTTAAAGTTTCTATTGAGAGCAGTATTGAGGAAATCAAAAATTTACCCAATAAATGTAAAACTGCAGAAAATGAAAAGGGTTTCAGTTATGATACGATATGATCACTTTTAATCAAGATGTTGCTATTATCCTCAATAATGCACGCGATGCTTTAGTGCAAGCACTCCAGCTTGGTGAAAAAGCATTGCAAGAAGGCCGTGCCTGTGCCAATGAAGTGATCGCAAGCACTGCAGATTCCTTGGATGAAGTAATGTCCAACTGCCAGTCGATTGAACAATAGATTTGTTAAATCGACTGTAACTGTAATAAGCATATAACATTTTAATCAATTAAATCCAAAAATGTCTCATATAACATTTTTTTATATTTTTTTATCATATCCAATAATTTATAAATTTTTATTATCAGAACCAGTGTTACCATATGTGAAGTTATATCTTATTTCTGAAGCTTTTCGACATGTTCAAAAAAATTTTTTTTTAATATTTGCTAATTTTAGTATATCATTGACATTTGTTTTAACTAAACTGCTTACACATTTTCTTATTTACTTCCTATTTTACACATATACTGTGCAGTAAATATTTTATGTTATTTAGCTTTATGTTTTGTTAGTTCACTGGAAACAAAATATATTTTAACTGAATTTGATTTCAATAAAATCAAGACACATGTATTAATATACTTTAATTAAAATCACTAAAAAAGATTCTTAATGAAAAAATAAAATTTTTTCGGTGCACTTGACGGTTTTTCAAAAATAAATATGGCTACACTGATCAGAACTGAGGCGTAGTTTCCACATCGCAAAACATGCAACGGCTATACAAAAATGCAACAGTTTTAGAAAAATTGTCTAGAGATCACTCCAAAAATTTAGTGCATTTCACGAAAATTTTCCAGAAAAATTGTCTGTTTGTAATATGAAAAATAAACCTTAGACTCAATTACTGCATCTGGATACAGTAACTTTTATTACGATAATAATATCGCTATAATAAATATACCGAAAATTTATCGACTTATCGAATGATATTCGCTGTCGATTGCAGTAAAAAAAGTAAAATCACAAGCTCAAATTCATTTCGTTCTTCTTTTATTCTCCCTTGAGCTTTTCGCTTATTTTAACATTTTGTATGCAGAGATGCCACATCATAAACAATTAAATAGTGATAAATACTGAATTCACACCATTAAATTTATGACGTTTCTTTAATCTTAATTCCCTTTCGAAGTTGCGGGTAAAAAATTCTTTACATACATGTAATGATGTTTTCGCATGCTTAATATTTTCAATTTGACTTCTATTTGTACAAAAAAAAACAGGGAAAACAGAAATCGAGCAAATTTTTCTATCCCTCTTTCTTCTCTACACCGTTCGCTAACAAACTAAAAATGACGTCGAAAAATAGACGGCATAAATGTCATCGTGGAATTAGGTGTAAAATACAGATTTGCACTATCGTTAAAAAGGAATTAATACAGAATCACATTATCGTTACCACAAACGAATAAATATGTCGATAATTATTACGATTTTCGTTATAATTTTTTCTTTATTAAATTACACAGAAAGAAGTATTCACCAATTAATGTTTTCATTTAAGAATTTAATTGATTCAACTAAATTTTTAGTTGTATTGATTAATTGATGTTATCAAATTGTTTATAGGTGAAATTTTAATTAATTTTTTTAATTGATACTACAAATATTTTAATTGATATTACAAAATCATTCCTATTACTTTTTTGGGTGTACTTAAATAACTTTATATCACTTCTTGTATATATGTATATCAGAATCAATTAAAAAAACACAATACATTTGTCTTCATATTCTTTGTGTTAGACATAAAAATGGACTACCACTCTTTTTAGGGTTCCGTACACCAAAGGTGAAAAGGAACCCTATTGTTTTCGCTACTCTGTCCGTCAGTCCGTCTGTCCGTCACACGGTATTTTCTCAGGAACCGTAAGAGCTACGGACCTGAAATTTGGACAGAGTAAGTAGAACCTTGGCCGTTACAACAGCAAATACATGAGAATTAAAAATTAAAGGGTGTTCCAAAACGAGCAACGAAAAATGTTAAAATCCCATGTAATATATATACATACAATTGTATGAACATATGTATATTGAAACTTGAAATTTGTAAAATTGGTGTATTTTTATACAGACTACAACAATTAACACTAAAATTTAAAAAAAAATTAATTAAAGGGTGGTCCATCAGTTAATGCAATTTTGACTATCTAATTTTAACAATTTGCTATATCTTGGAAACCGTAAGAGGCAAATACTTGAAATTTTCAAAAACGGTAAAACAAAAAAAACCGAAAATTATAAAATCGCCAAAGCAAAAAAAAAATCGCCAAAAATTAAAAAAAATCGCCAAAAATTAAAAAAAATCGCCAAAATTACAAAAAATTCTAACACTAAAATAAACCGCCAAATTCGAAAAAATCGCCAAAATGAAAAAAAACGCCAAAATGAAAAAAACGCCAAAAATCGAAAAAATCACCAAAACTCGAAAATGTCGCCAAAACTAAAAAATTTTGTATATAAAAAAAATCGCAAAAACGAAAAAAATCGCCAAAAATAAAAAAAATCGCCAAAATGAAAAAAAACACCAAAAACCGAAAAAAATCGCCAAAACAAGAAAATAAATTGTCAAAACTAAAAAAGAGCCCAAACTTAAAAAAAAATCGCCAAAACCAAAAAAACGCCAAAACAAAAAAACCGAAAAGACCCCAAAAACGACGAAAATGCCAAAACTATACATTATATAGGATGAAGTTTGTATTAAATTGCATATCTAGTGTTCGTACGGAACCCTTCGTGCGCGAGTCAGAGTCGCACTTTACTGAATTTATTTGGTTTTGTTACCTCTCATGCCAAAATTAATCTAAATTAGACACTTTTTTTAGATTTAATTGAACTGTAGTGAATTTTAATCAGTAATAATTTCTTATTCGGGCTTAAGTTCAGTAATTTCAATTCTTATTGATTGAAATATTTTTATTAATTAATGTGAGTTTCTAAAGGAGAGAAGAAAAATTAAACTAGACTTTTTATTAGCTGGGGGAAATACCGATATTTTTCTGTGCAGTCACGCATTTCATCAGCACCCTAGTCTATCTACTTGGGTAGAGATTGTTATTAACATCAGATGTTTAATGTAAATTTTAATGAAACGGAATATGAGAAATGATTGCTGTGTATACAATTATTGATTTACCTTTGGTAAATACATTTGTAAGTATCAATATTCATTTTCTGTTTTTCCATTTTTCATTTACTATTTAGGTTAGCACGAAGTTATATTACTCTACCTACGTATGTATGTTTAACTATTCTTGCTTATCTTTTACGATCATCACATTCATTATTTTTACTTATTCGATGTACCGTCGGTATATACGTGTTATTATGTTACACTCGAAAAAAAACTAACTAAAACTTTGGAAAATTTTCTAAATTTCAGTAAAAAAAAGTTATCGTATGGCGCCAAAGTTGTTTTTACTTTAAACCAGTAAAATATCTACTAAATTTCTAGTTCATTGATGAACTAGTTTATAGTAATTATATTTTTATATTTTTTGCAAAAAATGTTTTTCATCTTTGATCTCAAATTGAGTAAATTTTTGAAAGTTTTTTATGTTTTTAATTCTGGTACTTATTTTTATTTTTAATTAAATTCTATACCACATGGTATGTTTTATTATATATTATTCATATTATACTCTTAATTAATTCACCATACATGCAAATTAATTCCTTGAGAGGACACAAGTATTAAACCAACAACCTTGTGACTGATAGGCAAGCACTCTAACCAATTGCCTAACAGGGCAGCATTGAAATTTTTGAGTTTTAAAACTTTATTTTATTTACAAAAAAATATATTTCAAGTTCAAATATTCCTCGGAAATATGAAACATATGCTTAAATTTTTTGCTTAATGCAAATAAAAAATATATTCTATAATTTAAAGAAAAAGTACTTAAAACTGTTCAAGGATACAATTTCCCTAAACTTTTAAACCATTTTCCAATTTTTGATAAATATGTCCTTTAAGCCAGTAAACTTGTCCTTGAATGTGTATTTTTATGAACTATTTTTAAGGATATGAACTTTTTATTTTTTACGCATATTAAGTAATTTTTACTAGATTTTTGTAAAAATTTACTTAAACTTAGAAAATTTGTTTACTTAAATTTAGAAACTTTTCTTCTTTAATAATAGTACAGTGGAATCTCTCTTGAGCGGATACCGAAGGGACCATTGAAATGTGTCCGTACAAGGGGGCTGTCCGGTCAAGAGAAAACTACACATTTAAATGAATAAAATTTTCCTAAGATGGTTAGTTTTTTAAAATTTTTTATTAAAAAGAAAAATAAACAATTCAATTGGGTTTAATAACAAAAAATTGTTAATATGTATATAAAAAAATTTTAAAATGCTTTATAAGTCCCTATTTACACTAAGCAAGTCTTATTGCTAAGCTGATTAGTTTATTAGGAGAGAGAGAGAGAGACGGGGGGAAAAGAAACGATGCTGTTCCCCTCGTCTCTCTCTCCAATGAAACTAATCAGCTTAGCAATAAGACTTGCACAGTGTGATTTGGGACTAAGTAGTATATTATATCAATAGATATTCCTCCATTCTAGCTTGGCGTGTTTTGGTCTTGGCTAAAACATAAGATTGTCAAATTTAATCGCAGATAAAATTATGTTATGTGTAGACTTCAAGTTAGTGTTATCTTAATGTTATAAGAATTTTTATGAGATCGATGTTACAAGACATCTTATACCAAGAATCTTATGAGATGAACTATCAAAAAACACAAGTACATGGAAATATATTAGTGTGGATGTTAAAATAAATTAAAAGCGATGTTTTTTTTAAATAAATTTCTGTGATTTTATATATTTAACGTGCTCCTCTTGTATAATATTAAGAAAAACATCGGCATTTTATTTTTCTTATCCTGCCGACGTTCTCTCTATGTTATATCAAAGTTAATCGCACATGTCGCCGCTAAGTTAGTTTGAAAGTATTATTTAAGAGAAAAAATATTTACCATACCCACATTTAAACACGTTGTCTGATGTTGTAAATACGACAAACCTAGCCTTGTTGTTAAGGCGATCAAATTAAGGGTCTTGGCAAGCTTATTTGTAAATTATGACATGAAAAAAATCGGAAGAAAACAAACGAAATATACGTTCACGAGAATTTTTTTTCATCAAGCGGGTGTCCGCGTCCGCTTATGAGGGAGTGCGTTCATCCCCCTTGATTGCAATGCTTTTCTTATGAAGCGCTACCGGGATCTGTCAAAAGTGTCCGTCTAAAGCGGGTGTCCTCCTATAGGAAGTGTCCGTTAAGAAAGATCCCACTGTATATGTCTTTTTTTTTTTGTAACGCCGCAAAATCTCATTCGGATTATAGCATTGCTCAGATACATCTGTTTGCACTAGTTTTGCGTGTTTTTTGGTTCTGGTATGAACAAATATGTTATTTATCGTTTTCTGTTACTAGTTGTAAATGTTGATTTTTAAAGTAATTATTCACCCTTACTCTATTTGGCGTCGGCAACATCGTCGTCAATTTTGAAACAACATCAATATAACACAACATCAATGCTAACTTTGTATTCCCTAACAGTCTTATGACGACGTTGCCTGTTTATCGATAAATATAATACACATATTCAATATTTGAATCAGCTGGTTCATTTTGTTTACTATTTTTGGTAAAAGTGTTTTTGAATAATTAAAAGCTTTGTAAATAAATTAAAACAAAATGTTTTTCTTTCGTATTGGGACGATGAAAATAAAAAAATTTAATAGTGAAAATAAGATTTCTCAGACAAAAGCCATGCATTTGCCAGTTACCCAAGGAAAAGTAAATGATAAATTCTGTCATGTTTTTGGAAAGTAATGAGTAATGTTCATCCTTTTAATATTTTAAAGTTATTTTCGGCTAAACAAAACATCATTGTATTGGATACAATAGAGCATAATTTTTGAAACAAAAGGGATCAGATCAATCTTTATTGGAGATTGGAGTTTCTTCCAAAGGTACTCAGTGCTAATTGTTTATATACCCCCCTCCAGCTGTTTTGCTGTTGCTGTTTGCTGCCTTTTTTTAATTTAAACCTCAAGTCCCGCCAGATCTGTAAAAATAATTCTATCATACAGTATGCTTTCCCAACACACTATTTACCTTACATTTTGCCATCCACCACTAGTTCTAATTGGTGGACCGAGAGAATTTAGTGCAGTCGCACACTTTTCTACTGTACCTTGAAATAATTAGGAACAGTACCCCTGTGGAATCCTCTAGCAAAATAAGGACTTTTTCAACTCTTCCACAAGCTTTTCAAATTGGTTGGGGTTAGTCATTTTAATTTTGTCTATATTATATTTTCACTTTTTTTAAGAAATTTTTTCAAATAAATATTTACATTTTTATATCTACTTTGGCATTTCTTATATTTCACTTTTTATCATTTAAATTATTTTTCAAATTCGTTGAGGCATGCACACAACAGAACACGACATCAAAAACACTAACGACAAAATGAACGGCAACATCAACATCAATTCTTCTTACAGAATACCAAACATTTGCTGACAGTCATCGATAAATGGCAATACTATCTACAGGAATACCGATTTGTCAAAAAACATTAAAAACGACGTCGTGTTATGTTGCCGACGCCAAATAGAATAAGGGTGATTGTATGGTTGGCCAATGAGCAAATAAAAACAACACATTTATTTTTTTTGTTTTTCTAAGGCAAATAAGATACATAAAACTGCTTTTACCATAAGTGCCTTATTATGTGTTGAGAAAAAATGTAATTGGCTGATGAATGAATGAATGAAAGCAAAATTGCACATACATATGTAAGTAAATGATACATGTACATGAAACACATGCATTTGTAATTACTCTCAGAGCAAAATTGTCTCTCTCTCTATACTTTGGCTGCGCCACAAAATAACATAACGAACGTCCGCACATACATCTGCACATCATGTATTTGTTTCAATAGTGGTTTTTTCATATATTTGTATTACAATATGTATTTTTTGAGCAAAAACAGATCAAACAGTTGCTCAGCAGCAATACAATAAGCAATTGTTATTAGTTTTCAATTGTATTGTAATTTCGAAAAGCACGCACACACAATAACTCTTATACTAGTTCTGTCGCTCACACTACAATTATATGGTACATACCATGGTATATTTGTTTTGGCTATACAAACGAGTATACAAATGCAACCCTTTAATTCGGATTTGCGGTTAAATAACTCCAAATAATACTTTGATGTTTGAGAGCAAACGCGGCACCCATCTTGCAGACAACTTTCTTAAACCCAGCTGATCATTTAAAATCGAAACCATACTGCCATATGAAATGCCTATGGCATCAACAATCTCACGCACTTTTACTCTTCGATCAGCCAACACCATATCGTGGATTTTTTTCAACATTTTCGGGTGTACTGACCTCAATTGACCGTCCAGAACGTTCAGCGTCATTCGTACTTGTGCGACCTCAACGAAAGTCACTAAACCACGTTTTTACCACTGAAATCGATGGTGCAGAGTCCCTATAGTATTTATAGATCTTTCCTTTGGTTTGATTGGCGGTTTTTTTTCGCAAAAAAATAATGTTTAATGAGCACACGAAATTCACTTTTTCCCATTTTCTTCTCAAAAAGCGAGGTAGTCTATTATCAACGGCTGCCAAACACAAACAAAATGACACAGCTTGTTCAAATTTAGACAGGAGTCAACTGAGAGTTGCCTCTTGACAGCAGCAGTGTTGCCATTTCAATCAAGAGGCGGGAAACTCAAAAAGACACAGTTAATGATCCACCCTCGTAATTTTTTAGTAACACAAATATAAATGTATATTCCCCCTTATCGTCAATAAAAGGCGAACAGTTTTTCATACGTGAAAATTTTCTTTCTATATTAATAATCAAAATTTAAGTTGATATAAACTTTCGAGTTTTATTTTCTATAAGGACCTTTATTTGCCTGTGCAAGTTATTAGCTTATAATTATAATCATGAGGCCCAAAAATATAATTTCGATATCTTTTCAAACAGCTACAAAAAAAATTATTTATTGCAGTATGAATTTTTAATGCTGCACCACCTGACAATAACCCAATATTTTGTCCATTAAATTCTTTTGTATCTGTATCTGTATCTTTGTGTATCTGTACACCTTTTACCGTCTTTCACTGCCTCGACAGCCAATTTCTGTGTATAAATTATAGTCATGTCAGGATCATGCAATATATTGGCAATTTGTTTATAAGTATCGGAGATTTTAAAAACAACTGGAACCATATTGGACGCCTTTACAAGTTGCGATTAAATCAATAATTTCCTTAATACTCCGGTCCAAAGCATTATTATATTCATTTGTTTCCTGTTGGAACCTTTTGACAATGCCGTTAAGCTTTTGTGTACATTTATCCAATTCGGACTCAATAGTCTGACCCAATCGCTCAAAATTGAGAAAAAAGGCTGGCATCTTAGAGACATAACTTTATTTTGAAAATCCTGTATGGGTTGCGACAATTCGCTAAGAGCTGATTTTATGACCGTATCAACGTTTTCCTCTAAAGATTTAGATGTATGTTAAAATTTTTTTGGTCAACTGATCTAACGTTTCACACAATTTTCGCTTACAGTGGAAAACTGTTCAGCTGGAGCACACAGGACCTAAAAATGTATTTTCAAATATTTTCACTAAAATTTATTTTCATTAAAAACTCACTTTTCCGGTGCTTATTAAAAATAATGTTAGAAATATTGGCTTCAACATTTTCGGAAACTGTAAGGTTCAATGTAGAATGAAAAACTTAGTACTTGGTATTTGTTTAAAATGCTCAAATATATACTTTTAAAAAGTGCTTTAATGCAATATTTAAATAAATATTGACATAATCCAACAAACTTGTGTTTGATTTCTTAGAAATTTTGTGAAATGTTTGTAAACAAACACAACACCAGCATGTTTGTTGATAATGTACGGGCCTCTGAAGCTTAAAGCTCTGCACGTAAACAGATAGTGTCAGCTGTGGTGGCAGAGCGTATCAGTTGGCAGTACCAACTCGGTGCCATATTTTGAAAAGAGACTCTTGAAAAAGTAAATTAAATTTTTTGATCTTCATACTAACTATACCGATAACACTATGGAACATTTTTGGGATTATTGTCTGGGGGGTGAGAAATTCCAAGTCAGGGTGATGGTACTAGGTCAAAGGGTTTGGCGTTCGTATGTGTCAGTTTTTTTTTATGACCTTTTAAATTTTTTCCTTATCTTGATGTTTTTTCGCTTATTTGTAACATTTTGGCAAAAACGTAGTTTAACATAACTCGAGAACCACTTGTCCGATTTTGATGAAACAAACTCAAAAAAAAAAAGTTAAATAAATTTTAATATCACCCCAATAAAATATTATTAATTTAGAATTACAATTTCTTTAATCCGTTCATATAACGTTTTGCTTTATAATCAACAGTTTTGCCGGTAAAAATAAATTTGTGGAGGCAAAAAAATATTTTTTTGCCTAAAAATTAAATTTTTTTTTTAAATTCATAAAAAATCCAAAACGGAAAAAAGGATCAAGTGTTATTAATTTCGTGTAAAGTCACATAACCTATAAACAAAATGCGACATAGATCATAGAAATCGATTAACGCGTTCTGCTTTTATTTACAATTAAGTGAAGGTATCCCATTTTGACAAGAATATTGATATTTGTTTTTATTCAAAAAAGTGTCATTTATCGCCTTTTTTATAAATTTTCCCCAATAACTCCAGACTTCTGGCAATAAACTACTAAAAAAATTAAGTAAACATTTTTATAATTTTTTATTTTTATTTTATTTATTTATTTTTATTTATTTTAATAAATATTGCCTAGACTTTTTCGATGGTGGTTGTTCGGGACTAGTGGCAGTAGAAAAATATGAGAGAGTTCGGCTTGTGAGTGTCAATGTTTTCTCCAAATAATGTTGTGCATATCTGGAGCAAATTTTTGAAATTCATACATTTACCTAATTGTGAATAAATGAGAAACGCGTGCATCGATTTTCATGATCTATCCCTTTTTTTGCTCATGAGTTATGTGACTTTACGCGAAAGTAATTAGTTTTGGCACTTTTTTCCATTTTGGATTTTTTATGAATTTAAAAAAAAAAAATATTTAAATTTTTAGGCAAAAAATACTTCTTTCCCTTCATACATTCATTTTTAACTTCGAAAGTGTTGCACATATAGGAAAACGGTATAGAAACAGATTAGAGAAATTGTAGTTCTAAATTTTTTTGAGTTTGTTTCATCAAAATCGGACAAGTGGTTCTCGGGTTATGTTAAACTACGTTTTTGCCAAAATGTTACAACTAAGCGAAAAAACATCAAGATAAGGAAAAAATTTAAAAGGTCATAAAAAAAACTGACACATACGAACGCCAAACCCTTTGAGGGTTTTACTATACTGACCTAGTACCATCACCCTGACTTGGAATTTCTCAGCCCCCAGATTGGCTGTTGTACTGTGTAATATTTCGTGAGTGTTGTGCAGTATCGTGTTGATAAAATTTTTCGTGTGCGTGTTTCGTACGTGTTGAGCGTCTTGGTATTCGTGTTCGTGTCGTGTCGTGTTGGCCATTTTCATAAGAGCTACGGACCTGAAATTTGGACAGAGTATGTAGAACCTTGGCCGCTATAACAACAAATACATGAGATAAAAATTAAAGGATGTTCCAAAACGATCAACGATCATGTAATATACATACAATTATATATAGACACTTGAAATTTGCAAAGTTAGTGTATTTTTATACAGACTACAACAATTAACACTTAAATTTTAAAAAATTTAAATTAAAGGGTGTTCTATCAGTTAATGTAATTTTGACAACTTGCTGCATCTTGGAAACCGTAAACGGCAAACTCTTGAAATTTTCAAAAACGGTAAAACTAAAAAATCTCAAAATTATAAAATCGCACAACCGAAAAAAATAGCAAAAAAAACCGAACAAAATCGCCAAATTAAAAAAAATCTAAAACTAAAATAAATCGCCAAAAACCGAAAAAATCACCAAAACGAGAAAAAAAAGCACCAAAACTACAATAGCGCCAACGTTTAAAAAAATCGGCAAAAAAGCAAAAATAACGCCAAAACTATAAAAAAACGCTCAAAACCAAAAAAAATTGCCAAAACGAAAAAAATCGCCAAATTAAAAAAATTTCTAAAACTAAGGTAAATCACCAAAAACCGAAGAAATCGCCAAAATGAAAAAAGAAAAAATTAGCCAAATTGAAAAAAAAAATCGCCAAAATGAAAATAAACGCCAAAAACCGAAAAAAATCGTCAAAACGAGGGAAAAAAATCACCAAAACTTAAAAAAATCGCCAAAACCGAAAAAAGGAAAAAAAACCCCAAAACTACAAAAACGCTTCAAACCGAAAAATAGCAAAAAGAACGCCAAAACCTTAAAAACGCTCAAAACCGAATAAATCCTAAAAACGAAAAAAATGGCAAAACTAATATTATATAGGCTAAAGTTCATATACACTCAAAATAAAAATCAATCCATCCGTACTTAAATCAATTCAAAACGGTGTCATAAGTACGGTAAGTACGAATTTACTCAAATCAAGTACAAAAGACTTGATTTAAGTACGGACTATTCAAGTCCTAAATACTTAATTTTATCCATATTTAATCCTGATTCCCTACTTGAAATAATTCCAAAACCAGATTGATTTCAGTTAACCTCAGATTGAATTAATTTCAAAATACGCTTGATTCAAGAATTTCTTACTTGATTTCATGCGAATTCATACTTGAAATACTCTCAAAACGAGATTGATTTAAGAAAATCTGGGATTGAATTAATCTAAAAATGGGGTTCATCTAATCCCGAATCCGTACTTGAAATAATCCAAAAACGCCTGTTTTAAGAAATCCTAACTTTATTTATTGAATTAAAGATTTAATAATAATATTAAATTTTTATTGTCCATATTAATATTTTTTGTTTGTTTTAATTATTGATAAGAATTTCTATAGTAATAACAATTAAATTTAATGCATCTCTAACAGTGTTGACAGAAAATTATGATGGAAGAATGCTAAATGAGTCCAGATGTCTGTTCTATGGAAGAAAAAATACTAGATTTTAGATTTACATACGTTATTTTTTTAATGCTTTCTTACTAAATAATAATAGGAACTTGCCCTGCACAATACTGCCTCTTTGTCATCAATGAATAATTATCTATTTTGCTCTCAACTAAAGCTCACGTTTCTAAGCTGATTACATTTATAATCGTCATCGCTCCAAAAGTGCAACCCCATCAGTGCTCTAAGCGAAACTATGTCATTAAGAAGCTAGGGGTTCTTGGTCAACTAGAGCGATAACATATTTTTGAGTCCGGTCTTACAGCGAGTTGAGCATAGGAAAATAATTCTTCAATGAGAACTCATGAGACATGCATATGCAGAAAGTTTTCGTACCTATTCATACTCAATTTAAAAAACTTCAGGATTGGTTTCCTAAAGTAATCCCGTTTTCGGCTTGATTTAAGTAAATGTTAGTTCTATTCGTACTTAAATTTTTAAATACGATTCGTACTAAAAGTAAGTAAAAAAAAATTTTAATTTAGTATGGATTTTTTCTTTCTGTGTAGTATTACATATCTAGCGTCCGTACGGAACCGATCGTCTTTTTCCTATGCTTTGTGCTCTTATGCAAAATCAATACAAAAACAAATTGAGCTATCGTTCTCATTGTTTTTGTTTTGTTTTTGTTTCACACACTTCAAAGAACGAAACGAAACAAAATCAAACAATTTGTTTTGTTTATTTTCGTACTCTGCTTTTAAGTACAAAGATATCAAAATAAAAATAAATTTATAACTATAATAGTGTCGATTATTTTTGTTGCGAAAATCACGTCCCAACTCCTGTATCGCGCAATAAATAGCATAGCTATAATAAAATTTTCTTTTTCCATTAAGTTGTGGGTAAATTAAAACTTTTCGTTTCCTCGCAAACTGGTTTTTTTGAGTTATGAAGTTTCAATTTACACACAACTTAATGGAAAAAGAAAATTTTGTTTTTCTTTCAAGAGTTGAGTAAACAAGATATTTGTATGATATTTTTACACAATATGAAGAAGGAAATTTTACTTTGCAAAGTCTTTATTCAGCTGGGAGAAAGACAGATAAGAGACAAGA
Source organism: Tachina grossa (assembly GCA_949987645.1). Lineage (NCBI taxonomy): Eukaryota > Metazoa > Arthropoda > Insecta > Diptera > Tachinidae > Tachina > Tachina grossa. The sequence continues at coordinate 157,773,539 of OX465274.1, read as the reverse complement.
TAAGATAAGAGAAAGACAGAAAGAGATAATATTCCTCCCTATGTCTCTCACACAGCTGAATTAAAACTTTGCAAAGTAAAATTTGCGTGTCTAAAAGGGGTATAGCTCAAAAACTCCATTTTTTATAGTGATGCAAATTATTTTTGCTACATTATTGAAAAATCCCTACATTGGTTTGAACCAATCTATCATTTTATATAAATTTATATAATATAAAATCTATAATTTTATATAAATATGTAAATTAAATTTTTATAAATTAATTTTATTTTTTAATTTCAGGTAAGTGTGCATAACTTTTGTTTACCAAACATTTATTGGTAAGTTGACATTAATATTAAAAATAATCATTTTAAAAACCAAGCTTTTAAAATTAACTTTCTGAAATGAGCAAAAAACATACTAACATAATATAATTAGTAAGTCCCTAGCTCATTATTTCTTTTTTTTTAAATCGAGTTTTTTTTTGTAAATTTTAATAGAAAAACACTTAATGTATGTAATTACATACGTACATAAAAATGCAAAAAGTTCGATTTAAAAAAAAATATGAATTATGGCTTTTCGATATTACGGTAACGATTTGTATGTATAAAAACTTTTAACTACACTTATTTCCTAAACATCATCCCTTAAAGGATGCCCATTTAAATTAATTTTGTAACCCAATTTTTTTTATCATTAAACAAATTGTTTATTAGAACAAAAATTCTGAGTAGATCCTGTAACTGCTTTTATTCACTCAAGAAAAAAGCAGCATATGTGTTACAAAAACATTAAGGATTCTCTACCATTTAACAATTCCAACAACTGACGCCAAAAATCCACTTCTAAAGCTGATGCACGTGCATAATTGAGCAGTCTCCGAATCAAATAATGATCGAATGTTTTATAAAAAAAAAATATAAATAATATAAAACTAAAATTATATACAAACATACTTATTTATGTGTGTATGTATGTGTGTATGATTCGGAATTCGGCAGAATGAAATCCAACATGCTCCTACAGGAAAAAAAATAAGAATCAGCAAAATTAAGAAACACTGTCAACATGACACCTTTCCAAAATGATAGTAAGAAGAGAGAAGAGTACGAGTAGGAAATACGTACGCACGCGCAGTGTAAATGACAAAGGATATAAACAAGTACGAGTGTTAGACCAACTGTTACCATTTTATTAGCTACAAGAAAAAAATTATTTTTAAATAAGATAGATGAAGAGGAACCAAGAAGGTGAAGGAAATTGAAAAGGGTTGAAGCAAGAAAAATATATGTATATGTACATATGTATGTATGTATGTATGTATGTATATTTTTTGTTAGATCCTGGCTATAGTTCCTTTTTATTTTTGTAAATTTTTAAGTTTTTTTTCAAGGATTACTTTTACAAAAATATATAAAAAATATTTTTTATTAAGGGTTTTTTTAAGAGGAGCCTTCAGTATTATTTATTATAAAATTATATTTTTATTTTTTTATGTAATTTTTTTTCAAGCCTTAACCGTGCATTTTTTCAATAAATTTCTTACTGATATAGTGTTACTTAACGTGACCAACTAATATATATTTTTTTTAATACATATTATATTAGCTTTATTATTAGACTCAACTTGAATTATAAATCGACATATGTATGTATGTATATAAACAAATTTAGTGAAAATTTGATAACGCCAAAAACCGAAAAAATCGAAAAAACGCGAAAAAGGCGCCAAAACTAAAAAAATCGCCTAAATGAAAAAATCGCCTAAATGAAAAAAAATCGCCAAAATGAAAAAAAATCGCCAAAATTAAGAAAAAACGCCAAAACCCGAAAAAATTGCCAAAACGAGAAAAAGTCGCCAAAACTAAAAAAATCGCCAATATGAAAAAACGCAAAAAACCGGGAAAAAATCGCCAAAACGCGAAAAAGGCGCCATAATTAAAAAAAATCGCCTATGTGAAAAAAAAAATCGCCAAAATAAAAAAACGTCAAAAACTGAAAAAATCGACAAAATGGGGGGAAAAAAGTGTCAAAACTAAAAAAGCGCCAAAACTTAAAAAATCGCCAAAAAAAAACGCCAAAACTAACATACACTCAAAACCGAAATCACCCAAAAACGAAAAAAAAGCCAAAACTATATTTTATATAGGCTAAGGTTCGTATTGAATTACATATCTAGTGTCCGTGCGGAACCCTTCGTGCGCGGGTCAAAGTCGTACTTCACTGAATTTATTATAAACTTATAACAATACAAATTACTTCACTACATTAATTAACAGCGAGTTTGACGTTTCATGTTCTCAATAATTGTCAACGAAAAACTGTTTACCATTATTGCCGCAACTATTGCAAGTACTGGCAATAAGCTGTCTCCATTGCACTATAGGTCAAATTACCACTTTTTCTGTGCGAAATTAAATCCGCCTACCAAATCATGGTAATCAATGCAAATTGTAAAAAAAAAATTCTTCAAAATTTAGTTTAACCCACTAACGACCAAAAATTAATCCTTTAATAACAACACTCGATATATGCATTAAAAATCTTAAATTTAACAAAACATTCGCTAATTGCTTAAATTTAGTTCAGTTGGTAGATATAAATTCAAAAAATTCCCTTCATTTTCATTAATTTCATCAACAGTTCAGTTGTTTCCATACAAATGTTACTTACTAAAAAAGGCATTACTGGCAAAACGCAAAAAATCGCACTTTAAAATGAATTGCAAATAACTCATTGATTATTACTTAATTTATACTTTAAATTTGAAAGGGGTCAAATGGGGTCAAAAGTTTTGAGGGCCTACATAAAGTCAGTGCTTATGATAAATTATACCGTTTAAGCTATAGCTCATCATAATGAGTTATTTTAAAGCATAGCGATATAAATTTGAAACACTTTTTATAAAAAACATGAATAATTACCTGTCGCTTTATTTTCTATTTCACAGCAATGAGTTAATACCAACGCAATTCGAGAAAATCGCATTTAAAGTTGGCCGATTTCTACTGAACTCACGAGTTTATTTTCAGAAGAATTTAAATCTATTGACTTAGATGCAAAAATATGCGACAGTGCTTAATATTTTCCGAAAATTAAAATAACGTGTCTTTATTTTAAAGTGTTGACAATTAAAAACAACGAAAAAAAGTAAAATGTCACTTTTCTTTTTATAACTTTTGCACAGAAAAAGTGATCATTTGACCTACTGTGCATTGGCAATATTATGGCATGTTTCTACATTACAAGTAACTCAAAAATTTTGTTCATATGAGTACAAAATTTGGCTTTGGGGTTTCATAAAACAAGTGTCACCTTTTTCTGAGTAAAATACGTAATACTTTTTTATTTTGTTGTTTCTACATAACAATTTCAATTGTATCTAATGTCAAATATAGGCAATCAATTAATACTTGTGTGCAAATGAAAAAAAGGTTTTTATTCATTAAAGAAGAAATCGAATGTCCACACAATCGTCTAATTGAACCATTATGGAACCTGTAAGCATAAATCCAAACATTCTTACATTATATCCCATGTATTTTCATCACAATTTTATTTCCAATTTTGTTCACATAAATTTGTTCAAGGAAAGTAATAATAGGTTTGTTCGAGTACCTGAAACTTTTTACTTAGCTTCGCTGTATTACATTGAATTTCGTTCGTTTGTAATTTGATACTGAGTAATTGCAAGCTCTTACTGAATAAATGGTTGCACTTTTCTTTTTTGTGAATTTTATTTCTAAGTAAATTCTTCAATCATTTTCTTTTATGATGTGTAGCATATTTAAATAACAAAAATTAAAAATTTTAAAAACCCCGAATTTTTTCAGAAAAGATGTTATATCTTCTAAACGGCTGGACCGATTTTCTTCAAACATAGCTAAGAACCCTCTCGATCAAGTCATCTTTCAAACAGAAAAAATTAAAATGAAAATCGGTCACGTGGACACGGACAGACACACAGATACACAGACACACACTACAAACTTATAACAATCCTTTTTTTAGTCGGGGGTTAAAAAAAGAATATACATCGGTTTTATGTATATGAAATATATTTTTTATATCTGTAATACATTTTGCCACATTTAAAATATATTGAAAGACATTAACCTCCTAACCACGATAAAAGGCATATTATTTTGGTTCATATATAAACTCCTGTGCTTTGAACCACATTTCAAGGTAAAGTTTTTTAATTCATTATTATCTTGGATCTAGCTGTATACAAAGCAAGAAGATTTGGAGTATTTCCATTAAACGCGGAAAATTAGTAACCATCTGACGACATATGTGTGTACATATCGTATATGATGGATGAAATCCATTCATGAAGCATGAAAGCTTTTTGACTTGTTTCAGCAAAATCTTAATGCTTTTATAATTGTGAAAAAATCATAACATACCGTAAATGAAAAAAGTATGTCACTATCGATGTTATTAATTAAGAATCTATGATGCAGCTTTTTTAATATATCCAAACATTCTTTAATGCTTAATAGTAAAAATACTCAGGATTTATTCAGTTACTCGATTTTGCTTGAAAAATAAAGGAACTGATCTAATATTGCATTGTAATTTAAAAGCAGCTGTTTTTTATTTTGTTCGATTTTCTCCTAGGGCTGCCATTAAGTAATGCTTCTAGTATGGAAAAAAAATAACTCAAATACCAAATTGTACACCATGGCAATAATGAATAATAATAATAATAAGTGTACTATAAAAACTCATTTTGTTACGTACTCACCTGTGTACCGCTTGCTTGCCTGAGAGCTTACTTGTTATGTAGAAACAGGCCATTAATATTTTGACATTTGCTGCAATATATGTTGATGAATTTATTGCCAGTCTAGACGAGGGTAAGATATGCGACGCGTTTTTTCAATTTGTGGTTCAGAACCTTAAGAAAATAGTAAATGTCTGACATTATTTCCCATACTTTGACAAAACCAAAATTTATCTCGTAACTTCGCACTCTTTTCATAGTTCAAAAGCCTTTCGTTGTACATATCGTACACTAAATCAAAACAGTCACATATCAAAATTATGAAAATTGTCATGTTTTCTGATAAACCAGTTTATTGAACAAATCTCTAAAGAGCGAAACAATTTGCCTGTAAATTGTGCAAATTTACATAATCGCATAATTACAATTACAATTTCGCATAATCGTTCATAAGGTGCAATTAGACGTGACATGGTCATAATACCATAGCCATAACCAAACCAAAATTCAATTGGTTTCTATGGTAATGGCTATGGCGTTATGACGAGTCACCTATAATCAAATACAGTGTGGCCCATTACTTTGGTTCGAACGGCTGTGTTCTATGGCTTTGGTTATGTCACGTCTGATTGCACCTTAAGAGCAATTAATTCAAGCAACGATTGATAGTTTTCGCACTATTTTTTCTGTAGAGAACAACCAGCATCCTCGCAAATGTCGTAAATTACTTACCGAAGAAGCTACATATATCTGCTGTAGTGCGTAATAAAGCCCCGTTCAGACTATTATACAAGTATTAATACTTTCATCACATTTTACGATACAGAAATCTAAATACATTCGTTGCGACTGTCAAAAAATCTAACGTAAAATCACATATTGTGTTCAGACCATCACACTTCAAATAAAATGTGTAATACAAGCAGAAAACAAAACAGCTGTTCAATGAAAATGTCTGTGCTATTCATTGACTAGCGGCGGCAAAGCGGTTTCATGTAGGCGGGGTCGTGCCGGCACTTGACAAAATTCAGCAGTTAAAAATATTCTATGTAAATAAAAGAAACAATTTAAGAAAAGATATTACAAAAACGTTAAAAAAATTACGTCAACGAAATATACTTCCATACGATTCACTTATTCAAAATTTTGAGCCGATATACATATGACAAAACATTACATCAATGACGACACGCTATCGGCGGCGAAACAGCCGACTTGGAAATTTGGTTTGTGTGAAAATGCAACCCTGATCTAATGAAAAGTATTATCGTTTAGAAAATTTTCTAAAAACGAAAAAGTCTTATGGGATGTCAAAATTTTTATCGTATTATTTGCCACTTTGATGACATTTTGCGTTCAGACTATCACACTTGAACGTATTATTTGAATTTTTGACAAGTATAAATACAAAGTATAATAGTCTGAACGCGGCTTAAAGAGGACTACCCAAAATTCATAGCTTAGAATTCTCATAGCTTAGAATTCCTTAACCCTGCACACATAACCCTCGAACGTATCCCTCTAAACCTAACCATTCGTCGTTTCGACGAGCACGTTTTGGGGCGTATAATATCGGTTCTAAACATATATATTTTTGTACTTGCAACACATACATACCTTTAGCAAGTACTTTGTTAGTAAATACAACTATATATTTCTATTCTGTTACAAGGATATTTATTATAATCCATTTTTCCAAAAAGCACTTTTTTTTTGAGATCACATTGTTATAAAATTTATATAAACAAACAAAACAAAAAAGCCTTTTTGTCTTTGGCAAAACTTAACTATAACACTATTGTCATTTAAAAAAATATAAAAAATTAATTTTTTGAAGCGCATTGTGTGCAGAAATCAACTTTATGCTCGCCAACACTCGTCGAAGCGACGAACAAGTTTATCATATCTCAATAATTACGTGCTTACGCGCCGAGTTTGGTTGTCTCCTGCAAAAGCTCAGCGAAAACTAAGTTGGCAAGAAATTTAGCGGCGATCGGTGCACGTGTTAAAAAGAAATAGCTATTTTTTCGTCCGGTGTTCGTCGTTTCGACGAAGGTTATGTGTCTAGGGTTAACAAAAATCGTGCTATTAATGAAAAGTTTTTGTGAATATGTTTTAAAACATTAACTGCGAAACTTGTTTGCATTACCTTAATAAATTCATACTTATTTATTTCACTAAAAATCTTTAAAAAAATTTAAATTTTTGAAGCCCAAGTTGGTCTCATTATATTCTTTAATGCATTCAAGTGATCAAAAAAAAACGCAAAAATAAAACGACAGCAGGATAATTTAGATACTTATAGCTGTTTGAGTATGTATGTATGTATTTGTAATTATACTTATATCTTTAAATTGAGTTGGTGGTAGTGGTGTTAAGGAAATACAAAAGAAACTAGAAGAAAAAACTGTTAGTAAGTAAGTATACTTTTCCACATTGACAAGGGGAAACCTAATTTTTGTAAGTCGAAGTAGTACCAGATGACGGCATGCGCGCGCCTACATTTTTAGGAAGATCCATTCATTCAAAAAAAAAAAAAAAAGAATAATAAATAAAACACAAACAAAACCAAAAGAAGAAATAAATAGCACACGATGACATACTCAAAAGCAACATATGTTACTGCTTCCTTGCTGCAAGGATCTGTTTTGGCTTGAGTTCTGTTTTATTCTGTTGTCCTATCTTGTGTTATGATTATCCATAAGAAGTTAAATTCTTCTACTTTCTTCTATGTAGGTGCTCAATAAAAGGCTCTATCTCAACTATTATTGTTACCGTTTTTTAAGTTTCTTTTCAATTTTATTAACTTTTAAGAATGTTCCATTAAAATTTCATCAAACACCTAAAAGTAGCACAAAATATGTTCAAGTCTTTAGTATACATAGCTGACTGTCAAAAACATTTTACATTCTAACGAATATAATTTGACACAATGCGTGTTCACATTTGTGTTCATTGTTATCCAATTATAAATTAAAAAGCAGTTTAAAGCTTATCATAAATTTCTAAAATTGCAATAAATATTTATTAAAAAATTATAACTTTACTAAAAAAATATTTTACTTAATAAGTAAAATATTAATTTGGGATTATTAGTGCGTTTAAAAAATTTTAAACTTAAATTGTATCAATTCCCATAAAAAAACACTAATTATAACTTTACTAATTGAAAGAACAGTTTAGAAATACAAAATTAAAAAATTGTGTTAAACATAAAAAAATTTTAAATCTTTTAAGTTCATTTTACGAAAATAATGATAATGAAACTTAACTTAACTTTTAAATAAATGGAATTTTTTTATTAATTAAAAATATTTATTTAGTGTTTTTTTATGGGAATTGTTACAATTTAAGTTTAAAATTTTTTAAACGCACTAATAATCTCAAATTAATATTTTACTTATTAAGTAAAATATTTTTTTTTTTATTAAAAATACATTGAAATTGATTATTAGCTGGATCCTATTATTTAGCTGGATCCTATGCGCATTTCACTGTTGCTAATGCAGATCATCAGGGAACCTTTACCCAAAGCTTCTTAGAACAACTAGAGTTATTATATTATAAACTTTCATTTAAACAAATGAGAAGTTCAATAACAAATAACAAAGTTGAAACAAGAACTCAATAATCAACATGTTTTTTATTTTCTTACTTTACCATTTGCTACATTGGCTGACTTTTTTTCAGCTTCAAATTGTAGTCGTAAGAGTATTTAAAAGAAAATAAATGTAAATAACCACAACAGCTGTTTAAGAATAGAGTGTTGCCATACAACTATTTTTTTTGACCGGGTGCAGTCAAGTTAATAATTAGTGTTTTTTTATGGGAATTGTTACAATTTAAGTTTAAAATTTTTTAAACGCACTAATAATCCCAAATTAATATTTTACTTATTAAGTAAAATATTTCTTTTATTAAAAATACATTAAAATTTTAAAAGTAAGAAAATTTTTTTTTTTTAATGCATGTTTTTTTTTATTTATTGTATCTTCAAATATGAACTAACAATAAGTATTCAAATCTTAAGTCTATAAAAAAATTATTAGGCCCGACCAATGTCGGACATAAGCTTAGTGATAGTTATTAATAATACATAAGTAGTGATAAGCAACAAAAAGAAAAAAGTGTTTTCAAGCAGCTTCATCATCTAGAGTGTTGAATATTAGAGCCCGTGTATCTCTCTTTTTTAAGCGGATGTGCCCAGTAAAGTTCAAAATATTACGAGCAAGCGGATTAGGATGTGACTCGAGTTTTGTTAGGTATTTGCCTGCGTATTTTACAATTTCTTCAGTCACTAGTGGCATATTCAAATCGCGATGTATATTTGAATTTTTGATGTACCATGGAGCCGATGTTATCATGCGTAAAATTTTATTTTGCCTTCGTTGAATTTTCTCTACATTTGAAGCTGAAGCAGTGCCCCATAGTTGAATTCCGTAACACCATATTGGCTTTAAAAGCGACTTGTATATTAAAAGTTTGCAGTCTAGGCTAAGTGTTGAATTTCTACCAATCAGCCAATGTACCTGAGTTAATTTAAGTTTCATTTGAGTTAACTTAGAGTCAATGTGATGTTTCCATGTAAGTCGTCGATCAAGGTGTAAACCAAGATATTTCACATGTGAATGTTGAGGAACAACTTGATTGTTAATCCGAATGGGGGAGCAAGTATCTCTTCTTAGGGTGAACGTTATATGGACACACTTTTGTTCATGGACTTTAATTTTCCATAAGTTTAACCAAAGCTCCATCTGGCTAATGTGTTCCTGGAGTTTGCGGGATGCCTCATCAGGGTTTTCGTGCATACTAAGGCAGGCTGTATCGTCGGCAAATGTGGAAGTATGGATACTACTGCTCACAGGCATATCGCAAGTATAAATCAAGTATAAAACTGGTCCCAGTATGCTCCCCTGTGGCACACCGGATGAAATAGTTTCAGGCCTACTCGTAAAGTCTCCTTCCACAACAGTGAACTTACGGGAAATAATGTAACTTTCCAAAATATTTAAAATGTTTATTGGTAAGTAAGTCTTCAATTTTAAAATTAGACCTTCATGCCACACTTTATCAAATGCCTGGGAAACGTCAATAAAGAGCGCAGAGCAATACTTTTTTTCCTCAAAAGTTCTTCTTATAAATTGAACCAGTCTGTGAGTTTGTTCAATGGTGCTATGCTGACTTCTAAAACCAAATTGATGGTCTGGTATGCACCCACTACTAATTAGAATTGGGGACAATTTTGTTTTGAGCAGTTTTTCGAAAAGCTTTGACATAGTTGATAGTAGACTTATTGGCCTATATGACTCAGCCTTGGTTAGATCTTTGCCCGGCTTTGGAATCATTTTAACCTTGGCAAGCTTCCAGCTGTGTGGATAATACTCCAGTCGTAAAATGGCATTAAATATGAATAATAGGATTCTCATTGCAATACGAGGCAAGTTCATAAGCATCTGGTTACTAATTCCATCAATACCCGGAGCTTTCTTCGGGTTGAGTTCGGCAATTAATTTTTGTAAATCACGCGTCTTAAACTTTATGTGTTGAGGGGGTAGAGCGACTACATTCGGCAAATCAGCAACACCAGTACATATGTTTGGCGTAAAAACGGATTTTAAGTGCTCAGCAAATATTTTACCTTTTTCAGTATCGCTTCTTGCCCAACTTCCGGTAGATGTGCGTAGAGGTGGCTTATACTCAATGGGTGTTTTAAGCTTTCTAGCAGCGCGCCACAAAGAGTAATTAGACGCTGGTGTGACATCAAGACCTTCCAGATAATTTTTAAGAGATGCAGTTTTTTCAGATGCAAGCAACTCTTGGAGTCGTTTAGTGCACTCTTTAAATCTGATTTTATTTTGTGGTGATCTGTGCTGTTGCCATTCCCTTCTAGCTCTTCTTTTTTCACGTACGAGACGTTCAATGTCTGTAGAATAAATTTTATTAAACCCAGTCTGCGGATGGGAGTTAGTGGCATGTTCAGCAGCCTGTTTAATATTCTCGCTGAGATTGGCAATGTTAGATTCAATATCATCGGATGTTCTAAGCGTAATGTTTTCCGTACAATGACTACTGAGATATTTTTTGAACCCCAGCCAATTAACACGATTGATCATCTTCACATATGGGTCAGGTAAGTTACTTCTTAATGGACTACAAATTGTAATGATCGTCGGAGAGTGATCGGACGAAAGATCAATAGAAGCTTGAACTTGAATTAAATCCCTAGAGATATTTTTTATGACGCCGAAATCTATAACATCCGGAATTTTTTGTATGTCAGTAGGCCAATAAGTGGGCTCCCCACTCGAAATGACATCCAAGCCCATTTTTGAAATAGTGTTGAACAATGCTCGACCTCTGGGGGTAATAAGACGCGAACCCCAGAACGTATGCTTAGCATTGTAGTCGCCAGCTGCTACAAAACAAGGTCCAGGAGATTTGTAGAAATCCTCATATTAGGTTAGGTTAGGTTAGGTTTATCTGGTTGGTCCAAGACCTCGCATAGACCGGCATTGATCCTTAGCGATACCAGCAAATGAAATGAGAACCTGTTAGTATGGCAGCCTAGTTCGTGATGCCTGTATCGAATGACTCCCACACAGATTTAACAAATTTTAGCAACCTACACATTTCTACTCTCGATACAATCTCAAGACTACGAAAAGTGTAAGCACCAAGATAGTTATATCTAGTACGGCTTAAAGCCGGGCAGTGACACAGTAGATGTTCCATTGTTTCCATTTCTCCGGGTTCCTTACATTTCCTGCAGGTACCGTCGGCTATTCGTCCTATTTTGACAGCGTACGAAGCTGTCCAGCAGTGCCCAGTTAATACTCCCACTAGAAGCTTACAGTTGCTTCTAGTTAGTGATAAAAGGAACTTAGTCAATTTGTGATCATAGGAGCTCCACATGATTTTAGAAGTTTTGCAAGTTTTCGTCGCGCGCCAACATTTCTCCGCTTCTTCCCTCATATTAGAATGTATGATCTCTTTAAGGTATTGAATTGGTTTTCGGATATTTACCGTTACCTCAGCCGGTAATAGAATTCCCCTTTTGGCCAGTGTATCGGCCATTTCATTTCCCTCTATCCCCATGTGTCCCCGGATCCAGAATATATGTACTTGTCTACCAGTACATAACATATCCAGGGCCTTTCTACACAGGAGCACAACCGAGGAGTAATTGCAGTCAGCTGAAATTGCTTTAATAGCTGCTTGACTGTCTATATACAGATTTACACGCGCATCCATAGTTAGAGAGGTGAAGGCTAACTCTGCTGCCATTTTGACAGCATAGATTTCCGCCTGGAAGATGCTACAATGATCAGGAAGTTTATAAGATTCCTCTATATCGAGCTCCCGACAGTAAACCGCAGCTCCTACCCCTCTATCCATCTTTGAACCATCAGTGAAAAAGTTAAAACCAGAACCACTATGATTAAGACTTTCCAAATAGCCTTCTTCACTTATAGTGATCTGTGGTTTGGTAAAAAAGTTCGTCACTGGAATGATGTAGTCCGAGCTACACTCCATGTTTTCTAGTAATTTGCTGTGACCAAATGATCTGTACGACATCTGACCTGTTGTCCTTAGTCGGATAGCTGATTTGCATGCCACGTTCACTGCAATTAGCTTTATTGGTTTAAGGTCCAATATAACGTCTAAGGCTGCAGTAGGTGTACTCTTTAAAGCTCCAGTGATGCAGAGCTCTGCTAGCCTCTGGATACTTTCCAGCTTTTTCAGGTATGATTTTGTCTCAGTCGCCCTCCACCATACAAGTATTCCGTAGAGTAAAATTGGTCTAGCTATCGCTGTGTATGTCCAATACGTAAGAGTAGGTGAAAGGCCCCATGTCTTGCCCAGCATTTTTTTACATGCATATAGAGCAATGGTGGCCTTTTTAACTCTATCTTCTATATTGTACCTCCACGTCAGCTTACTATCCAAAATAACCCCCAGGTACTTTGTATGTGTTTTGGGCGAGAGCGATATACCGTCTAACTTTGGTGTTCTCCATTCCTTTACTTTCCTATTAGTAAAAAGCACAAGGTCAGTTTTTCCTGGGTTTAAGTTCAAACCTACCCTTGTTGCCCATCTATGAATATCCCTCAACGAGGATTCCATTAGGGAGCTAATTGTATCGAGGAACTTACCAGTTATAATGATAGCTATGTCGTCCGCATATGCTGTAATCTTAGCTGCTTTACCCTCGAATTCCATGAGAATTTCATTTACAACCAGCGTCCAAAGAAGTGGCGATAGAACACCACCTTGGGGAGTTCCTCTCTTAGCTTCTTTGTTTACCTTGGCATTGCCTAATTCCGCAGATACTATTCTACATTTCAATAGGTTGCCTATCCAGTTTTTGACTTGCAAGTTAGCCCCGGAACGATTAACACTTTCCATAATTGCGTCCGTAGAGACATTATTGAAAGCGCCTTCGATGTCCAAAAAGACCCCTATAGCAAAGTCCTTATAGTGTAACGATTTTTCGATTTGTTCAACAACATTATGAAGTGCTGTTTCAACCGATTTGCCCTTTGTGTATGCATGTTGGTTGGAAGACAGGATATTTGGATATATAAATTCTTTGATGTGTATATCCAGAATTCTCTCTAACGTTTTCAGTAGAAAGGACGTCAAACTGATAGGCCTAAAGTCTTTTGGATACATATGGTTGCTCCTACCTGCCTTTGGTATGAATACAACCTTGGCAATCCTCCATGATTTTGGCACATAATTCAGTCTGAGACATCCTCTAAATATTCCTACTAGCCAGGGAATTATCCTCTGTTTACCATACTGTAGTAAAGCCGGAAAAATACCATCTGGTCCTGGTGATTTATATGGTTTAAAGGAATCGATTGCCCATTCCACCTTACTAAGGGAAATGACGTCACAATTCTCAGTATTTAATTCATTTGTCATTTCTGAGCGAGGGGAGATCTCCGTGCAACCTGGGAAATGTGTGTCCAGGAGAACTTCCAGCGTTTCTCGGCTGCAGTTAGTCCAATCGCCGTTAATTTTACATATTGTGCTAGGCACTGATGGATTGCTTGCAAGCAGCTTTCTCATTCTGGCCGTGTCCGTAGTTTTTTCTATATTGCCACAAAATTTCTTCCATGAATTTTTCTTGGCCTTTCTCACCTCTTTTTTAAAAGATCTCAGTGCTTTTTTATAGTCCCTCCAGCATTCAAATTGGTCTATGTATCTAGCCAATCTGAAGAACTCACGCAGGTCACGTCTTTGTGCGTCTAGATCACTACTCCACCATGGTGGTCTAGACATACGTTTTACGCGCGAGAGGGGACATGCTGATTCATACGATTTTGTTATGGCTTTCGTTAAGCAATTAACAGACTTTTCAATATCAGCCTCACTCTTAATCGATTTGGCATTATAAAGATTATTTTCAATGTTCTTCCTGTAATAATCCCACCTAGTATTGCGTGGGTTCCTATATAATTTCTTAAGCTTTGAAACTTCAGATAAAATTCTAAAAGCTATGTAGCAATGGTCAGAGAAGGACGGCTGTCTAAGCACCATCCAATCCTTAAGTACAATATCTTCATTGTTAACAAGTGTTAAGTCCAATACATTCGATGATGTAGGACCTATATAAGTAGGTTCCTTCCCTCTATTCACAATCACAAGGTCAGTTTGCAGTATGAATTGAATAAGTGACTCACCTCTTTCATTGATGTCCTTACTTCCCCATACAGTATGATGTGCGTTAGCGTCTGTGCCTATCACCAGTTTTTGTTTCTTCTCGCAGGCTTCTTTAACGAGCCTTTGGAGCTCCGGTGGAGGTGCCTCAATTATGTGTGGCATGTAGCATGATGCAAGGAGTATTGGCTCATCCTTGTCACCATCTACCGCTACAACAACTAAATCGTCAGTGCTGTAATTATACAAAATATATGAATTAAAGTTCTTCTTAATTAGGATAGCTGATCGTATCCTGCTTACCGTCTTTGAGAAGTATGTATGGTAATTACGTAACTTTAGCCCAGAAACCCTGTTTCCCGATGAGATCCACGGCTCCTGGACTAACGCCACGTCATAGTTGCTCTCCTCTAAGGTAAGGAGAAGCTCAGTAGACGCTAATTTACAATGTTGGAGGTTCACCTGAAGGATCTTTAACTCCATCTTCAAAGCTCACCTTTCTAGAGTCCATATCAGGGTATGGGATCTCTCGTCTCGGCTCCTCCAACTTTAAGCCGGCTGTAGCAGCTGCCAGTTCGCTCTCCAGTTCCTCGGCTTCTATAGTGTTATCGTTTTTGTCATTGGGGTGTCTCTTCTTCAGACGTAGGTAGACACTACCTACACCCCATGCCATCTTGCCTTTCCGCTTATAAAGAATGTCCTCAGCATTCTTATTAATCTGCAGAATGTAACTCTGGCCCTCTGACTTCGGTTTTGCCACATGCAGTACCCTCCAATCCTTCGTCGGAATCTCCGGGTTTTGGTTTTGTAGAAGACGAAGAGTGATATCCGGCTTCACTACACGCGGAATTATGACCTTCGCCTTCGGTATGATGGGGATGTCATCCTTGCTCACAATCCGAAGTTGTGCACCAGGCCACAGGTTTTTGAGTGTCGGAACAACTTCCTTCAACCAATCCATCGACATTGTGTCCCTGCATCTGATGAGTTTCGCACCATTGAACCAGCTAGCTCCTTCAAAAGAAGGTAGTGGTTTCTCCGGTTCCGTCTCCATCAGTGCAACAATGGCGTTGAAGATAGCCGTTTCCGCAACCTTCCACTGCTCCATTGTCACTTCTCCAAAAGGTGCACTTTTGTCAAGGAGTCCCACGATCAAGTGTCGCTTCGCTACCTCACTGACGTTAGTGACCGCGGATTGTGCTTTGGAAGCAGCTTGGGAAGTGGATGGTCTATCTTCAAAGCTGTGTTTGGACCTCTTCGCAGTCGACTGTGAGCCATCAACCGATCTATTCCTTTTGTCACTCTTCTGCCTCTTACCGGGCTTATCGCTGCTCGATGCCAGTCTTTTGAGCACGCCCTCCTCTATGCTATTTGCATATCGGGGATCAGTGGTCTCAAAGCGTTTTTTATCAGCGAAGTGTTCACGGCCTTTGTTCACTGCTACCTCAGCCCACTTAAGTCTGTCTAACTGTACAGAAGACAGATCTTTCTGTGAGCCAAGGAGGTGTACAATCCGTACCGCCGCTTTGTACTCTGACAGAGCCTTAATAGCCTCCTTGTTCTTCGGGGCTCTCTCTCTTTTAATTGGAGTTGAGGTGGAAGAACTCGGCGACTTCAAGAGCTCGATCTCTGATTGCATATTGACGCAGGTAACGTTTTCAAGGTCCGATTCTGAATCGATCGAGGCACTTGAGTGTTCCGCGTTCTTAGATGCATTGCTTCTTGCCATTTCAGTAGCACTACAACTGCTGTGACCTGTTTCCATCACAGTAGAGGTTTGACCGCTGGCGACACGCAGAGGATCATGACTTCCTCCGTGCCCGCCGGTGGACGCAGTCAATTCAGCCACCGACGTTTGGGCGTATATTACCACCCGCTTTTTAATTTCTTCCTGACTCATTACTTTTTTATAAAAATTTGCGTTTTATACATTCCGCCATGTACAAGAACCGCCGACCCTCTGGGTAACAGACGCGGACCAGGACGCCGTCCAATATGGAGCAGACGCGCCTGGATTTTAATCGCCATCCCAATCCAAGCCATGGTCCATTCATTGCATTACAAGAGAAGGACTCACAGACTGAATTGGAATAACGATTACCTCCTACCTATGATCAGAGCTCATTCCAATAATGTACACAATAGGCAATACATTGTGACACTATGTTCAAAACCCTGACCTTGGCCGTGTATCACTTAGCACACGTTACCAGCCGGCACCCACGAGGAGGGTTTGGTAGAAGGATTTCTTATGCCGGCTCATATTGATTCTCAGTGATTGAAAATCTGGGAGGGGAGTAAATTGATGATATAACAAAATTTGTACAAAAACTTTCAATGCCAATATTTGTTGATTGTAGGTGTTCTTCACAAATGTTATCAAGAACATAGTGCTTGAGTCTTGACTTTATTAGAATTGCTGATCCACCGCAAGCCCTTCCTCTAGGGTCCTTTGTATCATATATAGTGTAGCCATAAATTTTAAAAAGACTTCTCGAAGTCAAATGAGTCTCAGATACTAACATTACATCAATATTTTTTTCCGTGAGGAAGTGCTCAAGTTCATTTTTATGTTGGCGAATGCCGTTTGCGTTCCAGAAGCATATTGTTAACGTGTTCATGGCTTATTAATTAATGCTTGAAGCAGAGTATTCTGCATTCGCAGCATTTCTTGCATCATGCTAGTCATATTTGTTGTAAAATTGTTTATAGTTTGCACCAGATTTTCAATAGTAGCTTCAAGGCGATTAAAATTAAAGCTTGCGTCAGTATTTTTTGAATTATTTGGCGGGGAAACATTTTGTGTGGGAATTGAATTTGTCTTAGCAGCATCTGCATACGATACACGGGAAGTAAGAAAATAAAAAACATGTTGATTATTGAGTTCTTGTTTCAACTTTGTTATTTGTTATTGAGCTTCTCATTTGTTTAAATGAAAGTTTATAATATAATAACTCTAGTTGTTCTAAGAAGCTTTGGGTAAAGGTTCCCTGATGATCTGCATTAGCAACAGTGAAATGCGCATAGGATCCAGCTAAACCCCTCAATAATCAATTTCAATGTATTTTTAATAAAAAAAATATTTTACTTAATAAGTAAAATATTAATTTGGGATTATTAGTGCGTTTAAAAAATTTTAAACTTAAAAATATTTATAATCAGGAATAATTTCTCATTCGGGCTTAAGTTCTGTACGACTATTTTCAATTCTTATTGAATGAAATACATATTTTTATTAATTAATGTGATTTTCTCAAGAAGAGCAGAAATATTAAACTAGACTTTTCAGCTGGGGGAAATACCAGCATTTTTCTGTGCTGCCACGCACTTCATCAGCACCCATGTCTAGCTACTTGGGTAGAGATTGCTATTAACATCAGCTATTTGAAGTGAATTTTTAATGAAATGGAATATGAGAAATTATTAAGAAATTATTATTATTATGCTCCTTTGGAAAACCGAATAAGGCCTTACAGCTAAAAAAAAATTGTTGGTTAAATGTTATTTTAAGCAATACATTTTATTCACATTGGAGGACGTAATTTAAGAGATTTGATTTCTCCCTTAAATTCCATCTAATTGATTCAACATGTTGAACTTCCTTCTCTTCATAGAAAAATATGTCCACCGAATTAATAATTTTTATAATAATTAATTTTTTGAAGCATTTACATATACTTAAGAATTTTTTTATACCTATATTTCATATGCAATCCACACACCTTGCGACCGTTGCACAGTGGGGTCAAACCACTTTTTTCGCGGATTAATTCACATCTCTACAACTATAATAGTAAGGGTCACTTTATTTGATGTGGATAACTCTTAAAATAAAGCACATGCTTGGACAAAATCTTAAAGGCGTAAGAGGAGGGATAGGGATACCCCCATATAAAGTAATTATTATTTTTCCTATATCTACTGAACTACAAGATTGAGGCGCACTAAACTTGATTCGGATAACAGTTTTAGAACAATCTACACGTTCCAACAAAATCTTATAGGATGGGGGAGTCGGGTACACCCCAAACAAAGTGATTATTAATTAATTATAATCAATAAAGCAGCAAAAAATGCATATAAACGGTACTTTACCAACAAAAATTCATGATTTTTTATTCTCGCATCCTCCTGATGAACTGCATGCTATTGACTGACGATACTTACTGTACAAAAATAGATTATTTAACAAACCTAAGGAAGTTAGCTAATGTCACACACCTTATTTTTTTAATAATTATTATGTATATATAAATACCACCACAATTATGCGTGAATAATGCGTGACTCATGCGTTGCAAATCATGGCATTTGCACAACAACAATAAAAGTGTTATCTGAAATCACTAAGAGCTTATGGTTGGTAAACACAACGCGTGCGGCTTTTAGATACTAATTCTAAAATTGTGTAGATTCGTTCAACCTATAAAACAAATTTAAAATCTCTGCCTAAATGAGCAAAATTAATAACTTTATATCCACCTGAACTGAGAAAATATATTTATTTTATTGCACTTCCAATATAAACATCGAAAACAAAGTAATTAATGTTACAAATTTAATCAAAACATTTGAAGGAATACCTGAACTTGATGGTTCGCTCCATGGTAAGATTTATTACTTTTTCAAAATTAGTTGAATTAAATAAGATTTAATTACGCAAAGTTCTTATCTTTTTTTTAGCTTATTTTACCAGTTTTCTCTTACAATTTTTATCTTTAACGCGTCATTACAAAAGGACAGTGAGGTAGAATTTTGTGCACTTTAAGCGAGTACTTTCAGCTTTTACGGTACTTGAATTTTTTTGTAATTACTCCGCGAAATCACCGTCTTTGATACCTATGTGCGTTGCAAAAACATGATGTACAAAATTAGAGCACAACTTCATTAAAAAAAAACATCTAATACTATTGCGCATATTGCGATCTATGATTTTTTGATACAAAACGAAGAAGAAGAACGTAAAAACAGGAAAGAGGGAAAAATAATATGGTCAAAGGAGTGGTTTATACAAAAAGACACATATTCTAACAACAAACTCTTGAAAACAATAAAAGAAACGGAGCCAAAGGACTATAAAAGTTACAAGTGGATGGCAGACGAAGTATTTAATCACCTTTGGTCAAGAATTTCGATCCATATTCCTGCACGCAAACTTTTATAAAAGTAAATAAAATCACTTGTTTCTGCTGAATTCTCTATTTTTAATGCAAATATGGATTCGCGCACGACGTTTTTTACATGACCTTAGCGTCAAAAAAAACCAAATGCAATAAAGTTGTACAAAATACTCTTATATTTTACAATCTGTCAGTATAACTTGTCAAAAAATCAAATATTTTTAATCTTTCGTATGACAGAGATACAACTTCATACTTGCTTTAAGGCCGGGACACAATGAATCTGTCATACGTTAAACTTCGCCTTTGTCAACTGACATTAACGCAACGACGTAGAAGGTTGACACAATAAGTACTTTATTGTCGGAAGTATCTAAACAGCTTCAATATGATGATTCTCCATTTTATTTATTAAATTCAACTTTTTTATTTGTTTCGTTTATTTCTTTTGTTTAATTTTGTTTATATTTGTTGCCACAAAACACAAAAGCCTAAATCGGAACATACCAAAAAACCAACCAATATCTGTCAAACTACTCAACTTACGCAAGAAGTTAAAAGTTGACCAAATTTTGTACTTTGCGTTGACGGACACGTACTGAATATAACAGACCCCATAAGAAACCATGTATTTCAACTTAGCTGTCAGTTGAAAAAGGCGAAGTTTAACGTATGACGGATTCATTGTGCCCCGGCCTTTATGTTTTGAAGCTTTGTTTAAATTACTTTCAGTTGCTAATCTCTCATAATGGTATTTTCGATAACTTTTTAGCAACTGGAAAAGGTTGCCACACATAATACAAACTTAAATTTCAGTTGCGTTGCCACTTGACACGGCAACTGATGGTTGGTTGCTATCCAGTGTTGTCGTTTTTTTTTTCAATCAATGCTACAAATTAAAATATAAACAATATTTTATAAACAGATATGCACGTATGAAAAATTCGCTTTGCATTATTAACAACAAATTTTCTTACAAATGATTTAACACATAAAATGATTTACAAATTTTCCAAACCAACAGATGGCGAAGTGGTTTAAGGTATCAAAACTCCAGTTATTTTTAATAGTTTCCTTTTGTAAGACAAGAAACAAAAGAAATTAATTGTATTTAGAAACATTTTTTTGCTGTACAATACGAATATAAAGGTTGAATAGTCGATAGCTTGGCAATTGAAACGAACGAGAAAAACGGAGATGCCGAAATGCTTTAAGAGCAATAAAATACAAATAAAATTATACATACATACATATATTATAAATAATAACACGGTACAACACAAATTAAACTTTTTAAGAAAAATTTAATCGACTTCAAAGGTAAGCACTTAAGGACCATTTTAAAAACTTTCGTTTAGTTAAAGATAAGATTTTGTCTGCCAGATAAATACAGGGTGGGCCAAAAGAAACCAAGGGGTGTAAAAGTTTAATAACTTTTTTGTTTATTAACTTTTTTTTATTTTTTCTTTCAGATTATATAATATACAAAATGGAAATTTTTTTACACTAAGTATGAAAAATGATATCTCTTAAATGACCACCGTTTTCAGCTTCGCACTGATGGGCTCTTTTTAGAGCATTTTCCATAACATCTTTCAAAACTTGTGGCTGTAGCGTTCGAATTTCTGCAACAATGTTTGCCTTGAGTTCAAGGATTGTCTCTGGCTTGTTCACATACACTCGCTCCTTCAAAAAACCCCAAAGAAAATAGTCGGGTGCTGTCAAATCTGGCGATCGCGCTGGCTAAATAATTTCCGAATTTCGAGAAATTATTCGCTCTCCAAAAATTTGACTTAAAAGTGCCATTGTGTCTCGGGCAGTATGGGCAGTGGCTCCGTCCTGCTGAAACCAGATACCAGGTCTGTTTTCAAGAGCAGGACGTAAAAAATTTTCTATCATAAACCGATACCGCTCTCCATTTACGGTTACAGCACTTCCATCTTCATTCTCGAAGAAGTAGGGCCCAATGACATTTTCAGATGTGATCCCACACCATACTGTACACCTGATGGGGTGCAATTGGCGTTGATGAATGGCTCTTGGATTTTGAGAACCCCAGAACCTACAGTTCTGCTTATTAACAAAGCCATTCAAATGAAAATGAGCTTCATCACTCATAATCAAATTTTCAATAAAGTTGATTTCATTTAAATAATAAAATTCTATTGTTCTGGTTCTCTGTTCAGTTGTGAACCTCTCCATTATAAATTCTCCAAGTGTTGTCTATATAATCTGAAAGAAAAAATAAAAAAAAATTAATAAACAAAAAAGTTATTAAACTTTTACACCCCTTGGTTTCTTTTGGCCCACCCTGTATCTTTGCATTCGTCTGCATTTTTTTTTTTTTTTGACATTGTTACTTCATAACTCTGTATATCTTAGACCGATTGTGAAAATTCTTCTTTTGTCTGAGATACTATAGCTTCCAATTAGCCCTATTGTAGAAAAGTGGGCTGGGACACGGCTACAAATTTTTTTATTTGATTTTATGCTGCGAAACCTTGCAAACACCGTTGGTTCCTGTAATTACACAATTTTAAAGTTGAAAAAATGGGCGAGGCTACGCCCATTAATATTTAATATTTTATTTTAAGTGTTTCAACTTTACCTATTTTTCAAAACTTAACACATACCCTGAGCTCTAAAAAGTACACAATCTTGCATTTAAAAAATGGACGGAGCGCACGCCCATTAAAATGTAATTTAATTTTTCACGTACTTCTTCTTAACCAACAGATTTTCAAAACTTTTTTTGCTTGAAGGAGCTTACTTCCAGTGTGTTCCCATAAATTTAATCTTTGCATTGAAGTCGTTTTTTGCAAGAATTATGTAAATGAATATTCTAAAATTATGGAACTACTTATACAAAGTGAAGAAGTGTTTGAAAATTAAAAGTTATCACAAAAAAAAAATTCGCAAGTGCATTATAAACTATACGTTATATTTTGTCCTCGTTTCGTTACGAACAAAAGTTTCTTTCTCCGGAATGCTTTGATTGTTGTTGTGAATGGATTCATTTGTAAGTTGAAAATGTTTAAATCGGTATCTATTATTATTGACTGGCATAAACATTATCAGCTGCTTCCGGCATTTAAACTTGGCAGCACTGAATTTAACGCAGCGAAAACAAGGTTGCATTTCATAAAATCTACTTACAGCCAATTGAAAAAAAGATTTTAATTTAGTTTTAACAAAATCATTTTGTATGGTAAAGCCAGGTTTTGATAGAATATTTTAACACGTTATGCCTCTGTCTAAAGGTTTTTGTTGCCACCTGATTATAAAATGGGGATTGAATTCCCATTTAAATAAAACTCAAACTAGTGTCCTGCTCAAGACTATTTATAAGACCTTTCAAGACATGAGAGATTTTTTCCAGTGCTTTACTACAGCGAAATATTCTAAAAGAATCGCTAAACAACACTGTTGGCAAGACAAACAACCGAAAAAAAATACTTGCCAACAGTGTTGCTTAGCGATTCTTTTAGAATATTTCGCTGTAGTAAAGCATTGGAAAAAATCTCTCATGTCTTGAAAGGTCTTATAAACAGTCTTGTGCAGGACACTAACTCAAACGTAAACTTTTAAATCGCTGCTATACACAATTTTACCTGTTTCTATTCGTCTTCTCCTCTAGAATCAATTGTCAAAATTTTGTTAGTTTGGGGAAAAAATTTCGATTTCGTTGTACAGTGTAATTACACTTAAACTCTTGGATACTATAAATATTATAAATAAGAGCATTTTTTTGGCCACTAAAAACTATGAACGTTGTTGTTGTTAGTGCGCTAACTTAGTACGAGTATCTTAAAGCAGGCAGCCAAAATACTACCAGTCATTTTAAGATCGACCGAAAATAACAAAAGAAAAAAAAACTATACGAGATCACTCACATTGACCATCTGTGATCTCTTGTCATTTGCTGGCTTCAAAAAAGGAAAAACCTTTAAAAGTTTCTTTCAACACATTCATAAATAGGGAAATTGTTTCTATCTCTCTTTCATTCTTTCTGTTTGGACTAGGTCAATAAGCAAAATTGCACTAATAAGTGAGACTGACGCGTGCCTTGGCTAAAAATAGAATTATAGGAAAATATAAATTAGTGTGTGGTTTCAACGTAAACTTTGTTTAAATTAATATTAAAAATATCACCAAAAGGATAAAAAATAAAAATTAAACAAAACCCAAATAATAAAATAATAAAAGTAACTCTGACCACAGCTGTTTGTTTCATAGAATATTGATTTATTTATATGTTAAAATCGGCCATACTAAATCAAAATATTCACTTGTCATTTTGCATCATCATTCAATAAATTTATTTTATTTTTTTTTTTCATGCATATAAATAATTTTGCTGCCATATTTCAGCTGCAAAAAAAGTCCTTTTTTCATATGCTAAGCCTGAATACATATTTTATTGAACCGAATACAAATTTCAATATCCAGTATTAAATGTCCGTACATCCCTTAGTTTCAACTATTGTTAAAAATTCAAATTGTTTTGAGTGATGTTGTATTTTCTTCTTTGGTTACATCCTCTTCTTTTCGACATCCTTTTCGTAGTATTTTTTAGTCTTGCATGCAAAGGTTTAGTCGCGTGTCACTCAAGTATCGCCTAAAAAAGGAAACATTTTGAATTTTTTTAACATACTGTGCATAACTTCTGGATTATAAGTCTCGAAAAGAAACAAGTGTCATTACCTCTTATTGCTATAATCAATTCATGTTTAACAATAAATGTTTATTTTTGAAATTTTTATGTTTTAACCTGTGTGGTCAAAGAACTTTTTGGAAAATTTATGCGTACATATTAGGGATGCCAAACGGGAAATCCCGAACCCGGAAATCCCGGGATTTTCGGGATTTGGCAAATCAAAAATTCAATCCCGGGATTTCATTTTCGGGATTTCTTAGCAATTTTTATATAAAAACTTTATAAATTCAAATTTTCGTTGATTTTAAGGTATTTTTTATAATATTTAAAAGTCCCATCCAAAAGTTTCAACAATTTAATGACTATTCGTGACATATTTCTTATAAATTAACAACAAGAGCAAAATAAATAAACTACTTTCTTACGGTTATTTTCATCAAAGGTGCTACAATATATGTACATTTTAGAATTACTTTGAAAACAAAAGAAACATATTACCTTTGGAAGGAAAATAACATTTGAAAAATTCATAAGTTTGACAAATTTATTCCGCCTTATTCTATATTATGAGGGCAATTATAATTCAAATACCACGAGAAATTTTTCCCTGGGAATAATTTCAAACAGTAGCAAGTAATAGGGAAATCAAAAAAATCTAATTGGAAAAGGGAGAAATTTCTTGCGGAAATTTATTCATAATTGCAGTGTATCTGTATGTCAACTACTCAACGCTAAAAAAAATTAGCACATATCTAAAGGGTGTTTTTTATTGAGGTATAGAACTTTAAGTTGGCATCACTTTTTTAACTGGCGGCCATTTTGTCAGCTGTCAAGTGATTAATATTTAGTTTTGTTTGCCATTTCATCATGAACAGGTTGACAAAAGAACAACGCTTGCAAATCGTGCAAATTTATTTCGAAAATAATGGTTCAGTTCGCGAAGTTTACCGCAAGCTCCGTCCATTTTATGGTCGACATGATCGTCCATCAGAGCAATTAATTCGGTTAACCATGGATCGTTTTCGCACTACGTTTACTCTATGTGATAATACGCATCCGCAGAGACGTCGAACAGTGCGCACCGAAGAAACAATTGCCGCTGTAGAGCAAAGTGTTGAAGAGGACCCGAATGAATCGATTCGCCACCGTGCACAGCAATTGGAGCCGACTAACCGACTATTTTGTTCCCGAATTGGATGGCATGAATGTGGATGAGTTGTGGTTCCAACAAGACGGCGCTACATGCCACACAGCGCACGTCACAATCGATTTATTGAAGGAAACATTCGATGAGCGCATAATTTCGCGGAATGGACCTGTCAATGCGCCACCAAGATCGTGTGATTTGACACCATTGGATTATTTTCTTTGGGGATATGTGAAGTCGCTCGTCTACGCCAACAAACCAGAAACGTTAGGGGACTTGAAAGCCAACATTCGTGGCGTTATTGCCAACATACGGCCCCATATGCTCGAAAAAGTGGTTGAAAATTGGACCTGTAGAATTGGCTTTATTCGAGCCAGCCGCGGCGGCCACATGCCCGAAATCATATTTAAACATTAATGGCATAAGATTATCCTTCCAATAAGGCCAAATTGATGGACATTAAAACGATTTTCTTGTGTTTTATTTCAATTCGAAGTTCTATACCCCTGAAAAAAACACCCTATACTTGCCGGTAACAATTGAGTACTATTGACACCTCCTTACAATTGGAGTAGAATACAATACAAGGCAAGTGAAAACTTTTTGTTGTCGGGTTGACGTAAAATCGAGAAATATGTATAGAATAATCCGGAGTATTTTGTCTAAAAAATTGCTCGAGTGTGTATGTATGTTTTTTACATTGCAGTTCAAAATTATTTTGTTTTTTATTTAGACCGATTAGGTCGTTTTTGATACAAACCTAAGATCAAACCAATTTAAATTACATGGATTTGATAAATAGTTTTAGTCAAAAACGACCGACTGAATGAGTTCGACTCAATTATAGTTGTATTCGAGTTGCAGAGTAGAAGGCCAGGACACTAATAAACTAGAGATGTGCAAATATTGTGATTTTATCGTGTCTCACGCATGATCGTGATCAAATTTATAATTAATCACGCGTGAGTGCGTGAGCGTGACTTAAAAATAAATTACTCGTGCGTGATCGTGCGTGAGCTATTTTTATTAATCACGCACGAATTATCACGCTCTCACGAGATATCATTCCTGAATAGGTGAGTATCAATATGCTATACCATTTTGCACATGCTACGATGCAAGACCATTTGCACAAGATTGTGTATTGAGCTATTGTTACATATGATCATATGGCTCATATGAAGTTCAAATATACCAATGTAGAAAAATAAAATTATTTTAATAAATTTTTTTTATGGTACACAACTATATTTTCCTTAATTTTGAAACTACTTAGTTTTGAAATTTTGAAAAACTACGCGTACATCCGCATTTATGAAAAGGCACTCTTAAATTTTAGTTAAAAATGTATAAAACTATCTACATAATAAAATCTTATAGTTGAAACTTTCAAAATTTACCGTCACAAATTTTTATAACTGCTTAAACACAAAAAATATATTTTAAATTTACTATTTTAGGATATTGTTGAATGTACACGCAAAGAAAAGATATGGTTGTAGAATGGTTGAGAAAACAATATTATGTTCTCTGAAGCTAGTTATTGTTATTTTAAACATTTATTTCGTTACGATAAACAGAGTAATGTTTGAATTTAATAATTACATTATCACATCCATAAAAAAGTGTGATATGGTTAGAGTTTAACAATATAGTTTTGTTAAAAATTTATGACTACAACATAATTTGTATTATTATTTAAAAATAATATGATGTAAATAACAATATAATGTTATCCAAAACCATACTATTTTAAGTTTAAAAAAAAATCTTGTTCAGAAACATCTGTCAGTTCGGTATTTCGTTTGTAAGCTATCAGTAGTGCACGGGTGGTGTTAAATAAATTAATAGATAAAGTATAAACAAAAGTGTTGGCCAATAAATATATATAAACATTTGTGTATCTCTTTATACAGACATGTCTGTATGTCGTGTAAGTATACATTTTTATATATGTATACATTTTATTTCACCAATATTAATTTATTTTTATTTCGAATTTAACGCACAGCTGTTTCTACAATAAATATATGATTAAAAAACAAAATAGTATTATTACATTAAATAATACTGTGGTCGTATTTAACAATATTAATATAATATTAGATTATGGTATGGTGAGACTCAATTATATTTTAGTCACATCTTACAATAGTGTTGTCATATTAACAATAATAAGATTAGTTACAACAAAGTCAATTGTTCTTGTAGATAATATTATTATTAACTCAGATAATAATATAATTAAAGTTTGCTTTTCTATTAACAATAATATGATTTGACTGCAACCACATAATTCAATCATAATATGTTGCTGTTTGATTATGGTTGCCTCAACCATATTTTTTCTTTGCGTGTAGGTACAAAATAATTGGCTCTGAGCACATTCTTAATACATTGTCTTTAGCGTTATGTAATTAAAAAATTAAAAATGTATTAAACAAAGCTTTTTACAAAACTGAAAATAATGAAGAGACTTAAAAAAACACATGCCTTTTTCAGGGAAATTTTAAAATTTGGATTTTTTAGCCTTTTCCCGATTTCAGAAATGGATATGTTAACAAATTTTTTTCCTATTTTTATTTAAAATTTTGTCAAAAATTTAATGCTGTCTTTTAACTTAAAATCCAACCATGAACTAAAAAGTAATAAGCAAAATACTAAAAAAGGTCAAGACAAAAGAAATTTCTTTGGCTTAAGTAAAATATCTTATGAGAGATACGGAAACACATCTAGGGAAATTATTTCTTAAGAATTACAAGTTTATGTCAAAATGCTTTATCCGGTAAAAATCGGATAATTTTTAAAAAAGTTACAAGCCTCAGAAGTTTTATTGAGTCCCAGGTAGTCAACTTTGGCCCACTGTAACTCATGTCCTGCTCAAGCCAAAAGGATTATGTTATAAAGCCTAAGTCCTCCTCTACGGATGTTAGGAGTTTCATATAAATCCAATCAGTAGTTTAGAAGTTCCAGATTTATTGCCATTTCCTTTGTAAAAGTCCGCAATGTGCAATCAGTGTTATTAGATATTTTTTTCTAAAAATCGTCGAATTTTAAAAATAAAATCGTAAAAATCGTCATAGTTTTTAAAAAATTCGTCAAAAAATAGTCTTACAAGATTTATCCGTTTTATTAAACAACTAATATATGATATTAGAAATAAAAGACAATTTTATGTAACAAAAAACAATTCATCGACCTTATAGTCAAAGATAAAAACTATAAGGTGAAATTAAAGCAAAAAATTCAGGGTATATAATAGCGTGCAACCAATTTCTAAATAAAACTAGTTTCAAAGTAAAAAAGTATGCATAATACATTTAAGAATTGCATTTTTTATCAAAATTTTCTTAATGTAACAATCCGAAGATTTACACTTCAAATAATCTTTTGAAAACATAATGATTTCAAGTGTTTCTGTTTGCAGTAAATTTCAGATCTTCTAAATATTCTTTCAACACCAGCCGATGACAAAGTAAAAAAAACACAAATACCTGATTTACATTACGCATTTTTTTCATGAAATTAGTTGCATGAAAATTTTATTTACCAATAGGAGGCCTGGAAAAGCAACTTATATCAAAAAAGTTGCCAAGAATGCATCAGAGATTCATTCTACGTCCTTTTTTATATAACATTCTCTTTTATAGCACTGCAATTAACAAATAAAAAAGGCTTCGTGCAAAAAAAAAATCATGAAATTTTATGAAAAAATTCTTAATATAAATCAGGTAAAACTCACATAAATAAGTTATGAAAAAGAAGTTTATTGGTTGGTAAATGAATCGATTTAACTTTTTTTCAAAATATACTTAGATATGTATAAGTCATTACCTTGAAAGTTAAAAAATCTAAGAGTTCCCTTATTTAATTTTCAATGTCTTAATATTTTCCTTTATATAAAAGATTTGGAAAACTTTTTAGTAAAGGAATAATTTCTTCTGCAAGGCCTTGTTGGCATATATACATATGTTACCAAATACTTATTTCAATAAATCGTCAAAACATGAGGAATATTTGAATCAAAATCGTCAACCGTCACTTTGGGAAATTCGTTATAAAAAATCGTCAAAATGACGTAAAATCTTCACATCTAACAACACTGTGCAATATAAATTTTACACATACACGTGCATACATATGTGCATATGTACATACATATGTATGTGTAAAAACCTAAAAACCCAAAAAGATACAAATTTGATTACATACTTTTTCGTGAGCGTGCGTGATCGTGATAATTTGTAAACCACTCGTGCGTGATTAAGAATATTTTGTTCGTGAGCGTGCGTTATCGTGAAAACTTTCAACATCATACGTGCGTGAAAGTGCCTGAGTAAAATATTTATCTGCGTGAGCATGCGTGTCGTGAGTCAAAAAACGCTCACGTGCACATCTCTATAATAAACCATACTCCTCTTAGCGAACGTATGAATACATACATATGTATCTGTTGAACTCGTAGAAAAAACTTATGTATGTATGAATTTGAAATTTTTCAGTAGAGCAAAAATACTGTTCAAGTGCTCAGGCAAACTGTTAATGTATGTATGTGCCTATAAAAATGTGATCTTTAGACGTAATTAATCGAATTTGATTAGAATAGTGTATATATTTCTTTTAATTTTTCGACATGTTCAGCCTTAAATCGATAAAAAATTAGATAATGCTTGGTATACATACATATGTAACAACCGTTATACTTGTTGTTGATCAATCGCAATTAAAAAAACCTTATAGATATATTTTTAACAAAACAATATTGTTTTTGCAACTTATTTGTATGAAAGTGAATCTAAAATTTTTCGTAAGTCAACTTATGCGGCAGTGCTACCACCGATATGTATATTCGTTTTGGTTTAGATAATAGAAAAACATTTATATTGAAAACAAAAACAAGTTTTCATATTTAGTTATTGTTTTCACTATAAATTCTCTAACATCAAATGTGATTAATCAACTTAAAAATAGATGAGAAAAGTTCTTTTGATTTTTATTTCATACTCGTATTAGAAAATTTTTCACTTTAAAGACAATTGTGCAATGATAAATTATGAACACAAAACCTTTTAAAATGCATTAAATTGTTATTAAAGTAATATTTATTTAAAAAAATAATTTATTTTACGAAAAATAATTAGATCCCGAAATCTCGAAAATCCCGTGATCCCGAAAAATCCCGGGATTCCGAAAATCCCGAGATCCCGAAAATCCCGAATCTCGGGATTTCCAAAAATCGATCCCGATTGGCATCCCTAGTACATATACATTTGGGTAAGACATTAAAGGATGAAAGAAAGCATATAATATCTTATAGATCCTTGGTAGGTCACACTTATTCAAAAACCGTTTTATAAGATTTGAAAACCATTTTCATTATTCTCGTGGAAATTTGTGTTTGAGATTTTGAATAGAAATACTTGTATGACTCCAAACAAAATATATGATGGCAAATAATTGATGAATTACACTGTGGACAATTTTTGAATTCATAGCATGCAAACTCCTTCTCGTGTGGAACTTCCCGAAGTACTTATAGAAACTAAAAGGAAAATTTTGTAAATAGAAACGTTTTTTTCGTTTTGAAATTTGTATGGAAAAAATATTTTTTGAAACGAATTTTCGTTATTTTTCATACAAATTTGAAACGTTTTGAAACGAAATTTTTTACAAAATCTGCCTATAAAGCTTAAATTAGACGTGACATAACTATAATGCCATACCCATAACCAAACCAAAATTCAATTGGTTTCTATGGCAATGTCTATGGTGTTATGGCGAGTCACCTATAATCAAATACTGTGTTGCCCCTAATTTAGGTTCGAACAGCTATTTTGTATGATTATGGTTATGTCACGTCTAATTTAAGCTTAACAAAACCCTTTTTGGGTAATTGTAATGTATTAAGCCTGGATCACGCGATCGGCACAATTTACCAATTTTCGTCGGCTCACTGAGAGAGAAGAGTTAAAATTGTCGCTTCGATTCCCAGTACGTGCGAATTTTGCTACCCCGCAAGCTTCTCTTTACTTCTCGCCCACAAACACGACTCGAAGGCGACGTGTCGCAGCTAGGCCACCCTGCATCTAAGCGGCCTCTCAGCGTTTCTTGTAAAAAAATAAGGGTCTAATTTTGTAAAACGCAACGCTTGGCGTTGATAAATTTTGCATGTATTTTGTTTTTGTAATTTAAATTTTTTCCATACAAAATTTGACAACGCTTGGCGTTGCGTTTTACACAATTAGGCCCTAAGTCTTATAATTCGGGTAAATAGGGAATCAAGATGTGTTCGGGAGATCTTGAGATCAGGGTGACCGATGACATTTGTCAAAAAGTAGCAAAAAATAGGGGATTTATCAAAAAAAAAAAGGGCAACATTAAAAAAACGAGACAATTACACTAAAATTTCTTATTTTTTCCCCCTTTAAAAAAAGGGGGACAAAAAGTGGCAAGGCAGTCGAAAAATTGGCAAATTGCCACTTCAGTCGGTCAAACGGTCACGCTGCTTGAGATCGACTACTTTTAATTACTATTAGCACGATTATAAGATGTATTCGGGAGATCTTACAATCGGAAAACTGCAGTTTTATTACTACGAGCTGCTTGTATATCAGAGACCTGCATGATTACGAATCAAGCGGTATAATTTTGCATTTTCTAAAATTAATGAATCAGTATGATTGTTTTGAAAACTTCTTAAAATCCTTTCTGACAAATGGATGTGACAGAAGCTAAAAGGCCACAAAATAAAAAGTTGAGTAAATTAGTAATGGTTGGCAAAAAAGGTTTCCAAAATTTATGAAAGTTACAAAAGGTACAAAATATTTTTATGGCATTTAACAGAAAAAATGAGGGGGGATGGGATTCCCGCGTAACAGATACATTGGCTAGTTTTATAAAATTTGGTAAGACGAAGAAATTTCGCTTGATTAAACCAATGCATTTAATTAAAGTGGAGTTAATTGGAGTAGCTTTCGAAAAACTGCAAATAAGATTTAAAGCTGATTGTTCATGTTTTTAATGGAAAATATCTAAATAATAGAAGAACAAAATAACTTTCATAGAGTTCACAACTAATTAGATAGTAATATAACAAAATTGAGAAATTTTCGAAAAGTAGATTTAGGCCTTTTATCGTTTAACACATCTAAGTATAGTTTTATGTAATATTATAAAATAAAATAGCTAGGCTCATTTTATTTTATAAGTTATTTTAATGCGAGAACAACTATTAATTAAGACTTAAGACTTCATCTACTCAACTTGCTTTTGTGTGTCATTTGATTACTATACAAAACAATCAAACAAGAGTAAGAATTTTTTATTTATTTTTACTAAGAGCACTTAAAAAAAGATATTGAGTTAATGACAGTCACTTGTTAGAGAAGTAACTCTGCAAGCAATATCATTAGTACATATTGATGTTAAAGAACAAAACAAAAGCATTGTAAAAGTGAGTGGAGAGCGAAAGTGAATCAACTCATACAGTTCTCTGTTGTATATATAACGAAGCACGAATCGATATCGGTTTGGTTTCATTCAATAACTTGTGCAGTAATGTCTTCAATAGGTTCTCATAGTAAATTCCCTAACCAGCAACATTTTATTTTCCGTATGTATAATGTCTTTTGGTTTGTTTGGATCCACAACCGATCGTTGAATATCGTGACTGGCCAATATAACTTTAGGATTTTGAGAAGCCATCGGTTTATGAACACTTCGATCGAGTTGATGTCCAAATTACAGGTCTCTTTATGTGATCTGAGAGTAGAAAGTACTTAAAGTTGCAAGTAATGATGGTGAAGTGAGAGATGAATAGAGAATACAAAAAAAGCTTAATTCATTTTTTAGTTTTTACTATTATTATTTTTATTGTTTTATTTTTACTTCGGTTTATGATTGCTATAAATATCTACGAAGGAGGATAGACACAAGAGCATATAAGAAAAATATATGATGGTGATATGACTAGCGCCTGGCAAGGGTTTGAACTCGGGCTCTCGAAAAATATCGTTTGTTTTGTAGCTGCCTACTTCAGCCAACACCACCCCTTTTTTGTGACATTTATTTTTAGACAAGTTTTTTCTGATTTTTTGCATTATAAGAATCTTAGATTGCATGTCGCTATGGTTGTGAGATAAGAGACAAATCTCGTTGGCATAATCGAGGTTATCCAGTCTCCTGTCGTTATCCGTTGTTTCTGGGAGGACCTTGTCATGAATATGCTGGAAAGTAAAGAAGAGATAACAGAGCCTTGTTTCACTGGTACAAGACGCGACATTTTGCATTGTGACAAAAGCTTTCTCGAAGTCAACGAAGAGCAGATATAGTTAAAGATCTCTATTCGGTCGACCGTTCGATAAAACTTCGAACGGCAAACAGCATACTCACGTTGATAGGGTTCTGCTGTTCTTTAATAGATCTCTGCTAGGTTAGGTTAGGTTAGCAGGCTGCTGGCAAGGAAAAGTTGAAAATTAGAGTCAAGCTCACTTGGGTCCAATATAGTGATCCTTGTGCTACATGTAAGTTGAAAGAAGATAGAGAGAGAGAGAGAGAGAGAGAGAGAGAAAACAAGAGGAGGGTGAGAAGGTTAGAAGTAGAAAAGATTGTTCAGAGGGTGTGAGGTGAGACTAAGTCAGTAAATTTGGCACTATTCTTAATATAGAGGATACGGGGATCCTCCAGAGCGGGACAAAGACACAGGAGATGCAGGATAATTTCCTCCTCTTCCTCGTCATTGCAACTGTAGCAGTAGTCGTTATACGGGAGACGCATGGGTTTAGCATGGGTTCCGAAGGTACAGTGATCGGTCAACGTGGCCACGATGTTCCTCAAGTGCTTCCTATTGAAGTTTATGAGATTTTTCGTTCTACGGGAGTCTAGGCGAGGCCAGAGCGTTCTCGTTATTACACAGGTAGACTCATTGCGACATCTGTTTTGAGCTAATTCAAGAAAGGTAACATCGAAACGTCTCCAGCAGGATGAGAGCGGCAGACCACAAAGATTGTCGATATCGACCTCTCTTAGTAGGGTTCCCTCTTTGCCAGTTCAACCGCGTGCATGCAATTAAACGAGATATTTGAGTGCTTCGCAAGTCCGTCCAGGGCCTTACGACATTTTCGGAAAAGAAAGGATGTGTTGCACACCCCTATGAGGGACTTAATAGCAGATTTGCTATCAGTTATAATATGGATATCTCTATTTGAAATCCGATATAACCTTAGCCAGTGTGCCGCTCTTTTGATGGCAGATAACTCTGCCTGTAATATACTACATTCGTTCGGGAGTCTGAAGGATATTTCAATTCCGTATTCTGGAATATAAAAAACGACAGGAGTTTTCTGGCTTCCAGTTCGACAACGCTTAGCTGATCACTTTAACGGGAAAGAAAGAAAGAATTTTAGCAATCGGATAGTGTTTCAGGAGATTACCTCTTACAAAAATACAAACTTTACCTTTGTACCTCGATTGATTAAAAGACGATTTTCTTCAAAAATAATACCTTTGGTTATTTTCCAAAATGTTGCCAAACCTAAAAAGGTAAACCCTATTGCATATACTAAAATAAATAAATTCGATGATAAGTATTGCTTACCGATAGATTAAGAACATAATAAAAAGATAAGATCAACGAAATATTATCTTGTAAATCTAATAATATTCGTTAAACAATATTTAAAGAAATATTATTTAGCTGAAAATAAATTTAATATACTCGCAGTTTGTAAAATCTCTTAGCACCAAATACAAGTATTTGGGACACAAAAATGGCAAAGTGTACCAAAAGGAAGCTTGGACTATGGGCTGTGGCAATACTTGTGGTAATTATTTTATAAAAAAAAATTGTTTTAAAAACAAAATTGGAGTACTTATCAAAAGAAATATTTGAAATAACAATAATATTTTGCAGCTACTGCAGCCATGCCGAGCTAACAGAGAAATTTCTGGCTTACTGGATGAAGCCAAAGACCTTTCCCATGATGAAATTGTTGCATTAAGACCTTTGTTTGAGGAATTACAGCTACAGTACGACTTCATTGCCACGAAAATTCCTGAAGAGCGTCTTACCAGCGACAAACAATATCAACAACAATTTGACTTCATCTTACAAGAATTTGAACAGCTTAACGATATGTTTCCTCAAGAAACAACTTTGACATATAATATTAGTTTACCAACTGTTGAAGAGATTATGGGATATACCGATTTCAGCCTAATGACCAAAGAACAACAAATGGAATTTTTGGATCTACAGGGAATACTTCATGATACTTTATATGAAGCACAAAGTAATCTCAATGACTTAGTAGCCAAAGCTCTAAACTTGGAAACAAGTTTACTTAAGATCACTAAACCGAAAGTTGCTGTTTTGCTATTTGAGGCCCTTAGAATTGTTTATAGCGCTGCAGGCCAAGTAGGCCGCGCTGCATACTGTACTTACTCCCATATACCTCAACTAAACATATCTCTTCATTATGTTTATGAAGGAGTGGATTGCTATGTATACACCACTTCTTTGATGGCTAAAATCCAAAATGAAACATATCAGACTGTAAAAACGGTGCAGAAAAATGTTCTAGAACTGGCTGCCATTTATAAAAAAGTAACCCAACAAAATTCTCTTATGGGAAAAATCGTCACAGTGATTTTAAATGTCACAAAGATTGTCAAAAATATTTTGGATACCATTAGAACAGCTAAACATGTTTTGGATAGTGTTGAGAATCAATTGCCTTTGGCCACTAAGGAAGTTGTCAGATGTGGTATGAATTTTACCACAAAAATTCCGTTTATAACTGAGTCCGTCTCAAATGTAACTGACTGCATATTGTTTGTTGATGACACAAATAATGATTATGATTTTATGGAAACTGAAGAAGAATATAACAACGTTGGCGGAGAGTTCTGGTTTATAGTAAATTAATTTTGGTTTTAAACTAAAAAAGGAGATATAAAATATTACCCTTTCAATAAAAGAAATTTTCTGAAAAAAAAAATATAATTTTCATAAGGATACTTTTTTTAAGCTACATTCTCCAAAAAAACTATTGCGTGTAAGAAATTCCGAACAATTCAATTTTTTATTTGTTGTACTGTTTTCAAACAATAAATGTTTTTATGAATAATTTAGTATTTTTCTAGCAAATAATTTGTTTAATAAAAACACAAAAAAGCACTGAACATACTCAGTGAACTAATGTGTTTAAAGAAAATTTTAAATCTTAAACATCTCATTTGAATGTATGATAAAACATCCCAAAATTGTTGTGTTTAAGCTCTTAAGCACGAATGAGACGTTAAACATGTAAGTGTGAACCAGAGATCTGTATGATTACGAATCAAACGCCATAATTTTGGATTTTCTAAAATGAATATTTAGCTAGCACTTAACATTAAAAAAATTAAAGATGATATTGCATGATTCATACCAATGAGACTGTTTTTAATAAATGCATGCTAATGTTTGCAATTTCTATTCATTCATATGATTCACTAAATGAATCAGTATGATTGTTTTGAAAACTTTTCAAAACCCCTTCAGACATATATATGTACATAGTTTTATGTAATATTATAAAATAAAATACCTAAGCTCATTTTATTTTTGAAATTATTTTAATACGAGAAAAACTATTAATTAATACGCAATGTTTTATTCTGCCTTATAGTGGTTGGCGTATTTAAAATACGACTACGACTGTTTGGTAATAGATTAAAGAAGATTTCAACAGTTTTTCTTTAATCTATTACCAAACAGTCGTAGTCGTATTTGAAATACGCCAACCACGACAAGGCAGATTAACTTAAGACTTCATCTAGTCAACGTGCCTTTGTGAATTATTTGATTACTATACAAATAATAAAACAAGAGTAAGAATTTTATATTTATTTTTACTAACAGCACTTAAAAAAATGATAGTGAGTTAATAGCAGTTAGTTGTTACAGAAGTAACTTTGCAAGTAATATCATTAGTACATATTAATATTAAAGAACAAAACAAAAACATTGTAAAAGTGAGTGGAGAGCGAAAGTGAATCAACTCATACAGTTCTCTGGTGTTAACATGGTATAAATTAAATCTTTTTGTTTGAGACGTTAAAAAATATATATATTTAAGGCACAGAGTCCTGGGACACCGAGTAGGAACGTAGTTCCCTACGCTTTAATTGCCTTAGAAATCGCCCCTTACCCCCTAGTGGGCGTATTTTTGATAAAATATATAGCGTTTGTGTCCACCCAGACTCAGATATATCCATGTTTCGAATTTCATCAAAACCGGACAGAGAGAAATTTCCCTTACCTCCCTTCTTAGGACCATGAAAACATGTATAGCCTATGTCTTCTTTTAGACTCAGAGCTATTCATGATTTGAATTTCATCAAAATCGGTTACATAGTTTCTGAGAGGCACAAATGTCCTGCTACCTCACCTCCCTATCACTTAGATCTATCTATGTTTTTTACGTTTTTTAATCAAAATCTGTTCCGTGTGTTAGCCTTTAAAGCGCAACAAACAAACAATAAATTTACTTTCGCATTTATAATACTAGTGAGCAGAGACACCTTCAGCTATCACTGCCACGAACCACTTATCTAAGTCATGATTCCCAAAAACTACGCTAAAATTACGGCAGCACTGAAAATCTGAAAAAATCCGCAGTGGCAGCACCACTATGTTATGTAGTTGCTACCAGTATTGTATTATTATTTTGCAGTATTTTTTACATTTTCAAACATGTAAAAACTTTTTTAAAATTTTTGTTCACAAATTTTGTATGGATTTTGTTTTTTTTAATTTAATATTTTTTCGATATAAAATTTTTCAACGCTTGGAGTTTTACAAAATTAAGCCCAAAATCTTCTACCAAACAAAATAATTTAAAATAAGTGATTTGCTCATTTTTCATAAAATAAAATCACAAAAATTTACCATTTTCAAGAATTAGTTCTTAAAAATTTGCGTAGTAATTTTTTCAAAAATAATCTCAAAAGAAGCCTTCCCCAAAAATAATATTCCCACAAAACTGCCTTTTTTCAAAAAACATTTTTTCTAAAAAGTAAATTGTTTTAAGAAGTACCGTTACCAAAAAGTACTTTTTTGAAGTACCTGTAGCTTTTTCAAAAAGTGCCTTTTCAAAAACTTGTTTCTATCAAAAAATTACATAGTACTTGGAGTTCGCTATTATCGCACGAATTAATAAATAACAAAATAGCATTATAGTTAAAAGAATGAAAACATTTCATCTTTTTATTCTTCTTTGGCATTTGGTTGTACATTAAAAAAAATTAATAACAAATACAAAATATTGATAAAAAAAACACATTTAAAAAGTATCGAAATAATATAAATGTACTCGTAAGTATGTAAATCGTTTGTGTGGTATGTGGACTAGAAAAGAAATAAATTAAATAAATACGAGTATTTTTTGTTTTATACGATTACAGTTGAATAAAAATAAATATGTATGTATGTAATAAATAAATTTAAATAGCTTAAACTAAATATACGTAAACTATACGTAACTTTCTTTGGGACGTTTGACATATTGATCACTTTGGGATTTATTTAGACGTTCGTTATTGAAATATCTTAAGTCACGGGAATTATCATTGCGATTTCTTTGCAAAGCATGAGGTGAAGATTGTGACTTCATGACAACACTGTCGCCAGTAGGAGAGGCAGTTGCCTTATTGTCATTCGCAGCGATTTGTGGGGGAACAATGATGTCAGTGAATAAACTTTGACGGCACAGAGCCGACAAGACACTGCCACTCGAGGTATGGGAATTTGTTAAATCTTTAGCAACATTCGGATCTTTGGCTTTCTTACCCTTCACTCTACGCAGTTTGGAAGCCAAGCTAGCAAAGCCTAGTTTGCTGGAAATTTTGCCAGATCTAGTTACTTGCCGCGGTATGGAATCATAAATTCCTCCAAAATCTTGATCCGTTCCCGTATCGGATTGTGTGGGAGGCGATTCAGCTCTAATGGTGTCTGCGCTCATACTTTTTTGCAGCTCATTGTCCTCCGACTCAGCAAGTTCGCAGTGCACGGAACTATCATCAGCTGTGTTAGAGCTTAAACTCAAATCGCTTTTCCTTTTTTTGCCCCAACTTTCTTCACGGCGAAAACTTTCTCTCAATTTGACTACTGAAAGGTGACTGGGTTTTTCTCGCAGGAATTCTTCCTTTGCCCTTTGTATGCGTAAAGCTCTTTCGTTTAAGGGCGTCATGGGTCTGCTGGCTTGTTCGAATACTGGAGTAGTGGGTTCAGAGTTATTGGGCGTAGGAAAGTCAAATTTTATAATCTGACTGGTGGGTGTTAGAGACTTGCGTTCCCATTTTCTGGCTATGCGTGGAACTGTGTTATCTTGTTTATCAGGTGACACAGATTTTGTTAAGTCTGGGGAGCATGAATATATTTTCGCGATTTTATTTTCAATTCTTCTAAAGGTTGCTCCCTTGACATGCATGGAATTAGGGCTTGCGTTCTTATCATTGTTTTTTCTGTACAAATGATCTTTTTTACTCTTGGGATATTGCAGCATATTTTGAAATTTGGTAATATTATCAAATTTTAAAGGATTTTCTCTGAAGCGTTGCAACAAGCGAAAACTGTCCGTAGACAAAGGTGTACGAAAGCCACGACTGGGGTTATTGCACTTATTGGCCTCCTCAGCCTGTTTTAGACTTTGTGCACTACGAGTTTTACGCAAGTCCTCGGAGTTATTATCGGAACGCACATCATCTAGGCTTATAGACTTATGTACTAAAAGTACACGTGGCTTTAGCTTCAACTCTAAATCTTGCAAAATGCTTTCCCTTTGTTTATCGTTTGCACTGTTAGATTTCTTTTCAGATGGCCTTTCCGAATCTTCTATAGTTTCATTGGTAATTATGGTTTGATTAATTGATCTCATATTTGGCTCCGTGGAAGAATGTACAATTTCCTGCTCTATAACAGCTACACCATTTGTAGCCAATGGTTCCTGCACTGCAGTAAATACTTTTCTTTTAGTTTTCACGAAAACATTGGGCAATGAAGTTGAAGTAACCAAGGGTAACTTGTTAAATGTTTTATTACTCTGTCCACCGCTTTCCATCGCTTTTGTAGCCGCATCACACATTTGTCTAATGGCATAACCGGGTTTAACCTTTAAAACATAAACCATATCCTCTGCTATGGTAGCTGAACTTGGATCTTCGTCGAAAGATCTCTGTTTGAGACGATAACTCTTGCGCTTCAAACGTCTGGGCGTTTCTAAAATACCAGGGTTGTCCTCATCACTGCTGTCACTTTCGGTTTTACTGTTTTGTCTAGAGCCTATTTTGCGCAAACGTACTTTTTTCTTGACTACTCCGCCACTCCCACTATTTGTATTAACTCCACTAGCGACACCAATGCCATTACTGCTGCTATACGGCTTTGGTTGTATTTCACTCTCTACCATTGAGGTACTCATCTCATCAGTAGCTTCCAAAGTTGTAGAAAGTGTATCGAAATGACTGTTGCTTGCCGTTATGATGCGGCTCGGCTGGTGATTGGATACTTCATCGGTTATTATATTTATATCGGGAACAATATCCTTGGAAAATCGTGGGGAGCCACCTTCTGCAAAAGAAGAAAAAATAAATTGTGCATACAAACAAACATTTTCTTAATTTTGAAGTGAAATTAATGTTATTTATCTATCCTTTAGCAACATAACAAATATTGCATGTTTTCGATCAAAATCAAAGATCAAATCATAAATAAATAAAAAAGAATAATAAATCCCAGCGTTTGGGAGAGATACAGTCGATAGCAAATATCGAGCTTTGATTTAAATTTATAATATTTTTCAGTCAAGTTGTTTTGGAAAAATGATTTGATAATACGTGATACGTGGGCGGTGCTAAAATTTGAATCGACGTAACAGAGAAAACACAGAAAATTTGGGAAAATTTTTCCATATTTCTCAATATAATCTACTTTTAGTTCGATACATTTTTACCAACGACATTCAATAGATTCGATGCCGTGTTTATAGTAACAGCAACGATACTAAACAGCTGATTAATATTGTTATGTGAAAAGTAATGTTCATATTCTTACATTCCGGTTACATATCTTTAACCATTTTCATTACTTTTCACATAATAATATCGATCAGCTGTTTCCTACCCTTGCAGTTTTATTCCATTACTGTCGGCTAACTGAACCTTAACTCCTTATACAGCCATCCACAACAGACTCCACCTCTTCATTAATGAAAAATATTTTACCACTGAGCCATTTGTTCAAGTTCCACATAGAATATAGTCCGAGCAAGCTAAATCTGGCGAATAAAGTGCGTTGAAATTTAATTTTTTTTTTTATACCAAATGCAGTCTTTTTCCTTTATTTCATCACTTAAACGCTTGTTTGATTTTTGATCCATTTTAAGGACTTGTATCTCATAGGTTAGGTTAGGTTAGCAGGCTGCTGGTAATGAAGGGAAAAACTCAGAGTCCACCTCACTTAGGTCCAATACAATGATCCCTTTGTGATACCTGTGTGTTGAAGAGAAGTTAGTGAGAGAGGGTGATAGGGAAAGGATAGTGATAGTGAAGTATGAAGATGAAGGAAGAGAGAGAGGAAAGGAAAGCTTCATTCTTTTACAACTCTGCTTTCTTTGCACGCTTTTTTAATAATGCAGTGTTGCAGCGCCTTCTGGTGTCAAATGAGGCGTATGAAATTTTGAAGCTGTTTTTAGTAGCCATTGGTTATTTTACTTCGCCGATGATTCTGCTACTCAACGAAGGAGGGTTACATTAGGATTAGCATCTGCTGAAGCCGGTGTAGTTTTACTGACCCAGTGCGTTATGCCTTTTTTTCTCACAACAACTGATACAAAGGACACTAATGCATATCAGAAAAATGCGTGGTGTTGTTATTTTAATGACTGTCGGACACCGGGCTCGAACCCAGGACCTTCGGTTTTGTAGTCAACGTGCTAACTAGTTCAGCCAACGCCACCCTCACTTGTGTCTCATATATCACAGAAAAAAATGTTAACCAATTAACGCCTTTCATTGAAAAAAAAATTCAAACAATGAATTAAAAATTTAATTGAGCCAATTAAATTTTGGCTGAATATTTTAATTGATTAAAAATTGAATTTAAAATTTAATTGAGTCAATTAATTTTCAAAATTTTTTTGATTAAAATTTCAAATAATATAACTAAATTTTTAATTGGAGAATAATTTTTTTCTGTAATAGTTACGAATTAACGAAAAACTCGGCGAAACATTGCCAAGCACTCTATTTGTTTTATTCTCAATAAACGCGGCACCCATCTTGCACACAGCTTTCTTGTCTTCAAATTTTTGGTAAATATGCGATGTATAGCACTTCTTTAAATGTCTATCAATCCAGCTCGCTCACACACCTTCAGCCGACGATCATCCAACACCATTTTGTGGATTTTCTTAACTGTTTCAATTAGAGACAGCTTAGTTGTTCATGTAGGCAGCTCGTCTTTTATTTTGTTGATTTTCAATACCAATCTATTTCTTTCTTTAATTTAAAATATGTTTAATTATTTGAGAAATTTATTATATAACATATTGTCACAAGTTTATTTTAATTGGATTTTATTTGCTTGTGGATAAACATGTCTATATAAATTTCATTGGTGTTTTGCCAAGTCATGGGTATGTTATATTATGTCAATAATTAATTATATACAAAAAAAATTGATCTTTCAGCCCTGGAATCGTATTTCTGATTTTGCAGATATTCAATACCAATCTATTTAGAACAAATTATGACACATCAATCCAAATCCGAAGTCTCTGTACTTTCTGAGGCTTTGAAAAATCGATTTCACGCACAGGCAGACGGACATCGCTTATTCGTCTACATTGTTTATAAGAATACAGACTATCGGTCTAATTCATAAAATATATGTATTTTAGGTTTATTACAGGTTTATTTGACAAATTTCCCATAGAAATATGTATTACGTACTCTTTTACATTTATTAACTTAACAACTTACGTATATTTTGCTTGAGAATTTCTAAGGTTTCGTGAAATCCTTGAATTTCATCGTTATACTCCAGATTTCTCTCCTCCATTATCTCCCGGCAGCAGGCCTCATCTAAAGGGCTTTTCTGGCACTTTCGAAAGGTATAAATAATAAGTAATATAAATATGTGAAGTATATATCCCTCATTTACTAAAACAACGGCATAACTCAGAAAAACTAGTTCGCCAGAAAAACAAGTTTAAAGTTTTAAGGTAAAGAAAATTATATTTTTCTCTCAACAGTTGAGTAAAGAAGACA
The DNA here is from genome assembly GCA_949987645.1 of Tachina grossa. Classification (NCBI taxonomy): domain Eukaryota; kingdom Metazoa; phylum Arthropoda; class Insecta; order Diptera; family Tachinidae; genus Tachina; species Tachina grossa. The sequence goes on along the minus strand of OX465274.1, from coordinate 157,729,926 downwards.
TTTGTAGGAAGTTTTTCACAATATGAATAAGGATATGAATATTAATTCTGCATCAACGTTGTTTGAGTAAATGAGCGATATGTATGTACATTTGTATATATTTATATATGTATGTATGTGTTGTATGTGTGTATATAACATATATTTTGAAAACCTTACCAAACTTCGCAAACGGCTCAGTTCATTTTGTACATCTGAAATGGCGTTTAGTACGGTGGGTTTCATTAGATTATCAGCATAATAGGAATAACTACTACGTATTAGGGCCAAAAGTCCATCACATAAATGCAACGTTTCATTTTCAGCAATATCTGATGATTTTTGTTTTAACACCTTCAATAATTCTTCTGAATTTTTCAAAACATTCAACAAAGGTGCCACATTCGTATGAGATTCGAAACTTTGTATTTTCCTTGAATTGCTAAAATAAATATAAAGAATCTTTATAAATCTGGCAGGAGAAGAGAAATTAATTTTCATTGCCATACCAAAAATCTTTACATGTCTTCTCCTCGTACTTATAAATGGGCGTTTGTTTTTTATCCAAAGGGGGTATTAATTTCAAAGGTGATGCCGTCTCGACAATATGATCCTCAACTTCCACCATAACCGCCTCTGGCTCTTCATATTTCTTGTAGTCACTGTCCAAAGCTAAAGCGTCTGTGCTACTTACACCACCCTCCATGTCTTTCAGATCGTTGACATCATTCAACGAGAGACTGGAGGCTTGTTGTGAAATAACCGGTAAAGCAATACTAGGAGCTATACTGTCCAATGACAGGGAACGACTAAGCGTGGGAGAGTTTTCATCTAATGTGAGAAACAATAAGCAGAAGTCATTTGAAATCATACGAATATTACTCAATAACTCACGATTATGTGGTTCTTTCGAAATGCGTTTAACATCGATTGGACAATAGCCGGGATGTAGTAAAGCAAAAGTTGATGATTCCGGTCCTATTCCTCTGGCCTTTTCCCATTCATAGAGTTTACGAGTAAATTTACGAGAAATGCCTTCAAATTTCATAACTCCTGCTGAGGTCTTCACTTCAATTTCTTTCGCTGGATGTTCACCAACAATCGCTTTTAGTTTCGCTAATCTGTATTTGATTTTAGATTAAAAAAATTAGTCATTGATTTCGCAAATTTTAAAATAGCTCTAAAATTCTACCTTTCGGATTTTTCTTTATCATGAGGCTTATGTTTATCCATGCGCTTGTCAATACCACGATCATCATCGGATTCTCCTTTTTTACCCGATCCGCCATGTTTGTATGTACGTTTTAAGGAATCTGTACAACTTGTTGAAGATCCACCACGTTTTATTTTATTCCATTGTTCTGAAATAAAATTTTTTTAAGATTTCCTCAAAATATAAGAAAAGAGAACAAGTAACAAATTTGTAATTTTGATACACATATCCAAACTTTTTTTAAAAATGCTAATTTTTTCGGCTAATGGAAAAACTCAAAGTCTGTGTTGGAATCGGGAACCTTTTGTCAGGGCTGTTTTTATGTTAGCTCTTGTTTAAAAATAACTAGAATTGAAAATTATGGTTAAAAGTACCTCAAAACGCATCTTTTTTTTCATATGTCATCACATAAATTTAAAAAACTTTTGGATTGATAGTTGATAAGTTATTTTACACATTCCTCTTTTAAGTGATCTTTCCGCTATCTGAGTTTTAGACTGATTTTGTAGGTTAAAAATAACGTGTGCTTGAAGTGTACATTAAAAAAAATTTCCTTAGAAAACCCGGTTTTAACGTTTACTTGATTTTTTTTATATGTATTTTTTTTAAAAGACTGAGTTATAAAGTTTTGTTACTTAAAAAATAAAATATACAACTTCGATTGGGAAGCAAATTTTTTTTAAGGTCGGATAAAAAAATATAAGAAATTTTTTATGACGTGATCGAAAGTTGAAATTGAGAGGCTGCAAGCTTTATGTTAAGTGGAAAAAGAGGTATGTATCCACTAAAGCGCCCAGTCGATTATTATGTAACATCGTGGTGATCCAGCAGTGAATTATTTAACATTGCGTATTCTAAATGTTTTTAATATCAGTGTTGAGTAAATAAAGTGGTTTGATTTGTTAATAATTTTACACTGGAGACTTTTTATTTAATAGCAAATATTCGAATCTAAAAAATAACATTTTTAAAAGTGTCCCCTTGGGTAGTAGGCAGTGTACTAGTCTAGTGGTCAAAGGGTAGCAGGTTCGATTCATACCAGAAACTCTGGGTGTTTCTGCAGGTAAGCCAATGTAGCTTAGCAATTTGTCTTTGTTTAAAAAAAATTAAAACGTGAAGTTTTTGTAATAGATTGAAGAATATTTGTGCTTATTAAGACTTATTTTTCTTTTGAAGTCATTCTTTTTTGCAGGATAGTTATTAGAATTTTTTTTTTTTTTGATTTAGTAAAATACTTTTTTAGGTATTTCACCCGGCTTTATATTTGACTTTAAGGCTTAAATTTTAAGCATATTTTAATAGGAGAAACATAACTAACCCTTCAATACTATTCTTGAATACTCACCCAATTTCTTTTGGAATTCTTCGGGTAAATCTTTTTGATCTGGCAGTGGACTTAAACCTTGTCCCTCCAATTTTAGCTGTCCCGTTTTCCATAGATGCCAATCAATTTTAGCACTTACATCTTTGGGCATAGAAGGTGACATTGGCACAGATGTTTGTATACCGCCAATAGAAGCTTGTTTCTTAACACGCCATTTTTGTAATTTCTTCTTGAAATCAGGTGTAAGATTTTCTTCTAAAAGCTTAGCCGAAAAATTACTGCTTATAGCCGAAGGATTTGGTGATAAAGGCTCAGGAGGTCTTTGTGTAGCAACTAAAGCCATGGCTATAGAAATAATAATGCATTAATGAGTGAAACGAATTGATTTTCCTATTACACTACCTCTATTTGACTTAAGTTTTTGCCACTCCTTTCTCTTATTCTCAAATTCTTTATCCAATTTTGCACGCAATATCTGATAGCGACGATTTATTTCATCCTGCTGCAGCTCATAGCCTTTGCGCGATATTAAATGATTGGGGGAGTTGGGCTCGGAAAAGTCGCCACTGGAGATATCTTCACATTCTAATATGTGAAAAAGAAAATAAAGTAATTAAATTAAATTATATTGAAATGTTACATACATATCGTTACCGTAATATAGAAAGGCCCTAACTCATTATTTTTTTAAATCGAGTTTTTTTTATATTTCGATAGAAGAACCTCTAATGTATCGAACAATTCGAAAATTGCGATTCCAAAAAAATAATGAGTTAGGGAATTTCTATCTTAACGATATATACATATGTATGTTAAAATTAATTTTTTTTAAATATACTAACCGAATTCTGCAAAGAAATCAGAGTGCCGGGAAGGACTGGAGGGTACAGATGAATTGACTGGCGATGAGATTTTTCTGAACGTGCGATTCAATGATTGTGTGCCTTCTTGTGGACTGGTTTTTATCAAATGAGGCGATGTGTAAAACTGATGATCGCAGTCATTAAGATCCTAACAGGGTTTTAAAAACGGTAGATTTTAGATTTAGCGATTTAATTAAAGTGAAAATGCTATTACTTACCTGTTTTAAATTCAAATTCAAAGGACTGGGTGGATTACGATTTTTTCGCTTTGAGCCTGGCGGTATGACCGCTTCAATATCTTCGGGTAATACTTCAAAGTCTGACACCAGTTTACTCTTACGTATAGACTTGTTCGATGATGATTTACTTGGTATGCCACTTAAATCCGATTGAGTTGTACTTGTCGTTGTTAAACTATCAGGAGATTTAGATTCTTGTAACTGAGTTTGTGATGCTGACCTTTCACCGTGCACTTCCAGTATATCACTTTTTGATGAATCTCTTCCTTTTAAATTTGTAACGAAAAAATTAAATCAATTAATTTTTATTGCAAATAATCTAAGAACGTTTTGGTTTTATATTTACTCATGCTACATGTATTATCAATATCATCCATTGAACTCGCCGAACTAATGGTGCCCGGTGTGCCAGCTTCACTGAGTAAATGACCAGATGATGTGCTTAATACGCTATCAGCCGAACTAGTGCCACAAGGTACCGATGGCACACGCAGATATCTGCAACATTTTTATTTTAATACATTAATTTCATTTAATTTATAGTGATTATAATAATAATGAAGCTTTTAGTATTAAGTCGCAAACAAAAATGTTCTTGTTCATGTAATTTGGCTTGCAAAGCGATACGAACCTTAGCCCAAACAAATCATAAATATAGAAACAAATGAAGTTCGAACAATAATAATTAAAATTAATAGCCATGGGCCTGTGGTAAAAACTAAAATTGTCTTAAGTAGAACAAAAAATAAGCAAATTAACTAACATGTGCATAATTAGTAAAGAATAAACGACAATGCAAAGACTGTTTTAAATTTAGAGATGCTAAAATAGAGCTTTACACAAAAAGCTTTCAGCAAATTAAAATACAATGAATCAAAACAATTCACATATTCCACTTGCAATAAAAGTTGCGTATATAAAGCAGAAATCTGCATCAACTGACACCACACACAGTGGACCAAACACAAAGAACGCTGATGATGAAGGTGTAGTGGCCTACGTGTTTGTCAGAATATTTACAATTAACTTTGGCACTATTTTTTCATTAATAATTATCACTTGTAATTTATGTGTATTCATCGAGTTAAATTCATTTTTCAAAAATATCGCATGCGATATTTTATTTTAGTACAAATTTTGTACTGAAATTAAGCAGTTTCTTCATAAAAACGTTCACTATAGCCAAACCCTTCTTCCTCAGCGAATCAAACCTAGTGGAAAATGAAGCAACAAATTATGCTAAAAAAAACTGCATTTACAGTATATCTGAAATGTATTTGTGAATTTTTTTAGAAAATTTTTAAAAAATATGACTTAGTAAAAAAATCTTATTTTTCGAGTTCTACGAGGGAAATGACCACTGTGGCCAAACCCTTCTTCTCAGCGAATCAAACCTAGTGGAAAATAAAGACAACAAGTCATACTATTAAACTGCATTTACACTATATCTGAATTGTATATGTGAACATTTTTAGAAAATTTGGAAAAAAAAGATTCAATTGAAACTTGGCAAAGATTTTAAGCACTTTGACTTGTCAGATTTTAAACACTTTGGCGTTGGCTGAAGTTGTTAGCACATTGACTATAAAACTGAAGGTCCTGGGTTCGACTCCGGTATCCAACAGTCATTAAATAGCAACCCCACGCATTTTTCTGTTGTGCATTAGTGTCCATTTCTATCAGTTGTTATAGGAAAGTTCAAGTGATGAAGGCATATACAATAGTCATTGAACTATGCCGGCTTCAGCGGATACTAATCCTAATGTAAAGCGGCCCATACACTACAACAGCATGCACGCACAATCAAGCGATTGAGTATTCATGCTCGAACCACACAACATACCAGCAAGCTGGTGCAATATTCATTTCATACAAAATTGCGGGAAGGGAGGTTATGTATTGTCACACAGTTTTTGCTGCAATTATTATTGGTATGTTGTTAAAATTAGCAGCTAGTATAACTTAAGTGCTAAAATTCTGTTTTCCATTGAAACAAACTATGTTTCAACAAATTATACTTCTTAAATGCATGTTTACTCCATGACAACTTTGCTCAACTGAGCTAATTTTACCATATACAACACAAGCTGGTACCATGAGCAAAATATCAAACTCTACTTGACATCGCTACAGCAAACCGTACAATCACACAAAACGCCCATACACGACCAAACCGCTGGCACAAACACTTGATTGTGCATGCATGCTGTTGTAGTGTATGGGCCGCTTAACATCAGAGCGCCCTCCTTCGTCGGTATTGTGTAGTATAATCATCAGCGAAGTAAAATAAGCAATAAAATGGCTACTAAACACAGCTTGGAAAAGATTAATACGCCTCAATGATACCAGAGGCGCTGTAACACCGCATTATTAGAAACATGCAAAAAGGCGGAGTTGTACAAGAATTAAGATTTTCTGTATCTCTTCCTTCACCACCTGTCTTCTCTTTCAGTATACCTTTCCTAAAAGAAGTTATCACCTAGTATTATTTCTACTTTATTTGAAAAAAAATAATAATTAACTTATAAAGGGTGTCCCAACAAGAACGTAAGATTTAAATTTTAAATAAAACACAGATATTTAAAAAAAAATCGTGAAACTTTATTATATCGTAAAGTAGACAAAATGAGGTTATGTGTGGAAAAACATATCGGGCAGATGGCCGCCGCGGCTTTGCTGGCACACGCGCGATCTCTTAATGAAATTTTCATTGGCCGTTTTGCATAAATGCTGCGGTATTTCATTAATGCAGCGTCCAATTTCCTCTTTTAAGGCTTGAGTCGTCGTCGGCTTATTCGCGTAAACCATCGACTTCAAAAAACTCCAAAGAAAAAAGTCTAATGGTGTTAAATCGCACGATCCAGGCGGCCAATTCTGTTCTCCAAAACGCGAAATAACACGACCGGGAAATGACTGATGTAGCAATTGAATTGTTTTTCTGGCTGTATGACATGTGGCGCCGTCTTGTTGAAACCACATGCCCTCCACATTCATTTCTTCAATTCTTGGCACGAAAAAACTGGTTATCATTTCACGATACCGAACACCATTGACTGTTTGCGCTTGACCTGGGTTTGAGCGACATCATCACGTACAGCTGCGACATTTTCGGTCGATCGACCTGGTCGAAGGCGCGTTGTTGTCTTTACATCACTAACAGACCCAGTTTCGGCAAATTTATCCATTAATCTCTTTACAGTTGACTCTTTTGGAGCATTATTGTGACCCCAAATTGATCGCAAATTTGCGAACTGTAGCCGCAAAACTTTCACCATTTTGGTAAAACAATTTCACAATGAGAATGCGTTGTTCATTAGTCTAGCGCTCCATTTTTACTAACCTCGTACCTTCCACTAGCAAACAATAACAATTGTTCAAATGTCAAACAATGACACTTCGAATGGCACCAAATTTAAATCTTGCGTTCTTGTTGGGACACCCTTTAGTAATGTCAGTGATTATGAAACAATTTTGCAGGTCTTACTTATGTCAGTTAATTTTTATATGAAAATTGCCACACCCACTAAATAGAATTCGATATTTACAGACGCTTGTCAGATTTTACAATATTGCTACTACAATGTGCTAAAAATTTTTTTAAAAAAATGTGAACTGGCAAGTTTTGTCGGACGTCGTTGCCAGAAAAAGTATTGTCAGTGCATTGCAAGATTAGCAGTTGACAACAAATTGTCAGACATCTTACAATAGTGTGAACACATTGTAAAACTATTGCCGGATATTTGTCAGACATTTCAGTATTGTCAGATGTGCGAAGTTTATAAATCTGCCTCATTGTAAGAGAATTATTCCTATGGGCAACACTGCACACTCTTGCTTTTAAAGAAAAAAATATTTAATAAAATACAATCAGACAAAGTCATTGCAATTGCTTCTTTATGGTCCATAATAATTTATATTTGCACTTTTTACATTTAACACAGCCGCAAACGATTGATATTTAACATTTTATAACAACTACTTTGAGTCTGGCAACGCATAGCAACACATTTAACAATTTTGCATGTGACAACCGTATGAACTGATAATATTTCGACTGGCAATAGATTGTAAGATTTTCTGACAAATTTGATACAACCGTGTGAACTGGCAATCTACCTTGTGCTGGCAATTTTTGATTGCCAGTACATTATCAGCACATAGTCAGATCTGACAATCGTCTCTACATAGCTTAAGTCATTTCTTTATACAAATTGTTATGCTTATAGGTACATACTTCTAAAATAGAGTTACGACTTTTTTTTCGTACTAAATTTGTTATTGGGACCACTTTGCGATACGAACTTTAGCCTAATCGAATCATATAACGGTAAATACATATATCTGCATTTCATTGGGAATGACCTCAAACAATACTGTAGGTAACAAAAATGTCGGGCTGAAGCCGCCCAATTTCTTAATTTCGTTGATTTGAAGAAAATCGATTTCCTACGATTGTAAATAATTTATTTTGGCCAAAAAATGAAGTTCGAAAATTATGTCGCGGTTATGTCACGTTATAATAGTGATTCGTTATATAACTGAAAGTAAGTTATTTTTCACTGTTTTATGGCCATTTTTCGGTAACACTTTTTTTTAGAAAAAATTGTGTTGCGTATAGTTTGGGATATTTTAAATAAAATAAGTAATCACTGGAAATAACTCACCTTGCCACCTCGGTATTATTTGGAGTTAATCCAATACTATCACGAGATCCTTCAATTAAAGCCGGCACATTAGCTCGTTCCCATTTGAAAGCCGCTTTCACCTTCGTCCATTTCGATACTTTGGATTTGCTATCACTGTAAGTGCTTTGACGCCTTAGTAAACCACCGACATTGCTCTTACATGAATCGCGCTCCACACGCATACTAGACATGTCCTCAATCATGCAAGACTTGCTGCGTTCTCGTTGTCTAAGAGTAAAATATTGTGTTGAAATGTAAAAGTAATTGTAAAATTTTTTCCAACAGTTACTATTTAACAACATACTGAATCTTCAACTGATTATTAATATGGCCAGTTTGTTCCGGTTTCAATATGGTCTCTAATAAGGCCAGAGACTGTTCCATATCTTGATGATCGATTTCATGTTCGTACAGTGTTGTGGCAGCTTGTGGCTTTTCAAGATTTTTCGAGTCCTCAAACTTTTTAATATGTAGTTAAATATTTATGTATATAAAATGTAAGAAAATAAGTTCATCCTTGCCTCGCCCTTACCTTTCGTTCCAAGGTTCTTACATAACGCAAGCATTCCTTGCGTTGCAACATCTCTCTATCCAAAGTCAAATATTGATCCCACAGTGTATAAATACGGTTCAATTGTTCTATAGCACCGTAAGCCGCCAAAGCAGCTGCTACTGTAGAAGTTAAGCGATACTGTAAAGGCTCTATAGATTCTTCGCATTCTTTACGTAACCTGTTGCAGCACTGGCATTGATGTTGCTGTTGCTGTTGCTGGTGCTGAGCTTGATCGTCCTCACGAGATCCCTTTCTTTTCGTATCCTCCATGGAAGTTGCGTTGGCTGTATGGTGAAAATTTTGGCAATCAGCAGCTATTGTTTTATTAAGCATTTTTTGGAATTCTTCCTGACGTTCAGCATAATTAAGTAGTCCTTGAAATTCGTTAGGCAGCTCTTTTCGGGTGGGTGGATAAACAAAGACATTTCCCATTTGAGAAATTCTTGACGGCGTTTCTCTCGGGTCTGGTGGCGGTGTCGGCAGCGATTCTCGCGGAATGATTGCTGAAGTACGTCGTGACGCTGGACGTGATGTTGGTGTGGTGGCAGATGATGATGTGGGTGTATTCATTTGTGCTCTATCAGCTTGCAGTTTATCCATTTTTAAAGAATAGTTAAATATATTTCAAAATCAGAGCATTTGAGCTGGAAAGTTTTTGAAAAAATAATTTTTATTGTAGTGAGAAATGTGATTTCTAATAAACTCGGAATGGCTTGTTTAAAGTGATCCTGTATAGTTATTTAGTTTTGCATGCAACTTTTCTTGCAAACACATGAATATGATCGTTTAATGCTAACAAAAATACGTAACAACCAAATTTATAGCTTATATTATTTCTACGGGCTATTAGTGGTCAACAATTGTTCTTCAAATTTAAATAAAAATTACATCATTTTAATTTCGTTATACCCAACGTTCCGTTCGCTTTTTACAAACTTCTTCAGGGGTGTTTTTTTATTTATTGATATCTAGCACAAAACTATAATAATTTAATATAGTTTAAGGATTATATTATATTTTCACAGATTTAAACTTACGATTTATATCAATGTCAATTATTTAATTTTAAATGTATTATCAAAAAAAAAAACTGGACTGCACGACACATATATGAATAATAACTAAATAAATTGGTACATCCCAACACAAAATCAATAGTCAACAGATCTTCAACTAATTTAAGTTATTCCTACGGAATATTGAAGCTTTATGTTGTCCTTATACTCTTTATAGTTCATAGTCTTGTGTATTTTCTCTTGAATACATAGACTATCTATGATGTAATGTTTATTTTCGATTCTTCCCCTATTTAATAGAGAAAAGAAATTGAAATAAATAATATTTAAGAAACAATAATTAAAATTATACCGGGGTCTAATCGTCGCTCTCGATAACGAGCTGATTCGATCACGTTAGAGATTATGGGATTTGATATCGAACCATATTATTACATGGTGCGATAGCGAATGCCATAATCTAAAACTGAAAAAACACCATCTAATTGACGATTAGACCCGAGATTTTCTTCACATTTAAAACAATAACGAGAAATATTAAAAAAGTTTAGTTTCTAGCGTGACAAAATTCTGTGGCGAAAAGGAAAAAGTGCTTAAGTCGAGTTAAGCTGATTTTGAGTTAATGGTACCTCGTTAATCTGCATATTTGAAAGTACTCCTGGTCAAAATTTCAGTTAATTTGTGTGATTTTTCAGGAAGTTATAGCACTAGACTTGCGACTTATCTTTTTTAGAGTCCTAATCTCATTTGGAATAATAGCTTAATTTAGGTTATACTTTGGTATATTTCAACTTAAATGTATTACTTTTAGTGTGTAGAACGATTTTTGCTTAAAAAATCAAAAGTTAACAGGGAATTTCCCAGTTTAACTGCAAAAGAAATGAATTTCTGAAAATCGACTTGAACGCTTAAAAGTGCTATCCTGCAAAACAGTAAAATATGACTTAAGCACTTTTTCCTTATTGCCACATAATTATAGGCACAGTTGTTTGGTGCCTTTCGCTTAAATTAAATTTTGCATATCTGGCAACACTTTACTTTTCACACAATCTGGAATGTTGCGTTTCAATTTTTAATTGGTTTTAGCAAGCAAAAACTTAAAAGAACAAACTCAAAAATATTGTTTTCTTCATCATTTTTCTAACAATGGGTCTAAAATTAAGTGAAACTACAGAATGTAAGCGAACACTTACACACTTATTTGGTGATAACACAGCACACATTTTGCGATATTCTTCTTAGACCCCAGACGAAATATTCGAGCATTGGGGTAGGAATTGAACCGCAGAGTCCGAAAACCACAACAAATTTGACCTTAAAGCAGCGTTGTCTGAAGACTGCTTTAAAGTTGGCGAAAATATAACAAAAAAAAAATTACTGCACTCCTCGCCAAATATACTAAAGGCAGTTACGAGGGTGGATCAATAAGTCCGTGACTTTTTGAATGAAACACAGTTTTTTGCAAAACAATAACTTATTTTTCAACATCATCTCCTTTTAACTCAATACATTTAGTCCAACGTTTCTTCAGTTTTTGCATCCCTTCTAAAAAAATAGGATTTTTCAAGGTCCCTAAAATATGCCATTGTTTATGGAATGATTCTTTGTTGGAGTCAAATCTCTTTCCGATGAGCCATTTCTTCTAGTTTGGGAATAAGAAATAGTAACTCGGGGCAATTAGTAGCCCAATTCATGGATTTTTGCCACGGAGTTTGCATGCATTTGTGGTCGATTGTGAGCACACGCGGCACCCATCTTGCAAACAACTTCCTCAAACCCAGCTGATCTTTTAAAATCGAAACCACACTGCCATAAGAAATGCCTATGGCATCAACCATCTCACGCACTTTTAATCTTCAATCGGCCAACACCATATCGTGGATATTTTCAACATTTTCGGGTGTACTGACCTCAATTGATCTCATTTTTGCCCATTGAAATCGATGGTGCATAGTTCCCATAGTATTTATCGAGCTTTTCTTTGATTTGATTTAGGGTTTTTTCCCCAAAAAAAATGAGCACTCGAAATCCAGTTTTTTTCCATTTTTAGAAAAATACACGAGGTGATATGTTTTGAACAGCTGTTCAACGCAAAAGTAAATGACAAAGTGCTGTCAAAATTTGACAGTAGTCTAGTACTTGATGGAAACAGTGTTGCATTTCATATAACTACTAAATATTAAGCCAATTTTCTACCTGAATTTTCCTTTACTAACAATAATTGTGCCTATAAATTTGTCTCCCAGAATGCGAATTTTTTTAAATATTGTTCGTTATTGTTTTACCTGCGAAGACAGTTTGCTTGAATTTTACTATCATTTCTTAAATATAATTGCTTTATAGACGTTAAATGTTGATAAAATAAATATTTTGTGTCAACATAAAAAATTGCATTTGGATTCAAGGTGCAGTTTGTGTCTATACTTAAGTCCAGCACTGTAAATAAATACGCACACCATGAGCCACACACACCCCATGAATCAAAGAATACAAGATTGCGCATTGCGCATGTCTGTTAACTTTAAAGTGCTGCTGTGACGTCAAAATGACGTAGAAATCAAAATGTAAACAAAATTGCCCTATATCAATCAAATACACGTGTTTGTGTGATTGTGTTTTTGATCGAAAACTTGTATTGAAAACAACAATAAAATAAGAAAATTTGTTTTTGTTTTCAATGTAAGCAATCGATAGAAAGTTTCTTGTTGACATCGCAATGCATCCTAGGTCAAGCTGTTAGTATCATTATATACGAATACATATGCAGTTATATCAGTCGGTTTTCGGTGTCGGTATTAAACTGGCAAAGGGTGAAAAAATTGCCATCGGCAAGGGCTGGTGTCTGTTGAAGTCCGCTCTAAGTAATTTCTCATTATCTATTTTTCAAATAGAAAATATTAATGAAGCAAAAAATTTCTTAAATGCAGACTTGGGAATAAAATGATCTACCCTCGTAATTAAAATTTTTCTATTACAATTACATTTTTTAAATTGTAATTGAAAAAATTCTCAAAAAGAATTACATATAATTGTAATTAAAATTGTCGAAGTCTGCTGTCTGGTAATTTTTAAATTTCTAAAACAATTTCATCAGCAAAAATGGGCCGTAATGTACCAAAAAATACTTGTAACCAAACGCAACGCACTCAGTAGTGAGTTGAAATATTGAACACCTGAATTGGATATATGTACATATAAGCGCATAGTACTGAAATGAAATTACTCAGTTTATTAAACGTCTCACAGGGTTCAATGAACAGAATCGTTTAATTATAGACTCGGTATCGATGGCGAAATATGTAGATTTAAATTGTTTGCTCATATTGCTCATCAATTAAAATTAGCTCATATCGTTGATGTTTTAACTAACTGACCTATCTGACATTTTTATGATTGTTTTCTACATTGTACGTGCATTCTTCTGGATTAGGGGCTGTCCATATATTACGTAACGCTCTAAGGGTGAGGGGGGGGGGGGGTTCGAGTTTTGTTACGATTTGTTATGGTAGGGGGGGGAGGGAGTCTTTGAAAATTTTACGTAACAGAAAAAATTACTAATTTTGCACAAAAGTACGTATGTTTTTATCATTTATTTATTTAATTGATCGTGCGTGTTGCCTGCATACATATAATATTATTATGTACGAGTATGTATACTACATACATTTGCCGAATGTCAACTTTTGATATTCGAATATTTAAAACGATATCCGCGAATACGAATATTTATTGTATGTGAAATTTATGGACATTTAATTGGGGGTCTATTTTATTCTGCAAAATTAAATTAAAAAAACGTGTATAGAAAAGAAGTTCATAATTCTTTCCGCGTACATTAAAGTTTATGAAAACTGTCCAAAAATTTAAATAACATTTGAAAACTATACAAAGTTTTTATAATTGTAGTCAAACTGAACATATGTAGATGGTTCTGAATTCCTCATCTTTATCCATTTACATTTCTAAATATTCTTAATATATGCATGTAAATAAAAACTTCTTTCCATATTCAACTGCTACATTTATTAACATTAAATCCAACAAATACATAGAAGGAAATAGTATTTACAGAAGTTTAGGAAATGGTTTCTTGCAATTCTCATGGACAAAAAAGTGTCCTTTCAAAAAATATATTCTTCCATACATGTACATGAAAATATCAAATTCTTCTGTTTTAACATTTTTGTTGGTCAACTTGAGGCTACAATAGGTCCGTTTGTTTACTTTTCCAGTAAAATCCAGTAGTTGAGTAAATTTTGGGTAATTTGAAAATTTTACTCTCAAGAATATCTCTTGCACAAAAAAGTACGCGAACGGAAAAATTGCAAAAATTTGTAGATTAATCAAAACGGCTGATAATATTGTTGTATGTTTTTGTTGTTTTTGAAACACATCAAATACATATTTTTGGTAATTAATGCATGCATTTTTATAATTACAAATTTGAATATATACATACATATTTCTAAAATAGAAGTTATGTGAAATCTTTAGCTTGTATTTGGTTTTTAGTTTTATATTTTCTGGGTAAATGGCACAGGAAAATACATCAATATTTGATTTATGATACTCGGTACCCTGAATAGTATGCAGAAATAAGTATTCACATATACATAAACCTTACATCTCTAAAAAACTAAAGTAAATAACACAATTAAATTAAATTTGAAAATTTATATATTTAACGATTATTATTCTTTACTTTGTTTCATCTTGAACATAAAAATTTTTAGATTTGTTTTGTTAAACTTTTACTTCAACTTTTCTTCTTTTAAATGTTTTTATTAAAAAAAAATTATACTTTGTATTTGCTTACTTTTGTTTATTTTATTGAATCATATGTTTTTCTCGTCTACTGTATTTTACTGGCAAAAATTTGTCTAGCAAAAATTTGCAGACTCTCAGTCAATAACTGTCAATTTACTCTCTCAATTGGTACTCTCTTTTGCAATTATTGTGTGAAAACGAAAGCATTTCAGTAAAATCCAGTACAAATTTGCACAAAATTGCACAAATTTTGGGGTAAACAAACGGACCTTATGTTTAAGTTTTGAGAGATGTGTGAATGGAAACTTGCATACATAGATAAGGATATTATTTTAATTTTTATACAACAGAACTTAAAAAAAATATGAAAACAACAGTGAAATGCGTTTAGGAACTAGATTGTATGCCCCTCTAATTTTAAGGACAAATATCTATTGAAAATGTAATGTTGTAGAAGGGACAAAAATTAAGAAAAGGAAAATTGCATATCTTTCGTAATTGACATATTCTCGTCTTGATGTTTGAAATACTGCTCAGTCATCAATACGGAAAACTATAGCAGATTATTTGGCAAGAAACGCATAGCAAAAAAAAATAAAAAATATTTTTTTTTTAATTATTACAAAATAATATTTGTGTGCCGTGCCATTCATTTAAATTTCGTTTTGGATTTATGAATTTTTTATATATATTTTTTTAAACGAATACGAATATCTAGAAACGGCCGAATGTTTTTGAATTCCAATACACATCCCTAATACAAACATACAGTTTAGGAATAAGTTTAAGGACATTTGGGAAGAAATTTAAAAAATAGTTTCATACGTACGCTTATTTAATTTTTGTCTACGTACTGTGCTAGTCAAACAAATGAATTTAAAACAATGAATTAAATTTATTTATTTTTTTTTTTAATAAAAACTTTCAACTATTTAATTTATTTTTTATATCATTGTTACGTTATTCCTGGGGGGAGGGGGGTCAAAAATCGAGAAAAAACAGCGTTACGTAATATATGGACAGCCCCTTAGTCTGAAATATTTTTACTTTTACAGGCACAATAGTAAAAAATAAAAAAAAAAACTAAAACAAATGTAGAGAAATTGTATTAACCTATGACTCATAAAGTCTAGTAGTGGGCTTAACTTATTTTAAAAAATGTCAGTTAGGTCGGTTAATTAAAACAGCGACGATAACTGACGATAGTACATACTCTTGGCGATTTAATGGAGATTTCAAAAAATTTCTAATATATCTAAGTATGTACATAAATATGTATATATGTATGTATGTATAAATACATACATACGTATTTAAGTACATACATACATACATAAACATGAATGTTTCGAATGCAAATTGTTGAAATATTTTCAAAAAGAAATTTAATATTGAAAATATGCAATAAATGCCGTATATAACATATAACTACTTATATACACTTAATGATTTTTAAGAAACGGCACGTTTGTTTTCCCTAGAGATGTGCAAATGTCGTGATTTTATCACGTGATGATAATGATAAAATTTATAATTAATCACGTGTGAGTGCGTGAGCGTGATTTAACAAAATTACTCGTGCGTGATCGTGCGTGAGCTATTTGTAATAATCACGCACGAATTCTCACGCTCTCACCAGATATCATTCCTGCATAGGTGAGTATCAATATACGAGTACAATACCATCTTGCACATGCTACGATGACCATTTGCACAAGGTTGTGAATTGGACTATTGTTGGAATTTTTCAAACGTAGTAAACTGGCTCATAAAAAATACCAATATAGAAAAATAAAATTATTTAAAATTATTTTAATATATTTTTTATGGTAGACAACTTTATTTTCCCTAAATCTTTGACTTTTTTCAGAATATCTGCGCGTATATCCGCATTTATGAAAAAGCACTCTTAAATTTTATTTAAAAGTTTTTAAAACTATCTGCACAATAAAATTTTATGGTTGAAACTTTCAAAATCTGTTGTCACAACTTTTTATAAGCGCTTAAACACAAAAAACATTTTTAAAATTTACTATTTTAGGACATTGCTGACTGTAGGGTACATGTCCAAAATGCCAAAAAAAATTAGCTCTAAGCACATTCTTAATGCCTTGTCTTTAGCACTATGTAATTAAAATGTGAATGTTTTAAACAAAGTTTTTTACAAAACAGAAAATAATGAAGATAAATCAGACATTTTTTAGATTTAGTTGAACTGTAGTGAATTTTTAATCAGAAATAATTTCTTATTAATTTCATTCTTAATGAAGATACTTAAAAAAACTCATCCCGTTTTCAAGGAAATTTTAAAATTTTGATTTGGAAATATTAATAAATTTTTTATCCTATTTTTATTTAAAATTTTGTCAAAAATTTAATGCTGTCTTTTAATTTAAAATCCAAAAATAAACTAAAAAGTAATAGGCGAAATACTAAAAAAAAGTCAAGGCAAAAAAAAAATTTTTTGTCTAAAGTAAAATATTTTTTGAGAGATAAGGAAACACATTTTGTGAAATTGTTTCTTAAGAATTAATTTCAAGTTTATCTGAAAATGCTTTATCTGGTGAAAATCTGATGATTTTTAAAAATGTTAAAAGCCTCAGGAGTTTTTTTTTTTTGAGTCCCAGGTAGTCAACTTTGGCCGGCCCACTGTAACTCCTGTCCAGCTGAAGCCAGAAGGCTGTTATTACATGTGTTATAAAGCCTAAGTTCTGCCCTACTGATGTTTGGAGTTTCATATAAATCCAATCAGTAGTTCAGAAGTTCCAGATTTATTGCCATTTACTTTGTAACACTGCAATTACACATGCCACTAGTGGCATGCCAGTGTTGTGTACGTATTATCGACGAAAAATTGTTCGAAAAAGTTGAATCTCTTGCCATTTGCTTTGCTGTTTACACATGCCATTGCCACTCCATTTTAAAAATGTCGTCGAAGCGAGCTGGCTCAGTCTCGCTTCCATTTTTACTTTTCCTTTTGTTTATAGAATAGAGTTACCTAGTACGTCACAAAGGCGCATTCTTGAGGAAACTATTAACACATTATTATTATTATTATTTTAATAATATTAGTTCTTTATAATTAACAAACTCCAGTTTTTCATACACAAATCAAGTTATAAATCATAATAACACATTTAACAAGCTAAAATATTAATTTAATTTTCACAGTAATCCAATAAATTTGCATCAAATGTATAACAGGGTAACACTTTTCTTCGTTTTGACATTCAATGGCATGCAACTGCCAAATTTTCACTCGCATGCAAATTTTGCTGCCACTGGGGCTGCCATTGCGAAAAATTTGAGTGTGTTAGTGAAAAATCGTGAGTGTATTGAGTTTTTCGAAATGGCATGCCACTATAGTGGCATGTGTAAATGGTATGTAAAAGTCCACAGTGTGCAATGTAAATTTTACATATACACGTGCATATATACATATCTACATACATACATACATATGTATGTGTAAAAAGCTATTTTTCAACCCATAAAAATATACAAATTGGATTATATACTTTTTCGTGAGCGTGCGTCATCGTGATAAGTTGTAAACCACTCCTAGGTGATTAAGAATATTTTGTTCGTGAGCGTGCGTGATCGTGAAAATTTTCAATATCATTCGTGCGTGAAAGTGAGTGAGTAAAATATTTTTCTGGGTGAGCGTGCGTGTCGTGAGTCAAAAAACACTCACGTGCACTTCTCTAGTTTTCACCAATAAATTAGTGAGAATAACATGAAACCAACAAGAAAAAAAAACTCAAATAAAAAAGCAATTAAAATGGAAAATACTTTTGTTTTAACAAGAAAATAGGTATTAAATTTAAAATAGTTTTTGGAAACAGTAACAACATTCAGTTGCACACATTCATCCCTCCATATGGACGAATAACTTTGTGGAAAATATCTTCAATAATCGTAAACAAAATGAAAATCAAAAATCAAAATAATTCAAAACACATATTTCGCCTATAAATCACTAAAGCAAAAAAAAATTGGGGCAATTGAAATCGAAAACGAAAATATTTTTATAGGGCGAAAACAAAAGCAAACCACAGTGAAGTGAACTCAGAATTTATACATAAACTATTAAGAAAAAAAAATTATTACAAAAAAAAATTAATATCAAAAGTTAAGAGTTAAATTATTATTTGTTTACACTGAACAGTTTTTTTTTTCATCATTGTTTTCTTAAAATAATTTTTCAAGTCACTATAATAAATAATTCGAAACTTTTTCATTGCAAAATAAATAATTATATTATATTTTTCTCTATTTCCACGAAGATCACAAGTATTTTCTCTCTTGCTCTCTATTTCTCTGTGTTTCATTTCAATTTACACGGTGAAAAAAATTACTTTCACTGTTTATTTTTTGCCAATTTGTTTTTCTTCTTGTTTTGTTGTTGTTAATATTTTATATATACAAACATACATATATATTTTTTGAAATATACTCTTGTGTGTATCATTTTTCTTTTTTTTTTCAAATCTTACGAAAATTTTTAAGACGTTTTTCCAACGTATACACATTTTTTATTATCAGTTTTTTTTTTGCTTTTGAAATAAAATAAGAACGAAAAAATGAACTTCTTGCTGTGTAAAACAATTTTCTTTTACATTTATATAATGAAGTAAGTTATCTTGCACACTTTTTTAGGAAAACATCCTTAATATACACGTAGATGAGATATGCGAGTAAAGAAAAATTTCTAAATTTTTTAATCGAAACTTTTATTAAATTTTAACGTACAGATTTTCTGAGACACCGCCATATATGTACATACATATGTATGTATTTATGCACATATGCACCTATGTATGTATAGGTTTTCTTTTCTTTTATTTTTATATTAACGTCTTCAACTCAATACAATCCGCTCGCTGATTTAGAAATAATTTAATTTCTATGAAATAGAGTTTTTAGAACACGTCCGCCAAGTTAAACGTTCAATTGAAATCTATTTGAATCTGTAGTGTTCCTTGAAATTCACTCGATTTTTTTCTTTTAATTTTGAATAAATATTAAAAGCTCTCAATCGTTCTCTCTGAAGATTTTAAAAATACATACTACATACATATATATGTATGTATGTACAATACGTATATGCATCTCTGTGTTAATTTGGAATCTTAATGTTTTGAATGTTCCATTTTAAAAACGAAGGCAAAGACGACTCATTACTTTTATTTAAAATAAAATTGTTCTTATCATTTTGAAATGATAATATGTACTCGTACATATGTACATTGTACATGTGTATTTCAAATATTTCCAAAGAAAAATTTCTTAAATCCAAAAGAAAATGTTTAGAGGTAGGTATTAAGAAAATTGTTTTTAAATTGCTTTAGTGGTTCCTACACTGCTACATATTTTTCTAAATAGAATTTTGTTTTTTCTCATTTTCATGTTTCGTTTTGAGAGATCTTTTACGATTTTGAAAATGTTTATCAACAATTTTGTATATTTTTTCTTTATTATTTTGATAAACTACATACTTATTTAAATAACCAATTTAATTTATATGGCCCGGCCCAACTATAAAATATTATATACAGTGGACGGCTAAACTGTTCACGAATCAAATCAAAGATTATTTTTTTCACCCGATTATTTTATAGCATGAACACAGAAAATATAACAAGTTCCTTCCTTATTATAAAATGCATCAGACCACAATAAGTCGTAACAATAAATGTTAACGATATACGAAAGTAAAGGACTTTTAATAGACTTGGGTCGAACTCGTTTATGTTTCTTTCATGTCCCAGTATTTATCTTCCATTTTTAAACTATATTTTTAGGCTATATGTTATATATAATAACTTTCAAATACCAGTTAACAATCAAATTATTGATTATTATTATTTATATGAAATGTTAAAATTAGAAATGTGCGCGTGAGTATTTTTTTTTGCTACGCTCGCTCAAGCGACAATCATGCGTGCTTCGAGAAAATCACGACATTTTCCCATCTCTGATTATAATGAAACAAACATAAACAAGTTGTTACAAAAAAAAATTCGTTATGTTAAAATAAAAGAAAAAAGCATGTTTTGTTTTCTGCAGCAATTTTTTAAAGACCAAATTTTTTACGAGAAGGGAACCATTTTCTTAAAAAATTTAAAAAGCACGTTTTGTTCTGCAACTCCTCAATGAGGTAGTTTAGACGAGAACAATTTTTAAGCCGCACAATTTTTGTTCTTTTCCAAATTACACGAGACTAATTCATCTGGCACAAAATGTATTCGTATACACAGCTCTGTGTGTGTTAGTGTTTTTAGTATTCATTTAACATTTGCTGTTTTTTAATTTGTGTGTGTATTGGTTTTATGCTGCTAATGCGGGATTGAAGCTGGTTGAAAAGTTATGCCAACCGCAAAACCACTCTCTTTGCCTCTCTCACCAACAAACTGGCATGTTATGCCAGCAAAATTATGCCCGTGTAAATCAGGGCAATTAGTATTGGATTTGATCTACATGATGATTATCTGGCAACCATTTTTTGTTAATTGTTAAAAAATGTTATTTATTATTAATCTGGTAACTCAATTTTGAACTAATGGAACTTTTAGAAGACTGATAATAGCTAAAAAAAATATTACCTGTGAACAGTGGTTTTAGATTTTTTATCTTTCTAAAAGAAATTAAGATAATTATATTAAACTTAATTACTTTGTACATAAATGTGACCACACATTTACAATATTGTTGTGCAATAATTGATATTGTATTATTTATATATAGCACAATATTTTGGATAAAATCAAAAGACTTTTGATTTATATTGTGCGTCAAGCACAGTGAACAGTTTTGTCGTCGACTGTATATATAAATAGAAAGATATATTTTCATTTGTAGTATTTAAAAATATGATGCGCTAGATAACTTTATTATTCCAATATTTTCATATATTCTGTCCTATATCATTATAACAACATTTATATATACTTGGATACTTCAAGTGGGTGTGTCACTTCCCAGTACAGTGAACTCTTGATAATATAAACTAATAAATTTTATTAATTTTAATTTGCGATTATGAAAATCTTTAGTGCCAAACTTTATTATTTTCTGCAATTACATACCTAAAAAGTATCGAACTGCAAGAGTAAAATGCATATCGCTCATTTACTGCAACAACGTTAGGTATCGGTCTCAATATTTTCGCTTCTATTTAACCAATGTCAAATAGAACGAGGGTCTAATCTTCGCTTTTGATAATGAGCTGATTCGAACATGTCCGGGGACATATCTCACCATAAGCCAGTACAGGCCTGCTGTGCGCTCTCATGTAAATTGACAAACGAGCCCCACCATTATAGAAACTCAGTATCGTTGACGTAGTCCCTCAAAGTTTTAGAGTCAATGCTGTAAAGTGGGTAATATCCTGTAAGGTGTCATCCCCAAAATAACGGGATCTTGGCTGGGCGAAATCTGGCCAATGATAAAGGAATTGCTCGATTGTCTCCATTACAAAAATACTAATTGTCAACAATTAGCGAAGTGGATATATTTAAACTAAAAATTTTAATGTTTCACAACAATTGAAGTAATTTGATGGAATAAAAATGTGTTTTAGCTAAAAATTTTAATGAGTGCATCAATTGTGAGTATTGGGTCTAATGTCTCTTAAAATGGATACAATGAGTTGCAGCAATTATGAAATATTTAGGAGAGCGTTGCAATAGAAATATATACGTATTGTATTCCTTTCTCGCTTAAAAGTTGCAGCAACGAAAATTCCAAGTCTGGACTGAGACTTACATAACTTAATTAAATGTAAAATAAAATAAAACAATTGAATTTGTTTGATGTTTTAATAAATAACTGCTTCAGAAAAAAATTTAAATTTGAGATACGACCTTTCTATGTTAAGCCATCGATATGTGGTAGTATATATGTATATAGACAATGCTTAACCACCAGCAAATAAATTTCAATTAACTATTTATTGAAAAACGTTAGTTTGTATAAGATTTCTATAAACAAAAAACAGTCAGCTGATTTGTAACAGAACAGAAAATAAAAACTTAGTTTGCCTTAATTCTCAGTTACCCAACTCTAATGTAATGTAACTGCAAGGTAGGAAACAGCTGATCGATATTTTTATATGAAAAGTAGCTTATGTTACATTACATCTCTATAACCATTTTCATTACTTTTCACATAAAAATATCGATTAGCTATTTCCTACTGTTGCAGTTACATTACACTACAGTCGGCTAACTGAGCCTTTAGGCTGATGACAGAGTGGCCGCTGGAAGCTATAATATAAAATGGCGCTACAATGTGCTATAAACCACCGACTGTGGTTTCTTATGTGATCACTCAAAAGATTTCAGAGTGCGAGCGAAGCTAGATACGAGTGTGTGCTACAAAGCAGGTTGTGCAATGGTTTCTAGCACGTTGTAACTTCTTAACTTTTGTTTTTTGTCATGGCATTTTTCTGTTGTGAGGTTATTTTGTAAACATTTTTAAATTTGTTTATCCTTCCTTTTTTACACGAAAATATATTGAAAGTATGTATTAATTACTCCATTTTTCATAAAAAACCGTTATAAAGAACAAAAAAATTTATTTCAACAAAAGAAATCGCTTTGTTGAATATAGCGTTCACTCTGTCACCGATTGGCATGATATAGCAGCTATTATGGCTTCTATCCTTGCTTCTAGCTGCCACTGTGTAATCAGCCTTAAGAAATTATTCCTTTAAGCTTTCATTTAATTTTTATTTTTTCAGTTAAAATTCTCGTAAATATTTTTTTTACTAAAAATTAAATGTAAAAAATTTGCTTTTATATGCCAATCAAAAATAAAAGTTAAAAGAATTTTCCATTTCTAATCAAAAATTAGTTAAATTTCAACTTTTATAGCTTTGATCACGTTTTATTTTTATTTTTTGATTAAAAAAATTAAGGTGTTGTTTCAATTGTTTGATTTTTTTTAAATAACAACAACAACAACAAAAACAAAAATTAAATTTAGGTTTGAAAAGTGTGTTACAACTATCTACTTGAAAATGCATCATAAGGTTAATTAAGATCGTTGGTCCCTGAGTACATACGTACATATGTATATACATACATAGCTAAAAACTTGCTCCATAATATTGCTAATAAAGGAAAATTAAAAATTTTAATTTTACACAATGACAAATTTTTCCACTTTATATCTATTGTTCCTTTTCATTTTCTTTATATCTTTTCAAATTTATTTTTTTTTTAATGTAAACATTTTAATAATGCTATAAAACTTGTTTCATTTTGAGCAAACAAATAGTAAACAAAAAAAATTAGCGCTGAAAATAGAAAATAAACATTTCAATATTAATATGAAATTGATATTAATATGTACTACATACACACATATATATATAAATTTTTATAGATTTAATTGCTAAATAAGCAAAAAATATGTAATTCATTGCTATATTTGTATTAACCCATTAATAGCACTGCTTTCTTCCATCTCTGAACCGCAATTGCATATGCGACTCTTTAAGGACATGTTTTTTGACACCTGAATTTTCAATTTTTTAGCTGATGTGTAGATTGCTATTTCCACCACAACCTTTTATTTATTTATCAGGCCTGTGTTTGTTCTTTGGCTTACAACACACAATATTCTCTCTCATATACAAAAATAAAAAAAAACTTTAAACTTAAATTTTTAAATTCAATTTTTAGTGAATTTTTTCCTGTGTTTGTTGTAAAAAAAATTATATTTTTCCATTTTTTCAACAAGAAAAAAACTGATGTGAATACCCTTTTAGAGTCTAAACACAATGTTTGCGGTGCGGTGCGGTTTATCGTTGCGGGATAGAAAAATAAACATAATACAACGGAAGACGGCGACGGCAACACTTGTCATTATTTGTTTAATATCCTATTTCCCACCTGCGAAAGAAAACGTTCGACTCACAATTTATATTGAAAACAAAAACAAATTTTCGTATTTTATTGTTGTTTTCAATATAAATTGTAAGTCGAACGTTTTCTTTCGCATGTGGGAAATAGGCCATAAATTTTTATGAATTTTTTGGTGCATACATTTTTATAAAAAATTTACTCTTTGTGTTAAATATTTTGTAATGGCAGTAACTAAAAACAAACAATGATTAACATTTTATACATTCGCAGATATATTTTTTAACTTTTATATTTTATGACAAAAATATTTGAACTTCATAATCATGTTTTTTGTTTACTATTATGTTGTGAACACCGCCAATTACTCAAAAACTATGGACACATCAGAAAGAGAAACAGTGTCAAAAATTGAGAGAATAAGCAAGTCCGCAATGAAAATAAAATAGATTTTAATTTTATGCCGTTCCGCACTGCGGGTTTTTACTTCAAAATCGTATGAAAAACCGCACCGCAATAATTATCGTACGTTGTGTTCAGACTATTAAAAAAAAAAAAAAAAAAAAAAAAAAAAAAACTTATGTCGCCACTATACATTGCTATTATATACCTCGTTTATACGTTGCAAATAAAACTATTTGCAAATACTGAACTCACCGTTTATACGTAGATAGAATACATTACTATCTGTGAATGATATTGCCACACATTGTAAAATTTGTATTAAATTTCTTACAAAACAAAAATAATTGGCAACATTTTACACTTTATTTGTAAATAGTGCGCTATTTGCAAATAGTTTTCGTGAGTTATTTATTAACTTACAATAAAAAAATTATACGGCAACGCTTTCCAGTTTTATTTGCAAATAAGAAGCGCGTATAAACGGGATAATATTCACCAATTTTTTGTATTCAAAAGTTTTATTATCACCAATACATAAAAAAAATTAAATTTTGAGATTTTGTAAAACACAGTTACAAAGTTTTCTCATGATATTTCGCCGGTTGTTTATTGATTTGCAAACCAATAACCAACCGACGATTTATAAATTTTCGATTTCTCCATACAATTATAACTTGAGTATGATATGCAGAGAATCCTGCAAATATATTGACTTTCTTCATAATAATAAGAAAATTTAAATTTTTAACAACGGACAATAAAACTATCGGAAATCTGCTGTATGCAAGGGTGGCAGGTCTGACTATAATTACAAGATATATATTTAAGCTGATTCTTGCTAGAACATTTTCATACTTTTCATCGGGCAGCTCTGCATTATGTATCAGCTGTATTTTTAATTGAACCGGAGGTTATGTAGCGATTTTTTAGAAATAACTGCAAAAAAAGTTAATCACATAAGATCTTTGGAATTTTTTATAACATGTTGTCCATGATTACTACATCCATGCGCAGTCTGGTGTTTCGAACACAATTCGCGGGAGAAGTCTTACGGAATGTTCATACCACTGCTGTCTGTGAAGCAGCTCGAAAAGGTACACGGGAGAAGGCACGCAAAAAGAAAGTTAAAGTGGAAGTAAAAAAAGTTGGCTTCATACCGCATAATCAAAGAGATAAAAAGTAAGTTGTACCATTTATACCCAAATTATCATAATAAATATGTTCGACATATTAAAATTTGTCAGGATCAATTTGAAACGTCAAAATAAACATGTGGACGATTCGTGGAAACAAATCGCACACGATAATTGCTATGTGGCCAAATATTATCGCTGGCCTGTTTATACGGTAGCAGAAGCAATTCAGTGCCATCGAGAGACTCATCACCCGTCGATGTATAATGAGCCAAATGCACCACTAATGGTAGATATTGAGTTGAACATGAAAGGTGAAAAATCTACACGATTTGTTGATAACTTCCAACGTATGGCCATGGTTCCACATAAATTCGAACATGGCGAAGAGAGGCGTATATTAGTTTTTACAAAGGGAAATGTAAGTGAGTCAAATGGTATTTGTAAAAATCTATTTTGCTAAAGCAGCATTGCGCTTATAAGCTAGACAATATCTGAAAATTCTAAATTTCAAATGATTGCATTCATGAAAAAAAAACAACTCCCTAAATAAAAACACAAAGTAGAAACTTGAAATACAAGTGAAATTCATATCATCGTTCAATCTTCATGCAATAATTTTAATTTTTAGGACGAAATAATGGAAGCCCGGAAAGCAGGCGCTACGCTGGTTGGTGGTATTGAATTAATAAAGGAGATTACGAACGGTGAACTTCTCCTTACTGACTACCAGTATATAATAGCCCATCCTAACATATTAGCAGAACTTGTAGCTTTGCGTGGTTTATTGAAACGTAAATTTCCTAATCCTAAAGCTCAAACTATGGGAACAAATCTTACCGAAATGATTAGACGTTTTTCGGATGGCATAAGTTATTCTGCGAGTAAAGATGAACACCAGCAAGACTTTGGTTTGATAACAACTTCAATTGGAACTTTGAATATGGATACAAAACATTTAGAAGAAAATTTAATTTCTCTGCTACAAGATGTCGACTCGGAAAGACCTAAACGTGAAGGACGCTTTATAACACGTGTCTTACTGAAAAGTCCACCAAGCCGTGAACAACTGAAAATAGACCCTTTTCAATATGTACCAGAAATGTACGAAAAGAAAAGCGGTAGTAGCAAAGACTCTACCAGCACAAAACCTGCCAAAGAAGATGATTTAGATGAAGATGACGAAGATGAAAAGCTAAAGCAAGCAAAAGTTAATTAAAGTAACTATGTAGCTAGTTTTAAATAAACGTTAATAATTTAAATATTAAAAAAATCTACAAATCATTTAAAACTATAGGAATATAAATTAAAATCACGCTTTTTGTGCGGTACCAATCGTTCGATTATGTTGCCGCTGCATTTCTAATTGTTTCACTCTGGTGTATGCTGCACTGGATACTAAAACTACAATGTTTGATGTCCACCATAGCACTGATTTCATTTCGTTATACCACTGTGTAGCTATAACAGTTTGTGCGCAGGCTTTAGCTGTACCCGAAATATTGTGTGTTAAAGGTGAAGTCACCTAGAAGAAAAAATTATTAAAATTTCATTTTAATTTTCAACATTAATTTCTATAGCTTGCCTTTATTTGTAGGGCAGTTACAAATCCTATCGCAAAACCACATAGGCCTCCCATAAGCATTGTTAGAACAAACCAAAATTCAAATATATTTTTATATGTTATAATAGCCTCCAATTCTCCATTCAGTATGATCAATGGTAGAAATAAAATAGATGAATATATATTATTGTAATAACTTAACAGCCACACTTCCTGATTTACATAATGTAAAGCTTTTTTTGTATGTATCGAATACATAGCTAGAGCCAATGAACCCAGTACTCCAAATAACGTCCCCCTCCAAGAGAATGATTCAGTCAAAGATTCCTGATCCACACCGAGCATAAAGCCAGCTACAATTCCTGCACAACATATAATACAGGCGAAACTAGTCTTTTGCTTTAGTAAAACATACGTCAGTACAACATTAAACACGGTGGTCAAAGAGCGACCCACGTAGTAAAATGCCACTCCCACATACTTTAGGCATAGATTGTTCGTACCCACCATTAAGGTGAATAAAATTGATAAAGGCAATATCTGGTTAAAAATAAATAAAATAAAAAGTTTAATATTAATAAAATTGTAAAAGAATATGCATGTTAATTGTAGTTATTAAATAATAAAATGATATTTTTGTACATTAGGAGGATATGAAACTGTTAGTCTGTGTTCCGCGCAGTGATTTAAATGACTTATAAGCTGAGTGGAAAAACTTACTAAATTGTAAAAAGTTTCTTATGAGAATGCATCTTCTTGAGAATCATGTGTGCAGCATTGCTCATTTTTATTATTTAGCTGAACATATGGATATGTGCAGCAAGAGATGCAACATCAAAATTTCCAAAGTTAATATAGGAGTCTGCTTTGTAAGTGCTATTGCACGTAATAATTTCGAACAGTTTGTACACTGTCTGCCGATATCATAAATGAATTTATTTGACTAACTATGCATATCGCACACTAAATCATAAACAGTCACAAGTCAAAATTAAATGGTTTTGTTTTTTTTTTCATAGACCAGAATAAATAATTTGATAAACAAAATTTCATATGCAAAATATAACTATGCAGCTATTGATTCGACGCTATCTTATATGAGTTTGCTTAGCTGTGATATGAGCAGTGTTTGCTAAAATAATGTTTTTTTTTTCAAAAACACCAAAGATGGAAACCACATTAAGGGCCATTATTACAACTTGGCGTTAATTAGGAATAAACGACCATGTTTCATAGTATGTTAATGACTTTTTGGGTTGTATCTTTAAAGACTTCATTGAGATTAGATCACTAATTTTCTTTTATAAGGTCATGCTCACAGACTGTCCAAACTATGTTTGTAGACACTTTACGTTTTTGTAGGATGATAGAAACCTACAGCTTCTATGTCCCATTAGAAATCGTCTTTTTATGAAAGATCATTTGCTGTACGAGTGTACAAATGTTAGAACTCATTACCAAAATCATTAAAAGCATTCCATCTGACACGTACATAAATAATTCAATCAAAGAAAAGATTACTGAACATTTCTCGCATTGAACTTCTCCAGATTCTGAATAGTTCCATCTAATAATTTCATGAACATTTGTTTCTAGTTTATTGGTTGCCTACATGTTTATTTATACTTTTATGGCCATTTTCACAACTTGCCTTTAGCTAAAGGCAGGATTTTGTCTGCCCGATAAATGATTTCGTATTATTAAACATGCATTTATTATTTTTGTATCCATTACATATTATTGTTATTGATAATAATAAAAATAAAAAATTTAATTAGTAAAAACGTAAAGATATTTATCGGGCAGACAAAATCCAACCTTTAACTAAAGGTAATTTGTGAAAAAGGCCCTTAGTATGTTATACTTGTACATATTCCGCTAACTATATATACCCCCATGGGCTCGGTTGGTTTTTGTTATAAATAAATAAAAATAAAGGTAGAATTTTATCGGGCACAGGATGAACTTGCCTTTAATTTTACATTGTGCCTTTTGTAACCTTACTTATATGCATTGTTTTCTTTCACGAGATGTTCTTATGTATATCCTTTACGTACTATATGATTAATAACAAATCACTAATCAAGGGATTCAATTCATGTCACTCTGTTAAACATAACAACAAAAAATTTATGCACCCACCTTTCGAAATGTATCGATATCTAGTGGGTTTCCCTTGGGAAAGCTAACAGCTTTGGGAAATTGTTTTGCCAAACTGCTCATAATAAAACATATCGCAGCACTGACAACACATTGAAACCATGTCACAAAAAGTGGAGCTTCCAGCTTGACACTATCGCTGCTAAGTAAATGCTTATTTACAAAAACAGTTAATATGGAAATACACCTGTTCAAATAGAAAACAACATATATGTACATATACGTATGCTATTCAATATATTGACTTATACCAAGAACTTCGAGAATACTAACCAATAGAGAGCGACAACCAGGAAAACTTTTATGTATTTACCCAGTAGAGTAGTGGGTTGTTTGGATTCCTCTAGTTTCTGATACATTTTTTTATGATTTGTTAATTTTGTCTTTCTTCCTGCGTCAAAATGATAATTGCAAGTGCGAGATATATGAAAACACTTCATATATTTTAGCTATACTTTATCTTTTGCTAGTAAGTTGTTTTTGTTTACAATTAGGGTTACCGTGAGAGTTTTCTAAAAGCTAAACAAGAATGTGTTTTTTTATCAGAGAAAAAAATTTACAAAGTAACTGAAAAATATGTAAATGTACTTATCGTCAGTTGGTTATTGGTTTGAGGCACAGTATATTCAATTGTATGTCATGTGATTATGTAATTCAATTGTATATTGTATGTCCAATAACCAACCGATGTTGTTTGTGCATCTGCATACATGTCGATCAGTTACTTCAATAGTGTCACAACCCATAAAACTAGTTTGTAAAATGAAAAGATATTCTTCTCTAGTGAGGTGGTAGTACAAGCTATTTATATGAAATTTTTATATAAGATAAAATGTATTTTTTGAGTTATAACACTCTTGAAGTAAATCAGCGAAATATAGTTCATATACAGTATGTCAAGAATGACTGCACTTTACACTTTTTTAATTTATTTATTTATTTATTCATTTCATCTACAGAATTTAATTCTTACAGATTACTATAGTAATACGTAACAATGTATATATATGTACATTAGACCGTATCAGAAAAAAAGTTCTCCGTACACCAGCGAATATAAAGTATTGTTCCAAGGACATTTCAAAAAAAATTGTTTCTTTTTTTTGCCGAAGTTAGGGGTCGCCTTTTTAGGTTTTTCGTTATATCTGCCATACTCACAGTCCGATCTTAAAGTTTGAGAGGTATAGCGCATTATTTTCTTAACCGTTCTAGTACTTACCACCAAAATCTCATTTCCTTCCACCCTAATGTTAGAAATTTATAGTTCGTGAAAAATCATAAAATTTTGCTAAGAAAGTATTTCAATAATAACAGCACAACTATTTAAAAAATGCTTTTTTTTTCGTTGCAGACCATAGGGGTCACCTTTTTAAATTTGTCATACCTTCAGTATTTACATTCAGATATGAGTTTGTCTGTGGCAGACCAATTTTTTTTTAATTCAAAAGTCTTTGGCGAGTTCTCGTGGTACCTTCATAGCGAACAGTCGATTAGCGGAATTTTTCTTACAAAAAATTAAACAAACAAAAAATATTCGTAGTACATATTATTCGTAATAGGTACATACTGTCTTTAATAAATAAGCTTTATGCTTTGCTAATATTTTTACATAGTAAAAATAACAAAAACAAAAAAAAACCGCAAACAAAAAAAATTAAACAAAGTGATATTGAGGAATGCTATATATGTGTACCTCTAAACAAATAAACAATCATAAATAACAAAAACAAAAAAAGACCGCAAACAAAAAAAAAACACAAACGAATATCCCTTGAGGAATTCTTTGTATGAGTGCCTCAAATACAAAAAAAATTGAAGTGAGTTCTAACGGCAGAAATGCTTATTTTACTGTGAGTTCTGAAACTCTTAATGAAAAAAATATAAATAATAAATCTGATGAAAGTCTTTTTTTAACGTCAAAGCCAATTTTTCGTCAGCGATCAACTTCGCTTTGTCCAATGCCAAATAGTAATGATGCATTAACATTACAGTTGTCCAGTACTTCTTCATATAAGCCAGTAATATCATCCCCTTCAGGCTCGTGTTCATCACTTAACAAAGTTATCACTACAGATAACAGCGGCTCGAAACTCAAGGTACAAGTCGGAATGGACAGATATATAACCGTGGTAAAGCGTGGGCGAAGCCCGAATTCTTCAAAAATTTCATCTGCTCCAAAAATGTCTAGGGATAACAGCGCAGCCTCAACTAATCGCCAAAACCGCTTCGAAATTTTGCAAGATGACAACGACAAACCCGAGGTAGCCTCGAATAAAATATCCAAGCCGCCACCAATATATTTGAGACAAAAAAATTCAAATGCCCTTATTAAAAAAATAATTTCGGTCATTGGTGAGAATAAATTTCACGTTGTTCCAATAAAACGTGGCAACATCGATGAAACTAAAGTCCAAATTTATGACGAAAAAGATTTCCGCAAAATGGTTGCTGAATTTGAAAAAAATAAAACAAGCTTCTACACATACCAGCTTAAGAGCGCTAAAGGCATGCAGATCGTATTGAAGGGCATAGATTCTTATGTTGTTCCCGAAGAAATAAAAGATGCACTCGTCCTCCAGGGGTTTAAGGTAAAAAATGTGTCCAATATAATAAATAGAGAGAAGATTCCCCAACCCCTATTTCGTGTTGAACTTGAGCCTAATGATATAAAATTGAAAAAAAATGAAACGCATCCAATTTATAATTTGAAATACCTCTTGTACCGAAAAATCACAGTTGAAGAGCCACATAAGCGTTCAGGTCCTGTACAGTGCCATAATTGCCAAGAATATGGCCATACAAAAACATACTGCAATTTACCCTCTGTTTGTGTTGTGTGCGGTGAATTACACGGCACTGCTAGTTGCAATAAGCCAAAAGATCAAAGTGATAAAAAATGCAGTAATTGTGGAGGTAATCACACCGCTAACTACAGAGGTTGTCCTGTGTACTCTTTCGTAAAGAAGACAATAGTGCAAAAACCTAAATTAGCTCCAGCTCAATCAGCAAACGCTTACTCTGCCACTTTTGCGCAAATGAGCCAACCAGTTACTTCCCGTGTATCGTATGCAGATGCTGCTAAGACAAATTCAATTCCCACACAAAATGTTTCCTCGCCAAATAATTAAAAAAATACTGACGCAAGCTTTAATTTTAATCGCCTTGAAGCTACTATTGAAAATCTGGTGCAAACTATAAACAATTTTACAACAAATATGACTAGCATGATGCAAGAAATGCTGCGAATGCAGAATACTCTGCTTCAAGCATTAATTAATAAGCCATGAACACGTTAACAATATGTTTCTGGAACGCAAACGGCATTCGCCAACATAAAAATGAACTTGAGCACTTCCTCACGGAAAAAAATATTGATGTAATGTTAGTATCTGAGACTCATTTGACTTCGAGAAGTCTTTTTAAAATTTATGGCTACACTATATATGATACAAAGGACCCTAGAGGAAGGGCTTGCGGTGGATCAGCAATTCTAATAAAGTCAAGACTCAAGCACTATGTTCTTGATAACATTTGTGAAGAACACCTACAAGCAACAAATATTGGCATTGAAAGTTTTTGTACAAATTTTGTTATATCATCAATTTACTCCCCTCCCAGATTTTCAATCACTGAGAATCAATATGAGGATTTCTACAAATCTCTTGGACCTTGTTTTGTAGCTGCTGGCGACTACAATGCTAAGCATACGTTCTGGGGTTCGCGTCTTATTACCCCCAGAGGTCGAGCATTGTTCAACACTATTTCAAAAATGGGCTTGGATGTCATTTCGAGTGGGGAGCCCACTTATTGGCCTACTGACATACAAAAAATTCCGGATGTTATAGATTTCGGCGTCATAAAAAATATCTCTAGGGATTTAATTCAAGTTCAAGCTTCTATTGATCTTTCGTCCGATCACTCTCCGACGATCATTACAATTTGTAGTCCATTAAGAAGTAACTTACCTGACCCATATGTGAAGATGATCAATCGTGTTAATTGGCTGGGGTTCAAAAAATATCTCAGTAGTCATTGTACGGAAAACATTACGCTTAGAACATCCGATGATATTGAATCTAACATTGCCAATCTCAGCGAGAATATTAAACAGGCTGCTGAACATGCCACTAACTCCCATCCGCAGACTGGGTTTAATAAAATTTATTCTACAGACATTGAACGTCTCGTACGTGAAAAAAGAAGAGCTAGAAGGGAATGGCAACAGCACAGATCACCACAAAATAAAATCAGATTTAAAGAGTGCACTAAACGACTCCAAGAGTTGCTTGCATCTGAAAAAACTGCATCTCTTAAAAATTATCTGGAAGGTCTTGATGTCACACCAGCGTCTAATTACTCTTTGTGGCGCGCTGCTAGAAAGCTTAAAACACCCGTTGAGTATAAGCCACCTCTACGCACATCTACCGGAAGTTGGGCAAGAAGCGATACTGAAAAAGGTAAAATATTTGCTGAGCACTTAAAATCCGTTTTTACGCCAAACATATGTACTGGTGTTGCTGATTTGCCGAATGTAGTCGCTCTACCCCCTCAACACATAATGTTTAAGACGCGTGATTTACAAAAATTAATTGCCGAACTCAACCCGAAGAAAGCTCCGGGTATTGATGGAATTAGTAACCAGATGCTTATGAACTTGCCTCGTATTGCAATGAGAATCCTATTATTCATATTTAATGCCATTTTACGACTGGAGTATTATCCACACAGCTGGAAGCTTGCCAAGGTTAAAATGATTCCAAAGCCGGGCAAAGATCTAACCAAGGCTGAGTCATATAGGCCAATAAGTCTACTATCAACTATGTCAAAGCTTTTCGAAAAACTGCTCAAAACAAAATTGTCCCAAATTCTAATTAGTAGTGGGTGCATACCAGACCATCAATTTGGTTTTAGAAGTCAGCATAGCACCATTGAACAAACTCACAGACTGGTTCAATTTATAAGAAGAACTTTTGAGGAAAAAAAGTATTGCTCTGCGCTCTTTATTGACGTTTCCCAGGCATTTGATAAAGTGTGGCATGAAGGCCTTATTTTAAAATTGAAGACTTACTTACCAATAAACATTTTAAATCTTTTGGAAAGTTACATTATTTCCCGTAAGTTCACTGTTGTGGAAGGAGACTTTACGAGTAGGCCTGAAACTATTTCATCCGGTGTGCCACAGGGGAGCATACTGGGACCAGTTTTATATTTGATTTATACTTGTGATATGCCTGTGAGCAGTAGTATCCATACTTCCACATTTGCCGACGATACAGCCTGCCTTAGTATGCACGAAAACCCTGATGAGGCATCCCGCAAACTCCAGGAACACATTAGCCAGATGGAGCTTTGGTTAAACTTATGGAGAATTAAAGTCAATGAACAAAAGTGTGTCCATATAACGTTCACCCTAAGAAGAGATACTTGCTCCCCCATTCGGATTAACAATCAAGTTGTTCCTCAACATTCACATGTGAAATATCTTGGCATACACCTTGATCGACGACTTACATGGAAACACCACATTGACTCTAAGTTAACTCAAATGAAACTTAAATTAACTCAGGTACATTGGCTGATTGGTAGAAATTCAACACTTAGCCTAGACTGCAAACTTTTAATATACAAGTCGCTTTTAAAGCCAATATGGTGTTACGGAATTCAACTATGGGGCACTGCTTCAGCTTCAAATGTAGAGAAAATTCAACGAAGGCAAAATAAAATTTTACGCATGATAACATCGGCTCCATGGTACATCAAAAATTCAAATATACATCGCGATTTGAATATGCCACTAGTGACTGAAGAAATTGCAAAATACGCAGGCAAATACCTAACAAAACTCGAGTCACATCCTAATCCGCTTGCTCGTAATATTTTGAACTTTACTGGACACATCCGCTTAAAAAAGAGAGATACACGGGCTCTAATATTCAACACTCTAGATGATGAAGCTGCTTGAAAACACCTTTTTCCTTTTGTTGCTTATCACTACTTATGTATTATTAATAACTATCACTAAGCTTATGTCCGACATTGGTCGGGCCTAATAATTTTTTTTATAGATTTAAGATTTGAATACTTATTGTTAGTTCATATTTGAAGATACAATAAATAATAAACATGCATTTAAAAAAAAAAAAAAAAAAAAAAAGTCTTTGACCTCAAGTATGTCTATAGCATATATTATATATATTATTGTATCATGGTCTATAGTATCAACCAATCATATCTCAAATTATACAAAAAGAATTAAAACAAGTAAAATAAAAGCAAATAACGGAAATTTTTATCGATCATATTTCAGATGATACACAAAAAAATTAGTAATGATAACAAAAACCTAGGTTCATTTGACAATTTTGTTGTTAAAATGGCGTCAATATTTTGTAGTATTGATAAAAAATTGCCAATATGACAAAAAAATTGTCAAAAGGATACATTTTCTGTCACATTGATAAAAAAAATTGTTGAATTGACAATATTTTTTATCAATTTAACTATATTTTTTGTTGACGCATTACAAAAAATTTTTGTTACCATTACCCATGATAAAATAATATAATATATTATAATATATATTTGTATCATGCCATTACCTATCTAAAAAATGTCTTTCAATAAAAAGAAACCTTAAGTTTCTCAAAACATTTTATTATGGATATAAATTATTCCTGAAAACCAAAAACTTTCAGATTGCCTGCCTCACGTCGACGATCATTGCTGTCCTTATCATCACACGCATATGCAAGTAAATACTGTTTAGGATGCCAGGCGACAGTAAATGTTGCAGCATCTACAGGAACATCAGCGACTTTTTCACCGGACTCAGTATGAGCAATATCAATTAGCAGATCTTCAGAGGCTGACGCCAATAACTTGCCATCATGACTGAACGATATTGTACGTACAGGCCAATCTAAACGTGAGAGTACTCTTAAGCAAGCCAACTCATTCGCATCCCATAAAGATACCAAAGCATCAGCTGACCCTGTTGCAAAATATTTCCCGGTCGGATCAAATTCAATACATATACAAGTAGCTGGATGGGCTTTGAGAACGTGTTGCAATTCTAAAGAAGGATAACTCAGAATATGCACGCAACCCATTCCATTTGTTAAAAAGAATAAATCACTGCTATTATTCCAAGCGATTTCATTTACCTGCAGTGTAGAATTTAATTGGTGTTGATAATAATAAGTATTTTCTATTCACTAACCTCAAAATTGAATTGCTCTTCAGCTCTTATTTTATTAGTTCTGGTATCAATAAATGTTACCAAATCCTCCTTATTACCCACAGCGATAGTTTTGCCATCTGGTGACCAGGTTATGTTTATATTTTCACCCTTGGTATTGGTCACCGACGAGCATTTACCACTTCTTATATCCCAAATACGTACTGTCTTATCACCACTAGCAGTACTTAAAAGATCTGCATTGCTAGCATGCCAACATAACTGATCCACTGAACCTGTATGACCGCGGTAGGTATTTTCTTTACTCTTTGGAATGAATGTTAAATAAATCAGTGTGTTGTTTGTAAATATCTTATAAATGTAACACCTTACCACTCTATCTCTTTCCAATGTATACACTGCTACGGTCTTATCAAATGATCCCGATGCCAGACGTCTTCCATCACAACTCCATCCCACAGAATGAACCTGTCATAAATAATGGTTATATGGAGTTTTAAGTTGTTTATGACAATTTCGATTGTACCTTGGACGTATGTGCTTTTTGTTCACGAATTTTACTGTGAGTTTTAAAATAAGTTTTAAGTTCTTCAACTGTTGCATTAATACGACCCATTTTCTTTTCCATAAAAAATTTTATTGTAAACAAAAAAACGTTTAGGAAATTATTATTGTTTGTCCAACCACCGTTAGAGCTGTGACGCCTTTGCCACTTTTTATGACTCTTTTTTGTAATTTGTTTATTATGTTGCTTTTTGGTACTTTGTTACTTTGCTCATAATTTTAGGGCGAAATTTTTTATAAAAGGAGTATTGTGTTAATTTTTCTATTAACTATTTTCTTTAAATAACAATTTATGTAATTTTTTTTTATAAAAGTTGGATAAGATTTTAATTTTATAAGTATTTTTTAATAAACATCCTCTTTTTTCTCTATCGTGCATGTGCCCATATTTGGTATAGTCCCTTTTTAAAATTAGCGGTAACCCTCTGTCCAGCTGTTTTAATTGATACCGGTTCAAAGTTGCCAGCTTGCTTGGATATGGAATATAGGAAAATAACGCTCATAATTGTATGTTGTATTAATCGATTAAATTCAATCAATGTACCACTAAAAAAACACATTTAAAAAAATCGTGCTTTGATCTTTTCAGTTTGTTGTTATCTTAACAGAAAATCAATTTAAAATAAACAAAAATTAAATAAATAATTTTGCAAAAATTTGGTAAAACTTCCGCAAATATGTAGATATGTATGCAATAATGTCAACATAGATAAAATTTCATAAAGCCCCGAAGAAAAAACGAAAAATCTTTTAAGTTCCACATCAGTCAGTCGTAATTTAACTCTGGGTGGGAGAACACCTTTTCGCGACGTCGTAGTTATTTTTTAAATGAGGCCAGGCATTTTGTTGTTGTCTTGCTTTCGAGAATTTTGCGGCTGTCGCATTGTTTAATGTTTTTTTCCACGATTAACCGTAATTAATTGCGGTTCTGTCTGGAATTCTTCATTGGCATATGCAATGGTTTTGTTTGTTAAGTACATACTCATATGTATAACTTTTCGTGATTTGTGACATTTTGATGTCCTGTTCAACCGCTTATATTGTAACTAGCATAACTACACTTTTTTATGGATTGTATGACACGTGAAGGATTTCGATGAAACATATAAATACTAGATACTGACTTTTTAAAATTTTGGAACAATAAACTGGTGGAGACCACATTGAATACTCTATGAACTGAATAAATAAACTGATTTGGAACACGTAATACTAATCTGACGATAGCATTTTGTTAAAGAACCTGGTGGAGACCAAATATAATACTCGGATGGTGGATAGTGTTTGTGTTGGGCATAATTGGCAATTTGTTGTAGAACCTGGTGGAG
Source organism: Tachina grossa (assembly GCA_949987645.1). NCBI lineage: Eukaryota > Metazoa > Arthropoda > Insecta > Diptera > Tachinidae > Tachina > Tachina grossa. The sequence continues at coordinate 157,691,066 of OX465274.1, read as the reverse complement.
AACCATATATAACTCGAATTTGAAGAGAATTTTGACTGGTGGAGACCATTTAAACTCTAAGAGTGGACTATAGGATTCTCTACTTCCCATGTGAAGGCGTGGGTCGAATGAGGCCTTGAGAAAACTTCTATTTGTTGAAGAACCTGGCACTTTGCTCCTGGTAGCTAGCCATAAACTACGAAACCCCAAAAAAAAGTTCCACATGTTGATGTGAATATATCATATTTATATAATATATATTTATACATTTTTATTTACTTATTTCATTTGGTTATTGGTATGCGGCACAGTGTATTCAAAATACATTATGTCTGCAGCAAACCAATAACCAACCGATATATATATATATATATATATATATATATATATATATATTATGGAAGTTTCCAAATGTGAATTGCATGGTGATTATTTCATATCTCTTATTAAAAGATTGTGTGCAGTTTATCTTGAAAATGGAAGAGCTGTAATCGGAAAAACTGACATGCATTCTTGTGCACAGCTTTCGTTACGCCTCACAAGCGTTTAATATTTATTGATATATCTAGCGGCCCTGTTTTTATTCACAAACAGTCACTTCAGAAATATTAATGTGTTATTGTTTTATTTTGTTAATTTTAATTTCTTGAAAAACTGAATAATTAAAAACTACTGGCAAAAAGTATTTCTTCTAAACTAAAATTAATACTATAATGGAAATAGAAAAGTTTACGCTACAGTCAATAAGACAGGAATTGATAGACAATAACCTTCAAGCAAAGGCTATAATTCAGGTAAACTCAACTGGGGGAGAAATGAATGATTAATCACGTAAAATTTTTTTAAGGATATAATATCATATCGTGGCAGCATACAAGAGTTGGAAGCATTAAATGAAGCAGGTAGAGCCAAGCTTGCTGCTTTAAGAAAAAATATTGATCGCTTAAACGATTGGGCTAGAGATACCGGCGATCCAGCATTATCCAAAGAAGTTGACACGCAAAGAGAGCAGTTCTCAAAAGTCTTACAAGCATTCCGTAAAGCTAACATAGCTACTATGCTGGAAATAGAAAAGGCTAATCGTGAAGAGCTGATGGCTATAACAGGTGAAACCGATTTACGGCAACGGCATAATGCTCGATCAGGAAGTGGTGGAAGGGGTAATGGTGCAGCTACACGCCATAATCGCGGCAGTCTAGTTTCGCAAGAAAATAATGTCACCGAAAAAATGTTATCTATTTCACGTCATCTTTCCGAGACAACACAGAAAAGTGCTATCACCTTAGAAACTTTAGTGGCTTCCTCGCAAAATGTTGAAGCAACCCGTGATGAATTGCAAAATACAGCTGGAACAATTTCACAATCCGGAAAATTACTTAAGAAGTATGGACGACGTGAGTGTACTGATAAAGTGTTGTTATTCTTTGCATTTGCATTTTTCTTGGCATGCGTTTTTTATATTGTTCAAAAAAGACTTTTCTAGACTGACCGTGATAAAGCGTTTCGCGTTATTTTATGATGTTATGACAGCGATCTTTATAATTTATTAAAATCCTGTTTATTTTATAAAAAGAAGGCTGGCCTCTCAGGTTTTCTTTTCATTGCTCTGCGGAATGGAAACCTTTCTTTACAGATTGTTTTGTTTAGGGAATATTTAAGAAACATTGTTTTAGCGTTTGCATTTTTAATGTGTAGTAAAATAAATAATAATAATAATAATAATAATATTAAATTTCCAACTTATGCTTAAAAAATTGTCTTATGTATGTATAAATAAAATAAAAATTTCACATTATAAACTTGTTTTGCAAAAAAGTAAATAATAGAATGTGACTTCACAGAATATATAAAAATATACAGCAAATTATGAATATACTAACATAAAAGGTAATGTATACATACATCAGGATGATCAACTGTATGAAATGCTTTCGAATTTACATATTATAAACATACAAATTCGAAAGCTTTTATTTACGTTTCGAATGGCACAGTAGAACCCCTGGTTACGTCGTTTGACCATCTACACTGCGCAGTTGTTAAGAGCTTCTGCTCTATTTTTTTATTTTGATTATTCCACTGGAATTCCGACTAGTTGATCGGTAAGCCAGACTCATCTTTGGCTAAACCATCTAAGTTATTGAATAATTTGAAATCATATCAAATAGACTAAAGAAAGTTATCTCTTTCATCTTTTTCTTTTGAGTCTTTGATTTTCATTTATTCCTCAGAAAATAAAAGTGATTTCTTGATTTTTAGTTATTCCTCACAAAATAAAAGTTATCTTGCGAGTTTTATTTATTCATCACGAAATAATAGTTACTTTTAGATCTTTATTTGTTTGCTCAAAAAATCTATATAATTAATAGGCGAACATTTTTTTGTAATCCCTTTTACGCTGGTACCACTGCACCGATTTTAAAAAGATTTATATGGTATTAAAGGATTTTCCGTACAGATGTGCAGAATCTATATTTTATTGAAATCGGTTTAGTATTTTGGGAGCTATAAGCTCCCGACTACTACATGCACACATATTTATTACACACGCATTTATTAGTTTACCCTGCAAATAATGCGACTAGTCCATACATGCATGTAAAGACTAGTCCAAAGAGGAGTTGGAGTACCACAAAACTACTCCAAATATATGAAAAAAGGTGGTCGATTTAACATTTCGATGTCCTAGGGTTGGACCAGATGGTCCAACTTTGCATTACATCGGACTAACCCCAAAACTACTCCATATGGAATAGTTTTAGACTACTCGCATACAAGTTTTGAGTGCCTAAGAAGAACGATCATAATCGTTTAAACACGAACTCTTATCGTACAGCATTGAATGCTTGTATGAAAACGACATGATCCATGACTGCAATAGATGGGACCATGATGTAACTAGTTTGTTTCATCTAGATTGGACCACGTACTTCAATATTATTTGCAGGGTTTCTCTTGATCTAAATTTTTTTTCTCTTTTTTGTTGTTGTATGAAAGCCATAATACTTAAAGGAAGATAGTTGAATAAATTGAATAAGCTTGGTTAAAGGGATTTTGTTTATGTTTTTTTTTAATTTCATGTATTATTTAATTATGGTTCCATATGTATGTAAGTATGTGTGTGGCTGTGTTTTAATGATTTTTTATGACGTTTAGATACATTTCCTTTGAATCTTAATAAAATTATTTACATTTTGATTCTAGAATACGGACGATTGTGTCGTCCGTTTGGTAATCTAGTTTTAATTTTTAAACTGAATAAACTATAAAAAAGTAAATTCAATTTAACATAGATATAAGAGTTTTGTTTTTACAGACTCTGGCGATAAATTAAATTTTAACGCATAAAATACGATTTCTACAGTCTAAAAATTATTTTTTTGTTAAACAAAGAAATAAAAATCAAAAAGTATCTGTTATTTTGTGAGGAATAAATAAAACTCACAAAACTACTTTTATCTTCGAACTGTTTTTTCTGGGGAATAAATAAAAATCAAGAAATAATGATTAAAAAGTAATTTTTAAAATAAAACTTATAGCCGTTACGGTCGCTGAATTTCTGTTAAGCATTTTTGTGTGTCTTGTTGGTCAAGCATCGTCTATAAGCATTTCGTTTCTGCTTAAAAAACTCTTCTGTAGTTTTCTATATCAAAATTTTGAATTAAGCTAAAAAAATTCATATGAAGTCTACTGAAGTGTTTCTTAAGCAGGAAAAATATTCACGGTGCTTAACCGACAAAGCAAACAAAAGTTTTTTAATACATTAAAGACTGAATGTCAAATAAATAAATACATATATCGAGAGCTTATATTCAAAACACGTCAACTCAAATTTGGTCAAAATGAGTTTCCGATGGCAAATAGCTAGCTCCCCTATGCAATATTCATCTGCAGTATGAATTTCGAATCAAAAAAATTATATTTCCCCTTTTTATATCAATTTTTCTTATTCTGCTATCTCAAAGTATAATTTTTTTTGGTGAAAATAAATGCTAACTCTCATGTAAATTTCCAATATTTTTAAAAAATTAGTTATTTATTATAAATATACCTCAAATCTTATTGCATTTGGCATGCTGAACACGAATCTGGTAAGAATTTTGATATTCTATGGCTAGTTTTTGAGATATGGTCACTTTTAATATATTAATACCGAGGGGTTCCGATAAAAAAAATTGGTATTGTATCTATAACTTTTGAACTGTTAATCCAATAGAAACATTAAGCATGGATCGATTATAGTCAATGACATAAGCTTTCGAAATTGATAACTTGGAGTGACCTTGTTACACTAGAGAGTGAGTTAGAGAGTGCTAAGGCTGACCACTGCAAGATGGAAGAGGCTTTCAGTCAAAGTTAAGTTTTTTTTATGGTACTTTAAGTTTTTTCTTGTATAATATCTAGTATTGAGTAAAAAATTTCAAAAATTTATTAAAAAATAAATATATTTAAAAAAAGCATATATTTTTTCCGACAAAATATGCTAACTCTAAAAAAATATTTGTTTTTTGAGCGACTAAAATACGCTATCTCATAAAAATATGTAAACCAGTGCAAAATAAAATATTTTTTGCAGACCTATAAATTAGCAAGCATATTTAAACCATATTATGGAAGAAACATTATCTATTTTTACAATAATGAGCTAGATAACTAGTTTTTTCGCTCTACTGAAAAGTTAGCTTCTTTGAGTTGACGTATTTTGAATATCGGCTCTCGATATGTACTTCGGTATTATTAATTTCCATGAATCGAATAAACAAGATTGCGTACTCAGCCGTACAAAAGAATTTTCTACTGCGCATCTAGTACGTCATCATAGAATACAAATGAATGTTTGTTGTAAAAAGTGAGAGGGAGAGAGAGAGAGAATTTTCCATACACAAATATAATTTGCTTACAACAGATACATATTCTATGCGGCGTTGCCATATTTTTTCTCAAAAACCTTCAAGTCGAACAAAAAATTATTTTTTTTTCATTTAAAAATCTTTTTTTAGTGATTTTCCTCAAAGTTTATTAATATGCATTGATTTTACTGAATTCAAATTCAGGAAAAATTAGTTTTGTTTCAAATGAACTAACAAACGTAAATCCAAATAACACAAAATATTTACTGAATAGAACATGTATAAGATAATGCATACTTTCGATGAAGGAAAGAAGAAAATATGTCAGTATGTACTTTAGTCAAAAGGACCTTAAATAATATACTAAAAGTACCAAATATCATATTCTTAAAAATCTTATTTTTAACAAAGAAATCTTTTAGTCCTTTTAAAATCCCGAAAACTTCAAAAAAAAAAGATAAATCTTCACATATGGTAACGCTGATTCTATGTCTACGTCACACCAGTAGACAAAATAACGGACCTGAGCAATGCGCACGCAATCTTGTTTTTTTCTTCATGATTAATTTCTACAGTCATTACGAAGCTGTTGTTGAAATAAATGAAAAATTATCTTTTGTGAGTGCTTATTTCTGAATTGAATACAAACTAAATAAAATGTTCATTAAATTTAGATCATTTGTTTGTATTTATGTATATTTTTCTTATTTTTAATTTATAATATAAAGAAACAAAATTAATTTTACTAGACAAACTGAAAAGTTGAATGAAATTACATATGTATATGTATATTTTTAATACGGGCATTTTGGCACATTTAAGGGATTTGTAAAGCCGTCGCTATGCACTATACGGCAAATATCCTTATAAGACTTTCCTTTCCTCGCCGCATGGTTGTGAGGTCTTTGTTGAATTTCTGGCGTCTGATAATAAAAACCATTGGCATTTTGAGTAGCAGGATATTGATAGGAATGAGCATTATAATAGTCTTTGCTGAGGTATCAATATATCTCTAAGAAGTTTTTTATTAACTTTTGAACTTCTAACACAAACTAAATTAAAAAGTATTAATATAAATATGGTATATGAAATAATTTTCATTCTAGTTGGTTTGTGGTTTAAACAAATACTTAATAAAGACTGTTTGTTGTGTTATTTACGTAGATTCTACGACCAGTATATGCCAATACGTATTTTTTTATATTTACTTAATTAGGCTTAAGTTTGTTAATATTTTTTTTAATTATTCATTGTATATATGTATATTTTTTGTTGAAAAAATCTGATACACTTTCTTAAAGACCACAAGGGTAATTAAGTAAATATAAATATTGTGTCGTTTCATAGGATTTCCTACTTTAAATTAATCAAATTTTGAATAGACAAAAATAAAGATGATAACATGTTACCTTGATTTTTTTTCATGAGACTAATCTTGAAGCTGTAGGGCTATTCATGGTCTTGATTGAAATTCATAGAACGATAAAGCGATTATGAAATAAAATAAATTTAGTAAAGTGCGACTTTTATTCGCACACGAAGTGTTCCCTACGTACGTTAGATATGTAATACCCATGTATATATGTATGTATGTATATGTATGTATATATATTTGGCATATTTTTCGTTTTTTGGAGTTTTTTTAATCTTGGCGTCTTTTATTTTGGCATTTTTTGGGTTTTTGGCGTTTTTTTCGGTTTTGGCGGTTTATTTGAGTTTTGGCGATATTTTTGGTTTGTCACTATTTTTTTGGCGATTTTTTTAAATTTATTTTTGACGACATTTTTCGATTTGTTGATTTTTTAATTTTAGGATTTTTTAGTTTTAAAGACGTATCTACAATGTAGATTCTACATATCTTACACAAGGTGCACTACTCCTACGGATGCACTGAGAATGCTCCTTCACCTACTACCATTGGACCTAGTAGGGAATGACAATGACGTCGGCAATCCGTCTTCGCTGTAACTCTATGTAGAACAGAAATGGAACCGGCCACTGTAGAATACTTGATGATGAAGCTTGGGGATGGAGGTTAGACCAAACCTTCCCTGCTCTACTACACGAACATCTTTATAAAACCTGCATATCATCCACAGAATTGTGGATGAATGGAACTCCAGGCAGAAGAAAAGTGCTGATTTTTATACGGACGGCTCCAAAACACAAGAAGGTGTGGGTTATAGAGTCTTTTCAGGGGCTTTAGGTCTTCGTATTGCAAAGCGACTTCCGGATTACTGCAGCGTCTTCCAGGCAGAGATCCTTGCTTTAAAAGAAGGTAATAACAACAACAGCCCTCGACTGCCCATCATCTCTAAATGAGATGGCAGAGCAGTTCGATATTAGCATCAGCTGGATCCCGGGGCATAGAGGCTTTCAGGGGTGATATAGGCCTGATGAGCTTGCTTGAACTGGGACAACCTTACAGGTTCCACTGGATTTGGAATGTGTGGGTTTACTTACCCCTACTCTCTTGCAAGCTCATATTTAGGCACAAGACAGAATATGAACCAAATAGAAGGTGGGTCACAAGAAATGATTGCGTGATCTGAAGGCAGTTATGGACTCATCTAATTAGTAAAAATGCAGCTTCTTTAAATTTGAAGAATAGGAAACAAATCTCGATTCTAGTGTCTGTGCTAACCGGACACTGTCTCATAGGTAGGCATGCACAAAGGTTAAAGGTCGAACACAATGATTCTTGCCGCAGCGGCCAGGATATAGATGAAGAGGAAAGTGTAGAACATTTTCTTTGTCACTGTCCTGGCAAGAAAGAGAATAGCCACAATGGGCGCTCTTGAGTTCAGGGAACTTTCTGACGTTGCTAGTATTGAACTGCAACGTATTAGTAGCTTTATATTAAGCTCTGATTGGTTCGACGGTGGGGACTCCGCAAAAGCAGAGTCTCCGTGGTATCACAATGGATCAAAACGGTCTAAGTGAGTCCGAGTTTCTGACTGCCACCCCTACCTAACCTAACCTAAGTTCTAGTGTTTTTAAAAATTTCGAGAGTTTGCCTCTTACGGTTTCCAAGATACTGCAAAATTACATTGACTGATAGAATACCCTTTAATTTTGATTTTTTTTTTTTTAAATTTTTAGTGTTAATTGCTGTAGTCTGTATTAAAATACACGAAGTTTGCAAATTTAGAGTGTCTATATGTATACATATTAGTGTTTTCACACTGAAAGTTAAAACCTGGTTTTAACGTTAAAACCGTAAACAGCTGATTTTGCATTCACACAGCAAGTTTGTTAAATTCAGGTTTTAACTCACAGGCTGTCTAATAACTTTGCGCAAAATAAAATAAATCTCCTGCAGAAATGCGTGTACTTGTTCTTGCATTTTTTCTGCTTTTTAATAACAACTGTTGGAGAAACTGTACAACAACAGTTTTTGTTAATATGAAAAACTGAGATATTTCGAAATGCGCTCTAAATTGGAAATTATTTTATATTTTGTAAATAATTTTTTTTAAATTGTGTAACTTCTTATACAGAATGAAAAAGTGCTTGGAAATAAAGTTATTTTATATAAAAATGCACAAATACATTATAAGATAAACCTTTTTTATAGGCAGATGAATGGCAGTCATATTGTCTATTTTCACTTTCCAGAGTTCAATGAAAATATTTTCTCCGTTTTCCCTCCAAAAAAACTCTTTCCATAATTTTTTGATTATTGTTGGTGCTTCATCCATTTTTAAGTTGAAAATCTTTCAAGCGCCATCTATTGTTATTCACTGGCATAAACATTATCAGCTGCTGTCGGTAATTTCAACTTGGCAGCACTGAATTTCATCACAGCGAAAACAAGGTTGCATTTCATAAAACCAACCTAAAACCAATTCAAAAATGGTTTTAATTTGGTTTTAAGAAAAACAATTTGTATGGTAAAACCAGGTTTCAAAAGTTGGTTTTAACGTTAAAACCAACTTTTATTAAAACCATGTCAGTGTGAAAACACTATATAACTATATGTATGTATGTAAATCACATAGGATTTTAAAATTTTTCGTTGTTCGTTTTGGAACACCCTTTAATTTTTAACTGTCATATATTTATATATATTGTTGGGGTGGCCAAAGTTTTATACATTCTTTGAAAATTTCAGGACCGTAGCCTTGAGGTTCTCGAGAAAACAGCCTGTGACGGACAGGCAGACACAGGGACAGCGAGTAAACAAGAGGGTTTCTTTTCGCCTTTGGTGTACGGAACTCATAAAAAAAGTTTGATTTTCACGTGTGCTTACATATGAACAAAAAATTTTAATTCTTCGTCTAAATATGCAATTATTTTATGTATCCGTTCGAAATAAAATGTGGTAATTTTTTTTTACAAAAAACTCACAAATTTGGGAATGTGTGTTTACTGTGGTTTTTTGTTTTAAAGCAAAATGTAAAACCAAAAATTACAAAAAGCTCCAGCGATTAACTGTTATCTTAATACTTAAACATTTCAGGAACTTTTTTTCTTTCACACAAAACTTTATCATACTGTTTTATAATTAAAAGATCGAGTTATCGGAAACCAGTGTAAATAATGGTTAAAACAATGGAAATGGTATTACAAAAAAGATTTTTTTTATTAGAATACGTTTATAGACACTGATTATTATAAATTTATCAAATATGCTCGCTTTTCACAGATAAGATATTAAAATAGTTTATAAAATAGTTTTCAGGTCTTAAAAACTATGAGTAAAGCTCCGCGATTGAGTTTTTACTTATTTGAAAAAATGTCGATTAGATAGATGTACATACATATATACGTATATTCATTCTGGGGAGTCTACTACAAACTCAAGTTTCCCTCTACGCCTTTATTCAAAAATGCTAGGCGAGTAGCAATAGTCTAACAGCTTCATCTCCATCCATAATTCTGAACTAAGGAATTTCATCTTCCTTATCAAACTCTTAATCTCCACCAATTAAAATTGTAGTTTTGCCACATATCCTGGGGTGACTTGGAGCATTGTTGAGAATCAGCAAAGCTTTCAACGGCAAATTATTAGATTCTTAAAACGATCCAACAAAAAAAAAAAAAAACATTTGAATATAGCGCTCCCATTCATCTGTGTTCTACGTTATCACTAAAGATTTTTAAAAAATGATACTGGTAGGTAGATAGATACGAGTAATGCTTTAAAAACAATTTACGCATTTGTTGATAATATTATGCACGAAATGTGTATATGTAGGATTGAAATATAAAAAAACATTAAAACACCACTAAAGCTATGCATTTATATTATTTTTTTTATTTCTTATATTCTTTCCCTCCAAATTCGGTTCAGTTTTATATAAAAAAATACAAAAAAAATTCATAGCGATAAGTTTTGTTTTAAGGGGTGCGTCCGCCCCTCAAATTTGGCCTTCCAGCTCATTTATTAAAATGTAATTTGTTTGCATATGACTATCTTTAAAAAAAAATTACAAGAATACGATATATGACAATGTTTTAGCTTTTTTATTTTAGTAAATAATGAAGAAAATAACCAACAAGATACCAAAAATAAATTCAGTAAAGTGCGACTTTGACACGCACACGAAGGATTCCGTACGGACACTAGATATGTAATACTATACGAACTTTATTTAGCCTACATAATATGTATATACTTATTGGAATTTTTTCATTTTTGGGATTTTTTCGGGATTTGGCTTTTTTTAGTTTTGGCGTTTTTATGTTTGCTTGGAATTTTTGTGTGTTTTCGGCGATTTATTTTAGTTTACTAGACTTTTTTTTAGTTTTGGCCTCTTTTTCCTTTTAGCGAATTTTTTAATTTTTTTTTTAGTTTGGCGCTTTTTTCGTTTTGGCGATTCTTTTCGGTTTTTGGCGATTTTTTTCGGTTTGGCGATTTTATAATTTTGGGATATTTAGTTTTAGCGTTTTTGAAAATTTAAATAGTTTGCCTCTCACGGTTTCCAAGATACAGCAGGTTGTCAAAATTACACAGTCAAAATTGCATTAACTGATAGAACATCCTTTAATTTAATTTTTTTTTTAATTTTAGTGTTAATTGTAGTAGTCTGTTTAAAAATACACTTACTTTGCAAATTTCAAGTGTAGGATTTTAAAATTTTTCGTTGCTCGTTTTGGAACCCCATTTAATTTTGAACTGTCATGTATTTTTTGTTGTAGCGGGCCAGATCTTTTTTGCTTTTACCTTTCTCGAGAAAACAGCCTGTGTTCCTTTTCACCTTTGGTGTATGGAACCCTAATTAACTGTAGCAAAAGTATGGTCGAGCTTAAGTTTTGTTTTAATTTAGTTTTTTTCCGTTTGAAAGGTGACTTGATCTAGAGGGTTCTTAGCTATGTTTATCTTTTCCAGACATTATCGGGCGTTTTTCAAAACTTTTAATTTTTGTTATCGTTTTTCGAATGCACTTTATAAAATAAAATCTTTTAAATTCATTTCGATCATAAGGGGCTACAAACAAACACGTCTGTCAAAGAATTTTCTTTTTAAATCATTTTGTATAATTAAATAAATTTAGAAATATTTTTTTTTATAATATTGAATAAAGAAATTTTAAATCTTTTAGTTCAGAGTAAGTCATAAATATGTAAGTAATTTATAGATAATATAAATAGGTCAAGAATTTTCCGATTACAACTAATCGGTAAATGCAATGTTATTTAAAGTAGCTTCTTCCATAGAATTAAACAAAAGAAAAAAGACCACCGATAACATAACATTAAATTACACTAAGATTTTGGCGGTTAAAATTCACAATCACCCTTATTCCAGTTGTCAGCATCAACGTCACATCAATACAATACCAAAAATTGAGGCTTGTGTACTCGCTCTCGAGAAAAATTTGGCAATATTGGCAGTCTATTTCTTTTTCCTACGGTCTAGAAAATAGCATGAGCTTGCTTGTCAATATCAGTCAGTTGTTTTCGACAACGACTAGACAAGCCTTAATTTTTTGGTATTGTAGTGCCATGATGTCGATGTTGACAACTGGAATAAGGGGGTTAGTATATCACTTGCAAACACACCAGCTTATTTCTATTTTCAAATGAGCTAAAATGCAAAATAAAACAAAATTGTATATTTCACTTTTAGCTATTGAAATTAAACTAAAATTCTTAAATTATAAATTATGTGAAAATGAAAAAGTACTGGCGAATACTGGTTACAAATCTTGTAACAACTACATATCATAATGGTGCTGCCACTGTGGAAGTTTTAGATTTGTGTATTGCCGTAATTTTCAGGGGAAGTGCCGGGGAACTCCGATATGGGAATCTTTTGTGTCTTTGCCTAAAGGTGCGTGGCAGTGATAGCTGAAGGTGTCTCTGCTAACTAACAGCCTTATTTATAAAAGTTAAAATTTGTTTTTGTTTTTATAAAAGTTTAAATTTGTTTTTATTTTTAAAACAAATTTTCATAGCAAATATTTCTTATTAAGCCTTAATAATTTTTATAAATACCCAGCAAAAAAAAAACATGACAAATCATGTGTTGAATCATGGGTTCAAGTGATGACGCATTGGTTCGATTTAGGTGAAACATGTATGATTTTTACATTAGCTTGTCATTGGAGATCATGTGTTTGGGCGAAAATTTAAATACTTTGATATCAATTCCAATTAATGAATTTAACCCATGCAAGTTCCCTGATTCGAAGATGTTTTTTCACGTAAATACAAAACAAACAAATAAATACAAATTTTTGTCGCAGGATACGAACCGAGCTTTTATCACTCTCAAGGCTCACTCTCTACCAGTAAGCTACTGCACTCTTGTTATTTATTGGAGATAAAACTTGTTTTATGAAAATATATTACCCCGTAATATCGCATGCGTTTTTAATGAGTTCAAAAACTATAACATTACTTACGATTTGCGATGATATTCAGAATGCATTCGAAAAAACAAATGCTCAAGAAAGCATGAAACATTATTTCATTTTGAACGCGTTCATTTATTTTTTGCTGGGTAAGGCTGTAATATTATAAATGCGAAAGTAAATTCATTGTTTGTTTGTTGCGCTTTAACGGCTAAATCACGCAAACGATTTTGATCAAATTTATAACACAGATAGATCTATGGACACATAGGTTATATGTTTTTTAAAAGCTAGGAGCACGATGGTTGAATGGGGGGGGGGGATTTCTGCCTCTCAGAAATTCAAAACATAAATAGATCTGAGTCTTAAAGAAGGCATAGGCGTTAGATTTTTTCAAAAATAGTACCAGGAAATTTATTTCTCTTTGAAACTATATATCCCATTTTGATGAAATTCGAAAAAGATACATCTGAGCATAGGAAAGCACATGGCTATACACTTTTTCAAAAATAGGAGCACAAGGAGGGGTAGGGGGCAATTTCTGCCTCTTTGAAACTATCTAACCGATTTTGATTAAATTTAAAACATGGATAGATCTGAGTCGGGAAGGGCACAAACGCTGTATATTTTATGAAATATGAGCCCACTAAGGGGTAAGGGGCAATTTCTAAGGTAAGTAAAACATAAGGAAATTTGTTCCTCCCCGGTATCCCATGACACCGTGCGATCTTTTTTATTTCCGCTTTTTATTATACATTTGTTTGTTAAACCGAGTACAAAATAAAAATATTCTTCGTTATATACATAAGTATTCAGTAGAAAAAATTTGGGTGTTCGTCAAATGCGATATTCATTAAATTTAATGTTCGTTAAATCGAAAAACTACAGTATATGAAGTTATTTTTGGCTTTTTTTAAAGAATGTTTTGGTTGAAGTCTATTGATGTAATTAATACACACGTATCAACTAAATGCGTCTATATAAAATTAACCAACAACAAACATAAATTCTTCATAATACTTCATTATTAAACATATTGTCGGGTTACTGGTTTGCCGGACAGTATATTAAGAATACATTAATACTGTGGCAAATATGTATGTATATTGTGTGTACATACTTCAGTATTATTAGATATAAATTAGTACCTTTTAGCATAATTTTTAGTGCCCTTACCCATCACTGGTTAGGAACAAAACGAACCTAAATTGTAATATAAACAGCCTGTTTTTCGAAAATGAATAAGTTTATACGTTCTTTAAAATAACGAATGAAACCATGTTTTCGTTTTTAAAACATTTATTTATTTTTATGTGTGTGACAACAAAAGAGCTTTCAGTTTCCCACACTCATAAAATTTTTTATGTAAAATTAATTAAAAATCAGTCTACATATTTTTCATTTGACTTTAACGAAAATGTTATTTAATTTTTAATGTTAGAATCTGAACTGACTTAAAACAGTGAACAACTATTTTTTCCTTTCATTTTTTACTATAAATTACGAAAAATTAAATAAACAAAAAAATCTAAATGGTTTTTTCTATAAGCGGATTGATTTAACTTTCACAAGAACGAATCTTGACTTCCGTATAAAGCAAAGATGTTCCCCTTGCTTCTTTAATTTTTCTGTGAAAGACTCAAGACCAAATTCAATATAAACAGATAATTTTTGCTTTATTTTAAAATAATTTAACTGTCAAACAAATCACAAAAAATTTAAGTATTGAGGCAAAATAAAGTAAAGGTTATAGAAAAAAAACATAGTTAGTTCTAACAAACAACGGAAAATACGAAATGCAATGAAAATCTGTTTTAATGGGTAAATGGATTTCCAATTGAATGCTAAAATCAATTAAAAATTAAATTCATTAAAATTTAAAATTAATTTGAAATGATTTTTATTTCAAATTTCTCATAAAATTTTTTTTAATAAATATTATTTTTTGTATTCCTTCACTGTAATAATTTTGTGAGTGTGAATTTTTGGTTATAACTACCTAAAAGGCTCTTTTTATGTCAAAACGAAAGCTTTAGAATATGTTTTATAAAAATCAAATTTTAAACGTTATCGTTTATAAACGAAACATAAAAACGAAAGAGCTTATGTTTTCTAAAAACAGGCTGAAAATCTAAACAAAACCGTACTACTTATCGTGAGCAGGGCTGTCAGATGTGGCGATTTCTCGCCAAACGTGGCGATTTTAAAACTAGTTTGGCGTCCTAATATTCGATTTGGCGACATGGCGATATTTTGGCGTTTTATAAAAAAGTTGGCTATTTTTGATTAGCCATGAATTGGCTTGAAAATTAAATATCATTTTTAACCCCCGACTAAAAAAAGGGGTGTTATAAGTTTGTAGTGTGTGTCTGTGTGTCTGTGTATCTGTCCGTGTCCACGTACAGGCCAAACGGCTGGACGGATTTTAATTTAGTTTTTTCTGTTGGAAAGATGACTTGATCGAGAGGGTTCTTAGCTATGTTTGAAGAAAATTAGTCTAGCCGTTTAGAAGATATAACATCTTTTCTGAAAAAAGTCGGGGGTTTTTAAAATTTTTAATTTTTGTTATTATTATGGTATTTGTCTCGTGGAGATGGTGTGCTAAGAACATTTAATACTCGTATTAACAGCAACCGTTTTAGAAAACTTGTGCAAATTTCTGCAACTCGTTGGTTGTCTTATGGAGCGGCTTTAAGACGAATTTTGGAATTATTTCGAAAGCCGAAAATATATACAAAGATTTATGTGACGAAAAGACAAGACTTTTTTTTAGATATTTATAAATCTAATAGTAAATGAAATGACCCATTTAAATCTTGAATTTCAGTCAGATAACATTCATGCAGGCAGTATACATCAGAATCTATATTCTACTCTTCTATCATTTTCCTCAAAAATTTTCAAGCCAACAATTTTGAATGAATCTCATAATAGCGAAATATTGATAACCAATGTTATTATAGCTTTTGATATACCAAACACTTTTCTCCCACTAAATGCAATCGATTTTGGGTCAGCATTTGAACTGAATGAAGCAATGTTGAAATGGCTGATGAAGATATTGAAATACGTCGAGAAAATTGTTTTTCATATTTAAAGATGCTCGTGAAAGAATTAATAAATAAAATTCCTGAAAACATGAATATATTTAAAGTTTACGAACATTTTTCCATTATAAAATGTTGCAATCCATTATCACAAACAAAATTTGTTGTTGTTAAAGATATTTTAAAGATTTTTGTGAATCCTAAAGCTATCTACAGACGGTTGTCAGATCTTACAATATTGCCAGTAAAATGTGCTCAAAATTTCTTACAACCGTGTGAACTGACAATTTTTTTCAGACGTCGTTGCCAGAAAAAACATTGTCAGTCCATTGCAAGACTAGCAGCTGACAAAAAATTGCCAGACATCTTACAATCATGTGAACACATTGTAAAATTATTGCCAGATATTTGTCATACATTTTAATATTGTCAGATGTGCGAAGTTTATGCATCTGACAATGGCGTCATTGTAATACCCTTTTCACACTCACTCACATCTTTGAGGAATGCGTGGAATAAGTGGAAAATTGAAAAAACCTGTTCACATTACAACATCTTTCATCTTTCATCTGTCATGTATTATAATACTATTTTTACGAATGTGAGCTACTAAAAATTAAATAATAAAATGCAATTTAAAAATTCAGTAGAAATTGATTTAATTGCTGGCTCCTGAGGAGCAGAAACAAATAATGCTACAATGTGCAGAATTAGTTGAAATTATGCCAGCGGACAATGATAATGAAAAAATATTACAAACTTTATCCGCAAAGATTTCGCGTAGACATTTGCAACTACTTTTATGTAATTTATTTCGATTTGGAAAATATATAACAGATTTTATTATATGCATACATATACATACATATGTATGTATATAATAAAATCTTAGAGTAATTACGGATCTTTTTTTGAGTAGGATATTCCAAAATGTAGCCTTGAATGTATGTAAATATGTCCATGCATATGGAAATATACATACATACAAACATACATGCATATGTATATATTTTTATAGTATGTATGCATGTATGTATATAGTTGCATACATTTTTTCTAGTGATGACACTAAAATAATCGAAAGATGTTGAACGGAACAAAGTGAGATAGGAACATCTTTTAAAGATGTTGAAAGATGTTGAACATTCAGCCCTGTATAATTCTTATGGGAAAATGTTATCATCTTGCCAAATTGATGAAAGATGAAAGATGTGAGTAAGTGTGAAAAGGCTATAAGAGAATTCTTTCTATGGGCAACACTGCACACGCTTGATTTTAAAGAAAAAATTGATAATAAAATATATGCAGAAAAAATCATTGCAATTGCTTCTTTATGGTCCATAATAATTTATACTTTAAATTTTAACATTTAACACAAACACAAACGATAAATATTTACCAATTTCTAACAAATGATTTTAAGTCTGGCATCGCATAACAACAGATCTAACAATTTGTGCATATGACAACCGTGTGAACTGACAATTTTTCTACTGACGATTTTGTCAGATGATTTTATTGTCATACAACCGTCTGGCAATAAATTGTAAGATTTTCTGACAACCGTGTGAACTGACAAGGAATATTGTGCTGGCAATTTTCGATTGCCAGTACATTGTCAGCACATTGCCAGATCTGACAATATTGTAAGATCTGACAATCGTCTGTACATAGCTTAACATACCGCTAGATGCTTATGAAACACAATGGACAAAATTACCGTTTGTGGATTGGAAAGATTATTTTAATAGTGATATTCCATCTAACTTAAAACATTTTTTGGCCAAAGTATATCATTATAAGGATACGGCAGGTATGTACAATTTTAAAGAACTTGCTTTGGCTGTACTTTACATGCTGGTAATTCCAACTAGTAATGCCTGCGTTGAAAGGGTATTTTCAATAATGAACTCAACTAAAACGCGCTTCCGAAATAGCTTGCAATATGAACTTCTTGACGCGTTATTACGAATTATAACCCAGTAAAAAAAATGGAAGTCATTCTGAAGGAACCACATTTTCATTGCTTCCAAAAAATCGATATTTTTAATTTGCCGATAGTTAGCAGAAAACCAAGTAAAAGTTTATTTTAATCACACAAAACCTTGTCGTTTCTTAAAAGTTTTAGTAAATACTCACCAAAATGTTCAAAAAATCGATTTTTTGAAAGAAATTTATGAACTAATTTTGGCCTAAAATTTAGAAGTTATTTGCTTAAATTTACATGAAAACAATGGTTCGCGTTTAAATTCGTATAAAAAGAAACGAATTGTTAAAATATGTAACTTTTTAAAGTTTTTCTTAGATGGAAATATTACCATAGAACACAAAAAAGGAAATTTTTCTTAAAATCGCTTCTAATTCGGTGACTAGGCATCGAAAAAGAGAACTTCTTGCAATGACAACCCTATGTAAAAATCATTAGATCGGATCGAAATTTGAACTACTTCCAGACTGCAAACTCTACATTTTCATGACTTCTTTGGAGTGTCTTTTTTTACTGGGAAATTATATGAATGTAAATAGCACATGTTGCACTTCTTTTATACCTTCGCAAGATATGTTGAAAAAGTTCAATTCCGATACGATGTATTCTAAGAAGAAGATAATGTGGAATGTATTGACGATGAAGTATATAGAGTTTTAGATATGTAATAGAACTGCAACTACATACAAATTTACATACATATATACAATATTTGATTAATAATAACCGCAAAATCTTCTTTATATCAAACATTGTACCTTTTTATGTTCATAATCATTTTTACATTGTTCTAAATAAAAATAACAAAAATTAAAAATTTTAAAAACCCCCGACTTTTTTCAGAAAAGGTGTTATATCTTCCAAACGGCTGCACCGAACAAACTAATTTTTATAATTTATAAAATAAATTTTTACTGTCTTATTCATAAAATATATTTCAGGTTTATTAAACGCTTATTTGACATATTTCTATGGGAAATTTGTCAAATAAACCTGTAATAAACCTAGAATATTTTTTATGAATTAGACCGTTAATAATTTATAAAATACATATTTCATTGTCAAAAACTAAAAAAATTAGACTTTGGCGATTTTGGCGATTTTTAACATTGAATTTGGCGAAAAAGGTGAAAATAAATCTGACAGCCCTGATTGTGAGGCAGGTTGTTCGGGTTCGTATAAATTATTTCGTACACAACAAGTTCACTGTTAAAATAAGTGTTGAGTTGTGTAGAGCAAAAAACCTAAAAGATACGGAAGAAAAACTCAAAAAGTAATAGCAACAAAAAATAACAATAATTTGTTGCCATCAACATACGGATTGAGATTGTACAGAAATAAAAGTAATTTCACAGCTTCATAATTATTTGTTAATTTAAAAACAAAATAAATCAATAAACACTTGCTAAAAATAATAATGGTGGAAAAAGTGTCTTAAACGGAATACTCGTACCTATTGGCTGATATAAACAGTGTATTTTTAGGTTTGTTGTTGTTGTGCTGCACAGTAAATAAGTGTTACTGCATTGCCGGTCTTGTTATATTTCTTGGTGTTTTGATTCCCAACCCTATACATACATACCCAGCGGGAAAAGTGATTATTACTTACATAAATAAGGGGAGAAATAATGTATTATTTTCCAAAGCAAGACAATGTGTTCCCTTAGAAACGACAGAGTAATTTGATCAAACACAATAATTACAAATACGGGATTTACACTATGATTTTTTACCGTGACTTTAATAGAGTTTATTGACAAAAGTGGTACAAAGGTGATCAAAGGGGTAGCAACATAAAAGAGAATTCAAGAAAAATGCAGGGGAAAAAGTCATAGTGTAAATCCCGTAACATTGATTACCACGTGCATTACCACAACTGAAGAAGAAGGAATGTATTGTTTTTGCTTGTGACGAGTGTCCGTGTTTTCCTTATAATTTGTTAGAAAAAAGGAAAATATGTGTGTTATTTCTTGCTGCCTTTAGGTCGCTTTCAAACTTTGTTATTTTTGTTCAAAGATGCAGTTTGTGTTTGAACTCGTGTCCGTAAAAATTGTATACATAACTTTTGCAAAAATTATATTTAAAAATTACGCATTGGAGAAGATTGATAGCAAAATAGAAAAGAAAAATATTGATTCTATTAATTAACGAATAAATAGTTAATTAATAATATATATAATTAATTATGAATTACGCATTCATGGATATAAATTATTTGCTGCGTTTTGTATCAGTTTCAAAGCCTACTAAGCTTATTTTTTCTTTTGTGATTTTCAAAAGTATTATTATTTTATGAATTCTCATATAGTTTTTGAAAGTCTATGCATAAAGTAAAAGGTTTGTGACTGTTTAAAATTTGTGGTTAAAGTCTACTGATGATTTGGTTCAAGCGCCAATGGGGTGCGTGTATAGACATGCTGGACTACCAGCAAATAAATTTCAATTATTTTATGTACAATTCTGACAATATGTCAAATAATGGATTTTCTTTAAAAATACATATTTTTAAAGCAGAAATATATATATATAAAATTATGGGCCCAATTTTGTAAAACGCAACGCCAAGCATTGACAAATTGTATATGGAAAAAATTTAAATTACAAAAACAAAATACATACAAAATTTGTCAACGCTAAGCGGTGCGTTTTACAAAACTAGGCCCTATATTAAAATTAGTATAGATAATAATTAAAAATAAATTTACCCCCTGTTTCTACAACCCAGACGGTCGACTTAAGTATAAAATTTGTATGGGAAGCAATCATTTTTTGAGTGATTTTCATACAAATTTCCTAGACGAGTCGTTTCCCGCTAAAATTTTAAAGCTTTGATTAGAATGCTTTGCTTGTAAGTATACGTATTTTTTCATGCTGGCTTAAAATAATTTTCGTCTTTTTGACGTTTGTTAATCGCAAACTATTTTCGTAAAAGAAGTACAAATTTTTTTTGTCTTTAGTATTCGCTTAAAATAATTGCATATTTTACCGAATTCAAAAGCGAATGCAAATAGCAAAAGTAAGTGAATAGTTTGCGAATGCGAACATTCGTTACATCCCTAATTAAAAGTTCCAAAAATAATATTTTAACAGTAGATGTACATATGTACATTCATGGGTAACAGTATTTAATTACATCTACATACATATCGCTCATTTACTCAAACAACGTCATAACTCAAAAAACCAGGGGCCAAATTACGGCACTCGTTTTCGAACGAAATTACGAAATATTTCAATAAAGTTTATATGGCAATATTTTTAAATTTCGAATAGTATCGAATGCCGTAATTTGCCCCCAGTTTTTAATTACACGGAACCTAATGGAAAAAGAAAATTTAATTTTTCTCTCAAGAGTTGAGTAATCAAGATATTTGTATGCAATTTTTACCTAATATGGGGAGAGCTAAGAGGAGCGAATAGTGAAATTGTAATAATTTACTAGTGACATTTTCAGTATTACTACTGACCAGGTGTACCCCAGCCAATGTAATCATCTATTGACATTTAACATTAGCTTGTCATTGGAAATCCACCACTAGACTGTATCACTACTGACTAAGTAGTTCTTTTGGGACCACATGGAGGCATTGGCACCAGAGATTTACTAGTAAATTTTAGGGGCTCTAGTATACAATATCGATATTTCCTCGCTCATTGTCAATAGTAAAATTATAGTGATTTTCTAGTGACATTGTCAATAGTGCTACTGACTAGGTGTACCCCAGCCAATGTAATTGCCTATTGACATATAACATACGGTTGTCATTGAAAATCTACCAGTAGACTTTAACACTATTGAGAAGGTAGTTCTTTTACGACCATATGGGGATATTTGAACCAAAGATTTACTAGTAGATTTTAGCAACCCTCGTCTACATATGTACATTTTTTTAATATTATTGCACAGAATATAAAAGAAGAAAAACAATCTGTTGACGCGTTCATTGACAATATCACCAGAAATACACTAGATCTGTTGTCTCTAACGTATCTTTACTCGCACATAAAAGGAAAGTTGTCGACATTTTAACTAGTGCAATTGTCGCTGGAGAAAGAGTATTGACATAGAGACATGTGGTTCTAGGCTGGCTAGAGGGTATGTACACACATACATATGTATGTATATATGTATGTACTTATAAGATTTCCCCGACGATCTTGAAATAAAACTTATTTCAGTTGCTTATTGGAATTACATACATATACATAATTTAATCTAGTAATTCATTGATAAAAATTCTTAAAGATTTCTCAAAAGCTAGACTGACTATCTACAATCAAACATATTTTAAATCTGGCGCCAAAATGCCATTTCTTTATTTTTTTATTTTCCCACTCGTATTTCATAATATATTTACATACATATTCACGATAATTAAAAAGCATTTAAAAAATAAATTAGCTTTTAGATGTCTACCAATTTTACACATACGTATGTGCATGTATTATATACATATTTATAAGATCATGTGTCGGAAGTGAATGCCCTTTGTGATTGCTAAAAAAAATAATAAATATACCTTATCGATGTATGATCATTGGCGACGTCTGTGCATGTTTTCGGAAGTGTACAAAGACTCTGCATAGTCTCACAATTAGCGAAAACCCACATAACACGCATTGTTCTAAAAGTCGCCAAAAGCTTTGAAAGCCTTCAACGATCTAAATATGTATGTACCTACATATGTAGTATAATTTAATTTCAAAACTAAATCCGTTTGGCAACTATGTATTTCGAAATACAATCTAAGATGTTCTTCTCAATGGGATATTTTTTTTTGAAGTCTCGTCGCTTAATCAAATAATAAGTTAAAAAGTTTGATAATTTGACTTCTTATCACTTTTTGTTTAATTAATTGTATGTATTCAAATTCTTTAGATAATAACATTAAATTAATTACATTTATTTATGTATGCATGTACATACATATATACATTATTGAACTTGTGATAATATGAAATAATTTAAAAAAAGTACTAATTTTTAGAAAAATTTTAATATTTACGAATCAAATAAAAATTTCTTTAAAAAAATTAATCATCTAGTATGTATGTGGTCTATTCATAATACGTCTTTTCTTTGAATTGTACATAAATTGAAAACCTTGAGATTTTTTTCTTTTTTTTTTGAGTAATGCAAGTCGTTTAGTTTGAAAGTGCGCACAGGTCACTTCATTTAAAATATTTCGTCAAGCGAATAGATTATTAAATTTGTGCGTGTGCTGTGTATGTGTTTTATGTTTGTGTTGGTAGATATTATTTGTAATTTGTTGGAGATACTGAAGCAATTTAAAAAAAACGTACAATCGGCTTGTTCTATACTTCCCCGAATGTATATTTTTTGGTCTTTATCAGCAACGTAGTTTAGGCGTGAAAGCAGCTGACATAACGTCTCTTCTGTCACAACAATGCAAAACGTTAGAAAATATTCTGACAGAAGGAAATTTTACACTAAAGGGGTTTAGACACGGTCAAAATGCTTGCTGAGATTGGTTATAGTATGAGTGAAAATTTGTTAGTATGTGTGACACCAACGATGCTTGATGAAAAATCAAAAAATTTTAATTTTTGGCATGCTTGCTGTCACTTGTTATATATGTGTATGTGTTAACCCGTCAAGCACGAACAATTTTCCATTACAATTATATTTTCATTGTGAACGGTTGCCCAAAACATCGAAATTAGAAGAAGAAAAACATAAATCTGACTGGTGAAGAAAAAAGAAGAGTTAGAACTTTCTTATTTTGCTTTTCTCATTTTTTTGTAAACAGTGTAGCCATTATTGCTATTGAATTTCTTTATTCAGACATTTTTATATATATTTTTTTTTAAACCAAACGAACACCACAAAATCAAAATAAAAATGAATGGCTTGGTGGGCCATCAAGCATGTTAACATCAAGCCGACAAGCACACGTACACGAACTTGACAGCAAGCATTTTGATTGTGTCCAAAGCCCTTAACAAATATACAAAGCGAATATGCGGAGTTGCAAATTAAGACCACCTGGTATCAATTCGCCTTGGTATGTATTCTTGTGACTAATATAGGAGTGTAGCAAATATCGGACAGATATTTTATTTTATACCAAATGTAGCAACTAGTATATGTATGTATATGAAAAATTAAATGTCCTCAAAATATGTATATATTTTTTAAAACCCGTTTAAAAATTTGCCTATCTTCAAAATTTACTAAACATTTAAGTCACTTTAAAAAATTTAATACAGAGGAACTACTGTAGCTCCAATAAAATAAGAAATGTTTATATTGAAATGACTAAGGCCCCGATTATGGTTTACAACTAAGTTGCTAGTTGAGTCGTAGTTGCCAAATTCTTATTATGCATTACAACTTCTGTCAACATGAGGCAACTGCTTCTTATCAGTTGTGTTTTCATTTTTATTTCGACTATTGTGTTAGTTTTGCTTTATTATTCCAGACGGCAAGCTATCCGATTTTTCAAACCAATATTGCCGCCATATTCCTAAAACATAAAATCTCAAGAAAAAATGGTAAGGCCAAAACTAAAAATACTTAAAATGTTTTACAGTGTACAGTGGTTTCAAAAAATATTTAATAGATAATAACCTGTTCTTTTCGAAAAAAACAGATAATTTTAAAGTTTGGGCATGTAGGGGAAAAAAGCATTTTGTTTAGAATGCGCAGGTATTTTTATAAAAATCTACTGGCAACACTGGCCAGAAGTCTTGTACAGTTATGGAACATATAAAAATGCGTCAACAGTCTGATAATAAACAAAGTACTATTAAAGAATGTTCATTCATGTTCATATATTGAAAGATTTTTAATTTCTTTTTAATGAACTAATTAGAAATATTTATTGTTTGATTAGGCTAAAGTTCATATCGATCTGTAAGTCAAATTACATGTGATAATTTTGAGCAACAAATAAATAATACCAAAGTTAATTGTAAATATTGTGACAAACACTAGCAGAACAGAACAACTAACTATTTTCGAAGGCCGTCAGTTGATGTAAATTTCAGCTCTATATACTCGCTAACGAAACCCTATTTGGGTTTTGCTAGTTTAGCTGACTTCATTTATATTTTCGCTAAGACTTGAATTTTCCGATGAACATGCAATTTTCTCACTGCTATATCTGGGAGTTGGATTTTTTTTTCTTTGTCTTCGCCATAATTGTAGTTATGTTCTAGTAGAAAAAGTGAAAAACAAACTATCTCGAAATAAATGCAACGAATTGCACCACACCTGTCAAAGTTTATGCCAACTTTTTTGGCTCTAAAAGCACATCAAAATTAAAAAAAAAAAACACAAAAGAGTAATTTTGAGATCTAAAAAGCGTAAAAGCAAAGCTATTTTTTATTTCGGCAATATATTGAAATATGTATATCAGATGAAAAATGTATGCTTTACACTGGAAAAATAAATAAACTAAGTTTTTATGAAAGTAATTTTAAGAAATACACAAATTTCTTAAAAGCACTACTTAGTGCTTTTTCTTATTTTGGCACTAACGCTCAAAATTTGGCGTTCTGAGTCTTCAAAAAGCACTAAAAGTAGTCAGTGTTTAAAAAACTGCAGTCAAAATGGCAAAAGTCGTAAAATTGTGCTATTTTATAGACCATTCTTTTGTTTGACTGCACAATCACAACGTGTGTATGAACACCTCTGCTACTGAATTTCAAAGTGTCGTAGTTGAGAAGTTAACACAATAAACGAATAACTACACAAAACGAAGAGCTTCAACTCTCGATATGTTCGAAAAGTTTTCGGTTTGACTGACGTCTGCTTTAAATAAATACGAAGTTAACGAAGCAGAAATGTTTGTGTGTATGTGTTTGAATGTGTGTGTTGCGTGTGTATGAGTGCTTTTCCTATATGTACAAATACCCTGTCGGAAATTACGTTAACTTTAAACTAACTTTAAGCTAACTCTTTCGCAACTAGTACTGACTGACACTTGTATTACTTTTAATGTAATCAAATGACTATTTTAACATTGCCATGTCCTAGGCGGTAGTCAATAGTCTCACTCTGCATTACTTTCAGCTAACTTAAAGTTGATTATTTTAAATCACCTGGTAGTCAGTAAATTAAAAAAAAATCTGAGGTTCGAACATGTATCATCACACGTTGTGTACTCAACACGCTACCACTCAGCTAAGGTACCATCTAAAATAACAACAGAAAAATGTTAATATAAAACTGAAATGAGTTTCAAAATAGCTGAGAATAAATTTGTTGGCTCTCATCAAATTCGATTACGTACTCAACTTGAGAATTAATTTTGGGTTTGTTCTGGATGACATTGCAGTTAGCTTTAAGTCAGTCTAAGAAAAGTTAACTATAAGTTAACTATTTTTGTAGTCAACTACACATTCTCCGACAGGGTATAAAAGCAAGACAACAACAACAAAATTTCTTCCAGCAAGAAACTAAATACGCAATTGAAACTGCAAAATCAAAAGAAAGGAAAAAACACACAACACCTCTACTACGATAACTTCAGAAAACTTTTCGAACTTGTCGAAAGCTGAAGCTCTTCGTTTTGTATAACTATTCGTTTATTATGTTAACTTCAACGACACATGAATTTTCAGAAGCAGGAGTATGAGCAGAAGCAAAAGAAAATACGCAAATGGGAAGTTTTTAAATGCTGAAAATAGTGCCAAAAGCACCAAGTCGGCATCGCTGGTTGATACACGTATTTGGTTAAGTTGTGCACATTTAATCTTGTTAATACTCGTAAACTATGTAAAGTATGGCCGATTTCTCAACATAATTTTTTCCGCAGTGTAAATACATATTATCAACCTTTTGTTTAACAAATTGACATGAAATTAGCATAAAGTTTAACGTAATAGTAATCATGTGTGTATATCTATGTATGTATATACTATATACATACATACATATATATATTGTTACGTTTTTCTCTCTATAAAAACGCTTCTCCGTGGACCCGAAGATTTGCAAATGAATACAAGAGCCGAGTGTAGTAATTAGGGTTAAGAATGATACATTTTTATTTACAAATACACTTAAACTAAATTAATCAAGAGCTTAAATACACTAATACAACTTAAACTACTGAATTACACACAAATATTCACAACGGGTTACCACTACGCCTTCCTGACTGTAGTTTACGCACGTCTCTTAGCTGGCTGCGCAAGTATTCACGGGACACACCTCTCTGTCTGCTACTCGTCACTTACGAGACTCACTCTGCCATCACTGACAGATGATACACCAATGCCTCTTTGTCTGCTACTTGTCACACACGGCACTCACTCTGCCGACACTCACAGTTGATACACCAATAAAGACTCACTGGCTTTACTTACACCCTTACACACGTCTATTCGCTGCGCTGTTCCCTTTACTCAAGTCGACACGATAGACTCCACAATAATCTCAATTCCTCGACAGACTTTGCTGTCACTATAGACTGTCCTATAGTTTCTCCTTTTCCCAACTCACGTGTAAAGCACAGACTGCTCTAAACTATCAACTCACCACTGTATCGCAGACTATTATTAACTCACAACTTAGTTATCAACTGACTTGTTCACACGCAACTGACTGACTTGTTCGCAACTGACTCACAACTGCAACTAACTAACTCATTGGCTGCGTCACCTCTTTTTATATTCCACACAAATACCACTAGGGGCCATTATTACAACTTACAAATAGTTAATTTTAGGATGTTATCTGACAGGTAAATATATTTTGATTATTACAAGTAAACATTAATGTAAAAGTGACTGATAAGCTAACAGCAGGTTTATCCTCATGGTAACTTTCAAAGTGAACTTTAAGCATTTTAACAGTCAAAGTATCCGGTATCTACACCAATGTTGCCACAATACATCACTTATATTACTTATTTTATCGGACAGTTGCAATAATGAAAAAAATTAATGGTCACTTTATCGTTCACGTTAGCTAATGTTAAGGTTAACTATCAGGAACTTTATCTTTAGGTTGTAATAACGGCCCTAGAAGTTTCAAGCAATGTCTAAACGATCATTATCATCTTAAATGCTGTTTACAAAGTGCTTAATTAAGTTCATGTGGTAACTATGTACATACGTGTGTACATACATACGTGTGTACATCATTAACTAAGCAATACACGGTGGTTGTTTATCTTTTGCTTTTCGTTTGAATTGGCATGTACATATGTATGTGTGTAAATATGTGAATCTTCTTAATAAGCAGACGCTTTTTGTTGTTGCTTTTGCTTGTTTACGTTTAATGCTGCGCATGCTTATTTAGTTGTTTGCTACTATTCTAGACTATTCTTTGCTTTGACCCTGTAGGAATATTTTCGCGTAACACTTACATTAACCCTGTTGGAATATTTTTGTGCAGTGCTGCTTAACCTTGTCGATAGCCATTTTCGTAACAATATACATACATATGTACTACGTAGTGTATGAACTGTTGCTAATTTCTTTGTTATAAATAAGGTTATATGTATGCAAATATGTATGTATGTATATCTGTATCTCTCAGTGTGGGGTGTGGCTAATTCCACTTGTTGTTCGCTCCACTCTAATGGGTATATTACAGGTATTCATTGAAAAAGTTATTTTAATTGATTCTCCAATATATATGTACACTCATATGTATGTATGTATTGAAAGGGCTTTTGATTTCACGTAAATACTCGTATGCTTATAGAATTTAGATACATTGCAGATATACATAAGCATATAGCCAAAAAAATGCTTTTTTATACCCTTTACCATATTTTAGTAAGGTTTGTCACTACTTGTGTAATTTCCACAATATTAATATGCGACAAATATATGCTGGGTCCTTATGAATAGGGAAGATGTTCGTCCGTCCATATGTCTACGTGAAACTGGTTTTCCGAAGCTCCCAGAAAAGCTAGAGACTTCGGTCTTGGAATGGTGACAAATTATTCGAAATGGATTAGTATTGAAAATAAGTGAAATCAAAAAGACGTTCCAGAGCTGGAAAACTTGAACTTTTTTGCCGTATAAAAGTAACTAGCTAAAACTATTTTTTATGTTAAATAAGCCTATTTTGTATTTCCGTAAGAATAAAATTAGTTTAAAAAATCAAAAAAAAAAAAAATCAAAATAATTATTCCAGTGTTGAAAAATTTGAACTATTTTGGTATATAAAAGTAACCTACTACAATTAAGTTTTTCTTTTTGCCTATAAATTAAACATAGTTTGTGTTTTCAAAAGAAATAGATTGGTATTAGAAATCAGAAAAATCTAAAAGAATGGTTCCAGGGTTGAAAAATTTCGACTTTTTGTGTTATATAGAAGTTACTAGGTTTAATTAATTTTTTCCTAAACCTTTTTTTCTAACCTACTAAAATTGATTTTTTTTTCTCCTATAAATGAAATATATTTTATGTTTTAGGGCCATTATTACAACTTAAAATAGTTAAAAGTAAGATTTCATCGGACCTATAAAAACTTTATCATTTGCAAAATTTTACTTTAACCTACAGTGAGCGATAAACTATAGGCAAATTTATGCTATCTGGTAAGTTAAATCCAATTTGCAATAATGGAAAGCTTTTTATACGTCCGATAAAATCCTACTTTTAACTATCTTTAAGTTGTAATAATGGCCCTTAGAAATATAAAAAAATTACCAAAGCTGGAAAATGTAAGCTTTTTTCTGGTATATGAAAGTAACTTGATAATTAAACATATTTTGTTTAATTAAACATATTTTATATTTTAGGAAGAAATAAATTAGTATAGAAAATCAGAAAAATCAACCATATTGTTCCAGAGCTGGAAAATCTTAATTTTGTTGGTAAAATAAGTAACTAAATAAAGATTTTTTTTTTTGTTTTAACTAAAAATATTTTATATTTTAAAAAGTTTTTCTTATACACATTTGTAAAATTTTGGTATGAAACTATAATTTAACCATAATATGTTGGTTATTATGCTCTAAGCACAATTATATTATAATTCGATAATCATATGTTTACAGCTTGTATGAGTTCTTATTATTAAACTGAGATACGATAAAATATGTGATATATTTTAACCACAAAATAAATTAGAGTATCTGTTTCATTTTATTTCCCTAAAACTGTTCCTTTCTGCTGAACAAAATCAAAAAATTCTTTGGGAATAAATAGTATATCGCGATATAAGTGAAACTGCCATTTTGGCAATGGGATGTTTGATACGTTTGATGTTTTGTAATATTAAGTTTTATTAAATACCGGAAAGTATGAAATAAGTTAATTTTGTTGTTATGGAGGTACAATATTATAATTATCTTTGGAATATAAAATAGAAACACGGTGGTTGAATAAATTGCCATTACAAAGTCCTGATCTCTGTTAAAGTCCTCTCTAATTAATTTCTCCTCATTAATAAAAAACAGGAAACATGAATAATGTAAAAAACTTCTTAAATATAGAGAGAAGAATAAAATATTCAACTACCGCCAATATCAAAAACAAAATTTATGATGGCATATACCACATGACATCAAAATAAATTACACTGATACATACGATAAAATGTACTTTGTGTTTTTTCAATAACTATTATAATTATCGCTATATAATTTTGTTAACAGATGAATGAATGGATTTAGAACAAATTTTCATAAAAAAATCGGTTTCGAAAAAAGTGTAAAAAATGATAGTTTCGCTTACAGGGGTCGATATGTTCGCTATATTTCAGAAATTTGTTGCAGTTGCCTTAGTTTCTGGCAAATAATTTTCGTTTCCTTTTCTTTTTGTATACTATTTTAATTCACCAGTTTAAGCGATTGAAACTAAATTAGACTTTATTAAGATTGTTATGCTTTTTATCCAAACAGGTTTTCTAAGTCATTTTTATTATATGCACGTACGATAGACATATTTTTTTCTTTGTTTTGAAAACGAAAGCATTGGTTTTCTTGAAGAGGTTCAACATTAATGTATACACATACATACAGTAGACGCTCGATAATTTGAAATTCATTCTGGGGAAAGGTAAAATTTAAAAAAGCTTGATTAAAATTTTTAGTTGCTTATTTAGAATGTTGTTATGTAGTCTACACATGTACATGTATGTAGGTAATTATAATGAAAAAAGTCAATTTGCATTAAAAGCTTTTTAAAATTAACCAAAATTTTTAAGTTATCTACACAGCTTTCGAAAGTTCATGAAATTTCCTTTCGAAGAAGCCGAAACATAATCACTTTTATCAAGTTTCTTCCAAGACTCGACAAAATTTTAGCAAATTTAAAAAAAATATAAAATACGAAAAGAAAAGTTTTTCGTCAAAAACGAGGAAGTTCGATTTAGATTTTAGACCTATGGTTTCTTTGATAAATATTCTTAGAAGTCGTCGTAAATTACGACGTAGACGAATTCTTGGTGAATTTTTTTTAATACATAAAAATTTACCCACTCTAATGTATATAATTCCATTTGTTTACCTTTTTCAATCTACGTAATTTAATTAATAAAGAAAATTATATAATAAATAAAAAATATACCTCTATTCATATTGTTGTTAGCAGCAAACTCTGATTCATTCAGTCTCTGTATGTTTTCAAACTGCATGCATGCAGAACGCATATGACTGACTTAAATTGAAGACTTAAAAAATTTATTCTTGAATTTCTTTCACTTTTGAATAGTAAGCAAAAAAAAAAACAAATAGCTGCATTTTCTTACTAAGTTGATTATTGCTATTATAATTGAAATGAAATAATATCTACATATGTACATATATGTATGTGTAAAGGTATGACCAGACGGGCGAACATTTGGTGATTTGAGCGTAGAAATATTTTAAAGCTTTATACTCGTAGGATCATATGACATAAACTTGCAGTTAAAGTTAACGTTAACTTTTAATCAAACATTGTGAAAAGGGACGTTATTTAATAACGTCGGTTTGTTTCTGCTTTGATGTATGGGACATTTTTAAAAAAATTGAGTTATTGATTGAATATATATGAATAATGTGTCCTCTTTCCAAATTCGTTATCAAGGGCCTAATTCCTGCACTCGTGATCGGAATTGCATTCGAATAGAAATTAATTTCGATGGCTAGAAATTTTCGGATGATGTCACTCGTTACCAAGCGAATCGAGTTTTTGTTTCAGTGTTGGAAAAAGGCAAATATATTTATATATAAATTCATTTCACAACACTGAATAAATTGTAAGCAAAAGCAGTGTTACCATATGTGAAGATTTATCTTATTTTTGAAGTTTTTAGACATGTTAAAACGACAAAAAAGATTTCTTATCTAAGGGCCTGTGCCAAACGGTAGCAAAGTACTAGTGTAAGTAAGTTTTTGACACTTCTGAGGTGAATAAAATTTCATTAGCCCTGGGGGCTAGTAGAAATTTTGACACAACAGGTAAATTTTTGACAAGATGCAATAAAAAGCATGGTATCATAAAATTTAAATCCACCGCCGTCGTTTCGAGCCGTCGCCCAAATACAAAGATTTTTACGTCTTTTAAGTTTAATTAAACTGTGAAAAAATCATTGTTTATTTTAGTTTGCGAAAAATTTTGCATCATATATACAATATAATATAATTTTTTGCTACAAGAATATTGTTTTATATAAAAATGTCCTCTTAAAAATTTGTTGGTAGCCGGCGGCTTGTAGTCAGGCGAAGCAAAACCGCCACCGCAGCAATTGTTTCATCAGCTTCTTTCTATGCTCAAGCGAATTTGTCAAAATTTTACATTGTCAAAAAAGATATCATTTGGCACAGCAGAAAAATGAAATTTTTTCCCCACAGGCAAATATTTTTTTACCATAGTACTTTTCTACCGTTTGACACACGCCCTAAAAATAAGATTTTTTAAAATTTTACTTTTGGTACTTTTAATATATTATTGAGAGATTTTTTGACTAAACTAACTACTTACAAATTTTCTGATTTGATAATGAATGATAATGATCGTACACATATTCTATACAGTAAATATTTTGTGTTATTTGGGTTTACTTTTAATAGTTCACAAGATTCAATAAAATAACATAAAAGATTTTTGGTAACAAAAAAAGATTTTTTTTGCTCGACTTGAAGATTTTTGAAAAATAGATATGGCAACACTGAGTAAAAGTATATGTTTGTATATACATATGCATGTGTGCAAAAACATATGTATGTACGTACATACACACGTATATGCAGAAAAAAGAAACGAATATACATAAATGTTATTTTCATTTTGATTTAATTAATAACTTAATAATAATAAATTAGTGTAAAGTTAGAGAATAGAGCACTAGCTACATTTTCGATTCTTTTATTGGTTGACCAGAAGCAGTTAATTTGTTATTTAGATGCTCCCAGAGTTGGTTGATTTTTATTATATTTTATTTAATTATTTGCCAAGTCAGTGTGTTTTGTTATATTTGAAGTCAACTAGAAATTTTTTTATTTGTATTTTTATTATACATACATTTGTGCATTCATTCATTTATAAATAAATAAGTCAAATATTGAACATACATTTTCCTTTTCTCCGCTTTTTCTATGTTAAACATGATTTCGAATGCCTTTTTGCTTGCGAGTAAAAACACGAATGGTTGCATTCGAATGTATGCACGTTATCGTATGCTGTCATTAGAAATTTCGATATGTGTTATTCGAAACCGAATGCGAAAATCCCAAAAGTTAAAAAACTCGAACATTCGAGTAATAACTCGCTCACAGTCGAATGCGAGAATTAGGCCCCAGTTTTCCGATATCTTGAATACATCTGGAGATATAGATGTGGTAATTTGCGTCATTTCCACAATTGTTGAATATTGTAAAGTCTGTTTTACGGCAATGGACCATTTTTTTTTTTATATGTGGCACATTTCCCACGTAAAAATATTAATATTTTTATTCGCAGCTGTTATAATGCATATTCTACTCAAAGAACGTTAATCAAAGCAAAGTACAAAAATTTAATTATTGTGAATGAAATTAATTGATATTTATTTTTTATTAATAAAATTTCTTTTATTTAATATATTCACCGTCTTTTATTTCTTCCTTTGTTTTTCCTCTTAAAGTCATGTTATATGAATAAACTGATATTTTCACTTTTTTATCTACTTAAATATATACAATAATGTAACCTACTTGAACAACTTGTTAGAAATGAACAATATTGTTGTTGTGATTGTGGGATGCGTTGAGAAAGGTTCTTGTAATTTTTTCTTTAAGTCCTAATAACTTTTCAAGTTGGATGTAAAAAATTTATCAACTTTAAGTTTGAATAAAAAACATATGTATCTATTACTTTTATTATTAAACAAAAAATTCTATCGTGTATTTTTATAAAAGTAATGAACTAAACATTCTTCATCGATTTTCTCGAAAACACATTTTTGTCCCATACATCAAAGCAGAAACAAACCGACGATTAGCTGATCTAAACTACTGTAGGCACTGTACCAAGGCGAATTGACACCAGGTGATCCCGATTCAGAAAATGGTGATCAGCTTTTAATTTTTCATGTGTCAAATCAAGCAAAACGTTTTGAAATTTTTTGGTAGCAGGAAATTTTTCATTAACAAATATACAAGTATTTTATGCAGAGTTGCAAATCGATGCCACCTGCTATGAGTTTGCCTTGCACCGTACCATAATACATAATGTTCATTGGATATTAGGTATGTTCCTTTACTTTACTAGCGTAAATGAGCAACAAGAGAATAAACAGAAATTTCGCGAAATTGTTCTCACCTTGACATTAATGGAATCAACAGCCTTTTAATGCCACAGTAGGAAATACACTTGCTAAAGCTTGCAAAGACACCAAATATGTGTGTATGTATAAATTTTTGACTTACATGTTCGCTTTTTAGAAGAAAAAAAAATTGTGGTCACATTGTTCCCCAAATGTTCGCTTCGTCTGACAGTACCCTAAGATATTTGATTTAATATAATTTGCTTTGACATTATTATTTAATATTAAATTTATTTAATCATATATTTCCTTTTTTTTTGTTCCATTCTAGGTTATGTGTTCCTAATATCAAATTGCATCCAAAGAGTAAATATAATTTTTAATTAAAATTAATCAAGAAAGCGTTAAGAAATTGTCTACACAAAAATGAAATACTTTGGTGGTATTGAAGGGTAAGTTTTTGACATTTCAATTTACTTAAATTTACATAACTCGCTCTTAGCAATAACTAAGTAAAGTTTTAATTGTGCCTCTTTCAGTTGAAATTCGCCCACATTTTTTTTAGTTAAATTCATAAATTCATTGTTATGTACAATTCGTAAAACGTAATTATGAAATAAATATTTTAAATTGTTTATAATTCAGTTTCCTATTAATTGTGAAGTTTATTGACTTTTATTAAATAACAAATACATAGTTCAGTGGTCTGTACTAGGCGTTTAATAAATACAACAAGTATAAAATACGTAACTACATATGTATCTACATACTTTTGAAAAATTGCCAAATCGCACATTTTAAAGGTGAAGGTTTTTTACTGCATTTTTAAATAAAAAAAACTTAGATGCGACTGGTTATATGTACACATAAATAAACATATGCATGTATTAGAGATGGGCGCGTGGCACGAACACGCGCGACTCAACACGAAGTGTTTGTGACAACAAATCGTATTTCGTGCGTGGTTGTGTCGTTTCATGTTGAGCAAAATTTACACGATAAGACACGAAACGATTTTAGGTGTAAAATATTTATTTCCAATAACTTCATAGCTCCGTCATTTTTAGACTAATTTCAAAAATTCTTTTTTTGTCTAAACGCATGTAACTTTCATTTGGTCACATTGTCAAAAAAAGTGGGCGGGAACAGGACCATTATACTTGTTCCTTTAATTTTATGTAGTTTTACATATCGAGTTGCTGCGAAAGTTAGCTCCTGTAATGAAAATTTCCAACTTTATATTATATTGGAAGAGCTTCTACTTAACCGATTCATTCGAAACTTGGCACATGCTCTAATCTCTAAAAAAATTCCACGATATTGCTCTTAAAAAAATTTGGGCTGGAAAACGTCCATTAAAGTTTAGAATAAAATTATATGCAATTCTACAATACGCACAAAACTTGGCAAACAGTTTGGGCGCTTGAAATGGCGATGCCCATTAAAATCTATATATTATATTTCACTTGCTTTTATTTGGCCGACTCTAACGAAACTTGAGCTCTGAAAGTGGTGATATCTTGTATTTACAAAAATGGGAGTGACTATACCCGTGAAATTTTAAACTTGGCATTAAAAACCGTCTTAAAAATAAGCACTAAAAAATTAAAAACAATTTAGATTCAGTTAAATAAAATATTTTTATATACGTTACCTGTAGTGCTATTCGAAGTCGGTGACAAAGGTAATGATAAACAAGCGCCTAACTGCCTTATTCATAAGAAATAATTTTGGTTTATAAAAGGTTCATAAGACAAATTTTTTTATGAAAAACTGTTTTATAAAGCTCTTCTAAAACTAAAATATTTTTATGAATAAGGTCCTAAATGTGTAAATGTAGAATTTGCTAGCCTAAGTAACGCACATAAAAATGTGTTACTTAACTGAATCTAAATTATTTTTAACTGTTTAGTGCTTATTTTTTTAAAACTTTATTTACTATATTTTTTACAATTAAAGTAAAACAGTACACAACATCAAATTTATTTACGCTCATCTAATGAAATTAAAGAGCAGAAATACTTTCACTCGAAAAGAACTCCTGGGCTTTGACAAAATAGAATTTAAAATGTTAAAACGATAGCCGTCGCTGCCGTTTACTTCGAAAAAGATTCATTGCCTGAGTGTTACTTCTCTTCATTAAAAAAAATATAAATTTTGCATATCAGCATTGAATTTTCAATATTATTAATTCAATACAATTGAAATTTATTAAATGTACAAAATATGTATGTTTAACTTGTAGCATAAGCCTCTTTTCTACCATAAATGTTTAATTAATTTCAATTAAAATATTTTTCACATTCATACATACATATCGTCACCTAAAACCCTTTTACTTTTTTACAAGAGAATCAAAAAACCTTATAAATGTAAGACTATTTATTTGTTAGGTGCCAAACTGAATAATGAATAAAATCGGTATTTTCAAACATATGTGTATGTGAGCAAAATTCTAATTAATTTTAATTAAAAATGAATTAATTAATTTAAGATGTATTTTGGTTAATCACATCATAATCAATCAAAAATCTATTTTGAATTTTTTTTTTTGGTTGTTATGGCCTTTTCGATTTTAGGTGGCGATATGTACACTCTGTACATATGTTCAGAGTGGCCGTTATTTATTTATTTTTTGATTTCTTATATTCTCTCTCCCTACAAAAAAATTTCTTAGCGATAAGTTGTGTTTTAGGGGGTGCGCCCGCCCCTCAAAGTTGGCCTTCAATCCCATTTTCAATGTAATTTGTTTGCATATCTTTAAAAAAAAAAACATTTTACAAGAATATGATATATGGCAATATTCTAGCTCTTCTAGTCTTCAATATTATTCTCAAAGAAAGTTTTTTGCAAAAATTAATATTTTAGGAAATAATGAAGAAAATAACCAACAAAATACCAAAAATTATATATACCAAAATTATATTTATATGAAAAATATTTATGTATATTAAGCATGTACAATAAGAGCTTATATCTATTAAATTATTTCATACAAAAAACACAACTTATCTCTGTGAAATTTTTTGGTATTTTTTTTACATAAAACTGAACCGATATGTTAAAAACGCGATTTCGAAAAAATTGAGATACGCCCTTTTTATATTAACCCATCCATATGTACTTTTACAACAAAAATTAAATAAAATTATCTACATTATTGGAAATCAAATTTTATTGGCCGTTCAAAGACCACATTTATTTATACACGAGACCTTTCAATGCAATAAACGTTTCATAAAATTTCCTTTTGCTGATAAGAACTGTAGAGTAGGTATCAAGCGTGATAGTAAAACTGGCATGACTTCAATTTTCGGGGAATTTTAATGAAAAAAAAAGTTGGTGAAAATAAGACTCTACATGAATGGAAATTTTCTTGTGTTAATTAATTCTGAGAGATTTTGTTCTCTTATTTTTATTAATTTTAAGACCAAAGTTTATACCCTATAAGTATATATATGTAACTGCAGTTTCAATGTTCTTCAGTTTGAACTGCATGTCTTGAAAATTGTGTGCTAATATCATCTGCATACCCCAAATCCTCAAGACGACGATTTAAAATTTAAATTCCTGTTCATGCCTCTGGGCTTGTCATGATACTGTTGGTGTTAACGGGCAACACTGACGAACACCTAGGCTTACACATACAACATACATATTTACTACATACACACATAAACAGCAAGCATGTCAGTTATAATAATTTGATACCAAATGTTGAAATTTTTAAAGTGTTTCTAAACAATTTAGATTGACTATTCTGAGTGATAGATAGACAAAAAGTTGTCGAATTTTGGAAACTAGTATGCAATGATTTTTTTTTATTGCATCATAAATATGTTCAACAATTTTTTATAACAATTTCAAGCATTTCAATAGTTTGTAATAAAAAAAAACTTATCGATTGTTATTAAGTATATGAGACCATAAATAATATACACTATCAACTGATAATTTTATGATCTGTTTATAAAGATTTTTAGAAAATCAATAGCATATGACTTCTTTCCCACAAGATTTTTTTAATGTAATGATAAGTATAAAAATATTAAGTGAATGACGAATAATTTTGTAAAACATCTTAATCCGCTTTATTTAAGTTTAGTGGTACTTTTCTGTCCCCTTTTTCGAAGCATACAAAACAGAGCCACATGAAGTTGAATTATACGGTTTAAAATGTTCCACAAAACGTTCTTCATAAGATTTTACATGAAGATGCTGAACTCATGTTATGACTAAGATCACCATTCATCTTTAATTTTTTAATTTAAATTTTTTATTACCGGTTCAAACGAAAACTTTCAATACATTTATATATTTTTTGGGATCATCTGCCAGAATCAAAACTGTCAATCACTGTCGAACAATGTTATAATGTGGCTCGATATTGAATTCCACAATCTCAAACTGAAAAAATGTGATCAAATCAGCTCGTTCTCAAAAGCGTCGATTAGACCTCAGTATCTAACTATAGTTAGTTTATTAGTTTATTTGCCGTGTTCAAACTTCCAGATTCACTCAAAAACCCGACTAGATCTCGTGATATTCTGCTTATCAAAAAACACGATAATTGATTGGTTGTTTGGTTTACGTGGCTGCTCGCTTCACGCAAGCATTCAACTATAATATAGATGGCTCCTTTTTGAAACAAAAACCACTCCACTCATCGGTATCAACCTATCCCAGTACTCGGATACGGTGGTCGATACTAGATCCCACCCGTCGCATTGAGATATCTGATAAGGTCACTCAAACCATAAATCTCAAAGGTTGTCTAGTACATGACTGCATAAAAACTTGTTTCCCGAGAGATGCGAATCTGGACGTTCGCGAAGAAAGTTTCTTCTTTGCTTTATTCTCGACAACTTTGACGGAACTAATTATAGGACAGGCATATCCTACTAGCATGTCTGCCGATCGTCCAGTGCCCCGTAACGACTGCGACGATTGTCGAGATGTCCCTACAGTTTCTAATTGTTAATTGTATTGAGCGCCTATCAAATTGAGATTTCGTAAAATTTGTTAATGCCTTCATGTTTTTAGTTTTAATAATTGCTGAGTGTTTTTTAATTCCGATATAACTTATAAAAGGGTTAACTGTCAAACGAAGCTTTCATCTGTCTCTTCTTTCACCGCCTGTCTTCTCTATCAATATCCCTTCCCTAAAGAAGGTAACACCACCATAGTAGTTGGCATTCATTGCCAGACGATTTTTTATCACAAAATTGTGTTCAGGGATAAGGCTCATTTTTGGCTGAAAGGTTTTCCTAATAAACAAAATTGTCGCATATGTATTGAAACCAATCAATCCACAGCAGACCACACAGACTTCATTATATCCAGAAAAATTAAGATAAACTTAATTTTTATGTATGAGTGCCGCTGTGGTCGAGTGGGTAATGTGCACGTCTGTCATGCCTGAGACTGTCAGTTCGAATTTAAAAAAATCTCTGCTTAAAAATAAAATATAATTGCATTTGTAGCAACAAAAAAAATTTATAAGTTTTCATTTCTACAGTTAAATGTCGGAATGACATTTATACTTATATTAATTTATATTATTCTGTACTGAATATGTCCCCATAAGAGGCATTTCACACTATGCCTTTTGAGCCTGCCTTGTATTGACAGTTTTCTTTTAAGCCCACTACGAAAAGTCACGCACATTTACATTAAGCCTTTTTTATTCATGACTTTTTGGCATTTACATATATACACGCTTAATTCTGAGAGTACAAGAAAGAAAAAGAGAAATGTCACAAATCCCCTCGAATTTTAATTTCGTGCCTTTTGTTTTACCTCGCAAGCTTCTCACCCCCTATCTCTAATAAACTAAAAAAACCTGCCTGCACAGGCAAGCAGAAAATGCACAGTGACAAAGTATTAATTAACCCCATTCCAGGCCATCCCCATGAAAAAGTGACTGACCCGATGCATAGGAAGTGCTAGAACTCGGACTAGTCCCTATCACTTGGGGAGCCATCACGTTACTAGTCTTGTGTCAGTTCCAATTCCTGCAGGGTATTTCTTCAAAAATTAAGCCGGAACTCGTATTATGGTCAATAAAGATCGTTACTCCACGACTAATCAGTGATTTTGAAATTGAAAATGTGGATGACATTGACAACATGGTGGCCGTATGGCACCCTGAATCATCGACTTGATGAAGTCAAGATTTGGCAACACCTCTCGGCTATTTGCTGCAGGGTCCTGTGAAGTCAAACAAACAAATTGATGCCTTGGCGGGCAACATTGTCTGCGCTATTCGTGATATTTGGCCAGCAAGGCTCACAAAAGTCGCCCCAAATTGGACGGCCAGAATGTGCTGCATCATTAGCAGCCATATGCCCGAAATCATTTCCAAATATTAATGCCCTGTATTTGTCTTTCGAATAAAAAAGTGTTTTGGGTTATAATTTAATTGTTTGTGCAATTTTTTTACAAACTAAAATTCTATCGAGCTTAAAAAACACGTAACGATGTATCGCTCGTTACCTTAATATAGAAACGACCTAATTAATTTTTTTTTCAAATCGTGTCATATGCATATTTCTATAGATTAGAAGCTCATTTATCGAAGCATGCAAAAACCTCAATTTGGAAAAAAAATAATGAGTTAGGGCGTTTCTATATTAAGGTAACGATATGTAAGTTACATATCGTCGCCTTTCTTCTTAAAACACGTAAGCGCCAACGACTCATTTTTCAGAAAACGAAAAAACTTAATATCTTTGTAAATATGTGTTTTTTAAAAAAGTTTGTTTTACAAAACATGTCTTTGCGACCCTGTGGAGGGTGTAAAAAAATTTTTTTATTTTTTATTTTCAACTTTAGATATGAAAGTCATTCGTTTTTCATGCAAATGACATTTTGTACGGCGCTTACGAGGTTTTGGAAATGGCTTTAATTTTTGTTTTTTTTTCTATCGCAAAAACCAAAAAAGTCAATTTTGAAAAAATGGCGCTTACGTGGTTTGAGAAGAAAGACGACGATATGTGTTTGTATATAGAAATTCCTCTGGCAAATCTTAGTTTTTATTTCTACTAAAGAACACCCTTGTTTATACAATCACTCACATTAACATTTATCACGCCGTTTGCATTTTTCAACAATTTAAAAAATTTTATATTCTAAATTAAACTTTTTTACACCCAAGAGGTGCGACTCATTCACGTTTAATTATATGCACCGAGGATGGTGAATGTATTGCTAATACAACTGGACTGGGTACAAATCACTGGATGGTTGGCATACCCGAATGTGCTCGACGTATAGCCGATATGATAGAGCGTGCCAAAAGTGATGCGGATATACCACAAGAGACGCGCTTAGCAAGTTTAGGTTTAAGTTTAAGCGGCTGCGAACAGGTAAGAAAATAAGTAAAATATAGTCATATACATCCCACTTGTTCCTCCAAAAGGGGTCAACTCAAAATTTTGCAATTTTCACTTCCCAAAGAAAACTATATACAGTGGCCACTGTAAAAATCTTACAAGATTTTCTCTAATCTTTGGCAAAAAAAATGCAGTTGCATGCTTCTTTGTGATATGATAGCATATTAAAAAAGTTATTTGCCTCCACACTGAACCATAAAAGCATTCTTAAAACAAGAATTTTGCGTTTTCGTTTTAAAAATGTAGCATTTTAAAAACAAATTGTTAAAAGAAGAATGTTTCCTATAACATTAATATATAACATTCTTATTTTTATAACGAATCAGTTTTAAAACAAAAATGTGTTTTCGTTTTAAAAATGCAGCAAATTTGAAATCATAATGAAAAAGAAATGTGAAGTTTTTAAAATAAAGGAAATTATAATTTTCAGCGAGTAACATTTTATAATTGTGTCGTGTTAAAAAAAGAGAATTAATTTATTATTATGAACAAATGTATATATTAATGTCCATTACCCTGTATGATCCTGGAGCACAAAAAAAATCGTCATAACCCAAATGAAAATTCGTCCCATTAGCGGTTTGGACTACAGTCGAATATCGAAAATTTTTCACAATAAGGGCATTTTGATTCCAAAAAAATAATTAATATTTTTAATTTTAAAACGAAAATTCTATATTATTAATTTAAAACGTTTCATTCCTAATTTAAAAACTCTCCATTATTAATTTAGCACGCTTCATTCTTAATTAAAAATGCTTCATTATTAATTTAAGACCTTTATTTCTTAACTTTATAATTGTAAATTATTAATTCAAACGGTTAATTTTTAATATAAAAATAATAAGTTTTAAAATAAAAATGTTTCATTATAACTTCAAGAATATTTTATTCTTAACTCAAAAACATAATCCTTTAATTTGAGTATGTTCAACTTTATATCAAGGTTGTTGTCTTTTTCAAACAAAAAATATTCTTTTTTGATATCAAAATATTTTTAATTTTTAAAACAAGAATGAACATTTTTAAAATAAAAGAAAACAAACTAAGTTCTATTTCATAAAGGTTACGTTCTTAAAATCAAATTGTTTTTTCTTAATTTTAAAACTTATTTTTTTGGGTGTACTGAGGATTTGTAAGTTTTGAGTTGACTCCTTTAAAGCAGAGTCAGGCACACACATACATCTTTATATTTATTATGTATGTATTAATGATAATATGAAAGAGTTGTGTTGAGTTGAGTTGTGTTTAAGTACGTGTAAGTCTTAGTTTACACTATGCAAGTCTCATTGCTAAGCTGATTAGTTTGTTAGGAGAGAGACGTGGGGAACAGAAACGTTTTTTCCCTCGTCTCTCTCTCTCTCTCTCTCTTACAAACTAATCGACTTAGCAATAAGACTTGCATAGTGTAAACTAGGACTAAATAAGAGCATAACGAAGTGCCCACGGGCGGCCTTTTGCTTGTCTCTGCTTTAGAGGAAGAAGTGCGATATATATGTACAAACATATAGCTCACTTACTTCAATAGTGGCACAACTCAAAAAAACCAGTTTTGCAGAAAACGCGTTTTAAGTTTACAATTTGCATACAACTCAATGGAGAAATGAAAAAAATTCTTCTCTCAGGAGGTGATGGTACAAGCAATTTATATGAAATTTTTACACGAGATAAAATACGAAATGCCGCATCTTTCTGCATTATTAACTCAAAAAACTCATTTTTTGAGTTATGCCACTATTGAAGTAAATGAGCCATATCTATACACATACATATATGTATGTGTATATATTTCTTATTTTTATTAAATTAACATGCTATTTACTTTCAACATCATGCTCTAACAATCCACAAAGGAAGCCACAAATCGTGAATTGGAAATGGAATTACGCAATTCTTTTCCTGATATAGCCGACCATTATTGTGTATGCAGCGATACAATGGGTAGTATTGCTACCGCTTCGCCTAGTGGTGGTATGGTTCTTATCTCAGGCACAGGATCAAATGCATTACTGATGAATCCCGATGGTACTTCACATACATGCGGTGGCTGGGGTCATTTCTTGGGAGATGAAGGAAGTGGTGAGTTTTTGCGGTTCTTTAAAACATATGTAAATCTTCTTGCTTAAATTTCAAGACACATTAAATTAAATCAATTCATTACATAATATTAATCGAGTTGCTTCGGGAAATTATCTTTTGAAGCTATATTTAAATAATTTAAAGTAATACATTCGGCCATATTGGGTATTATTATTAGCTTAGCGTCCAAGTCCAGTTTCTGCAAAAATTTATCTATGTATGAAAAGAATTATCATTACGTCTGTATCACCTATGCCTAATTAAATTTAATAATTAATATATTTCATTTTTATTCATTAACCCATGACCGTGAATTTGGGTATTACTGTTACGCACTCACACCTCTGACAATTGTGATAGAACTGCTGCTAAGCAAAAAGTCATTATCAACCGCAGACAGTGACTGTCTACGCAGAAAAAAATATTCCTGTAATAAAACAACTTTAATTGAAAATAAACCCAAAACTCAATTTAAATCAATTAAACTTTGTAAATAATTAAAATTTTAAACAA
Source organism: Tachina grossa (assembly GCA_949987645.1). NCBI lineage: Eukaryota > Metazoa > Arthropoda > Insecta > Diptera > Tachinidae > Tachina > Tachina grossa. Next base: position 157,646,755 of record OX465274.1, on the reverse strand, counting down.
AAGTTTAATTGGCCTTCCTTGGAAGGACACTTATCCCTACTCGCGCAAACTTCTGATGTGATGAATAAATCGTATAAGTTTGACAAAATGTTAGATTAGAAGGTTGCTGGTAAGAATGAGAGTCCAGACCACTTGGGTCCAATATAATGATCCCTTTGTGCTACCTGTAAATTTGGAAGAAAATAGAGAAGAGAAATGGGAGAACAGTGAAAAAATCAGGTGTAGAATGGAATATAGTATATTGACGGAGTTTATTAGTTCTAAAACGACGGAAGGTTTTGTTGTGGGAGTTGTAGGACCGAGTCTTTGGGAAATATGCCGAGCATATTTCAAGCAGAAGCTTATGCCATTGAAAGATGCACACAATTTAGTATTGACAGGGGCTACCGTGGAAGAACATTAGCCATCTTCTCACATAGTCAGGCTGCCATCAAAGCACTCTGTTCATATGCGTTTACCTCTCAGTTAATTTGTGAATGTAGCAAAGATCTAAATCAGCTAAGCAGCACTAATAAGATCACACTCTGCTGGATTCCCGGACATGTCGCAGTATAAGGAAACGAAAATGCAGACAAACTGTCCAGGAGGGGAGCTAGCATACCCATGGTCAAACCAAATCAGTTTTATGGACTTGGATTAGCTAAAATCTGGGAAGATGTATCGAGGCAGATCGAGAATATCGGGGAACACCTTTGGTCCAATCTCCCTGGATGGAGACATACAAAGCCAAACTAAATTCTTTTAAAGCTCTCAAGTCTTTTAGTAAAAATAATCTAAGAATGCCCACAGGCCACAGCAGTCAACAACCAGTGCAGATTCTCTGATTATGATGATTCCAGATCACACTCTGAGTGACTATGAAGCGTTATGCTACAGAAGATACAGCCAATTAGGTGCGCAACTGTCGGAGAATCGGGAACTACATTGCTAGAACCAATGGCAATCTTGGGATTCCTTAGGAGAATAGGGTTAGACGAGGTGCTCTAAGACCAGGCAAGCAATACAATATATCTTTTTCGGTCGCAGTATTCTGTGCTGCTCGTACAATTTAATCTTTCTTATTCCAGTTGGGGCTTGTGTAACCGTTGTGGAAAACAACTGACTCCAGTTGGCAGGTTTATGTTATTTTCTAGACCTCAGAGAACGGAAACAGATTGTCAGGAGCACAAAATTGTTCTCGAGAGGGAGTAAACAAGTCCCAATTTCTACAACTGTAATAAGGGTGAATAATTCATTCATTCATTCGATGTGTTATGCAGTGACATGCAAATGTGTTAAGTCTGCAAAAGACACTACGAAGCAAAAGTAAAATTTAAACAATTAAGAATTTAATATAATATTAATAAACAATACATGAGAAATGGTTAACCATGAAGGCCATTCCTGCAACTTTCCGCTAGGTTAGATTAGGTAAGGGTGGCAGTCAGAATCCCGGACTCACTTAGGCCGTTTTGGTCCCTTGTGATACCACGGAGGCTCTGCTTATGCGAAGTCCCCACCGTCGAACCAACCAGAGCTCAATATAAAGCTACTAATACGTTGCATTTCAATACTGGCGACGTCAGAAAGAACTCGAAATACCAGAGCGCCCATTGTGGTCATTCTCTTTCTTGCAAGTCCAGGACAGTGACACAGAAAATGTTCTACACTTTCCTCTTCATCAATATCTTGTGTTCGACCTTGAACCTTTGTGCATGCCTACCTATGAGGCAGTGTCCGGTTGGCACAGGCGCTGGAATTGAGATTTGTGTCCTATTTCTTAGAATCAAAGAACCTGTATTTTTTCTATTTAGATGAGTCCATAACTGCCTTTTGATCATGCGGTCATTTCTTGAAACCCACCTTCTATTTGTTTCATCTTCTGTCTTGCGCCAAAATCGGAGTTTGCAAGAGAGTAGGGCTAAGTAAACCCACATATTCCAAATCCGGTGGAACCTGTAAGGTTGTCCCAGTTCTAACAAGCTCATCAGCCCTGATGTACCCCTGAAAACCTCTATGCCCCGGGATCCAGATGATCCTAATATCAAACTGCTCTGCCATCTCGCTTAGAGATGATCGGCAGTCGAGGGCTGTTGTTCTTAGAAGCGGGGATTCAAGGGTCATAAAAGCTGCTCGACTACCAGTGTATATGTTATTCAAATTCGATGAAGTGACATTCACTTTCAACCAATCCTCAACTTTTTTTATAGCAAGGATCTCTGCCTGGTAGACACTGCAGTGATCCGGAAGTCGCTTTGCAATACGAAGACCTAAAGCCCCTGAAAAGACTCCATAACCCACACCTTCTTATGTTTTGGAACCGTACGTATAAAAATCAACACCTTTTCGTCTGCCTGGAGTTCCATTCATCCACAATTCTGTGGATGGTATCCAGGTTTTATAAAGACTTTCCGCTAAGCACAATTCAAAAATGATCGAAAACGTATGCGCCAGCCATCACTTCATCTTTCTGATACGCAGTTTTTCTACTCTACAAAAATAACTAGACCTACGAAATGTATTTAACAAAACCTTTGGAATTGTAAAAAAAGAATGCCTCAGCAATTTTTTATTTTTTATTTAACCGGTTTTCATCAAATTTGCAGCATTCAAGGCAGTTTTTTAAATTAAAAAATGGACATTAACCGAATAAATCGATTTTACAAGGAGTTTTGGAGTTATTAAAATTTTCGACAGCATAAAATAACGTTTATTTTATAACATAAAATAACGTTTGCCTATTAAGCTAAAGAAGTGTTATGTACACATTCTCATAAGTTGTCATATAATTTTATTTAAGAGCGAATGATCAAAATCTTTAATATGTAAATACACATATAAAAATGTAATTCGAGCCATAAAAGATTCAAATTGAATAATTGATGACTCAACCGATACTTTCCAATTAGTATTTGCGCAAATACAAACTACATATTTTGGCTTCCTCAAAATACGAATTGTAACCTGATTAAATCAAACAAGGAAACAAAAATCAGTTCGAACAGAAAATAAAAACTAACAAATATGAATAGCAGCTATTGGGATGCAGCAAAATTAAAATATAATTACATACATACTTAAAGTAGCAAACTAGAAAAGTTAAGTAATAACAAAAATCAAAAGACTTGTGCATGATTAATAAAAGCAAATGATAATGGTGATGTTAAATTTGAGCTTTCATTGAAAGAAATTTTCCAACAAATTTTGATACGATAAATCAAAAAATTCACGTATTCCATTTGCACTGATACATTTTTACATAATTCTTAAGATACCACACGCAGTGAACGCTGATGCAAAAATCATGTTGTTCAGTTCTGCTAGTGTTAGTCATGTGATGTAATTTGTTCCTTAAAAATTATCACATGTAAAATTTGGCTTCTTCATAAATATGAGCTTTTACCTAATTACTCGTAAATCAAACAACCAAATATTCGAACAGAAATTAAAAAATATAAAACTTAGTTTAAGTTTAAAATTGAATCAACTGAAAGCCGAAAGTAAAAATCAAAAATTTGTAAACTTTATGAAATTCCTTTTTTCTTCTTCTTATAGCCTGGTATATTTCCCATCGTGCGATGAAGATAGTGTTTGATGACGTGGATAATACTTTCAAAGCACCACATCCTATCGATACTACTTGGAAACTAATTCAAGATCATTTCAATATCCAGACACGTCTCGATCTGCTGCCTCACTGTTATGCCAAATTCGATAAACCATTTTTTGCTAGCTTTTGCAAAAAGCTCTCTCATGCCGCCGAACAGGGTGATGCATTAGCGAAATTTCTTTTCCATGAGGCTGGTGTTCATATCGCAACTCATATTAAGGCTTTGGTGCCAAAAGTTCACAACGATTTGGTGAAAAAAGGTGATTTAAAAGTTGTATGCGTTGGTTCAGTCTGGATAAGTTGGCCGCTGCTACGGGACGGCTTCTTGGAACAAATAGAAAGTACACACATACCATTTGGCCTTAAGTTGATACGTATTACGAAATGCATGGCCTATGGTGCCTGTTACTTGGGAGCTGATAGTATTAAACTTCCTTTGCCACGTAATTATTCAAACAATTACAAAGTTATGTATCACTATGAAAAGGGTTTGACAAATGGCAACATCAAGTCGAATGACAATAACACAATTACCGGCAAATGAAACTCAAAGAAAAAAACATTTGAAATCAAGACGCTACAAAACGTTCCATTTATTTAAAAACAAATCTATTTAATACAAATATTACAAAAATTTTGTATTTGTTTTCTCGTACATATAATCCACAAATCTTCCATTTTGGCTACTTTATTTTTTTATTATTGCCTTGATTAAAAATTGAATTGTATACATATTATATTAGACATATTAATAGATTTATCTTTTTTAAAAATATACAAGTTCATACATAAAAAATTGTTGCAACAAGCAAAAAAACCTCTTGAAAATGTAGTTAATTTTTTTTTTTTTTTTTTTTTTTTTGCAATAAGTGCACTTATTAAGATTTGTCATCAACCTTTCCACTTCCGGATACACGGCAATTAACTAAACCCCTGTTTGAACAACCCCGATGGTCTAGTGTGAGTGGAAAATATATGAGAAAAGCACTAATATTTTTGAGTGACTCTCATACTCTCTCAAAAATATATTTACGTACTGCCAGTTTATAGAAGACAAGTAAAAAATGTTCGTCTAATTACAAAATCAAACTTTTTGCAAAATAAAATATGTTTGAAAGTTTACATCTGGATGGTCTGTTATTTAAATAGGGTTGAAGTTTCATCTCTAAACTAACTAATCCTTGTGTTCAGAACTTTTGTCTAAAATTTTACGAGGAATATTTTAATACTTTAATTCTTCCCTTTGCAAAATGGGAACGTGACGGGTTCAAATATTCTGCGAAACCATATTGGGTTCTATGAACGGGTAAATTATTAAATGTATGTAATATTTATAGTTATACATATATGTACATATGTACATATCTATCTGTATACATATGTGACATGGAAAGCTGAAAGGGACATATGCTCAGAAAATAATTTTTGGGAAAAAGGACTTTGAAGTTAACAAGTTGATTTTGATGCGCTGAAAGCTTTTATGTCTTGAAACCCGGGATTTTCGGGCTCGTTGATTACGAATCTGGTATAAGATTTTTAAAATACAAATTCAATATGGCGGACTATTTTTGTAATGTTATTGGTTTTGCTTGAAACTCGCCACCAGAGTAGCAAGCCGTAACGGCGCGGCTGGCGGCTAGCTGCTCAGCCGTTTTTTTTTAACAAGCCGAGCCGCCGCCGAACCACTCGGCTTATTGGCGGCTTAGTACTCAGCCGATATTTAGTCTTTTATTTTTTATACTTTTTGAATTATTTTTAATATTGCGTCTACTCCACTTGCTTATAGTTTTTATTTTTATTTCGTATTGAATATGATAGCGAGTCCCTGAAAAATGGTTGACTTTGCTTCCACATAGAGAGAATGTGTATATGAACGGTAAGTCCCGGTTCACACACTTCAACTTTTGTTGATCAACTCGTAGCTCAGTTGTAAGACAGACGGAGGAAGAAGTACAAATATCTTTTTTTTCTTACAGCTGTGTATGAACCGGGACTAACGTAGCTGCGACAACACTTACGTTCTCTATTGGAGTCCCTTCACAAATCCATGAACGTTTACATAGACTTTTTTGTTGCAGCAGTCAGGCGACTTTTTATAATTATTTGATCGTTCATCCGTAGCAGTGTTGCAATAAATGAAATTTATGTATAGTCTAGTTTCTATGGTTTAACAAATTATTTACGAAGTTATTTTTATTGGCATTTAGGACATCAATTACTGCAATATTCAAACTATTGCAATATAAATAATGTTACAACATGGTGATTCAATAATTCACGTACTTTTCTAGAAACAAACTGGGTTCAAAAAATTATTTTATATACTTAAACAAATCGGCGTTAAGCCGTTCAGCCGCCGCCGCCGCCGCCGAAAATATTTGTCTTTCAGCCGCCGCCGAAATTTTTTGGTCGGCTTGCTACTCTGCTCGCCACTTAGTGGTTTTCATGCTCGCTAATTACGAATCTGGTATTTATAAGATTTTAAAAATTCAAAATGGCGGATCCAATATCAATTTCAGAAAATTTTGTCGCACCGGATTCTTTTTTTCTTATTTTTTATTTAAAGCGTATTTTGAAACTAATGCAATTAAAAGGCTGCAGTTCGCTGCATTAGAATGAGCGTGTTGTCTACTATAAGAATCACCAAAAAAGTAAAAATCGATTTTTTCGTGATTGGCGTATTACGAGTTCGAATACCTCAATTTTGTGCTAGATTAAAAAAAATCATTTTCTTTAATCTATTACAGCGAAGTCGAAAAACGCCAACCATAAGGGAGAACATATGAGTAGTTTATTTTGAAAGTGTCACAAGTCATTTTAGTTTTAAAGTCGATATATATAAGGATTTGCGTTTTAACACATTTAAAATTATTAAAGCTAGCTTTTTTGAGAAGATTTATTTAAAGGGCTCCAAAATTTTAAAGTAATAGAATGTTAGTGCAATTAAAATTCGACTTTCACGCGTTGTATACAAAATGACAGCTAGTGTTGTCAGCAAAGGCTTCAAATTTTACAACTAAAAAAACCTGAAAAGCGTGTTGTGTAACTTTCCATTTGTATAGCGTAAAACGTTTAACAAGCCAGAAAAGCGTTGCCGCGTAACGGGTGGTATGTACTTCCACCTTTAAAGTTCGTCTTTTTCAAGTGACAGATAAATTGAAATACATGGTTTCTTATGAGGTAGGATACTTTCAGAATGTGTCCGTCAACGCAAACTACAAAAATTTGTCAACTTTTTGTGCACGTTGAGTAGTTTGACAGCTATTGGTTGATTTTTTTTAGTATGTTCTGATTTAGGTTTTTATGTTTTGTGGCAGCAAAAATTATACAAAACAAAAAAAATAAATGAAACAAATGAAAAAAGCTAAATTTAATAAAGAAAACCAACCTATTACGAAAAGTGAATAAAAAATGCATTTTCAATTTAACCGACTTCAAAAAAAAGGAGGAGGTTAATTCGTCTCTATTTTTTTTAGGTGTGGATCTTCATAACTCAGTACATTTTGGACCGATTTTAAAATTGTTTTCGTTGTCTGAGAGGGTATAGATTCCCGTTGGCCCCATTGTAAAAAAAAAGTGGGAACACGACCACAATTTTTTATATAATTTTATGATATTCTACTTATTTGATTGCTGCGAAACCTATAAAACACCTTTAGTTCTTGTAATTACACAATTTCAAATTTGAAAAAATGGGCGTGACTACGCCCATTAAAATTTATTATAGTATTTTACGCAGTTCTACTTAACCGATTTTTACGAAACTTGCCTCACACCTTGAGCTCAAAAATAGACACAATCCTCGATTTAAAAAAATGGGCGGAATCACGCCCACTAAAATTTAATATTTTATCTTAAGTGGTTCTACTTTACCGATTTTTGCAAGACTTAGCATGTACCCTGAGCTCTGAAAAACACAATCTTGCACTTAAAAAATGGGCGGAGGCACGCCCATTAAAATTTAATTTTATATTTCACGTACTTCTTATCTTCTTCTATCAGATCTATGCATTGAAGTCGGTTTTTTTTGGCAGAAAGAATTATGTCTTAAAAATTTGTTGTAAAACCTAAAATATGTACATGTGTTTTTTGTTTTTTTTTAACAAACTTTCAAGTAAAAAGCAAATGCTTTTTTTTAATTCACTTTGCCCATTGAAGCTGTTCAAATGCTTCCGTCAATAAAGTACTGTGCCAACCTTTTCCTTCGTTGCATTGTCAGTTAAAAAATGCGAAGTTTAAGGTATGTCGGATTATATGTGCCTTGGCTTTAATGTATATAGTGCTATATGCACGTATTATATAAACTGTTGCTAATTTTGTGAAATTTTGTGGCTTACAAAGTGATACGAACTTTAGCCTCTTCAAATCATAAATATAGGCTGTTATTTTATATAAATTTAATTAGTAAAACTTCTCTCAGCAGTTCTCAGCATTTGTTTTTTTAAGTGAAAACAAAAATTATCATTATCTTGATTCTTTTCAAAAATTGATTTATGCCACTTTAAAAATCAACAGCTCATATGCACGGATACGTACATACACACATAAAAAGCAACATGCATATATCCATCTCAAGCAGTTTATTTTCCTTTCCGCTCCGCATCACAGTAAACAATTTAAGTAGCACTTGTTAAGTTTATTTTTATCAGTAGATTTTTTTCACACTCGTTTGTATGTACCATAGTTGTTTACATTATTATAATAATGTAAATAACTATCGGAGATACATTTTGAACTTTATTGATATTATTTATAGATTTTGTTGTCATCCACAAGCCACTAACATATGCATACAAGTGGGTGTGTAAGAAGCCATATATGTACTACTTAATATTTATGTCTACATCGCTGCTATTATTGTTTGTAGATAATTTTTTTACATTTTATAATACCTACTGTGCATATTTACTTCTACAAATAGAAAATAAACGAAATAGTGCGCAGCACAGTAGAGTACAATAAGGCGTGATTTTTGTACTTCAAATTTAATATGTACATATGTATGTATATATAAATATGTATCTTAAAAGAAAGATAAGTTATGGTGATCTGCATAATAATATAAAATGAAAAAAAATCAATTTTATTAAAAAAATTAAATTTTCATAAACTTCCAAGCAATTGTAAATTTTTCAAAATATTCACAAGATAAAGATGACTGACCTGTTCGTAAATACATCACTGCTCTGCATTTTAGAAGCACTCACTAAAGGATATTTAAAGTGCTATTTGCAGCGCAGTGATTCATTTACGAACAGGCCCGCCTTTAATTTTAAAATCAACTTTTGCAAAGTACAGTTGTGCTCTTAATTATGAAAGTGGTCTAAGTCATATATTTTTTTCGTCGAGATATTTAGTATATTACATTTGAACAAACCGAAAAGTATTTTTATATTATGCAACATTTTAATTTAGAGTTGTACTAGTCTCGATCAATACAAATTTATTTAACATTTATTAAATATTTATTGAAGATTTTTTATGATTTATTTGATATTTTGAAGCAAAAATACACATGACTTAAGCGACTTTCACAATTAAGGGACCAGTTATGATTTTCAAAAATAGTTTTTAAATTTAAGCTATTTATCTGCATTAATAAGAATCCTATTTTTTTTAGTGATTTTATGAGCTAAACAAATTACCTAATATATCAGGGCATCTTCCCGGTACAAAAGACCTGCCGGAATAGGACTTTGAAGCTCTTAAATGATCTAAATATAATGATATTGACATAAAATTTTTCAACAAGAATTATAATTTAAACATTAATTGCTTAGTAAGTTTTTAAATTAATCGGTCCATATGTAGTAGGAGTCGATTAAATATGTGATCTTTTTTATATATGTATGTATATATATATATATATATATAGATGATAGATATATATATATATATATATATATATATATACATATATTAAATTTTTACTCGTCCGGTTTAGTTCGAAAATTGTAATTTGTTTGTGTTAATGTTATCGATTCTTTATCAATAAAATCTCAAAATAGTCTATATATGTATATTCAATTAATGAAATTAATAAATTTATGAAAATTCTTTTATGCGGTTAACCGATTAATCCAAAATGAACCGTTTAAACTAAAACCTCTAAAACTCGATTAATTGAATACCCTAACATGTAGTCAGGGGTCCCATGTAAGCCCAACATCCGAAAATAGCTTTAGTGATCATAATTCACTAATAAATATCAGTTCTTATATAAAAATCGGAAGAATTAGCTATTATTTAAAAATGTTCGTAAGTCCATAATAGAATCGGCTCATATCCGAAAAAAATTTTAAAATACGATATGGGATACCCCCATATGAATTTTAAATTTATATTAGGAAAATTTTGCATGGAAAATTTGAAATAAAATACATTTCAAATTCGTTTCAAATTTTATGAATATGAGGGATAGTATGTATATAACATACATATGTATACAATTGGGGACTCAAACGGTAGTCACAGATGTCATATTGTCATAATTGTATTCAAATTTAATCGCAAAATTTTTTCAAAATTATTTTTATACTCTTCATCATATATATATATATATATATATATATATATATATATATATATATATATATATATATATATAAATATATACATAGGTCATTCCTTGCGTAATTTCCACAATATTCCGATGCTCGCAGAAAAGCTAGATACTTGGTCCGAAATAAATTGGAATTGAAAATCAGCAAAATCAAAAAGACGGTTCCAGGGCTGGGAAAGTTAAACTTTTGTTGGTTTTTATAAGAAACAGCTGGAACTAATTTTTGTTTGTTTAGTTAAAAATATTTTTTGTTTTATTAAAAAAATTTAATTTTGTTTTATAAAGGGTTTATAAAACAGATTTTGTACGGAAATCTGCTTTATAAACCTTTTATAAACTAAATATATTTTTTATGTATGAGGACTCTTATATTTTATAAGGAATTAGATTAGTATTGAAAATTGGCAAAATCAAAAACGTCATTCCAGGTTTGAAAAATTTAAACTTTTTTTTTGGTTTACAATAGTAACCGGCATAGTTGGTGTTGCTTTTTGTAATGTAAATGTAAATTTAGACATTTATTTATACATATGTATCAGTCTATTTTTTTCAAATTTACATTTTATAGACAGAAAGAAAAAGGCAGGTTTGAAAATTTTCAGAGGAATCGGCTGAGTACATATCACAGTCCTGCAAGGGTGCGCCGCAACCATAAGTACACCGCAAGGATATTTGGCTCGGCTTTAAGGCTCAATCAGACATAACATAACCATAGCCATAGAAAATAGTAGTTCGAACCAAACTAATGGACAACATTGTATTTGATTATAAGCGACTCGCCATAACTCTCACAATAGAAACCAATTGAATTTTGGTTTGGTTATGGCTATGGCATTGTGGCTATGTCACGTCTAATTTAAGCTTTACGCATACTAGCTCCCCCCAGTTGTCTAAACGCCGCGAAATCGTATTACAAAAGTCGTTTCGTTGTGCAGCAGGTACAATAAATATATAGAAGTGTATAGTTTTAAATTTTAATGGGTGTAGCCATGCCCACTTTTTATGTGCTAGATTGTGTTATCTCTGCCCTGTTTTGAGAAAGGACCCAAACAGCAAACAGGTATCTCAGGCAAGCCAAATTTTCGCAAATTGGTTAAAAAATCTCGCTGTTATCAAGTAACAATCATAAAGAAAATAATTTAGAACCTTCTGTTATTTCGAAGTCGGCCAAAATACATATGTATGTGTGTATAACCAAATTGATAACATTCTCCTGTAATAAATTCCATTAAGCCTGATCTATTAATAACTTATCCATTATAAGAATATTTAAAAACCTTCTAAAAGACAATAAATAAAATGCAAATACATCGGATTTTACTACTTCTACAAATATGTAAATATTTATTATTTAAATTGTTTGCTTTCAATTCAAATCGTTCGATTATATGTATGTATATAGATGATTGAATATTTATTGTAATATAAAAAGGCATAGTTTCTAATAAAAATAATTACTATGTAGTAAATGTATGTTTTACATATTTATGTATGTATGTATGTTTATAAAAAAAAACAAATACAATTCCATCTTTATTGTGTTTTTCAATTAGATATTTTTCATTCTCTTCGCATGATTGTAATAATCACTTTCCTTATCCTTATGTATTCTATTTGATAAAATGCTTAATTGGAATAAAAAATTATATCAAATGCAGAAAAAATCTGCAAAAAAAACAAGCCAAATTATGTATTTAGAGAAATTTATAATTAACAACATATAATCTTTGGCCTCTTAAGGGTGTAAAGTTAGAGCTATAGAGTAGTGTTCTGTGCTGATTTTAAATCTAAAAAGTAATTCAAATGACAGCAGGAATATGTAGATATCAAATGCCATAATTTGACCGAAATTTTTTTTAAATGTTTTCTACATTTTAGCGGCCTGCCCCACGATGTTCGATCGACAACTTGTATTGAAAACAAAAATAAAATAAGCAAATTTGTTTTTGTTTTCGATCGAACGTTTCCTCTCGACATCGTGGGGGAGGCCGTAAATGTATTTCCAAGTTAGAATAAGCATTTACGATCTATCAAACGATGTCGTCAGAAAACGTTCGATCAATTACTTATATTATTTTATTAAACGCGCGTCAAAATGAATACGAATTTAAACAATTTTATTTGTTGATGTTTAGCTTCAACGAAAATCATCTAGATACATAAGTATGCTAAACATCAACAAATAAATTTTATTTAAATAAATTTTCTTATGTTATTGTTGTTTTCAATATAACTTGTATTGTTCAGCGAACATTTTCTCGACATCGTGATACCTATTTTAATATTTTTTTTTTTAAAGAAGAGCCCTGAAAAAGTTTTTATTTAAAAATTTTGGAAAGAGAAACATTTTATATTAAATGAAAAAACTTCATTAAAATATTTCTTATTTTAATGATATATGCATGTGTGTATGTATGTATGTATACTGGCTAAGATACAATATTTTAATATTCGACCCTGTAAGTCGACTCAATTTAAAAAAAAAATAGTTCGACTAATAGCTTAATTTTGACAGTGTTTTTACATCTCTCTTTTTTAAGAGCTTAAAATAATTTAGGTTACCATATAAGATTTAAAAAATAAGAATTAATTTTTAGAAATCCGTCAATTTAAATCGAATCGATTTACAAATCAGACCCAATACGTTGTTTGCATAATTACTAAATATAATATTAAATATTTGTTGAATTTGTACATGTTATAATAAACAAGGTAAAACCCTCAATACAGCTATTCTAGGTATATATTTTCTTTTCTTAGGGCCTATTTCACCAACTTATTTAAAAATCAATTCATATTTATAAGTAATCCAATAATAATCCAATAAGTAATCCCAAGCAAAAAATTAATGAAAATCGGAATTTAAATATAAATTGATATTTAATAGCATTGGTGAAATAGGCTTTTAATCTCCAATTTTTTACAATCTGTTTTATTTCTCATTTACAGTTATGGAATAAAATTTAAATACACTACAAAAAAATTTCGAGCTTTAACAAAAGCAAGTACTTTACGTAAGTAAATACATATGTAGTTTCATTTAACCTAATGAAAAAAAAATACATTAAAAAAATTTATGCTAAAGTAGCGATTTCATATGTCACCACGTCAAGCTTTTATAGACAGAAATGATGTTCCACAAAAATTATAAAATATGTATTTAAATTTTAGTACCGCTAATTTGATCGTATTTTTAAGAATTACCGCTTTGGCTGTGATGAAATAAATATTTTTTTGTTTTTCTTCTTCATTATTTGATATTAAATTGTTGTATATCCTTAAAACTCGAAATTTTACGGGTGTATTTATATTTATGTCCCTGACTGTATATTCAAAATTGTTTTACGAAAAGAAAACTTTATACACGAATAAGACGCCCTTTTTGTAATTGTTGTGAGGAATATTTCACTTTCTATATTATTCCATGAATTTGTGTTACCGTTAGTGTAGTCATTGCTGTTTTTATTTTTGATTAATTCCATAATGCATTTAATTATTCATACTTTGTCGCAACTTGTTCGGATCTTGATAATGCGAAGAAATAACTGAAGGATGTTGTGGTGGCGGGAAACAGCGAACATGTTCAACATTTGATCCCTCTACATCACTGCCTTTCAAATATTTGTTTAAAATAGCAAATATTTGAGAATTCAAAACTTGGAAACGTCTTATACGATCCACCATGCGTTTGAGTTTCTTTCAAATTATTGAATATGTTTAAAGAGAAATTTAAAACAATATTCGAGTTGACAAATACTTACAATTCCTTTGACATCTTCATCTTTGCCATCAACTCTTTGTACTCTCAATATGTGGTAGCAAAAGTCTAATGCCTCAAAACGCCTCTGCTGACCCAATAGTACAATCATAGCACATCCTGCCCAGTTAAGGCCTTCACCAAATAGTTCTTCTATGGTATATTCAGTACCACGCACTGGTATACAATAGACAAATTGTAGGGCTGACCATAGACGATGAAATTCTGAGCACTCATCGACATGTATTATGCCATTGGCTGGAGCTGGCCCTGTCCATACTGGATCGTCCAAATAGCTCTTGATGCGATTCAATATCACTTCGAAAATGCTTAGACCGCAACAAAGACGTTCGCGCGTTAGTAAATCTCCTTCACGAGCAATCATGGCTTGCTAATAATGTTTAATCACAGTTGAGACGAAAATAATTTAAATAGTGTATGTATATTCTTAAATTGCTATACCTTAGCTGTTCCCAATTTCTCTACATTCGAAACAATTTGTAAGTTGGCAAATTGGGCTTCCAAACGTTTTTGTTTTGCTTCTGGTTTTTCATTTTCTAAAAATAAATTTTAAAAATTCTATTTTGCTTGTGTCCACACATACAACACATATCGCGCCAATTTTTTGACGAAAATCGATTATTTATGATCGTCAAAAAACGAAGTTCAAAATATACGTCGCTTAAGCTTTTTTTGACGGTTATGGTGCGATATATGTATATGTATACGTAAATTTCAAAACGAAAAATTTTTCTTCAGGGATGTCACTATTGGATGAAACTCATAAAAAAAGATGTACAGCCGTATGCTAAAAATATAGGGCCGATGTCGACAACGTTCGACTTGTCGCACACTTACATTCAAAAAATTAACAAATTTTAATATTTTGTTGTTGTTGTTGTCAAGTCGAACGTTGTCGATATCGTGGGTCAGGCTTATAATTTAGGTTTGAAGTGTATGTCCCATATAACGGCCTGGCCCACGACATTGGTAGAAAACGTTCGGTCGATTAGTTATATTGAAAAAAAAACAAAATTTCTTATTTTATTGTTGTTTTCAATACAAGTTCTCTATCGAACATTCTTTGTCGACATCGTGGGACAGGCTGTAAAGTACACTAAAATATGGGCGATAATGTGTAGTTGAGAATTTTAAAGTGAATATAAAGGCACGTTATTGAATGCAACCTTTAAGGATATGAATTTAATTATTTTATTGTACTAATAGTACATTTACATTTAAGCAAAATCTAGTCCTAACGCGATTTCAGGCTAAATCTAGTAGATTTTGGGTAGATTTCCCATGTATAACCAAATATACTTTATCACTATATCTTAACTCAATATACTTAAAATCTAGTAGAACGTATAGTGCGTTTACATTTGAGAAAAATCTAGTGCCTACAAGATTTTGGAAAAATCTAGTAGGTACTAAAAGGTTGATGTAATTCACAACATTGCAGTTGTTTGATTGTTAATTAGGAAAAGTTTCCGTTATTGTTTTTTGTAAAATGTAAATGGAAAAAAACTTAGTGTAAGCGGTATAGATTTTGACAAAGATTTCAATTTAAATTTACTAGATTTCGAGCAGGTGTAAATGCCCTTTTAGTGAACTTAAAAAGGTGTGTGAATTAGCTAAATTGCAGTTGTTTGGTTATAGCTTAGGAAATTTTTCAGTTAATGGTATTTGTTTTGGATACGAAATCTTGATAAATGTATTTATTTTATTTATTTATTTATACATATTATTCAAAGTAAATTTGTATAATATGGTGTTGCACAAGTATGGGCGGAGTAACTAGACCATATGCCCAAGATGGTCTTAACAGTATTTTAAAAGGTTTTGTGACTGACTGTACACGACCTATGCCTTCACATAGGAAGTAGCAACTTGGTTATTAAAGAAATTCCACAAAAAACCGCAAGATTATACGGTTATCCGTGGCAGATCAGTCAACCAATGTGAGCTTGGTTAAACGGCATAGATTTTCACAAAAACTGTAATTGAAATCTGCTAGATTTCGAGCAGGTGTAAATGCCCTATAACAAGAATTTTCGACAGAATGTGTTTTTTTGCACAAACTAAAAATATTACATTTGTTAAAAGTAAATAAAATAAAATATAGTAGATACTTACCCTTACAAAATGGCCTTGGAAATATATTCTGAAACAATGCAGCATGTAATAGATCGCAAACCTCTTCCTGTGATAGAGCCTGTTCAATCAATAAACAAAAGATGATACAATTACCAAATTCACGAAAAGATTGAAAGAGTTCTGTTTTAGTATCAGGATATTGTACTATGTCGGTTAAATGAGCCTGATAATAGCTCAAGACACCGGGTGAACCATATTCACATCTTGGCAATTTACAAGACTTTGGCATGGCGCTCATTAAAGTTTTGGTAAATTGCAAGAGAGAACCTTGTATTAGGGGCTTAACAATATCCTTTAAAATGATATCCATGACAACAGCAATTCCCTGATAGCCCAATAGACGACACATAGCATGAAAGTGCGGCGCGCCAACAAAACCAGTATACTGTCCATATTGCGTAGAGTAGGCAGCGTTCAATTGCTTTGAGCCCCAAAGATAATAGTGTGACATTTGTGGAGGCTTTTCACGTTGCATTGGTTGAGATGAAGCCAAATTAACTTTACTGCGTACAAATCTATCATGCAAAGTGTAAAAGTAAAAGTTTTGTCATGCTCTAGTTAAATTTTTTTTACCTATTTGTAGCTGCATTATAACAATAATTAACCAAAAAATCATAATTTAGTTCCACGAAAACATGCAATGTTACTCTTCCATAAGGAGCTAAAACATTGTGGTTAGCCTCCTTAACCATTGAATCAAAATTATCTAAAGCCAAATACTTTGTTAGTAATTTATGACAAATTCGATTGCACTCCAAAATTCCTTCCAATTCCTAAAATTAAAATATTATAAAATTTTCTTTTAATTTCAAAGTTAAATGTATGTACAAGGTAACTTACCACAATGCCTGTAATATCGTTACTTTCAAATCGACTTATAGCCAATTCAATACTTTTGTGCATGTTGGCATTTATGCGTTGCGTAACCAATTTATTCAAATCAATTGAACGTCCTTAAAAATCAAATAGGTATACTTAAGATACATTAAAAAAAATTGACGCCTCAATTCTTACCCAAAAGTTGCACATGTCTTTGTTTGAGCAGAGTTTCATAGCGATTATTTCGTGGATACGATTGAAAATTGAAACCCAATACCTCACATTCCAAACGAAAACGTTTATCCAAGAAAATACTAAAAGCAATTTTTTTAATTGATATTCAACATTTTTTAGACATAACTTCAGTTTTTGGTAATCACCTTCCAGCTAATTGTTTATAGTGAGCAAATATCTGTTCACTTAATTTATAAACGAATTGATCAAAGCATAAATTAACCTCTGCCTCAACTTCATCGTACAAGAACTGCTTACGAAACACAGTCAAGGCATAATGAGCCGAATCATTGTACAAATCCAAAGGATACAATACAAATCTAATTTAAAGAAAACGATAAGGTATAATAAGTACAAAGTTATTTACCATGTAAAAGAAAACTTACTCCATCATTGAAGGTTCTTTAGTTTGCAATATATGATCTGTTAATATCCAAGGCATAGACATTTCAATTGGAAATTGTATGCGTTTCTCCATGGTAATCAAATCCTTGCATTCCTCATTATGTTGATGTCGCACCATACACTTATTTACTTTGCGACCCATAGTCATCTCCAAATAGAACTCACGATACCATAGTTGCGACAAATCACAGCATTTTTGTAAGGTATCACTGAAATTCAACAAGTAACTCCAATAGAAGGAAGTCTTGTGGAACGAATCAATTTGCATTAAGCAAGTGCCATCAATATCTTTGCGCAAAGTTCGTTTTCCTCCAGATTTGTCGGCAATAAGCGATTCCAGCATAGTGCGAACCATGTAAAGTTGTGTGGAAGAAGGTCCAACATTTAGCCGTGGCACATTTATACGAAATCCTCCATCTGGATCTTTTTTACCTTTAATCACCGGATCATCTACAGGCTCGTAGCCCTTTTGCCAATCGGCTGCAGTTTCACGTACGGAGATTATAATACTGCGTATAAGATCTTTTTTATTTTTAACAGCTTTGCGTAAAGGCTCCCGTAAAGTAAGCTGTACAAAGTCCTGTAGTTCTGAATAAATATTGCGACGTATTGCTTCACAAAGCACAGTCTCAATGCGGGCCATAAGAACCTTAAGGAAAATGGAAGGTACATACATATTAATAAAAGAAATAGAAAAATAATATTCTTATAATTTACCTGTAAGCCTTTAATCATTGCTATAACTTCTATAAGTGCAAATTTTTCCTCCGATGTATAATTATAACGAGTAGCTCTTTCATATTCCTCGGCTTCTACGGGACATTCTTTATTTTGATGATGATCAGTTGGATGTAAGAGTTTCCAAGAATACAATTCCGTTACAACACTTGTCCATTCTGACAATAACTGAAGGCCGCGCAAAGCCAAATCAGAGGTAGCTCTATTTTCGGCATCTGAGGGATTCTCTTTAACCGTAGTTGTAACTTCATTAGTATAACGTGCCAATTCCGAAATATATTTAACATGATCCTCGCGTATTTGTGGCAAATGAACCATTAAATCAGCCTGGGGACTAGCCGCATTTGAACTGGACAATGGCCATTTACTAGCATCATAATGTTTGCTTCTCCTGATATAATTAAATGGAGCTATTTGCATGTCGCCAAATAGAGGAACTACCTCAAGATTTTTGAATATGCGATCAATGCGGTCCAAACGAATTTTCTTTTTCTGATCTAATTTATTAATATTGCAAGCATCACTATCCATAAGGAAAAGTCCAAAGCCCATGACTTTAACCAGCATGTGCTTCTCCTCCGGAGTCAAGTACATTTTTGTCTCAAACATATGAACACATATGTTCACTACCTCCGATAACAAATCCTCGTAACCAATAATTTTCTCTAAAGTATCTTTTACGGTGTCGCGAATTTTATTTTGGGTAGCCAAAAACATTGATAAATTTTGAGATTCTTGCAAAGTATGAGAATCTGACATGACTTTAAGAAATTGTGCTGCACGACGATATGTACTATAATCATTTTTAACACTCGATTTCATATTTTTCAATTCGTCTAGTACTGCAAACATGTTAATAAATTTTCCCAAAGTTAAAAGATAAGCCTCCGACACAAAGTCCTTACGTTTCTCTGTGTGGCAGAGACGCTTAACTTCCACGGAAAATGCCTCAATAGCTTTTCTTTGAAAATACATGAAATTTAAAAGTTTATTGACCTCCGGTGCCAAAACTTCTACAGTTTTTTCATAAATCTCAACACGATTGGGTTGTTCATTCGATTTGGGTTGTGGTATTGCTCGCGAACAACAACGCCATGTGTATAACATAACGGCATGCTTCTGGCCTTCATCCAGCAAAACGTTCTATCATAGAAATTTTAAATAAGTTCAAGCTTACATATTTATCACTTCAAAACTTACCAAATTGGCATGAGTGGTAGCCTCCTCTATGTATTTGGCTATACCTGTTACAAAACCGTTACGATCCTCAAAGTTAGTATCAAAATTTGCTTTGTATATGACTGAACATGGTTGAGCCTCTATACAGGGCTGTTCGTCAGGCAGTGACAACTCATCCAACACTTCTACATTGGACAGAGCATCTGCCAAAGTGATTTTTTCAGTCATTTTTATAATTTCTTATGTGTGCAATCTAAAAAACATGTAATGATTTCTTTCCGTTTAATACCAAAGCAGAAACTGCAATTGGGGGTGCTCCGCTCAACGAAACCTGCAATCATCAAACAAGAACAAAACGCATACACATTCATTATTTTCGTATGGGTGGGTCAGCTTTTTTTACACAAATTTGTTCACTGTTTTTAATTAAAATTTAAAACCTTTTAACATTTTTTTTCGTTTATTTTACACTTAAGAGAATCATTATTTTGACGATATGTATTAATTTTCTTACTTTTATTATTGAAAAACACTGTTTTATTTTCTAATAATATTCATTTGATGAGTAAACAACGAAAGCAAATTGGACCTTTTTTTATTTTCTACGCATACACCCGCATACTGCTGTCAAAAAGTATTGCAACATTATAGAAAGAAAGATGCAAAGAGAACAGAGAGAATTAAGGTGACCAGATATCTCGAATGCTTACGCTATATAAAAATGTATGTATTTATAATATTGCAAAAAAGCTGAATCAAATCGATAATTTACTTATTTGAATTACAGAACACATATATTCCAAAAAAGTTTATTCCAACATAGGTACTATTCGGCACAAAGCACTTTGTGCTATTCGCTTTTCTAGTTCTATATCCCTTTTTTATATACATACCTTACAACACTGTTAAAACTTTTGCGCTTACCGACTCTGCTTTATTAATCAGACGTCCGTTTTTGCAAGTCCTAAAATTTTTAATCACAACGATAATTTTATTTTAAAAAGTAACCTAAACACTTTTTAATATGGCCAAAAATAAAAGCACAGTTTACCTAGGCTATGATGATGAAGAAATAACTGATAAACATGTTTCTTTACTAAATAGTACTTTAAATAAAATTGGTGGAACTGCGGTAAGTTGTTTGGCGTGCAGTTGTGTTGTGTATGTCTTGACTTAATTGATTTTTCCAACGTGTGCTACAAATGCAAACAATTATTAGGATTGGCCAAATGGTGAAATTAAAATACCAGCATGTCCTCTTTGTGGAACAGCCCGTCCTTTGGTGGTACAACTTTACGCACCTTTAGAAATGTCGCAATTTCACCGAACTCTTTATGTGTTTGCCTGCCTAAACCCAGTATGCTCGCAAAACTCGAAAAGTTGGATATGCGTGAGAACTCAACACTTGGATACACCAGAACACTGTGATATCATGAAAGTTATGGCATCTCCTAAAGTATCGCCAGCTGGTGCTGGTGGTAAGCAAAAGAAAAATAAAGAGCAAAAACAAGCCAGCAAAATATCTTGGTGTACGGGTACCGATGACTGGGGAGAGGAAAATAAATTGGTAACAAAAGAGGAATCTATTGAAAAAATGGATACGGAAGCTGATGATCCTCAAGATTTGAATGAAGAAAATGGTAATGTTATTAATTCCATAAATGTTAATTTGCCTTCCACCTTGCATCAATTGGAATCGGATGATGGTGAGGAGGGCGATGATGCTTTAGTCAATGCAGAAGATGATGACGAAAGTAATTCCACGGACAACGATATTTTAATGAGTTTTAACCAAATCGATTTAAGATCTGGTCAAAATTTGATTGAAGATTCTAATGCAAACTGTGCAGCTGCTGTTGAAGAAATTGCTGCTGCTGCATCTGTAGAGAAAGAAGGCAATTATGCTTGCAGCGGAGCTTCCGCTACAATTTGCGCTGAAATTGAAGGTCCAGAAAATGATGTTGTTTTAGTGGAAACTCCTGAAAAGCCAGAATGTGATCTTATAGCCTTATTGAAGCACACGCCTGCTCCAGCTGCGCTGGGTCCTTTAGTTAAATTATCTGATATAACTTTGAAACCACATTTCATAGCTGTAGATCTTGAGCCGAATTTAACAACTAAAGATTATGATTCTTACAGTGGTTCCTTGTCCGCAGAACATATAAGAGAATTATATCAAGAATATAAAAAACAAGATGAATCCGCCCATTCACCTAATAGTGGGTTGGTGTCTGCTAGTGGAAGTAGTGGTAACGGTGATGGAGCAGTTAATACTCCTGAAGATAAAGAAGGTTATGAGAAAGCGCTACCTGCTCATGGGGACATAATGTTTCATAATTTTTTGAGCACCATCCAACAGAATCCAGGGCAAATTTTAAGGTTAATATTAAATACTTAAAAACTTCGAATCAAAAGTTGATCAAAATTATTTTTAGGTACTCCCGTGATACTTTACCTCTTTTAATTTCTCCACTACACGAGGCCACTCCTAAATGTCCCAACTGCAATGGTGACACAATATGTGAAGTCCAGATTCTATCAACTCTCATACCAAAATTAAAAATGCAGCAAACTAATGAAAATGCCCCACTGGAATATGGAAATGTTTTGGTCTTCACATGCTTGAAGAGTTGTTGGGATACGCCAGATAAAATGCGATTCGAAAAAGTTATTGTACAAGTTGAAAAATAATTCCAGAGAAATTCAAACGAAACTACACATTAGTGTACATCTCTCTGAGAACTAATTAAAAATAGGAAAGTACCTAATAGAGGCAAAGATTGAAGCAAAACAATATGAAATATCTCAATAACACTTTTTAAAAACTCAAGGATCGAATTAGTCATACAACGTTAGCATAAAATAAATCTGTGCTATTAACTTTAAAAACGAAGATTCGAAAACTATAGAAGAAAAAATCTCTGTCCAAAATTTAATGGCTTCATAACCTAAAGGAACTTTGCTTACATATAACTTAATTATAAGAACTTCGATTTTAAAACACTTAATTATTAAAAGTAGTTGTTTAGATTTTAAAACTATAGCCTAGCTTTGTCCAATTTTCTAGTACACATTTTATTCAATTATATTAATATAACAAAAATTTAAAATTAATTAAAGCACTTATTTTAGGCATTTATTTAAAATAAATTGTTTATTATTTAACATTTGATGAAACATTTTTAGTAATTCTATGTCTTTTAAGTTTTAACATGTATTAAAAATTCTACTTCTTTATTTTTTAAGTGAGCAATAATGTGATTTGAAATTTTATGATACGTCTAATTTTAAAGAAATGATGAAGTAAACTAAAAATATATTACACATAAAATTATGTCGTAATGTGGTCTTAAAACCAAAATTAATATCGATAAGGAAATGAAACACATTTAATTGTAGTTCTAGGTTGATAAAAAGAAAATAAAAAGCAAAGGAACTTAATCTTTTTTATTATTTCTTGCGCGCGTGGGGTGATTATTGAAAATAAGAAATTTAGTGAAAGTCGCGACGTTTATCAACAGAGCAATCGAAGTCTGGCATACTGATTATTTCTTCATGGCAAATATATAGTAGAAAGTTGGAGAATGCATAGATTAGAGCTGGATTTTGAGAAAAAATACAATAGTATAAAATATCTTACAAAATATGTACCACCCCGAAACCTATCTACAGAGAACTAGTTTTTTTTTTTTGTACGAGAATTGGTTGCTTTGCAAGCCCCTTTCCGCTAAATTACAGATTTTACCGAATCGATTTACTATTTTAAGACAATTAAGTGAGCACATCATCTTTCGAATGCGGCTAATATGCTTTCGATACATACATACAGACATAATCGCAAAAATAGTGAGAATCGACCCCAGGACCTCAAAACATGAAAATATGACCTGTTTTACTGAATATTTGCAGTATTTGAAGTGCTTGATATAAATTCCTTGCAATTCATATATAGACAAAGCAATAAGAAATTATAAAATACAGATGATTTGTGTTTTGTTAAAAAAAATGAAACTTTCCTCTATCTATCTTCTATCACTATCCCTTACCTAAAGAAGGTAACACCTAGTAATAGTAGTAGACATTAATTGCCTGAGTGTTAATTCTCTTTAAAAAAAAGTACTTGTTAAGATTATTTAATTTATTGTTCATCAATAAATTTTATACATACACTTGCAATAATGTTTAAAAGAAAAAAAGCTTGGCTTTTAAATATCGCATTACGAAATATGCCTAATTAATCTTAACTGCTAAGATCAAACGATTAATATCGTTCGTTATATTATACTCTTTAAAAACTTATTTTCTAAGCTAAAGGTGCTTCCGCATCCAAGTGGTAGCTGCGTACTGGTGAAAACTTCAAGGGTGGATATTTTGAAGGAGTCAGCTCAAATTCCGAAGTTGTTTCATGTTTGTTCCGAATCTGTACAACCGAATAATGCAACCACACCAGTTGAGCGAACTTTCTCTTTGATGTATTTAAAATACGAAACTCTATGCAATATTTTGTATAATTGAAAGCCCCTTCATCATATGCTGCACTGCCACGCCTATTATGCCTACTGTAGCCTCCTCCTCCGCCAGCTGTTGCATTTATGAATTTTGTCTGCTGCTGTGATTTGCTTACAACAATACTTAATGTTGAACCAAATAAACGATAGTGACCTCTCAAAATGTCCGGTCTTAATTGATGTAGATTTTTAAGTTTAGTAACACCTTGGGCAGGTTCATCGGAATTTGTCATCATTACAACTGTACCGTCCGGTAGAAAACGTATGTAGCGATAGTATTCGACCAGTTGCACTGGACGATAATATTGATCTTGGAAGCTATTTTCACCCATACGCAAATAAGTGGTTTTACTAATATAACAGCCATTGAACAGAACACGTTCACGTTCTATGAACATTTGTCGCCATGTAGAGTATCTGGGAATGACAGGACAATGGACATCGACAGAAGGTTTCTCATCTTTTGCTGCGGAACTGGTGAGTGTGCCAAGATTATGACCCCAAACTCTAAAAAATACGAGGCAATCAATCATCTTAAATAAAATCTTAAAATTTATGTATATCAGTTAGTTTTCATATATTTCAAAATTATGTCATTATAAGAGCTTAAACTGTTTGCCAAATTTTGTGGGAATCACATAAGTAGAAGTAAAGTAAGTTTCGTAAAAATCGGTTAAATAGAACCACATGAAATATAATAATACATAAACTTTAAAATTGTGTAATTGCAAGAACCAAAGGTGTTTGCTAGGTTTCGCAGCAATCAAATAAATAGAATATAATAAAATCAAATTAAACAAATTGTGGGCGTGTCCCCACACACTCTTTATTACAATGGGACCAATTGGAAGCTAGACCCTCTCATACAAAAAATAATAATTTTTACAATCGGTCTAAAATGTACCGAGTTATGAAGTAACAATGTCGAAATAAAATACACACGAATTAATAACCTCTTCCTTTTTTTGAAGTCAGTTAAAAAAAATATAGGTATATACCAATTGTAATAATTGCAATTTCCTAAAATCTTTCATGTAAAGCTGATATTGCAACACTTTATAAAAATGCCTAATGATCAGTAATAGTTTGTGGGTCTGTAATTCCTAAAATATGCGAATTTTAGAATTTTTTTCTTTACAGTTTGTATCACACAAGGTGAGAAAAATTGTGCAAATGAATTTTTTCTTATATAATTTCACCGAATTAATGCAAAGATATCGACCTATTTTAAAAAGTTTTGGCCTACGCGAAATGTAGAGATTTGGCATCAACAATTCTTAATCGACTTTTGTAATTATTTTTGAAAAGCACGGAATTCTATTCTATTTTCATAATAAAAATTTATGGTACTACAAACGTTTACAATACACATGGTGTCGCTATTACAGGAAAAAGAAATTTAGTATTTGAAAAATATGTAGTGGACTTACTGAACACATGCTGATTTCCACAACTCCTCGTCTCTGGCAAGTATATACATGCCCTTGCATACTGCTGCACAATGTTCCAAAGAACGCATGTCCAACTGATTGGTTACCACCCAACGTAGTATGTAAATCAATAATTCTGGCGGCAGTTCTGAAATGTGCATTTCAGTTGAAATTACACCTGGATCTCGGCTACTTTGTATGAGTTTGCCATTAGATAAATCTAATTGAAACTTTTCATAGAAATCCTCCGTCAAATCCTCTTCAATTATACCTATATCTTTGTTATTAGCCGTTTTTGAAGCGCTGTTTTTATGCACATTTATAGGATATTGTGCACTCGTCTTGAGTTTTTCATGTTCATAGTACTTAAATTCTATATCGGGTTCAATTTGTACAGCCTTACGATAAAACGGTATGGCATCATAGACCTTGCCGCTTTGTTCCAATTCTACGGCCTTATGAAAAAGACTTTTTGCTAAGGCTTGTTGTTCGGCCTGCTCATCGTCGCGAGAAGACGTAAGATCGTCTTTAGCCTCCTGAAGCTCTTTCGAAATCTGGGACTCTTCCTCAGATTTTAGTTGAATATTAGTATCGTTGCTGGGGGCTTTTTGTTTGAGCTCTCTTTGCCAATTAGCACGAAAATCATCCAACGCTGAACGAAAATCATTAGGCATTGTGTGAAAGGTGCTCAAAGAAGATTCCAAGGAATCTTCAGATACATCCTCTCCACCAGCACCGCCTGAACCTGAATACATGGCACTTTAAAATTTAGGCAATTCTCCGCTTGTATTAATTTAATAAATTACCAATTGGCCGTCTAGTTCACGGTCGGTATAGCGTATAATAAAAGGTGGCGCGAACTGTTGAAAGGCTATTGATAACAGCGAAATTTTTGGTTTCAAGTATTTTTGGAAATGATTTAAATAAATGTTTAGGTTTTGTTGAGAGTTTACACAACTTGTGGCCATTATAGGCGTTAGCACCAGCAATATCTATTAAAGTAGTAGTTGATTATTTATTGTTTGACTACCTTTATAAATAGCTCTTTTCCGGCTTTACAATCAATCGTATTTTTATTATCAAGCCAACTTTTATGTATTCCAACTCTAGTGTTATTTAATTTAGGCTTTTAAAACATTTTTCGTAAGATTTTTTATAAGAAAAATATCTGCAGTATTTTCTGTATATTACTTTACACCGGTGCCTGATGATATCCTTTGTTATTTTCCATGACCTTGTTTATTTATCCTTTTTTAAGCCGAAACCACAAATGACAAATGACGTAGTTGAAAAGAAACACAAATTCATACGTCTAATTTGTGACTAAAGAACTGGAAAAAGTGTCCCAAGATTTGTTATATAATGTGGCACCACTCCGTTTGCTTTGAGTGTGATTCCGACAGCTGATTCTACATATGTCACCATGGCCAGATCACAAAAATACAAGTGTATCAAGATAGCGTCGATTTTCGGAATTTAAAACTGTGAAAAATTGGGGATATTTTGGTGGGTATTTTTAAAAATACATAAGCAAGAATTTAGTTTTGTTTAGTTTTTCATTTAACATTTGCTGATGTTTTAAATTGTGTGTATATCAACCACAAAACCATTCTCTTCACCGAATTTGCCAAAAAAAAAATGGCATGTGCCAGTATAATTATACCCTTGTAAATCAGCACATTCTCTTCATCGAATTTCCTAACTAGGTGGCATGTTATGCCAGCAAAATTATGACCGTGCAGATGTACTCATTGGCAACGCTCACAACACATACACTAACATTTTTGTAGCTTGTAAACAAAGTTTCAAATATTTTCTATTGTCATTTTGCTTTGCTTTGTTGTACATAATTCTAGTGGGACTTATGTGAAAGATTTTAAATAAATTTTTGCATAAAAAGATCTTGGAAGACATTTAAAAATAATTAAAATTAATACTTAAATATTGAAGTATCTTTTATTATACTTATTTCAGGTAACACAGGTCTATATTAATAAATTTACTTTGGTTTGTTTTTCCATACATTTTCGTTGTAGGTATGCAGATCTAGGACGGACTATATTGTATTAAATGAGCATTCCGTGTTTGATGCAAATGGTCTTGCGGAAGTGTAAATGCAAAAGAGCGTAGCTTTTCTTTAAAATCCAGAAACAAACTGCACACAAACACAATCCAAAGAAAAGCTACGATATTTTGCATTTGCATTTACAAAAAAGAAACCATTTGCATCAAGCATCGAATACTGCCAATGCAAATGCAAATTTATTGCATTAGCACTAGCTTTGATGTTTTTAGTGCACTATTTTATGCACTAAACCAAAATGTCTTCAAAGTAATGCAATATTATTGCATTGTTATTTTTAGTGCCCTTTTTTGCACTAAAGAAAAATATATTTTTTTACAGAGTGTATTTAGTATAGTTGGCCATTGTCGTGGAAACATGAATTTGAAAGAAGAGGGTTGGTCGCGCCGACAAACTTTAAAATTAATAAGTGAATTTCAAGAACGCGAGTTTTTATATAAAGTGACACATCCAGACTATTTCAAAGTTCACAAAAGAAAAGAAGCACTGGAAGAAATTGCTGCGGCCGTTCAGGAGTTAAAACCCAATGTAACTGCTGCTGACATCAAAAAAAAAATTAAGGTGTTGCAGCAGCAAATTTCTCAAGAAAAAAAAAAGATACGAGCAGCAACTGGGAATGGAATGACTGATGATGCATACATTTCAAAGCTGTGGTGCTTTAATGAACTTAAATTTTTATTGGATGCAAACGATGAAATTCGTGACCAATCCAATTTGGAAATCAATAGGGTGAGTAAACTTTGAAATTGTTTTTATTTTATTCGTAAAATAAAATGCATGTATATTAGGGTAATAACATAACGTTTTGCAAATATCAAATCTCCCAAACTAAAATAATAATAATATTTTAATGGTTTTTTTTTTGTGTCTTTTTAGTTGCACGATTCATATTGTGAATGCAGTCAGTCAAAAAAGGTAAGTTGTTATTTATGTATTTTAAATTTTATTTTTCTAACAAAAACGTAACACTCAGGCTAAGCGATTGAGATTGGATAAGGTTTCTGAATTGCGGCAATCTGCGAACAAATCTATGGAACTTGTAACCAGCTTGATTCAAAATCGAGCTAGAGTAGAAGAAACCAAAGAAGAAATTTTTTGCAAAATGTTATGCTTCGAACTAAAAGAACTCAAGTCTACAGAGTCATACGAAAACGTCACAACAGAAATGTTGCTGATGGTTCGCAGAGCAAAAGCTGCCGAGCGGAAAGGATTATCTTGGGAGTCACCCTGTGAAGAAACGGTTATATATACTGACCCTTGTACTTCAGAGCAATGGGCATCAAAAAGAGAAAATGTTTCAAATTAGAACATCACTACTACATTTTTGTGTGTTAATTTTATATAAATGAACGTTTGTATATCGTAGCGCTGTAGGCTGTATGTGCTCGATTTTATTTTTTTTTTAATTTAAGATTACTAGACACTCAGCGTCTGTAAAAATATTTAAGCCAAATAAAATCATCCAACTCTATATTCCACATTTTTACTTTTTTCAGCTGCAATAAAAAGTAATGTTATAAATATAAATAAATACATAAATATATTTACACGAGATAGTTCTCTTTAACTACATATATGGAAAGCAAAAAATAAAATAATTTAGGAGGCTGCTGAATACTATTTCATTAAAAATGAGAAATAAAACAGGACGTTTGTGTTTTCTCTCTCTTGCTTTGTAGTTTTGTTGGTAGTTTGTGTTGTATACGTATACACAGCAAATTTTTAACAGAGCCCTCAGGGCTATGGGATGAAGACCACTGCTTCAGATCGATTTTCTCTTTAATCGTCGACTCTAAATTCATAAGTGTCATCTGTATATAGATGAATTCAACGATGATTCGTTGCGTAATGAAACATTGTTGATGCAAACACTGGGCATTGAATCATCGGACAATGTAACATTAGTGGTAGAGGAAGACGATTTTATTGAGAACATTGAACACAACAATAATATTGATGAAATTGTTGAAATCCAATATGTGAAAATATTGGAAAAAATTAAATTTTACTGATTTTTTATTAACTTTAATAGCTACATATTATATTTCATCCAAGCTATTTAAAAAAATTTCAATTCTTTCTTTTTTTTTTGTCGTGTTGAATAAATCATATGAAAATACATGAAAGAGATTTTATTTAATTCTTATAAAAAGAAACTACAAAAAATAATTATCTTCATATAAATTTATAAAAGACTGAAAAAAAATCAATTTCAATTTTTAGCTGTTAGCAAATATTTATGGATTTATATATAAGGATTATTTAATTAATTTTTAACGATTAATTATACAAATTCTCATAATTTGCTTTAAAAAACTACAAAAATTCTCAGAGGATCACTAAAGGTGCTCAAAAATCGCAATCACTAAATAGTAATGAAAGACCTATGGATTCAGACACGTGTTTATTAAGTTATTCACTTGCTAAAAATTTTGGATTCTATGGTAATAGCTATTATTTGTGTGTGATACTGTTTAACTTAATATAAACGTGTCTGAATTCAAAATTTTTCATTAGTATTTAGTGGTTATGCTTTCTTCGGCAAATGTTTGCCAAGCGTGGCCGTACCTTAAGTATACAAACACAATAATAAATTAAAAAATTTTGTCTGTTTTTTCTCAGCATAGAAGTAGTGACACATTTACATATTTTATATATCAAAGTTTACAATTTTCCCTCATTGCAAAAATACTCATTAAATTCGCTTCTTATATGTTCGTAATTTCTGTTTTGTTTAGTTGTTGCCGTGTTTTGTGATCTGATGTCCGTGTCCGCATTAATAAAATCGACATGGTCCATACTATATCTTTCGCTATTATGCAGTAAAAAATTATGGAGTACACAACAAGCTTTTATTATAATAGTTGTGTTTACTTCGTCATGTTGAATTTTAGTTTGTAGTACACGGAAACGATTTGACAAAATACCAAAAGCTCTTTCAATATTTTGCATAGCATGGCTTAATCTTGTATTAAAAATAATTTCGGCTTTAGTTAAACTTGGCTTACTATAGGGTGTCAACATGCGTTTTCCATTTGGGAAAGCATTATTGGCCACTACAACGTATGGCAGTGTCCTCTTGTTGCCAATTGCCTTAGGCTCTGGCAAATTGTTATCGTTTTCCAATACATACATTAAATCCGAACGATCTAAAACTCCACCATCGGAAATTTGTCCATCACACCCCACGTCAATAAACAAAAACTTACAATGTGCATCTGCCAAAGCCAACAACACAATACTTGTAAGTCCTTTTTGGTTGTAAAGTAAATTCGCTGACTTCTTCCTTGGCTTGAATGCAATATGCTTCTCGTCAAGAGCCCCTAGGCACAAGGGAAATTGCCACCGCATTTCAAATTCATTGGCAATTTGCAGCCATTTTTCTTTCGAGTCAGGGAACTTTAAGTTTAAATATTAAAAAAAAAGAAAATTTCAGTAACCAGTAAAATTTTTTTCAATAATTTCAATAACCAGTAAAGGTTTTTCCAGTAAACAGCAAAAATTTTTGGATACTGAAACTTTCAGTAAAATTTTACTGAAATTATTGAAAAAATTTTACTGATTACTGAAGGGCCTTTTAAATTTTGAGTGACGATATAAATACATATGTGTGTATGTACCTGTAAAAATTTACTTTTCATGTTTCCGTAAATTGCATGACATACTTCTAAAACAGCAGACCTTAAATACGATGCAGATAGTCTACTATTTTCGGCAATTTTCTTAAAAGTTTCTCCTGTGGCTAAGAATCTTAAAGTTGCAGCCAATTTTTCTTCAGCCGGAATACATTTTCTCATGGGCGTATCCGTCCGTTCAATATCTGATTTTACAAATCTCAATATTTCTGAAAAACACCTCTCATCCATCCTCATGAAAGAAGTATACGCTTCGTCATCATAAAACAAATTATATTCTTTGAGAAGGGACTGGATACTACCACCAGAATCGCGAGGCTCTCTAAATGGTTTGACCCAAAAAGATCTTCTTTTCTTGTTTTTG
Source organism: Tachina grossa (assembly GCA_949987645.1). Taxonomy (NCBI): domain Eukaryota; kingdom Metazoa; phylum Arthropoda; class Insecta; order Diptera; family Tachinidae; genus Tachina; species Tachina grossa. The sequence continues at coordinate 157,615,295 of OX465274.1, read as the reverse complement.
TTTTCTTCTAGAAGTAATGCTGCAGCTTCCAAATTACATGCACTTGAAATTGCTCCTAAGATAATTGCCAATTCCTCATCATTTATTCTCGTCATATTTCCTCCAAGTATGTTTGAAACGTGCATAAAAAACAAACGTCAATAATTAAAAAACACTATCGCACACACAGCTGTGCATACGTTAGAGTTGTGCAGCTCATGAATGAACTAGTTCAATTGAACGATTCACCTCACTGAGCGCTGTGAGCCGGTCGATCCACTGAGCGCTTTCAGCTCAGTACTGAGTGGTTTCTTGATTTGTATCGAACTCTTTCAGTAGCTCGTTTTAGACACAAACCTATAATCAAACACATTTAAACTACATGTAGACTTCCATCAAACTCTTTCAGCAGGCGTTTTAGACACAAACCTACGTATTTTAGGTGTGTTTGATAAAAGGTTTGTGTCTAAAACGACCTAATGAAAGAGTTCGATACAAGTCTTTTGGTTTTTAGTAATTTTCTTTTGTCGCACAAGTACATAAAAAAAAATTTATACATGTATTGTGATAATATTAAAATATCTGAAACCTTAAATAATTTTAATTTTGATTGTACATATATATGTACATAACATAACATAACAAATTCCACTCATTAAACGATGTACTCGTATTTTAGTTTTATTTATTTTTTATACTTCATCTGCCTTGTTTTGTAATGTATAACCACACACACACACACTCACTGTATAAATCGGTCACTTTTTATGCTTCTGTTTTCGCTCTCTCTTTATGCTTGATAAAATGTTTCACTACAAATGAACTGAGCTACTGAGCCAACTGAATGAAATACTTCAGTAAAGTGAGCTGAGCTGAAAAGAGCGGTCACTCAAAAGAGCTGATAAGCACAACTCTAGCATACGTACATCACAAAACATACATTCTGTGACGTACATATACAAGATTAATTAGTCTCGTGTAGGGATTGGTAAATATCTTCAAAAATCGATTTTCGATTTTTCGATCAACTTGTTTAATTTCGATTTTTGAAATCGATTAACCGTACGTGAAAATCGATTTTTAAATCGACTTTAAAATCGTTTAAGACAAATTGGCTAGTTTATAAACAAAATAATATTTATTCATAAAAATTCAAATAACAAACAAAAACAAAAGTTAACATATTTATGTACATTAAAAATAGACACAAAGTTAATTTAGCGAAACATTAAACTCAGTAAGGTACATACATATGTATATGAATATTAGATACTAGAGCTGTATTTTTAAATTAAAATTATACGCAAACTTGCTTTAAGCGGCCCATACACTACAACAGCATGCACGCACAATCAAGCGATTGACCATTCATGCTCGAACCACACAACATGGTACAATATTCATTTCTTACAAAATTTCGGGAAGGGTGGTTATGAATAGTGACACATATTTTGTTGCAATTATTATTGGTATGTTGTTAAAATTAGCAGCTATGTATAACTAAAGTTCTAAAATTCTGTTAACCATTTAAACAAATTATATTTCAACAAATGGAGCATGTTTGCTCCATGAAAACTTTGCTCAACTGAGCTAATTTCACCATATACCACACCAGCGAGCTGGTACCATCAGCAAAATATCAAACTCTACTTGACATCGCTACAGCAAACCGTGCAATCGCACAAAATGTCCATATACGACCAAACCGCTGGCACAAACACTTGATTGCGCGTGCATGCTGTTGTAGTGTATGGGCCCCTTTAGTTTACACTGCAATTACACATGCCACTAGTGGCATGCCAGTGTTGTGTACGTATTATCGACAAAAAAAATTGTTCGAAAAAGTCGAATCTCTTGCCATTTGCTTTGCTGTTTACACATGCCATTGCCACTCCATTTTAAAATTATTTATTTATTTATTTTAATAATATTAGTTCTTTATAATTAACAAACTCCAGTTTTTCACACACAAATCAAGTTATAAATCATAATAACACATTTAACAAGCTAAAATATTAATTTAATTTTCACAGTAATCCAATAAATTTGCATCAAATGCATAACAGGGTAACACTTTTCTTCGTTTTGACATTCAATGGCATGCAACTGCCAAATTTTCACTCGCATGCAAATTTTGCTGCCACTGGGGCTGCCATTGCGAAAAATTTGAGTGTGTTAGTGAAAAATCGTGTGTGTATTGAGTTTTTCGAAATGGCATGCCACTATAGTGGCATGTGTAAATGGTATGTTAGCAATTTTTTATATTACATAAAATGAATTTCAGAAATTATTTCTAAGGATTATTAGTTTAACGGGCCTTTTCACAATATACAATTAAAAGTTAACAGGGACTTTAACGGCAACTTTTGTATGAAGAATTGTCAGTTAAAGTTCATGTTAACTCTTAATCATAGATTGTGAAAAGGGACGTAAATGTTTTAAACTAACCACCTTTACTTGTTCTTGTTAACATCAACTTCAGGCTATGTCAAAATAGGGCACTTAAGTACTATTTTTTCTCAGTAATTGTTTGTTTTTAACTGACTCTTGCTATTTTCTAGCCCTTAGAGAAAGTAAGTGTCCTATTTTCGATATTGTCTTAGCATTGATGTCGACAAAAAGTTACGGAATAAAGATGAATAATATTCAGCCCAATCATGAATATTCCCCCGGAATTCATTTCTCACGGAAAATAATTTTCTCGAGAAAAAATTCCTTGGGAACAAAAAAGAGTAATATGTGGCATCACCGCATTACGAAGCTCGTTGTTTTGCTTGTTTGTTGACATTTTTTTTCTCCCTTTTTTTGAGTGAGAGAGTAAACAAAATTATTAAAATTCACCAACTTGAAAAAATAAGTTTATAAACGATTTTTTTGGGCATTATTTCTGTTACCCCAAATAAAAGAACTATAAAATAGAAGTTTATGTATAAACATTTTGTTTTAACTGAGTATTAAATATGTTTTTATGTAAACTCCCTTCTGTTTTGCCAGGGAAAAATATTTAGTGAAAAACGCAAATTCAATTGCGTTCATAATACCTACTTTTTCCTCCGGGAGTTTTTTTTTATTCCCGCATTTGGTAAAAAGAGGAGAAAACATTCAAAATAGGAGAAAAGGGAAAAGTAAAAAAACTCACGCGAAATTTTTGTTCATGATTGGGCTGATTAGTTATCAAACCAATCTTCTTCACTCAGTAATACTTAAAAAAATTGCCAAAATTTTGATGATAATAAAAAATCGGTTTTATAGCCCAATAATCAATTTCAGTATAAAATCGCAGACGTAAGATCGATTACAAAAAATCGGTTTTTTTTAAATAAAATCGGCTTTCCATTGGAATCGAAATCGATTTACCAATCCCTAGTCTCGTGTAATTTGGAAAGAAGAAAAATTGTGTGGTTTAAAAATTGTTATTATTTTAATTGTTTTTTATTATAAAGAAATAAGTAATATAAATATGTACATATTTAAAAAACGACAACAAAACAGGCTAATGTCCATCCTTCTTCATGCTATTTTTAACGTCAAACACACCTTGCTTTTTATAAATATTTACATACAGGCACAAAGTATACTTTGACTTGTATCGAACTCTTTCAGCAGCTCGTTTTTGACACAAACCTATCATCAAACCCATTTAAATTACATGGGTTTGATGATCGGTTTGTGGTAAAAACGAGATACTGAAAAAGTCCGATACAAGTCTAAAAAATTTAAAATTTTAAAATAAAATACATATACATACCAGGGTTTAAAAATTAGTTTTTAAAAATTTTTAGTTTAAATATGACTATTATGAAAATATGACTTGTTTGAATTTTTGACAACGTGCATAATAAAAATATTCAAGTGCATTTGCATATTACATATATGCGCAAATAAATATTTTATACCTTCACACTATTTAATATTTTCCATAGCAATCAGAACAGAAATATTTTTGTAGTAATATTTTTCTATGCACACAAACTGAAAATATATCCACAATAATATTTTACGCAGTACACAGATTTCAATTTTTGCATATTAGCTTGTGTTATATTTTTGTGATTGCAAAATATTACAGCACACAAATATTACAAATGAGGTAGTTTAGACGAGAACAATTTTTAAGCCGCACAATTTTTGTTCTTTTCCAAATTACACGAAACTAATTCATCTGGCACAAAATGTATACGTATACACAGCTTTGTATGTGTTAGTGTTTTTAGTATTCATTTAACATTTGTTGTTTTTAAGTTGTGCGTGTATTGGTTTTATGCTGCTAATGTGGGGTTGTAGCTGGTTGAAAAGTTATGCCAACCGCAAAACCACTCTCTTTGCCTCTCTCACCAACAAACTGGCATGTTATGCCAGCACAATTATGCCCGTGTAAATCAGCGCAATAACAACTACCGAAAAATATGCATAGAAAAATATTTCAACTATAAAAAATATTTCGCCATTCAACTACTCTGAAAAATATGCTAAATGAAATATGAGAAAATTGAAATATTTGAGAAAAAAATATGTAGATATGCAAACAAGAAATATTGTCATTTTGAAAATATTTTCAAGAAATATTTTGAAGAAATATGCATATTTACGGCAAAAAATATTTCTGACTCATTATGATGCGTAAAATGGAATGATTGAAGATTAGTGTGGGCATTTGACTATGTGTGTATGTTGTATATTTATGTGTGTACGTATGTTGATTAATTTACGCAAAGTTTATTATCATTATTATTATTATTAATAATAGTAATAATAATAATAATTTTAATTATTGCTTTTTTTAAATATATTTTACTTAGAATGTGTAAGTAAATAAAATGTTCACTAAGGAAACTTTTGCTTCTAGGATGAACAAAATAGTAAAACTACAATTCATATTAGATATTACTAAAAAATACGTTAGATAGGACAAACTTGCCCTTAAGTTATCGCTCACTTTAGGTTAAACTAAAGTTGTAATAATGAAAAAAACTTTTTATACGTCGGATAAAATCATAATTTTAAATAATTAATAAGCTCTTCCCAAATCAAATGTCAATGTAGAATTATCACAATTATATCTTTGTAGTTTTTTCTTCTAGCACATTGTAGATATTGGTGTTTTATTATTTTACTATTTAAATTTATAATACCAAATTCTCGACAGACAAAATTGACGAAAATGTTATTTGGGAACTCATTTTTTATATTTATTTTTTTACAAAACGTGCAACGAATTAAAATTAAATGGACGCGCTGATAAAAGCAATTATATTAAAATCATGCACATATACTAAAAACAATAATAAAACAGTTAAGTCTTGACTTACTTATATAAATTCTATAGTACACGGCATGTAAAAAACTACGTGCGCATGTGGTTCTGACGTAATTTTGTCGTCATCACAAAGCTACATTTGCTACATGCCGTGTACTAGTAACATATGTACATGTAAATATTCACATGCTTACAAATTTGCTGCCTTAGAAAATGTGTTCAATTCGGCTAAAATTGTCACATTTGTATTTCGGAACAAAATTTTGTATCAAAATTTTACGGCATGTAGCCACTACTAGTAATTTTAAAAAATGTAGCCAACATGCTGAAAATGTCCGTGACGTCATCACCACATATGCATGTGGCTTTTTACATGCCGTGTAGCATAGGCTTAAGGCATGCGAATAAAATTTAGCTTTTCAAATATTTTTCATTCCAAATGATATTTTACATTCCAAATGATTTGATTCGAGAAAGAAGAAGTACAACCAATAATAAAATAAGAAGCATCACCTTGAAAAATATTACAGGTAACAATTAACATTCCGCATTCTTGCGGGATTTATTTCTTTATTCATAAATGATAAACAAAAATAAACAAAATAGATCACATTGAAAAATATTACAGGTATTAACATACCGCATTCTTGCGGCATTTATTTTTATTCATAAATGAAAATTCCAAATGACCTGACTGCTAACAATTTCTTGGAATGAAATTGATCCTTTTGAGCGCGTTTCGTTTGTTGTTGTAGAATTAGCACACAAAATTCTAGGTAAGTAATAAAACCATCCCTTAAAAACATATTTATGTATGTATATATGTATGCGCCTCGATGTGAATTCCCACTGATATTTTTGTTATTTGTATTGTATTCCAGTAACAAATAAATAAAAAATGGACACTTGTGGGAGATTAACAAAAAAAAAAAAAAAAAGGCTTTTAAACCTAAAAAACCAAAAATAAAAAAAATTATGAAATCAAATGTGCCTTTAATTATGGAAGTGGTCTAAAGTCTATAGTACACGGCATGTAAAAAGCCACATGCATATGTGGCGATGACGTCACGGAAATTTTCAGCATGTTGGCTGCATTTTTTAAAATTACTAGTAGTGGATACATGCCGTAAAATTTGTATACAAAATTTTGTTCGAAAATACAAATGTGACATATTTAGCCGAGTTGAATACATTTTCTGAAGCAGCAAATCTGTAAGCATGTGAATATTTGCATGTACATATGTTACTAGTACACGGCATGTAGCATTGTGATGACGACAAAATTACATCAGAACCACATGCGCACGTATTTTTTTACATGCCGTGTACTATAGAATTTATATAAGTAAGTCAAGACTTAACTGTTTTATTATTGTTTTTAGTATATGTGCATGATTTTAATATAATTGCTTTTATCAGCGCGTCCATTTAATTTTAATTCGTTGCACGTTTTGTAAAAAAATAAATATAAAAAATGAGTTCCCAAATAACATTTTCGTCAATTTTGTCTGTCGAGAATTTGGTATTATAAATTTAAATAGTAAAATAATAAAACACCAATATCTACAATGTGCTAGAAGAAAAAACTACAAAGATATAATTGTGATAATTCTGCATTGACATTTGATTTGGGAAGAGCTTATTAATTATTTAAAATTATGATTTTATCGGACGTATTTTATTATTTTGTTCATCCTAGAAGGAAATGTTTCCTTAGTGAACATTTTATTTACTTACACATTCTAAGTAAAATATATTTAAAAAAACCAATAATTAAAATTATTATTATTATTACTATTATTATTAATAATAATAATGATAATAAACTTTGCGTAAATTAATTAACATACGTAGACACATAAATATACAACATACACACATAGTCAAATGCCCACACTAATCTTCAATCATTCCATTTTACGCATCATAATGAGTCAGAAATATTTTTTGCCATAAATATGCATATTTCTTCAAAATATTTTCAAAATGACAATATATCTTGTTTGCATATCTACATATTTTTTTCTCAAATATTTCAATTTTCTCATATTTCATTTAGCATATTTTTCAGAGTAGTTGAATGGCGAAATATTTTTTGGAGTTGAAATATTTTTTCTATGCATATTTTTCGGTAGTTGTTATTTGTAATATTTGTGTGCTATAATATTTTGCAGTCACAAAAATATAACACAAGCTAATATGCAAAAATTGAAATCTGTGTACTGCGTAAAATATTATTGTGGATATATTTTCAGTTTGTGTGCATAGAAAAATATTACTACAAAAATATTTCTGTTCTGATTGCTATGGAAAATATTAAATAGTGGAGAAGGTATAAAATATTTATTTAGCGCAATAAAATTATTTCGTAACAGAAAAATAATTTTTTAGTTTTCATAGGAAATTAGTTAATACGTTGACAATTTCTAGTAAATATTGCTACGAAAATAGCCGTCAACAATTTTAAGCAGCATTACACAAAAATATTCCAAAAGGTTAATGTAAATGCTACGCGAAAATATTCCTACAGGCTCAAAGCAAAGAATAGTCTAGAATAGTAGCCAACAACTAAATAAGCATGCCTAGCTTGATTAAACGTAAACAAGCAAAAGCAACAACATACATACATACACACATACATACATGTCAATTCAAACGAAAAGTAGAAGATAAACAACCACCGTGTATTGCTTACCCTGAAGGAAATGTCGATGGCGAAAATGTACTGAGTCGCTTTTGACTTTGTCACCAGTACTACTCTACAATTATTCCCCATACAATACTTTATGCTATAGACATTTAGCATGTGCTTGTCATTGAAAATCTACTAGTAACACTAAAACAATTGACTAGATAGTGAATTCATAGTTCTTATGGGAACATGAAGACATACCAACCAGAAATTTACTGGTACATTTCTATACCTTAATTTATGTATATTGACAAGTTGTTTCAAAATTCACCAGAAATACACCACATCTGTTTTCTCTCTTTATTTTATACTGACGAATAAAAGAGAAATTGTAGACAATGTAACTACTACTAGAGTTTTAGTGTTGACATAGAGACAATTGGCCCCAGTCTTACTGCAGGGTTAGTTAATGATGTACACACGTATGCATATACACATGTACATATGTACATAGTTACCACATGAACTTAATTAGGCAGCTTATAAAATGATAATGATCGTCTAGACATTGCTTGAAACTTCTAGTGGAATTTGTGTGAAATATAAAAAGAGGTGACGCATCCAAAGAGTTAGTTAGTTGCAGTTGTGAGTCAGTTACGAACAAGTCAGTCGCGAACAAGTCAGTCATTTGCAAGTAAACAAGTCGGTTGATAATTAAGTTGTGAATTAATAATAGTCTGTCGTGGAATTGAGATTATTGTGGAGTCTATCGTGTCGACTGGAGTAAAGGGAACAGCGCAGCGAGTAGACGTATATAAGGGTGTAAGTAAAGCCAGTGAGTCTTTATTGGTGTATCAACTGTGAGTGTCGGCAGAGTGAGTGCCGTGTGTGACAAGCAGCAGACAAAGAGGTATTGGTGTATCAACTGTGATTGACGGCAGAGTGAGTCTCGTAAGTGACGAGTAGCAGACAGAGAGGTGTCACGTGAATACTTGCGCAGCCAGATAAGAGACGTGTGTAAACTACAGCGAGGAAGGCGTAGTGGTAACCAGTTGTGAATATCTGTGTGTAATTTATTAGTTTAAGTTGTATTAGTGTATTTAAGCTCTTGTGTAATTTAGTATAAGTGTATTTGTAAATCAAACTTGTATCATTCTTAACCCTAATTACTACACTCGCGTCTTGTATTCATTTGCAAATCTGCGGATCTACGGAAAAGCGTTTTTATAGAGAGAAAAACGTAACAATATATTAGTTTTTTTAAAGCCTGATACGTACATACATATCGAGCCTTATTTTCGATTTTATCGTAAGCGATAAAAATTAAATTGTTCAGGAGAAGGTTTTTTTAAAATATTCAAATATGTTTTTGTACGTAAATTGCCGCTTACGGTAAAATTTTACAGCGCTATCTTAAAATTTATCAACAATTTTCGCATTTTGATAATTCTACACTATGGATAGGCCCATAAAATTTTAATTTCAATAAAAAAGTCCACTTTCGATAACGTCGCTTACGATAAAATCGAAAATAAGGCTCGACATGTAGACTTCTATCAAACTCTTTCATTAGGTCGTTTTAGACACAAACCTATAATCAATTTAAATTACGTCCGTTTGTTTAAGGGTTTGTGTCTAAAACGAGCTGCTGAACGAGTTTGATAGAAGTCTACATGCAATTTAAATGGGTTTGATTATAGCTTTGTCTCTAAAACAAGCTACTGAAAGAGTTCGATACAAATCTAGAAACCACTCACTCACTACTGAGCTGAAAGCGCTCAGTGAAATGAATCGTTCAATTGAACTAGTTCGTTCATGAGCTGCACAACTCTAGCATCTACTACACGGTTAAATTTTACAATATTTTTGAACAAAATATCGGCAATAGAGTAGTACTGTTCTAGGCTGTAATGATAAAATTATCAAATTCAAAATCCAGATGGTGAATCACGCGATTAATATTGAACATGTAGGAAATTTCGTTGTATCAATTCGCGATACGTTGATAAAAAGCGAAATAATAAAGAAAATAGAACATATATATTAAATAAAAAATTGGAAAAGATTAAACAAATAAAGCAGTTATTGCTATACGTAGTTACATGCTTTCTTTAGGTTTTCTCGCGGCTTAATTAAAAAACGAACACGTGAGTGAACGTGTAGCAATGGTGCCTATACAATACTGTGTATTTTATTCGTTGTTGCCACTCATCAGTGAATTGCAAAAAGTTTGACAGTTATGCAACCAGAATGGTAGTGAGATCACTGCAACTCCCGAATAAAATAATACCGTTATAAGTGATTCAGAAGATTTTAATAAAATGTAAAATACTAATTATTAACAACACAAGTGCAGTTTTTGTTATGTTTTCAATGTATGGATAAAAAGTTAAAGAACATAATTTCTATCGCTCAAATTTTGGTTCGCTAACAAAATGCCTATATCACTTAATCCTTTGGAATCACAGTCTTATATTCCCACATCAATATTCACAAAAGTGATGAAGAGAAAATTGAAGACAACAAAGGAAATGGTAGAAAATGCTTTAATAGAATTGCACGAGGCAAAAGGTATAATATCAAACAAAACAATAGTACATAGAACTATATTAATACGAAAATTTCAGGTTTGCAATACTTGAAACTTTCAGACCTCGTTTATATACAAACATACATATCGTTAACTTAATACGAAAAGGCCCTAACTCATGTTTTTCATAGTTTACAGGAGGAGGAAAAAACTAAATAAATAAAGATGCAATATTGATACAATATTTTTTTAAACAAAATTTTTATTAAAAACATTACATAAGCATATAATATTGCGTTTAAAACAATTTTGTATCAATATTGCATCTTTTTTTATTTAGTTTTTTCCTCCTGTAAACTATGAAAAACATTAGTTAGGGCCTTTTCGTATTAAGTTAACGATATGTAAATATGATATTTACCATTGCAGGTGTTACCGTGAATCAAATATTTAAATTTATTCTCACCCATTACGATATAGAATCCTTAACTAAAAGGAGAACTTATCTTATAAAGGAACATCTAAGGTCACTAAGAGAAAATGAAGACATCGCTAACATAACTGGCACAGGTTTAACAGGTCATTTTAAATTGGTAAATAAAAAAAAGTTTATGAAACAGATTGAGCAAAATACAACCAAAGCTTCTGTTAAAATTAAATTGAAGTCAAAAGCAAATAAACCCCAACAAAGAAACAAAAAATCCCAGAGAATTATAAATTCTATAGAAATAGCGCCTGTCATTCCCAACAAGACCGTATCGGTGTTTGATACACCCATACTGCCATCCCAAGTTAGCGCTTCAACACCTTTAATTAGTAATGTTTTGATCCCATGGGCTCCAGGAGCTCAGAAAAAGCGGAAGAAGGGAATATTGCCAGACATTGACATGGACACGCCACGCAGTTCTGCGTCGGACAAAAAGCGTAAATCCCGAAGGAGAATTGAAAGAGTTTACTAAATGTTTATCTAATTCCCCTAGGTATTTCGTATGTTTTATATTTTGTGTAAAATATTCGTTTAAATATCACTTATTATTATTCTTTTCTCAAGAAATTCAAATCTTTTTGTTTCGGAATTTGTTATGAATTTAATCTGTTTAAATTTTAACAAACTTTAAATCTATTACATAAATACATATTTTTTTGTTATACATACGTACATACATACATAAATATGTACCCGTAGTTGTAAATTTTGTAAAAAGTTGAATTATTCTCTAATAAAATAAACTCTTAAATGTAAATAAAGTACGTATTTTTTGTTTGATGCTGCAAATAGATAAAGTAAAGATACAAGGCAAATTCATATTAAATGGTCTCAACCAAGGCAAATTCATATAAGGTATACTTCAAGGCGAATTGAGAAATTTTAACTTATAATCAAGGCGAATTGAATATGGCTTGCTTATAATCATAAACTTGGAATATGTTATGAAGCTCTCTGCAAGTAAACAAAAAAAGCTTGCAAGACAAGAACTTTTTTCAAATTTTCGTTGATAATACGTAGACAAGAACTTACGTGCATGTACTGGCACGTCTAAACCCAAGGTAAATATTTAAAAGACAGAAAAATATCATATTTTCCACAAAAATTGCGCGAGTTTGTGTCATTGTGCGTAAAAATGGTGCCACTGTGTGTCCTCAGAAACACAGTAGAACACATGAAAATTTTGACACTATTTTGTTTAATTCTGACAAGAAAATGCGCGTATTTTTGGTGTTGTAATTTGTGGCAGAGTTGGTGGTTTTGATTGATATAAGAAAATAATTTTAAAGAAATAAAAAATATTGTAGTTAGAGGAAAAGCAAAATGTTTATAAAATACACAAACAGCCCAATTATGAATATTCCCGGGGAATTTTTTTCCTTCCCTGTATAAATTTATTAAAAATGTGATGTTTTCATTGTCAATAAGATTTCGTGTTAATATAATATTTGTTTTTGTTTAAATAAAAATTAAATAAACAGTGTATCCATTCAGACATGCGGAATAACTTTGTGCTGAGAAAGTGTAGTGAAAACTGAGTCAGGTCCAGTGGACTGTGTGTACAAAGGAAATTTGTAAATTTTATAAAGTTTTTCTTATCGGTCTTGATAATATTAGAAGGAAATAAATCTTCCATTTATCTATTATGTGAACTGCAAAATTGATTGTTTTAGTATTTGTTCTGAACACAGAAGTAGTTTATGTTTTTGAAGTGCATTTGCGCAGTGTTTAGATAAAAATGCAAAAATACAAAATACAAAAGGGAAATATAATAATTCGGTATTTATTTAAACTTTTTGTTCTAAATAAATGTTTATACTATTGTTTTTCAACATTTATTAATATGATTTTTAAATTTTTGCATTAGTTCCCTTCAAAATGTTTGGGGAGAAAACTCTCAACAAATTCTCCCTCTCCCTCATATTTAGAATACCTACTTTTTTCCCAGGGAGTTTTTTCCCGGGGAAATTTTAATTCATAATAGGAGGAATGGGCTGAAAGATTTTTCGATATTTCGGTATTTACAAAAGTACGTTTTCCCCTAGATACATATACATACATACATATATCAAAAATACTATAAATATTTTTTCTCTTTGTTTTGCTGATGTTCTCTCTCATGTTATACAAGGTGGCGCAAAAATAACCTTCCGATGTTATTTGGCTGTAATTAAAAAAAAAAAATGAAAAACTTTGATTCTTCTTGTGGATTATTTTTATTTGGTCTTTTAATTTTTTACATCAAGTCGAGAATATGATGTCATGTAAATGGCCGCGGCCACAGTTGATTGTCATTTGAGCCCTTTTTATGGCATTTTCCATCACTTTGGCGATAGGTCCTCACATTCTTGACGGATATTGTCTTTAAGAGCTGCAAGAGTCTGAGGCTTGTTGACATAAACCCGCGACTTCAAAAAGCCCCACAAAAAGAAGTCTGCAGCGGTCAAATCAGGCGATCTTGCTGGCCAGTGCAAATCGCCAAAACGGGACATTAGGCGCCCGGGAAATTCATCCTTCAGCATATCGGTTGTGGCACGTACAGTGTGTGCCGTTGCACCGTCCATTGTTTATTAACGTGTATTTCGCATGTGTTTACTACACAAATGTCAAAACAGAACTGACATTAGGCGCCAATCGCAAAATTTATAGCATTTTCTGATAGGAGGATTACTTTTGCGCCACCTTGTATTACAGCACGGATGGAAATCATGGTACAATTGTACTTTTTATGGTACATTTTTGACCTTGTTGGTACCGTGGTACTACCGCGAGTTATTTGGTGCAATTTAAAAATGTAAATTTTTCACTATATGGTAACATTAATTTTGCCTATGTTCTCTTTAATTTTTTTGTGCGTGTCTTATTTTAATAATATAATAGTCGAATCTATTTATGAATGTAATATTTAATATTTTTTATGTCATTATATATTGTATACTGAATTTTTATACACATTGTTAAGTTTCTGTTTTTTTATTGTACACTTCTGAATTTGTATACGCATTTTTTTTTAAGTTTCTGTTTTTATTAATAAATATTAAAAAAAATGATACCGTCATGGTCTAAGGTACATTTTGTTTTCATAGTTGCCACAAAGTATACAGAGGTGAAGAAAGTCAGTGATGAAAAAAGCTAAAATCAGCTATGACACGGGTTCGGCGAGAAAGGGACAACAGTAGTATATTTGTTATTAAGTTGTTAGCAATATAATCAAAACAAACAAGAGAAAATGTGTACTTTGTGAAATGAACAAAAGAACATTTTTACAAATTTAAATGAAAGTTTTTGAAGTGCTTAACTAAAAAACACAATGTGTAAAAGGTTATTAGTTGTAAAAAAGTGATTAAAATTAGTTTCCAAATAATTACAGACTTCATTTTAAGCATTTTCATTGAAAAAATACTAATTTTTACCATTTACTACCAAAAAGTACATAGCGAATGAGACCACAAAGATTAAAATGAAAATACATTTCAAGAAGTGAACATTTGTACAAAATTAAATCAAGGAATTTGTTGTGTTGAATTAAAAAACAGAGTGTGAAAATGATTATTAGTATTAAAAAAGTGATTAAGATTTGTTTTCATATAATTTCTGATTTAACTTTAAGCTTTTTCATTCATAAATATTAATTTTAACCTTTTAATTTCAAAAATCGCATAGCGAATAAGGACACAAAGTATAAATTGCAAAAACATTAAATCAACGCAACTACGAAAGAAGCTTAAAGAAGACACGGGTACTGTGTGAACGAGACGTCCAGAATTCGTTTTTATCTTCCGTCTCGTGACATCTCTGTGTACTTTGTATAGTTGCTACAAAATCCAAGAAGTCATTTTCCTTCCAAGGCAAATTCATAACAGGTAAAGTTGAAAACACAGCTGATCTATTTTTTTTTGCCTAATTCAAGACGAATTCATATAATTGTTGGCTCGTATGTCAAAAGTTGTTTACATATACAGATCTGCGCCGGACAATTTTTTCGGCGGCGCCAGCTCTTGGAAAACTTGTCGGCGGAAGCTGATAATCAAATAACATGAAATACAAAATTTAAGATAAAAAAGAATTAAAAAATAAATAAAGCAGATATTTACATGCTGGTGGTTAAGCATTATCTATATATTTCATTGGTGCTTTGCCAAATCATCAGCATACTTCAACCACATATTTTGAACAGTCACAAACCTCTTATCTTATGCACAGACTTTCAAAAATTCCTGTGTAAAAAACTATTTGAGAATTCACCCAGCAAATAATTTATATTCGATATGAATAGGTATATTTTATTTTTCTACACCTTTATACAATATAAAATCCATTGGATAGCAATAAAAGTATTTATACGGCAAAATGTCAAATAATTTATTATTTGACATATTGTCATAAGTTTATTTTAATTGAAATTTATTTGCTGGTGGTTTAGCATTGTCTATATATTTGGTTGGTGCTTTTCCAAATCATTAAGAAGACTTCAACCATATATTTTGTTAAAGTTTCTAAGCCTACTACGCTTATTTTTCTTTTGTGATTTTCAAATATATTATTATTTGTGAATTCTCAAATAGTTTTTGAAAGTCTGTCCATAAGATAAGAGGTTTGTAACTGTTCAAAATATATGGTTGAAGTCTACTGATGATTTGGCAAAGCACCAATGAAATATATAGACAATGGTTAGCCACGATCAAATACATATCAATTAAAATAAACGTATGAAAATATGTCATATAATAAATATTTTTAAATAAATAAAATAATTATTAGATTAAATTGTACATGAAGAATCGGCGGCCGTTTTCCAGGTAACATAAACCAAACTTTTTCCAGCGGCGGCGTAGCTCACTAAAATTATCAACGGCTCGGCTCAGCCGGTTGTGAGCCATCATGGCCTAGATCTCTGCTGGAGTAACTTCAATCAGCTGCTTTTAACATACGAGCCTCCAAGGCAACAACAAAATACCATATTGTTTTTATTGTTTGTATTTTGTTATAGTATTAACTTTACCTGTCATGAATTTGCCTTGTTTCCTTCCCTGTGTTATAGTTAACAACAGTTGTAGACGCTGTTTTTGTACCCAAGGCGAATTTATACCAGCTGGTCTCGATTTGCAACTCTGCATAGTCGTCTTCAAGGCGAATTCATTATCCGGTGACCTTATACGCCCGGCTAATTATCAGCTGTTAATGCAAAATTGAGCAATTTGAGCCAAAATGTCAAAATTTGCTTAGAAATCTTCTGACAGATTGGTTTTGTAGCATAGCAACCTACATGTTGTTTTTGTGTTGTAAAATTGTTGTACTGATAAGGTCACCTGATACTGCATTCGCCTTGGTCGCCTTGTTAATTTGTTAGTATAAATCAAGGCGAATTCAGTATCAGGTGACTATCAGTACAGCAATTTTACAACACAAAAACAACATGTAGTTTGCTATGCTACAAAACCAATCTGTCAGAAGATTTCTAAGCAAGTTTTGAGATTTTGGTTGAAATTGCTCAATTTGGCATCAACAGCTGATAATCCGCCAGGCGGATAAGGTCACCTCATACTGTATTCGCCTTGGTAAAAATTTTCTGTTGTCAGAAAATTTCGGAACGTTTTTCTTTGATTTGACACCAGAAAAATTAACAGCTGATCATCAGCTGCTGAATTGATATGAATCCGATTTGGTTTGTACCCATAAAGGTAGAATTATTAAAATCGTATCGTGATGTTGCGTGTCAGCTGACAAAAACCATACGATATACAATGCATGTTACTAGTTATAAAATATGTGGTGGTAGCACTGATGACGTAGGAATCTGCAGAAAACAGATTTTTCTGTAGCGAATGTCAAAAAACGCCGTATTTAATGCCAGACAAAAAAAAATGTGCTATGCAAACTGTTACATTTTCTATAACTTGTGCACAAAGTTGAACGATACGGCAAGCTGTAAAGTAGAATGATACGATTTTACTAATTCTACCTTAATAGGCTTTTCACACTTGCCCACATTTTCCTCGAATGTTGTGGAAGATGTTGAAAATGTGAAACATACGTTCACATTACAACATCTAACATCAACCATCATATATAGCTGTCAAAATAAATAAGGCCACGTTTTGTGTAAAAAATAATAAAAATTAAAAAAAAAATGGATAATGAAGAGAAATTAATAATAGGACTAGTTGTTAATTTGCAAGAGCAATCTCTACTATTAATGCAGTGTGTAGAATCCATAAAAAGATGAAGACATAGTTTTGTACAATCTTATCCAGCAACATATTTAGCTTCTATTTCTTCCGTCCAACAAATTCGGAGACTGGTTTTCTTTTTACTGCAAAAAAATAGATACGTATGTAAGAATGTACATACAACAAAATGTTTGTATATACAAGGAATAATTATGTACAAATATTTAAAAATAAAAATACTTAGGTGTTTCGCTCATTTTTAATAACTTTGTAAATATTTTTTTATATCATTAAATGTCAAAAATTCCAGTGATGCCACTACAATTTTTTGTCATTTATCAGTGATGACACTAAAATAATCAAAAGATGTTGAGTGGAACAAAATGAGTTAGGAACATTTTACAAAGATGTTGAAAGATGTTGTTTTTCAGCCCTGTACATATCTTATGGGAAATTTTCAACATCATCGCAAACTGATGGTCAGCGTGACCGTTTGACCGACTAAAGTGGCAAATTGCCACTTTTGCAACTGCTTTTCCCCTTTTTCAACTGTTTTGCCACTTTTTGTCCCCCTGTGAGTTATATGAAAATACATTAAAAATAAAAAGTTTGGTGCAGTTTTCGCTTATTTTTTAATTTTGCCCTTTTTTTTGATAAATCCCCTATTTGGTGCCACTTTTTGAAAAATGTAATCGGTCACCCTGCTGATGGTAGATGTTGATAAGTGTGAAAAGGCTATAACTCAATTCGCCTTGCAACAGAATTAAGGGTATCAGTGCTGCCACCTGAATGCATCCCTCATTGAATAATTAACACACTCCATTGTATATTTCACGTAAGAATTTTCATTGTTTATTTCACGTACAATAATATTAAATGCTTGTATTTTGGCTTCAGTGTTTTTTCAGATTTGCGAAATTATTAAATTCAGATTCTATTTAAATAATTTTAAATAAAAAGGTATGAGCGATGTAAAAGAAGTATCAATAGTTGTAAAATGGAGTGCAAAAGAATATGCAATAACAGATTTGACTGACCAAGATACTGTTGCTGTGCTCCGTCATGAAATCTTTAAAAGGACGCAGGTACGACCGGCGCGCCAAAAACTTTTAAATTTAAAGTACAAAGGTAAAATGTTAATTAATGAATAACTTAAAAATTCAAATATCATTTAAATTATTTGTTCAAATTTACATGTATGTTCTCACATGTGTATTGTGTTAAAAAATTTAAAGATATTTCCGATCTTGTTCTAGGCAAAATGGCTGAAGACAACTTAAAATTGGGTCACTTGGAACTGAAACCCAATTTCAAGATAATGATGGTAGGATCCACGGAGGCCGATATTGAGGATGCTTGCCAAAAACCAGAGGATTTGGGTGAAATAATCGATGACTTAGATGAGGTTGAAACAGAAGAAGAATCGCTAGAAAACTCCTCAATATACTTGTCTAAAATACAGAAACGTATAAAGGAATATAAAATAACTGAGTTAAATCCTCCGAGAGCAGATAAACATTTATTAGTTCTAGATATAGACTATACGCTTTTCGACCATCGTTCCCCTGCAGAATCTGGCGCGGAGCTTATGCGTCCTTATTTACATGAATTTCTAACATGTGCATATGAATATTACGATATTGTAATATGGTCTGCCACTGGCATGCGTTGGATTGAAGAGAAAATGAGGTTGCTAGGCGTAAGTAATCATGCCAGCTATAAAATCATGTTTTACTTAGACTCCAATGCTATGATATCGGTACACACACCCGATAGAGGTGTTATAGACGTAAAACCTTTGGGTGTTATTTGGGGTTTATATCCGCAGTATACGGCAGCCAATACTATAATGTTTGACGATATACGACGAAACTTTTTAATGAATCCTCGCTCTGGTCTACGCATAAGACCTTTTCGCCAAGCTCATCTAAATCGCAATACCGATAAAGAATTACTTAAACTATCCAAATACTTAAAAGATATAGCTGTACATTGCAAAGACTTTACTAAATTAAACCATCGTAAGTGGGAACATTTTGATCCACGTAAATAATTTGTTAAATGTTTCGGTTTGTTCGCGTGTGAAAATGTGATTATTTTGACTCAGTACTAGTATGCTTCAGTTTACGGTGAATTTTTTTTTATTTACTCATAAAAAAATATGTAACAAACTGTTTAAATGCAAGTGCTCTTACAATATTGCTACAAATTTTAATAGATATTAAAAACTTAATGCTTCAATCAACATTATTGCGAGATCATCTATGCATCATTAAAACATCTTTAACATTACAAAACCAATTGAAAATTAAAGAGGTAAGTTTAATTTTCAATTAAACTATGTGAAAGTAAATAAAAAGAAAAAGAATTACGCTTTAGTACAACTTGAAGAATAATGAACACGTCTTATTTGTGAATACAAACAACTTTATTAATTAATAAATATTTGTTGGACTTCAATTACTAAAGTATAATTTGATAATACAGTGAAACCTCCCATAACCGGATAATCCCCGTACCATAACCGAACATTCAACGTTGTGGTATTTTTGTATTAGAGGGGTCCGGTTATGAGGGAGGTTAACATTCTTTAATTGTAGTATATTTAGAGCAGACTGCTCTAACTTAGATTGGTGAGCTGCTGCACATCTACCTGATTTAGATCTGCAGCTTCTTAAGTTATACATTTAAATGTAACGTTATCACTTTGGCACTATCTCTCTAACCATCCATTTAATGCAGTAAAATTTGGGGCAAATCAGGGCATTCGATGCGACTCGTTGTTTAAAAATATTTCCATATACACTCTATTGAAATACTTTTAAATTACGATTCGTATCGAATGCCGTAATTTAACCCCAGATACATTCAGTTTTGCTACTATTTCACTCACCAAAAATTTTAATATTTTGATCTACATATAGCCGTAGTGAAGCAATCTAAGCACATATTGCACACATCATTTTGTAATCGTTTCAGTAGTTCAGAACATATCGACTTATCATTCTTTTTCTTTTAAGCAGCAAATTAAAAGTTAATCTTGCGAATAAGCATATTTTTTAATATACATTTAATTTATGTTAATTAAAAATACAAAAAATATCCTATTGCCTCTACATAACTTTAACTACAGTGTATAACCACCTTGATCAGCCCAATGTACTCGTCGACCCTCCAAATACTCGATACTTTCTTGAATTTTACGCCTCTCGTCGTCCATCAGCGCTAAACGTTTGTATTTTTGTATGACAAAACAGCAGCTAAACATGAGAATTATTTGGAATATAAGCCAAAATATTAGTAGCGCAATTAGAAGACTTTGGTTCATACAAATGTTGTCCAAGTGCAATTGGTCGTCTGTAATAATTCAATAACAATAATATTGATGAAGAAAATTAATATTTTTGCAGGCACTTCATACACTTACCTATACCAGCAATTAAAAGTATTCCTCTTTCGCCATAAATAAAACTATTTTTATTGGTATTATCTGGACCTCTAACGCTCAAATTGAAATTTAATGGTATGCCATCAGGTTTGGTGGCTGCTGAGTGTGTCATGTTTTCGTAGTTTGTCGAATTTTCTAAATCCATTACCGTAGATATGTATACCGGACTTTGTACCTTAAATTGCTGATGCTGTTGTTCAGCAGATATTTGCCTTCGTTGCCTTAAAGGGGTTTCAGAAGTGACTGGATACCAATTGGCGGTATTAGTAGAACTTTGGCAATTGTCTTCAGGACAGCGGTTGCTGCAGAAATGTATTTTCACGTCAAAATTGACCATAGACGTGCCGGCAAATTTAAAAGCATGAAATCTTGCCTTCAAAATATTGCGATTGGTCGTACGTACATGTTCCAAACCAGGGAAGACGCTAGTATCGGTGGGACAGCCCCGTGCATCTAAAAGATGTACAAAATTTTTGTTATCCAATGTCTTGGCTATAAGAGAATTTGCTCTAAAATCTGGCAATGGTGGCAACTCAAGCGTAGAGAACTCTCTCTGTTGCTGCTGTGTATATTCAGAAACTATTTGTAATTCTAAACTTTGGCCAATTTGAACATCATTAGTTTCATGATCATGAGCCAAATCAATAATTTGTAAAGTGATCTTGGGCATGGGATGGAAATCGCTAGCATTGTAATGCAAAGAACCTTCATTTGCAGGAAAACTAAAATAAAAAAATAAAAATATTATAGCGAAAAGTTATGCGTCATTTAACTTCTTCAAAAACCTTTCGCTAAATTCCAATGAAGACTCTAAAGCTATGGCATTTGGGCGTGTATCAGTTTCATTCCTATTACTGTCATACAACATATTGTGATCATCTACTTGCAACTTTATGTCAACGTTTTCATCTTCACGTGTCGCTTTTACCGTAGCATTGCTCATAATGCAACCAACCTTAATTAAACGGTCACCTTGCGTTTGCACATTTGGATTATTTTGTATGACCACCAACGTGGAAATAAAGATTCTATAAATTGGAATTGTATTCGCTAAAATTCATCTTAATTAAATACTTGAGTGTATAACTTTACCTTTTATACTCCTTAGTTACTTCATAAGCTCTTAATATCCCACATTTGTTTTCTTTGGCTTCATTACCGATTTTCAGTTTTAGCACCGTACTCTTGGTACCATTTCCTTGAACTATGCAATCTTTGGAGTGCATACTCACATACATTTTTCCTTGAAACCAATCCTTAGGCGTATACCTTATGGACATTTCTTCCTGGCTGCAGACAACTTGAACTAAAATAATTTAAAATCTATTTTCATTTAGTTATTTTTTTTTCAAGCTTCAAATCATCTCACCGTCTAAACACTTCACTCTTCTCATATACACCGAATTCTGTCGTAGTTTTAAACTTCTGGGACCCATTGATATAATGTCTTCTGAATGCAATGAACACTCAGATTTTTCTAACTGATCTTCATAGTAAAATGAGACTCCTTGACAATAAAATCTTTTCTCATGTGTACAATATGCTTGGCACTGTTTGAACAGCAAAAAAAAGCGGAAAAAAATAAAGTAAACTAAATGTAGTCCAACTCACCTCTTTCTGGCTTAAGCCCGAAATTTTAGTTTCTGAATAGATAAATGTACTATTTGCATACAATTCATATGAGCAATGATCATTTTCTGCAGGTCTTTCGTAGCATTGATTCTCAATGTACTCTTCATCATAGGGTGCAGCACGAAAGGCGTCTGGTTGTATCATTTTATCTTTATCACTTAATATGCAGCGGCCCAATGTGCTTTGGTGTTGCTGTGCTGATAAATTTTTGTCCTGATTAAATCTAAAATCATTCATCATTATTATTTATTAACACATTGTTCTAGTAAAAATTTGAGCGATAAATCAAACTGGGGCAGTTATAATTGATTACGCATCGATTACAAAATGTTTGTAATTTCAATTGAAAATTTTCAATTAAAAATGCATTTTATTGCAATTGAAATTGAAATGAAAACAATTACATTTAAAAGCAATTTTGTTAGGAAAAATCCCAATTACAATTGCATGTAATTGCAATAGAAAAAAGTAATTACAATTTGATGTAATTACAATGAAAAAACAATTCAAATTACATGTAATTGAAAAAATAATTCCTTAAAAAAGTTCATAGTTATAGAAAATGTATGTAATAATTACTTATTTGTATTAATTATAAAAGTATTCAATTACAATCAACAATAAACTTAAAAAATTAAAGCAAGTGTTCTATTGAATAATTAAATAATGTGTCATATATCGTTACCATTTTTTCTCAAAATTGTCACCTGTTGAACGCTGTTGTCTTTCTGTTAAAGTAATAACTCCCAATGCACTCAGTTCACACTAGCTCACGCAAATTTTTCTTATAAAATATTAAGGCTCAATCAGACGTGACATAACCATAGACATAGAAAACAGCCGTTCGAATCAAACTAATGGGCAACACTGTATTTGATTATAAGTGACTCGCCATAACGCTATAACTCTCACCTTAGAAACCGATTGAATTTTGGTTTGGTTATGGCTATGGCATTATGGCTATGTCACGTCTAATTTAAGCTTTACTCACGCGATCCATGAGTGTGATTATACGAAATCATGTGAAGAGCTGTCATTTCTACATATTTACATATGTATATTAGGGTGTTTTTTATAGAGGTATACAATTTTAAGTTGGCAACACTTTTTTTAACTGGCGGCCATTTTGTCAGCTGTCAAGTGAATTATGTTCAGTTTGGTTTGGCAATGAACAATTCCAAATTTATTTTTAAAATCATGATTCTGTTCGAAATACGTCCCCCAGGGGAGTGTCTTTTGACTACGGGTGTGGCAATCCCGGTGCCCCAGCTAGGGTAATGTAACTTTTTCCACTGACGTACCTTTGGCTCATTATCTGTAAAACTTATGTGTTACTACCCGATCTCTGAACACAAACAGAGCAAAGGATGTGCACATATTTATAAAAGGAAAACAAATATTGTACGCCCGTTGTTGTCAGTTAGGTGCAGCGTCACCTAGAACTGCCCCTGAGTTCAAAAGACGATAGAGGCGAAGCCCTTGTGGTGGAAGTTCGAGGTCTAACCAGAGGCTACTTCTAGTGCCACGGGTGACTTTTGCCCGACAGCTGGGCTGCTTAGAGATAAATGCATTGCGGTTGTCAAGATTCTGTGCTAAAATAGTTGTGCGTCTTACCTCCTGGGTTCAAGGGGCGTTGAGCATGATCGATTGTAGTAGGCACAGGATCTTGGCGGCGAGCTTGCGTTCTTCTCGCGTAAGTGGTCCTCGCTGCTCTGAAGTTTTCAGTGCATTTATCGGTCGTCAGTTTCCTTTGCTAAAATGCCGAGTTCGTCCTACCCCACGGGGTTAAAGGGATGATTTTGGTATGTGTGGAGTAGGCACTGGTTATTTGGCGACACAGGCATGGGTTCGTTATGGATGAGTGGTTAGCTGTGCCGGCAATGGTTGAGGAATTTTCTTGGGGACCTCGCTAAGGTGTATACACAACACCATAGCGTGGAAGCCGGAGAATTATCGTGGTGGCTGTGGTTGCTACCAAAATCGCTGGGAGAATAGTCTTGGCTTCCCAGTGTGAAATCAATGCTAGTGGTTGGTCTGACGCGGTCAGCCAGACACTATTCTAGGTGCTGTTGCCATTCAACAGAGCTGCTATGGGCACGGACATAGCAGCAGGGTTTAGATAGCTCAAAGTACCTCAGCAAGGTACTTGAATATAGAACAGGGATAACTATATTCAAAGATTGCAACCTATGTGCCTTATGGAGTGGGCCATAGGTTCATTCTAAAAGGGTGCATGAGGGCGTTGGTCTGGCGTCTAACCCACACCCAGTGCTTTGGCACACGTGAGATTAGGCCGTAATGGCAGGTACTCACGTAAAGCAATTGCACATCTGTTCGAAATACGTACGCGCATCAGCGTGACCGTTTGTCCGACTAAAGTGGCATATTGCCACTTTTTTGACTGCCTTGCCACCTTTTGTCTCCCTTTTTTTTAAAGCGAATTATATAATAATACATTAAAAATAAAAAGTTTAGTGTAGTTGTCTTGTTTTTTTAATGTTGCCCTTTTTTTATAAATCCCCTATTTGGTGCTACTTTTTGAAAAATGTCATCGGTCACCCTGACGCGCATTTTACCGTCAACATAATCTACAACAGAGCAATTAAGTCGTAATTTTGCGTAAAAATTTTTGAAAAAGGCTAAATTGAAAAAAATATTCAAAAATAAAAAAAATAGTAAAATTTTTCGAAAAAGTGCAAAAAGGGGCTATTATTAAAATGTTTCTGTTGAAAATAAAAACATCAAATCAATTTTTGTAAAGTAATTTATTACAATATAAATAACTATCATGAGATCAACACATACATAGCTTTAGAGCTTCAATATTGTACATATTTCATTTACATTTCATATTACATTTCAATAAGGTATGTACATACATATATAATAGAAATATATATACATATGTATGTTTACATATGTAAGTAGATAAATTTAAAATTGGCCGTTATTAAATAAAATTTCGATTTCTCGCTCTTCCAAAAACATACATTATCTGTTTTAGGCTGTACTGAATAACTTTCAAGGCATAAAAAATTTGGAAGAAATAAAAGATTACTCTATATTATTCTTCTTTTTTAAATTGGTAAAGCAATATCGACTTTTTACTCATTTTATTTTGCTAGATTAAAGGAAGAAAAAGTTCGCAAAAGTTTAAATGTAGCCATATCGAGCAAACATTAAAAAGGGGCTAAAAGGGCTGAAAGATTATTGGAAAAAGTGCTAGGTTTGCGCGTTTTTTAGTTTGGGGCTAAAATTTTTTTTTCGCGTTTTGAGTGACTGAAAACGGGATAAATCTAGCCCTAAAAGGGCTAAGTTGGCATAACTGTATGTAAGTGGTTCACCAAGAGAGGAAGAATGTTGGGGAGATATGTATGTATGTCGAAGAATTTTGGCTCTCTAATTTTGGTCGTTTAACCTTGTAGCACTTTAAATTGTAGAAATAACACAAAAAATTAAATTTGAATCCAACATTAATATTTGAAAATGATATCGGTCGCATGGCCAACGGGTTTGTTCTGGTTGTGCAATTTTGGACCACTTTTTCGAGCATTGCTGCCCGTAAGTCACGAAAAACTCGTACAATGTTGGCTTCCAAGTAGTAAGTTCTTGCTAGTATATCAGCAGAAACCAATGACTTCACGTTGTACAACAAGAAATGATCGATAGTTGGTCAATCGCACGAACTTGAAGGCCAATTAGAAGGTCCATTTCTCCAAATCAACTTACCGCCAAATTTTGAATTCAATAAGTCGATGGTTGCTTGCGGTTGCCGTATGGCACCTAGAGCCATCCTGTTAAAACCAAATCTCGCCTGGAACAATGTCACACAAATTTTTACACAAAAAATCATTGTGCGGTATCGATCTACATGGACCATAACGCGGGCTCCGGCCCAATGATGCCACCTCCAGCGTGTGGCATGTATGGACCATTTTTCTGTATGTATTACAGTCTGTTTGGTTTGTTGTGGACTGGTTTTATTCCATATTCCGTAATTTATTTTGTAAGCGAATTCGTTAAGCCGAAAATGAGTCTACTCTAATGAATACACGAAGTCGTCTATAAGTTGCGCTAATTGATGGAGTGATTTTCCAAGTAAATCTAGATAATTTGGTAGCGTGTTCAATCGTCAATCTATTCTTGACGATTTGCCACAGTATATTGATCATAAATGTCAAAAAGTGAA
Source organism: Tachina grossa (assembly GCA_949987645.1). Classification (NCBI taxonomy): domain Eukaryota; kingdom Metazoa; phylum Arthropoda; class Insecta; order Diptera; family Tachinidae; genus Tachina; species Tachina grossa. The sequence continues at coordinate 157,588,971 of OX465274.1, read as the reverse complement.
CGCTTTATTACAGTTCGTTACACATTTAACCCTTTTGTAAGTTATATCGGATATAAAAAGTATTTGCAATCAAACGAGCAGCAAATTGGTTAAACTTTTACCGAACGTACATACATATGTATGTAGATATATTCGTTTCGTGACTGATGGTAAAGCTGCAATAAAGTCCATCATGATGGATATGGATATGATGGTGGATCATTCAAGTGTCAACCAAAAATTAAAGTTGGATTTTACAGGCTGCCAGTTTCATGAGAAACCGATTCACTTGGATCCTGATGGGTACCGTTGTGCTCGGGACCACTACCGGCAGCGTTATTTCGCACGACCTGGCAAAGCAGGAAACTATGCTTCAAGACACTCCGTTCTCATCCTTCCGGGGAACATATCGATAAATTTTCTCGAACAAAAATTGTTAGTGTTCTAATTGTCTAGATGAAGAAGAAGGCTCTAACACAACGTCTGTACCTATGGCCTGCACTACAAAAACTGGTGGCTTCGTTCCCTGATCTATATGCATTTCAGCCTCATTTTGCAAATATCAATGGCAGACCTAAGAAACCTGCACTGCTCTATTAGGAGTAGCGGATGGTTTTTCCGATCTTGCGCTATAATTCGTTTTCTAACTTTTTTTTTAATCTCATTTGTTAAAACATTCACTCTCCAACCCAAGTATTCTGTTTGCTCTATCTCACCTTGAGAATGCCCCCTTTATGGTGGGTATACGATGGTGGGTCATTAAATCAGTAACTTTTTGGGGAAGCACAGGTTTTTATATAAAAAGTTATTTTACTTTTCAACATAGTCTTCTTTAAGTTCTATACACTTAATGAAACGTTTCTCTAATTTTTTTATCCTTTCGAAAAATATGATTAGTCGGGGTCGTCAAAATCGGCATTTGTTGGTGAGATGATTTGTCTTTTTTTGTTGATATATTTGGCCCATTAAAATCTTTTCTTAGTTATAGTTTTTTTTAAGCTATCAGGCCTACCGTATTTAATGTCAATAAAAATGCAATTTATTACATGTTGTCCCGACGTTTCGTGAGTTTTTTGTTCACTTTTTCAAGGGATGTCGTTGTATTTTTTAAAATTACATGAATAATATAGCAATTAAACTTTGTTGAAACAAGTGTATTGTGAAAAATAAAAATTATAAAATATTTTTCCCCTTTTGGTGTATCACAGGTTTTTGACAATTGAGTCAAATCTCTTTCCGCTGAACCATTTCTTCAAGTTTGGGAACAAAAAATAGTCACTCGTGACTAAATCTGGAAAATAGGGCGGATGAGGAAGCAATTCGTAGCCCAATTCATAGAATTTTTCATTGGATACTGTACATGCGTTTGTGGTCGATTGAGTGGGAACGCGGCACCCATTTTGCGGAAAGCTTTCTCATCATATCCAAATAATCATTAAAAATTTAAATCGCTGAGCAATGTGAGATGCCTATGGCTTCCACAATCTCTCTAACTTTCAATCTCCGCTCGGTTAAAACCATATCGTTGATTTTTTCAATAGAGCTGCAAAACTATCGATAGTACTATCGATAGTATCGATAGTTTTGTTGTAAATGAAATATCGATAGTTTTTTCCACTATCGATACTATCGGCAAAAAAACAAGTAATTAAAAGAGTAAAAATAATCGAAGTCAGTAAACAGTAGCCGGCAGCTTTGAAGCAAATTATCCGTAGTTGATTTAAGCTTTTGTACAGCGATGGAAAAGTTGGTACAATTGTATAATTTTAGCGCTATTTGAATGCCAAAAGTACCGTAGCACCGCAATGGCCCATTTAGCACTACTGTAATCTCTTTATATTATATTACATGCCAAAAATAGCATTAAAATATATTAACCCCCTTATGCAAAAAATAATGCGTGCTTGAAGTGTACATTAAAAATAATTACCGGTTTTAACGTTCACTTATTTTTTTGCACAAGGGGGTTAATCTTTAGCTCGAAGGTATTAGAAAATTAAGTAAATCAAACGATGTTTTCCGGTACTTAAAGAATTGCTGGAGGAATGTTATTTATTCCAAATTCATCTGCAAATGTGGAAATTTTATTTTCGTACCAAGGGGAGAAGCCGACTATTTGCATCGACTGTGAACAATCGAATAAAAAAAAGGTTATAAACGTAGTATATCGTAAATGTTACTTTTATATTCAGATCCCAGCAACTAATATTCTTTGTGCACCTTCTGGCGTTTTGTTAATTGATTTTTAGTTAATTAAAAAGAACAAATATTAAAAAAATATAAATAAAGAATTAGGTACAATCGTACTGAAAAAATTAAAATTTTTTTTTGAAAGTTAGTACAATTTGTAAATATGACATCGCATCCCTGCTTCTGTATACATAAGTACTTAAATACATATGTATGTATATGAATTTATTTATAAATCCAAGTGTTATTCGATAAATAGTAGTCACAAGTATCTTAATAAATTCAACATCGTCGACACAAAGATAAACTTTGGTGGTACTGATATCCGCCAATCGTCTCTTACGATAAAACTTTACAGTTAGTGTCTTAAAAGTTATCATCAATTTTCGCATTTTGATAATTCTAAACCATGGGTAGGCCCATAAAATTTTAAGTTCAATGAAAAAGTATATTTTCGATAATATGCCGCTTACGATAAAATCGAAAAAAGGCTTGATATATTTTTATACACTAATGAAAATGTTGAGGACTCTGGATTTTTTTCGTGTCAAATGTAGTTTATGTGGCAACTTTTATAAAACTATTCGATACTATCGATAGTATCGATAGTTTTACATAAAACTATCGAAACTATCGAGTGGAGCGACTATCGATAGTTTTGCAGCTCTATTTTTCAACTGTTTCGGGTGTAGAGACCTCAACTGCGAGCCCAGAACGCTTGACTTTTACGCCCACAACGAAATTCAGTAAACCACTTTTTGCCATTGAAATTGGTGGTGAAGAGTCCCCATAGTATTTATCAAGCTTAGCCTTGGTTTGAGTGATGTTTTTTTTTCGCAAAAAATAATGCTTAATAATGAAAATACTAAATTCACTTTTTTCCATTTTCTTCTCAAAAAGAGAGGTAGTCTGTTACCAACGGCTGCCAAACACAAACTAAAAGACGCAGCTTGTTCAAATTTAGACAGGAGTCAACTGACAGTTGCCTCTTGACAGGAGCAGTGTTGACATTTCAATCAAGAGGCGGGAAATTCAAAAAGACATTGAGTTAATCATCCACCCTCATATTATATCGTTTTATTATATACAATTTTATTTTTTTCTTAAAACCTGTGGTGTATTAGTCTCCCATCGGACGGGTCCTCGGGTGGTTACTAGGGGGAGATATTATCAGCGACCATCTTTATACGCTGTAAAAGTGGTCACTCACGTCGCTGTCATGTCTGATGTCTGAAACTAGTCTGCGAGCTTTCAATCGAACTCACAGGGTCGTTGTAATGATCAGCCTACTTGCTAGTTGAACTTCACTGATGGTTTCTCACCGGCCATGGCACACTCTGTGAAAGAGGTGTCAGGTTATGTATCCATACAGGGTTACTCCCCATTACGGTCTACATTTAACCCAAGTATGTGATCGTTGTCACATAAACTAATCTAAGTCTGGTACTCGCTATCCTACATAATCCTTCGGCTTTTGAAAAATGCAACCCTAAACTCCATTATATCAGGGTTCTATTTTTCTCAAAAGCCGTTTGAGTGTTTTTTGAAATATCTATTATATGTATATTTCAGAATAATTTTAAAACTAAAAAGTAATACATATATGAATTAATTAAAATAATAAATCATTCAAATACTGATGCAAGTAAATAAGTTGTTTACAGCGAATTCGATAATTAAATAATTAATGATATAAAGAAATTTGCAAATTAAACTCACAGAAATTCCAAACTGAAAAACAATTAAAATATAATACGAGTACAATTGAATTTCAAGTTAAAAGCTCACAGCTCAATGCATTAAAATATACAATAAAACCAACAAACATGGCATAAAATTAAATTAAGTTAAATTATCTAGTTAAGTCTCATCTTACCTCTCGTGATTGTTGCGATAGGAGGGGGCAAACGAGGCAGATAAACATTGGAATTCATTTTCAAATAAACATTGCTCAGCACATTCGCGCCGCGTTACCAATGTGCTAATTGTTTTCTTTCCTTGGAATACCAAACTATTTCCGGGTATTTTTGTCAAGGTCCACAAACGTTTTTTACACATTACAGGTACTTGCGAGTTAATAACAAAATATATTAGTTGAATCTAAAGAAAATCAAATCGTTTCATATCAAATTACCCCTTAAACAAGTCTTCTCATAAAATATGGCCTCGTGATCGGATACTAAAGGCAACTCGCTACCCACCGCCATGTAATTATCCATTCTTTCAAAATATGAATATCCATAACACTCATTCGTATCCAGAAGATGTACATAAGCTATACAGGCATCGTCATCATTGCAAATTTGCCAGCACACTGAACTTGCTGTGCTTGCAAAGTTAGCATCACTGACATTTTGCATTTGCTGTCGATTGTCGTTTATCGAGTAACCTTCTCGAGCTTTGCGATGGCGATCTTTATAGTTGTTTGCTGGCGCATAAATCAAATTGTGATCAGTCAAATACTCCAACGGAGGTCTAAAACCAACAATTTTTTGTAAATGCATTTGGTATAGCGGGCATTGGAGAAGGACGGCATCTGAAATTTAAAGAGAAGGGGTTTCCCATTCAAATGAGTATGCAGTAATTTTTGACTATATAAGGTATTTTTATGCCCCTTATGTCGTTTTTGTAATAAATCAAAGATGCCTTAAACAGTTTTTCTTTAATCTAGGACCAAAGTGTTCTTAGTTAAAGTCGAAATACGCCAACCACGATAAAATAGATTATGAATAACGATATGAAGATTAATTCTGTCACATTAACTCCAAAATCTAATTTTTAGAGTTATGACGTTATATTAGTAAATGAGCGACAATTAACTTCATGGTCAAAGTTCAGCTAATAACAAAACTTGTGCATACAGGGTGTCCCAAAAGAAAGTACATATCGCAATAGTTCCTCTAAAGATCTTCAACTCAAAAACTTACAAATTTTCAGCAGATGCAAATAATAAGCTCATATATTCTTATTGTAAAAAGAAGGACAAAACTGTAGAGAAAATGATACATAGACTTAATTAAGTATGTATATAAATAATGCAAATTTTTCGATTCATAAGAAAATAGCTAGTTTGGGGATTTTTGGAGATGAATAATTTAAAACTGGGTATATTTTTTACAAGCATATATTTATTTATTGTATCTTAAAAAAAAAGAACTAATGAAAGTAATCAATAATACATAAATGTCGTAGTAAATACTAAACTGGCCCCAGTATGCTCCCCTGTGGCACACCGGATGATATAGATTCAGGCACACTCATGAAGTCTACTTCCACTGCCGTGAAGTTCCGGGTAGTAATCTATCTTTCCAATATCTTCAGAAAATTTATTGGAAGATATGATTTCATTTTTAAAATGAGGCCTTCATGTCATACTTTATCAAATGCCTGAGAAACGTCAATAAACAGGGCAGAACAATACTTCTTTACTTCAAATGTTCTTCTTATAAATTGAACCAATCTGTGCGTTTGTTCAATGGCGATATGTTGACTTCTAAAACCAAATTGATGGTCTGCGATGCACCCACTACCAATTAGAATTGGGAATAATTTTGTCATGAGCAGTTTGGAAATGTTGATAGTAGACTTATTGGCCTGTATGATTCAGCCTTGGTAAGATCTTTGCCCGGCTTTGGAATCCTTTTGACCTTGGCAAGCTTCCAGTGATGTGGATAATACCAGTGATAAGGTATTTTAATTTGAAATTTATTTGGTGGTGGTTCAGCGTTGTCTATATATTTCATTGTTGCTGTAACAAATCATCAGTAGACTTCAACCACACATTTTGAATAGTCACAAACCTCTTATATTATGCACAGACTTTCAAGAACTATTTGAGAATTCACAAATAATATTTTTGAAAATCACAAAAGAAATTTTTGGAGAGCGAATAATTTCTCGAAATTCGGAAATTATTTGGCCAGCGCGATCGCCAGATTTGACAGCACCCGACTATTTTCTTTGGGGTTTTTTGAAGGAGCGAGTGTATGTGAACAAGCCAGAGACAATCCTTGAACTCAAGGCAAACATTGTTGCAGAAATTCGAACGCTACAGCCACAAGTTTTGAAAGATGTTATGGAAAATGCTCTATCAGTGCGAAGCTGAAAACGGTGGTCATTTAAGAGACATCATTTTTCATACTTAGTGTAAAAAAATTTCCATTTTGTATATTATATAATCTGAAAGAAAAAATAAAAAAAGTTAATAAACAAAAAAGTTATTAAACTTTTACACCCCTTGGTTTCTTTTGGCCCACCCTGTATATTTAAAAAATCGATTTAAAAACAAGTAAACAATATTAAAATAAATAACTTAGGAATTTATTTCTTAAAAAGAACATCATTTAAATTTAAACTCGCGAGTTGGCTAGAGTGACTCAGCGATGGCTGCACATTTTGTTACGGATATTTTCTTTTGAAAGCTTTAGATTTGAGATAAATCCACAGAAAAAAAGTCCATCAGCTTTGCGTTGAGGTAATTTATGTTACCTCTTTTGGAGGGAAATTTTCACGATCTGGCTTTCACAAAGCTTTAAATTCTTGCACCAAATGAATTCTGTAGTATGCAGCCTTATATAAAATGCGGTGTCATGACGTTTTAATATTCAATATTAACTGTCAATGCACAAATAGTAAAAACTTAGAACATAATGTCTTGTAAATATGTCGTGGTTGAGAGATTGATTTAAGTAATTCTACAAAACATGTTTTCTTTAAATTTATTTTTTTTTTGCTGGCTATAAGGGTCGTGTCCAACACAGCTCAAAATATTAAAAAAGGTGGTTAAACCTTTTAGTAGGTAACCTTCAATTTCATGTGTACATACATTGTTCTGTTGCAAACAACATGACAATTATTATTCGCATGATTGGAAATCCGCCCCCCCCCCGCTTTAAAAAAAATCTGAACAGTTAAAATAGCAAAATAATATATTTTTAGAATTGTCGAATAATTGTCATATTCGTATAATTAGTGATTAAACAAACTGACTATTTTTATTAGATTTCTTTTTCTCTTAAGTTTATAAGATAAACATCCATTGTGTTTCAACTATCAGACAATTAAAAAAAAACTAAAGTTTGTTTCATTTTATTAGTTAAGTTGAGCTGAACTTTTTTTGTCCGAATAATGTTAGGTAGGATTCTCACTCCCACTCCTCATACTGTGTTTTGATTATGCATGACAATCGAACTTTGCAGTTGCGAAATTGCAATGATAATAATAATTTTTAATTACTGCTTAGTGTTTTTAAGGCAAAAAGATAGAATTAAAAAGATTTAAATTAATTGAAATAAAGTAATTCTTCCTTGGGAAAGCGAAAATATGCTTTAACTATCATAAGCTATAATATTTACTGCTCACAGTGGAGTCGGTAATTCTAAAGAATTATAATTATAATACTTTTTATATATATTATATATATATATATATTTTATATATTACATATTATAATATTTTTTTGATCAAACCTCGTATCTGTTGGTTTATGCAGTGCCCTCGGGATAACGTCAACTAATTAAAATCACGAGTGTTTAATTTAAAAACAAAATACTATTGATACTGTAGTTTAAAGCATTTTTATCATATACATACTAGCTACACCCGGTGTGCTTCGCTACCCCCATCGTGTTATCGAATGATGTAAATATTTTGTAAATGAACCGAAAACTCGGATTTTTTAATGCAACATTTCGAAAGTTTTAAAATTTTGATATTGGATCATTATTAACATAGGTTTTTTGTAAATATCTTCGGAACTACATAACCGATTTAAGAGTTTGATATCTCGTTTTGAAAAACATGACAACAGCTTTCAAAAAAAAAAAAAAAAAAAAAAAAATAAAATAAAATAAAAAAAGGAAAAAAATAAATATATATATATACATATATAAATACCGAAAATCAAAAATCAGACTTCACAGTGTCACCCGCCTGAATATTTGAATATTCTGAAGATTCCCTGAAAATTTCATCAAAATCGGCCCAGCCGTTTTGGAGTCCATACGTTACATACATACATACACATACACATCCTCTTTTATATATATAAATATAAGGGCAAAAAATGGTAAAATCGGTATCTTCATGTGTCGGAAAGTACGACAGATAGACTAAAAATTCCAAAATCATACGAATGCTGCTGGAAAACGTGTTTGGTACTTTTTCGATATACATATGTACTTTTAGGGGTTAAAAGGGGATAAAAACTGAATTTTGGAATCTTATACAGTTTTTCCCTCGAAAGATTTTCCCTTTCCCCCAAATTGCAATCGTGAATAATTTTTACCCTGAAATGTGTTCCCTTTCTTGATTCCCCTTATCGTGAAAAATATTTTTCACATAGATTTTTTCACTTTTCCTTTCGTTTTGTTCACTTTATTTTTGCAGGCGAACTGAATTAATACATTGCGTAATTTCAATTTAATACTTGCAATTATATATTAAAACTTGTAAATAATTATTTTTAGGGCAAGATCAATAAATAATGTAGACGATTAATAACAATAATTCCTTGGAACACTTTTTTCATTCAACACGAATCTCTTTGGTTCACATGCCGTAAATTTTATGGCTGTGGTATGCTAAAATTTTTTTTTGCACGGCGCCTAAAACAATTAAAAACACATCTTTACACTCTATAACATTTCACTGGAAACCCGAAATATGTGTATTTCTTACTATTAAACTTAATTTGTTTGATTTTCAATTAATTTTGAAGCCTTACAAGTCTTCTTCCCATTTTTACACTCACTACGCATTGATAGCGGGAATAAACATTCCCATAAAATTCACGATTGCTAATTTTCCTTAATGGGAATGAAAATTACATGGGAACAAAAATTTCACATTTCATTCACGATAGGGGTGACTTATTGAACGTTGCAGAAAGCCTTTTGGCGCCTTTTTTCTTGTAGAAAGAACTGAATATATATTTTGACAAATTCTGAAAATTCGTACTTAATAGGGGGGAAACCGTACTTGTTTCCGGTACTTTTTGTTATTTGTTAGTAAATCTAATATATCGCACATCCAGTTCAATAGTGTCATAACTCAAAAAATTAGTTTTTTGAGTTAATAATGCAGAATAATAATGCATTTTGTATTTTATCTTGCGTAAAAATATCATATAAATATCTTGTACTATCTATCACCTCGTGAGAGAAGAATATTTTGTCATGCCTTCATTGAGTTGTATGTAAATTGAAAACTTTAAACGTGTTTTCTGCAAAACTAGTTTTTTTTTTTGAGTTATGACACTATTGAACTGAATGTGAGATATGTGGCTTTTATTTCGGGTTTTTCGAGTTCATTTTGTAAGGGCGACTTTTACGAGAACAAGAAAGCAGCTGAACAGAAAAAGACAATATTTGACTACATTTCTATAAAAAAATTAAAATTGAATGATATGGAAGCAAACATTTTTAGAGATTTGTAGTTAGGTGGACGTTTAAGAGTAGACAATGCCAATAAAAAAAGTGTTGACGTTTTGGGATGTTGATGTTATCCCGAGCGCACTGTACTTCAATGTACTTTACCACAAATAATTAAAAATTTAAATTTATTTTAAAATCGATTACTTTGGCAAGCCAAAACTATTTTTATATTTTTAACAATTAATGAGTATTAGACATTTTTTAAATAAACAAAAACTGATTTGAAGATTTTAAAATGCAAAAGCAATATTTTATACATACGAGTATAGTTACAACACACATTTTAAAATATTTACTTAATACTTACTGCAATTTAAATAATTTATTTGTATTGTTAGTAAAAATATCACTATTTTTAATGTTGCTGTCGTTGCTTTTTTTAAAGCTGTTGTTTTTGTTTTTGTTGCAGAGTAAACGTTTGCATATGAAAAGCATTTTATTTGTTGTTGATGGGTCATTGTGCAAGTACAGGGTTTAATTTTATTTTTTGCAATAATTAAATATGTGTCTATTAAATTTTGTTTATAATTTATCGCGTCGGTTTGTTAAACAAATATTATACATATGTACTTATATTGTTTGAAATAGTACATGCGATATATATATTTTATTTATTTTTTGCTTTGATGAAACTTTTTGTTATTTTCTATTATAAATTTGAAGTTATGTACTAGTAGTGCGGCATATAAACAACACTTTAAAGGCAAACAGCAAACGTTTTAAAAAATATTAATCTTTCAAGCTGTTTGTCTAATAACATTTTTCTTGTTTTAATTGCACATTATTGTTGAGGAAAAAATATAAATAATAACTAATATTTAATTTTTTTTTTGTAATTTCGTTCTTTCAGTTCAGTTTTGCTCATGTCATTTTTCAATAATTTAAATTATTTCAATATTTTGTGTTTGTTGTAAAAATTAAGTCGAACATAGCCAATAATTTGACGAAATATCGAGCAATAAAAAAAGCTTAACCGACACATTTTTTGGATGCCGTTTTTTTTTAATTGGTTATTTACGTTAAGAAATAATCGAAACAACGGGAGATAGACAAATATTTTTGTGCTTTGTTTTGAAAGCAAAATACAAACACAATGAAACTTCGAATAATATTGGGAAAAATTTCGAAATTTATTTGCCCAATTTTATTCCTTAAATTTCTATGAAAATAATTTTTATTTGCATAGTATAATTCGAATTATTTTTCATAATTTTTTAAAAATATTTTAAATTTTTTCACTTCAATAATATATGTACTTTTATTCGATTAGAACTATTCGAATGAAATTTTAAAATACATATATTTAATTTACTTCATTGAATAAGTTTCATTTGAATTAATAATATACTTTCAACAACTTTTATTTCAATTAAATTAGAACCAAATAATTCGATTAAATTTTTTCGATTAGAATTATTCGAACGAAACTCAAATATTTCTAGTTTACTTCATTGAATAACTTTTATTTCAATTAAATGATTTCCAAATAATTTGATTAAAATTATTCGATTAAAATTATTCGAATAAAATTCTCAAATATTTTTATTTTAATTCATTGAATAACTTATTTAAATTAATAATGAACTTGGATTAACTTTTATTTCAATTAAATTAGAACCAAATATGTTCTTCGATTTAAATTATTCGAATGAAATTTTAAAATATTTTTAATTTACTTCATTGAATAACTTTTATTTGAATTAATAATATATTTTCAATAACTTTGATTTCAATTAAATTAGAACCAAATACTTCGATTCAAATTATTCGAATAAAATTCTCAAATATTTTTAATTTACTACATTCAGTAACTTCCTTTTGAATTAATAATATACTTTCAATAACTTTTATTTCAATTAAATTATAACCAAATATGTAATTCGATTAAAATAATTCGATTGGAATGATTCGAATGAAATTCTCAAATATTTTTAATTTATTTCATTGAATAACTTTTATTCGAATTAATAATAAACCTTCAATTATGAAATATTATTTGAATTAAAGTAGAACCAAATACTTCGATTGAAATGATTCGATTAGAATTATTCGAATGAAATTATTCGATTCAAAATTTCAAATATTTTTAATTTACTTCATTAAACATTTTTTACTTGAAGTAATAATCTACTTTCAATGACTTTTATTAGAATTAATAAAGAGAAAAATAATTCGATAAGAACTATTCGAACGAAACTCCCAAATCTTTTTAATTTACTTCATTGAATAACTTTTATTCGAATTAATAATCTACTTTCTATAACTTTTATTTAAATAAGATTCAATTTTATTTGAATAAAATTCGATTAAAATTATTCTATTAGAACTATTCGAATGAAATTCTCATATATTTTTAATTTACTTCATTGAATAACTTTTATTTGAGTTAATAATAATATTCATTTCTATAACTCTTATTTCAATCAAATTAGAAACAAATACTTCTATTAAAATTATCCGATTAGAATTATTCGAATAATTTTTTAATTTACTTCAATAACTTTCATATGAATTAATAATCTGCTTTCAATAACTTTTATTTGAATTAAATATTTCGATAAGAATTATTCGACTGAAATTCCCAAATCTTTTTCATTCATTTCATTGATTTGTACTTTTCTAAAAAAGAATTGCGTTCCAAACACTTGATTTACGACATTTTTTTTTTGTTAAACTTACAAACATACTAAGTACATACATACATATGTTTGTATATTTTCTGCGTATTTACATATTAAATTGAAATTTTAATCTTATTACCCAACATACCTAAACCCTTGAGAAAAATAAAATTATAATAGATTAAGCCTTAAGCTTGAAAATCAATTAAAAATATGTTGAAAAAGGGTATCGTAACAATTGTAGAAAAATTAAAATTGAACCCTCGTGATAATATTATACGTTTATGATTACTATAAGCATATCCTTGCAATTATATAATAAGCAAATAATATTATAATAAGAAAATAATAGCCCAATTCACAATCTTGTGCAAATGGTCTTGCATCATTGCATGTGCAAAGTGGTATAGTATATTTATACTCACCACTAAGAATTGTTAAGTGGTGAGTATCAATATACTATACCACTATACTATTGGGCTAATATTAGCCCAATTCACATTCTTGTGCAAATGGTCTTGCATCGTAGCATGTGCAAAATGGTATAGTATATTGGTATTCACCACTAAGAATTGTTCATTGGTGAGTATCAATATACTATACCATTTTGCACATGCTACGGTGCCAAACCGTTTGCACAAGCCTGTGAATTCGGCTATTGCATTAAATTTTGTATTTGCTTCACAAATATGCTTTTGACTATTGAAAACATAAAAAAATTATTAATTTATAAAAATTATTCAGGCTTTATAAAGGCATTTTAAGAAAAATTTTGTATGAAAATTTTTATTAAAAGCCCTTAATAAACAAGGCTGTAATTATTTACTTCAATTTCTTTCAATTTTATTTATAACAATTTCTTTTTTGTGTCATAATTTATTTTTATGCAAAATACTTAATAAATTTGCTAAGTCGTCATGGTTTTTATATTCTTCAATATATGTATGTCGTTTATAGGCATACTTTAGAAAAAGTTGTATATAATAATAGTTTCTCAAGCATTGTTAAAAACTTTTTTGTGAATTCACATTTTATAAACATTATTATATAAAGGAAATTAAGCAAAGCTTATTCTCAAGTTGTACTGAAGTTCGATTATTGTGTGGTATATTGGGTATTCCTATACAATTTTTTAAAACCATCACAAACATTTTTTTTCTTTTTTAAAAATTTCACATTTTTATATTTATTACATCATTTATTTTTCACAAGCAAATACTTATTTTGATTTATTTCAATTTCAAGTTTATTTAGGTACGTTACGAATTATTCAAATATATTTTTTGTGTATTTATGTTTGCATATTAATTTTAATAAAATTTGCATATTAATTTCATTAACTTAAATTCAACTTCCCGCCATTATTGTTTTTTTTTTTTATTAAAATTAAATTTTTTTTCAATTATCTTTAACCGATTTGTCTGAAACGCTTCTTGCCAAAGTTAAAATTCAACTAATTGTTAAATTTCCAACCCTTACATCTAACAAATATTTATTTTTTTAGTATTGTCGCTTGTTAGTTTTAGTTTTTGTCGTTCTTTTTATTTTTTTTGTTGGTTTTTGCATTAGTATGTGAATTGAAATGATCTTCCAATGATTATTTGATGATACAATAAATACTTCTCTATTATTCTCTTTATCTACTGATGATTTGAATGCGTATTTAGCAAAAAATAAAAAATACCTTTTCTATAGGCGGCCGCAGGTATTTTATTTATTTATATATGTAATTGTTGTTGAAAATTAACAATTTGTTAAAGCTTTTATTTATAACTATTTTTCGCTGAGACAAACGACTAAAATAGATAAAGAAAAAACAAATTAATTCTCTTTCAGTCTCGCAGAGCAGACTGTCGAGCCCTAAAGTTTTTGTTTTCATTATCGTTTGTTTTCATTTATTCTACGTTGCCTGCTCTAGAGTTTTTCTTGTTAATTCATGCGCTTCTATTAAATTAATGACACGATCTATACTCACGTGCGCTTGACTAGTTAGATGCTAAAGTTTAGTGTTTGTAAAATTTATAAAAGTTTTATTTTTTTTTATAGAAAAAAAAAAATGTTGTCTGTGAGTGTCACTGCAACCACAATATCAAATATTTAAATATCTGCTACTACATCCCATACATTAAATAATTGTGGGAATTTTATGCAAACATCTACTGCTGAAGCTGCGTTTCACGCTGTTTGTCGGCGTTTGTCGATTCTACTGCCAACTTCTTACTTCATAGATACATGCTAACAATTTAAAACTAATAATTATGATCTATATTGTATGTAAATATTTACATAGATATATGTAAGTAGGGTTATATAGGCAACATGACTTTGAAGGAATAAATTCTTTTATGAAAATTTTTGAAATTGTATACATAAAGGGTGGTTAAATTTTAAGGTCCAATATTGATTTTGAATAAAACACAAATTATTTAGGAATTTATTGTGATTTCTTTTTATTATGATAATATGGTATGGTTCAATTATGTCTGGAACAAAGTATTTGCCAAATGGCCGCCGCGACTTCGGCGGCACACCTCTATCCGATGGTCTAAATTTTCGATGACGCTGAGGCATAATTGAGGTTCTATGCCGTTAATGTGCCGAATTATCTCATCCTTTAGCTCTTGAATTGTTGCTGGCTTATCGACGTACACATTTTCTTTCAAATAATCCCAAAGAAAGAAGTCCAACGTTGTCAAATCACATGATCTTGGTGGCCAATTGACATCGCTACCACGTGAGATAACACGGTCATTTAATTTGTCGCGCAAAAGCGCCATTATTTCGTTAGCTGTGTGCCAAGTGGCACCGTTCTGTTGAAACCACATATCGTCCACATCCATATCTTCCCATTCGGGCCATAAAAAGTTCGTTATCATCTCACGATAGCGAACACCATTCACAGTAACTACCTGACTGGCCTCATTTTGGAAAAAGTAGCTCTCTATGATGCCGCCAGCCCATAAACCGCACCAAACAGTCACTCTTTGTGGGTGCATTTGTTTTCCGACAATCACTCTTGGATTATCCTTCGCGCAAATGCGGCAATTCTGCTTATTGACGAATCCACTGAGGTGAAAATGTACCTCATCAAAAATCACGAAGTGCACGATATGCATTTTGATTTGAACGCCCATCTTCATAATAAGCATGAATAACTTTAACTCGTTGCTCGATTGTGTATCTTTCCATGGTTCAAATTGAGTTAGGCCGGGTTTCCATCTGTGTGCTATGTGCCACACAAGCGTAAAAAAAACGTAACCACTAATTTCTAATGAAAAACAGTTTGATTCAGACACGTATTTATTAAGTTAAACGGCTTCATACATACCCAATACACAATTTTATAGAATCCAACATGATTGGAAACTGTTTAAATCAATAAATACATGTCTGAATGAAATAGTTTTTCATTAGTAATTAGTTGGTTACGCTTTTTTGGGCAAATGACACACAAGAAATGCCAGATGTAAACTCAGCCTTAGTCTGAAATTGAGAAATGTCAAATGAAATGCAGAAAAAACGACGTTTCGGTGTGGTTCACATTCAACATCGGCCCTTAAAATTTAACCACCCTTTATTTATGTATGTATATATGTATATTTATATACATATGTAGTACCCAATGCACAGTGTGTGTGTCCAAAAGCCAAAATTGCGGCAAAAATTATTTCCAAGTGAGTCAGAATCATAAAACTTGGCGTGAAGGCCCGTTTTGCTTAAAGAAGCTTTTTAAAAAAAGTTGGCAATACCCTCTACCCCCTTTGTTAACACCCATGAGTGCCGTAATTTGCCCCCAGTTTTTCCCTCGAAATATTTTCCCTGTTCCCCAAATTGCAACCATGAATAATTTTTCCCCTGAAATGTGTTCCCTTTGTTGATTCCTCTTATCGTGAATAACATTTTTCACATGGATTTTTTCACTTTTCCCTTCGTTTTGTTCACTTTGTTTTTGCAGGCGAACATAACTATACTTGCAATTATATATTAAAACTTATAAATTATCATTTTTAAATAATATATCAATAAATAATGTCCACGATTAATAACAAAAATACCTTGGAACACCTTTTTTTCATTGAACATGAATGTCTTTGGTTTACATGCCGTAAATTTTATGGCTGTGGTATACTAAAAAAAATTTTGCACGGCGCTTAAGACAATTAAAAACACAACTTTACACTATATGACATTTCATTTGAAACCCAAGATATGTGTATCTCTTATTATCAAACTTAATTTGTTTGATTTTCAATTAATTTTGAAGCTTTACAAGTCTTCTTCCCGTTTTTTTACATTCACTACGCATTGATAGCGGGAACAAACGTTCCCATGAAATTCACGATTGCAAATTTCCCTTCATGGGGAATGAAAATTTCATGGGAACAAAAATTTTACATTTTATTCACGATAGGGGTGATTATTCCTCGAAGAAATGCGAATAATTTAAGTTTTATATCACAGAAGACAAAAAACATTTTCGCAACTTCACAAAAAACATGAACTAATAATACCAACATTTAGTAAATTTTTTGCATCTTTTTTTAAGAACATACCTCCAGTATTGTAATTCATTTAGATAAAATTTTAAATAATTGTACATATATATATATATATATATATATATATATATATATATATATATATATATATATATATATATATGTATATATATGGGCGGATCAATAAGTCCGTGACTTTTTGATTTTTTTTATGCAAAACAAAAATTTATTTTTCAGCATAATCTCCTTTTAACTCAATACACTTAGTCTAACGTTTCTCCAGTTTTTGTATCCCTTCCAAAAATAGGTTTTTTCGAGGTCCTTAAAATAGGCATTTCAATTTCATTTGGTCAATAATTTCATCAATAATTTCTTTTTGTTGCTTATCACTACTTATGTATTATTAATAACTATCACTAAGCTTATGTCCGACATTGGTCGGGCCTAATAATTTTTTTATAGATTTAAGATTTGAATACTTATTGTTAGTTCATATTTGAAGATACAATAAATAAAAAAAACATGCATTAAAAAAAAAATAATAATTTCATCGTTGGAGCTGAAACTCTTTCTACCGAGCCATTTCTTTAGGTTTGGAAGTAGGAAGTAGTCATTAGGGGCTAAATCCGGAGAATATGATGGATGGGGTGCCAATTCGTAGCCCAGTTCATAGAGTTTTGCACAGGTGTGCACTCGTGCATTATCTTGATGAAAAATAACTTTTTACTTGGCCATATGGGGTCGTTTTCTTTTTAAATCCTCATTAAATCGGTCTAATAAGTTGGCATAATATTCGCCGTTTATTGTTTTTTTCCTTTCGAAGGTAATCGATGTGGATTATCCCGCGTGCTTCCCAATAAACTGTTGCCATCACCTTATTGGCAGACAAACTCACCTTGGCCTTCTTCGGAGCAGGTTTAGACTGCTGCTTGGTCTCCGGAGTACAGTAATGGATGCATGTTTCATCCACAGTTACAAAACGCCGCAGAAACTCACTCAGATTGCGGTTAAACAACTCCAAACAATCCTTTGAAGTTTACATTGAGATCAAACGCAGCACCCATGCAGACAACTTTCTTAAACCCAGCTGATCATATAAAATCGAAACCACACTGCCATATGAAATGCCTAGGGCATCAACAATCTCACGCACTTTTACTATTCAGTCGGCCAACACCATATCGTGGATTTTTTCACATTTTCGGGTGTACTCGCCTCAATTGTGCGTCCAGAACGTTCAGCGTTATTTGTACGTTCAGCGTTATTTGTACTTGTACGAAAGTCAGTAAACCACCTTTTTACCATTCAAATCGATGGTGCAAGTCCCCATAGTATTTATTGAGCTTTTCCTTGGTTTGATTGACGGTTTTATAGCAAAAAATAATGTTTAATGAGCGCTCGAAATTCGCTTTTTTCTATTTTTAGAAAAATACACGAGGTTGTATGTTTTGAACAGGTGTTAAACGCAAAGTAAATGACGACACTTGCTGAAAATTTGACAGTAGTCTATTAACAGGTTGTACTTGATGGGAGGAACAGTAAATATAATTGTACATATATATATATATATATATATATATATATATATATATATATATATATATATATATATATATATATATATATATATATTTGTTTAATTTTTGCCACCGACCTATGGCTATTAATTTTTGTTACTTTTAATTATTATTGTTCGAACTGCATTAGTTTCTATATTTATGATTTGATCAGGCTAAACTTCGTATCGCTCTGTAAGCCAAATTACATGTGATAATTATTAATGAACAAATAACACCAAAGTTACTTGTAAACATTTTGAAAAACACGTAGTAGAACGGAACAACTAGCTGTTTTCGAAGGCCGGTGTAGAGGCCAGCACACACAGTTAACCAAACACAACAACGCTGGTGATGAAGGTGGTGGCGGCCTTCCAAAATATCATGTTGTCCCGTTTTGCTGTTTTTTTAAACAACTTTTTGATTTTATTGACATTAAAATATTAATTGTCTCATTCATTCGATTACTTAGAACGAAATGTGTTGTTATTTTTGTTCAAGGTTTCTAGCTTGTTGTATTCGTGTTTTTTTAATTCTCAATTATATTTTCAGAGTTTTTTAGAAATGTATTATATTAGTATTGATAATAATCAGGCCAATGATGAATAAAATTGCGCGAGAAATTTCTCCCTTTTCCAAATAGAATTTTTTTGTTTTCCCTATTACTTGCTATTGTTTTAAATTATTCCCCGGGAAAAATTTCTCGCGGAATTTTATTAATGATTGCCCTCAATATAATAAATATGTATATTAATATTTCAAGAGTTGTATTGTAGGTATTTTGATGAGTTGGCATTAGCGCTATCGAGATTAAGTTAACTGGTCAACATTGCAATTACTGAGTTGTTTAATTCAATATTCTTGATAAATTCGCATTAGATATTTTTCCGTCTCAAATAAACAAATAATTAAAACATCTGCTCCGAGTTGTGCACACTAACTGCCAGTTTATAGAAGCCATGCAAAAAATTCTCGTCTGCCTATTTATATTGAAAACAAAAACAAAGCACTAAAATTTATTTTTGTTTTCAATATAAATAAACAGGCGAGAATTTTTACATGGCTTTTATAAACTGGCTGTAAATTCATCGGAATAATAACGAATTAATTCATTTGAATTTCTGTCATAAAAATTTATGTTTTAAAATAGTGTAACAAAGGTGTAACGATAGGTATGTATGTATTTGCCTTTTAGTTAAATATAATTAGTGTTTTAGCTACTTCATTATCATACTCGTATAAATATTTAGTTCCATTTCAGTTTTAAAATGTGTTGAATTTTATTTTCCTAAAAAAAAATAACTGTCAAATAGTTAAATAATTTCAGAGAATGATTTATGCCTGTTTTTTCTCAACCTATTGATAAAAAAATTTACAAAAATATGTAAGTGTTTTCAACACATTTGTGTCAATAGTTTTTTTTCCCCCTTGAAGTAATATTAATACATTGTCACACCAATATAAAGATGAAAGTAACTAAAGTCGTTAGACCTGACTAGAAATGTATTCAATAATACGTAGTAAATATTTTCATAGTTTTCACTTCTGTTTTAAATAAACATTTTTTTTTATTAATGGTGATATCATTTTGCTGTACTTTAAATAAATATAAGTTGAATTCAATACGACAGTTGTTGGTTTGGTATGAGTGGACCAAAATTACTTGTTTTTTTTTTTTGAAAATGGTTTTGATATTTTCTTACACTTTTTTGTTTAATTACTCGTATTATAAAATGAAATATTCATCAATTCAATTCATATGTACATGCATAGATATTCAGACCTTTGAAGAGGTCAAGTTCAAAGCAAAATGAAGCGAACCAAAAACCAAAATTTTTTGATAATTACTTTACATACATACATACATACATATTTATAAAAGCATGCTTGTCATATGTAAAAAGAAGCGTTAAGCCTACAGTACACGGCATGTAAAAAACCACATGCGCATGTGGTTCTGACGTAATTTTGACGTCATCACGATGCTACATTTGCTACATGCAGTGTACTAGCAACATATGTACATATATATATTAACATGCTTACAGACGAGCTGCCCCAGAAAATGTCTTCGATACGGCTACATGTGCCACATGTGTATTTTGGAACAAAAATACTATAAAAATCTTACGGCATCTAGCCACTACTAGTAATTTTAGAAAATGCAAAGAACATGCTGAAAATTCTCGTGACGTCATCGCTACATACGCATGTGGCTTTTTACATGCCGTGTACTGTAGGCTTTACGCTCAAATTGAGTTCTAAAACTATTTATTTACAATAATAAAATACTTTGCATAGATAAATCGTGTATTAAAGCGCTCAAGCCTTTAATTTATCAAGAAAAATAAATTTTGCAAGAAAATAAAAAACCACTAAAGCATTCAAGCAACAATGCGTGAAAATTTTGATTTTTTTAACGAACGGAAAATTAACATAAAAAAGAGCAAAAATGACAAAATTAATGTGAAAAATTGTAATTAACACACATAAGTTGGAAAAGGAATGCATGCAAGGTGATTTTGAAGGGGTTTAAGTTGAAAAAAAAAACAATTAAAATAATATTTATTAGAGACTTAACAAATTAAAGAGTTATTTATCATTTTGGCAGTGACAATTGTAGAATTTCGATTTTGAAACAAAGTTTTATTATACACATTCCAAAAAATTTCACCCAATTGAAAAATTCAGACTGTTTCCAAGTGCAGTTCTGTTATAAGGAAAAAAATCTAAAAGTTCTCTTACAGCGAGATACCAAAATATCACGACAATGACTAGGTTAGGTAACGTTAAGTTGAGTACACGTTTGGCATTTCTTTTGTTGTCATTTTCAAATGTGTGCAATGCCGTTCACATTACGTTTTTCGATAACATCCAATATTCTTGTGTCATTGTGACACAAGAATATTGTGTAATGACATTTATACCTGATTTACATTAAGCATTTTTTCATGAAAAAATATGCATGAAATTTTTTTCATTTGTCAATAGCAGGCCTGGAGAAGCAAATCACACCTAAAAAAGTGCCAGAAATGCTTCAGAGATTCATGCTACATCAATTCTTATACACAGAGAAAAAACTGCCTCATAGAATCAATAAGACTTTCTCTATGAAACGTTTTTAGGCTAAGGGGTATCCCAGCAGAAAGAAGCGAAGATTTTTTCATAGAGATTCCTTATTGTTTTTATGTGGTAAATCTTATTAATTTTATCAAGAAGAAAACCACATAAAATCAAGAAGAAATCTTATTATTCCCAACTTTTTTTACTCAATTTTCGTTATTTTTGGCACCAAAAAAACAATCCATAGAGAAAAACTTCTTGATTCTATTAGGTTTTCTTATAAATTGTAAACTATATGGATTTCATATTGATTTTATTAGGTTGCCTTATTGATTTTTTCAATAAGGTTTTCTTCTTGATTTTATTAGGTTCCTAATTGATAATGTGTAAAGCATCTTATTGATTTTTTTAATAAGGAAATCTTGATTTTATGAGGTGTCTTGTTATTTCATATCTATAAATAGACACAGACAATCTTTTTTTTCATGATCTTTTTCGTTATATATTTGTATAAGCATGTTTGCAAAATTATTTCAATGGTTATTCAGACTGCTTGTTAGCATATTGGTTAGAGTGTTTGTCTATCAGTCAGAAGTTTGCTGGTTCAATACTTGTCTCCTTTCAAAGTATATGGTATAGAATTTAAACGAAAATATATAAGTAAAGCAAAAAGAGTAAAGAAAGACATAATATTTTTTTATTTTATGAGGTCGCCTCATAAAATCAAGAAGAAAACCTTATTAAAAAAATCAATAAGATAACCTCATAAAAACTGCAAGATTTCTTCTTGATTTTTTCAAAAAGGTTTTCTCTATGAAATTAATAAGATTTCCTCATTGAAAAAAAAACCATAGAGATTTCTTATTAATTTTGTTCTATTTTATGAGGTAATTATTAGGCACTGTTTTCTCTGTGTATATCACTCTCTCCTATAGCGCTGATACTAACAAATAAAAAAAGTTGCGTGCAATAAATTTCATGAAAAAATGCCTAATGTAAACCAGGCATTAGCGTAATTCACTTTATAGCTTGAGACTTATTTAATATTGTTTGTTAATATTCATACGAATGAATAATCGTAAAATTATTGGCTATAGTGCTACCGTATGGTAGAAAAACGCTTACATATTGTTTTTGTGTCTGCAATGCTGCCAACTGGTTCTGAAAAGCGTTAGACACGTAAACAGTTTGTGATGTAATGCCACACAACGAAAAATATCGGAAATAACAAATGCGATGTTACAAAATGCCATAATGTATACCTACTTGGCATTATGCCGAGTTTAAAAAAGCATAACCACTAATTTCTAATGAAAAACTGTTTGATTCAGTAACGTATTTATTAAGTTAAACAGTTTCATACTTAATTAATACACAATTTTACAGAATCCAACATGATTGGACACTGTTTAAATCAATACATGTATGAATCATTTGATTAGTAATTAGTGGTTACGCTTCATTGGGCACATGTGCGCACAGTTGTAAACTCGGCATTAGGTTAGGCAAGGGTGGCAGTCGGAATTCCTAGCTCACTTAGTCGCTTTTGGTCCATTGAGATACCTGTGGAACTGAAACTTAAATTATTTCAATATGGCAATACTAGAGGTATTAACAACACACTAAACAATTTAAAGAATGAAACTAAGTTCATATTTATGATTTGATTAGGCTAAAGTTCGTATCGCTTTGTAAGCCAAATTACATGTGATAATTATTAATGAACAAATAACATCAAAGTTAATTGTAAATATTCTGATAAACACTTAGTAGAACGGAACAACTAGCTGTTTTCGAAGGCCACCACACCTTGATCATCAGCGTTCTTTTGTGTTTGGCCCACTGTGTGTGTTGTCAGTTGATGTATATTTCTGCTTTGTGTACTCAGCTTCTTATTGCAAGTGGAATATGTGAATTGTTTAGATTCATCGTATTACAATTTGCTTAAAGCTTTTTTTTTTGTAATGAAAGCTCAATTTTACCATCTCTAAATTTACAACCGTCTTGCCATTGTCATTTGTTCTTTACTAATTATGCACATTTTAGTTAACTTACTTATTTGTGTTCTACTTAAGACAATCTCTTTTTTGGCTTTTTACTATTAAGTATATATTTATTTATGTAATTTTTGGCTACAAGGAACCTAAGTTCAACTTCGTACCCATATACTTGACCTTAAAGTCTAATAGACTGAGCTTTCATGATTCCTAATTGCATAAACAGTGTGTTTTTCACCTAAACCTTTTGTGCTCAACTGTAATAGTGTTCGTGTGCACATGCAAGTACGAATAGTATTCAAACAATAATAAAAACTTTGTAATTTTGTGATGATTTCACCTTGAACTATAAACAGTAAATTGTATATTACGACAAGTGTTTGTACTTGTAACAACTACACTGAACCTCTCTACAACTGATAGTGAGTGTACTTTGCAAAAGTAACAAAAATTATGGCAGCAACAACTCTACAGCAATACTCGTAAACCGAACAACATTATAAATATTATTGCAAAAAAGTACCATAGCTAAGCATGTACTCGCAACTTTAACATTATAAAAGTGTGTTCGTGTCAGATGTCAAATGCATCCACACGCTATAAACATTTTTTTTATAGTGAACACGCAATTTTGAAAAAAACTTTTATTAAATTTTGTTGTTAACGTATACATTTTTAGGTTTTCTAGATCAGAGTACGAGCCAATGAAAACAAAAGTTTAATTAAATAAAAAAAGAAGCAAACTAAATAAAGCATTGAACTCAAATTAAAGCAAAAGTAACACCAAGGCAGGTGTCATCAACAAATCTGTCAGCACTTGACAATATATTTAACTTTAATAACTAAATAACGTTTTTTTTAAACAATAGTTTACGTTAGTTTACGCCAAGGGACAAATTACGGCACTCGTTATCGAACGAAGTTACGAAGTATTTCAATAGAGTTTATATGGAAATATTTCGTAATTTCGTTCGATAACGAGTGCCGTCATTTGCCCCCAGGTTGAAAAAGGGGGCTAATAATTGTTGACCCCATTCCCATTATATACGAGTACATGCTTGTATATGATATGCAGTTATACGTGCTCGGCATCTTGTGCGCCAAGGCTAATAATTAGATTAGGTTAAGCACATACTTTTCTCTATATATTTACAAACATACCTCGATTAACGCGGTATTCTACTTACGTAAAAAAAGGCTGATAATTAGATTAGGTTAAGCACATGGTTTTTTTCTAAATACTCACAGGTATCTCTCGATTGACGCGGCACTTCATTCACGCAACTGTTTTTTTTAATGCACGATTTGCTTACGCGAATTTAATATAACACGCTTTGAAAATGATGGCAACACTAATTTTACGCGAAAAGCAGCACTGCGATTTATGACAAACCATCAGCATAATTAATACAACTTAAAATAGTTTTAGTTTTGTTATAAAAATGGCACCAGCAAAAAAAAAATAATTACCAATCGTAATTCAATATCATTATACGACAAAATTAAGATTTTGGATCACCTGAAAAATTGAGAAAAGCTTGCAACTTTAACTTAAAAGTGTCAACTATAAGAAACATAAAAAACATTTATAAGAATATGCCTTGAAATCAAGGAAGTGAATGTGCCTTGGTTCAAATCTCAGAGATAGTTTTTGACCTGTTTTAATTCCAATATTTTATAAAATAATTCTGCACAAAAAACAACCGACTTCAATACAATATAGCATATAGGACCAAACTGGAAGTAAACTCTTTCAAAAAAAATTTTTTTTTGAAAATCTGTTGGTTAAGAAGAAGTACGTAAAGTATAAAATTAAATTTTAACGGGTGTGCCTCCGCCCATTTTTTAAATGCAAGATTGTGTGTTTTTCAGAGCTCAGGGTGTGTGTGTTAAATTTTGTAAAAAGGCGTTACTCCGCCTTTTTTTTAAATGGAAGATTGTGTCTCTTTTAGAGCTCAAGGTGTGTGTTAAGTTTTGTAAAAATCTGTAAAGTAGAACCACTTAATATAAAATATTAAATTTTAATGGGCGTGCCTCCGCCCATTTTTTCAATTTTAAAATTGTTTAATTACAAGAATAAAAGGTGTTTGCTATGTTTCGCCGCAACCAAATAAAATTAATATCATAAAGTCAAATAAAAAAATTTGTGGGCGTGTCCCCTTCCACTTTTTTTACAATGGGACCAATTGCAAGCTATAACCTCTTATGTATATGAAAAAGAATAATTTTTATAATCGGTCTAAAATGTACCGAGCTATGAAGTAACAATGTCTAAAAAAAATACAGATGAATTGATAACCTCCTCCTTTTTTACACAAAAGCTTTAATATGTTTCTTAACAAAAGTTTATATAGAATTTTAATTGTACAAATTAAAAAATCAAATTTTTGAAAAGTACAAATAAAATAAGCAGAAAAATTAATAATTGTATGTGTTCTTAATTTTCGCTTGTATTTGATTAAATCGAAATCCTAAATTCCTTATCCCAAACAAAAATGTTTCTATCAACAGTGAACATTATTTTATGTGAATTTGATTTACACGTACATTGTTCGGTCCCACCAGATCGCGTAAATC
The DNA here is from genome assembly GCA_949987645.1 of Tachina grossa. NCBI lineage: Eukaryota > Metazoa > Arthropoda > Insecta > Diptera > Tachinidae > Tachina > Tachina grossa. Next base: position 157,563,056 of record OX465274.1, on the reverse strand, counting down.
GAGGGTTAACTGCATGTTCTTAATTTTCTCCAATTCAAATTATTCTATACCATTTGATCAATGGGAAACTAGACAAATTCACTTTTCTTTCATTTTAATCATAACGCGGATTCGCTTTTTTCCCTATTGATTGTAAAGAAAACTCTACAAGAGACCAAAGATTGAAATTCGACCGCTTGGAAGATTATTTTTATATTATTGGAATAAAATACATGAAAGTTGGATTATTTCCCATAAATTTTTTGTTTCTTCGAGAAACAAGTATCCACCTCTGACTGGAGGAAATTAAATTTTAAATTTTTGCAGCAATAGAAGTCATGCGCTAGTGACAACGTGGTGAATAATGCGAAATTTTTCGTTCACCGAACGTTTCCTTGAATTTTCTCTTGAATTTTCCTTAGATTTCCATTTATGTTATAAAACTATTAATTTATTTTGCAAATGTACAAAATTATGTAGTTTTTTTTCGAGAATTTTTTTCTTGTTTAATGCAGTCATGCATTGAATGCAACATTATGTTATATAATTATTATTGCTCTGCAAATTTTAGTACAAGTAATTTGCGCACAAATATTTATACAACCATATATTCATACATAATTACATGCTGGGTGTAAACTAGACCCCTGCACAATAACTTTTAAGACGATGAGGGATTTTTCAAATGCTTTACTACAGCGAAATCTTCTAAAACAAAAGTTAAACCACACTGTTGGCAAGACATTTGTTTCAGTTATTGCAGGTATAGGAGTAAAGAAGAAAATACTTCGTGACGGAAAAATTTGTGATGCTTGCTTCTTCATACGCATGTGCGCGTATACAAACGTCATCCATGTGTCGAATTTCGTATTGTATGTGTATATACATAAATATTATTGTGTTAATATAATTATGATGCACAGTGTATGTTTTGCACCTTTTTGTGTTTTTACACCTTTTTCCTGATTGCCACATACCGCACATAAAAATTTTTAAGTTTAAAACCGTGGTTGGCAAAATAAGGGCGCCGCACCTTTTAATATACTCTTCTATTACGTATGTGCAGCGATGCCAACTATTTATTACCCAAACGCGCTACTACCTTTCTCAAAACGCGCTAAGTTACAGCATTGTCAAATATTTATAGCAGAAGCGCGCTATTTTCTACGCGCTAAATTAAATTTCAATAAAGTGGATGTATGTACTATAGGGTTGCATTTGTATACTCGTTTGTATAGCCAAAACAAATATACCATGGTATGTACCATATAATTGTAGTGTGAGCGACAGAACTAGTATAAGAGTTATTGTGTGTGCGTGCTTTTCCAAATTAAAATACAATTAAAACAAATAACAATTGCTTATTGTATTGCTGCTGAGCAACTGTTTGATCTGTTTTTGCCCAAAAATACATATTGTAATACAAATATATGAAAAAACCACAAATAAATACATGATGTGCAGATGTATGTGCTGACGTTCGTTATGTTATTTTGTGGCGCAGCCAAAGTATAGAGAGAGAAAGAGACAATTTTGCTCTGAGAGTAATTACAATGCATGTGTTTCATGTACATGTATCATTTACTTACATGTGTATGTGAAATTTTACTTTCATTCATCAACCATGGATTTTTTTTTTCAACACACCATGTGGTACTTATGTTAAAACCAGTTTTATGTTTCTTATTTGTTATATAAAAACAAAATAGTAAAAGAAACGCTAAATAACATATTTCTTCATACAAGAACCAAAAAACACGCAAAACTGGTGCAAACAGATGCATCTGTGCAATGCTATAGTATGTACTATGTATTAGTGTACTCGTATATATTTACAATTAATTTTTCAGATTTTGCAATATTGCTTCCTTGAAATTATGTTTTAATTAACTAAAATCATTTAATACAGAATCAGAATCGCCTTCCAAATAATCGAAATGCTTAGTTTTTACTTTTAATTTATGTATTTCTAAAACTTTGTAACAACATATAAATTGTCGAATAGTTTTGCGATTCTAATGCTTTTTGTACTTCAGCTATAATAGATGCTTTGTAAGTTAAGTACATTTTTTGGGTCATTGTATGTAGTACATATTTTTATTTGCGAAATTTCAAAATATTTGTCATTGCAGTATTAAAATTCGTTTTTTATTCTAACCACAGTCAAGCGAATTTTGTTTGCGACATCTGAATCATTAACTAATTTAAAAAATTTTATCGGAGTTTTGGATATTAGAAAATTGTTAAATTTTTACAAAAAAAGTTTAAAAAATATTGAACTGAAATGATATTATTGACTTTATTCAAAACGCGCTAAGGCGGAAAAAAGCGTGTTTGGCATAGTTAAAACGCGCTAAATTGGCATCACTGCGTATGTATACACACGCATTGTTGAGAACAAGTTGTGTATACCTCTTACTTTTAAGATTTAGCGTTGCCAGAGAAAGTTTTTTCCCAACAATAAGAAAATATGTGTGATGAGAATTTACTAAATTTTTAATTTTCAGAAAATTATTATTGCAAACAAAAGGTTTTACTTTGTCAACGTGCGTTGGCATGCATGAAAAAACGTGACATGCAAAGACATTTTCAACCATATATATAAATTATTTTAAGAAAATTTTCTACAAAACCATCTTTTTACGCACTATTACATTGACGTATCAACAATAAAAGATGCCTTTCTTTATAAACAAAACTTGAGTCTTTTTTCTAACCATAAAAAAGTCAAGTTTGCCTTTGGAGATTTAAAATTTGAAATTAGTGAAATAAAACGAAATTTCACTGGCAACACCGGTTTGTGGTGAGAGTATAACTCATACAATCGTAAAATGTAATGGTATAGGTTGCCGACCACGGGTTTAAAATCAGGCAAATGAGGAAAAAAAGTGTGCGTTTATGTCTCTAGTGGCAGTAAGTCAAGGTCTCAAGTTACTCGTATTTGTTTGTGGAATTAGTGTGTGACTTTGAAGTAAATAAAATTTGCATTTGAATAAATGACACACAAAAATTTACATATGTATGTGTATGTGCATACATATTTTTTTATAGAAATTTTGCATTAATTTGTCTAACTGTCTTAATACAAAAGTCGGAAGGCATTCTTAAAAAAATTATATTCTCATTTCGCATATAAAGTAGCCATAAGTGCTTATTTTCAGTTTTGTAAGAAATTATATTAAAAAAAGTGCCAAATATCGGATTAAGCGGCATGTTCGTTATTGTGTGCTGCACTCATTGTACATCATTATGTATTATATAGCTCTCATTCAGTTCATAATGAAATTAATATACGTAAGTTAACATACTTTTTTTTTGGCGAGAACTGCCAGACGTGAAATAGAACAGACTGTATCCGGTCAAAAATACTTGTGTGGCGACACTGTATTCTTAAATAGCTGTTGTTGTTTTTTTACATTTATTTTCTTTACATACTTCTTACAACTACAATTCGAGCTGAAAATAGATCAGCCAATGTAGCAATGGTAAATTAAGAAAATAAATAACATGTTTATTATTGAGTTGTTGTTTCAACTTTGTTATTTGTTGAGCTTCTCATTTGTTTAAATGAAAGTTTAACGTAATAACTCTAGTAGTTCTAAAAAAAATTTGGTTAAACGTTCCCTGATGATCTGCATTAGCAACAGTGAAATGCACATAGGATCCATCTAAACCCCTCAATAATCAATTTCAATGCATGTTTATATAAAAATAGTTTACTGAATAAGTAAAATACTAATTTGGGATTATTAGTGCGTTAACAAATGTTAGACTTAAATTGTAACAATTCGTAAAAAAACTTTATTTATTAAACTATTTCGTATCCCATGCAACAATCTTTTTTCTAAATCTCTTCTTACTTTCACCATGCTAAATTCATATTGCATTAATAATCGCATATTTACACATGCATTAAGTTTATTTTTATAACTTTTGTTTTTTAGCAACTATTCGATGACCAATTAATTGACCAGACCACATTTGAATTATAACACATGATGCGACAATTTGTTTTAGACTCTTGTTTGTTTTTATTTAATTTTTTTTTTCAACTTATTTTAGCTGTGTTTTTTTGTATATAAATATACATGTACAAGTGTATGTACATACGAGGGCGGATCAATATAAGTCCGTGACTTTTCGAACTTCCCTTGTAGTTATATGAAATGCAACACTGTTCCGATCAAGTACCACCTGCTAATCGACTACTGTCAAATTTTGAGCAAGTGTCGTCATTTACTTTGAGCTTAACAGCTGTTCTATTTTTCTAAAAATGCAAAAAAGTGAATTTCGTGTGCTCATTAAATATTATTTTTTGCGAAAAAAAGGCAATAAATCCAGGAAAAAGCTCGATAAATACTATGGGGACTCTGCACCATCGATTTCAATAGTAAAAAGTGGTTTTCTGACTTTTGTTGTGGTCGCACAAGTACAAATAACGCTGAACGTTCTGGACGGCCAATTGAGGTCAGTACACCCGAAAATGTTGAAAAAAATCCACGATATGGTGTTGGTCTATCGAAGAGTAAAAGTGCGTGAGATTGTTGATGCCGTAGGAATTTCATATGGCAGTGTGGTTTCGATTTTAAATGATCAGCTGGGTTTAAGAAAGTTGTCTGTAAGATGGGTGCCGCGTTTGCTCTCAATTGACCATACACGTAAACGTGTTGTAACAACTTCAAAGGATTGTTTGGAGTTGTTTAACAGCAATCCGAATGAGTTTTTGCGGCGTTTTGTTACTGTGGATGAAACATGGATCCATTACTGTACTCCGGAGACCAAGCAGCAGTCTAAACAATGGGTTTAGCCAAGGTGAGTTTGTCGGCCAATAAGGTGATGGCAACAGTTTTTTTTTTGGATGCACGCGGGATAATCCACATCGATTGTTGATGGCGAATATTATGTCAACTTATTAGATCGATTTAATGCGGATTCAATAAGAAAACGACCGCATATGGCAAAGAAAATATTTCTTTTTCATCAAGATAATGCACGAGTGCGCACGTGTGCAGTCTCAATGGCAAAACTCTATGAATCGGGCTACGAATTGGTACCCCATCCGCTATATTCTCCGGATTTAGCACCTAGCGACTACTTTCTATTTCCAAACCTAAAGAAATGGTTCGGTGGAAAGAGATTTAGCTCCAATGATGAAATTATTGTCCATAAGGACCACGAAAAATTCTATTTTTGGAAGGGATAAAAAAACTAAAGAAACGGACTAAGTGTATTGAGTTAAAAGTAGATTATGTTGAAAAATATACTTTTGTCTTGCAAAAAAAAACTGTGTTACATTCCAAAAGTCACGAACTTATTGATCCGCCCTCGTACATACATATACATGAGTACATATCTATGTATTTAGTGAAAAAAAAAATAATTACTTTTGTTAAGTGATTTATTTGATATCATTTGTGAAAAAAGAAACATAATTAATTTTATTACAGGAAAAGCTGTTTGTGATTCTGCCATATGACGAATGTGGTTTAATGTCAAGTCATTGGAATTCGCGGTTCTAAAGCAAATAATTAATTGCAATTCTATTTTGTTGAATTATAAAAAAGTTTTGTAATATATTTTCTGATTACAAGAGTATTGCGAGAAATCGTTTGTTGTTTTAAGCATTCTCAAAAATAACCTCGCTAGCGCGTCTTTCAATAGGGACTTCCGAACTTTGACAGCTGATAGAGGCCATATTGTTAAAGCTAAATCAGTCAAATTGGCTGTCATATTTTCACTCTGTCTTGCCGAATACGGCAGTTTTTATTTTACGATCGCCACAATGGTTTTACCTAGAGGACTATTCACAGGGTTTTGGATAAAATTGATTCCACGAATTCAGCAGACCCGCTGATAGCGGGTTCGAGGCCCGCTATCAAAAATTTTTTTTTTGAAGTTACTTATAAATGGGGTTTTTTTAAAGAAGAAACATAACCCGCAAAGCCATTAGCTTGTCAGCGGAAAACACCCAGGGTCTATGATATGAATCGAACCCACGACCTCTGGACTGAGAGGCTAGCATCGCTACCACTCAGCCACATTGGTACATTCATTAAATAAAAACACTACGCATTTTCTAATGTGCATTAGTGTCCCTTTGTATCAGCTGTTGTAGGAAAGTTTAAGTGATGAAGGCGGTCAATGAACTATACCGACTTCAGCAGATACTAATCCTAATGTAACATCAGAAGAGCGCCCTCCTTCGTTGTGTAGCAGAATCATCGGCGAAGTAAAATAACCAATAAAATGGCTAGTAAACACAGCTTCAAAAAAATCTAATACGCCTCATTTAACGCCAGAGGCGCTACAACACTGCATTATTTAAAACGTGCAAAATGCAGAGTTGTAAAAGAATGAAGCATTCCTCTATCTTTTCCTTCACCGCCTGTTTTCTATCACTATCCCTTTCCTAAAGAAGGTAACACCTAGTAATAGTAGTAGGCATTTATTGCCTGAGTGTTACTTCTCTTTATAAAAAAATTTAATTTTTATTCCTTTATTTTGCATAGTGTCGTATAAAAGCTTAATTTGCTATTAATTGCAAAATTAAAGTCAATTGAAAAAATAATATGAAATTAATTATTTAGCATAAAATGATTTTTATTTCTTTATTCAATAATCTCTGTTTTTTTTTACAAATATTCAATTGTTTGCTCTTAGTTTTTAATACGAAATAGTTTTTTTTTTAATAAAACAAAAACACAAAACTTTTGTTTTAAAGAATTAAATAATCTTTTCTGTTGTTGTTGTTGTTGTTGTTGTTGTTGTTGAAAATTAATGCATTTAAGAAACTCTTTTGTATTAGATTAAATTTGATAATGTGTATGTATTTCACTTGATGAGTGTGTGTGTGTATGTGTGATTATGTATTGGAATAGGAAAAATAACGAAGATACATATTGAATTAAAAAGAAAGTGAGTGAGTGCTACAGTTAAAATTAACATTAAATTGTTTTTGGTTGCTTTGGGGACCGTGTATTTTTATGTAGTAAAGTATACAATTTTCGTTTGGATTACAAATTCATATAAATACATAATGTTTGTATGAATAAATTATAATGACAATGACAATTATACTGATTTAAGTGTGTACTTATTTTACATTAAATTACAACAAATAATGACTACTTGTTTAATTTTAAGCAAATTTGTTTATTATTTTTTTCACGTAAAAGCATATGTAGATAATTAATTAATTTTTATTTTTTGGTTGATTTAACTTAAATCATGCTCTCTACATAATAATTTTGTATGTATGTAAATATGAATTGTACACCTAGAGTTTACTATAGGCTAATTATTATTTTCTTTTTGTCTTATTTTACACTCAATAAATCATTTAGATGTCGTCCAAAAAGGTAATATTTATGTAACTTTAAAAGAAAAATTCTTCACGGTTTTTTCAACAATCTAAATGTGAGTCGAATACGATCCAAAAATTAGTTTTTTAAATATTTTTCCTAATAGAAATACAATGAAGACAGTCTTTCAATTTTTTGTCTCTTACAAATAATAATTCATGTACTCGTATGATATCAGTGTTGCCAGAAAATAATGATGGGAGAATGCTAAAACGGTACAAAATATCTGCTAAATGTTTTACAAAAGAAAAAAGAAAATACTAGATTTTAAATTTACATATCGTTACCTTAACATAGAAGGACCCTAATTCACAATTTTTTTTATATCGAGATTTTTGCATTTTTCGACATATCGACGGCTCCATTCTAAAACATGCTAAGTCAAAAAAGCTAGTTTTGAGATAAATGCCTTCAAAGTTTTTTGATGACATCTCGGGAATGTTATTATTAGATAGAAACTTGAGCTTTTTGTAATCACATAATAATTGCATTAGAATTTTTTTAGTTTATTTGAACTTTATAAATTTGTCGTAGATCATAGTTAAAAGTGACTTAAAATCACAAATCTATTATCTAGTCCTCTAAGTAAGGTTCTTTCTCACCTAAAATGGTCATCTAAGTACACATAGCATGTTTTATTTTGGAGAAAAATTTTAATTAATTTTTTTTTTACTATTTAATTTCAAACTAAATTATGCTAAGTGTGCTTAAAACATTTAAAAATGGAGGTTTTTTAAAATTGACAAATTATGCTAAGTACATTTAGCTCATAACTTTTGATAGAATAGTCAAATTACTATCAGAATCTAAGTTAATAAACGATGAATTCAGAAATGCAATTCCCAGCAAAACATGTTAAGTCGACTTAGCATGTTTTGAAATGGGACCGTCGATTTAGATGTTTTTCTATCGAAACATACAAAAAACTCGATTTAAAAAAAAATAATGAGATAGAACGTTTCTATATTATGTATGTTTTTTTTAATTTTCATTTCATTTATTTATTCATTATGTATACCTAGCCCATGGGCCATAGCCGGCCACATCATACTACCACAAAAAAAATATATCGATCAAATGTATAATCAAAGGGGGTCGAAAAACAAAATTTGTGCCAGTCACCTCCTAGAATGGAAGATATGCCAATGAAGCTTATAAAAAAAATTTGCCACGCCCTAAAATACACCACTTTTTTCATATAAAACACCGCCATTTAAAGTCCGATCTTTACAATATTACATATTGGTGTTCATGGCTTGATTATGGCTCCACTTTTGCTCTTGGTGACTTTTTAATCCGATATCAAATTCTGGGCGCCATTTCTGCCATCTCGGATATTTTTCCTAACTTTTAATTTTATTTTATGTGTCAAGAAAGCCCTTAGTGTGTCTAGGTTTTAACGTACTCACAGATCTGCGCGAAATATTACGGTCTTATTCGATGTGTGATACATTTGTTAAATTGAAACTACATATATTATTTTTATCTCGAACATGACCTGTTGTCTTGTAATGTGACCAGTGTTGCCATATACGCTTGAAGAAAAAACTGCCCATATGAAAAAAAAAAAAAAAAAAAAAAACAAAAAAACTGGTTTTCAGAAAAAAAAACTACAAAAAAAAAAAGAAATTCTAATAGTAATTTAAACGTAACAAGCATTTATAAAATAAAATCAAAAACCCCGACTGCGACCAACTTTGAACCGTTCAATATCGTAAATGGTCATTCGAAATTAAAAACCATAAGAGAAACCTAAAGATGATTTTAAAATACTTGTCGAGTGATACCTATTTTGATATAGTTCGCCGACCTTTTATTTTTTTCGTATTTTCAAAATGGCGTCTGTTAGCCGCCATATTGAATTTTAAGAAGATTAAAACAAAGACGTAAGAATCATCAAAATAGGTCCACCCATTCGGTTTATATAGTGCCGCAAAGGAACACATAGATAGACTGATAAACACAATACTCTTCTTTGCGTTGCGCATTCGTGTAAAAATAGCATAACATCGCTGAGCCAGGCGTTTTATGGGCAGGCATAGTATGTGGCGCTAAATCATTAATTGAACCAAAAGGTTTTAGCTCAGAGTTACAAACTTTTCAATATAGTTTCTTGAGACACTATTGCTTGCTCCTTTCATGATTTCTAGTTCTAAAATGTGGGCATACGTTTTCAAATTTTGCTTAGGAGTTAGGAGTCTGCAAACTGTATAAGTATATATTTAATTTAAATCGTAAAGAACTCCCTGTGTTTTTTATACAAATTATTCAATGAATTATCCCTGAGAAATTCAGACATTATTTTGCGTTTAAAATATTTTAAACTTTCACAAAAAACATAAACAAATTTTAATATATTTGAATCTATTTTTTTCCTATAAATTGCAATTTACTGAGGTGCTTTATACGATTAGTACATGAATGAGTGTGTGTCACTGATATCAGCGAAGATAAATTTCATCACTGAGAGTTTGAAATATGTATTGAGAAATTTAGTAATACATAATTTTAAATAAAACTGATTTTTTAAACAAAAAACTGCAAGACTGCGCTACAGTTAAAAAAACTGCGAAAAACAGATAAATCTGCACATTTGGCATCTCTGCATGTGACAAAGAACTTGGCAACTGGTGACCTTGTGTAAGCACCGAATACCAAACTGTGCCACACTTAACCTTTTTGACAAGCAAATAAAACTGCATATACATAGATCACATTTGACACTCTAAATGATAAATGCAAATGATTTGATACTCCAGTTGTCATGAAGGACAAATAACTTTGTTAATAAGAAATTCCGACAACTAACTTCTTTATTGAGTGTTTGTTACTCGTAATGATTCTTAACTCGTTCAAGCGATTTTCGTATATATATAATTTTTTTTGTCACACACATACATGCCTATTAAATCTTTTTATATTTAAAAAATTTTTGTTTTTGTTTCATCTTTAATTTAACGGTGTCTTCAGTTGCAAAGTTGTTATTTGATGGTTATGTATTTTTTTGTTGTCAATTATACTTGATTTTTGTTACTTGCTATAAAAATGATGCTCTAATTCAATTTCTTTCATTTTATATTTCTTAATTAAATGCAATAATTTTGTATGGGAGAGTTGTTTAAGAGATTGTTTTTGTTTGTTTTGTTTTTTTTGTTTTTTTTTTGTTTTTTTTTTGTTTTAAAGTAAAATGACGTTTTGAAAATGTTTAAAACTAAACAGGAACCTTTGCTTCAAGGATTGAGAAATACTGTTGGGTTTGTTATTTGTTTTAATGTTATTTAAAGACATGAGGTTATAATGTTTAATTAGTGTTCTTTTTGTTTTATTAATTGTAATATATGTATATGTATGTAATTTTGTTTGTTTTTTAAATATATGTATAAAGTGCTTTTTAAAAATTTATTATTATTTTACACAGCAAAGGTTGTTGTTTTTATCTATATTTAATTACTAATTCTACAGCTAAAATTAGAAAACCAAAAAAAAAAAAAAAAAAGAAATAATGATTAAAAAAAAGAGAAGAAACAAAATATATATTAAAAAAAGAGAGAAGTGATTTGATTTTTTAAAGGTCACAATATTTCACCATCTTAACTGGAGGTGGCCTCCATGAACTTGGTATGAGCACTATGTCGAATATTGCACATGGCTAATGTAGACCACTTATGTCCATTTTTCAACCATGCTCTGACATCGATGTCCGAACATATGGCTGAGCATCAATGTTCTTCGCCGTCCGCAACCATTTGCAATAGAAAGAAAAGATACAGAGCAAAAGCGATAAATATTCCAAACTAGTTTGATTAGGCAGAACATGGACATCGCACTTATTCACCACAACAAGGAAGTTGATGAATTTTTCACAGTTACTCTGCCGACGCACATAAAGGCCAAAGCGGTGATTTCACGGATGAATTAAAAAAAAATTGAAGTAACGCAAAAAATGAGAGTAATCGCTTAAAGTGCACAAAATTCTACATCAATGACAAACGTTGCTTCTAGAACACACTATTGCGTTGCCACAAAATGCCATATTGTGTACTCGGCATAACAGTGCTTTTGTAATGACGCGTTAAAGTAGAAAATTGTGCGAGAAAACTGCTCAAATAAGCAAAAAAAAATGCTAAAAGGTTTGTGTAATTAAATCTTAATTAATTCAAATAATTTTGAAAAAGTAATGAATCCATCAAGTTTAGGTACTCGTATTTATTCAAATTTTTTGTTTCAACTTGTTACCAAAATTATTTGTGGAAATGCTTTTATTTTCAATGTTTATATTGGAAGTGCAATAAAATAAATGAATTTTCTCAGTTTACATGGACATAAAGGGTTATAAATTGGGTTCAACTAGGCGCAGCTTTTAACTTTGTTTTAAAGATTAAACGAATCTGCGTTATTTTAGAAAAATTTATGCTGCGCATCGGTGCGCCTCAGAAGTTATGCACGAATTAGTAATAGCCTCTCAGCGACTTCTGCTCACACTTTTATTGTTGTTGTTGTAGTTGTTTTATGTATTTTTATTAGAGATGTACAAATGCCGTAATATAATATGTCAGAGTCACGCATTAGTCACGCACGAGCCACGCGTGAATCACGCATGAGTGACGCTTGAGTCACGGTAAAGCACCGTTATATGTATTTCATCTTATAGAAAAACAATAATTAACAATAATTAATCAATAATCACTTTGCATGGGGGTATCCGACTTCCCATCCCATACCGCCAAGATTTTGTTGGAACGCGTATATTGTTCTAAGATTTATCCACATCAAATTTAGTGCGCCTCACTCTTGTAGTTCAGCAGATATAGGCAAAATAATAATTACTTTATATAGGGGGTACCCAATTCCCCCCTCCTATACCGCCAAGATTTTGTTGGAACATGTAGTTTCCTCTATGAGTTAACCACATCATATATAGTGACCCTTACTACTATGGTTGTGGATATATGTATGACTTAATCCGCGAAAAAAGGGGGTTTAGCCCCACTGTGCGGCGTCATGTATATGTCATGTTCATGACGTGAAGACGTAGGGTAACGCAGTTATAATGTGACACAGAGACTATGATAATTGACTTCTTGATAGTTGTCATCATTACGATGTCAAAATTTATGTCAATTAGTAGTCACTGTTAATGATGGAAATTCTGTCATCAAGGGAAGGATATACCGACATCAGAAAATTACCAATTACAATTTATGTGATGACAAAAAATCTATCAATTTGTCATAACATTGACTCATTTGTCATAAGAGTCGAATGCAAGCCAGAACTGGAGCACTTTCCAAAAAGAACGTCCAAGAAAGCCCATTCAATTTAGAGTTTGTGATGCAGAAGTAGTTGTGATTCCTATCGCTTCTATTTATTCTATTAAATATGTCAGTCTGCCATTAAGTGGGTTTTATTGGAAATCGCTTTACGTTCTCAGATAGTTAAAATATTATTGTATTTTAATCCAGATTTTATCGTTATAATATTTTGGAACTATATGTGTATATACTTATGGATATATATTTCAAACTTCATTATGAAAATTGTAAGGTGACATCATAAAATGATGATTTACTCTACATACTGCAAATAATTTGTCAAACATTTTATTAAATAATTAAAAAAAAAACGTATAAACTTAAAATTATAAAAAACGAAAGTGTTAAAAAATAAACTAATCATTAATTTTTTTCATTACTTTATTTATGTTTAAAGCTTTGCAAAAGCTTTAAATTCTAACAACTAATTAGCTAGCATTTTTATTTGTTTGTAATAAATAATTTTTTTTTTCACTATATATTTAAAATGATTCAATCATAAGCATTTTTCTAATCTTGTCAACGTTTTTTTTTTTTTTTTTTTTTTTTTTTTTTTTTTTTTGACTTCTTGTGTAACTTTTGTGTAATTAAAAGTGTTGGCAACTCGTTTTCCTTCTCTATGTTCAAATTAAATTCTTTTTCTGTGTTTTTAAGATCGTTGATCAATGTTTTAGGTCTTATTTATGCTTTTTTAAATAAAATTTAAAATAAATTTGAAACTTATCACAAAAATTCTGTTTTTTTTTATAAACTTGTTTTCTTTTGACCTTTTTGTTCAGTTTTTATTTTTTGTTTTTTAAATATGTTTTCATGTTTTGGGCGGAATTTTTAGCGTGTTTTAAAAACTTAAAAAGAGTTTTTAATATATTAATTGATACTTTAAGTGTTAAGAAATTAAATTATTTTTTTTGTATAAAGTTTTTCCTTTGTTTAAATATGTTTTTTAGTACATAAACTTAATTGCTTAGTGCTAAACTTGCTGTAAATATAGTTTGGTATATGTGAGCTGGAATGCCAGGGAAACGCATATTGTGAAAAAGTTGGAGAGGGGAGGGGGGAATAAAAATATAACATGCGAAAAAGTGTTTTCTGTAACCATGAACTTTGTCCTCACTAGTTTTTTTCTCGTAGGAATGTGCTAAAAAATTTATATCTTGCACAGTGTTGCCAGAAAATTGTGATGGGGAATGGTAAATCGCTCCAAAGTATCTGCTATTAGAATGTTCTAACTATATAAAAAAATAAAAGGCTAAATTTTAAAAACTTAAATGCTTTTTTAAAAAAGAATGTGCTAAATGAAAAATAGTTAGCACTTTTCGATGTTATTCTGTTTTTAATAAAAACGTTCGCCATAACTGAAATGTTCCGAGTAAAAGCACGTATACTCATTAAGTTTAACACAAGACTCAATTCATTTTATTCTACTTAGGTTTATAATTTGCTTTTAACATTTCACATCGTTATATAAGTATGTACAAATGTATTTAAAAGAGGAGTAATTATGTAGGTGCGTTCGACTAGTTTTAACAAAATATAAAATGTTTTGAATATACTTCAATAACTAATCCCGATTAAATACATCTATGTTATTTATATAGAGATACAATTTTTTTTAACCAGATATCACTTAAGGCCGTGATACACTATCGTACAAAGTCGTGCGATCTACGAAAATATACAACCCTGGTGTAATGAATTGTTATTGTCTTTTGAAAATTTTCATAAACTCCATCATACCAGCGTTGTACTTTTTCGTAGATCGCACGACTTTGTATGATAGTGTATCATGGCCTTTAGGAAAGAGTTAACTGTCAAACGAAGTGTATGTTATACATACTGCGCTCACATTTTAACATTTATGATCAATATACACTGGTAAATCGTCATGATTATATTGAATTTTGAACAATATTACCAAATTATACAGATTTATTTTAAAAACTCAGTCATGAATTCGTGCACCTTATAAACGACTTGGTGATTTTTATGACCCACATATTCGTCCATCTCTGATCAAGCCATTCTCTAAAACAGTATAATAAAAAAAAGGAGTAAAAACAATCACACAGACCCTACACACTAGAGTTTGCTGTTTGGTTTTAACCGAAATCCTAACAGCTGTTGTCATGACAAATATTCGAAATCAACAGCGGTTTGTATGCCAAATAATGGAAACCGAGAACCGACAAGAAAACGGTAGATTCTGATGGTGTTTCAATTGGAAGTATAATACAATCTCAAGTTATAAGACAATCTCTTGTAATGAAGTTAATGCTAAATGACTTTGAAAGCAAAAAATAATTATAGAACAACGTCTGAGTTTAACAATGAATGAGTATACTAGTACTAGAGGTAGGAAAAATGTTAAATGTTATAGTCTGAGTCTAAGTAGAATTTTTAGAACAGGTAATTCCAAAAAAAAAAACAAGACCTTGTATGGAAAAAATTAATTGAGTTCGACATTGGAACAGCAGTGAGTACTAAATTTGGTTAAACAAATTCAACAGAACTATAGCTATATTTAGCTCACGGAATCCTTCTTTCGGTGATGAATGTTGTTTATGAAAATATTATTCATAAGCCGTAGAAAAAGCTTCCAAATTATATGTTAAAAGCAAACAAATTCAAAGAGTTTTGCTTTCGAATTGCACAATAGTAGGTTAAAAAACCGAAACTGAATTCGAAATCGGGGTTTTTCACTTTATCGGGATTTAGCAAACTCTACAGCGTTTGGAGCGGTCTAGGCGCGTTGGTGGCATCATTCGACCTTATTTCTTCAAAAAAGAAGCAGAAGCTGGCGTTAGGGTTAATGGAGAACGTTAACCATTGATCATGGTTAACGAGATATTTGGACACTGATGCTAGGGAAATTAAATTCATTAAAAGCAATTTCCTACAAAACTAACACATAACTATTACACTTGAACAATTTTATATGGAAGTTTATTACAAATTTTTTTAATATGAATTAAAGTGCTTATTTAGTTTATTTTCATTAGAACAGAAATTGTATTTAAATATGTTAATATTTTTTCATAAATTTTATTTATGTAATTATTTATTGTCGTGCAACAATGGAATTAGTACACGCAAAGAAAAGATATGGTTGTAGAATGTTTGAGAAAACAATATTATGTTCTCTGAAACAAATGTGTGGTCGTTGAAAACTAGTTATTGTTATTTTAAGCATTAATTTCGTTACGACAAACAGAGTAATGTTTGAATTTAATAATTACAGTGCGATATGGTTAGAGTTTAACAATATAGTTTTGTTAAAAATTTATGACTACGACATAATTTGTATTATTATTTAAAAATAATATGATGTAAATAATAATATAATGTTATCCGAAGCCATACTATATTAAGTTTTTAAAAAATTCTTTTTCAGAAACATGTTCTGTCAATTCAGTGTTTCGCTTGTAAGCTATCGGTAGTGCACGCGTGGTGTTAAATAAATAAATAAATAAAGTATAAATAAATGGGTAGATCAATCGAAATATATATACTTATGTGTATCTCTTTATACAGACGTGTCTGTATTTCGTATATACACACATATCGATGGTTTACTAACGCAACCTCGTAACTTAAAAACTACTACTTTTCAGGAGAGACAAAAAATGATTTATAAATTTATATTTTTTATATTTATTAAAAATGTTTAAATACTTGTTATAAATCATTTTTTGTCTCTCCTGAAAAGTAGTAGTTTTTAAGTTACGAGGTTGCGTTAGTAAACCATCGATATGTAACTATATATACATGTATACATATGTATATACATTTTATTTCAACAATGTTAATTTCTTTTTATTTCGGATTTAACGCACAGCTCTTTTAAACAAAAGATCTACCAATAAATATATGATTAAAAAACAAAATAATGTTGTTATATAAAATAATATTGTGGTCGTATTTAACAATATTATTATAATATTAGAACATGGTATGGTGAGTCTCAGTTATATTTAAGTCTCATCTAACGATAATGTTGTCATATTTATAATAATAAGATTAGGTGTAACAAAGTTCATTGTTATTGTAGATAATATTATTATTAACTCAGATAATAATATTATTTAAAGTTTGCTTTTCTATTAACAATAATATGATTTGACTGCAACCATATAATTCAATCATAGTATATATGTAGCATATAATCAAGGTTTCCTCAACCATATTTTTTCTTTGCGTGTATGCAAGTGACTTTTTAAGAATTTTGTGGCATTTTAAGAAAATTAAAATATTTAGAAAATAACTTCGCTAGTGGCAACATTGAAATCACATGTACGTCAAGTTTTTCATTTCGCTTTTAATAAACTAATAGAAACCGATCAAATGATCGGTAAATTGACTGATAGTGCTCTTGTATGGTTCCTGTTCAATTCATTTTCTTCGTTGACCAAGGTAAATTGAGTATTCTGCTTCTACTTTCCGAAACTAAATAAAACAACTTTCTCGCGTGCTATATGTTTTCATATGCATATGGACATATCTATGTATATGTTTATTGTTTTATAATGGGAAAGAGAGAGAGAGAGAGAGATAGGGCGATATAGAGAGGGAATGAGCGAGTTGAATATCAGGGACTTTTACATATGAAGCGTGACTTGAATCTGATAAACTTAAATACATACAAAATTTCATGTGTTTTTAACAACCCAAGCCAAGTTTTATTCGTATAAATTAAACAATTAAAAATAATAATATTTTTCAAGTGTACCTTTTTTATATCCTGGTTGCTACTTTCTGTTTTTAATTAATAATATTTTCTTTTTTTATTTATGATTTACATTTATAAACGATTTTGTTGTTGTTTGGCGTTCAAATGTGTGTGTGTTTTTTTTTTTGCATTTATTTTTTTTATTGACTTTTCATCTTTTCTTGTAATGAATTTAAATTTCAAATTTGATTTTCGGGATCTTTATATAAAGTGAAGCTTGTTTTTAATTGAATTATTTCTGTAAAACTTTAATTTTTTCTTTTATTATTTTTTTGTATAAATGTATTTTCTATATTTTTTTCCAATATTTAAAATACCATTATTTGCTCGCCACTACCTTCCGCACTGTCTTCATCGTCGGTTTCTTCATCCTCATCATCAGACGTCAAAGAGGAGGCATTATTTACCACTGATTCTGCAATTGAAAAAAATTAAAAATTTAATTAATAACTAAAGTTATTTATATGGAGGAATAGTCAAAAACTTTTTTATGACAATAAAAATATTTACTTTAAAACTCAGTGATCCAAAATTTAGGAAATTTTGATTTAGCTGTAGGCGACAATATCGCTCATTTGGTCGTCAACGAACATATATGCAATATTAACATAAAATTGTCATGCATGACTTCAGGGTCCTGTTACTTTTTAATATAGATAAATAATGTATTCTCACAACTATTTCATTTGCTTTACAATACTTCAAAGTTTTGAGAAACAGATACCAGTGATCTTTGTTCGAAATTGTGATTGTATCGTCATGCAAGTGCCTTCCATGCTGTCTTGCCACTCAGTTAGCCGACTGTAATGTAATGTAACTGCAACAGTAGGAAACAGCTGATCGATATTGTTATTGGAAAAGTAGTAAAAATGTTTATAGAGATGTAATGTAACGTAACCTAGTTTTCATTTAAAAATATCGATTAGATGTTTCCTACTGTTGCAGTTACATTACATTACACTCGGCTAACTGAGCCTTTACACACACGACTATTTGGGAATTTTTCATTGCATGCATATTTATGCCTAGAATACATGAGCTTGTACTTAAGTTCTGTAAGAAACATATGCTCCTTATAAATGTAAAACATTAAAATCTGTGCAACAGGAAAGTTCTTGTAAACGGAAACAAACCAGTGCCGAAAGTGGGGCAGCTGCAAAGGACATATTAACATATTTTTAAATAAAACATTTATTATTTGGTTACAAGCATTTGAACAACTATTTAGATAATGTTGTTTTACAATTTGATAGGAGTATAAGATTAATAAATCAGGAGTTTTCAACACATTGTTACACACACACACACACACGCACTCATGCAAACAAATTAACCGGCAAACAAATAATTTCATGCAGAGGTGCATAATATCCCAGCAGGAACAAGAATGTGTAAGGACGCCTTCTAGAAGGCCTCTTTTGGATGTACAAAGCCTGCTCGCTCCATTCCATACTCATATCGTTTTTTACACGCGTTCTCATTGCGGAGTAGGCCTTCTGTTTTTGCTTCTTTCGCCAGAGATTCTCGAAGGCCTTCAAATTAATGGATTTTGCTTTTGCTTTGGTAAAACAAAATAAAACATGTTACTCCTTCTTTTCTCCCTTCTCAAAGAAGGAAGTGTGGAATGTGTATTTTATATTTTATGCGAAAAAGTCAAGGGGTTTTATGAGGCCTTCTTTAGCAGTTGAATAATAATAGTAATTTAATTAAAAAAAATCCTAAGCAGGTTTTTAATAAGGCCTGTACCAAGAAAATCTTCTGAGTTTTACCGTTGGGATGGTGTGCAAAATAAATTAATATGTAGTAGAAAGGCCCTAACGCACATTGTTTTCGATATTGAGCTTTTTTTGTGATTCCATTGCACTTCACTATTATACACCTCCTCACAAAAATTAAATATAAAGTTTGCGTTTTAAATTATATATGATATAAAAAGATTTAACTCATTTAAAAAATATTTCTTCTTGCAAAAAGCCCGAAGTCACCAAGTCTATGACAGTTAAATTATGATGTATTTTTTAAAATAATTGTAGCAAATTTTTTTTTAATAAGGAGTATTTATCAGTAATGTGGCCTCTAAATAATAAAAGCCTTGTATATAATCGAAAGATGGCAGCTCGTTAGCAAGTGTGTCTCGATTAATTACTGTGTTTCGAAATGTTGTTCTCTGCTATGGAAACCATTGTGAGAAGAAATAGAATTAGATTTGACATACATGCATACATGTATTATTCATATACATATATGTAAACATACATATATGTACAATAGGAGTTCTGCAGTTGCAGGCAATTGCTATTAATGTAATCGTATTCGTATGCTCATTGCTGTAATAATAAAATCATTTACATTCATATTCATGTGTTACATATGTAAGTAACGGGTGTTTTTTTTAGAGGTATAGAACTTTGAATTGCAATCAAACACAAGAAAATCGTTTTAATGTCCATCAATTTGGCTTTATTGGAAGGATAATTTTATGCCATTAATGTTTAAATATGATTTCGGGCATGTGGCCGCCGCGGCTGGCTCGAATAAAGCCAATTCTACAGGTCCAATTTTCAACCACTTTTTCGAGCATATGGGGCCGTATGTTGGCAATAACGCCACGAATGTTGGCTTCCAAGTCCCCTAACGTTTCTGGTTTGTTGGCGTAGACGAGCGACTTCACATATCCCCAAAGAAAATAATCCAATGGTGTCAAATCACACGATCTTGGTGGCCAATTGACAGGTCCATTCCGCGAAATTATGCGCTCATCGAATGTTTCCTTCAATAAATCGATTGTGACGTGCGCTGTGTGGCACGTAGCGCCGTCTTGTTGGAACCACAACTCATCCACATTCATGCCATCCAATTCGGGAACAAAATAGTCGGTTATCATGGCTCTATACCGGTCTCCATTAACGGTAACTGACTCTCCAGCATTATTTCGGAAGAAGTATGGCCCAATGACTCCACCAGCCCATAGAGCACACCAAACAGTCAGTTTTTGTGGATGTAATGGCGTCTCAAGGGTCTCATGTGGATTCTCTTCACTCCAAATGCGGCAATTTTGCTTGTTGACGTAGCCATTCAACCAAAAATGAGCCTCATCACTGAACGAGATCAATCTCATTTTCGGCCCATACACCAAAATCACGACGCATTGCATGGTCTCGCGGCTTTAATTCTTGCACAAGCTGGATCTTGTAAGGTCGCAAGCCAAGATCTTTGCGCAAAATCTTCCATAAAGTTGATGGACAAAGCTCCAATTGCTGTGCACGGTGGCGAATCGATTCATTCGGGTCCTCTTCAACACTTTGCTCTACAGCGGCAATTGTTTCTTCGGTGCGCACTGTTCGACGTCTCTGCGGATGCGTATTATCACATAGAGTAAACGTAGTGCAAAAACGATCCATGGTTAACCGAATTAATTGCTCTGATGGACGATTATGTCGACCATAAAATGGACGGAGCTTGCGGTAAACTTCGCGAACTGAACCATTATTTTCGAAATAAATTTGCACGATTTGCAAGCGTTGTTCTTTTGTCAACCTGTTCATGATAAAATGGCAAACCAAACTAAATATTAATCACTTGACAGCTGACAAAATGGCCGCCAGTTAAAAAAGTGATGCCAACTTAAAGTTCTATACCTCAATAAAAAACACCCATTACAACTACATGAGTATGAGTATGCTTATGACATACCATATTGATAAATACATAAATATTTACCGTCTTATTCATAAACGCTTCATAACGCTTCATAAGCAAAAATCGAAAAAAGACTATTCATAAATGCTTAATAGCCTATTAGACGTTTAATAAACATTTCATAACTCAGAGATTTTTAATGTAGCCTCCATGCTACTTTAAGCGTTTGATAAACAATTATAAATAATATTTTCTTGATTTTTTTATCCCTTATGTGAGATTTTCTGTGGTTTCTCACTTTTATGTTTCTTGTTTATTCTTATGGATGTCTCCTGAATAATGTTCTTGGACAAATGTGTATTAATTTATGTATGTCGGTACATGTATGTATGTATACATAATTGTACAAAAAGAAAAATACATACATATAAACATCGTTGAAAATTAAAGAAATCACATTCGTTGGCAAAAAGAATAATAGAATTATAAACATAAGGGCATATGCAAGTGCAAGCATACGTATGTTTGTATGGTACTACATGCTTACATGTATGTATGTATGTACAATAACATTTTAAAATTAAAACAAAATAGTGATGCATAATTGACCGCAATAAAATGGGTATTTGCCTACCTCTGTACTCAGCCGAATATAAATGTGTTTAAATACAATTTTTTGTAACACATACATTTTTTTTGTTTATTTATTAATGAAAAGTGAAGCGCCTACTTTTTAAGTTATTTTTTAATAACATTATGCGCAATGATTTACTTTTTTTTTCGACTCAAACAGACTACCTAGATAATCGATTCGTCGTTGTATGCATCACTAAACATAAAATGAGAGCGAAAGTAGCATGATGCTGCCAACATAAAATTACAAAAGAAGCAAAATAGTTTAATAGTTAATTCACTGATATTAATCAGTTATGAATACAAATGTTTATTAGAGCTTAATAAAGCAAAATCTGTTTCATAAGTAATGTACAGATTAAAGCTGAAATAAGGAATTTTTATGAATAAGACCGTTATTAATTTGGTTTACATTAAGAAAATCTTTTCTTATGACAATTTAAATAATTTATTTATCATGTCAATGCTAATAACAAGCAATGTTAAACTTGTAGCTCAATTAGTAATTAATAATAAAAATTAAACGAGCCGTTGATCTTAAATCACCACTGCGTACTGCGAACGGAGGCTGGGCAAGAAGCGATAGTGAGAAAGGAAACTGATTTTCTGAACATTTAAAATCTGTATTCACTCCCAATTCATGTACGGGTGCTGCTGATTTACCGAGTGTAGTTTCTCTACCCCCTCGTCCCTTAAGGTTTAAGATGCGTGAAGTACAAAAAGTAATTGCTGAACTCAACCCGAAGAAAGCTCCAGGTATTGATGGCATTAGTAACAAAATGCTCATGAACTTGCCTCATATTGCAATAAGAATCCTGCTATTTTAAGAATGCAGTATTTTCCACATAACTGTTAACTTGCCAAGATCAAAATGATTCCAAAGGCGGGCAAAGATCTTACGAAGACTGAGTCATATAGGCCTATAAGCTTACTATCTACAATCTCAAAGCTTTTCGAAAAGCTGCTCATGACTAAATTGTCCAAAATTTTAACTGATAATGGGCGCATACCGGACCATCAATTTGGCTTTAGAAGTCAGCACAGCACGATTGAACAAACGCATAGACTGGTCCAAGTTGTAAGAACATTTGAAGAAAAGAAGTATTGTTCTGCTCTCTTTATAGATGTTTCTCAGGAGTTTGATAAAGTATGGCACGAAGGTCTAGTTTTAAAATTGAAGACATATCTGCCAATAAACATTCAAAGGCTTTTGGAAAGTTATATTATTGATAGGAAGTTCACTGTTGTGGAAGGAGAGTTCACGAGTGTGCCCGAATCTATATCTTCTGGTGTGCCACAGGGTAGTATTCTGGGTCCTGTCTTGTATTTAATATATACTTGTGATATGCCTGTGAGCAATAATATCCATATTTCTACTTTTGCCGATGATACAGCCTGTATGAGTGTGCACGAAAACCCTTATGAGGCATCCCGCAATCTCCAGGAACATATCACTCAGCTGGAAATATGGTTGAACTTATGGAGAATTAAAGTCAATGAACAAAAGTGTGTCCATATAACGTTCACCCTAAGAAGAGATACTTGCTCCCCCATTCGAATCAACAATCAAAATATTCCTCAACATTCCCAAGTGAAATACCTTGGTATACACCTTGATCGAAGACTTACATGGAAACATCATATTGACTCTAAGCTAACTCAGATGAAACTTAAGTAAACTCAAATATATTGGTTGATTGGCAGAAACTCAACACTCAGCCTAGACTGCAAACTTTTACTATACAAGTCGCTTTTGAAGCCAATATGGTGCTACGGAATTCAGTTATGGGGCACTGCTTCAGCTTCCAATGTCGAGAGAATCCAACGAAGGCAAAACAAAATTTTACGGTTAATAACATCGGCTCCATGGTACATCCAAAATTCTATTGTACATCGTGATTTAAATATGCCACTAGTGACTGAAGAAATTGCAAAATACACAGGCAAATATTTAACAAAACTCGAATCACATCCTAATCCGCTTGCTCGTAATATTTTGAACTTTACTGGACACATCCGCCTAAAAAAGAGGGACACACGGGCTCTTATACCTAACACTACACATGGGACTACTTGAAAATACTTTTTTCCCCCTTTTTTGATTATCACTACTAATGTATTATTTATAACTATCACTAAGTTTATGTCCGACACTTGTCGGGCCTAATAATTTTTTTTTTATAGATTTAAGATTTGAATACTTATTGTTAGTTCATATATGAAGATACAATAAATAAATACATGCATTAAAAAAAATAAAAAAAATTAGTAATTGTTGCGTTCCAAAATTTGTTTCTTAATTATTCTACATACAGAGAAAAAAAGTACCAATGTAAAATCACCATGCAAAAATTCTAATTTAAAATCATATTAAATTAACAAGAAATAATATTTTGTTTAAGTGTGTTGGGTGTTTATTTGCTTTGTTCATAGCTATAATATGTACATTGTTGTGTATAGCTGTATGAATTGTTTTTGTATGGTTTTTGTTTATTTTGATGTTCGGAAATAGGTGAAAAACTTGGCATTACTAGCGAAAACTTCCTGCTGTTGGCTAGTAGGCAGTGTACTAGTCTTGTTGTCGGAGGGTCGCATGTTCAAATAGTGGAGACAATTCAAAGTAGCGTAGCAATTTGTATTTTTTTTAACTGTAACTTTTCAAATAAATTTCAAGTTAAATGACCAATTAAAAAATGTTGAATTAAAATGTTATTCTTGATGGTACAGTGAAACCACTCATAATTTACACTACAAAATTAGTTTTTGAAGTCGCTGCTGCAGATTAGAGATCTGCGTAAACAGTGCTCTCGTATAATAAGCGAAGCAAGATGGATGCATATGTGCTCGTGTATATAAGTGTTAACAAATTATGTCACGAAGACTTATTCTTCATAATAAACAATCAAAAGAAGTAGTGTTGATGCGTGTATGCTTGCTATTTTGCATATTGTAGGTTATAGTTTGTGTGTAAGGCCGGGTTTCACACAAGCGTAAAAAAAGCGTAACCACTAATTACTAATGAAAAACAGTTTGATTAAGACACGTATTTATTAAGTTAAACAGTATCATACATAACTAATAGACCATTTTATAGAATCCAACATGATTGGAAACTGTTTAAATCAATAAATATATGTCTGAATCGAACAGATTTTCATTAGTAATTAGTTGGTTACGCTTTTTTGGGCAAATGACACACAAGAAATGCCAGATGTAAACTCAGCCTAAGATGTAGATGGTAAGCTATTATGTGTAGGGGTGATTTTTTAAAGCAAGCGCACAAAACTAATGTCAAAGCATGTGTGTTTGTACGAGCGCAGAAAAATAAAAGGTCGTACACACAACGTGTTTGCGTATGTATATGCATGACGACTGTGTACTCGCCCATGCGTATGAAGAAGCAAGCATCACAAATTTTTCCGTAACGAAGTATTTTCTTCTTTACTCCTATACCTGCAATAACTGAAACAAATGTATTGCCAACAGTATTGTTTAGCGTTTCTTTTAGAAGATTTCGGTTTAGTAAAGCATTTGAAAAATACCTCATCGTCTTAAAAGTTTTTGTAAGTGGTCTTGTGCAGGTCTTTATTTAACACCTCCCATAACCGGACCCTTCTAATCACCGTACAAGTTTTGTGGATCCAGAATAAAAATAAAACAATGTGTAGCTCTCTCATAAGCGGACGCTTCTAATAACCGTACAAAAATTACACGACGGTGAGTGTCCGGTTATGAGAGACTTCACCGTATATATTTATGGTATATATAAAGAATATTTAAGGTTGCTGACTACCTCGCGATGAGTTCCGAGTTCAAATCTTGGCCGTGGAAGCCAATTATATTACATAACACACATTTTTTAAATGCCTTTGCCAATATACACACAGAAGTTAAATAATTAATAATATACAATTACTACATTAATACAAAAATAAAAATGACACACATTAAATTCATGTTGTTTCAAGTTAAAATAACTATGATTCAACATTCTTCTTCGTGTTATTTATTTGATTCAACTTGATTCTTCATTTTGATTCAACAGTATGGGAATGTTAAATCAACATAAAAACATTGTCCTGATGCTTGTACCAATAACACACGCTAATTAAGTAATTAATTGATTAAATTAAATTCATATTATTTCAACTATGATTAAACACAGATGTTTGTGTTATATCATGATCGAATTCACTTTGTGTCAACTTGAAATAACTTTGATTCAACATGCTTCTTCATTTTCATTTAACAGCACTGGAATGCTAAATCGACATGAAATAAAGCAAAATTTTTCTTTGAAGATTATTGCAAATCATGCTGAAGTAACATGATACATAAATGAAGCAAAATCATTGCCGAGCATGGTTAAATTAACCTTGTTTGAGTAGATTTCAAGTTGAAATTTTTTCTTTGCGAAAAATAATTAAGAAGGATTTTTTTTGCGTTGAAAACAAAATTTGTGTTTTGTGGGCAATTTCACAAAAAAACGAAAGAAGTCGCAGCAAAATTAAAAAAGTCGCAAAATAGGCTCAGTTTGGAAAAGTCTCGCAAGAAGAGACAGACCGCCAAAAATGGGTCAAAATGCGACTTTAGTCGACGACCGGTAACCCTGGAGCTATGTTATCAGGCAAACATTCCTCTGTTAATACATGTGGTTTCTGTGTAGGGTTATAAATGTTGAAATCAAGCTTAACATATCGAGCCATAACCGCTAAAATAGTCTAAGTGACACATTTTTTGTACTTTTTTTTTTACGAAAATCTACCATTTACGATCGCAAATAATCAATTTTGGTAAAAAATTGAAGTTCGAAATTATGTCGCTTAAGCTATTTTGGCGGTTATGGCGTGATATGTGCATCTATTTCATTGCAATGAATTATACACGTTACCCCAGTCCTATTGTAGCATTTTTTTTTATCAGATCTTGTTCTCAAAATACCTCATACCATTAATGAATAATCTGACTTAGTATGGACGTGGTACTGTCCACTTTTATATCCATCAGATTATATTGTTCTCGGAAGCTGATGTGTGTGCAGTAGAAGTAGATTGAACTTCTTGAAGTTGGTAGAAATTACATGAAGGATTTTGTTACATATGAGTACATAAACACATACAGGTGAAACCAATAAAAGCGTGTTAAATTTATTATTGTTATAGAGTCAGTGAATTTTTATATATTGCCTCCAATTATTTTACTTATTTTAACTTCAATATGAGCTGAATGAGAATTGTATCATACATTATTCTCATTGCAGTAAACAACAATAAATATGCTGGTTATTTGAAAATTTAAAGGTTTCTAAATAATTTCTTAAAAAGTCGAAAACTTGCATTTGTGTAAACTAAAAAAATTAATGTCATGGAAGTAGTGAAAAAGTCATTATTTTTTTGTTGCTAATTTTCACTACCAAGCAGATTGTTAAAAAAAAATGATTAAATTAGGCAAAAACCAATAGTGACAAATTTGTTGCAATAATTTTGAAACTCACCGCAATTAGGTTTTCCTCGGGTACGTGTGTTGGCGAATTCGACGCCATGTTTATCAACGCACCAGCAAACTCCAACCGAATTGTGACACTGTGTGGGCTTGTAGAATCCTTGAACATCACAATCGGGTGCATAAGCTCCTGTTTACACATCAAAACCCAAAAACGAGCAGACAAATAAAATTAAATAAAAACGTTAATAAATTTTCAATATATTTTGTTTTTGCTCGCAAAATTTAATATATGTATATATATTTTTGTGTTTAAGTGTTTGTGTGTTTAATAGTTATTTATTAGCAATTACAAATATTGGGAAAGTGGAAGCATAAGCTGACATACATATTTAATAAAATTTGGTATATTTTTAATCAATTTAGCAAAAATTTTATATGTAAAAAAATATATTTAAAAATATTTTGATATTGATTAAATATGAATTTGCTATATATGCAAACGATTTTATTTAAAATATAATGAATTTATTATTAAATAAATAATTAAATTTGAATAACATATATAAGTTGTTTTTGTTTCTAGTTTAAAAACATAAACTAATATTTTTTAAGTGGAAACAAAAATCTGTGTGTATTTGGGCAAAATAGTAAATTGAATAAATACAGTGTTTAACAAAAATTGTGTACTAAAGAGAAGGAAAAGCTTCAAATTTGTAAAATGCATATCTTTACCTTAATATAGAAATGCCCTAAATCATTATTTTTTTGAAATCGAGTTTTTTGTATATCTTGCTGGAAGAAGAACATCGAATGTAGCGATAGATGCAAGATATAGTTAACAAAAATGAAATAGGCCCTTTCTATATTAAGGTAACGATATACATACATATTGTAACTTTGTACTTTGCTTGGGCAAAAGTTTTGCGAGTAACTTTTAACTTTTAGAAGAAAATAAATTAATAAACTTTTTTTTTTTTGGCAAAATGGCAAAATGTATTTTAAAACATTAACCCAGCAAATAAGTTTAGGCATAAAAGGAATATGCATGTGTGGATGTACATATGTACCAAGTGAACATTATGCTGATTATTTAGATGAATAAAATTTATTTGAAAAATGAAAACTGAAACATATTTTACGTACTTTTAGAAAACTTTGTTATTTCAATTCAAGTAAGATGTTATTAGTGAAACACAGAAGTGAGCGTGGCCTTTCCTGCTAAAATTAAGTGGGGCCCAGTCCATAAAATTCGTTATATTATATAACGCAACTTAGTAGGTTTTGCTAAATTTGTGAGTTTTTAATGACTTATTAGCAATTATGAAAAAAAAGGGGAAGGGGTGGGGCAAATTTGAAAAGTGGGCGGTGAAAATATACTTTACATTTAATTTTAAATGTAACGCAGCCGTACTCAATAAATTCCAACAAAACTTATCGCACTCTTTAGGCGCTTGAAATGACACTATCTCAAATTTCAAATAGTTGACGGAACTAACTACGCCCTTTTTTTATAGTGATATATTTTTTTTCCGAAGGAAAAACACGTACTGATTAATACGCACTGGGCAATTTACTTTTTTTAAAAACTACTTTTTGTAAAAATGCATTACTTGTAAATGCACAGATTTGAAGATTCTTTTTTAAAAAGTTACTTTTTGCAAATATATAGGTACTTCTTGTAAAAAGGTACTTTTTGCAATAGGTTTGCCCGCTGTGAAAGGTTTCTTTTGCAAAGAGTAGGTTTTAAAAGAAAGAATTGTAAGTAGATCTACAGGTTCTAATTTTAGAGCGTCCAATACATTGAAATGTTCGGTTCTAATTTTTGGATGGCTCAAATTTGTGACGGTTTGAATTTGTGAGATTCTACTGCATCTGTAAACAGCAACTTTTTGTGAAAAAGTACCACATATTTGTAAATACGTTTTTTTTTGTAAGAGTATTGTAAAAATGTACTTTTTGTACGAAAGTACTTTCTGTAAAAAATTATTTTCTGCCAAAGGCACTTCTGTAAAAAGATAATTTTTGTAAAAAGTTACTTCTGTAGAAAGAAAGTGTTTAAAAAAAAGGAAATTCTTTTTGAAAAGTACCACACATGTGTTAATAAATGTTTTTTTAAATAAACTTTTTATAAAAAGGTACTTTTTATGAAAAGGTACTTTCTGTTTAAAGGTGCTGTGTGCAAAAAGTTGCTTTCTGTAAAAAGGTACTTTTTGTATTAAGGTACTTTTTCTACGCATGTTTTTTCTATAAGATGTTACTCTTTAAAAAGTAATTTTTTGACAAAGGTACTGTTTCTTAAAATGTACTTCTGTAAGAAGGTACTTTTGTAAAAATATACTTTTTGTAAAAATATACTTTTTGTAAAAATTTGCTTCAGTAAAATGGTATTTTATCTAAAATAGTTGTTTTGGCAAAAAAGTGCTCTTTGTAAAAAGGTACTATAAGTAAAAACTCACTTTCAATAGAAAGGTACTTTACTTTCTTTAGAACCGTACATTCTGTAAAAAGGTACTTTCGGTAAAAATTTACTTTCTGTAAATATGTACTTTTCGCAAAAAGGTACTTTCGTAAAAACGTACTTTCTGTAAAAAGCTATTTGTTGGACAAAGCTAGTGCTTGGTTAAAGGTACTTCTGTAAAAAGGTTCTTTTTCAAAAAGATACTTTTCACAATGAGATACTTTTTGTTAAAGGGTATTTTCTGTAAAAAAAGTACTTTATGTAAAAAGGTACTTTTGTAAAAATTTACTTTTTGTAAAAAGGTAATTTTTTTAAAAGGTACTATATATGAAAAGGGATTTTCTGTAGAAATGTATTTTATGTTATTTTGTACGAAATTACTTTTTCTAAGAAGAAACTTTCTGTAAAAAGGTAAAAACGTACTTGTTGTAAAAGTGTCCTTCCTGTAAAAAGTTAATTTTTGTAGGAAAGTACTTTCTGTAAAAATTTATGCACTTCCTGTAAAAATGTACTCTTTGTAAAAAAAGTACTTTTTAAAAAAGGAACTTTGCGTGAAGTAGTACTTTTTACAATAAGGTACTTTTTATAAAAGGGTACGTCTTTATAAAAATGTACTTTTTGTAATGAGGGACTTTTATGTACCATATATCCTTTTTTTGTAAAAAGATACTTTATATAATAAGGCACTTTTTTATAATGAGGTACTGTGCGCAGTAGTGGGGTTATAAAAAAGGAGAGTGAAGCTTTAGCTCAAGAATTTTTAACCAGTGTTCTCATTACGCAATCTCTTCCCTGAAGGAGGCAACACACATTTTTGGCAGATTATTAATTAGCTGAGTGTTGCTTTTTATTGAAAACAATATACTCTTAGTAAAAATGTAATTAAACAGTTTTTTATTATCTATTCGTAAGTTAATAAATCAAAATAAAGGGTATTGAAATTCGGTTTGAATTAAATTCGTTGTATATATTTCATTATATGGAATAAATATTTGCTGGGCTGGTGTCATTTTGTCAAACTTCAACTGTGCCAAAGCTCTGCAAAAAATATTTTTAAATTTTTTCATTTAAACTTGAAAGTTTGTTAAATGTTAAAGCACTCATGAAATTTGTTTACGGACATATGTACGTACATCTCTTGCGTAACTATTTTGTTTATAAAGTTTTCTACTGGCGTAATTAAACATTTAATAAAATTAGCTTTTTTAAGTTTCTGTGGAATGAAATGAAGTAGAATTTTTAAAATAGTTTTTTAGCTTTTTTAATTTGTTTTCATTTTCTTATCAGATTTTGGTCCTTTTGTAAAGGGTGTTTTTTATTGAGGTATAGAACTTTAAGTTGGCATCACTTTTTTAACTGGCGGCCATTTTGTCAGCTGTCAAGTGATTAATATTTAGTTTGGTTTGCCATTTCATCATGAACAGGTTGACAAAAGAACAACGCTTGCAAATCGTGCAAATTTATTTCAAAAATAATGGTTCAGTTCGCGAAGTTTACCGCAAGCTCCGTCCATTTTATGGTCGACATAATCGTCCATCAGAGCAATTAATTCGGTTAACCATGGATCGTTTTCGCACTACGTTTACTCTATGTGATAATACGCATCCGCAGAGACGTCGAACAGTGCGCACCGAAGAAACAATTGCCGCTGTAGAGCAAAGTGTTGAAGAGGACCCGAATGAATCGATTCGCCACCGTGCACAGCAATTGGAGCTTTGTCCATCAACTTTATGGAAGATTTTGCGCAAAGATCTTGGCTTGCGACCTTACAAGATCCAGCTTGTGCAAGAATTAAAGCCGCGAGACCATGCAATGCGTCGTGATTTTGGTGTATGGGCCGAAAATGAGATTGATCTCGATGCTGATTTTCATCGCAAAATTTTGTTCAGTGATGAGGCTCATTTTTGGTTGAATGGCTACGTCAACAAGCAAAATTGCCGCATTTGGAGTGAAGAGAATCCACATGAGACCCTTGAGACGCCATTACATCCACAAAAACTGACTGTTTGGTGTGCTCTATGGGCTGGTGGAGTCATTGGGCCATACTTCTTCCGAAATAATGCTGGAGAGTCAGTTACCGTTAATGGAGACCGGTATAGAGCCATGATAACCGACTATTTTGTTCCCGAATTGGATGGCATGAATGTGGATGAGTTGTGGTTCCAACAAGACGGCGCTACATGCCACACAGCGCACGTCACAATCGATTTATTGAAGGAAACATTCGATGAGCGCATAATTTCGCGGAATGGACCTGTCAATTGGCCACCAAGATCGTGTGATTTGACACCATTGGATTATTTTCTTTGGGGATATGTGAAGTCGCTCGTCTACGCCAACAAACCAGAAACGTTAGGGGAAGCCATCATTCGTGGCGTTATTGCCAACATACGGCCCCATATGCTCGAAAAAGTGGTTGAAAATTGGACCTGTAGAATTGGCTTTATTCGAGCCAGCCGCGGCGGCCACATGCCCGAAATCATATTTAAACATTAATGGCATAAAATTATCCTTCCAATAAAGCCAAATTATGGACATTAAAACGATTTTCTTGTGTTTTATTTCAATTCGAAGTTCTATACCTCTAAAAAAACACCCGTTATTAGAAAATAGTAATTGCCAAAAACCTGGATATATCATTTCATGATTAATCATGATTTAAGGAAATTTTTTAATTAGAAAAATTTCTAATATTTAAAGTTTATTAGTTTTGAAATGCAGATATTTTTGTATATGTTCATTTCAAATGCATTTCATTTGGTAGTAGAAAATTGGAATTTTGTATTAAAAGTTCAGTGTTTATTTTTTATTTTTGGGTTACGATAGAAGAGGGATACACCTACTAAAGAGGAGGAGGAACTATTGAAACTGTTTCTAATTATTCTAACTATTTAAGTTCCTAATTTAGTAACAACTAAATATAATAAATAAAATAAAGTGCTATACAGTGGAGCTCGGTCATAACGAATTACGCGGAACCGGGTAATTTTTTTCGTTATAGGTAAAGTTAGATATAACCGGAGTAAATTAGTTATAATAATAACTTCCCTTAATAACAATAATTATTCGAAATATATAAAACGGAATGTGTGTTTGTTTCTTTGTACCTTATAGGACACCAGACATACGGAACGATCTTCTTGAAATTTGCTCATTTATCTAGTACCCAATTTTTTAAATTATGTTTCTCCTTCCACATCTTTTAAATTTTATTATAAAAACGAGCATTAATATACCATTTGTGGACCAATTTTTAAACTTATTTTTGCATATGTAAAAGATCTGCAATTTTGTGTTGGTGTTGTGGGGGGGGGGGGGGGGGGGTGGGGGTGTGTGTTGCGAATTGCCTACCCTAAATATTGATTATCAAATTACTTTGTCGTTTGTGGACCAATTTTTAAAATTTTGTTTGTATATGAAAAACTTACCCAAATTTGTATTTGTTGAGTTTTTTGGGAGGAGGGGGGCGGGAAGCAAAGTGTCCGCTCTAAAAAATTATTATTAAACAACTTTGTCATATGTGGACCAATTTACAAAATTCTTTTTGCATATGGAGTAGGTCCACTAAATTTTTTTGTTCGAAGTTTTTTTTGGGGGGTGGTTTTAGTGCCCGCATTTACAAAGTGAATATCAAATATAGGGTGTTTTTTTCAGAGGTATAGAACTTTGAATTGAAATAAAACACAAGAAAATCGTTTTAATGTCCATCAATTTGGCTTTATTGGAAGGATAATTTTATGCCATTAATGTTTAAATATGATTTCGGGCATGTGGCCGCCGCGGCTGGCTCGAATAAAGCCAATTATACAGGTCCAATTTTCAACCACTTTTTCGAGCATATGGGGCCGTATGTTGGCAATAACGCCACGAATGTTGGCTTCCAAGTCCCCTAACGTTTCTGGTTTGTTGGCGTAGACGAGCGACTTCACATATCCCCAAAGAAAATAATCCAATGGTGTCAAATCACACGATCTTGGTGGCCAATTGACAGGTCCATTCCGCGAAATTATGCGCTCATCGAATGTTTCCTTCAATAAATCGATTGTGACGTGCGCTGTGTGGCATGTAGCGCCGTCTTGTTGGAACCACAACTCATCCACATTCATGCCATCCAATTCGGGAACAAAATAGTCGGTTAGTCGGCTCCAATTGCTGTGCACGGTGGCGAATCGATTCATTCGGGTCCTCTTCAACACTTTGCTCTACAGCGGCAATTGTTTCTTCGGTGCGCACTGTTCGACGTCTCTGCGGATGCGTATTATCACATAGAGTAAACGTAGTGCGAAAACGATCCATGGTTAACCGAATTAATTGCTCTGATGGACGATTATGTCGACCATAAAATGGACGGAGCCTGCGGTAAACTTCGCGAACTGAACCATTATTTTCGAAATAAATTTGCACGATTTGCAAGCGTTGTTCTTTTGTCAACCTGTTCATGATGAAATGGCAAACCAAACTAAATATTAATCACTTGACAGCTGACAAAATGGCCGCCAGTTAAAAAAGTGATGCCAACTTAAAGTTCTATACCTCAATAAAAAACACCCTTTAACTTTGTCTTCGTTTCGTCAATTTCCAAAATTCTTTTTTATATGACAAAAATGTCGCTAACATTTTTTTAAATTGTTGGATGAGGGTGGGCGGGGGGTAGAAAGGCAAAGCGCTCTCCCAGACCAATTTTTTATCTAATAACTTCTTCATTTGTAGGACAAATTTTAAAAATGTTTTTGCGTATGGAAAAGATCCACTATATTTTTTTTGTTTGCACTAGGGGGGGGGGGGCGGGTGGTGGCAGGAAATGAAAATGCAGACTAAATGGCCAGAAGAAGGGCTAGCACACCGATGTTCGGACCAGAACCGCTTTGTGGACTCGGATTGGACAAAATTCGGGAAGATATATCGACGGAGATCAATAGTAATAGGGAACACATCTGGCTCAATCTCCCAGGATTGAGGCATGTAAAGCTAATGATTGGAACGTATAACAAAAATCATTTCTTATAGCTTTGAAGTCCCTGAGTAAAAACAATCTAAGAATGCTCACAGGCTTTCTCACAGGCCATTGTAGATTGAGAAAACACCTCAACAGACTTGGCAATGAGAGTAACAGCATATGCAGATTCTGTGATTACGAAGATGAAACTCCAGAGTATATTCGGAAGGACTGTGAAGCATTATGCCACAGAAGATATAGCCAATTGTGCAAGAACCTATTGGAGGATTGGGAACTGCAACTCTTGACCCACTGGTAATCCTGAGATTCATCAGGACAGTGGGTCTAGATGAGCTGCCAGGCGAGGGATACAATAGATCTACTTTTTTTCGCAGTGTCCTGTGTTTCCCATTTTGACTTAATTCATTCCTTTAAAGGGAGGGGGGGGGGGGTTGGGAAGGTGTAAAATGCCCGCCCCAAAAATTTCGTTATAAAATATTTCTAAATTCATTTTGCATATAGAAAAGGTGCACTAATTTTGTTTTTAAATTTTGTGAGGGCGTTGGAAGCAAAGTGCCCGCCTTTAAGAAATGAATATCAAATAACTTCGTCATATATAGACCAAAATTCTTCTTTCATATGGAAGAGGTCCACTTATTTTTTTTTCTTTTTGGAAATTGTGAAGGGGGAAGGATGTCACAAATTGCCCGCCCCAATAATTGATTATCAAATAACTTCGCCAATTGAAGACCAATTTTCAAAATGCTTTTTGCATTATCGACCTCGACTTATATTTTTTTAACTGGGGTGGGGGTGGGGGGGGGGGTCGGTCTGAAATGTGCCCGCAAAAAAATGAATTATCACATTACTTTGTTGATTGTGGACCAATTTTGAATATTCTTTTTGGTCATGGAAAAGATTGTTTTTAAATTTTTGGAAAAAAGGTGGGAGGGGGTAGCAAAGAGCACTGGGTTAAACATGGGATAGGCGAAACAAATAATTACCTAACGTAGTGCTATATCATTATAGAACAGAATTAAGATTTTGGATTTCCAAAAAAATGGAGAAAAGCCTATAACTTCAGCAAAAACTGTTGCTTTAAATGAGTCAACTGTAAGAACCATAAGAAAAGAAAAAAAAAGTTCAAACCATTCAAATGAATTTGCCTTGAAATCAGGGAAGTGAAAGTGCCTTGCGTGATATGTTTGAAGTATTTGTTTTTGTCCTGTCTTAGTTCCAATATTTTATAAAAATATAACAAAAAGCTTTAATATGTTTCTTAACAAATCTTTATATAGCAACAGCAACAGACATAAAATAGACTGTATGTTTCGCTTTCGAAAAGTACAATTAAAATAAGAAAAAAGTTAATAGTTTAATGTGTTATTGATTTAACGCGGTTCTTAGGTCTCAATCTCATATTTTGATGCCTGCAAAATGCTAAATTCCTGGTCTTACAATACCGAACATTATTTTAAAATTCGTGATCTAGACGAACATTGTTCGGCCTTAACAGATCGGGTAAATCGAGGGTTAACTGTAGTTGAAAACTCGCTATAACCATAGCTTCCTTTAAGCGAACTAATTTGTAAGAAATATTAACGGCCTGTTGTTCCCCGATGTCACCAGAAATCGTTCGATCGAATACTTATATTGAAAACAACAACAAATTTTCTGATGTTATTGACCGTAATACTACAATTTTTGGACCGGAAAAATTATTCGTTATAAAAAGCCATTATTCGTTTAAACTGGCGTTCGTTATAACCGGACTCCACTGTGCATATGTATATATATTCTTAATTAAAAAAGTAAAGCAATGCTAAAAGCGTATTAAAAAATACACAATAAAAACTTAAAAATTAAACTCTATTTTTTTAAATCTAACGAATAAGATTAATAATATTTTTTTTATTAATATTTATGTATTAAAAAAAAGAACAGCACAATATTCTTTGAAATATAAAGAAATAACTTTTCCTCCAGTTTGTTTTTTTAAATTTATTTTTAATATATATTTTTTCAACTTAGAACATTTTGGAATGTGTATAAACTGTATCTTTCTTTCTTTTTTGTTGTTGTTGTTGTTAGGAACAAAGTACGTAACGAAATGAAAAATTAAAAAAAATATCTGTAGTGAAAAAAATATAAAAATTTGTATGATAAATTAAAATGTCCACCTGTACCTATCTCACCTGCAAAATCGCCGGCAATTCTTCGTCTTACAGCGGCGCAGGGACGATCTGTTTTCTCAAAACAACGACACCATTCTCGGGTATTTATCGAATTGTCTTGATCCAGATCGCAAGTATCAATGAATGGCTTAATACAGCGTTCATTTTGATCATGTTCCAAATCGTACATTTCCTGCAGCGACAAGAAGCCATCATTGTTCAAATCCAAATGGCCAAACATCCATTTAGCTTCGGTCTTGCAGGCGGGAGGAAAATGGGCCTTTGACTTTTGGCTATGCTGACGACGTTTTTTGCTGTCGGCCATAATAACGGAGAACCAGTCTAACAGACGATTGCCAATTGCTGTTAGTTGTTGTGGCTTACATTCGGGCGATTTGGAGGGATAACCTGCAAGGCAAGCAAATATTGATAGTACATTTCACTTTCAGTTATTGCGTTCAAAGATTTCTTCTTACCAGTATTAAGGTTGCTATTTTTTAAATATTTCTGTGGCTTGTCAATGACTTCATTGTATCCTCGAATTTTATGTTTGTCTTCTGGATATTGTTGATTGTCCTAAAATTATTTAAAATTTAAAAAAAAAATATTAACATATTCGTATATCTTGGAAATAAGTATTTAATTGTTAGTTAAAATGCTAAGGGCCATTATTACAACTTAAAGTTAGTTAAAAGTAGGATTTTATCGGACGTAAATATAAAAAACTTTCCATTATTGCAAATTGGATTTAACTTACCAGGTAGGATAAACTTGTCTGTAATTTATCGCTCACTTTAGGTTAAAGTAAAATTTTGCAGATGATAAAATCCTACTTTTAACTAACTTTAAGTTGTAATAATGGCCCTAAATGACTTAACTACAATTTTTACATTTTGATAGAAGAGGGAAAAAAACTAAACAAAATTATTCAATTGTCTGTAAAAGTAAAATTTCTTTAATTTGATTTTAATTCGGCCTATTGTTATGATTTTAAAAACTTGTTGGAACATATCGCTCATTTACTCAAACAATATCACATAAAATTCCAGTTTTTCCTCATATCGTTTCTTATATTATGTGAAAATGTCCTACAAATATCTTTTTTACTCAACTCTTGGTAGCAAAATAAAATTTTCTTTTGCCATTAAGTTGTGGGTAAATCGGAAACTTTAAACTCGTTTTCTGGCATACTAGTAATTTTGAGTCACGACGTTGTTTGAGTAAATGAGCGATATGCTTCGATGTAATACTCGATAATTAATTTAACCCATAGTTTTTAACTTAATATTTAAGCACGTAATTCGTTAAATTTTTATTGAAATTTAAATTGTATTTAAATACGATTTAATTTTTTCAGTGGTTAATTATGCCCATTTTTTCAGTTGGTAATCAAACCGTAATTATTTTTAAGTTCTAATTAAATACGAAATTGTGTTTTTGAGTGCTTATTTTTTTTTTTTTTTTTTTTTTTTTTTTTAAATGCATGTTTATTATTTATTGTATCTTCAAATATGAACTAACAATAAGTATTCAAATCTTAAATCTATAAAAAAATTATTAGGCCCGACCAATGTCGGACATAAGCTTAGTGATAGTTATTAATAATACATAAGTAGTGATAAGCAACAAAAAGAAAAAGGTGTTCTCAAGCAGCTTCATCATCTAGAGTGTTGAATATTAGAGCCCGTGTATCTCTCTTTTTTAAGCGGATGTGTCCAGTAAAGTTCAAAATATTACGAGCAAGCGGATTAGGATGTGACTCGAGTTTTGTTAGGTATTTGCCTGCGTATTTTGCAATTTCTTCAGTCACTAGTGGCATATTCAAATCGCGATGTATATTTGAATTTTTGATGTACCATGGAGCCGATGTTATCATGCGTAAAATTTTATTTTGCCTTCGTTGAATTTTCTCTACATTTGAAGCTGAAGCAGTGCCCCATAGTTGAATTCCGTAACACCATATTGGCTTTAAAAGCGACTTGTATATTAAAAGTTTGCAGTCTAGGCTAAGTGTTGAATTTCTACCAATCAGCCAATGTACCTGAGTTAATTTAAGTTTCATTTGAGTTAACTTAGAGTCAATGTGATGTTTCCATGTAAGTCGTCGATCAAGGTGTATACCAAGGTATTTCACATGTGAATGTTGAGGAACAACTTGATTGTTAATCCGAATGGGGGAGCAAGTATCTCTTCTTAGGGTGAACGTTATATGGACACACTTTTGTTCATTGAATTTAATTCTCCATAAGTTTAACCAAAGCTCCATCTGGCTAGTGTGTTCCTGGAGTTTGCGGGATGCCTCATCAGGGTTTTCGTGCATACTAAGGCAGGCTGTATCGTCGGCAAATGTGGAAGTATGGATACTACTGCTCACAGGCATATCACAAGTATAAATCAAATATAAAACTGGTCCCAGTATGCTCCCCTGTGGCACACCGGATGAAATAGTTTCAGGCCTACTCGTAAAGTCTCCTTCCATAACAGTGAACTTACGGGAAATAATATAACTTTCCAAAAGATTTAAAATGTTTATTGGTAAGTAAGTCTTCAATTTTAAAATTAGGCCTTCATGCCACACTTTATCAAATGCCTGGGAAACGTCAATAAAGAGCGCAGAACAATACTTTTTTTCCTCAAAAATTCTTCTTATAAATTGAACCAGTCTGTGAGTTTGTTCAATGGTGCTATGCTGACTTCTAAAACCAAATTGATGGTCTGGTATGCACCCACTACTAATTAGAATTGGGGACAATTTTGTTTTGAGCAGTTTTTCGAAAAGCTTTGACATAGTTGATAGTATACTTATTGGCCTATATGACTCAGCCTTGGTTAGATCTTTGCCCGGCTTTGGAATCATTTTAACCTTTGCAAGCTTCCAGCTGTGTGGATAATACTCCAG
Source organism: Tachina grossa (assembly GCA_949987645.1). NCBI lineage: Eukaryota > Metazoa > Arthropoda > Insecta > Diptera > Tachinidae > Tachina > Tachina grossa. The sequence continues at coordinate 157,523,494 of OX465274.1, read as the reverse complement.
TCGTAAAATGGCATTAAATATGAATAATAGGATTCTCATTGCAATACGAGGCAAGTTCATAAGCATCTGGTTACTAATTCCATCAATACCCGGAGCTTTCTTCGGGTTGAGTTCGGCAATTAATTTTTGTAAATCACGCGTCTTAAACTTTATGTGTTGAGGGGGTAGAGCGACTACATTCGGCAAATCAGCAACACCAGTATATATGTTTGGCGTAAAAACGGATTTTAAGTGCTCAGCAAATATTTTACCTTTTTCAGTATCGCTTCTTGCCCAACTTCCGGTAGATGTGCGCAGAGGTGGCTTATACTCAATGGGTGTTTTAAGCTTTCTAGCAGCGCGCCACAAAGAGTAATTAGACGCTGGTGTGACATCAAGACCTTCCAGATAATTTTTAAGAGATGCAGTTTTTTCAGACGCAAGCAACTCTTGGAGTCGTTTAGTGCACTCTTTAAATCTGATTTTATTTTGTGGTGATCTGGTGATTAAACCCACTCTGCGGATGGGAGTTAGTGGCATGTTCAGCAGCCTGTTTAATATTCTCGCTGAGATTGGCAATGTTAGATTCAATATCATCGGATGTTCTAAGCGTAATGTTTTCCGTACAATGACTACTGAGATATTTTTTGAACCTCAGCCAATTAACACGATTGATCATCTTCACATATGGGTCAGGTAAGTTACTTCTTAATGGACTACAAATTGTAATGATCGTCGGAGAGTGATCGGACGAAAGATCAAGAGAAGCTTGAACTTGAATTAAATCCCTAGAGATATTTTTTATGACGCCAAAATCTATAACATCCGGAATTTTTTGTATGTCAGTAGGCCAATAAGTGGGCTCCCCACTCGAAATGACATCCAAGCCCATTTTTGAAATAGTGTTGAACAATGCTCGACCTCTGGGGGTAATAAGACGCGAACCCCAGAACGTATGCTTAGCATTGTAGTCGCCAGCTGCTACAAAACAAGGTCCAAGAGATGTGTAGAAATCCTCATATTGATTCTCAGTGATTGAAAATCTGGGAGGGGAGTACATTGATGATATAACAAAATTTGTACAAAAACTTTCAATGCCAATATTTGTTGCTTGTAGGTGTTCTTCACAAATGTTATCAAGAACATAGTGCTTGAGTCTTGACTTTATTAGAATTGCTGATCCAGCGCAAGCCCTTCCTCTAGGGTCCTTTGTATCATATATAGTGTAGCCATAAATTTTAAAAAGACTTCTCGAAGTCAAATGAGTCTCAGATACTAACATTACATCAATATTTTTTTCCATGAGGAAGTGCTCAAGTTCATTTTTATGTTGGCGAATGCCGTTTGCGTTCCAGAAACATATTGTTAACGTGTTCATGGCTTATTAATTAATGCTTGAAGCAGAGTATTCTGCATTCGCAGCATTTCTTGCATCATGCTAGTCATATTTGTTGTAAAATTGTTTATAGTTTGCACCAGATTTTCAATAGTAGCTTCAAGGCGATTAAAATTAAAGCTTGCGTCAGTATTTTTTGAATTATTTGGCGAGGAAACATTTTGTGTGGGAATTGAATTTGTCTTAGCAGCATCTGCATACGATACACGGGAAGTAACTGGTTGGCTCATTTGCGCAAAAGTGGCAGAGTAAGCTTTTGCTGATTGAGCTGGAGCTAATTTAGGTTTTTGCACCATAGTCTTCTTTACGAAAGAGTACACAGGACAACCTCTGTAGTTAGCGGTGTGATTACCTCCACAATTACTGCATTTTTTATCACTTTGATCTTTTGGCTTATTGCAACTAGCAGTGCCGTGTAATTCGCCGCACACAACACAAACAGAGGGTGAATTGCAGTATGTTTTTGTATGGCCATATTGTGTGCTTATTTAAATAATAATTAAATGCCCAACCTTGCGAAATTAAACACTACTTTAGTTTTATGATTGTACCATATGTTTTTATGCGTGTGTGTGTTTACTGAAAACATGCACATGAGCATCATGCGGTCGTATTAAAAAGAATTTCGTTTAAATTTCATAAATATATAACATATACAGTACAAAGTTTCATATCATGGAATAAAGTAATATAAAAAGTCATTATGATGTTCTTTTGGTCTCATAAAATGAGTTTTTATGCAATTTAATTTTCTACATGTTGATAACCTAACTTTTTTGTTTACATTAAACAGCTGCTGTTTGAAAAGCGTTCAATAATACTGGGAAATTTTGCAGTGCTACCGTACTTTCAACGTAATTTAATAAGAACTTTAAATAACCACTGAAAAAATGAAATCGTATTTAATTACAACTTAATTTTAAATAAAAATTAGCTAATTACGTACTCAATTTTTAAGTTAAAAACTGGGGGTTAGAGATCATTCTTATTAAATTACATTTAAAAGTATGGCAGCCCTACAAAATTTCCCAGTATTATGAAAGGCTTTTCAAACAACAGCTGTTTAACATAGTTAAATAAGTTAGGTTAGATTATGTCATCAAAAGTCAGGAAATTAAAATTGCCTAAAACACATTTTATGAAAGCAAGCGAAACACATTTTATGAAAGCAAGCAAGCAACAGAATGCATTTTTCTATTTATTTATTCCATGTATATTAGGCTTATGCAGAAAATAAAAAATTTGCAAAACGCGAAGGGCTCACTGGGTTTTCATATGCAGGAAAAAATTCTAAGACAAACTTCGTTTTTACTTTTTTGATATCTTAAAAAAAGTTCCGCACCAAATGCATTTTCTGCAGCAAAAATATGGATTTTTCAAATCAAAAAAAATCTCATATTTTCGTAATGACAAAAATTTTTTGTTAATAAACCATCTACTAGTACCCGAATTTTATAGATTTTGATCCGCTGATTACGAATTTCCTGTTTATTTTAAAATCCATTAAATGGTTTTCGAGATATGACCATTTGCAAATTTGTAAAATTATCACTCAGTTTCTGTTGCTCACAGAATTATTTGTTGTTTCCTATTTCTTGAAATTGGCATTGACTTTTACATCATTTCCAAATGGTTGTTATTGTAAAATTCAGTTGTAAACTGTGTGCGTTGTAAATTTCATACTTTTTTAATTCTGTAAATTTGAGAATAGTATGTCTAAAAAAAATTATAGCGCAGTTGTCATCAACAGTGAAAAATGGCAAAGAAATTTGATGGGTGAGACTAAGACCTTTCGAACCATATTTATCTCGTTTCGGCGAAGTTCAGATATATGTCCGTATTTTTTTTATCAAATGTAATTTTTTCGGTTTTTTCCGACACTTTTTTACTTTGGACCCGTTCTTAGGCAGCATTTTTGTACTGGAACCGTTCTGTTTATAACTTTATTTTTAAAACATAATTGATTTAGAGTAATTCAAAAGTTTATTTTAAAAAATCCCCTAGAAATTTACTTATTAAACATTTTATTAGAAGACTTTTTGTTAAAAAACTACCTGTATGATGTATTTCGCGTTTCTATTTATACGCTTTCGATGTATTTACGCTTTCAGGATGATGTAAGTACAATTTGAAATAGTCATATATCAACAAACAGTACACAATTTGTATTAGAAATTTGAAGAAAATTAGAAGAGAGATTAATTTATGTAAAAATGCTATAATAATTAATAATAATTTGGGCAATTATTAAGGTTGGTATATGTAAAAAATTTATTGCTCAAGAAAAAAGTTTGGCGACCACTGTTGTACAAATTTTGTACTCTTGGTTGGTATATGTCCATTTAATTGGACTTACATCATCCTGAAAGCTTAAATACATCGATAGCGTATAAATAGGACGCGAAATACAATTTCACAAAAATTTGTCACACATTGTAATATAATAATATGCAGAGATATCTCAAATGACCTTATGCAAAAATTACTCAATATATTGAAAAATAAATGATAAATTAGTGATCAGCCGACCAAACTGTATGAATGTGCATAAATGATATTGTGCTGAAAAAATAAGTAACTTTTTGCAAAAACTGAACTAGCGAATAACTGGAAAACTACTCATCATATCTCGAAAACCACTTAATGGATTTTAAAAAAATTCGTGATCAGCGGATCAAAATCTTTAAAATTCGAGTACTAGTAGATGGTTTATTACCAAAAAAATATTTTCAATACGAAAATATGAGATTTTTTTGGATCTGAAAAATCCACATTTTTGCTGCAGAAAATGCATTTGGTGCGGAACTTTTTTTAAAGATATTGTTACGTTTTTCTCTCTATAAAAACGCTTTTCCGTAGATCCGAAGATTTGCAAATGAATACAAGAGCCGAGTGTAGTAATTAGGGTTAAGAATGATACAAGTTTTATTTACAAATACACTTATACTAAATTACTCAAGAGCTTAAATACACAAATACAACTTAAACTAATAAATTACACACAGCTATTCACAACTGGTTACCACTACGCCTTCCTCGCTGTAGCTTACACACGTCTCTTATCTGGCTGCGCAAGTATTCACGTGACACCTCTCTGTCTGCTACTCGTCACTTACGAGACTCACTCTGCCGTCACTCACAGTTGATACACCAATACCTCTTTGTCTGCTGCTTGTCACACACGGCACTCACTCTGCCGACACTCATAGTTGATACACCAATAAAGACTCACTGGCTTTACTTACACCCTTATACACGTCTATTCGCTGCGCTGTTCCCTTTACTCCAGTCGACACGATAGACTCCACAATAATCTCAATTCCACGACAGACTATTATTAATTCACAACTTAATTATCAACTGACTAACGAGTTCTTAACTTCGCTACTTTCTGATTAGCACTAACTATAACTGTTCGCGACTGACTTACGACTGCAACTAACTAACTCATTGGATGCGTCACCTCCTTTTATATTTCACACAAATTCCACTAGAAGTTTCAAGCAATGTCTAGACGATCATTATCATCTTATATGCTGCCTAATTAAGTTCATGTGGTAACTATGTACATACATGTGTATATGCATACGTGTGTACATCATGAACTAAGCAATACACGGTGGTTGTTTATCTTTTGCTTTTCGTTTGAATTAGCATGTATGTATGTGTGTAAATATGTGAATCTTCTTAATAAGCAGACGCTTTTTGTTGTTGTTGCTTTTGCTTGTTTACGTTTAATCAAGCTAGGCATGCTTATTTAGTTGTTGGCTACTATTCTAGACTATTCTTTGCTTTGACCCTGTAGGAATATTTTCGCGTAGCACTTACATTAACCCTGTTGGAATATTTTTGTGTAATGCTGCTTAAACCTGTCGACGGCTATTTTCGTAACAATATCAAAGAAGTAAAAACGTAGTTTGTCCTAGAATTTTAGCCCGCATATGAAAACCCAGTGAGCCTTTGTGTTTAAAAAATACGCATAAGCCTAATGTATATACATATATACATGTATTGTATATACAAATTAAACGAATTTTTATTTTTTTTAACGACCACATGATATTCAAGTATATGTTCATTTAAATAAACATACACACACACACACAAAAAACTTATGATATACTCTAGAGTTTGCACAGCGATTATAATCGTAATCGTAATCGTAATCGCTATTAATCGCTCGCTTTAATCGTAATCGTAATCGAACCCATTAATTGCTCGATTACGATTAAAATTTTTTTCCCTTTTTTAAGAAAAGAATATATGCCAAATTTGCCCATTCAACTCGTAAAAAATTTAAATTAAAATTTTTAATACAAAATACATACATTTCGAATAAACATGTCTATATGTTTGCATTTCATTGACGCTTCAACAAATCATCAGTAGACTTCAACCATACTTTCAAAACTCATTTGAGAATTTACATAACCTTTTTGGAAATTCCAATAGAATAAGCAAGTAGGCTCAGAAACTTATACAAAAGACAATAAACGATTTATAATCGATGCGCATCTATTTAATTTTTCTACACCTTAATACAATAAAAGTATTATAAGACAAAATAATAATTAAAATCCAAATTATGCTCTTATTAAATTTACTATTTTATTTTATTATATTCTCCCAATTTTATTTCAAAAACGTCGTAATATCTCAAAAATTTCATTACGATTCATACAAATATTTTTCATTCGGTTGGCAGACAGGTGCAGTTTTTTTCATCTTGGGACCTCGCATTATTACAAAAAACATAGAAATACGAAAAAAAGGATATAGTTATAAGTTGGGAAAGGATTTTCATGCATTTAAAATCACGTTTTATGTACATAAAATATGCAGTAAAAATATAAAAATATGTATTTCAAACTAGTAAAATATGCATTTATTAACTTTTTTTCAACATTTAATAACATTAAAAACTTAAAAAAAATCACCTCTATTGCTTTCTTAACGAACATTTTGTCATTAAAAACTTAAAAAACATAAAAAGCTCAGCTTCAATGCCTTCTTAATAAATATTTTATCAAATAGTATGGAATACAAAATGAAGTTCAGCCGAACTTTTATTTACGTATGTACATGAATGAATAAATGTTTTTTTTTAATTGTCAAAGTTAAATCGGAATGTTCTTCGTCAGCAGAAGTTATTGGTGCGTACTTATGTAAATGCTGCTAATTCGTTTGTGAAATATTCAGTTTCTAAATTTTCGTTCTTAGAACTATAAACTATTGTCCAATTTGTTGCATATATTTTAAGTTCATAATTATTTTTTTTATAACTATTTCTAATTGATGTGTTAAAGTAACGAAAGCCTCTAATTGGCCTATAATGTGCACAAGAACGCAATACTATGGGCTCCCAAATATCAATTAGGCAGAAGGCTGTGTTTCTATTAATAAAATTAAAGAAATTTTAAAGTCAAAAAACTTGCAGCCATATACAGAAAATAACGTGTGCTTACGTTAAAACCAGTTTTTGTATGGGAATTTTAATTTAACGTACACTTCAAGCACACGTTATTTTTTTTTTTGCATATCACAAAGCAATACGATCTTGAATTTTTCTCGTTTTCCTCTTTTTTTGTTCTTACACAGTCGAAAAAACTGCAGCTTTTAAATACTTTACAAATAATAAAAAAAATTTGTTTTAAAACATGAAAAAACTAAAAAATGTATTAAAAATATACATTTATAATGACATATGCAAAAATATGTATTTATCATAAAATATGCAAAAATATGCACTAACAAATCGATGCCATTTTGTCACAAATTTGTTGATACGCAAAGATATTTCATTTATGTTGATCTAAGACCAACGACAGAAAACATGTATTTACATGAAAATCTTTGCCCTAGTTATAAGTGAGTTTCCGAACGTAATGAATTTATATCATGATGTATGAACAACTTTGTATAAAAAAAGGTTAAAAAAAATACTATTTTTATATGAACTTGTTCGTTCATTCATATATAAATTCATCAGCTGTAGATACAAAATTAAATAAGGAATAAATTGAGAAAGTAGAAACATACTTGGTCCTATCAAGAGATTGATTTCCCAGAATTTGTATTGTTTTTGATACTCATAAGTTTTAATTTACGAACTTCATTTTACATGCTTTACAATTTTCTCAAAATAAAAATATAATTTAATTGAAAAATTAAATTAAAACATGAACTCAAGACAGAATACTTAAATTTCTTTGACTAAACCCATAAAGTTCGACTAGAACTGATGAAGCAATTTATCTTGGTTTTAGAAAAAATTATAATAGTATATTTTATTGATTAATCGAGATTAATCGATAATCGCGATTATTTGCAAACCCTAGTATGCTCATAAAACTAAAATAGAATTTAAATACGCAAGGTAGGGCATTTAAGTGTTATTTAAATATGCACTGAAAAACACAATTTTGTATTTAAATAGAGCTTAAAAATTACAGTTTAACTGGCCCTAAAATGCGATTTTAATTTTTTTTTGTAAGTTACGATATTTTGCATATAAGCTGACGTAATGCTGTGTACACATTTCTTATTTCTTTTGTTGTCATACTTTATTCCTGTATTAACTTTAATTTTGCATTTAATTTTTGCTTTATTTGTCTGACTTTCAAGATTAAAACTTACACAAGAAAGTGTACATAAATATTTATATTTACTCTTAGATTTCTTCTGTATTTATTTTTTATATTGTCATACATATCTAAACATAGATAGTATTTGTGTTAGTAAATAATAATAGTAAACGACACTTACCTTTTTGTAAGCAGTATACTTGAGATATTTGTAATGTTTGTTATCATATTTGATCTCCTCTGGCGTGAAAGTGAATTGTGAATTGATGTGATTGTAATGACGATTGTTATCGTCCTTATCCTGAAAAAAAGGAAGACAAAAAGGAAATCAATAATCTCAGATAGCATCAGTGTTGCCAGCATCATTTTTTTGGACTACACATATATGTAGGTCTACTAAATTACGTAATTTTTTATTTATTTATTATTTTTCTATATAATTCAATTCCTTACACACAATTTAATGATACGAGTATTATTAATTGACTGTTATTTAACAACATTAAATAAAGTAAAAAAAAAAACAACAATTTGTTCTGAGCAGGGCTTGCACTTTTATGCAAATGCATGTTTCTTTTTGGTGATAAATAAAAAAGGTATTGATTGACCTTTTTATTATCTTTTTGTATACCCTTCATCAAGAATGGTAAAGTAACTAGCTGAACCTAATATTTGTTTTTTGTTAAATGAACATATTTTTTATTTTAGTAAGAATTAAATTGGTGTTGAAAATAAATAAAAAACGATTCCCCAGGGTTGGAATTTTTTTTAACCTTTTTTTGTATATAAACATAATTCTTTTTTTTTCTATAAATTAAACATATTTTATATTTTTAAAATAAATAAATAAGAATAATAAAACACAAAAATTAAAAAAGATGATTCCAGTGTTGGAAAATTGAAGTTGATTTTATATGTATAAAAGTAACTAGGTCATGTTTCTCTGTTTTTATGAATTAAATATATTTTATCTTTTAAAAGGAATTTCAAAAATATAAAACTGCTCCAGAGCTGGAAAATTTTAAAACTTTCTTTTTTTTTGGTTTATACCTACATATGTATAATCAACTACATAAAACAATTTTTTTCTTGCTTAATTAAACACTTTATATTTTATAGAGAAATAAATTTAGTATTAAAATCAGAAAAATCAAAAATAAGATTCCAGGGTTGGAAAATTAAATTTTTTTTGGTAAAAATTATGCTTTGAGCACAATTCTGTTTCAAATCGATGTTCATACGGTGACAGCTTGCAACGATTTTTTTTTATTAATGTTTAGTGATTTGAGACAATATAAAATATATCGCTAAAGAAAAGTCATAACTATAAAATAAATTAAATAACATATTTAATTTTCCTAAAACTTTACGATTAATTAGTTTACATAAAATCGCGATATATTTGAATATTGGCAGTAGGAATTCAATTGAAACACTTGAGAGTTTTGTAGTCTTAAATACAATCTATAAAATATTATTTTGTTGAAAAATACCGTAGGCACTAGAGCCAAAAATACATGATCCATTTTTTCTACAAAACTAATATACATACATGTATTAGTGGCCTGCGTAAGCATTCTTGAAATGTAAATAAGTCTTGTTTTTTTAATCAATTGTCGTGTCATGTATTATACTAAACCAATAATAAATGCTGTCATATAATAAGCGAATCACGATGGATGTGTTGATGTTCGTGTATATTAGTGTTTACAAGCTATGTCGCGAAGACTTCTTGTTCGTAACAAACACTCAAGATACTACAAGAAGAAGTATTGTCTACACCGAACGAAGCAAGCATCACAAATCCTTTCGCCACGAAGTACATATTTGCTTCTTTTATAATGGGTGTTTTTTATTGAGGTATAGAACTTTAAGTTGGCATCACTTTTTTAACTGGCGGCCATTTTGTCAGCTGTCAAGTGATTAATATTTAGTTTGGTTTGCCATTTCATCATGAACAGGTTGACAAAAGAACAACGCTTGCAAATCGTGCAAATTTATTTCGAAAATAATGGTTCAGTTCGCGAAGTTTACCGCAAGCTCCGTCCATTTTATGGTCGACATAATCGTCCATCAGAGCAATTAATTCGGTTAACCATGGATCGTTTTCGCACTACGTTTACTCTATGTGATAATACGCATCCGCAGAGACGTCGAACAGTGCGCACCGAAGAAACAATTGCCGCTGTAGAGCAAAGTGTTGAAGAGGACCCGAATGAATCGATTCGCCACCGTGCACAGCAATTGGAGCTTTGTCCATCAACTTTATGGAAGATTTTGCGCAAAGATCTTGGCTTGCGACCTTACAAGATCCAGCTTGTGCAAGAATTAAAGCCGCGAGACCATGCAATGCGTCGTGATTTTGGTGTATGGGCCGAAAATGAGATTGATCTCGATGCTGATTTTCATCGCAAAATTTTGTTCAGTGATGAGGCTCATTTTTGGTTGAATGGCTACGTCAACAAGCAAAATTGCCGCATTTGGAGTGAAGAGAATCCACATGAGACCTTTGAGACGCCATTACATCCACAAAAACTGACTGTTTGGTGTGCTCTATGGGCTGGTGGAGTCATTGGGCCATACTTCTTCCGAAATAATGCTGGAGAGTCAGTTACCGTTAATGGAGACCGGTATAGAGCCATGATAACCGACTATTTTGTTCCCGAATTGGATGGCAGGAATGTGGATGAGTTGTGGTTCCAACAAGACGGCGCTACATGCCACACAGCGCACGTCACAATCGATTTATTGAAGGAAACATTCGATGAGCGCATAATTTCGCGGAATGGACCTGTCAATTGGCCACCAAGATCGTGTGATTTGACACCATTGGATTATTTTCTTTGGGGATATGTGAAGTCGCTCGTCTACGCCAACAAACCAGAAACGTTAGGGGACTTGGAAGCCAACATTCGTGGCGTTATTGCCAACATACGGCCCCATATGCTCGAAAAAGTGGTTGAAAATTGGACCTGTAGAATTGGCTTTATTCGAGCCAGCCGCGGCGGCCACATGCCCGAAATCATATTTAAACATTAATGGCATAAAATTATCCTTCCAATAAAGCCAAATTGATGGACATTAAAACGACTTTCTTGTGTTTTATTTGAATTCGAAGTTCTATACTTCTAAAAAAACACCCGTTACCTACAATAACTGAAACAAATGTCTTGCAAACAGCGTTGTTCAGCGTTTGTTTTTGAAGATGTCACTAAAGTAAAGCATTTGAAAAATCCCTTATGTCTGATAGTTCTTTTAAATGGTCTTTTGCAAGGCTTTAATGTGTATGTGTATGCTTATGTATTTTTGCGAAATAATCAATACGTACGTCAGTGAAGGGTATATAAAATACGGCACAGCCGAACATATTGGCGCATAGTCATAGTCATAAACAAAGTACACTTTAAGAGTTTAAAACCAGTATTGCCATACAAAATACTGGTTTTAAACTCATAAAGTATACTTTCATTATCTATAAGAATCGTCAACTTTGAATTAATTTGGCATCGTTTTGTAGTTGCATATTTTTTCAAATATTTTGGGGGTAAGTGTTATAAATGCATATTTTTGCAGTTTTAATAAATTTTCAATGCATATGTCAAAATTAAAAAAAATTCAATTTTATTATATAAAGAATGAGTTGACCTTTTTATGTTCAAACTGTATTTTGTCATGTGAAACTATTACACTACTGCAAGGATTCAACATTCTTAATAAACAAATAAATTCCGTTGAAGAAAGTTTACAAAGTAAATGATTAAATGCAGAATAAATAAAAAAAGTTAAATATGTAATAATCGTAGCATAGGGAAAAATATCGTCTATTACATTTTTAGTTAGTTTTGGTTATTATTGTTCGAACTTCACTTGTTTCTAAAGTTTTTCTTTGATTAAACTAAAGTTTGTAATGCTCTGTAAGCCAAATTACTTCTAATAATTATTAATGAACAAATAACATTAAAGTTAATTGTAAATATTCTTACTAGCACTAGCAGAACGGAACAACTAGCTGTTTTTGAAGATCGCAACACCTTCATCATCAGCGTTCTTTGTGTTTGGTCCACTATGTGTGGTGCGAGTTGATAAAGATATCTGCTTTATATACTTAGCTCTTCAGCTGTCTTAGAAAACAGCTAGTTGTTGCGTTCTACTTATTTGTTAATTATCACATGTAATTTGGCTTAAAGAGTGATGCGAACTTTAGCCTAATCAAATCAAAAATATCGTCTATTATATCTTGAAAAAAAATCGGAGACATGATATAAAACAATAAAAAGAAATGAAAATGTAGTGCCTTAAAAATTACTTAACATTTTTTTTTTTGCTACAGTTCTGGACTAGAATGCAAAAGAAAGTTTCTCTGGTAATAAAAGGTTCTCCGAAAACAAATTGAGTATGTCCGAGTAATGATTCGCAGTTACCATATAGAATCTGGTGAATTATTTTTAAGATCCAATTCAAAGTATGATTCATTAAGAATATTATTCTATAGTCTTCACATTGCCTGGCATTATTTTTCTTAAAAAACTGAACCTGACTAGTCTTCCTCGTATGCATGTAAAGACTCATGATTTTGTAGTTGTTTGTGTTTATTTTCCTGTGTAGATTTCAAGTATGTATTTTCGAATTACAGATAGATAGACAGCAGCCAAGCAATGCCAGAACATATTGACACATAACATTAAACGATGTGTGTTTTCATACATACAAGTGTTGAGATGTTTATAAAGGGAAATTCTTGCGTATGTAGTCAGTCGTATATGCAAATTACATAGAGAAGAAGAATTTTATCAAGAACGGAAACGGATGAAAGCAACAACATTTAGAAGGGGATGAACATGCAACTTCTGTTTTATGCTGTTTACCGTTAGACTTCTTTTTTAAACGACTTAAAAAAAGGATGATGTTATCAACTTGTCTGTGTTTTTTTAGACTACTGATCCATTTAAATATTAATGTTATTAAGGAAATTTCTAGATAATACTCGACAACAGTTGGTCATAAACGATTGTTAAAGTTAAAGTATTCTTTGAAGCCATACAAAGTTCCTTATCGTGGTGGGCATATATTTCGACTTTTACAACAACAAGTTGGTCCCAGTTCTTTAATCTATTAAATAACGTCTTATTTGAAATATGCAAACTACGATAAGGAAAGAAAATTGGTGCGTTTAACCAACATTAAAACTTTATTAATCCTTTATGAATACTGGCGTTATTTTTTATACCAAACTCTTACTAACCCCAGATAAAAAGATAAAACATTCTCATAACCTATTTTCATGAATTAGCGCTAATTATTATTTATTTCCGGCCTTATGCTCCTTTTAGGAGTTAAAAGCAACAAATATAGGTATATATTATTTATTTCCCGTGGCTACACAGCATTCAGAAATCATGTTTTGGCAAAGTAAAATAAATTCTTTGACGTTTGACGAGTAGTTGTTGGATGGTCGGTCGTTGTCATGTGGAAGTGTTTTCGGCCTTAAAGCACAACATTTGTAGCAATTGTTGTTTTTATAGTTATTGCGGGTTTGTTGTTATGTACATACGAGTACATATGTATACTTTCCCAATTTATTGTTTTAACCATATTTTTTTTTTTTTTTTTTTTTTTTTGCCTTCTTTTACGAGTATATCTTTTATTATTGTGCAAAACTACACAAGTTTGTTGTCTGTCGCTGTACATAAATTTAAGTGTCAGTGTCATGTTCTGTTCAGTATTATTGCCGATGATGCAGTTGTTGTGTCATATTATATAAAGACATGTACATTATGTAAGTAAATATAATGTTGCTTGGCCTGCAGTGGTGAATAAAGAATTAGCACACTTGATAATTTTCAATATTTAATAAAACCTAGATTCAGAGAATAAGCTGGAGTGCGCAAAAAAAAAAATCAGCCGATCTTTGGCTCTCTTTGGAACATAAGAAATGGCACCCAAATAGGTTAGGTTGAAAAGAGCGGTAATCAATATTGATCCAATCCTCTTTCGGATTACACTACGCTAAAGTAGAGCTGCAAAACTATCGATAGTCGCTCCACTCGATAGTTTCGATAGTTTTATGTAAAACTATCGATACTATCGATAGTATCGAATAGTTTTATAAAAGTTGCCACATAAACTACATTTGACTCGAAAAAAAAAATCCAGGGTGCTCAACATTTTCATTAGTATATAAAAATATATCAAGCCTTTTTTTCGATTTTATCGTAAGCGGCATATTATCGAAAATATACTTTTTTATTGAACTTAAAATTTTATGGGCCTACCCATGGTTTAGAATTATCAAAATGCGAAAATCGCTGATAACTTTTAAGACACTAACTGTAAAGTTTTATCGTAAGAGACGATTGGCGGCCGTCGCGATATTAGTACCACCAAAATTTATCTTTGTGTCGACGATGTTGAATTTATTAAGATACTTGTGACTACTATTTGTCGAATAACACTTGGATTTATAAATAAATTCATATACATACATATGTATTTAAGTACTTATGTATACAGAAGCAGGGATGCGATGTCATAATTACAAATTGTACTAACTTTCAAATAAAATTTTAATTTTTTCAGTACGATTGTACCTAATTCTTTATTTATATTTTTTTAATACTTGTACTTTTTAATTAACTAAAAATCAATTAACAAAACGCCAGAAGGTGCACAAAGAATATTAGTTGCTGGGATCTGAATATAAAAGTAACATTTACGATATACTACGTTTATAACCTTTTTTTTATTCGATTGTTCACAGTCGATGCAAATAGTCGGCTTCTGCCTATTTGTACCAACTTTTCCATTGCTGTACAAAAGCTTAGTCCTGATTCACACACGTCAGGTCTGAGTCGTCAAGTCTTGAGTTTTTAGGAGAGAGAGGAAAAGAGAATGGAAAGGGGTACAGACTTGACCGTACCAGTCAAGTTTGCTTTTTCCTTTTGTTTTGTCATTCGTAATACTCTACTATAACACAAATTGATGAGACTTGATGAAACAAACTTGACGGTGTGTATGAACGTAAATGCAGGTTCAAAAGAAAATTGAACAAAAACTGATTAGCTAAACCTCATGTGTGTGAATCAGGACTTAAATCGACTACGGATAATTTGCTTCAAAGCTGCCGGCTACTGTTTACTGACTTCGATCAATCTTTTAATTACTTGTTTTTTTTGCCGATAGTATCGATAGTAGAAAAAACTATCGATATTTCATTTACAACAAAACTATCGATACTATCGATAGTACTATCGATAGTTTTGCAGCTCTACGCTAAAGTACACAATAAAGAGCCTGGAAAACCTATCCATTTTATTTAGGCTAGAAGCCCAGTTTCTTTAATATACTTTTTTAGAATTTTCCAGTCTAAAGCCCGAAGTTATTCCATATGTGGTATATTTTCCAGCTCGAAGATTTTTATTCTAATCTGACTGAATACTGGACAGTGATATAAGTAGGGTTCGAGAGTTTCATCATCTTACGGTTAAGCTCTACATGCTGCTCCGTCAACAACACCCATACGAACCAAGTGATGTTTGAACTCTACATGTTTGTTTAGTTTTTACCAATTTCCGAAGTTTTGGCCTTTTTTAAATTTAGAATCTCTATTGTCTTTTCCAGGAACATAACAGTTATAAGAGAAATGACAAAAAGGTTATATTTAACCATTAAATTTGACGAATTCAAATAATGGTCATAATCAACGATTATCGTAAGATATATTTCATTTTGGTTATTGTAACCAATTAAAGTGAGAAATATATTTTTTTGGTTACAAATAACTATTATAGCAACCAAAAAAATTTTTTGGTCACCAATAACAATTATCTAAAGAATTTAATTTTTTTTTTGGTTATTGCTACCTAAATTACGGTATTTTAGAAAATTATTGAACGACTTCTACCTGTATCCGATATGTAAAACAAAATTTTTTCGAGCCCTTTTTAAATTTTAGGGCTTTAGGATTTATTTGCAAATTTCAGTAAGTTTTGCGAATCAGGCAATTTTAAATAAAACTTATTGTTCTTGTGCATAACTTTAATTTTTTAATTTTAATTTGATTGCAAATTTTCGCGAATTTTGCCAATTTTTTTGGCATTCCTCATAATTTCACTTAACAATTTCGGGGTTGTTTGCAGTTTTGTGCCAATTTTCGCGATAAAAGTGATTTTAAGCCAAATATTGCCATTTTTCCAATTTTTAATACATCTATCTATTTGATGTTAGAAATTTGGTGCGAATTTTTATAATTAGGCAATTTTTGCAGTAAAAGTGTTTGTTCACAATTCTTTGTTTTATTGCAGTTGTACTATTTTTAATAAGTATCAGACTTGGATATATTTTTGATGTTACCAAGTTTTTGCGAATTTTCGCAATTTTTTGCACACCCAGCTAAAAAAATTATATATGGTCCATATATTTTTAATATATGAATGTATATAACTGCATATGAATATGTATGAATTCATGTATGGAAATATATGGGATTATACATGGCAAAACCATTATATATGAACTAATATATGGACTAATATAAGAAATGTATTATAACATATGAGCTCATATATGAAAATTTAATTATGAATCTTTTCATATGGGGATCCATATATGTGACGCGCAAAATAGAAAGGGACCTAAGGGTAAAAATCTGTTTTGTTCAGGAGAGCCATTTTAAAGATTTAGGGTCTTATGCAAAAAACTTAATAAAGCTTTGCCAAGCAATGTTAAGTAAAGTTGTATTCTAAAAAAATTATTGTATAAAAATTCTAAAGTAGGCACCCACGTTTGTTAAGACAACTTTAAGTTGATATTTCCAAAGTGTGTGCTTTGTACCTCATATATTTTTGTTAATATAGCACTTACTGATTCATGTTACATCTGAAAATGAAGCTAGAAGTGCCTGCTTTTATCTTAAATTTATTATTTCTGTCATGTAATGGGAAACATCACCAAATTATCCAACTGATTCGAAATACATAGCAAAATCCATAAAAAAATATTAAAATAAATACAATTATACAAAAATGTTTTAGTGATGTACATACAATCAAAACAAATCGAAAAAAGCTGGATATTCAAATACTCGTTTCATTCGAATAAAACAAATTGTGATAATTTTTCAAATTTTTTTACTTTTACTTCATAGTTGTGTTTATCTGTATTATTACCATGTCAGAAGCTCATATTTTTTAAATTAGGTTGCTTTACTTCAAGATAATGAAAATTTATTTAATAAAATAAAAAATTATTTGAATGCCCGAATGAAATTGTATTCGATTTTGTACATCATAAGCTGTGAAGTGGTTGTTGAACACGGTGGTGTTACCAGTATTTATTATTAAATAACAAAATAATTAAAGTTGTCTTTTGCATATGATTTCTTAACAAAGCTATGTTAGCCTTAAAGTGCTTGGCAACTAATACGAACTTTAAAGCTAAAGTAAAATATTTTTTGCATAAGGGAGTTAAATACGCGTATCTTTGGTATATCATCACTAAATAAAACGCGCATATCTCTGAGAGGGAACACTTTTGGGGCATGGGATCGGTCTCATTCGATGCTCAGATGTTGTCCACACCAAAAAAAAAAAAAAAAAGTGAAAATTGATTTTTTTTACCCCTAGGAGGTCCCTTTCTCTATGCGCTGTCACATATAGAAATACGATTTAATATATGGAGCCATATAAGAATGTATGCATACATGATATCTCACATAAGATCATTTATGCAATCAAAAAAGTTTGATTTATATCATTGGTGAGTTGGAAATCCATTAGAAAATAGATACGGTATGTAAAGTTTATATGCGTACCCTCAACGTTAAGAAAAGAAAAACTGTTGTTAAAAAAACCATTTTTGTATGATTTTAAACATTGTGGCCCCATTTAATGTATCAAATAATCAAAAGGATAATCCAGTCATTAATTTTATAGAAAATAACAAAATTCTCTAGATAAGAAACAAAGTTCATATAACTGCAAAAAATTATATTGAAAACTATTGTTAGACGGATTATTTTTTCTTTTATAATTAATTGCATTAGTTTTTATTTAATCTGATTTCTTAAATCAAATTTTATGTACGAATATGAGTTTTGTGTTTTTTAAATAATTGATTCATCTTTTGACTTAAAATGAGGAATGAAATGACTTTTAGTTCGTTTTTCATTATTTGTCCAAACAAATGTTTCATTAAATACAACCTCTCTGTTCAAAATTTAAAAAAAGTAATTTTAGTAAATTAAATTATTGCACAGCAGTGAGCTTTTGCGAATCAAGAAAGTATGTATGAATATGAACTTTGCATACTGTAGAGGGAATATGTGCACATACATGTATGAAAATATATGAATATATAAAATCATATATGCCCATATACCCTCATTTTTCGGATCCGAACCATATATGGGATACCATATATGCTCCATACATATTTTTTTAGCTGGGCATGACATTTTTTTTGATTCTTAAAATCTACGGATATTTTTTACAGATATTCACATTCTTGCAAGCTTTCTGGATTTACATATATGTTGCAAGCCTATTCTCGAGCTATTGCCTTTTTGCGGTCTATATAATCAGTTTTTGGAGATATTTTCCATTATTTTAATCCCTTGCGAATTATAATTTTTTTTTGTTGCAATAAATAATGTTTTGAGTAGAAATTTGCTACCTAAAAACGCCACGTATTTTAACACAATTGGACATTTTGTCGAAAAGAAAAGTAAAAAGCAAAATAACTAGTTTAAATACCTCAATTACTATATTTATGAAATTGATAAATATTTATTATAAAACTGCCCGTTTTGTCAGCTTTGCCAAAGATATTTAATTTTCTTGTCCTGCATACCCCTTACAAATGCTTCTTTTAGATATAAAATACGGTATTTTAGGCTGCAATGACCAAAAAACCTTAAATTCTTTAGATAATAGTTATTGGTAACCAAAAAAAATTTTACGAATAAACCAAAAAAAAAAAAAAAAATAAATATTTCTCACTTAAATTGGTTACAATAACCAAAATAAAATATCTCTCAGAATAATGGTTAAAAATAACCCAAACCAAATAAAACAAATTTTTCAGTAACTTTTTCATTTCAAATAAAAAAATAACAATTATTTTCGGTCTCTGGTCTTTTCACTATTTGGGTTTCCTTAAATAATTTCGTTCACTCTTCAAAAAGTAGAGTTCTGTCAATCTCTGGTGTGTTGTTCTATATCTTATTGTTTCAGTTCATTTTTGAATTCTCGAAAAGATTTAACGTTTGCTCGGGTGATGTTATGCAGTAATGACTCCATATTTGCCAGCTTATCCGTCTTTTCGTTTCCAGCAAGATCCTGATTTTTTTTTTAAAGAGAAGTAACACGCAGGCAATGAATGCCTACTATAACTAGGTATTACCTTCTTTTAGAAAGCGATAGTGATAGAGAAGACAGTTGGTGAAGGAAGAGATAGAAGAAAGCTGCATTTTTTACAATCTGTTTCTTTTTTTTGTTAAATTTTCTAAGCTGTTATCAGATGATAGTAGTGACGAAGATACCCTTGAACCAATCATTGACGACGGTTTCGAATGTACACCACCTAGCCAATATGAGATTGAGAAAGTAATAATCCTGCTGAAGATGATATTCGAGCAGAACTGCTTAAATCCGTAGGCACCGACTTATTAATCCAACCAAATCCTGTGTATAAAAAAAAGAGATAAAACCGTACTATAGAGGTATAAGTCTCCTTTCTATTTCTATTTCAAAATTCTATCGAGCGTACTATGTGAACTATTAAAAACTGAAGTCAGGGAAATAATAGGACCCCACCAATGTGGCTTTAGACCTGGTAAATTGACAACCGACTAGATATTCACATTGCAGCAGTTCCTGTGGAAGACCCAAGAGAAAAAAATCGACACCTATCACTTGTTCGTCGACTACAAAGCTGCTTTTGACAGCCCGATACGAGCAAAGGTACTGAAAGTCATGTCTGAGTTTGGTAATACGCTTATACAGAATGACGTTAACTGATACAAGATCATCGGTTTAATTGGAAAAGACCTCTTTGAGACGTTCAATACTAAACAGGTTCTAGACAAGTTGATAGTATATCCTGTGATACGTTTAACATTTTGTTGGAAATAATCCTGCGTGATGCTGCAATTAATAGAACAGGTTCAATTTATAATAAAAAGCATATGTTACTTGCTTATGCCAATGATATTGAGATCATATTGTGAGAAGTAACTGCAACATTCTTTAGTATCGAAAATGAGTCGTGAAAGTGGGTCTGGTAGTAAATGAAGAAGCAAAAAGACTGAGCCAATATGTGAACGTTGGTGACTATAACTTCGAGGTAGTGAACAACTTTATCTACAGGGTGGGCCAAAAGAAACCAAGGGGTGTAAAAGTTTAATAACTTTTTTGTTTATTATTTTTTTTTATTTTTTCTTTCAGATTATATAGACAACACTTGGAGAATTTATAATAAATGAAAATAATAAATGAAAATCAGAAAATAAGAAATGAATAAATGAAATCAACTTTATTGAAAATTTGATTATGAGTGATGAAGCTCATTTTCATTTGAATGGCTTTGTTAATAAGCAGAACTGTAGGTTCTGGGGTTCTCAAAATCCAAGAGCCATTCATCAACGCCAATTGCACCCCATCAGGTGTACAGTATGGTGTGGGATCACATCTGAAAATGTCATTGGGGCCTACTTCTTCGAGAATGAAGATGGAAGTGCTGTAACCGTAAATGGAGAGCGGTATCGGTTTATGATAGAAAATTTTTTACGTCCTGCTCTTGAAAACAGACCTGGTATGTGGTTTCAGCAGGACGGAGCCACTGCCCATACTGCCCGAGACACAATGGCACTTTTAAGTCAAATTTTTGGAGAGCGAATAATTTCTCGAAATTCGGAAATTATTTGGCCAGCGCGATCGCCAGATTTGACAGCACCCGACTATTTTCTTTGGGGTTTTTTGAAGGAGCGAGTGTATGTGAACAAGCCAGAGACAATCCTTGAACTCAAGGCAAACATTGTTGCAGAAATTCGAACGCTACAGCCACAAGTTTTGAAAAATGCTCTAAAAAGAGCCCATCAGTGCGAAGCTGAAAACGGTGGTCATTTAAGAGACATCATTTTTCATACTTAGTGTAAAAAAATTTCCATTTTGTATATTATATAATCTGAAAGAAAAAATAAAAAAAAGTTAATAAACAAAAAAGTTATTAAACTTTTACACCCCTTGGTTTCTTTTGGCTCACCCTGTATTATCTATTTCGGTATCGCCACAAACCAAACAAATAACATCAGTTTGGAAATAAAACGAAGAACTATTCTTGCTAAAAGATGCTATTTTGGGCTAAGCAGCAAGCAATTTAGAAACAAAGCCCTCTCTCGACGAACAAAAATTACACTCCATAGAACACTTATATTACCAGGCGATGAAGCGTGGGTTCTTACGGAAGCAGACGAAGCTGTCTTTTAGGGAAAGATTCTTCGCAAAATACATGCCCCTTATCGTGGTTGGCCTATTTCGACTCTTGCTACGACGTTTTTGTAATAGATTAAAGAACACGGCAACATTTTTTCTTTAATCTATGACGAAACTGTCGTAGTCGAAGTCGTAATACACCAACCACGATATGGCACATGGACAGCGTTGTCAACTTTGAAATTTCAAAACGCACCAAATTGGAGAAAAAAACGCGCCATTTACAAAAAAACGCACCAATTTTAGAATTTATTTTATTAGTTTAAAATTATTATTTATTATTGAATTATGCATAAAAGTACATTATTTTTTTTGTGTTAAAAATTTAACACTATAAGAGGTTTTTACAGTTCAGGGTTAAAAAAATCAAACCTAAAAAAACTTAGCAAATTTGTTTATATTCATTTGTATTAAATAGATAATAATTTTTTTTAATTTCATAAATTCTGTACAAAACTTTTTAAAGAGATCTAGGATTAATAGAAAGGATTCAAAACTAATAAAAGTTCTTTATTTATCATTTTATTCAAATATTTTTAAATATTTTTTTTTTATCAGAAGTTTAATATATCCATATTAAAAATATAACAATAGAAATAAACAGCCTTTTACAATATATGTACATAATTAAAAAACAAAAAAAAAAAAAAAAAAAACTAAACAAATTCGTACATACATAGTGTACATATGAAAGTGGTCTAGGTCATACCATTTTTGATTCGATATAGTACATTTTGATCAGACTAGAACAACTCTAAATTAAACTGTTGCATAACAAAAAAATTATTTTTTGATTTGTTCCAATGTAATCTACTAAATATCTCGACCAAAGAAATATAAGACTTATACAACTTTCATAATTAAGGTCATATACATATCTTTGCATTCATTTGTCCAATATGATACATTTTTGTATATTAATTTTATAAATTCGGTTTAAAACTTTTTAAAAAGAAACCAAGAATTAATTATTCCAAATAAATAAATCTAATATTTTCATCATTATTGTTATCATTGGGCCATAAAACAGATTTCATTTCAAATTGTGATATTTTGTAAACATTATTAGTATTAATATGGTAATTAACACTATCAGGAAGTTGGTAAGTTTCATAACAAGAATTGTCCGGTTTTAACCCATTGCTGTGTTAAATTTGCGTTGGTGCCACCAAAAATAAAAAAACGCACCGAAATTATAAAAAAGGGCACCACGCACCAACTAAGGAATTTTTCGCACAAAACATTTCAAAAAGCACCCAAAATGGTGCGAAACGCACCAAGTTGACAACGCTGCACATGGACCTATTTGCATCGACGGAGAGTATCGCTATCGAATGAATCACGAGCTATATGAGTTGTACGAAGATATCAACATAGTTTAGCGCATCAAAGTACAACGGTTGCGCTGGCTAAAGCATGCCGTACGTATAGGTGAGAAAATCCCGGCGACAAAATCATTCGAATTCGATTCCGAAGGAAGTCGTAGAAGGGGAAGACCCAAACTCCGGTGGAAGAATCAAGCTGAGGAAGATCTCGAAAAACTTGGTGCTAGAAACTGGAGGCAAAGCACTTTAGATTGACGCGCATGAAAAAAATGTCCTTAAGAAGACTACTGCTCTAAACGGTTGTTTACAGCCACCTAAGTAAATAAATAAGCGTTTAGTAGTCGTTTTATTGGTCGGAGACCGGGCACGAAACCAAGACCTTCCGTTTTGTAGTCAACGTGCCAACTACTTCAGCCAACGCCAGCCTCAAATGTCCTGGAATCCATATTGTTTCGATATTTTCACAATACCTATATGAGTATCTTATTTTTGCACTGAAGGACGGTTCGAAATTGATCTTCATGATTTTTTGTGGCTTTAGTAACCTTTCTACTTTCCGTAATGATACAGATTGATAACGAATAAATGTCCAGGATTGATAACGAATAAATATCCAATAGCTAGAAAATTTCTTTGCTTAAAAAAAGTGCTAAAAATAGCACATGCAAAGACCGCTAATCTCATCTCCACTACTGCAAACACACACACACACACACACAAATTTTATGTTACAATCTTACAAAAGCATATATTCTGGTAAACAAGAGTTTGTGATAAACAACAACATGTCTCTCACTCACATGTGTAATTGTAATTGTCCTTGTTGTCAGTCTTGATCTGTTTAAGCAGAGAATTAACAACAAATACGAGTAGGAACAACAAAAACCAAATACTCAATCATTCATTCATGTAAATATTTGTTTCTTTATTTGCTTTATTTCCCAGCAAATGAAATGTTAGACGGTTCGTATGATCTCATGATAAAGGTGTTAAATTTGAATTTTTAAAGAATGGTTTTACAAAACCGTGTTCGTGAGAATTGATTTCTTGGTAAGTGCAAGCAGAAGACATTGGTTGAAAGTAATGTGAGGTACTTGTGAATACGATATCAAAAATGCTTTTCAGGACTGCCAGATTTTAGCTATTAACATTGGTGTTACCAGTTCCCGAAATATAAATAGTAGCCCTCGTATTAACTTTATATTATTTATGTATTCATCCTTTACTTCTAAGCATTTTTTTTTTATTATCAACGTTGCACTCCCCATTCAGCTTTTTGGTAGATTAAACCCATCAGGTTCCATGCATTTACGTACATATATACTTACTTCTGCTTTAGTTTTACTTTTGCGTTGTGGGGCCGGTCTATGCAATTTTTAATCCTAATTAAATTTTTTATTATTTGTTGGGGTACAATTTTGCCTTCTACAAGTAATTTATATTACAAGTGCACACATTTTATAAATATGTAATAAATTTGATTTTGTTTAATTTGCTGTTTTCGTTTTGCATAAAAGCCTTTTCCTTCGCAATATTTGTAGCTGAAATTTTTTTTTCAATAATTGTACACAACAATCATTTCTCACATTCCGTTTCATTAGAATTTACGTTAAATAGCTGATGTTAATAACAATCTCTACCCAAGTAGATAGACTAGGGTGCTGATGAAGTGCGTTGCTGCACAGAAAAATATTGGTATTTCCCTCAGTTTAAAAGTCTAATTTAATTTTTCTTCTCTTCTTTAGAAACTAACATTAATTAATAAAATATTTCATTCAATAAAAAGAATTGAAATTACTGAACTTAAGCCTGACTAAAAATTATTTCTGATTAAAAATTCACTATAGTTCAATTAAAAATCTAAAAATGTCTCAATTTTTTTTTCATAAATCTGTAAGAAAAATTCAAAGGGTAACTCTGTGATAATTTTTCTAAGTAACTAAAGGCAATTTCAAGTATTCTGGCAAACGTTTTGCAGAACGGAACAACACTCTGTTTTAGAAGGCAGCTACCAATTCATGATACATGGTGTCATAATTTCTTGAATGATATTTAACGAAAAACTGAAATTTACCTTTACTAAATTTAAACTAGTCTTGCCTTATATCGGCTGTTTGTTTTAGCTGTTTGAGAACTATCGATATCGGTAGCTATAATTTAACAGCTGAGAATGTAAAACTGTGTTGATATTTCTGTTCACTAAGGTTTGAGAGGCCCTCATGAACGAATCCTTTCCAAACTGTTGAAATTTAAATTTTCGGTCCAGTGAGCAATTAATGATCTGATCGTTTTCGCACTAATTTTACTCTTCTTGATTCGAAACCAACAAATCAACAAGACAAAGAATCATAGAATCAAAGAATGGCGATATCATGTTACCTTATTTCTTTCTTTCTTATTATTTCTTTTAAGGAACTGCGCTCAAGGAGCATGGTGACCGAATTTTTGCTTTCAAAAATCAACTTGGTGACAACTTTATTTCTAGAAATGGTCCTGTTCAGGGTTGTCAGTTTTTTTCAGACATATTTCGCCAAATTAATTTTAAAAATCGCCAAAAGTCGCCAAAATCAATTCTATGTAGCGTTCTTAATATATGTTTGATAATAAAATTGATTTGATATAACACTTTTTAATATAAGTTTTTATAAAATAATCGTATAAAAATTTAACAGAAATTACGCCAAAAGTAGAAATAAAATCGCCAAAAATTATTTCTTGTAAATTTTTTCATCCGAATTCAAATTGTATTAATTATAAGAAGAATTATCCAAATCAAATTTAATTTCATGCAGACGAGTTTTTGGTAGGATTTATTTTTGAAACTACTCATTCAACAAACTTATTTCACTTCTTGTAATCGATCGTATGAAAACCCCATCTTCAGGGGGAGTTATAGGTATTATGTAATCCGAATCGGACGGAAATGTTTTCGAATTGTAATGCTAATAACGAACAGTTTTCTTTTCGAAACGAATTACATAATAACCAACTAGATGCTAATTTTGCGACAGTAGTACACAAATTATTTGTGTTTTGAAATGAATCTAATTAATGTAAGCTGAATTTTTCTTATTTTAAGAGGAAGTTGTATCTGATTTTCGCGTTCGTGTACTTCTTTCTCCCAAGCTCTCTTTTGTAAATATTTCAAATGACCCAATAATCCTCTGTTACTTCGTCCTTGACATAAAGAGCATATCTATCGTAGATTTTTCTTAAAAAAACAAAAAAGGTCCATACAATCTAAAACAATATATTTCAGTCTTGTTGTTTTATATAAAATGAGTCTAATACATAAAGTGATTTTCAAAAAACCAGGAATTATTGCATATGAAGTTTTGGAACTAAAGGCCGGGTCACGCGTTAAACTTCAGCTTTTTCAACTGACAGATAAGTTGAAATACATGGTTTATTATGAGGTCTGGTACATTCAGTGCGCGTCCGCCAACGCAAAGTACAAAATTTGGTCAACTTTTAACTTTTTGCGTATGTTGAGTAGTTTGACAGATGGTTGGTTTTTTTTTTGGTATGTTCTGATTTAGGTTTTTGTGTTTTGTGGCACCAAAAATAAAGAAATAAACGAAATAAATACAAAAAGTTGAATTAAATAAATAAAATGGAGAATAATCAATAAAGTATTCATTGTGCCAACCTTCTCCGTCATTGCGTTAATGTCAGTTGAAAAAGGCGAAGTAGTTTAACGTATGACGGATTCATTGTGTCCCGGCTTTAAATTAATTTATGTTTGTTATTTCATTTATTTAGATCCTATTTCAATGGCCACTATTTTAATGAAACTTATTTCACTGGGTGTTATCGCATTTAGCTTTTTAAAAACAACTTAATCGCGTTTTCAATAACTTTATTGATGGTTTAAACGATGCAGGGGTGCGTGCATTTAAGATGCGTTATTAAAAGACAAAATACATTAAGTGACGAAAACACTGATATATATTTAAACTACAAAACCCCAAATGTTAAACTCTTAAAACTAATTTTTTCCGCTGCTAAACCGATTAAGTGTGGCGTTGGCTGAAGTAGATAGTACGTTGATTACAAAAACCACGGATTCTGGGTTCGATTCCGGTCTCCGAGAGTCATGAAATAACAACACCAGGCATTTTTCTTATGTCCATTACTGTACCTTTCTATCAGTTGTTGCAGGAAAGTTCAAGTGAAGGCATAGACACTGATCACTGAACTACACCGACTACAGCAGATACTAATCCTAATGTAACATCAGATCGCATTCTTTCGTCGGTATTGTGTAGCAGAATCATTGTCGAGTTAAAATAACCAATAAAATGGTTACTAAACACAGCTTTAAAAATGTAATAAGCCTCATTGACACCAGAGGCGCTGCAACACTTCAAAAAGAGTGAAACTTTCCTCTATCTCTTCCTTTACCACATTTTTTTTCTATTACTATCCCTTTCCTAAAGAAGGCAACACCTTGTAATAGAAGTTAGCATTCATTGTAGAATTGGGTAGAACTCGTTCTCTAGTTCAGTTTTGGCACAAACCACTGATCAAACCCATTTAAATTATATGGGTTTGATTATTGGTTTGTGGCAAAAATGAACTAGTGAACGAGTTCGAGCCAAGTCTAATTTATTGCCTGATTGTTGCTTCTCTTTGAAAAAAAAGAACAGTTTATAGATATAAAAATTTTTCCACAACGTATCAGAATACGTTCATAAAAGTAAAAAATGCAAAAATATGCTCTTAAGGTTAAAATATGCACTAACAAAACGGCTGCATATGTTGCACAACAAAAAGTGTGCAATTTGCGGTTTTCCTGTTTCTGTATATGCTTTATTTACCACAAATCCTTGTTTCTCAATTTGAGGAATGAAAGTAACCCTAAACTTTCTTAAATTAATTAAATATCAAGTAGATAATTCTCAAAAATATTTCACTTGTGCTAAAATTTGTTATCAAGTCTATGATTCTTAATGAATCACCATAATTTTTTAAGTGTTCGCTGTTTTTTTTTAGTTCTTTTTCCATAGATTTTTCTTTCCCCGTTTATTATGTGTCTTTTGTTTTATATTATAATTTTTGCTTTCCAACGTATTCATACATAATATTTAATTAAATATTTTACTTACATCCATTATTGTATTAAATTCATTATTGTTGCTGCTGCTAATGATGTTATTGTTGCTGTTCTCTTTGTATTGCTGCTGCTGTTTCTCTTGCTGTTGTTCCATTGTTTTCTTGTATTTTGCATTGAATGCATTTTGTCGTTCATTAATGCGTTGCAATCGTTTCTCATTGATGTTATCTGCAGAAAAAAATGGATAAAAAGAATAAAAATGCAATTAAAAAAAGAATCAAACAATTGAATAAATTTAATTTATTATGAAGAAAAAAGAAAAAAAAAAACGACTAAGATATAATTACGTATGCGATATCTTAATGTTTACCCCATATTTTAATTCAATAAATTATATATATTTTTTTAAAGAATGATTGCCTTAGGAAATTTAAAATTTATGTTATATTCCACTCAACTTAATGGAATTAATATTTTATTTTCCTTTCAAGAGTATACAAGATAATTGTATACACAATGTGAATAACGATTTGACCATTAATTCTGCATTATTAAGTAGTAAATCGCATTTTTTGAGTTATGACGTTTTACCATAAATCATAAATGAGCGACATGTATTACGATACAAATGTAAAAGCGTTTGTATGGAAACAATAAGATTATTGAATTAAAAATAGCTCAAAAAGTTTAATGGTTCTAATATTCTACAGTAGTTGCTATTTGGCTTCAGACAGGCAGCGTAATAAAGTATGTTTTTTTTTGTTCGAAGGACCAAATTCTTCCTTTTCCAATTAGAATTTTTTTGTTTTCCCTATTACCTATTATTATTATATTAGTTGGAATTGTTCCCCTGGAAACATTTCAAGCGTAATTTTATTATTGATTGCCCTGATACTTTTTTTTTGTTTTTTATTTGTTTTTTGTTTGTTTTTTGTTTGTTTTTTGTTTTTTTTTTGTTTGAGAAGAAACACTTAGGCAATGATGAATGTCTGCTACTATTAATAGGTGTTACTTTAGGAAAGGGATAGTGATAGAGAAGAGAGGTGGCGAAGGAGGAGATAAAGGAAAGCTTCATTCTTTTACAACTCTGCCTCTGCCACGTTTTTTTAAATAATGCAGAGTTGCAGCGCCTCTGGTGTCAATGAGGCGTATTAAGTTTTTGAAGCTGTGTTTAGTAGCCATTTAATTTTTTATTTTACTTCGCCGATGATTCTGCTACACAATACCGGCGAAGAAGAGCGCTATGGTGTTACATTAGGATTACCATCTGCTGAAGCCGATGTAGTTTAAGTGATCACTGCCTTATGCCTGCATCACTAGGACTTTTCCCAAAACAACTGATACAGAGGAACACTAATGCACATCCGAAAAATGTGTGGTGTTGTTATATAATGACTATCGGATACCGGGCTTGAACCCATGACCTTCGATCTTGTAGTCAATGTGCTAACTGCACTTTAGCCAAGGACACTCCCAAAACTATATTATCTAACAAACTACATTAAAGATATAATTATGTCAAGATACCACGTGTTTTCGAAGCTAAAATTTGGCATCTAAAACTTAATATCGAAACTTAAAATCACCAAAGAGAAAAAATATCTATTGTTAAACTAATAACATCAATGGAAATTTGTGTAGTTAATGTTAGGAACACAATTAGAGCGAACGTCGAATTTTTGTCCACGAATCTTACATCATGATTGTCGGACGAAGTTCGCTTTATTCGGCGAAATCTGCCATAGATTTTTTTCTATTTCTTGAGTCGGCGAACGAGGAACCAATCAGTAATATGGGTGTGTAAAATGATCATCATCATCAGGTGTTGGTTGAAATTTTTCCTAGTATAAGTAATTCAATTTTTGAAGATGACGGCTGCTACAGTTTGTCAAAAAATTTCTTTGAAAAGCATAACAAATTTCTAGACGAGTTGACTGTTTGTAATATGGAAACTACACAACTTATCCTTAGAACACAATTGATGTGAACGACGTATTTTTCGTTGCGAACTTTCTTCATCAGAAATAAAACACATTTTTGCATGTGAAATTTAACACAACACAGCCGTCGAACGGAATTCGTCGTGAGTGGCGAACTCTGCGATAGATTTACTTCATCTTACGAACGACGAAAAACAATTGTCTCGCTCTTTGCACAAACAATACCCATTTCTATCCACGAAAAGAGGTGTTATTTAATCCTCTACACACGACGTATTTACTCAGCGAATTCTTAGCGACGAATTTGTCGCTGTGTACGAAATTCGTCCTTCGTCCCAGTTATGTTCCTAAGCATTATTCGTAAAATATTTAAAATGGCCATAGTAAAACATAAAAAAGTTTGATTTGTATAAAAAAAAACTTATTTTTTATACTCCTCAACTATTTTGTTTGTTTGCTGCCATTAGAATCGGCTACAAAAGCAAAACATGCCTCATAGAGAAAACAATTTCTATTATGTGGTTGATATTGTTATTATGCAGTGCCAGCGCAAATAACTGAACGGACGCATGCACGTTACTCATCTGACTTCCATACTTCATTCACTTGAAAACGAGACATTCCCAGTTGTCGAGTGTTCGTTCGCTCGAGTGTAGTTGTTGTAGGTGTTATTATTATTGCTGCTACCGTTGTTGCTTTTATTGTGATGTTCATACACGATTGTGGCACACAGTTGTTTCAATTGTTTTTATGCAAATTATTTTTTCATCACGAAAACTATTCAACCAAGAAACATTTCTATTTGATATACTTTGAGATTTTTCCGTTGCAGTTTTCACATTTTTTTTTGCATTTAATAGAGCGTTGTGCTAAAACAACTGAATACAACTAGAATATTTGGGAAGGCAGTTAGATTAGATTAGAATTGATTATGCTTTTAACTTTGCTTTTTTTTCTATTTTTAATTAAATATTTAAGATTTTTAATTGGAATTTGATTTCTAGGTCTTTCTCCTGATAAAGGGGTCTAATAAATAATTATACCGGGATATAAAGGGCTAAAATTTTGTAGAAAAATACTTGCGATAAGTATCGATATACAAACATTTTTTAAACAACAGAAATAAGTTAATAATTTAAAATGCGTACTTTGATAAAATTGAGTTTTGACACATTTCTGTTAATTTTGGGGTTTTGCTTTATTCAAGAACTTGTAATGGAATTTTATGACAAACTTTTTGTCAAGCATCCGAAATTCGTTATGCGGCTTAACATAAAACTGTACTAAACACTAACTATCAGTGTTGCCATTTTGGTGCTTTTCGGGAGTTTTTTGGTTCTTTTTTTCCTTTATAAATACCCGAAATTTTGCTTAATAAATTCAATTGTTAATAATATAAAGTGACATTCATATTTTCATATTGTAAAGCGTGTTTTTTTCAGATGCGTGAGAACATAAAATGATATTACAATGCAAAAATCTTGTTGGAATGAAGTCGTTTTTATTAAAATTTGGTAGATAATTTCATGACATTTATTTTTTAATATAATTTCTGTAAACATATTAAAGTATGGTTCATTCGGTCGGTCCAATTTTTTTTACTACTTTTTCCAATAAATTTGACCATTGAATGGTGGGCTGAATATTGGCTTCCAATGCTTCAAGTGTTGCTAGTTTATCGCCATAAACCAATGACTTAACATAAAAAGTAATTCAGAAGCATTCAATCGCACAAACGAGGAGGCCTGTGAAGAGAACCACTTTTTTAAATAAAGTTATCACCAAATTCATTTTGCCATAAATCGATTGTTAAACTCGCTGTATGACAAGTTGCGTCTTCTTTTTGGAATTAAATATGGTTGATGTTTAGCTGATGATGGACGAAGTGCTTAATGAATTCAGCAAACAGATTTATATATTTCAAAGCAAATTTCGCACAATTTGGAATCGTTGTCTGGAGCAGTGTTATCATATGTGAAGATTTATCTTATTTTTGAAGTTTTTGTATTGAGGTTTCTTTTCACTAAACTACTTCTTTAATTTTTATTTTATTTGCCTCGCATATCTTGCACATATTATGTGCAGTAAATATTTTGTGCTATTTAGCTTTATGTTAATTATGTTTGTTAGTTCACTGAAAACAAAATACATTTTAACTGAACTTGATTTCGAAAAATTCAAGGTATATTAATATACTTTGAGTAAAATCACAAAAAAAAGATTTTTAATGAAAAAATAAGATTTTTTGGTGGACTTGAAGATTTTGGCAAATATGGCAACACTGTTGTGGATTTAAACGATTCATGAGGGCTTGTCAAACCTTAGTGAACATAAATTATAACACAGTTTGACATTCTCAGCTGTCAAAATATAGTTATCTATCTACCGATAGATCTCATGCAGCTAAAAAAAACGACCATTACCTTGCGCTTCAATTTTTTATAGCAGTTATTTGGAATTTAATAAATTTTTAACTAAATTATAAAAATAAAGTACACACTACCATGTGATTATTAAAAATTGTAGCTCCTGTGTTCTTTTTTAATTACAATACTCAAAAAATTCAACTCATATGATGCGTCTTGGAATTAAATAATTATTATGTATAAGACCGTTCGTACGTACGGCTTTGTTGTCAAATTTTTTTTGTTTTATATTTTTTTAAGTTGTAGCAAAAGTTGAAAAATGAAATAAACTTTTTCTTCTTATTTCATGTACATACATATTCCTTTGTGAAAGTTTTTGGTTGCTGTTTGAACTTTTTCATTGTATATCCGATTGTAACCAGGTAACCAAGCAGGCAGGCGGTAGGGCAGACAGGCAGGCAGTAAAGTTATTCTTTGGTTTCCCGTTGAATATTTTATTAATGAGTTCAAAGAACTGTTGTCATAATTGTTTGTTTTTATATTTTCGTTGTTTATTTATTAAGCACTCTACAGCAAAATTTGTTAATTTATGCGAATTTTTATGCATACACTCCCGATCAGATGATTAAAGCCACTTGATTTCTTTTTTAATATTTTGTCTTAAGCTTAAATTTCACTATTATTGGAAAGGATATTTTCTTAAGATTAAAAAAAATAACAAAAACAACATTAAAGTGTAATGCAGCTACGTTCAATTACACATACTCTTGCATTTGAGGCAAAAAGCTTTGAAAGCTCTTACAATTCATTCTTGTTTCTTTGCAAAGTAAGCAGCAAGCATATGATTAGCTGTTAAGTTCTCTTCGGGTGACCGACTGTGATGTAATGTAACTGCAAAGGTAGGCGGCAGCTGATCGATATCGTTATGTGAAAAGTGGTGTACAGATTCGTACATTGCGATTACGTTACATTACATTTCTATAACCATTTTCATTTCTTTTCACATAACAATATCGATCAGCTGTTTCCTACCGTTGCAGTTACATTCCATTACAGTCGGCAAACTGAACCCTGACATCATAAAAATTTTACAACGCAGAGTGCTTAAAAGCGATTTGTTCTCCTTGTAGTCTATTTAAAGAAAAATATAAAAGAGTCTATTTTGTAGTTAAATTCCGAAGTTGTTTAAAGCAAAATTCGAATAGTCTTCAAATTATATTTTATGACCATTTTAATTCGCTGCGACTGCACTTGAAGTAAAGAAATATTATTTTGCTCTTCTCCTGTTATTTATTTCTACTGAAACTGTTTCTGTTACTGTTGTTTTTCCATTAAGTTTGTTTATGTTATTTTTTGTTTAATTCTTTGTGTTATCGCGATTATGTCCGCAGGGGTAAGATTCGCTATGTTGGCATTTTGTTTGTCTGTTCCTGGTCTTAATTATTCTTTTTGTTCGGCACTTATAAATTTTGTTTCTCATTTTGAACATTTTCTCTCTCCCCTAATCCTGCATCTTAATGGCGGCTTTAGTTAATTGATTTTTTAATTGAATGGTTTTTGCCAGATTTCATCCTAAACTGTGGTTTATTCTATTTTAACTCTACCACTTCATATAATTGTTAGTGTTTGTGATTATAGTGTTAGATGCTGTTTTTTAATTGATGGTTAATAAATCTACTGTTGGCCTTCTTACTTTTATATTGCTTTAGTTTTACTCTTGCATAATGTGAAGTTGTGGGGCCCGTCTATGCAATTTATAATCCTAATTCGATTTTTACACATAACTGATTTTTTATTATCCCCAACATTTATTGCACCCCAACATTTTTGCTTTCTACAACTAATTTATACGAGTATTATAAAAGTGCTATTTGCATACATTTTATAAATAATAAATTAGATTTTGTTTAATTTGCTGTTTTCGTTCAATGCAGAACGTAGGGTGCCCAAAAGCCTTTTCCTTCGCAATATTTGAAGCTGAACATTATTTTTTCATAAATCTGTAAGAAAAATTAAAAGGTTAAGTTTGTGATAATTTTTCTAAGTAACCAAAGGTAATTGCAAGTATTCTAACAAACGTTAGCGGAGCGGAACAACACTCTGTTTTAGTAGACCGCTACTTATTCATGATTCATGGTATCATAATTTCTTGAATGATATTATTTAATAAAAAACTGAAATTTACCTTTACTAAATTTAAAACAGTCTTGCTTTATGTCGGCTGTTTGTTTTATCTTCATGAGAACTATCGATATCGATAGCTATAATCTAACAGCTGAGGATATCAAACTGTGTTTATATATCCGTTCACTAAGGTTTGAGAGGTCCTCATGAACGAATCCTTTCCAAACTGTTGAAATTTGCATTTTCAACCTAGTGAGCAAGCAGTTCGTTCACTTACTGATCGTTTTCGCACTAATTTTACTCTTCTTGATTCGCAACCATGGATGGGCCCTTATTTCTTTCGAAATGAGCAAAGAACTGTCGTTACTGTGAGTGGCGAGCGCTCTCGAGCCATGGTGACCGAATTTTTGTTTCCAAAAATCAATTTGATGACAATTTTATTTCTAGAAATGGTCCTGTTCACGGTTGTCAGATTTTTTTCAGACATATTTCGCCAAATTGATTTTAAAAATCGCCCAAAAGTCGCCAAAATCAATTCTATGTATTTTTTCTTATATCTTCTTCTATATATTTTTGATAATAAATTTGATTTTATATAACAGTTTTTTAATATAAATTTTTATAAAATAATCGTATAAAAATTTAACAGAAAATCGTCAAAAGTAGAAATAAAATCGCCAAAAATTCTTTCTTGTAAATTTTTTCATCCGAATTCAAAACGTATTAATTATAAAAAGAATAATCCAAATCAAATTGTTTTAAGTTCATGCAGATGAGTTTTGGTAGGAGTTATTACTACTCCTTCAACAAACTTATATCCCTGAATTACAAAAGCTTTGAAGTTAAATTTTTTTAACAAAAAATAGCCATAAAAATCAGCAACAAATTTATTTATCGCCAAACAAGTTGAAAAATCGCACCATTTGGCGAGAAATCGACATGTCTGACAAGCCTGGTCCTGTCCACTGGCCCTTTCGCTCGTGCGTTTTAACTCCTCTGTATTACTTTTTATGGGGCTACTTTAAGTCATTGGCTGTAACTCTTGCAGCATTCGAAGCCAATATTCAAGTCACCATTGACGCCTTTGGTTCAGATTTATTGGAAAAATTAGTCGAAAATTGGATTTATTGAATGTCCCATGTAACTCGTAGCCGCAGGAGAAATATGTCGGAAAATAAATAAAAGAAAAATAAATGCCATAAAATTATCTACGAGATTTTAATGAAAAAATTGAAACAATATTTCTGTCTTGTATTACCATTTTCAGTTCTCATGCAGCTAAAAAAAAAACCACTTTATATAGAAATTATTAAGAACTGAAAGTTTTTTGAGACTCTAGGTCCCTTTTCTCGGTCACATATATGCATACATACATCTATACATAGGCTGATAAACACAATACCCTTCTTTGCGTTGCGCAGTCGGGTAAAAAGTGATAAGCTTGGCAATAAGACTTGACTAGTTTGAAGTGGGACAAAGTGAGGCAAATTATTGAAAAATTGACTTGAAATGGCTGCTTTAATTCTGATCTAAATTTCGCAAGTGCAACTAAAAAAGTAAAATAAGCAATAGTTATTAAAAAAAATTGTGACAAGTTTAGTGACTTATCAGAAAATTTATAGTATCCGGAAAATTTTCATCTCCATAATGATTTTTTATTTCTGGAGAACTGCTTTATTTTTCAAATAAATTAAAGTCAATATAATATAATCAAGAATATTATACGTATATGGACTAGTGAATTAAGTGAAAATACAACTTATTTCTTTCTGCGCCTTTAATTACAATTTTCAAAAATTATTAAAATTTCCAAAACTAGATAACTCGTTGTTCGAGATTGAGTGGTAAAAAATAGGGGTTTCGA
Source organism: Tachina grossa (assembly GCA_949987645.1). Classification (NCBI taxonomy): domain Eukaryota; kingdom Metazoa; phylum Arthropoda; class Insecta; order Diptera; family Tachinidae; genus Tachina; species Tachina grossa. The sequence goes on along the minus strand of OX465274.1, from coordinate 157,487,373 downwards.
TGTCAAAAGTCCTCCCTATGTATGCAACGTATAATTGATGTGCGTGCATAAATTTGAAATTAAAAAATTACTCATACGTTTGTGTAATTTATATTTATGTTCAAAGGATTTTTTTTCTTTTAAGAATAATAAATTAAAAACTTAATTATTTTCATGGCAAATCACAAAAATATGATTTAGTAAATCAGCATAATTTTTTTTCTCATTCAATTTAATAAAGACATGTGCCTGCACTATTTGTGCTTTTGAGCTCCCAATGCAGCAGCTGTATGAATTAAATCGATGCATTAATATTACACTCAAACTACTTTAGCTGAAATGGTTCATAAGAGAACTTGCATTATTTTCCAGCACTTGCATATTGGAGTTGCCAGATACTTTCAATATCCCCCGTTAGATAAAATATTTTTATCAAAACTCTAATTTTTTTTTTTTACAAATTCAGAGTTTTGAAAATATACGATAAACGTTTTTCTAAACTAAACAGCAAAAACTTTAATTCGTATTCAATTACTAAATTAAAAAAAAAAAAAAATCAAATAATATTTTTACTGAAATAGGACCTACCACAGAATTCGAAAAACTAAAAACCAATATTCGTAAAAGTTTAATTGAATGAAAAACACAGTTTTCCTTTATTAAGATAATTTACTATAAATTATTGAAAGTAAATAAAGAAAATAACAAAACTTAAAATCAATTTCAAAAACCTGGGGGGTTAATATGTAATTCGATTCGAAAAGAAAACTGTTCGAATTTGTATGTTATTAAAATTACAATTCGAAAATATTTCCATTCGATTCAGATTACATAATAATGTGTAATAATGTGTATTATAGCTTTTATGTAGACTTGTGTTTAAAGTAAATAATATTTTATTATTTAAAATGTAGGGTTTCTTCTTCTTTTATGTAACCACGAAGAAAAAAAAGTCTAATGGGATTTTCTTTTCTGAAAAAAATTTTGCACTTATTACACTTTTCAATGAAAATTCGCAATAAAATAATTTCCTGAAATATACATTTTATTAAAAATTATTGTATCATCAAAATAATACACTTTTTCCAGAAAAGAAAACGCTATAAATATATTAAATCACAAGATCTCGCCTCTTTGAGAAATCACACTTCCAGGAAACCTTTCACGCAAAATTTTATTGATTCAATCAAACGATTGTTTAAAAATTTACTTGATTAAAACAATCAACGGCTTTAGTTGAAAAAAATGAAATACAAATTTAAATGAGTCATTTAAACTTTAAAATTATAATTGTTTGAAAAATCAATTAAAAACTAAATTAAGTAAAATAAATTTTTGATAAAAAATTTAATTAAATAAAAAATTTATTTTGTCAATTAAATTTTTTTTTAATTTTGTCAATTGAATTTAAATTTTTAACAAAACTTTAATTGACTGAATTAAATTTTTAATTGATTATTTTATATGTTTTTCAATTAAATTTTCTTCAATTAAAGTTTTCTTAAACTTTTAAGCAAAAATTTATTTTACTCGATTAAATTTTTAACTAAAATTTTAAACAATTAAATTTTTAACAAAAGTTTAATGGACTGAATTAAATATTTATCTTTTTATCTTTTTTATATTTATCTTCAATTACATATTTTATTTACTTAAATTTTTAAGCAAAAATTTATTTTACTCAATTAAATTTTTAATTAAAATTTTAAACAATTAAATTTTTAACAAAATTTACTGAATTAAATTCTTAATTGAATATTTTAATTTTTTTACAATTAAATTTTGTTTTGGTTATTTTTTCAATTAAAGTTGTTGATTAAACAAATATTTATTATATTCCCAAAATGGGAATTATAATCCCCAATAGTGATTGCCCTATTTGGTTCACTCCATCCATTCGTTTTTTATTCACTGCTTAGGCTTTCAACACATTTTGATTATAGTAAATTAAAAGCGTGCCGTGTAGTCTACTTAAAAATATGAAACTCGAAAAAAAGGAAAAAAAGTAGATTCCTAAATCTTTTGGTAGTTTGCAATCATAAACTTACCCTTGCAGGGGCAAAATCCTTTGCACGCAATTCTTATAGATGTTGAATGTATGCAATTGTGATAATCCAATCTGCATAACGATGAATACGTTCTATTGTCGTTGCCACAAAGGAATGTCGGTTTTGCTACGGGACATGGCTTGCAATTGCTACAAATATTTTACACACGAAGACACGCAACAGTAATCATTTCAACAACGAATTTTTTTTTTTTTTAAATAGCAGAGAACATCATGTTGGCCGTTGGTATTGGTAGCGGTGGCGGTGGTGACGGTGATGGTAGTGGTAGTTTTGGTGATTGTAGCATTAACCGCAAGTAACAGCCGTAGCAGCAACATTAACAAGTTGAAGAGAGCGGCAATAGCACCAGCAGCATTAACATTAGTTATCGACGCCATTGTGCGGTTTTAGAGTCGATGAGTTTTAGTTGACGCAAAGGCAAGTCAAGCGTCAAAATATAATTTTGTTATATAAGAAAAGAGACAAGATAAGGAAAAAGAAAAGAAATTTATAAATATTAATATATTGCTGAATTTATTTGGTTGCTAAAAATTTTTTCAAGTATTTTATTAATTAAGGTTTGCATTTTTGTCTTATATTAATATTACTACATAAAAAAAATTATTAACGTTATAAAAAATTTTTTTCTATAAAATTTATAATTATTAAAATAAGTTGCATTCCACGTGCGAAATATTGACTTCTATTACAAAATTTATATTTTTTATTTTTTAAATCTCATAATCAGAGTTGGAAAAACTGAGTTTTGAAAAACTGGTTTGTAAAAATTTAACTCAGCGTTTTGCAGCGTTTTTAAGATTCTGTACATCAAAGGTGAAAAGGAACCCTATTATACTTGCTACAATGTCCGTTGGTTCCTCAGTTTGTCCGTCCGTCTGTCTGTCTGCCTGCCTAGAGAACCGTAAGAGCTACTGACGTGAAATTTTTACAGAATATGTAAAACTTTGACGGCTACAACAACAAATATATGATATATCAAAATTAATGTAATTTTGACTATGTAATTTTGACAACTTGCTGTATCTTGGAATCCCCCCAGGGGAGTCTATTATGGACTACGGGTGTGGCAACCCCGGGGCCACAGCTGGGGTGATGTGGCTTTTTAAATTGACGTACCTTTGTTACATTACCCATAGAACTTATGTGTTACTACTCAATCTCTGAATATAAACAGAGCAAAGGATGTGCACATATTTATAACAAAAGGAAGACAGGTCCTGTTGATGTCAATTAGGTGCAGCGTCACCTAGAACTGCCCCTGAGTTCAAAAGACGATAGAGCTGAAGCCCTTGTAGTGGAACTTCGAAGTCTAACCAGAGGCTACTTCTGGTGCCACGGGTGCCGGTGGCCCGACAGCCGAGCTGCTTAGAGTTGAGTGCATGTAGCGGTCGTCAGTTTCCTATGCTAAAATGCCGAGTTCGTCCTACCTCACGGAGTTAAAAGGATGATTTTGGTATGTGTGGAGTAGGCACTGGTTATTTGGCGACACAGGCATGGGTTCATCTCGGATGAGTGGTTGAGCTGTGCCGGCAATGGTTGAGGAATTCTCATGGGGACCTCGCTGTGTATACACAACACCTTGGCGTGGAAGCCGGAGAATTATCGTGGTGGCTGTGGTTGCTACCAAAATCGCTGGGAGAATAGTCTTGGCTTCCCAGTGTGAAATCAATACTAGTGGTTGGTCTGACGCGGTCAGCCAGACACTATTCTAGGTGCTGTTGCCACTCAACAGAAGCTGCTATGGGCACGGACATAGCAGCAGAGTTTAGATAGCTCAAATTACCTCAGCAAGGTAACTGAATATAGTACAGGGATAACTATATTCAAAGATTGCAACCTATGTGCCTTATGGAGTGGGCCATAGGTTCATTCTAATAGGGTGCATGGGGGCGTTGGTCTGGCGTCTAACCCACACCCGGTGCCTTGGCACCCGTGAGATAAGGCCGTAATGGCAGGTGCTCACGGAAAGCTATCGCACATCTGTATCTTGGAATACCCCCAGGGGAGTCTATTCTATAGACTACGGGTGTGGCAATCCCGGGGCCCCACCTAGGGTAATGTAGCTTTTTCCGCTGACGGACCTTTGGCTCATTACCCGTAAAACTTATGTGTTACTACCCAATCTCTGAACATAAACAGAGCAAAGGATGTGCACATATTTATAAAAGGAAAACAAATATTGTACGCCCGTTGTTGTCAGTTAGGTGCAGCGTCACCTAGAACTGCCCCTGAGTTCAAAAGACGATAGAGGTGAAGCCCTTGTTGTGGAACTTCGAGGTCTCACCAGAGGCTACTTCTGGTGCCACGGGTGCCGGTTGCCGGTTGCCCGACAGCTGGGCTGCTCAGAGATAAATGCATTGCGGTTGTCAAAAATTTCTGGTCCGAAATGGCTTTTGTCCTGGATACGACCCCAGGGCTCTTTCACTTTTTAGTGTCGGGTCTTAGCAGGCACAGAAATTTTGGTGGCGAGCTTGCGTTCTTCTCGCGTGAGTAGTCCTCGCTGCTCTGAAGTTTCCTTTGCTGAAATGCCGAGTTCGTCCTACCCCTCGGGGTTTACCCCACGGGGTTAAAGTGACGATTTTGGTAGGTGTGGAGTAGGCACTGGTTATTTGGCGACACAGACATGCGTTCATTATGGATGAGTGGTTAGCTGTGCCGGCAATGGTTGAGGAATTTTCTTGGGGACCTCGCTAAGGTGTATACATAACACCTTAGAGCTGGCAAACTATCGATAGTACTATCGATAGTATCGATGGTTTTGTTTTTATTAGACTATCGATAGTTTTTTCTCGATAGCGATACTATCGTTGAAAAAATGTATTACCAAATTGTCAACAAACTAGATAAAATTTAACATATTAGTTGTCTTTTATTGAAAATACATAAGTACATATCGCTCTATTAATATAATAACGTCATAACTCAAAAAATTAATTTATTCAGTTAATAATACAGAATGCCCCGGCATTCATTTCATCTTGTGTAAAAAAATTCACGCGATGGCGTGCAAGCTCATCTCTTGATAGAAGAAAGCTTTATTAATATATCCACTGAGTTGTATATAAATTGAGAACTTAACACATTTTTTTCAAAACTATTTTTATTTGAGTTATAATAATGAATAAATGAGCGATATGTATTGAAAATTGAAATTCAGCATTCCTAATAGCATGATCACACGGACAACAAATATCGATGTTCACTCTCATTCACATTCACGATTCGCGCTCGAATATTGATTGAAATATACAAAATTTTGTGAGCGAACCATTTTCTTCCATTCTGAATCTTACTGAATTTTTTGATAACAAATTATCGCTAATTTATCTGAATTGGCTATTAAAACAAAATTATTACATACAAACGAGTATGTACGTATCGTCACCTTAAATGCAAACGTATGTAACTACACTTTTATATTTTTTACAGGAGAAACAAAAAAAAAAAAAAAAAAAAAAAAACGTTACAAAATCAATAATAATAAAGTATTCTTGAAAATTTTCTTCGAAATTTACTTGTAGTATGGATTCTTATATCTTCTTAAACATTTATTTCCTTTTTATGTATCTTTAAGCTTTATTGTTAGTTACGTTCCTTGCAATAAAAAATAGATGCATTCGTAATTACGTCTGTTTGAATTTCTTTAATAAAATCGTCATTTTTCATCGCAGAGATCGAAATATTTGAGTGAACATGTATGTAGTTTGATAAAATGAACTATAATAAATCAAAAACTCGATTTCGAATTTTTGTGTAGTTACGTGTGTTTGCATTTAAGGTGACGATATGTAGGTATGTTTTTGTAGACAAAAAAAAAAGATAAGTTTAAAATTGAAAAATTAGAATGAAATTAAACATAAAATTAATTATTTAAGGCCTTATTCAGAAAGAAATAATTTAAGTTTAAAAAACGTTTACAAATAAATTTTCATACAAAATTTGTTGTGTAAACCATTTGTAAACCAAAATTATTTTTTCTGAATAAGGCAGTTATAATTTTTACCTAATTTTTTTTAAACTATATCCATATATCAACAGTCAAAACGACTGTTCGTGTTGGCGTGTTAACATAGTGTAAAATAATTCGATACTATCGATAGTATCGATAGTTTTTCAACAAACTATCGAAAATATCGAATGGCGTGACTATCGATAGTTTGCCAGCTCTATAACACCTTAGCGTGGAAGCCGGAGAATTATCGTGGTGGTTGTGGTTGCTACCAAAATCGCTGGGAGAATAGTCTTGGCTTCCCAGTGTGAAATCAATGCTAGTGGTTGGTCTGACGCGGTCAGCCAGACACTATTCTAGGTGCTGTTGCCATTCAACAAAGCTGCTATGGGCACGGACATAGCAGCAGAGTTTAGATAGCTCAAAGTACCTCAGCAAGGTACTTGAATATAGGACAGGGATAACTATATTCAAAGATTGCAACCTATGTTCCTTATGGAGTGGGCCATAGGTTCATTCTAAAAGGGTGCATGAGGGCGTTGGTCTGGCGTCTAACCCACACCCAGTGCTTTGGCACACGTGAGATTAGGCCGTAATGGCAGGTACTCACGTAAAGCAATTGCACATCTGTATCTTGGAATCCGCAAAAGGCAAACTCGTGAAAAACGTTTAAATTTAATTTTTTTATTGTTAATAAAAAAATATTTTACTTAATAAGTAAAACAATAATTTGGGATTATTAGTGCGTTTAAAAAATTTTAAACTAAAATTTCACGTGGTTAACAGATTTTTACGAAACTTACTACACACCTTGAGCTCGAAAATAGACACAATTTCCTATTACAAAAAAATGGGCGGAGTCCCGCCCCATTAATATGTAATAATGTATTTTATGTAGTTCTATTTGACCGATTTTTACAAAACTTAACGCACACCCTGAACTTTGAAAAACACACAATCTTGCATTTAAAAAATGAGCGGAGGCAAGCCCATTAAAATTTAATTCTATATCCCATATATTTTTTTTTATGTTCTATCAGATCTTTGCATTGAAGTCGTTTTTTGAGCTTAGGTATTTATTCCTTTAAATACATAAGCTCACGAATTTCGTCCAATTTTTTGTTGCTCCATAAATGAAAGTTGTTTTTTTCGGTTAACTGAAAAAATATCTTAATGCTCTAAAAAACTATATAATATATAATATAATTACTCTTAGAACCTTGGAAGTTTTGAAAAAAAAGCATATTTTAAACCAAACTTCTCGAGCAGAGAGCTAAAGAATTCTTTAGGTATCCCTTAATGGCGCATTGATTGTAAAGTAAAGTCATAGTTCCCACTCCTGGATTTGGCGTCTGAGATAACATTCATTAATGTTACAAGGACTGTTAAATGGTTAACAGTGTCCGATGTTAACTGCAACATAGGCGGTGCTAAAATGTTAGGTTTTTGTCTCTACTAGATAAATTTAACCTTATCGTGATACATATTAAATTTAATTGAACTAGAGTTTTTTCAATTCTTATTGAATGAAATAGTTTTAGTTAATTAATTTTTATCTGGGGGAAATACCGGCATTTTTCTGTGCAGTTAATAACAATATCTGCCCAAGTAGATAGACATGGATGTTGACAGAAAAATGCCAGTATTTCCCCCAGCTAAAGAATCTATTCTTTAGAAAACCGCATTAATTAACTAAAAATTAATAAATATTAATAATAATAATTAATAAATAAATAACTTAAAAATTAATTAATAATTAACTAAAAAATAAGAACTGAAAATACTGAACTTAAGCCCGATTAAGAAATTATTCGTGATTAAAATGTATCTCCACACAAATATAATTTTTGTCTATTGATTATATTTTGTGAATTACTTCGGTAAAAGTGTGTAAATCTAATAGAAATCACTTTTTCATTAAAATAAATATTTAATTTATTTGTATTATATCTGTGGCAATATGTAATAGTAGCTTAAGTAGACTTATGCTGTATTATCTTCCAGTTGGAATTTGCAGTAGTTAAAATGCTACATATAAAAATATAAAGGATAACATGAAAGTAGAATCATACGTTAGACTGTTTTGATATTTAAGTGCTAAAACTTTTTTGCTTAAGACGACTTAAGCTATTATTCCATATTGCCGCGGATATAAGGAGAAATCCTATGCTTCATATCTCTAAATTTAAATAAATCAAAAACTTTTATTCGTTTCTAAAAGCTATTAGTGCAACTCTCTATGGAATTTCATAAAGTGAAAATGTCCGCAAAATCTCACGCTTCACAAAGTGTTAAAATTAAATAATTAATTAAATCACGAAAGTTGTTTTTACAGAGAAAATTTCAACGACTTGCTGTTGTGCTACAGCGATAGCATTATTTTTCAAGAGAAACGAACTGTGCGGCAGAATAAAAATGTTTACATTCTTAAAATTTTACAATTCAAAAAATTCCAGGTAAAACTTTAACTCATCTAACAATTGCAAATAATTTAATATAAAATCTTAAGCTGCCTCCTCCATCCCGTTCCTTCGCTCAGTCAGTGTAAACAAAAAGGTAAATGAAAACTGTGCAGTATTTAAATTCAGTCAACCATTAAGATTTGTTTCTCTACAAAGAAATAGTATAGTAAAAAGTTAATTTTTTTTATATTGGTTACCCAGTGAGTGCAGCAATTGCAAATATTTATGGCATGCTGTTGCTATTCTGATTTAGGTTTCATTGCATTTAGTATCTGTAATTTTGCTTTAAATTGTATTTACTTGCTTTTTATTCAAATAAACATAAATTTGCTAATAGCTTGTGTAGAAATTCTTGTTGTTCATTTTGCTAGATAAAATATTTTAATACAAATGTTGTGATTTAATCATCCATAAAATTTAACAACATTCTCATATTTGCGGAAGTTAAATTTGTAATTTTATTTGTGTGCACAAATAAATGAAAAATAAAAGAAAACATACTCGTACTCATGTACTCATGTTAGTGTTCAATAGACAATGAAATGTTTTTAATTTAATTAAAACATGTGTTCCACTCAACTCTATTTAACTACTCCAAATCGTTTGTTTCAAAACAATTCAATTTGATTTAAGTTATTTTATGGCTATTTGAACAAGGAATTTCTTTGTAGAAATAAAGAATTACATAAATCATAAAGATCAGTTGCAGAAATTTACCAAAATTATTTTTCGTAAGTGTAATTACAGAAATTATAGTTTAACGCAAGTATGCGCCATTTTCAATGATTTTAATATAGACTTATCCTTGCAGGAAGTTCGCTTTTTTAGGGTTCCGTACACCAAAGGTGAAAAGGAACCCTATTGTTTTCGCTACGCTGTCCGTCTGTCCGTCACAGGCTATTTTCTCAAGAACCGTAAGACCTACGGACCTTAAATATGGACACACTGTGTAGAACTTTGGCCGCTACAACAACAAATACATCAGAGTTAAAAATTAAAGAGTGTTCCAAAACGAGCAACGAAAAATATTGAAATCCTAATGTAATATACAGACATTATATATAGACAATTGAAATCTTCAAAGTTAGTGTATTTTTATACAGACTACAACAATTAACACTAAAATTAAAAATAATTGAAATTAAAGAGTGTTCTATCAGTTAATGTAATTTTGACTATGTAATTTTGACAATTTGCTGTATTTTGGAAACCTTAAGAGGCAAACTCTTAAAATTTTCAAAAACGGTAAAACCTAAAAAATCCTCGAAAACTACAAAATCGTCAAACCGAAAAAAAACAAAAAAAAAATCGTTAAACGAAAACAATCGCCAAAAACAAAAAAAATCGCCAAAACGAAAAAAATCTCCATATTAAAAAAAATTTCTAAAACTAAAATAAATCGCCTAAAACCGAAAAAATCTACAAAATGAAAACAAAAATCGCCAAAATAACAAAACGCCAAAAACCGGAAATAATCGCCAAAACGAGAAAAAAGCACCAAAACTAAAAACGCGCCAAAAATTGAAAAAATCTCCAAAAAACTTAAAAAAACGAAAAAATTCCAAAAACGAAAAAATGCCAATACTATCGGCCATGTCACAGAGCTCAATTCCATTCGGAAACGGAATTCAATCCGTATTTTGGTGCTTTAGAAAACGAAAAACGAAAAAAAATTTCGGAATGAAATCACTTTTAATTAATTAACATTTTCTGCATGTTAAAGTAAAAAAAAAAACATTTAAAAAAATTTTTTTTTCAATTAAGAATACTATTTTTCATTTATTTATTCAAATCTGGATTACAATTATTTAGTTTTTATTTATTTATTATGCAAATTTCTCAAGTCATTACAAAAATAAAATCAACAGAACAAAATGTACGGAATTGGTTTCTTTGGTATTACCTTACCATTTTTGTATGTACTTTATCAAAATCTTCATATTGGCAGCACACAAAACAAAAAAATACAAGGCAGAATTAAAATATGCCTACAAAAAAATTTAAAACGCCTAAACATATGCCACATTATCATTTACTACAAAATTATGTTGCCACAGTTGTAAGATTAAGCATTTTCTTTCGGATTGATGAAAACGATGGGAATCTGAAGCACCAAAATGAAATTTGAACGGAATGGTTAATACGGAATCAAAACCATTCCGAACGGAATCTGTGACACGGCTGTATATATTATAAAGGCTAAAGTTCATATGTGACGCGCAAAATAGAAAGGGACCTAAGGGTAAAAACCGGTTTTGTTCAGGAGAGCCATTTTAAGGATTTAAATACGTGTATCTTTGGTGTGCCATCACATCATAAAACGCGCATATCTCTGACAGGGAACACTTTTGGGGCATGGGATCGGTCTCATTCGATGCTCAGATGTTGTCCACATCAAAAAAAAAAAAAAAAAAAGTGAAAATTGATTTTTTTTTACCCTTAAGTTCCTTTCTCTATGCGCTGTCACATATAGCATTACAGACATATCTAGTGTCCGTACGGAACCCTTCGTGCGCGAGTCAAAGTCTCACTTTAGTGAATTTATTTTATGGATTTATGTTTAATTTTTTTTTTTTTTTTGATGAGTTTGTTATATGGTTTACAAATTAAAAAAATTAAAAAAAAATAAGTAAATAAAAACGTCACGTTAATTCGTGTTTTTCTTATTTTAAGCTCGTTTAACCGAAATCCGGTTTAATCGAAAGCCCCTTTAATTTCTAATAAGTCCTCTGTCTTTGCTATTACAAATTATCGGAATTCTAATATAAATACAAAATGCAAAGTTCGTATTCGTACAACCTCAATAAATTAAATTACTTAAATTATTTATTTCTTGCAAGATTTTCTTTACAGAGGTTATATTTAATAAAATATTTGAATATAAATATGTTTTATTATTTTTTTTAAGAAAAGCAGAATATACTAATTTTTAAAAACAAAATTCATATTTGTACACATACATACATTTTTTTTAAATCAGATCAGAAATTGATGACTAATCAAATCAAAATATAAAAATTAAGCCTTTTCTTTTACCAAATAGTTTTTAAAATAAATTTTTACGATTATTTCAGTGAATGAGTTCTCGTGGTACCTTCATAGCGAACAGTCGATTAGCGGAATTTTTCTTACTTACAAAAAATTAAACAAACAAAAAATATTCGTAGTACATATTATTCGTAATAGGTACATACTGTCTTTAATAAATAAGCTTTATGCTTTGCTAATATTTTTACATAGTAAAAATAACAAAAACAAAAAAAAAAACCGCAAACAAAAAAAAAATTAAACAAAGTGATATTGAGGAATACTATATGCGCTGATTTACACGGGCATAATTGTGCTGGCATAACATGCCAGTTTGTAGGTGAGAGAGGCAAAGAGAGTGGTTTTGCGGTTGGCATAACTTTTCAACCAGCTACAACCCCGCATTAGCAGCATAAAACCAATACACGCACAACTTAAAAAACAACAAATGTTAAATGAATACTAAAAACACTAACACATACAAAGCTGTGTATACGTATACATTTTGTGCCAGATGAATTAGTTTCGTGTAATTTGGAAAAGAACAAAAATTGTGCGGCTTAAAAATTGTTCTCGTCTAAACTACCTCTATATGTGTACCTCTAAACAAATAAACAATCATAAATAACAAAAACAAAAAAAGACCGCAAACAAAAAAAAACACAAACGAATATCCCTTGAGGAATTCTTTGTATTTATGAGTGCCTCAAATACAAAAAAATTTGAAGTGAGTTCTAACGGCAGAAATGCTTATTTTACTGTGAGTTCTGAAACTCTTAATGAAAAAAATATAAATAATAAATCTGATGAAAGTCTTTTTTTAACGTCAAAGCCAATTTTTCGTCAGCGATCAACTTCGCTTTGTCCAATACCAAATAGTAATGATGCATTAACATTACAGTTGCCTAGTACTTCTTCATATAAGCCAGTAATATCATCCCCTTCAGGGTCGTGTTCATCACTTAACAAAGTTATCACTACAGATAACAGCGGCTCGAAACTCAAGGTACAAGTCGGAATGGACAGATATATAACCGTGGTAAAGCGTGGGCGAAGCCCGAATTCTTCAAAAATTTCATCTGCTCCAAAAATGTCTAGGGATAACAGCGCAGCCTCAACTAATCGCCAAAACCGCTTTAATATTTTGCAAGATGACAACGACAAACCCGAGGTATCCTCGAATAAAATATCCAAGCCGCCACCAATCTATTTGAGACAAAAAAATTCAAATGCCCTTATTAAAAAATTAATTTCGGTCATTGGTGAGAATAAATTTCACATTGTTCCAATAAAACGTGGCAACATCGATGAAACTAAAGTCCAAATTTATGACGAAAAAGATTTCCACAAAATGGTTGCTGAATTTGAAAAAACTAAAACAAGCTTCTACACATACCAGCTTAAGAGCGCTAAAGGCATGCAGATCGTATTGAAGGGCATAGATTCTTATGTTGTTCCCGAAGAAATAAAAGATGCACTCGTCCTCCAGGGGTTTAAGGTAAAAAATGTGTCCAATATAATAAACAGAGAGAAGATTCCCCAACCCCTATTTCGTGTTGAACTTGAGCCTAATGATATAAAATTGAAAAAAAAAAATGAGACGCATCCAATTTATAATTTGAAATACCTCTTGTACCGAAAAATCACAGTTGAAGAGCCACATAAGCGTTCAGGTCCTGTACAGTGCCATAATTGCCAAGAATATGGCCATACAAAAACATACTGCAATTTACCCTCTGTTTGTGTTGTGTGCAATAAGCCAAAAGATCGAAGTGATAAAAAAATGCAGTAATTGTGGAGGTAATCACACCGCTAACTACAGAGGTTGTCCTGTGTACTCTTTCGTAAAGAAGACTATGGTGCAAAAACCTAAATTAGCTCCAGCTCAATCAGCAAACGCTTACTCTGCCACTTTTGCGCAAATGAGCCAACCTGTTACTTCCCGTGTATCGTATGCAGATGCTGCTAAGACAAATTCAATTCCCACACAAAATGTTTCCCCGCCAAATAATTCAAAAAATACTGACGCAAGCTTTAATTTTAATCGCCTTGAAGCTACTATTGAAAATCTGGTGCAAACTATAAACAATTTTACAACAAATATGACTAGCATGATGCAGGAAATGCTGCGAATGCAGAATACTCTGCTTCAAGCATTAATTAATAAGCCATGAACACGTTAACAATATGTTTCTGGAACGCAAACGGCATTCGCCAACATAAAAATGAACTTGAGCACTTCCTCACGGAAAAAAATATTGATGTAATGTTAGTATCTGAAACTCATTTGACTTCGAGAAGTCTTTTGAAAATTTATGTCTACACTATATATGATACAAAGGACCCTAGAGGAAGGGCTTGCGGTGGATCAGCAATTCTAATAAAGTCAAGACTCAAGCACTATGTTCTTGATAACATTTGTGAAGAACACCTACAAGCAACAAATATTGGCATTGAAAGTTTTTGTACAAATTTTGTTATATCATCAATTTACTCCCCTCCCAGATTTTCAATCACTGAGAATCAATATGAGGATTTCTACAAATCTCTTGGACCGTGTTTTGTAGCAGCTGGCGACTACAATGCTAAGCATACGTTCTGGGGTTCGCGTCTTATTACCCCCAGAGGTCGAGCATTGTTCAACACTATTTCAAAAATTGGCTTGGATTTCATTTCGAGTGGGGAGCCCACTTATTGGCCTACTGACATACAAAAAATTCCGGATGTTATAGATTTTGGCGTCATAAAAAATATCTCTAGGGATTTAATTCAAGTTCAAGCTTCTCTTGACCTTTCGTCCGATCACTCTCCGACGATCATTACAATTTGTAGTCCCTTAAGAAGTAACTTACCTGACCCATATGGGAAGATGATCAATCGTGTTAATTGGCTGGGGTTCAAAAAATATCTCAGTAGTCATTGTACGGAAAACATTACGCTTAGAACATCCGATGATATTGAATCTAACATTGCCAATCTCAGCGAGAATATTAAACAGGCTGCTGAACATGCCATTATCTCCCATCCGCAGACTGGGTTTAATAAAATTTATTCTACAGACATTGAACGTCTCGTACGTGAAAAAAGAAGAGCTAGAAGGGAATGGCAACAGCACAGATCACCACAAAATAAGATCAGATTTAAAGAGTGCACTAAACGACTCCAGGAGTTGCTTGCATCTGAAAAAACTGCATCTCTTAAAAATTATCTGGAAGGTCTTGATGTCACACCAGCGTCTAATTACTCTTTGTGGCGCGCTGCTAGAAAGCTTAAAACACCCATTGAGTATAAGCCACCTCTACGCACATCTACCGGAAATTCGGCAAGAAGCGATACTGAAAAAGGTAAAATATTTGCTGTGCACTTAAAATCCGTTTTTACGCCAAACATATGTACTGGTGTTGCTGATTTGCCGAATGTAGTCGCTCTACCCGCGCAACACATAAAGTTTAAGACGCGTGCTTTACAAAAATTAATTGCCGAACTCAACCCGAAGAAAGCTCCGGGTATTGATGGAATTAGTAACCAGATGCTTATGAACTTGCCTCGTATTGCAATGAGAATCATATTATTCATATTTAATGCCATTTTACGACTGGAGTATTATCCACACAGCTGGAAGCTTGCCAAGGTTAAAATGATTCCAAAGCCGGGCAAAGA
Source organism: Tachina grossa (assembly GCA_949987645.1). NCBI lineage: Eukaryota > Metazoa > Arthropoda > Insecta > Diptera > Tachinidae > Tachina > Tachina grossa. Next base: position 157,472,227 of record OX465274.1, on the reverse strand, counting down.
TCTAACCAAGGCTGAGTCATATAGGCCAATAAGTCTACCATCAACTATGTCAAAGCTTTTTCGAAAAACTGCTCAAAACAAAATTGTCCCCAATTGTAATTAGTAGTGGGTGCATACCAGACCATCAATTTGGTTTTAGAAGTCAGCATATCACCATTGAACAAACTCATAGATTGGTTCAATTTATAAGAAGAACTTTTGAGGAAAAAAAGTATTGTTCTGCGTTCTTTATTGACGTTTCCCAGGCATTTGATAAAGTGTGGCATGAAGGCGTAATTTTAAAATTGAAGACTTACTTACCAATAAACATTTTAAATATTTTGGAAAGTTATATTATTTCCCGTAAGTTCACTGTTGTGGAAGGAGACTTTACGAGTAGGCCTGAAACTATTTCATCCGGTGTGCCACAGGGGAGCATACTGGGACCAGTTTTATATTTGATTTATACTTGTGATATGCCTGTGAGCAGTAGTATCCATACTTCCACATTTGCCGACGATACAGCCTGCCTTAGTATGCACGAAAACCCTGATGAGGCATCCCGCAAACTTCAGGAACACATTAGCCAGATGGAGCTTTGGTTAAACTTATGGAGAATTAAAGTCAATGAACAAAAGTGTGTCCATATAACGTTCACCCTAAGAAGAGATACTTGCTCCCCCATTCGGATTAACAATCAAGTTGTTCCTCAACATTCACATGTGAAATATCTTGGTTTACACCTTGATCGACGACTTACATGGAAACACCACATTGACTCTAAGTTAACTCAAATGAAACCTAAATTAACTCAGGTACATGGCTGATTGGTAGAAATTCAACACTTAGCCTAGACTGCAGACTTTTGATATACAAGTCGCTTTTAAAGCCAATATGGTGTTACGGAATTCAACTATGGGGCACTGCTTCAGCTTCAAATGTAGAGAAAATTCAACGAAGGCAACATCGGCTCCATGGTACATCAAAAATTCAAATATACATCGCGATTTGAATATGCCACTAGTGACTGAAGAAATTGTAAAATACGCAGGCAAATATCTAACAAAACTCGAGTCACATGCTAATCCGTTTGCTCGTAATATTTTGAACTTTACTGGACACATCCGCTTAAAAAAGAGAGATACACGGGCTCTAATATTCAACACTCTAGATGATGAAGCTGCTTGAAAACACTTTTTTCTTTTTGTTGCTTATCACTACTTATGTATTATTAATAACTATCACTAAGCTTATGTCCGACATTGGTCGGGCCTAATAATTTTTTTATAGATTTAAGATTTGAATACTTATTGTTAGTTCATATTTGAAGATACAATAAATAAAAAACATGCATTAAAAAAAAAAATAAATTTCAGTGAATTTCGCTATTTTCTTTAAAATTATTAACCGAAATGTCACATTGATTATTTGATTTGTTAAATAGTGAATTGTTTTATAAATTCTTACAAGAAAAATAAATATATAGTTATTTATTTAATTACAAAAGTTTTTCTTTTTTAAAAGCTGAGGGTGTACGAATGTTAACTTTATATACTGTACACCTATCCCTCAATTTACACGATAGATACGTTCTTGAGAAAGTCGTGTAAATCGAAATTTTAATTTTTTGTATGAAAAATCGTGTAAATCGAAAAAAATTATATATGTATTTCGACTTAGTTTTTAAAATATCAAAAGCGTTTACTCAAAACACATAAAAATAAAACTTTATTCATTAAACAAAATAAATGTAAGAACTGACTGGAACGTAAAAACTGACTCGAACGTCGTATTAGAGACAAAAATATTCAATAAAACACATAAAAAATCGTGTAAATCGAGGTATTTCATAAATCTCTCAATTTACACGAAAACCGAAATAATCGTGTAAAAGTGAAATCGTGTAAAAATCGTATGGTGTAAATCGAGGGCTAAGTGTTTATTTCTTTCTAGTTCCCGCTCTTAGAATTATCCGTTGGGACTTTTATTATATTCTCTGCTATTTTTTTCTTCTTTCAAATATTACATTATGCGAAGAATCCTCAAACTTTTAGGAATTGGAAAACAATATTGTGCACGCGGTGAAAGAAGCTCGTATACAAATTCTTGCGGCAAATCCTGTTTCCAGAATATCCGACATTATCTGAAACAGCCTTTTACAGCCACTTGGGCAAAATCATATTCACACAATAAAAGCATAAAATAACGTTTCTAACAAAATGATTGTTTTGTTGGAAACTTTGTTACCTCATTTGCAAAAAAAAAAAAAACAGCACATTCTCTAGCTGTAAAATTTTGGATCCTTCAATAAAAACAAGAGATAAGAAATTATAGAAAATATAATTTTTTGCTACTTTGAGTGTGATTTAAAAAAAAAACACTAAAGCCTTGTGTATTTATTCAAATGCTTCAGGAAATAGAAAATGTGTTTTGGAATTGTTGTGCCAATTACTAATTCATTTCAATTGAACTGCTAATACAAAAAACAAATACATACATACATATGTATACATACATATGTATACATGCATATGTATTCAAATGTACATATGTATATCAAAAACGCAATAAAAAAAAAGATCAACACATTTTAAACGTTTGAATCCATCATGAATTAGACGGCATCAAATCAAAAGCCGTAAATCTATTAAACTCCTGCTATTCTTCTTTTCTACAGAAAAAAAAACACATACGCACACATGCTCGTAAATTTATTTTCATCAATTCAGCGCCACCCATAAACAGTCACTAACAAATTCATTTTGGGAAAAAAGTAAAATAAGATAAAACGTCGATCAGCTTAAAAAATAACCACTAAACCCTTAAAAGCCATTCTATGTATTGCACAGCATTTGGCATTTATTTCATTTAATTTTTTTGTGTTTATATTTTTTCCCTAAAATTTCTAAATCTAATAAAATTCTAACAAAAAAAATTTTGTAAATAAAAAAGGTCTAAGGTGTGCTGTACAAAAAAGAAAGAGAAAAAAAAACAAATGAAAAACGATTTGCGACTAAAAATTGTTACATTTTATCAACTCTTCTACTAAATAACGTCACAAAGAAATAATACGAAAAAAAATCTAAATGAATTTAACAAAGTTTATTTTTGTTGGTTTTATTTTTGATTCCCAAAAATAGTGTATACGAGGGTCATCACAACTGCTATTGCGAGCATGACAATTGGAAACTGGCAAAATTTTTTGTTGTCCAAGCGCATAAAAATATACAATGGTATATCTATAAAGTCGCCAATTTTAACAACATTCGCCTTCGTGAATATATGTATATCGAAATAAATTCAGAAAAGTGCGACTTTAACTCGCGCCCGAAGGGTTCCGTACGGACACTAGATATGTAATACTATACGAATTTTAACCTATATAATATAGTTTTGTCTTTTTTTTTTTTTGGTTTTTGGGGTTTTTCGCCATTTTAAGTTTTGTCGCTTTTTTTCTCGTTTTGGCGATTTTTCGGTTTTTGGCGTGTTTTGTTTCATTTTAACGCTTTTTTTCATTTTGGCTATTTGGTTTCATTTAGGAAATTTTTTTCATTTTGACAATTTTTTTTCATTTGGGCGATTTTTCCGGGTTTGGCGATTTATTTTAGTGCTAGAAATTTTTTTAACTTTTTGCATTTTTTCATTTCGGCGATTTTTTCGGTTTTCGGCGTTTTTTCAATTTCGCAGTTTTTTGCATTTTGGCGATGTTTTTCATTTTGGCGATTTTTTCATTTGGGCGTTTTTTTTTGTTTTGGCACCTTTTTCGCGTTTTGGCGATTTTTTTTCGGTTTTTTTCATTTTGGCGATTTTTTTCATTGGGGCGATTTTTCCGGGTTTGGCGATTTATTTTAGTGTTTTTTAACTTTTTGCATTTTTTCGTTTCGGCGATTTTTTTTCGGTTTTTGGCGATTTTTTAGTTTTACCATTTTTAAAATTTCAATAGTTTGCCTCTTACGGTTTCCGAGATACAGCAAGTTGCCAAAATTACATTAACTGATAGAACACCCTTTAAAAATTAAGCAAATATGTATAATCTACATATAATAATTGCCGTAAATTTTTTTTTTGTCTTTCCAGAACTTTCTGAAGCCACCCGTTGGCCTAGAAAGCTAAAAATTGGTATACTTATAGTGCTAACTGCGACAAAAAACCTAACGAAGCCGGATTTTTGATTTTCGGTCTGGGAGTTGCGGTGCGTGGAAAATACCATTTTTGAGAATTGCTTATTTTTTCACCTGCCTAATGTGTTTGTCTTTCCATAACTTTTTAAGGCTAACAGTCAGCGTAGAAAGCTGAAAATTGGCATATTTATAGAACTAATCACAAGAAAGAAAGTAGCGTAGTTGGGTTTTCGATACTCGATCTTAGGGCTGGGGCACGTGACAAAAACCATTTTTGACATTTTTAAATTTTTTACAGTATTTTTTTTTTTTTAGCTTTCCAGAACTTTCTGAAGCCACCAGTCAGGCTAGAAAGCTAAAAATTGCATGCTTATAGTAGTTACTAACTGCGAAAAAGAAGCTAAAGTAGCCGGATTTTTAATATTCGATCTGGGGGCTGCGTGGCGTGGTAAAAATCATTTTTGAGATTACAGTTTTTACACCTTCCTCAATCCTCATTTGTTTGCCATTCCAAAACTTTCTCTAGCCATCGGTCGGTGTAGAAAGCTGAAAATTGGCATATTTATATTACTAACCGCGACAATCAACCCAATGAAGACGTATTTGGATTTTTTGTAATTGGTCAGGGAATGGAGTGCATGATAAAAAGCATTTACTTAAATACAAACTTTCTTAGACCTGATTATGCCTGCCATATATATATACTACGAAGTCCTATATATAAATTTGTACAAAATTGCAAGTGACAAAACCCACAAAGAATCTTATTTGTACAACAATTTTGACAGGCACTGCTGAAGGAAACTGGGCGTTTATACCAAGAATAGATCTTGCTCCCATAAGTCCAGATCTTCCATTCGCTTTGAACAGAACACATTTCCCAATAAAGCTGGCCTTTTCCATCACTATTATTAATAAGGCGCAGGGTCAAACATTACAAAAGGTAGGGGTATATTTGCGAAAGCCAGTCTTTAAACATGGTCAACTGTATGTTGCATTTTCAAGGGCTAGAGCCATAGATGATGTTAAGGTTAAAGTGATTTATGAAGACGGAAAGCAGGGTATGCTTTGTGAGAAAAGTGCCGATACCTTTACAAAAAATATTGTATACAAAGAAATTTTTTGCCTTTTTTTCATATAAATCTTTTTAATAAAGCCGCACTAAACTTCCAAAATTTGTTTTTAATGCAAGCCTTTATTTTTCACTTGCTTTTATATTCAAAAACATATATTGGTGCCTGTCATGGACAGGCTTATATACTAGTAAAAGTATATGAATTTGCAAAATTTGTAATAATGTTATTATTTGATTTTTTTATGCGAAAACTTTTCACAAGTTACAGAAACGAGGCACAGAATCTTTGATGTGTATCAAACCGAGGACCGCTCACGTCTGCATAAGTTTTTCAGTAGAAAAGTGAATAAAAAACGTTAATAATTGCCTAGTTTAATATTTAACGCCTTATTAATAAAAATATTTTTAGTTTATAAAAGATTTATAAAAGAACAAGAAAAACAAATTATCAATTTTATAATATTTTAGGTTAGGTTAGGTTAGCGCTAACTGGGTTGGGACTAAACTTTCCTACTTTCATGGGACTAAACCAACACGAGATTTCTATCAATGTATTTATTCATTGCAGCTAAATAAAAATCAAACAATATAGAATCTTTATTTGTGATTTGAACGGGCTAAAGTTCGCATCGCTTTTTAAGCCAAATTACATGTGATAATTATTAATGAACAAATAACATCAAAGTCTGTTGTAAATATTCTGACTAACAACACATAGTTGAACGGAACAGCCAGCCGTTTTCGAAGGCCACTAAACCTTCATCATCAGCGTTCTTTTGTGTTTGGTCCACTGTGTGTGGTGTCAGTTGATGTAGATTTCTGCTTTATATACTTAGCATTTTATTGCAAATGGAATATGTGAATTGTTTTGATTCATCGTATTTCAATTTGCTGAAAGCTTTTTTGTATTGTAAGCTCAATTTTACCATCACTATATTTACAACAGTCTTACCATTGTCGTTTTGTTCTTTTTACTTATTATACACATGTTACTTAATTTACTTATTTTTTGTTCTACTTAAGACAAACTTTTTTGGTTTGTTACTATTAAGTATATTTTTATTTTTAATTTTTGCCACAGGCCCATGGCTATTAATTTTTAGTTAATTTTAATTATTATTCGAACTCCATTTGTTTCTATATTTGTGATTTGAACGGGCTAAAGTTCGTATCGCTTTTTAAGCCAAATCTTTTAGAATCTTTTTTTTTTACAACTAAAAATAACAAAAAGTTAAAAACTCTTTTTCTGTGTGTGTGTCTGTGTGTGTGTGTGTGTGTGTGTGTGTGTGTGTGTGTGTGTGTGAGTGTGTGTGAGTGGGTGTGCGTGTGTGTGTGTGTGTGTGTGTGTGGGGTGTGTGTGTGTGTGGGGGGGGGGGTGTGTGGGGGTTGTGTGTGTGGTGTGTGTGTGTGTGTGTGTGTGCGTGTGGGGAGTGTGTGTGTGTGTGTTTGTGTGGGGTGTGTGTGCGTGCGTGTGTGTGTGTGTGTGTGTGTGTGTGTGTGTGTGTGTGTGTGTGTGTGTGTGTGTCACGTGAAATTGATAATCACAATTTATTTGAACCATTTTCACAAAAACTCCATACAGTAGAGAATTAGAGGGTTAAAATGTTTCACAAAAGTGTTCATTGTAGGATGTTACACAGATTTAGGTAACATATCCGATAACTAAATTATAATTGTTTATAAATAATGAACTCTTTCTGGCGTTAAAGCTTTGGATATACATACTTGCAAAGCTTTTGATGGGAAGTAACATAAATGTTAACCCTCGTATGAGCTTTATGTTTAGAATTCTGTAAATAAACTTCTATAGAAATTTCTGTGTGTCTGTAGTAGAGATGTAGTGAAGTGGAGTCGAGTGAAGTGATGCAGTAGCACTGTCAGCATATTTAATCTTTGGTGTTTTAGTTGAACTGTGGGACCAAATAACTAACAAATTAGGAGCGAACGTATTTTTTTCAAATACCTATTAAAGGAAGTTAATAGTTTTACGGAAGTTTTATTAGTACTATAATAAATATTTCGACTCCAACTATCAGGCGTTACAAGAACATTTATGTACTCGTACATGACCTGGCTAATCAATAATAAATGACATATGTGTGTTTCCAATGAAACTATTGATTAAATCATTGGCGTAGCTAGACATTTTTTCTGGGGAGGGGGGGGGGGCAAACACAATTTTTTTTAATTAGTGTATTTTATGGGAATTGTTAAAATTTAAGCTTAACATTTTTTAAACGCACTAATAATCCCAATTTAATATTTTACTTATTAAGTTAAATATATATTTTTTATTAAAAATACATTGAAATCGGAAATTAAAAAAATATATTTTACTTAATAAGTAAAATATTAATAAGTAAAATATTGGTTTGGGATTATTAGTGCGTTTAAAAAATTTTATACTATTTATTTATTTACTTTTATATTTAAACTTAAGAGAACGAAAGTAAGTCACTCATTTTCTTCTATAAAAGTGTTCCACTATCTTTTGACTTATCGTTCGATTGGCTTTACGTTTCTAACGTAAGCCGTATACCCGTTGTCAAATATCTATATTGCCACATCCACAATTTCACACATTCATCGACAACTGGGAATAAAAAATCGTTCAAATATGTAAATTGTGCTTTAAAAAATGAAACTCTGTTCTAATTTAACCTGCAACAAGTGGCACCCAAAAATATATTAAAATGAACTTGACAAAACAATTTTTGTAAATGATAAAAAGTGTACATACATAATTACTCAAGGGTTTTTATTTATGATAAATAAATACATAAAAAACCACAAGCTATGCAAAATTTTGTGAAGAATCACCCAAAAGGAAAAATGACCAATAGCCCATTTATTTAGGTCATTATTCATTGTCATTTGGGTGATTGTCATTATCTTTAAAATAGCAACAGACCCAGAAAAAGTGTTCTACCTTGTCGGCCTTTGTACGGGTGCAATAATTTTCTCTCAGCAAAAACTGGCATAAAGTAAGTGACGACATTGAAATAGGTGCTAAGGAGTTCCTTCATACATTTTGACAATAAAAATCGGCGCATAATGTAGTTTTAGCCCACTATTAAGTCCCAGCGTGATTTTTCTTACACATAAGACCGATAGTTTCTAACCAACCTTCACTATAACTAGCGGAAGTGGTGGTAGGCAGAAAATATCTACTCATTGAAGCTGTTGTCGAACACACATACATACATACCGAGAGATGAGTATCACCAGCCAAGGACGCAAAACCGCTTACTTACAAGCTCAGACGTGAGGAGATTGCCAAAGACGGGTTAAGCAATGAACCCATTGCCAGCGAAGCCGGTATTATATTTGCTCATTGGCAAAGCAAAATATTTTATTCATGTAAATAAAAATAATTTGTTGTATTTTGTCTCAGTCGACAATAAAAATACAAGTGCTTTCTTTTGGCATTTGAGTTCGTACAAATGACTGAAAAAATTTTATTGGGGCTCATATTTGTATTGAAATGCTTACGTTATCGTTCGCTTTAATTTTCTTTCGACTTGTCGTGCTAAAGGCTTTTAGTGGAACGCAAAACAGCTGTTTGTCGTTTAAAAGGCTTGCGAACGAAAATGAGTGACATCCTGGAACAGGCAGTAACAGTCCAGTTTCAATAACAAAAATTAAGTTATAATTAAAACTAAAAAAACAAAACATTCAAAACAAAAACAATATATAGACAAAAAGTAAGGTATGTATTAGAAAAAAACTAAATAATAATAATAATAATAATCTAATAATAATAAACTAAATAATAATAAAATTAATATTCGTTTCCAACAAGTTCATATGGAAAAATTATTTATGTATATACTATATTTGAATACAATATTTTGAAAAGATACAAGCAAGAAATGATTTCATTCATCATTCATGATTTCATTTCTTAATAATTTATTATTTAATTTAAAAAAAATGTATCTGTTGGTGCATAAATAAAAATAGAAAATTGCCATTTATTATTTAGTTACCCTTCCAATATTGAAGTTCTGAATCAATACTATATTGTTGCGATGAATGAACATATATACATAAATAAGTACAAACATATGTATGCAAGTATGTATGTATATGTACGTGTTCAATTGAAAAAAATTTTATGTGCATATATATACATGCATACATATCGATAGTTGAGTTTTTCAGTGATTTCAATAAATTTCACACTAATACACCTCATCACAAAAATTTATTGCAATAGCGTAAAAAATAGGGCTTTTACAAGCAGTTGTACAAAAAAGTTACATTTTGAATATTACACTTTCTATTATGTTTTACCTTCTCCTGTAAAGTTACAATTATTTGCGTTAGGGCCTTTCCATTTGAGACCAACGATATATTGACCTGTGTAAGTTGATATCCTATCAAAAATTTCGGTCATCAATAGTACTGATTCCAAAATTTGGACCTGGGAATATTTTTCACAAGTTTTCCACTAGTCTAACAAAGTTGTATATGAATATGAATTGTTTTGTTTTGTTTTCTAATAAAAATAAAACATATGTATACATGTTTAACGGCCCTTTTCACAATGTGCAATTAAAAGCTAACAGGAACTTTAACGGCAAGTTTTGTATGAAGAACTGTCAGTTAAAGTTCACGTTTACTCTTAATCAGACATTGTGAAAAGGAACGTAAAGAGGAAATTTTGATTTGTTCGATTTTCTGACGATTTTTCGGACATGAAATGACGATTATTTTATATTTTATCGGGATTTCGGCGATTTTTCCATCATTTTATCTGGCAGCCCTGGATTGAACCATAAATATGCATACATACATACATACATGTGTGTGTACGAGTATATATAGTATATGAATATATACAAAGTATTTGCAAATCATAATTTTTCGCTATTTTTTTAATTTTACTCTAAATAAAAATTGGTGGCTATTGTTACAAACAATTTGACAGTAGAAAATCTTAAGAACACCTTAAAACAACTTGTCTTGCTACTAACTACGTACACTAATACAATTTTATTAAGAATTTGTTGAAAGCTACATACACACATACATATCTACACACATGCACAAGGCACTTCAATCAGGTAACCGCGATTCTACAACAAATATTACAACAGCAACAACCACATGTACTTAGTTGGTATAAATTACCTTCTTACTTTTCAAAACAGGGTAGTATCGTCCGATTGCGTGTTTCTTGTAGGAAATGCCAAACATCATACAAAACTGAATATTCGAAAGGTGTTTATGGATACCCAAAAAAAAGCATGCTTTCAGGCTTATACCTACACAATCCAAATTTGACATTTAGATTGGTATGCTGACATTAGTCACCTGTTGTAGTGCTGGCACCTAATAAATGCGCCTTGCACATGCATTATAAATTCACATAGAGTTTACTATTTGTGATGTTTTGAAGTGCTGTAAACTTATAGTTTTTTGGGTATTTGTTATCTAATAAAAGTATGCACATTTAGCGATTATTCGAAAAGTTTGTATAAAAATTACTGGTGATTTTCATGAGTAATTTTAAAATAAATAAAAAATAGATTTTTTTAATATTACAGGCAAAAGAATATGTTTTAAAAATAATTTGTAATAAATCCTGCGGGGGGCAAAATCAAGTCAATCAAAATCAGAAAGGCCTAGCTACGCCTATGGATTAAATACTTTATTTCTTTGCGCTTTACTACTCGTATTAAAAGTTCATTAGGAAATATAAGTGGCGCGTTTAAAATGTTCTGCTGGTCTGGATAAGGGGTATCTAGAGTTCTTGTATGTCTGAGATTTATTAGAGTTTTTGAAATCAGATTAAATGAAATTAATAAGCTCTGGAAATTTTTGTTTTTAATAAATCTGGGAAACACTGACGTCTATTCATAGTCATAACAAAGTAAAGTAAAGTGCTTCAAGGTCCAAATTCACAGTCTATAATTAACTAAACACCGTGGTATAACTAACGATTTTCCTTATCAACATCTTTGGTTAAACCACCATCATTAGCTAACTAAAATCTGTACTACAATACAAAATACTGCTTTTGCCATACAAAATACTGTTCTTAAAGTACACCCTTACTTTTTTTTTACTATGAATATGCGCCAATATTTTTACGCCCAGCTGGGTATATTTTGTTAGATAGTTCTTTTAAATTGAATTTAATTAAAAATTTAAATTTAAGTTTGATTGCTTATATTGTTTTTTTTTTCAGAAAAATCATCAGCATCATCATCATCGTAAAAAACCCTGAATTTCGATCAAGATAACAGGTAAGTTTATATATTTTTTTTTAATACAATCTTATTCCATATATTTAAAATACATTCGTACACTCTTCTATAAATATCAAAAAATAGCTGTCTTGCAAGAAAATATCAGTGCCACGTTATTGTAACTAATTTAAAAACTTTTCGAGTCGAAAAAAACTATACTTGTTGATATATCTATGATTTCAATAGGCTAAAGTTCGTATCGCTCTTTAAGCCAACGTATATGTGATAACTATCAATTAACAAATAACACCAAAGTTAATTGTAAATATTCTGGCAAAACACTAGCAGAACGGAACCACTAGCTGTTCGAAGGTTGCAACACCGTCGTCATCAGCGTTCTTTGTGTTTGGTCGAATGGTAGATTTATGCTTTATATACTTAGCTTTTTTAGCGGCTTACGAAAACAGCTAGTTGTTCCGTTCTGCTAGTGTTTTATCAGAATATTTTTCATTAACTTTAATGTTATTTGTTTATTAATAATTATCTCATGTAATTTGGCTTACGGAGCTATATGAACTTTAGCCTAATGAAATCATATATATTTGTTGGCATTTTTTGTAAGTTTATTTATGCAAGAGCGTAACAGAGTACGTGTTCAATTGTTTCTTTTATTTTCTTTTCACTATTTGGGTTTCCCCAGATAATTTCGGTCCCCATGTCAACATGTGTTGTGTAATGAAAAGACAACAGATTAGATTATAAGTAGAGATGTTCACGTGAGTGTTTTCTGACTCACGACACGCACGCTCACGCAGAAAAATATTTTACTCACGCACTTTCACGCACGAATGATTTTGAACATTTTCACGATCACGCACGCTCACGAACAAAATATTTTTAATCACGCACGATTGGTTTACAACTTATCACGATCACGAATGCTCACGAAAAAGTATATGTATAAGATAATTTTCATGTTTTTTGGGTTGAAAAATAGGTTCTTAGATATCGGCACTTAAAATCAAAAAGGCCGTAACAACAAAAAAATTCAAAATAGACTTTTTGATTGATTATGATGTGATTAACCAAAATACATATTTTCCTAAAATTTTACTCACATATGTTTAAAAATACCGATTTTATTCATTATTCAATTTGGCATCTAACATGCATGTAAATAGAATAAATTTATGAAGTTTTGTGCTTCTCCTGTAAAATAGTAAAAAGTGTACTTACGGCCTTTTGGATTTTAGGTGACGATATACATATCTATGTATATATGTATGCTCGTGTTTTTGTAAAATTTACAATATAAATTAAAATAAAGCAAAGTTAATTTGATATCGTTTTAAATATTCGTATTCGCGGATATCATTTTAAATATTCGAATTCGAATTCTCGTATATCAAAAATTGACATTCCGCACATGTATGTATGTATACATACATAATTCGACAAAATCTTCCGATTTCGGCACCGAAATATTACCGAATTCGTAACAATTTTTCTATGAAATGGTTGACACGACTTCGTAACGATATGTCGGTACGAATTTGTTACGATAAGTCGGTACGAACTCGTAACGACATGTAGGTACGATTTCTTTTCGCTTTTATAGCAGAGTACCACCGCTTCACCGTTATGTTGCTGCTTTTGTCGAAATAATTTGCACATACTCACGTTTTTTTTTAATATTTGTTACAATCCTTTTTTTATCAACATATACATACATATTTATTTAAAAAAAAATTCACAGACTTTTAGTTATGTATTCAAAAATCAAAGTTTTACCCTCATATTCATAAAAAAATAAAATGAATTTGAAATTCATTTTAGGAAAATTTTGTATTGAAAATTTCAAATAAAATACATTTCAAATTCGTTTAAAATTTTATGAATATGGGGGTTAATGTTTAAAAAAAAATTGTTCAGAAATGTCTTAACGAATTCGGTACATTTCAGAAAAAGTCGAAACATTTTGTTTGGGGGTATTCATTGTGTTTGTAAGCTCATACTACCATACATATTACTATACATACATATATGCATTTATTATTATAAAATAATTTATTTCAAATTGTTGAATACAGTTACATATGTATCTATGCAGGAATGTTATCTCGTGAAAGCGTGAGCAAACTTTTTTCAGTCATGCTCACGCACTCACGCGTGATTAGCTATAATATTTGATCACAAATCACGTAAATCACGCGTGACTCACGCGTGACGCGATAAAATCACGACATTTGCACATCTCTAATTATAAGTATGAAAAGGCCAACATTTCGGAATATGGTATTTGTTTAGTATAATGAAAGGACATACATAGTTAAAAAGTCACCTGGCTCGCATGACTGTGGTGGACGACACAACATGTAGAGCTGGTCAGGAATATGATGGGCCTAAATGTAGTTTTATCATAACACAATAATGTTTTTGCAAAGTTTCATAAGAATTGGGTAGATAAAAGTACATTAAATTTAAATGTGGCGAATTTCTATACCGCGCCCTTAAGTCCTTGCAAAGTTTCGTAAGGATTGGTTGGAGTTTTGCGAGAAATTCAAGCTATTGCTAATATCATTATAATTTGGGCGATGGCCAATTCGATTGTGAATATTGATTTGTCTTCTTTTTTTATTTCAATAGTAATTACATGTTTTTATTGTGTTATTTATTTAATAATGATTTCAATTTTGTATGACCTAAACCTAAATGTGAAATAAACATGCGATTTGAGTTCCCTTTTAATTTGTTAGAATTTCCTTTGCATGCATGTATGTGTGTGTAAAAATGTTGAAAACTCAAACAAGCAATCCTTGATGTGAAAAAAACACATTGTTCTTGAAAATTACGCCATTAGAAAAAAATAAAAATAAACTCAGTATAAAAAGTATGCCTCATAGTTCTGGCGAATGTCCTTAATCCATTTACATATATAAGGTAGAGAAAAAGTAATTTCATAATTTTAATTGGGTGCCATTTTGATCCAAATGTAGAAAATGGAGATGTGTTTTCATAAAAATTTGATTTTAAAGTGTAAAATTTATGACATTTTTGGCACAAACCGATGACCATACATATATAAATTACATGGGCTTAGACTTGAATCGAACTCATTCATTAGCTTGTTTTTGACACAAACCTATGGTCATTTAAATTGCACGGGTTTGATCATTTGTTTGTGTCAAAAACGATTTACTGAATGAGTTCGATCCAAGTCTACATGGGTTCGATCAGTGGTTTGTGTCAAAAATAGACTTGGGTCGAACTAGAACTGGGTCCAACTCGTTCAATCGTTAATTTTTGCCACAAACCTATGACCAAACCCATTTAAATTACATGGGTTTGGTAATAGGTTTGTGGCAAAAATTAACGATTGAACGAGTTGGACCCAGCTCTAGGTCGAACTCATTCATTAGTTAATTTTTGATCCAAACCTCTGATCGAACTAATGTCGACTTGGATCGAACTCATTCATTAGCTCGTTTTTGACACAAACCTATGATCAAACCCATTTAAATTACATGGGTTTGATAATTTGCTTGTGTCAAACATGATTTACTGAATGAGTTCGATCTAAGTCTACATGGCTTCGATCAGAGAGTTACGTCAAAAATAGACTTGGGTGTAACCTAGACTTGTGTCCAACAGTACTTTTTGAACTAGTTTCAGTGTGTTTGAATCAAAAGCTGTTTTAAACTCATTTAATTTACATTGATGGTTTTGAACGGACTTGTGCCAACTGAACGAATTAGTTCAAAAAGAACTGTGGGACAGAAGTCTAGGTTCAAGCCAAGTCTATTAAACGGGTTTGTTCATAGGTTTGTGTCAAAAACGTTCAAACCTCTAATCAAACTCATGTAATTTAAATAGTTTTGATAATTGGTTTGTGTCAAAAATTAACTATTGAACTAGTTCGAACAAAGACTAGTCAGAAAAGTTGGATCGAACTCTTTTAGTAGCTCGTTTTTGACACAAACCAATGATCAAATGATTTAAACGGGTTCGATCATAGGTTTGTGCCAAAAGAAAGAGTTCGATCCAAGTCTAAAATAAGCTGGTGAGTGAGTTCGATCCATTTCAGTTTGAAGTAGACTTGTATCGAACTCTTTCAGTAGCTCGTTTTTGACACAAACCAATGATCAAACCCATGTAATTTAAATGGGTTTGATCATAGGTTTGTGTCAAAAACGAGCTACTGAATAGACTTGGGTCGAACTCGTTCACTAGTTCATTTTTGCCACAAACCAATGATCAAACCCATTTAAATTACATGGGTTTGATCATTGGTTTGTGGCAAAAATGAACTAGTGAACGAGTTCGACCCAAGTCTACTACTGAATGAGTTCGATACAAGTCTAGTTTGAAGTGCTCGTATTCGCAACAAGCATTATCACATGTAATACTTTTATTTTAATCATTAAAACCATAAAACCACAACCTTTAAAATAAAATAATTTAGTGCAATGTAGCTAATTATAAATTATAAATAAGGCAAAATTAGACCGCTTTGTTTTTATTATTATATTAAGCTAATCGCAGTTGCTACAGTGACATCATCAGAACTACTGGGTTTAGTTGAATATCATAATATGAACACGTGTTCCTTCCTGCCCTTTCTACACATACAAATTTCACTTTCAATATTTTGCAAAAAAAGAAAGAAAAAAATATATAAGCTAAAAAAACAATCTATATGACCTCACTTATTTTTATTTCCTTGCACGCAATGGGATTTTATTGTAAATTTTTTTTTTTTTTAATTTGATTAAATGCACGAGCAGTGAAATCATTAAAAATACATAAAATTTAATAAGAAAGTTGTTTTGGGAAACAAAACAGAAAAAAATAACATTTGCAAAATAGGAAAAATGTTAATAAAAGAAAATAACTTGATAATTATTACGATTTAATTTCTGAAGGAAAATATTTTGAGTTTCAGTTGAAAAAGTTGGTACTTCGGAGTTAATCGGGTATGTTCTGCATTCCACGTGAAATTAAACGTGTGGAATGCAGAACATACCCGAATGTAACAGTTTCCTGCTGATTTAAAATAAAATTATTTGTTTGTTTGCAGCTGCACATATTGCAAGTACATATCTTTTAAATCGCTTGAGTTTTTGGCTTGTAAGATTATAAAAAAGACATTTGCTTTATTCTTGAAATTATAGATTGAAGCATAATCTTATTAGTTTAGGACTTAATGGGTGCAATTTGAAATATCGGCTTATGTGATATGCATTTTTTTAAATTACGCTTCACAAACAACTATAACTAAAATATATAGACTGTGTGAGCTAAAATCATACACTTGAGTATAAAAATACTATGACTATTAATCGACTATACATGCGTATATACAGTGCTATTTTATTTGCACGCACACATAAAGCATTCTCAAACACCCACACACATACATCCACACATTTTCAATTTTATTATTATTTTTTTTTTTTTTTGAAATTGTTATGTTTTAAAAATAAATGGATTAAAGTAAACCCTAACTCTTCAATGTTCAACTTGAGATAATGCCATTACAAAATGAGTACAAAAAAAAATATGTTGTCAATTATGACAGTTAATTTCCAAAAAAATTGACAGTTGAAATATAACCCACAATATTCTCTTATTTGGTCTAATTGATAAGAAAACAAAATGCTTTAATAAATGGCTTTCAATTTCATTACATATATTGTGTGTCAAAATTCCTTGAAATTGATAGCTGTGACACAAATTGATAATCAATTTAATTTTTTAAATGCCATAACAACTCAAATTTGTAGCTTCAATCAATGTGTGCTGTTCAAATTGAAAATTAAATTTCCAAATAAATGGATAGGTGAATTTGAAACCAATCTAGTTTTAAATTTAAAAAGTTTGATTGTGTTAGTGAAAAAAGTGTGAGTGTATTGCTAATTGAATGGAATTGAAAGTAAAAAATTTAACGTGTGGCCCCCAAGTTAGAAAAATATGTAATCTAATTTTAAAAAAACCTTCTGGACTTAAGTGTAATAGTGTTTTCACACTGATATGGTTTTAATAAAAGTTGATATTAACGTTAAAACCAACTGTTAAAACCTGGTTTTACCATACAAATTGTTTTTGTTAAAACCAAATTAAAACCATTTTTGAATTGGTTTTAAGTTGGTTTTATGAAATGCAACCTTGTTTTCGCTGTGATAAATTCAGTGCTGTCAAGTTGAAATGACCGACAGCAGCTGGTAATGGTATGCCAGTGAATAACAATAGATGGCGCCTGAAAAATTTTCAACTTAAAAATTAATGCAGCAGCAACAATAATCGAAAAATTATGGAAAAAAGAGTTTTTTTGGAAGGAAAACAACGAATCACTTGGCAATCACTGTTCACTTGGCAATCACTAATGTTCGAAAACCAAATAAACGGGAGAATGCAACAACAAAAGTAACATAATATCCACTACTATAATACTTATATGTATGTACCGACGGTACATCAAATAAGTAAAAATAATTAATGTGATGATCGTAAAAGATAAGCAAGAATAGTTAAACATACGTAGGTAGAATAATATAACTTCGTGCTAACCTAAATAGAAAAATT
This sequence comes from Tachina grossa, assembly GCA_949987645.1. Classification (NCBI taxonomy): domain Eukaryota; kingdom Metazoa; phylum Arthropoda; class Insecta; order Diptera; family Tachinidae; genus Tachina; species Tachina grossa. The sequence continues at coordinate 157,454,273 of OX465274.1, read as the reverse complement.
AAAAAATGGAAAAACAGGGGAAATAAATAGTGATACTTACATATGTATTTACCAAAGGCAAATCAATAATTGTACACAACAATCATTTCTCACATTCCGTTTCATTAGAATTTACGTTGATGTTAATAACAATCTCTACCCAAGTAGATAGACTAGGGTGCTGATGAAGTGCGTTGCTGCACAGAAAAATATCTGTATTTCCCCCAGCTTAAAAGTCTAATTTAATTTTTCTTCTCTTCTTTAGAAACTCACATTAATTAATAAAATATTTCATTCAATAAAAAGAATTGAAATTACTGAACTTAAGCCTGACTAAAAATTATTTCTGATTGAAAATATTTTAAATTGAACTGTGGAAAGTGAAAATAGAGAATATGACTGCCTATAAAAAAGGTTTATCTTATAATGTATTTGTGCATTTTTATATTATTAACAATATTTCCAAGCACTTCTTCATTCTGTATAAGTTCCATAATTTAAAAAAATTTTATTTACAAAATATAAAATGAATTCCATTTTAGAGCGCATTGTGAAATATCTCAGTTTTTCATACAAACAAAAACAGTTGAACAGTATGTCCAACAAGTGTTATTAAAAAGCAGAAAAAATGCAGCAACAAATACACGCATTTCGGCAGGAGATTTATTTAATTTCGAGCAAAGTTATTAGACAGCCTGTAAGTTAAAAACTGAATTTAACAAACTTGCAGTGTGAAAGCGAAATCAGCTATTTATGGTTTTAACGTTAAAACCAGGTTTTAACTTTCAGTGTGAAAACACTATAAACATCAAAATTTTAAAATAAAACTTACTCTTCTTCTTCGTCATCTTCGTTGTTTTTGTTGTTGTCCATGCCGGCATTACTTTCGTAGAAGACATCATCCTCTTTGGATTCAATTTCCTCATTATTATTATTATTGTTATTGTTTTTATTTTTAATGTTGTTGTTGTTGTTGTTGCCATTAATGTTGTTGTTTTTGATATTATTAAAATTCATGTCATCGTTTGTCGTCAATATATCAACGTTATTATCATCACCGTTGCTGCTCACGTCCAAATCATTTTCATTTTCATCTTCCTCATCATCCACATCTTCGTCATCAATATTATTATTGTTGTTGTTGTTGTTATTGTTGTTGTTAATATTCATATTAAGATTTTTGTTATTAATTTTATTGCTATTGCCATTGAGATTATCATTAAGAAGTAGATTATCACGTTGATTAGCTGCTCTACGCTTGGCTTGCTCCTCCAAATATTTTGATTTGGTTAGAATTTCATCGCTAAAATGATAATAATGTAATGGGGAGAGAGAGAGAGAGACACAAGAGAATACAACAGTTTATTATTATATTATTTTGTTTTTGTGGAGATGTTAAAAAAATATAAGAATTCTTGGACCTAGCAAGGCCGTTCCATAAATTTCCGGCTAAGCTGCAGCTTTTGGTGAAATATGCGGCATTCGATGCACTTTCTAAGTTTATAAAAATCAGTAAGTTCTAATTCACACTTTGCTAGTCTTATTGCTAAACTGATTACTTTGCTAGGAGAGAGAAAGAGACGAGGGGAACAGAAAAGTTTATTTTTCCCTCGTCTCTCTCTCTCTCTCCCCTAGCAAACTAATCAGCTTAGCAATAAGGCCTGCATAGTGTAAATTAGGAATAAATATCTAAAATCGATTTGACTAGAACCTTTGAAGTTTTTAGAAAATTTTGGTGAGCGAACGAATCATCCGTTTGTTTTTTTTTTTTTTGAAATTGACAGCAATTGTCTTTTGAGGTTAAAATCTGATTAGACTTATGGTTTGCTGAGCTTAATGGCCTGTTTCACAATAACGAAAGAAAACTGGGGGTTATTATGTAATTCGATTCGAAACGGAAACTGTTCGAATTTGTATGTTATTACCATTTATATTGAAAACACCAATAATATATGAAAATTTGTTTTTGTTTTCAATATAAATTGTAAGTCGAAAGTTTCGCTTCGTTATTGCGAAACAGGCCATAATAGTTTAGAATTAAAAAAAAACTGTTGTGTGAAAATTTTATTTTTAAAATCAACCCTACCGAATTGATTCACTATCTTACGAGATCTAAGCGAGCGCAACATCTTTTGAATGCGGCAAAGTTGCTTCTCATACGATGAGATGTCTACATATACACACACTTACACGCAAATAACGAGCGTCGACTCCTACCTCAAAACCCCGAAATATTATGAAATTTCAATTTACTAAAATTGGGGTAAAATCAGAAACTTCTCTAACCTCTACGGAGAAGTTAAAATTATTAAAGTTAAACTAATTTAGAAAATCTATAAGAAATTTGATTATTTTTTTTACATACAGAGACGGTTATAGCGGCGGAGTTGATGTTCAAATTTTAACACTTTTTTCACCTATTTTTTATCCTGCTTGGAACCGTTTTTGATGTGTAAACATCTATACGCTAGGGGGTAAAATCTTTTGACTTTGATTTCTTTGCTGAGATTTCTTTGCTTTTCTTTCACAGCATTGTCAAATCGGTGTGAGCTATGTATGAATGTATTAGTGCTTGAAAGAAGCAATACCAAGCAGAAAAACAAGTCGACCGGCTCCAAGCCGACGGTGCGCCGCCGCCGGTTATTTTTCTGTATATTTCCGTACACCAAAGGTGAAAACGAACCGTAAAAGCTACGGACTTGAAATTTGGACACAATGTGTAGACATTTGGCCACTACAACAACAAATACATGAGAGTTAAAAACTAAAGGGTGTTCCAAAACGAGCAACGAAAAATGTTAAAATCCCATGTAATATACATACAATTGTATGTACATATATACACTTGAAATTTTAAAAGTTAGTGTATTTTTATACAGACTACAACAATTACCACTAAATTTAAGTAATTTAAATCAATGGATGTTCCATCAGTTAATGCAATTTTGACTTTGTAATTTTGACAACTTGCTGTATCTTGGAAACCGTAAGAGCAAAACTCTTGAAATTTTCAAAAACGGTAAAACTAAAAAATCAAAAAAATATAAAATCGCGAAATATAAAAAAATCACCAAAATGAAAAAAGCACCAAATTAAAAAAATTTCTAGGACTAAAATAAATCGCGAAAAACCGGAAAAATCGCCAAAATGAAAAAAATCCTTAAACAAAAAAATCGCCAATATGAAAAAATCGCCAAAATTAAAAAATCGCTTAAATAAAAAAACCCCAAAAACAGAAAAAAATCGCCAAAATGAAAAAAATCCAAAAAAAAACAGAAAAAAATCGCCAAAATGAAAAAATCGCCAAAATGAAAAAAATTGCGAAAATCAAAAAAAAAAAAACCCAAAAAGAGAAAAAAACGCCAAAAAGAGAAAAAAGCGATAAAACTGAAAAAAAAAAATCGTTTAAACTGAAAAAACTTTAAAAAGGAAGAAATCTGAATCAAAAAAAAAACAGAATGTGCGCGAGTCAAAGTCGCACTTTACTGAATTTATTTTAATTGCAATGCGTACACAACAACAAGGACAGCAACAACTAAACGATGAACAACAGGAATTAAAAATTAAAAAGTAAAAGTAAAGGCATTTACCATAGATGAGCACTGCCGTACCACTAAAGTTTCAGTAAAAACAATAAAAAAATTTTAACAAGTAAATTTTTACTGATTACCCAGCTAACAAAATTATATATGGTCCATATATTTTTAATATATGAATGTATATAACTATATATGAGTATGTATGAATTCATGTATGGGAATATATGGGATTATACATGGCAAAACTATTATATATGAATTAAGATATGGACTAATATATGAAATGTATTATAATATATGAGTCCATATATGAACATTTAATTATAAAGCTCTTCATATGTGGATCCATATATAGAAATAAGATTTAATATAGGGAGCAATATAAGAATGTATGCATACATGGTATCTCACATAAGATCGTTTTTGCAGGAAAACTTTTGTTACAAAAAAAAACCATTCTTGTATGATTTTATACATTGTGGCCTCATTCAATATACCAAATAATTGAAAGGATAATCCAGTCATTAATTTTATAGAAAATAACAAAATTCTCTAGATAAGAAACAAAGTTCATATTACTGCAAAAAATTATATTGAAGACTATTGTTAGACGGATTATTTTTTCTTTTATAATTAATTGCATTAGTTTTTAATCTGATTTCTTAAGCTAAATGTTATGTACGAATATGTGTTTTGTGTTTTTAAATAATTGATTCACCTTTTGACTTAAAATGATGAATGAAATGACTTTTAATTCGCTTTTCATTATTTGTCCAAACAAATGTTTCATTAAATACAACCTCCCTGTTCAAAATCTAAAGAAAGTAATTTTAGTAATTTAATTTATTGCACAGCAGTGCGCTTTTGTGAATCAAGAGTATGAATATGAACTTTGCATACTGTAGATGGAATATTTACACATACATGTATGAAAATGTATGAATATATATAATCATATATGCCCATATACCCTCATTTTTCGGATCCGAACCATATATGTGATATCATATATGCTCCATACATATTTTTTTATCTGGGTACTAAAATTTTTTTCTACAATTTTTATAAATTGTCTAAATGATTTGTTATATGATGAGGGGCATTGAATTTTCAGTAATCAGTAATGCCCGTATTCATAATGAAATTCTACCAAGTGGCTAAATGTTTTCCATACAAAAGTTTCCAAATTTGAATGAAAAAACTTTGCCACTTGCTACAATTTTATTATGATTACGGCCCTACGATTTTACTGGTAACGCAAATTAAACTTCATTAGCAGTAAAAACTTACTGAATTGTTTTAGTAATCAGTAAATCTACTGCTTACTGCAATTTTGAATGCAGTACATATACATATACTGCAGTGTGCCCATTTACTAACCAAATAAGTTTAATAAAACAAACAAAAACCAAAAAATTCATATGTATTCACAATATTGAAAGTTTTGATATTTTTAATTAATTTATTTAAAAAAAATAATACTAATAATACTAAAAGCATAAGTACTTCCAACTTAAAAAAAATTTTCATTACTAGATGGTTACACATCTCCTCTGTGATCGGACTCACATTGCTTTTTTTTTAAATATATGACACGAGTTTTTAAACCGCTAAACCGATTTTGAAAAATCTTTCACCAATGGAAAGCTACATTACCAGCGGCTAATATCGCTAATTTTTTTATCCGGTTCGGAACCGGTTTTTTATATTCAGTTCGGATTTTTTTCCGAAAAATACATTTTGGATGGGTTAGAGTACTTTTCGTTTCGGGTTTGATTGTTTAAACAGTTTAAAATAGGTTTTTATTCTTTATGTTAACTTTTTTATCGCCTTTTTTGTCGGGTTTTGAATTCTTTTTTTTTAAACATAGCCAGTGAGTAACAAATAACAAATCATGCATAAATTTTAAGTCTAGTTTTCAAAATATCAGATCAACGCGTGCGGAGCCGCAGGTTAAAGGTAATAAATATATATATATATATATATATATATATATATATATATATATATATATATATATATATATATATATATATATATATATATATATATATAAGTATTTATATGTACCTTCATTCCCAAGATTTTTATATATGTACATAATTTTTGAATTTATGAATTTCAGTATAAAGTATTTTACTATGCTTTCACTGAATACGAAAAAGAAAACATTGTTGACGAGAACGAATACTACACTTCTGGAAGAAATTCCTACATGTCTGTATTTCTCTCAGTCGCTCTCTCTCCCTCTATCTCTTTCACACACCCACATAACACCTTTAAGTATACATTTAAACTCACTGATTTTTGTGTAGCTCCTTTTTCAATACACACACAGCACTGTACTCATTTTCCAATAGACAGATTTCACGCTTCTTACAGTTCAGTGGACGGCAGAGGTCACCTGTAAAATTAAAAACCATAAGAAACAAATGGACTTTAATAATCGTTACGGCCACGGAACTGTAAACAAAATCTCTAATAATAAAATTAAATTAAATAAATTATTTTTGCTGGAAAAAAACAATTTTTAAATTGTATAACAAAAGTAATAAAAAAATTGTAGAAGAAAATGTAAATTAATTTGCTTGAGAAAAAAAACAGGTCAGTCCTGAAATTGAAGTTGTGCGCAGGTTAAAAAAGAGATTGTTTGTTGCATTTATTGGCAAACAAATACATTTGCTTCATTCATCTTAAAATGCCTCAAGCTAAGAAATTAAAATGAAATATAAAAATTAATTTGTTGCACTGTTTTCCACTTTGGGAAATCTTTTTTTTTTAGCTTTTTTTAACATTAAATATGAAATTTACTTAAAATCAAGTGAACAAGAAAATTTGTAGCAATTCGTTCTATATTTAAGTTTTTTTCTTTTTAGTCTTAGAACGAGTTGTATTTAAAAATTTAACATAAATAATGTTAAATTGTATTTGAAACAAACAGAAAATGAATGACTTAAGGTATGGTCACACTTGGCAGACATATGCCCAAAAAATCGTAACCAGCAAACACTAAAATTTTGATCCCGACACTTGTTTATCAATTTAAACAGTGGTTACGCTTTTTTGAGCAAATGTACCTTTAGATTGTCAGTTCACACGAATGTATCAAATTTGTCAGAAAATTTTACAATTTAATGCCAAATGATTGTATGACAAATAAATTTATCTGGCAATTATTAGGCGTTGCCAGACTGCAATCACTTGATAGAAATTGTCAATTAGCAATCGTATGTGCTTGTGTTAAATTTAAAAAGGGAAAATATAAAATATTGATTTTAAAAAAGCAATTGCCATGATTTTTGCTGCATATATATTTTATTACATTTTTGCACTTCCCTTTTTCTTTAAAATCAAGTGAGTGTGAGTGTTTCCCATATAAAGAATTCTCTGACAAATGAAGACATTGTCAGATGCATAAACTTCGCACATCTGACAATAACAAATATGTGGCAATAATTTGCAATTGCTTTTTCCTGAAACGTTGTTAGACAAGAGCTGACAGCACATTTAGCACATTTTACTGACAATATCACAGAAAAAATATTCCTGCAATAAACAATTTTAATTGTAAGTAAAACCAAAAACCAATTAAATATTTAATTGAGTCAATTGAGTTAATTAAAAATGTATTTAAGTCAATTGAACTTTTGCTTAAAAATTAAATATTTCTGCAATAAACAACTTTAATTGAAAGTAAAACAAAAAATCAATTAAATATATAATTTTTCAACAAAAGTTTAATTGACTTAAAAACGTTTTTAATTGATTTTTGGTTTAATTTTCAATTACAGTTGTTTACTGTTTATATTTTATTTTTAAACAAAAGTTTAATTGACTCAAATACATTTTCAATTGATTTCTGGTTTGTTTTCAAATAAAGTTGTTATTGCAGGAATATTTTTTTCTGTGATTGTAAAATTGTACATATGTAGCTTCATGCAAAAATAAAGTAAATTTTTCTTGATAAAAATATATAAATATCACTTACTTGTTGGATCATGTATCCATCTCTTGGGTTCCACATTAAAGTTCACTCCATTCAAAAAACTGTCACCGCTCCCACCATTTTTCGATGACATTAACTGTGCATTTTTATTGACCTGCAAATAGAAACGAAATGAAATAAAATTAAAACTAAATTTAAATGATTCTGTAAAAGAATACGAAAATCATCACATCGATATCTGTTTCTTTGTGCTATTTGTCACTTGAAAAGTATTTGTTTTGCTCTTTTTCATATGCCAAAGGATTCCAAATTTTTTTTTAATTTCTTGTCTTTGCAGGAAACTTTATGAATTATTTTGCTTATTTTCTGATACTGATTTTCACTTAATGACAACGGGAGGTAAAACTTTTGTTTAATTAAAATAATATACGACACGACCATAAATTGTCCTTTTATTAATCTATCCTGATTATTTTCAACTTATACTTAAAAATTTTTTTAAACAAACACATTCTCTCACATTTTTTTTTGCTCCATTTATAGTGTATTTTACCCAACCACGGCAAAAGTTGGGTGAATTGGGTTATGCATTATATCTGTATATCTATTATACATAATTGTGTATTTTACAAAGAACGCACTCATAAATATTTTAAATTATTTTAATTGTGTATGAAAGCGATAAAGCTTTGCAATTACATACTTATTAGAGACCTGTGTAAAAAGTCTTTAAATGTAAATACGTCGCATGTATTATACTAAACCAATAATAAATGCTGTCGTACTATAAGCGAAGCACGATGGATGTAGTGGTGTACGTGTATATCAATGTTAACAAGCGATGTCGCAAGACAGCTTGTTTATAACAAACACTCAAAAGAAGTACTGTTGATTAGTGTATGCTTGTTATTTTTCATATTGTACGTTTGAGTGCGTGTGTAATATGTAGATGGTAAGCTATTATGTGATTAACCGCATACAACTAATGTTAATGCATTTGTGTGCGTTTCCATGTGCGCAGAAAAATAAAAGATCATGCACATATACATGCATGACGTTTGTATAGGCGCTCATGCGTAGAAAGAACCAAGCATCACAAATTCTTCCGTCACGAAGTGTTTTCTTCTTTACTCATATACCTACAAACTGAAACACATTTCTTGCAAGCAGTATTGTTAACGTTTGTCTTATAAGATTTCGCTGTAGTAAAGCATTTGAAAAATCCCTCATGTCTTAAAAGTTCTTATAAGATGTCTTGTGCAGGACACTAATACTTATGTATGTATTCATAAATTTTAGCGTTTAATATAAATATTTTAATTACATTATGTAAATTGTTTGTAAATGCATGTGTTTGTAATGTGCTTTTCTACGTTGTATTTTTGTCCTTTAATATGCTTGTTCTTTTTTAAACCAACGTTGTATTCATTTACACAGCGATTCATTTGAATAAAGAATTTAATTTTACCAATTTTGAACTAATATATCTTTTAAAACAGGATATTAGGAAATTACAAAAAGTCTACATTCCTACAATTAATTTGGTGATAATTGTAAACAAAAATTCGTTATTGCTCAGTAAAAAGGAACAGTCTCAGAAAAATCCAATTAAAACATGTCCTGTAATTTATTTTGTACTTATGACTTATGACAGCGATATATTTTATGTTATCTCCATTTAATAAGAATTACCACCCAATTTGAAACATAATTATACTGCAAGTATAATAAGAAACATATCACAAAGCTTCGTAAGACTATAATGATTGTCCACGATTACGGTTAAATTAGATTTCCATATAAAAATTTGAGAAATATAAAAAAACTCTTGAGTAAAGGTCTTCCTAAAACATAAAATATGTTTAATTAAAAAGAAAAAATTTTTGTTTTATTTAGTTATATGATATATAAAAAAAGTCTCAGTTTTCCAACCCTGGAACTATATTTTTGATTTTTAACACTAAATTATTTCTCTCTAAAATATAAAGTATATTTAATTAACAAACAAAATATATTTGATTTCATTTAGTTAGTTTTTTATACCAACAAAAAAAGTTTAGATTTTCCAGCTCTGGAGCTGTGTTTTTTATTTTTCTAATTTTCTGTACCAAACTATTTCCTTCTAAAACATAAAATTTATTTAATTTACAAAGAAAACGGAAAAAAATAGTTTGACCTTATTACTTTTCTATATTAAAAGAAAGTATAAATTTTCCAACCCTGGAATCATTTTTTTCTTTGTTTTTTTTTAATTTCTTAAATAAATTGTTTTTCACATAAAATATGTTTTATTTATAGGAAAAAGGAAACAATTAATTATTTATTTTATTTTAATTAATTAGTTATTCCAATAAAAAAAGTATCAATTTTCTCACCCCGGAATTATATATTTAATTTTTCTGAATTTTGATACGAAATTATTTCTTTCTAAAATATAAAGTATGTTTAATTAACAAACAAAAAATATTCGTTCTATTCAGTTACTTTACTTTTATGTACCAAAAAAAATCAGATTTTCCAACTCTGGAATAGTCGTTTTATATATTTTTTTTTATATTTCTGATACCTATTTAAATCTCACTGAAATATAAAAGAGGTTTAATTAACAAAAAATAAAAATTAGTCTTAGCTATTTACTTTTTTATACCAAAATTTTCCAACCCTGGAATCATCCTTTTAGCCTTTTAGATTTTTCTGATTTCTTATATTATTCTATTTCTTTTAAAAATATAAATAATATGTTTAATTTATAGAAGAAAAAGGACAATTATTTTTATGTACCAAAAAAGGTTAAATTTTCCAGCCCTGAAACCGCCTTTTCTACATACTTAGCTGATGTTCAATACCAATCTCTTTTGGACCTTTTCTGAGACACCAGTCCAAGACCGAGTTCTCTAGCTTTTCTGGGGCCTCGGTAAGCCGATTTCACTTACAGACATGCGGACTTATTGACGGACAGACGTATATCGCTTATTCGTCTTCCCTATTCATAACGACCAAGAATATGTATATATAACTTTATTGGTCGTGTATGAATATTACGCACGGAATGAATGACAATCCTATATCGATGCCCAATGAAAAAATCTATGGTGTTGCCATCTCATAATATAAATTTGACATTCGACGGATGATCGATAGCCTTAGAAAATCAATTATTTAATGTACGAATAAATCATAATTCTGGTATCTCCGTAATTTCACGCGAAAAACTTTAGTCGACGAAATTGTTCGTCTGTTGCACCATTTCGGCTTACAGCCTTAGTTCTAAAGAAATTATATTAAATCATTGATTAGCTACTTCAATAATTGCTTAAACAACTGAAAATGTTTTATTTAATCGAACTTGCAGTACAAGCGATTTGAATTTTTCATTAGATTAAAAAAAATATTTTTATGCTTTATAATTGATTTCTGATTCATCTCTTCATTAATTTTTGTTAAATCAGTAGATTCTTGCTTTCAAAACATATTGGGAATTAGTAGAAATATAAAATTTCATTTTAAAATCAATAGCTGTCAAATAGACACCTCATGTTCAAATTTAAATGATAAATTTGCAGATGTGATTGTAAATATTTAAAAAATGAAACGAAACTATTGCCTGAATGAAAATTCATTGCAATTTAGCTTACACATTTTAGATCACCTGCACCACCACCATCACCATTATCCACCTTATAATCTTAATGCAACATGTTGCAAAAAAAAAAAGAATTGTATTCCTCCCAAAAAAAAAAACTTAAAAGAATCTAAAGCCCTCATGATGTCGTTTGATGTGTATGTGTTTAGATTTTGTAAATATTCATTTGCCTTTACATTTTTATGTGTCGTTTTTTGTTTTTTTTTTATCCCCATAAAGGGACTGACTAGTATTTTGAGGATGTTAAAGGTTTTATGGTGTAAAACTCGTTGTTGCAGCTACTAATTTAAACAAATTCAAAATGCATACAAAGTTAACATAAACTGCTATATAACTGCTATCTCTCTTTTTCTCTGTCTCTCTCTCTCTCTCTCTCTCCCTCTCCCTCCATTTTTTCCAATTTAATGCAAATAGACAAAAAATAAAAGTTCATAGTGAATAGCGTATTACTTAGGGAATGAATGAATGTCAAAGAGTATGATGGTTTTAATTTTTCGACAGTTGGTTTTGTGTGGGAACACATGAAGCATTGTGTGCTGCTGCTGCCAATGACGTTGCCTCCTAAACTGGCGAAGGAATAATGCCATAAATCCTAACGTTACCAAAATAAAGAAAAAAAACATGAAATGAAAAATGTTGACAAAAAAAAAATTTGTGAAAACCAAAAGCAGTGACAAGAGTTGAACATATCCCATTATTCACTCACACAAATGCAATTTAATATCTGCTAACACCTGCACTCATACATACACACAACCACAAACACACTCCCACATGCAAAGTGCGAAAAAACAATATTCTTTAAGCGCCTATAAAATCATTCAGAGCACGATGAAAAATCATCAAACTTTTAAGCAATAAGAAGGCTGTTTCATAAGTTTCTTTAAAGCTGAGATCCTCTACAGAGGAATATTTTCGAAAGGAGTCACTAATATTAAGCCGTTTTAAATGGAGATTTCTAATAGTAAAATGTAAAATAATAAAACATATAGTTCACTAAATGAAATCAAATCATATTGACAAATACATCTACTGCTTCATGTAATTACAAATATTTTCAGAATAATAACCCAGCAAAAAATTCCAAAAAAGGTAATCAGGTTTGTAATTAAGCATTTTTGGTGGAAGCTGTTCCTTACTGGATTACCAATCTAATGATTTTAACAAGCCGTGAGACTAAAATAATCGATTCTTGAGAAGTATTTACTTTTTAGGGTTGCGTACACCAAAGGTGAAAAGGAACCCTATTGTTTTCGCTACGCTGTCCGTCTGTCCGTCACAGGCTATTTTCTCAGGAACCGTAAGAGCTACGGACCTGAAATTTGGACAGAGTATGTAGAACCTTGGCCTCTACAACAACAAATACATGAGAGTTAAAAATTAAAAGGTGTTCCAAAACGAGCAACGAAATGTTAAAATCCCGTATAATATATGTAAATATATACACTTGAAATTTGTAAAGTTAGTATATTTTTATACAGACTACAACAATCAACACTAAATTTAAAAATTTAAATTAAAGGGTGTTCCATCAGTTAATGCAATTTTGACTTTGTAATATTGACAACTTGCTATATCTTGGAAACCGTAAGAGGCAAACTCTTGAAATTTTCAAAAACGGTTAAAGTAAAAAATCCAAAAATTATAAAATCGCCAAAGCAAAAAAAAAAAAAAAAAAAATCGACAAAAACCAAAAAAAAAAAATAGCTAAAACAAAAAAGCAGCAAATTAAAAAAAAATTCTAACGCTAAAATAAATCGGAAAAACCGCAAAAATCGACAAAATGAAAAAAAAATCGCTAAAACGAAACAAGCACCAAATTAAAAAAAAATTTCTAACACTAAAATAAATCGGCAAAACCGAAAAAATCGACAAAATGAAGAAAAACGCCAAAAACCGAAAAAATCGCCAAAGCGCGAAAAGGGGCCAAAGCTAAAAAAAATCGCCTAAATAAAAAAGAAACGCCAAAATGAAAAAAAATCGCCAAAATTGAAAAAAAAAATCACCAGATTGAAAAAATGCCAAAAATCGCCAAAACGCAAAAAAGGCCCCAAAAGTAAAAAATCGTCTAAATGAAAAAAATCGCCAATATGAAAAAAAAATCGCCAAAATGAAAAAATCGCCAAATTGAAAACGCTTAAATGAAAAAAAATCGCCAAAAGGCGCCAAAACTAAAAAATCGCCTGTATAAAAAAAATCGCCAAAATAAAAAAAATTGCCAACTTGAAAACGGGGAAAAAGTGTCAAAACTAAAAAAGAGCCAAAAACAGAAAAAACGCGAAAACTAAAAAATGCTCAAAACCGAAAAAACCAAAAACGAAAAAAACCAAAACTATTTATTATATAGGCTAAAGTTCGTATTGAATTACGTATCTAGTGAACCCTTCGTGCGCGGGTCAAAGTCGCACTTCACTGAATTTATTTTTTTTTTTTTTTGGTAACTTGTTCACGCAATCGATTTAATCTTGAAGAATCATTCTTCTCATTTAGCAACTTGGAGATAATTTTTTTAAATTTAAAATCAAATGATTTGTAAGCGAGTAATGAAATTTGGTAATCAAAAAAGTAAGTCATTATATGGCAAGTAGTTCTGATGTGTAATTCTTTGTTGGTTATCAATAACAGAGCTACGCCATAAAATGACCCGTAAAGTTCTGGTTAGCGCAACGTAAGCGTCTTCCATAATGGCTTCGTCAGTCAAATCGTATCGTCTTAATTTTGCAATTGCAAATATGCAATTGCATGTTTTTTCTTGTGTGACGTATTAATGGGGAGATAAGATATTTATCCGTTCCAGATCTTTTAATGAATTTTGGCATCGATTTGTTAGTGCATATTTTTGCATATTTTACCCTTTAAAGCATGTTTCTGCATATTTCAGTCTTATATGCCTATTTTTAGCATTTTTCGAATTTTGGCAGCATATTTTAAGCTTTTAGGGCATATTTTGATAGAATTTTTTTTTATTTTAATATGCTACAAACCATTTATCTGTTGTTCAATTTATTTTTTTCACCAAGTAAATCTCATTTTCAATGATCTATACATATAAATTATTAATTTTTATAGTTTTTCGAGCCGTTATTACGGACGTTAGTTTCAATAAAAATTTGATTTTGCTATTTGTGCTAGACTCTGCCCCGCTTACATCAATAGACGTTGAAGGAATATTGTCAGTGTATTAAAGTTTATTAGGATGTGACAAGCAGCGATTTTTAATTGAAAATATAGGTCAATATTTTATTGTTTATTCCAATAAAAGTTATAAATAAAAAGCTTGTCTTATTTAAAAAAAATATAATTCCCAAGTTTTAATTCTAATATCGTAATCTCTTTTGAAGTTGAAGTTAAATTTTTATGGTTGTCGTATACAATAAAAATTTATTTGTATTATTTGCTTTAGTTAAAATTTGTATGATAATTTTGTTTTAACGTACACTTCAAACTCAAGTTATTTCTTTAACATGGAAGTTATTCTTTGTTAATTTTTTTCATTTACAAATAAGCCAATTCATATTATTTTTAAGTGCATATTTTCAAGTTTTTAGAGCATATTTTAAAATTTTTAGAGCATATTTTCAAGTTTTTAATGCATATTTAATGCGCATTAAACCCTTTTTAGAGCATATTTCTGGCTTCCCTGTTAATTAGTAACAACGTGACGAGACTACCAGTGAATGTGTCAGCTGTTATTGTATTTCTTTCTCTGTGCTTTATATATGTATGTGTGTGTGTGTGTATTTGTATGTAAGCCAGAAGTTGACGTTTGTGACATGCAAAAATATATTTGGTGTCAGTGTGACCGTTTGACCGATTAAAGTGGCAATTTGCCACTTTTTCGACTGCGCTTCCCCTTTTTCGACTGCCTTGCCACCTTTATACCGACTTTATTTAGGGTGAGTTATATGAAAATAAATTTTTTTAATTTTGCTCCTTTTTTTTTTTTTTTTTTGATAAATCCCCTATTTGGTGCCACTTTTTGAAAAAAGGTCACCCTGTTTGGTGTAGATTTTTACGCAGCAAACGTTGCACATAGATTTTCAATAAGCATCAACATGTTTATTAAATGTTACGTATTTTGTCAGCTGCTACGAACGATACGATTTGACTAACGAAGCCATAATATTCTTTACATTAGAAAGCTTGCTCATTAAGTAGTAGGGTATTCAATTGGTTAATCGGTTAATTACTACCCGATTAACTGATCGGTTAATTAAAAATTGCCTTTTTCGATTAACGGTTAAATCGGTTAATTTCAGCCGATTAAACGAAGTAACAAATTTTTAAATATTTTGTACTATATAAAGTACTTTTTGAGTAATTAATTATATGTTTTGTCTCTTATACAAAAGGTGAAAAAAAAATAATGTAAAATGTAAAAATTATTTTTCATACAAACAAAGAAGTATAGTCAGTTATTCTAACTTACGTAAAACTTCAAAATCGTTCGACGTGGCTATAAAATGGTTTAGTAATGGTTCTGTTACTCTAATTGAACGTTTGAATTCAGTTATTTTATATCTACTCTTTGAAATACTGTCATCTAGCAACAGTGTTTTAAAGTAAAAAAACGAAAACTAAGAAATTCAGAAATAAACTTTTCTGCAGAATGTTCGTCGCTGAATCAAATAACGTCAGGCCAACAGAAAAAATATCGATAGTAGTACAGGATATTTTCCAACAAAATTAACTGAAACAACTAGAAGTGTTAAGAATTTGGAAAAAAGAATATAAAATAGGACTATATTGGCAAAAATGAAGGATTTTATATGTTTAGAGAACTCCAGGAAAAGGACTGATAAACTAGATATTCTGTATTATGGATTGCTTTCGATTTACTACGATTTCGTCTACGATAAGTGAAAGGATTTTTCCAAGTCAAGTATTATCAAAGCTAATTCGCTTAAATGCATAACACTTAAATCAATTTTTTTCTTCTTAAAAATTGGTTGGTTTAGTTTGAGAATTCTTTTGTGTATTTTTTGTTTTACTAATAAACTCAAAGTAATAAATAATGTGTGCACTTTTACTTATTCAAATTACTTGATTTATGAAAAGAATTTGTTAATCGGTTAACCGGTTAATACCGAAATTAACCGATTAAGCCAAATCCTCGATTAATTAATCGAGCGATTAACCGATTAAAGCAAAATACCGATTAAATGAATACCCTAGTAAGTAGACTCGCCTAATTTGTAAATACCTTAGCTTTTTTTCCTAGTTCCCCTCCAACTCTTGCATCGAATGTACTAGCGTGATTCTCACTTCTCCAATAGTCGAATTTTATAATAATTAAATAGTAACATTTAGTTTCTGAAGGTATGGTCACTCTTGCCAAACATTTGCCCAAAAAAGCGTAACCAACAAACACTAATGAAAAAAGTTTTTATCCAGACACTTGTTTATCAAATTAAACAGTTTCGAACATAACTAATAGATGATGTTATAGAATCCAACATTATTAGATACTCTTTAACTTGACAAACTTTTTTTATGAATTGAAAGATTTTTCATTAGCATTTAGTGGTTACGCTTTTTTGGGCAAATGTTTGACAAGTATGACCGCAGTTTAAAAGCCTACTACGCTTATTTTTCTTTTGTGATATTATTATTATTATTACAATATTATTATTTGTGAATTGTCAAATAGTTCTTGAAAGTCTGTGCATAAGATAAGAGGTTTGTGACTATTCGAAATGTGTGATTGAAGTCTACTGATGATTTTTTACAGCAACAATGAAATGCTTATAGACAATGCTGAACCAGCAGCAAATAAATTTCAAATTAAATAGTAACAGTAAAAAAAATGCTTCAATTATAACTTTCATATAAAAATTGTTCATAAAGCTTGAAGATGCGGTCACAAAATTGGAAAAGCCAAAATCGAGGCGATTGAGATTATCAAAAACGGCAGAAATCGTGGAAAGCGCATTATGCAAAAATATCTAAAGCTGAGTTCGTACAAAATTCTATTGGTATAAAAATTTAAGCTTCAGGATGACAGTCAGACCTCACATAAATTGGCTTAAACACAGTCCTGAGTTAAGGTAGAATTAGTAAAATCGTATCATTCTACTTTACAGCTTGCCGTATCGTTCAACTTTGTGCACAAGTTATAGAAAATGTAACAGTTTGCTCAGCACATTTTTTTGTCTGGCATTAAATGCGGCGTTTTTGACATTCGCTACAGAAAAATCTGTTTTCTGCAGATTCCTACGTCAGCAGTGCTACCACCACGTACTTTATAACTAGTAACATGCATTGTATATGGTACGATTTTTGTCAGCTGACACGCAACATCACGATACGATTTTACTAATTCTACCTTTAACCTCTACACGTCTTTAATACTTGTCGACTACGTTTTGAAGAGGTGAGCTTTGCCAACGTTTTTCTTTGCTGCATTATGAAACACCACACTTTATTGGAAGACAAAGCAATTGTCGTTTTGGAAGTCGGCCATAAAGTTCCTTTTGAGACTACTTGTGCAATGGAAACTAGTGATTTTGGACTGAAGGTTGATAATTTAAACGTTAAGTTAGCTTAACTCATTGCATAATATATTTCTCCTTTCTGTGTGAGCTTTTACTGTATGCAAACGAATCTTGTTCAAAATAGCAATTTTTATTAAACTGTATCGTATTAATCATTATGATTCCAAGATCTAGATAATTTCTTGCTAGGATATTTCGACAAGACTTCTGTGAAACATATAAATATTGAATCTTTAACTTTAACATACGATTACAATATTTATTTAATACTGAATGTATTCGAGCAATATAATCATATGAAAATAGTAAAGTTATTGAGTTTTGATGTTTCGGTTTTTGTTATTTTTTAATTTTTTAATTTTAAAATCTCCTGAAAACTCGAACTTCCAAAAATTCTGAGTATGCACGTTTTTAGAGTACTATGTGGTCCATAATAGGTCACCACTTTTTTCCGCCCGCATCGCCTCCTTCCCAAAAAAAAAAAAATTGGTCACATCTTCGAAAATGTTAACATTAGAGTAAAATGTGGTCCATAATAGGTCACCACTTTTGTCCACCTGCATAGCCTCCTTCCCAAAAAAAAAGTGCGTATCCCTCAGAAAATGTCAAGTTGAAAACTTGACGATATTTGGTTCAAATTAATATTTTTCAGAAATAGATTCTTGGGTAATAATAAAGGCACACCTTGTCTATAAATTTGTATTTTTTTTCCGTCTCGGTGGCATCATTTAATGGAAAAGTCCTTTGGAAAAGCATTAGTCGAATTTTTATAGCTTAAGAGAGCTCTGTTAACACGCTAACAGAGCTCTGTTAAAGCACAAGGTTTGTGTCAAGGGTTATAAATTTTAAAATTTAACTTCACACAAATATTTTTTTATACTCGTATCTGCTTAACTGTCTATCTATCTATCCATTTGCTTGTAATGGCATATAATATTTTGAACCAAAGCCTATCATTACAGCTAAAGTAAATTGAAAAAAAGGCGGCTGTCAAACCAACAATTTTTATTTTTATTTTTTTGTTGGCGAAATTTTAAATGTGCCAGCTCACGCAAAAAAAAGAAGACACATTCCCACATATTTGAGAATAATTCATGTTAAAATGATTTTATCCTTGGTTCCCAAAAAAGTGTGTATGCATGTATGTATGTATTTTGACTCGGCTGAATGACTCTTTAGTGAATGCCAAAATGTTCTGAAGCCAAATGCCAACTTGTAACTGCTGCTGCATCACACACATTTATCTTTTTACGACTATATTTTAAATACACTAGGTGTTCTATTTTTGCTTTTGTTCTCCTTTTCAAATGGTTGCAAACCAAAAATCCATTATTTAAAGTATTTCGGAAATGCATTAAGCTGAGTTCAATTTTAAAAGTTTCATTCATTAAACATTAAGAGGTCCATTAAATGGACAATGAATGAGTGAGTGAGTGAATGAAATGATTTTCATTTGACTGCGACTGATAAGATGCTGCTTATTATCTTTATATCTTAAATAATTATATTAGTTATAAGAGCATTATAATGAAATAAAATAATGATTCCATTGCAAATATTGTGCAACTTTTAAAAAAGTTTAAACATTTTAACGCTCTTTATTGGAAAAATAATTAATTGCGTGTATAAAGCTTTTAGAGAATCAATTAAACTCTCGTTGTAGCCCTATGATTATATAAAAGTAAATTTTCAATAGATCAAGCAAATACATTAAAGGAAATTCGTTCTTCCTTTTGATCCTTCGATTGCGCCAGTTAGTTTTGTATATTAGCGGAAATAGCTTGTCGTTGCAAACCGCTGTTGCAAATGTAGCAGGTCTAGTATATATGCTACATTCTGCAATGCCGCAACAGCAAATCATAAGAAATTAAAATTTCCTGCGTATTGTAAATATACTTAAAAATAGCACATACAGGGAAAAAACTGCCTAATAGCATCAATAAGATTTTCTCTATGAAACGTTTTTAGGCTAAGAGGTATTCCAGCAAAAAAAAAAAAAAAAAAACGCAGTAATTTTTACGTAGAGATTCCTTATTATTTTCATGTTGTAAATCTTTTTAATTTTTGTTATTCACACTTTTTTCCCTCGATTTCCGTTATTTTTGGCACTAAAAAAGAATCTCTAGAGAATTTTTTTTTGATTTTATTAGGGCTTCTTCTGAATTATATAAGAAAGGGATTTCTTATGGATTTCATTTGGCTACCTTAATGATTTTTTGATTTCATTAGGTTCCTTTATGATTATGTGTAAATTATCTTCTTAATTCTATTAATAAGGATATCTTCTTGATTATATTAACTTGCTTGTTATTTCATATGCATATATAAATAAACATCATGATCTTTTTCGTTTTTGTATACGCCTGTTTGTGCAATAATTTTAAAGCTTATTCAGGCTGCCTGTTAGCCTATTGGTTAGATTGTTGGACTATTAGACCCCTGCAAAAGACCACTTACAAGAACTTTTAAGGCATAAGGGGTTTTTCAAATGCTACGCTTATTTTTCTTTTGTGAATACTCAAATAGTTTTTGAAAGTCTTTGCATAAGATAAGAGGTTTGTGACTGTTCAAAATGTGTGGTTGAAGTCTACTGATGATTTCTTACAGGAGCAATGAAATGCATATAGACAACGCTGAACCACCAGCACATAAATTTCAAATTAAAATGCTTTTATACAGCGAAATCTTTTGAAACAAACGCTAAACAACACTGTTTGCAAGAAATTTGTTTTAGTTATTGCATGTATGGGAGTAAAGAAGAAAATACTTCGTGGCGGAAAAATTTGTGATGCTTGCTTCTTCCTACGCGCGTATACAAAACGCACACACGTTGTGTTTATGATCTTTTATGTTTCTGCGCACATACAAACACACACACATGCATTGACATTAGTTGTATGCGCTTGCTTTAAAAAACCAGCCTTAAACACAATAGCTGGCCATCAACATCTTACACACACACACACACTCAAACGTACAATATGCAAAATAACAAGCATACAAGCATCAACACTACTTCTTTTTATTGTTTGTTATAAATATCGCGACATCGCTTAAAAACACTCATATACACGAACATCAATACATTCATAGTGCTTTGTTTATTAAACGACAGCATTTATTATTAGTTTAATATAATACATGTCACGAAAATACATTTAAAAAACAAAACGTATTTACATTTCAAGACTGTTTACGCAGGCCTCTAATATGTACGAAAGTCGGCAAAGTGTATAATAAATTCGGCACAGTCAAATATAACCGTCTTATATCTGATTTAATTGGCATATTTTCATGAAATTTCATGAATTTTGTTGCACGAAACTTTTTCGATTTGTTAATTGCAGCGCTATAAAAGATAATGTTATATAAAAAAAGGACGTAGAATAAAATTAATGAATCTCTGATCCATTTTTGGCAACTTTTTTGCATAAGTTGTTTCTCCAGGCCTCCTATTGGTAAATAAAAAAATTCATGCAACTAATTTCATGAAGGAAAAAAATGATTAATGTAAATCAGGTATTACTTGTTTGAAGTCTTTTCTTTTGGAATATTGAAAGAGAAAATTTTATAGTTGAAGAAATTGTTCGAGAAAAATTTTCAAAAATATTGATATTTTTCACTCTCATTTCAAATTTTCTATCGAACTGAGATAACTCAAAAATTTCTTTTATGCGTTATCACGAATTTTATGAAAATTATTATAATTATTTTTTTATTTTAAATTTTGGCTACGCTACCGGGGCTATTTACAAAATCAGGAACTAAGTCGAGGGCAAAAGCCACAATTTGAAAATTCGAAATTAAAGATATCTCTGTAAAATTACTTGCATTTCTTTTGCTATTAAACAACTTTGTAAAGAACTAAAAGCCATTGAAATCAAATGATATTTAAAAAGATCACCGTGTGTTTGAACAGGATAGTTAAAATTTCAATATTCTAAAAATTTAGGTCTTCCTGTATAATTTCTACATACAAAATTTTTTATTACCCTTTCTTTATATTTTAAGTTACAGTAGGTCAAACATTTTTCGTGTTATGATCTTGTGCAAGAAAAATGCCGAAAATATGTACATAAGTATGTATATCGTGCCATAACCGCTAAAATAGCTTAAGCGACACATTTTTTGGACTTCGTTTTTTTTTTGACGAAAATCGACTATTTACGATCGCAAATAATCGATTTTGGTCAAAAATTTAAGTTCGAAAATTATGTCGCTTAAGCTATTTTGGCCACCTTTTTTTTTCATTTCATTTTTTCATAGACCGGGTCACATATGCTAAGATAAAAGCCAACAAAAATTTAACAAAACTTTTAACTTGACTTGGCAGCATTAGTGTGGAAGTATGTTTTTACCTCTTTATATGCTTATTTTGTATATGTATTTTATAACATAAAAAAAATCTCTTATGACATTTTTAATTAAATTTTTAGACTTAAGGCTTTTTGTTCTTTTTTAAATGTTAAATAAAAATCGATTGAAAAATAATACATTCCAGTGATATTTGATACAAATTTAACCCTCCCCTCTTATCCCCACAAAATGCACCTAACAATATACTACCTTACCTTTTCCAAGAAGTGATACATTGACATTTCACCTACGAAATAAAGCTAACCAGAGAACATGTTCATGCATGCCAAAGGGTGTGGTGTCACGGTAAAATTTTCTAAAAACAGTTAGTGTGCAAAAAAAGTTTTAAAAATTTTCGATAGAAGTGGAAACTGAATGTATGTACTGACAAAAAACCACTACACGTTCGACACGTTTTAATGTAAAATATCAAATTATCATTGGGGGGTTATGACCAGCAAAAAAAAAAAAAACAACTGTACCATATAACCTGACACACATAATAGTGGTTATAGGAAAATACCACAGTATTGGGAACAAATTACAAAAAAGAAAAATTAAAATTATCTCTGCAGTGAAATACACTTCAGTGGAGGGAGGTTAACGTGAGTATGTATGTATGTATGTATATTATGTTTGGGTGTTAATTTCCCTATTAAGCTTTAAGGCATCGTTAAATGTTCTTAACAGCACACAAATTATAACAACGTGTCCCAAACTTTATTTTGTTGCTTGAGAGAGCACTCGGCAATTTTTATTTTTTTTTATTTTTTGCAAAATGCCAACAAATAATTTTTGATAAAATGAGATTGTAATCTCTTAAACTTTTTGATATTAATTGTCAAAGTTGATTTGAAATTGGAAAACTTTTTAATTACCTATACATACGAGTATTTGACAAACTGCTCAGTTGAAGTATGTTTATGCATTTTTTAATGGCACTTAATTCGATATTTAAAAGTCAAGTTTTTCAAAAGTCTACATATTCATTGAATTGACACATAATAAATCTACATTATTAATACCTACATTTTATTAAATTTATTAACTCACGGGGGAAAATACGAGTTTTAAAAACACCCATAGTGTAAATGTACTCAAAAAAGAAAGAAAGATTATTTTTTATTTAAAATAATTCAAACTGTATCTGCGGAACATTTTTGCCCAACATTTACACAGAAAAAAATACCAATGCAAAATCATTATCATGAAAAAATTTTGAATGCCAATCATATTACATTTATTCGAAATAATAATAACCCAATTCAAAATATTGTGCAGATGCTAGGATGCGAGACCATTTGCACAAGATTGTGAATTGGGCTAATACTCGTATGTTGTTTAAGTGTGTTGGTGTTTATAGACTCTCTTCAAAGCTACAATGTATTCAAGGCGAATTCAATATCAGGTGACCTTATCACTACAACAATTTTACAACACAAAAAACATGTAGTTCGATATGCTTCAAAACCAATCAGTCAGAAGATTTCTAAGCAAATGTTGACATTTTGCTTCAAATTGCTCAATTTGTCATCAACAGCTGATAATCAGTCGGGCGGAAAAAGGTCACCTGATACTGAATTCGCCTTGCAATGCATTGTTGTGCTCAGTTGTGTGACTTGTTTTGATTTTGTTGTTATTTGCTTTGATGTTCGTAAATAGGCTTCAAACTAAGCGAAAACTTCCTACTGCTGCTTAGTAGGAAGTGCACTAGTCTTGTAGACGAAGGGTCGCAGGTTCGAATCTTGCTGTAGCTACGCTGTTTGTATTTTTTTTTTTAACTATAACTAATTTCAAATAAATTTTATTTTAAATGATTAATTACACCATTTTGAATTCATTCATGATATTTATTAAGTGTGTGCGTAAATAATATTTACAGTGGATATAGGTGCAGCGGTTTTCCACGCGATGAGTTCGAGTTCAAACATTGGCCGAGGGAAATGAATTTTTCTGATGGTTATGCCAATACGTAAATTAAATAATTGATAAATACTTTGACTACATTGAAATAAATTTATGTTGTTTCAACTTTAAATAACTTTTATTCAACACGATACTTCATTTTGATTTTAACAGTACTGAAATGTAAAATTAACATAAAATGTAATTTGGCTTGCAAAACGATACGAACTTTAGCCTGTTCAAATCATAAAACATGAAATAAAGTTATTTCAAAAAGAAAAAAATGTTCTTTGACGATTACTGTAAATCATGTTGAATTAACATGAAACACATATGAAGCAAAATCATTGCCGAAAACGCTTAAATTAACGTTGTTCACACGTAGATTTTGAGTTGAAATTTTTCTGTCTGCATACTTTTCTCACAAGCCACCACCATACATTTTCCATTATGTTAAAATCCGGGGTGCTCACGAGTTCACTGATTTACAGCTTTGGCAGTGTGAATTGTAACATTGTCGTGCTGTCAGGTCTACGGTATGGCTTCAATTGTATTTTTGAATAAAAGATAATAAAAAATTTGTCCTGCAAGAGCCTTTTGTACTAGTGATGAGCGATAGCGTGATTTGTTAATAACGTTGCTCCTTGTGAACGTGATTTCTAAATCGCTGTACTTTTAAACTGTGACCGTGATCACAGTTTAGCAATATTTCGTTTGTAGCAGTTCTGTTATTTAGAGAAAATCTAATAAGAAGAACAGCAGTGAAATTAAACAGTGACTTTGATCACGATTTAAGACATTTCAGTTCTTTTGCTTTAAAACATACCTGCTCACAAAGAGAAACACGAAAGAAATGTATAAGCGTATTTGTATTCATTTGTATAAAAAGCCGATTGATGTTCGGCACTCTGGCGCTAGTTTTTCTCTTAGTGGCCACCAGTGCTTTAAAACAATGCTGCCCACAGAGAGAAAACCGAGAGAAATGTATAAGCGTATGTGCATTCATTTGTACAAAAAACCGATTGATGTTCGGCACTCTGGCGCTTCTCTGGCCAGCAGTGCTTTAAAAGTATTTATTAGTATTGGTGTCTTGATAAATACTAATAAGAAGAGCGACAAAAATAAACAATTAGCAATCAACCCCATCAATACATTGAGAATCGTCGTATAACAGGCAGAGAGACAATAAAATTGCAAATATAAAAATGTGAGCTGTACATAGTTGCCAGAAAAGACGATTTGACGCGATTTGACGATTTTTTCTTGACAAAAGCTGAATGTATAAACAAAATTAATGTGGTAGCTTCATTTACTGTAAAGTAAGCATACAGGCAGCGTTGCCGTTGTGACACTAAATTATCACTTTTGACCCTTTTTCGTACTAATGACACTTTTTATGACCCTTTTTTTTAATTTATCCCTTTGTATCATTTTAACAAAATATATGCCGTAGGGCAATCATATGCTCAAAAATTGGACGAAGCGCAGTCTAAAATATCAGTAATTGGAAAAAGTGCTGTTCGTCCATCATTTTATTGTTTTAGTCGATACAAAAGCCAATAAATGTTGAAAATATTTCAAAATATATGAAACTCAAATCCCTGATTCCAAATGCAAATTATTTCTGGGAGTATCACAATTAAAAAATATGTATTTTAACTTACTTTCACCTTTTTATAAATAAAATTTAAATGTGATTTTTCATTACTTGCAAATCGGCAAGACCGCCTACAGGCGGTTTTCATTATTCTTTACCTGGTGTTCGTTCCTAATGTTTTTTCACCTGTAAGTTAAAACTTACGGTTCTTTTGGTTATATCCACTTTAAAAAAAATATTAGCTTCGTCCGATCATTTTTACGATCTGCCCAGTTAGAGGTCTAACATTGATTTATAATTAAAGTATGTAAGTATGTTAATTAATTTTATTTTAGTCTAATGTATTTAATTAATTGTTAAAATTCGTGTTTCTTTTTTTAATTGAAATAAATGTTGTTTTTTTTCTTCCAAAAAAAAAAAAAAAAAAAAAAAAAAAAAAAAAAAAACTTGACTCTATTTTACTATAAAATACCCTTTTATTGACCCTTTTTTTCTTAAATACCCCTTTTTATGACACTTTTTCAAAATTTTCAACGGCAACCCTGCATACAAGAACATTCCCAGTTTGTATGAAAGAACTATATTTGCGAAACCTGTTACTTGAGAAATTCAGTCACAGTTGTGATATGTGATTTTTCAATTGCTGTGAAAAAGAAACAGGTTTCCAAATATCGCTCAACTCTATTTTGTACCATGCATCACTTTTTTCCGTTTTTATTGCTCTGGCAGGATATGGCACCCCATAGAATTTTCATCCTTTTTAGGCTTCCGTACACGAAAGGTGAAAAGGAAACCTATTGTTTTCGCTACGATGTCCGTCTATGTGTCTGCCTCTCTGTTTGTCCCAGGCTGTTTTCTCGAGAGCCGTAAGAGCTATGGACCTGCAATATTCACAGAATATGCAAAACCTTGGGCGCTACACAGAAAAAATTATTCCCAAAAAATTTTCAAACAAACGTGTGTTTTGAAATATAATTTAGTTTCTGTAAATATTTTTTACTGTTCCAGTAAATTATTTGTTCCAATTTTATTTTATATAGAATGAAAATTATCTATATAGGGCCTATGCCAAACGGTAGCAAAGTACTAGTGTAAGTAAATTTTTGACACTTCTGAGGTGAATAAAATTTCACTAGCCCTGGGGGCTAGTAGAAATTTTGACACAACAGGTAAATTTTTGACAAGCTGCAATAAAAAGCATGGTATCATAAAATTTAAATCCACCGCAGTCGCTTCGAGCCGTCGCCCAATACAAAGATTTTTACGTCTTTTAAGTTTAATTAGACTGTGAAAAAATCATTGTTTATTTTAGTTTGCGAAAAATGTTGCATCATATATATATAATATTATATAATTTATTGCTACAAGAATATTGTTTTATACAAAACTGTCCTCTTAAAAATTTTTTGGTAGCCGGCGGCTTGTAGTCAGACGAAGCAAAACCGCCGCCGCAGCAATTCTTTCATCAGCTTCTTTCTATGCTCAAGCGAATTTGTCAAAATTTTACATTGTCAAAAAAGATATCATTTGGCAAAGCAGAAAAATAAAATTTTTTCCCCACAGGCAAATGTTTTTTACCATTGTACTTTTTTACCGTTTGACACACGCCCATAAAGTAAAATTTGTAAAAAAAATTGTTTTAGATTTATTTATTTTTATATTTAAATTTGTTATTTTCAGTTAAATTTATTTTTATATACTGCAAAAAAATTTGTCTGATTTTTTTTAATTTCTTCTACAAATTATTTTATAGATATAAAAAACATTTTATTTTTTTTCAAAAGATTTTTGTTTGCGGTTTTCAAACTTATTATGTTTGTATATTGTAATTCTTACTATAAACATACGGAGTTTGTTAGCTAAATTCAAAAAATTTTTGGGTTGAAGTCTACTGACGAGTTCCAAAAGCGGGAACGAAATGCTTAACCATAAAAACAAGCCAATTTTTGAAAGTAAAAAAAAAAAAAAAATAGTGGAACCGTTTATTTGATTAAATTATTTTTTTTTTTTCAAATAAAAAATTGGTAAGAATTGTTATTGATTCAGTTAATGTGTTTGTAAATTATAAAAAAAAATTTGCTGAATAATACAAAAAAATTTGCAAAAATATTTTTCTGTTCCTATTAATACATTTGACTGAAAATATTTTAAGTTTCAGTTAACTTTTTTCTCTAATGCCATAATAAGTTAACTAAAAATAAATTTTTTTTCCAGTTAAATTTTTACAAAATTGGTATCATACAAAATATTTACTGATTCAATGAATTTGGTTACTGAAAACGAAATTTAGTTTTTTCTGTGTACAATAACAAATATGTATATACACCTGTAATTTTGACTATGTAATTTTGACAATTTGCTGTATTGGAAGATTCGAAAAATTACCAAAAAGGAAAAAGCGCTCAAATGTAAAATATCACCAAAAATAAATTAAATCGCTGAAATGCAAAAAATCTCAAAATGTCGAAAAAAACTAAAAAAAAAAATCGCCAAAGTGAAAAAAGCGCCAAAACAAAAAAATCGCTAGAACGAAAAATAAGCGATGAAATCGCTAAACCTAAAAAGTGCTAAAAAAGCGCAAAAACTAAAAAAAATCCAAAAAAAAAACTATACGAGTATAATACATATAAAATTCTTGTGTCACGGTATTTGTAATTGATCTCCTCCAAAACGGCTTGACTGATTTTTATGAAACTTTGTATTTATATTCGATAGGTCTGGGAATAGGATAATATTTATTTAAAATTAATGAAATTAAATTCCTTATTTAAGTGATTCGCAGTGTCTGTATTCATCATATTTTGCGTCATAGCGTCTAAATGTCACTTAGTCTGCCATTATACGTATTTCATTAATTTTGCCCTCAAGTATATTTTCTTTCTAATGGATTTTATATTATTTTATACGTTTTGTTGTCGTTTATTTCTATTTTTGTTTGTTTTGTTACTTGTTTTCATATTAAAATGTGCAGCTGAAACTACTTGCAACAATATTTGATAGTTGTCGAAAAAATGATATTGCTCACACATCTCAATGTGTGAAATGTGCATATTTTTGTATGAAAAAAAAAGAAAAGATATTAATAAATACAATTTTAACCACTTTTTAAGTATCATCAGACTCGTTTAGAAAATTCCAAAACTTGCAAAAATGACTGCGCAAAAATGGTAAAAAGGTGAAATGAAATGTTGTGGTACTAATTTAAAAAAAAATATTTTATTATTGTTTTTATTAATTCTCATTTGTATTTTTGTTTGTTGATTTTTACTTTGTTTGATTAAGAAAAATACAGCAAAGATCGAGGGAGCTTTTAATGTAAAGCGGACAAGAAAATAAAATTTTCTAACAAAATTTAGTAGACTAAAAATTTTGAAATAATTATTTAATTCATTATTATATATATTACCTACAGTTCGACAGGAATGTGTATAACAACGAAACAAAAAACCATACATGAAGCTTTATTTTTGCTTTGGGCACAAGATATAAAATAGTATGAAAACATTTTCTTTATTGTTGGTTAAGGAACATCTAAATGCATTTTGTTACTGCTTAAGAAATAAAAAAGCATAAACGAAATGCATATAGACGTTGCTTAACTAACAACAAACCAAATTTCTTCAGATTTAAAATAATATAGTTATTTTTTATTAAGAAACTATAGAATACTATTCGCGAAATAGGTATTGGCAAGCAGTTGAACAACATAGACATAAATGTAGATGCAAACATGCTTAATAAAACGTTCAATAATGCTCCTGTGATCCAAGCAAATCCGTTTTATAATTTTTACTCATCCGCCACAAATACAGATAATGATGTAAACGGCAATTATTTTCGATTTTCATGTATATCACAATTTGACGTCATGTCTACGTGCTCACTAATAAAATCAAACGCAGTGGGAACTGACAACTTACATCCTAAGTTTATGAGAGTACTTATGCCTCTAATTCTTCCATACGTCACTCACTTTTTAAACAATATTATTACGTCTTCTACGTTTCCTTCAAATTGGAAACATGCAAAAATTATTCCTTTACCCAAAGAAAATGGTGAATATAGACCAATAGCCATCTTATGCTTTCTTTCGAAAATACTGGAAAAAATTTTGTATGAGCAAATGATTTCATATATAAATATCAACAACATGCTTTCTGGTAAACAATCTGGTTTTGGAAACATGCAAAAATTATTCCTTTACCCAAAGAAATTGGTGAATATAGACCAATAGCCATCTTGTGCTTTCTTTCGAAAATACTGGAAAAAATTTTGTATAAGCAAATGATTTCATATATAAATATCAACAACATGCTTTCTGGTAAACAATCTGGTTTCCGCGAAAGTCATAGCTGCGTTACGGCTCTTGTTGAAGTAGGTAAACACATATGGCAGGGTTTGGAGAACGGTGACATAAATTTCTTGGTACTTCTTGACCACTCCAAGGCATTTGACACGGTAGACCATGCCACATTAATTAACAAACTAAAACAATTTTTCAGATTTTCAACTACATCAGTTAAACTTATTTCATCATACCTTTCAAATCGAACACAATCGGTTCTTGCAAACAATATTTGGTCAGACAAATTTACACTTAAAAGGGGAGTGCCTCAGGGCTCCATCTTAGGTCCACTTTTATTTTCAATATATGCAAATGACTTGCCAAAAATACTTTCAAAGTGTAATATCCATCTTTATGCAGATGACATACAACTTACTTTAAGTATCGCAGCTGAAGACATTGCCACAGGCATCGCACACTTAAATCATGAATTAAATCAAATTTATATCTGGGCTAATGCAAATGGGCTCTGTTTGAACCCTAAAAAATCTAAATGTATTGTTATCTGTAAAAAAAACTATAGATCCTTGTATTTCTGGGGATATCGTTTTAAATGGTGAGAAAATTGAAATAGTTAAGAGAGCAAAAAATTTAGGAATAGTTTTTAATAACCATTTGACTTGGACAGATCATGTAAACTCACTGGTTGGTCAATCATATTTTAAGTTACGAACTTTCTGGTCTACACAATACTTTACACCCATCAGAATTACAATATTGCTTGCCAAGACATATTTGGTTCCTTCGTTATTATATGGGTGTGAATTATTCGCAAACTGCGACTCTGTTAGTCGAAGAAAATTAAATGTTTTATTTAACAATATTATACGGTATGTGTATGGATTGACAAGATCTGATCATGTTTCGTCTGTTTCTAAAAACCTTTATGGAGTAAGCTTCGATAGCCTGTTAAAAATCCGCACTCTAGTTTTTCTGCATAAACTCCCAAATACATTTTTGAAAATATACGTTTTTGTCAATCGCCACGAAACCGAAACATTATAATACCTCGACATCAATACCTAGTCTCCGAATGGCAATTTTATGTGCATGCCGCTAGACTTTGGAATAATCTTCCACTATGTCAGCAATTGAACAGCAACGCTAATAGTTTCAAAAGATTTGTAGTTAATTCCTTTAAATAAAAAATGTGTAGGTAATTGTTTTATATTATATTATGTGCAATCTTTTAATATACATACATACATATATATTTATTTTTTAATTATATTTTTTATATATTATTATTAATTAACATCTAATTCGAATGTAATAATTGCAATTGCTTTTAATTTTTTATTTTTTTAACTAAATCCGTTTCTGTACTATAAATATAAGACTAACGCTTGTTGTACAGGAAATAAACCAATATACAATACAATATACAATACCATTTTCTATACCGTAGTTACAAATCAACTTTCTGCCATCAAAATTGTATATCATCAAATTTTGGTGAAACAAAACAGTGACCTTGTCCTCTTTTTTTCCTTGCTCAAATAAATTCACTACAAATATAAAAGATTTCATTCATCTTAAAAATTAAAAAAAAAAATTACTGTACAATATGTCGAATAATAAATTTCTTATATACAAATACATATTTGTAAATCTTCTTTATTCAAAAATGACGTTCATTTCTTTTATTCAGTAGCGTAAAAAAGAAATCCTTTTGTATAAAAACGAACCAAAAAAGGATTCTTGAAGGTAAAATGTTACGTTTTTGATTATTTAAAACAAATATTTAAATATTTCAAACAAAATAAATTTTGCTCGTAAAATAAGGTTTTCTTCTTTTGATTTAAAAAATAGTTTTTCATAGCTATGAAATTTAGACTGAGCTATTGCCAAAAAAAATTTCGGTGTATTTTCAATTGAAAACTGTAGATATTGATAAAGTTTTCTATAGCAAATTTTTAGGTATCGATAAATTTTTCTATAGAAAATTTTTAGATATCGATGAATTTTTCTATAGAAAATTTTTAGATATCGATGAATTTTTCTATAGAAAATTTTTAGATATCGATAAAATTTTCTATAGAAAATTTTTAGATATCGATAAAATTTTCTATAGAAAATTTTAAGATATCGATAAAATTTTCTATAGAAAATTTTTAGATATCGGTAAACTTTTCTATAGAAATTTTTTAGATATCGGTAAACTTTTCTATAGAAAATTTTCGATATTGATAAATCTTTCTATAGAAAATTTTTGATATTGATAAATTTTTCTATAGAAAACTTTTGGATGTCGATAAATTTTTCTATAAAAATTTGTGGATGTCGATAATTTTTTCAATAGAAAATTTTTGGATATCGATGAATTTTTCAATAGAAAATTTCTGATATCGATAAATTTTCCAATAGAAAGTTTTTGATATCGATAAATTTTTCAATAGAAAATTTTTGATATCGATAAATTTTTCAATAGAAAATTTTTGATTTCAATACATTTTTCAATAGAAAATTTTACGATATCGATAAATTCCTCTATATAAAATTTTTGGATATCGATAAATTTTTCTATTGCAAATTTTTAATATCGATAAATTTTTTATAGAAAATATTTGATAGCAATAAATTTTTCTACAGAAATTTTTTGATATCGACAAATTTTTCTATAGTAAATTTTCGATATCATTAAATTTTTGTACAATTAATTTTTGACATCGATACATTTTTGTACAGTAAATTTTAGATGTCGATAAATTTTTCTTAGCAAATTTTCGATAAAGATACGTACATTTTTCTATCGCAAATTTTCGATATCGATAAATTTTTCTGTAGCAAATTTTTGATATCAAGAGAAAAAATTTCTCTGTAACAAAGAACTTTTTTATAGAAATTTAAAAAGTTATTTTCCAATATAGCACAGAAAAAAGTTCAAAATTCAAAAAAAGACCAGTAATTTTTTTACAAAAAGGATTACATTTGTTATTTAATTATAAATGAATTCGTAATGAAAAATTAATTTGAAAGTAAACCTTTCTGGTGAATTTTTTAGAGTAGATTCATTTTATAAATTAAACTTAACTTAACAAAGTATTATGAGTATACTTCTACATCTTTGGACAATTTTATTGATACATAAATACATATATCAGCATTTGTATAAAATAAAATATACAAGTCTATCTGTCTGTGTTGTCAAAGGAGAGGGATTGCAAAATTTTCGGCTTTTCTAATTTTTAAATTAAATTTAGTTTCAGATTTTTGCTTCACCTTTTTTTTGTTTATTCAAATCGTATTAAGGCTTTTAGGTTAATAAACTTGTTTTGAAAAGCTCTTACAAATAGCAAAAATTTTTAAGACTAAAAAATAAATAAATATTTGAAACCCAAAGA
This sequence comes from Tachina grossa, assembly GCA_949987645.1. NCBI lineage: Eukaryota > Metazoa > Arthropoda > Insecta > Diptera > Tachinidae > Tachina > Tachina grossa. The sequence goes on along the minus strand of OX465274.1, from coordinate 157,421,125 downwards.
ATTGCCTTTAAGCCAATAACAAAAGCACTCGTAATGGTACAATATTGCCTGGAGTCACATCTGAATCCTGGTGTAATAAAATAAGTGAAACATATCGCTCTGTTGTTTTGAATTTAAATTCGTTTTTGTATTTTCACCCCAAAAGATTAGTACGTGTTTGTTTTCCTAAAAGGGATTTAAAATAATTCCCCTTCACAGTAAATAAATAAATAACTTCTTCGACTTAAGGATTTAATACAATTCATTGTCTGAAGTAGGAATTAAATAAATGTTAATAGCTTCTATAGATGTTAAAGCACAAAAGGTAAAAATGAATTCTATTGTTTTCGCTACAATGTCCGTTCGTCCGTCTGTCTGTCTGTTTATCATAGGCTATTTTCTCAAGAACAGTAAGAGCTACGGACTTGAAATTTTCACACAATATATAAAACTTTAGCCGCTGCAACAACAAATATATGACAGTTAAAAATTACAAAGATGTTCTAAAATGAGCAACGAAAAATGTTGAAACCCTAACGAAATACTCGTATACAGACTATATATAGATACTTGAGATTTTCAAAGTTAGTGTATTTTTATGCAGGCTACGCCAATTAACACTGAAAAGAAAATAAATAAAAATTAAAGGGTTTTCTATCAGTTAATGTATTATTGACAACTTGCCGTGTCTTGGAAACCGTAAGAGGCAAACTCTTGACATTTTCAAAAACGATAAAATCAGAAGGAAAAATCGCCAAAACTAAAAAAGCGCTTAAACGAAAAATATTACGAAAAATAAAATAAATCGCTAATCTACTAAAAAGAGTCGCCAAAAAAACTAGAAAAGTCGACAAAACTGAAAAAATCGCCAAACCGAAAAAGAGTCCAAAGTAAGAAAACAGCTAAATCTAAAAATAAGTATTTATTGTAAAAAAAAAAATCGTAAAAACTAAAAAAGCACCAAAAAAATTAAAAAAATTGCCAAAAACCGAAAAAATCGCCAGAACAAAAAAATTGTCAAAATTAAAAAATCTCCAAAATTAAAAAACGCTAAAACTAAAAATAAGTATTGTAAAAGAACAAAATATCTCCAAAACTAAATAAAACAAACAACAAAAGAAAAGGCGTAAAAAACCGAAAAAATCGCCAAAACTAAAAAACATCAAATTTAAAAAAGCGCCAATCCTTAAAAATCGCCAGAAACCAAAATAAAGTCGGCAAAAACCAAAAAATAAAAAAATCGCCAAAAACAAAAAAAAATCGTTGTCTTACTTAAGTATTGTAAAACAACAAAACAAATGTCTCAAAATGTAAATTTAAAAAAATAGCTAAAAACAAAAAAAAATCGCCAAACCCGTAGAAATCGTTAAACCAAAAAAGTGCCGAAACTAAAAAAATCGGTAAAACTAAAATAAGTATGTTAGACATTATTAGATTTTAATTGAACTATAGTGAATTTTTAATCAGAAGTAATTTTTAGTCAGGCTTAAGTTCAGTCAGTAATTTCAATTCTTTATTGAATGAAATATGTGAATTTCTAAAGAAGAGAAGAAAAATTAAAAAATTAATTAATGCACAGAAAAATATCGGTATTTCCGCCAGCTATAAAGTCTAAGCTTAATTTTTCTTCTCTTCTTTAGAAACTCAAATTAATTAATAAAAATATTTCATTCAATAAAGAATTGAAATTACTGAACTTAAGCCTGACTAAAAATTACTTCTGATTAAAAATTCACTATAGTTCAATTAAAATCTAATAATGTCTAACATACTTATTTTAGTTTTTTTATTGTAAAAAACAAAAAGAGAAATCGCAAAACTAAAAATATCGCCTAAATTAAAAAAAAACGCCAGTACAAAAAATCGTCTAAACAAAAAAAAAAAAAAAAAAAAAAAAAATCGGCAACAAGAAAAAAATATTCCCAAAAACCCAAGAAATCGTTAGAAAGACACCAGTACCGTAGGTAACCCTTCGTGTGCGAAATGAATTTATTTATTACCCGTGACACAAAGAAGGGTATTGTGTTTATCAGCCTATGCGTGTATGTATGTATGTATGCGTTTTCCTTTGCGGCACTATATAAACCGAAGGCGTGGACCGATTTGTCTTAATTTTGGGAGTTTCAATATAGCGGCGAACAGACGCCATATTGTAAATACGAAATAAGTAAAAAGTCGGAAAACTATATTAAAAAGGGGATCCATTCGACAGGTATTTTAAAACCACCTTTAGGTTTCTCTTATGATTTCTCATTTCGAAGGACCATTTAGGATAATTAACCGTTTTTTGATTTTTTTTAATAACTACTTGTTTTTTTATATTTGATTAAAATTACATTTAAACCGTCACCATGAAACTAGCGCGCATGAGAGACTGCCATTTTATTTGCGATTTTTACATAATATTTAGATTTAGATTTTAACAATCAATCCGCCGTGTGAAGTATGTGCGTGTACTGCTTTAACAATATGGGTCTGTTCGCGAAGGCTGCAACTACTTTGCATCATATGAGCAAAGCTTTTAATTAAACTTCAATACAAGTTTGCCGATAATATTTTTTAGTAGTAGCCATGTTTGTACCACGTATTTAAAATTTATTTATGCGTTATCTACTTCAGTGAAACCCTTTAGGACATTTAAATTTAAAATTGCAGCCCAGTGATTCATATACGAACATGCCATATCTTAGACCCTGCTCCCCAATCTCGATATAGACTTCTCGTTTTTATATGTCTTAATTGTTGTTTCATAATAAAACAAAGTTCATTAGAACGCTGTGCAGGACTTTAATTAATCTGGTCACTTCTCTTGGCACAGTGCAAATAAAAATGACTAACAAACATGCACACAAAATTGAAGCTATTCTCATAGCCCCTGAGTGGTGCCCCAATATCTTGCAGCATTAAGCCAAATATGTACATTTAAGAGGTTTAAGCATTTAACGGAATGGTAAGGGAAACATATGTACTCGTACACACAAACAGAGAGATAAAGTATATATCTCTTGTGTTGCACATAAAGAAGGCACAAAGCCAGACATTAAATAAAAAATGAGAAGTGTAAGAAAAATAAAAAGATGAAGCCATAGAAATGCATTTTATTTCTATAATACATCTTTTCTGTTCCCTTTTCTTTTAGGTATTTGTATTTACAAATAAACATACCCTGCAGAAAGTGCGAATAGTGAAATTGTGGTGATTTACTAGTGACGTTGTCAGTAGCACTAGTGACCAAGTGTACCCCAGCCACTGGTATCATCTATTGACATTTAACATTAGCTTGTCATTGAAAATCCACCACTAGACTATATCACTACTAACTTAGTAGTTCTTTCGGGACCACATGGAGACATTGGCACCAAAGATTCACTAGTAAATTTTAGGGGCTCTAGTCTACAATATCGATATATCCAATCTCGTTGTCAATAGTAAACTTATAGTGATTTTCTAGTGACATTGTCAATAGTGCTTCTGACCAGGTGTACCCCAGCCAATGCAAATGCCTATTGACAAATAACATAGGGTTGTTATTCAAAATCTATCAGTAGACTTTAGCACTGTTGAGAAGGTAGTTCTTTTACGACCATATGGAGATATTTGAACCGAAGATTAACTCGCAAATTTTAGTGACCCTCGTCTACATATGTGACAGCGCATAGAGAAAGGCACCTAAGGGTAAAAAAAGCAATTTTCACTTTTTTTTTTGATGTGGACAACATCTGAGCATAGAATGAGACCGATCCCATGCCCCAAAAGTGTTCCCTCCCAGAGATATGCGCGTTTTATGGTGTGATGGTACACCAAAGATACACGTATTTAAATCTTTAAAATGGCTCTCCTGAACAAAACCGGTTTTTACCCTTTCTATTTTGCGCGTCACATATATTTATTTAATATTATTGCACAACATAATAAAAAAGAAAAACAAACTATTGACGCGTTCATTGACAATATCACCAGAAATACACTAGAACTGTCGTCTCTAACGTATCTCTACTCGCGCATAAAAGGAAAGTTGTCGACATTTTAACTAGTTCAATTGTCGCTGGAGAAAGAGTATTGACATAGAGACATATGGTTCTAGGTTGACTACAGGGTACATACACACACGCACGTATATATATTTCTTCTTTTAATGCAAGGTATCTTTACAATTTGTCGTTATCGTTCAGAGGCATAAATACTGTTTATGTTTGTGTGAGTGAGTGTAAATTGTTGGTGCTTAAACGCTTGAATATGAGTGTGATGCCGCTAACTGTTAGAATGGTTAACAGTAATAGCCGTTGCCGGTGCTATGTACAGCCATCCATACACACACGCACATACACACATATGTACACACATACAAATGTTTACCACATGTATCTTGTTGGTCTTCCTGCTTAAATGAAAAACTACATCGATTTTGCGGTCACACAAATGTATTTTGCACGCAGCAATTATTAAGTTTTACTTTAACTTTTTGTTATATTATTTTTTTCTTTCCTTGCCTTTTGTATTTATCTTCCTCTTTTTTCTCTGTTGCCAAATAAACGTGAGTATTTTTAAATTTTTTTCAATGAATATGTGCCATTATTTAAAAAAAAATAATCTTTATTTTACAAAGAGAAAAAACTTTATATAAGCTGACTTGGCATTTTATTGCATACTGCACAATGGCAAGAAAAATTGCCGGAGAGATTTGTCAATATAAAGAGTCTTCTTAAATCGTATCTATTCTTAAATTTAATTAAATTCACTAAATTCATTATAGTGTGAGTTTGACTCGCACACGTACGGCGGTTGCTTATTTTTGGCGATATTTAAATTTTGGCGATTTTTTAGGCTTATTTCGATATTTTTTATTGACGCTAATTTTTAGGTTTGGCGTTATTTTGATTTTTAGTGATTTAGTGATTTTTTTTTCGGGTTTTGGCTACCTTTTTTTGTTTGTTTTTGAGTTTTAGCGATTTTTCTGTTTTTATGGCGATTTTTTAATTTCTAGGCGTTTTATTTACTTTATTGTTTTTTTTTTTTAATTTAAGTGATTTATTTTATTTTTGGTGATATTTTTCATTTAAGCGCTTTTTTCTATTTTAGCGATTATTTGTTTCAGCTCTTTTTTAATTTTAGGATTTTAAAGTTTTAGCGTTTTTAAAAATTTGCAAAATTTGCCTTTTACGGTCTGCCTAAGAATACTCTAGCTCTGAAAGTTTCACGTGTATATATATAATTTTCTGTAAATTACATTAGAATATCAAGATTTTTCGTTGCTGGTTTTAGAACACCTTTAATTTTTAATTGTCATATATTTGTAGCTGTTGCTGTGAAAATTTCAGGTCTGTAGGTCTTACTCGAGAAAACAGCCGGTGACAGACAGACAGACAGACAGACAGACAGACACACAGACGGACATTGTACCGAAAACATTAAGAGTGTTTTTCACCTTCGGTGTACGGAACCTTAAAAACAAAGTCATATCTACAATGTCACTCAGGTTGCATGTGATCGATTTTAAAACGATTATTGGGTTATCAAAAATTTGATAAGTTGAGAAATATATAGGGAGTTTTTTTTAGAGGTATAGAACTTTGAATTGAAATAAAACACAAGAAAATCGTTTTAATGTCCATCAATTTGGCTTTATTGGAAGGATAATTTTATGCCATTAATGTTTAAATATGATTTCGGGCATGTGGCCGCCGCGGCTGGCTCAAATAAAGCCAATTCTACAGGTCCAATTTTCAACCACTTTTTCGAGCATATGGGGCCGTATGTTGGCAATAACGCCACGAATGTTGGCTTCCAAGTCCCCTAACGTTTCTGGTTTGTTGGCGTAGACGAGCGACTTCACATATCCCCAAAGAAAATAATCCAATGGTGTCAAATCACACGATCTTGGTGGCCAATTGACAGGTCCATTCCGCGAAATTATGCGATGGACGATTATGTCGACCATAAAATGGACGGAGCTTGCGGTAAACTTCGCGAACTGAACCATTATTTTCGAAATAAATTTGCACGATTTGCAAGCGTTGTTCTTTTGTCAACCTGTTCATGATAAAATGGCAAACCAAACTAAATATTAATCACTTGACAGCTGACAAAATGGCCGCCAGTTAAAAAAGTGATGCCAACTTAAAGTTCTATACCTCAATAAAAAACACCCTTTACTTATTATTATTACAAAGCTCATTGTGCATTATTATAACGTTACGTATCGAAAGTGGAAAACGTTGAATAAGTGCAGTAAACACGTTGCATGCGATTCGTATATGTGTGTCTGTATGTGTGTGTGTGTGTGTCCTTGTGTGTTTGAATGCAAGTGTAAACGAAAACCATTTGGCTCTTTTTTTAAATGCGAGTTCTCTTCGTTGCAACATTTTGCTATTTTAATTTTTTTAATTTATTTTTTTTTTTTTTTGAGGAATCAAATAAATATTTTTTTAAATAAAACTAGCACTCATGCCAATACAACAGATAAGAATATGTTATTGTATTTGTTCCTTTGCCATTTGCGTGCACACAAACAAACGGTAACCAATGCAAACTTGGTCCCTACAGTTCCGGCGACTAACATCCATCAAATAGTTTTTGCCGCATTATTATTTACGTATATCTTCCATGATAAAAGTATGCAGAATAGATACCCTGACATCAAATATCTATGTTCGCGAGTCGGGCTAATGTCGATAACTTTCAATTTTTAAAAAGCGGCAAGTCAAAAAAATTAATACTTCTTCATATGTTTCAGTATCCTTTGAGTATCTTTTTGAGGAAAACTATAAAATTGTGTTTTTTTTTTTAATATTATACTAGATTAACCCGGTGGGCTTTACTTCCCTTGCTATTATAAAATAAAAAGTTTTTATATTGCTAAAAAAAAAATATATATGTATATTTTATTATAAATTAACTATTATAACAACGCACTAGGACTCTCTTCATATGCAAAAAGAGTTTTGAAAATTGGTCCACAAGTGGCGCAGTTATTTAATAATCGATTTTCAGGTCGGGCATTTTGCTCCTCAATTCAAAAAAAAAAAAAAAAAAAATTATTGAATTTTTTAATATGAAAAACGAATTTGGTAATTGGCCTATAAACGACGAAGTTATCACTTTTTAAAGGCGGGCAGTTAGTCCCCACCCTCCCTTTTCAAAATAAAAAAAAATTGGTTTTCCATTTGCAAAAAGAATTTTGAAAATTGGTCTACACACGATAAAGTAATTTGATAATCCGTTTTTTGACATATTTCGTTTGCACATTTCGCACCCACACCCCCGACCCCACCCTTTAAGATAAAACTAGCGAATTTGTTTCACATGCAAAAATAATTTTGGAAATTGGTCCACAAATGACGAAATTATTTTATAATCAATTATTGCTAGCCTCTCAGCTCAGAGGTCGTAGGTTCGATTCCCGCCACAGACCCTGGGTGTTTTTCGCAGATAAGCTAATCGCGATTAAAAAAAAAGTTTCAAAAAGATCAATCCAGAGTTCTGGCCTCTTATAAGCTACCAACACACAAACACACATTTTTGAATAGTAAAAAATTGTACAATTCCGGAATATACTCAAAGAACATTGAAAAAATGAAAAAATTATGCAAAAAGCATTCATTCGTTCTTGTTCATGTCTTGACTGGACTATGCACAGGCATTTGATTGATGTGTTTGGGTAATCTCATCCCACGATGCAGAGAAGAACTACAATAGTTTTGAAGTGATATCTAATACTGTTCGCTAAAAGCAGGACTATATTAAAAACAACAGCCTCACATAATCGTCGAATGGTCAAATCATCCTGTGTGAAACTGACAATTGAAACCCTGCTGAACATAATTTTTTTTTACGTGCCTGTATTGTTATAAAGGACTTAACATTTGCAATTTGTCACGCTTAAAATTGAATTTACAATTTATATTTAAACTTTCCTCAATTCTTTTTTTCATACACATAAAGGTTTTTTTTTTGATTGTTTTTGTAACAGTGACAGTAATTAATGTTGTAACGCAATTTGTAAAAAGAATTGCAGCCAAATAATTTGTTCATTTATTTTAACCGCCAAAAAAAAACTGTAAAGCAAACTAAATTATGCTTAAATTATTGTTTGCTTCATTAAGCGAGATTGAGATTGGAGGATTTTTTTGTATACTAAAATTAATATTTAGTTTAAAATAATTACAATTACAAAGTGTTTTATAAATCAGCAACCCAAAACAACAAGCTTCCTCTTACATTTCCTATGGGATAAATATTTCGTAATCGTTTAAAGGGGAGTTCGTATGCAGCTTCACAAATAGCAAAATCCACTCAAACTCAAGATTGCCCATTTTTCTGCTTAAAAAACTCCCATGTGGGAATTTAATCTTTTCCGTTTTTTAATTGACTCGACAAGGGAATTTCTAAAAATAAAAATGGTTTGGATGGTTTTTGCTGTTGTTGTTCATATTTAATTTTTGATGTAAGCCGACTTATCTAGTAAAATTTTATAGCCAATATTTTTTTAGAACATTTCAAACCCGCTCTTACCCTTTTAAGCGGTGTTTTTTACGATTTTTTAATATAAGGTCATAAATAAGCGTTATGTGGGGGTTTTAGAGGTTTAATATGTTCCACAAAAATATTTGTCTCAATATTTTCTAAAAACTTGCTGAAGATACGCTGCACCTCAGATGTGCAAAAAAAAAACGCTTACAGTCCAATTCTAAATAATTATTAGCCGGGAAATAATTCCCAAGGAATTAATTCTTTTTCCATGAATAAAATCCTGCTATTTTAAATAGATGACAATGGAAATAAAAAGTGAGAGACAATTTCTGCTGAATTTTTACAATGATTTTTTTTTTTTTTTAATGGCGGAAAAATGAGAGGGGGCAAAACTGCAGAGGAATGGTTATTCAGAATAGTTGGGCTGATATATGCTGCATGAATAGTCCAAAGTAGAAGAACTTTAATCAATGTTAAAATAAAATTTAGGGCACAAATTACGGCATTTGATGTCGAAAAAATCTTCACACAATTTTAACTGCATTTGTATGGACATCGATATCGATATCCAGATCTGTACCTAGATTCAGTAACTTTTATTACGATAATCGTATCGCTATAATAATTATAACGAAATTTTATCGACTGCTATTCAGTTACATATTTTAACGATATTCGCTGTCGGCTCAAATTCATTTAGTTTTTTCTGAATTCTTCTTTGTGCTTTTCGTTTATTTTGAATTTTTTTTTTTTTTTTTTTGGCAGGGATGCGACATGATTTACAACTAAATGGCGAGTAAAATACTTTGTACACTATCGTAAAAAATAAATTACAGAATCACATGATCGTTACAGCAAACGAATAAAGATATCGATATCGTATTACGATTTTCGGGTCACAAAAAGTTATTGAGTCTAGGTACTGGGAGGGTCTAATCGTCACTTTCGATAACGAGCAGATTATATCACTTTTTTCAGTTTGAGATTATGTCATTCGATATCGAACCATATTATTACATTGTTCGATAGCTTATGCCATAATCTTAAACTGAAAAACTTCCTAAAATCAGCTCGTTATCGAGAGCGACGATTAGACCCCTGTAACCGAACTCAGTAACTTGTATTACGATAATCATATCGTTATAATAAATATAACGAAAACTTATCGACTTTGCTAGCAAAAACTCAAATTCATTTAGGTTTTTCTTATAATTCTTCTTCGTGTTTGTACCTGTACACTATCGAAATAAAAATTAATTACATCTGTGTCTTACTCACTATTTAATGTCAAAAGAATTAAAGAAAAACCAAATGAATTTGAGCATGCGATTTTACTATTTTTACTTCAAACGACTGCGAATATCGTTAAAATATGTTACTGAATAGCCGATAAGTCGATAAATTTTCCTTATATTTATTAAATGATACGATTATCCTAATAAAAGTTACTGAATACAGGTTCTGATCTTTCGATATTTTTTGGTGTCCTCTACCAGAATAAATTTACCAAACATTGAATTTTTTTTCGTGCTGTACTCTGTGTAATGTGATTGTCAAATATTATACATAATTAAGAATTAAAGCAAAAAATAAGAATACACCTTTTATTACTAATTTGTTTGCTCACTGCAAGTAGTTATCTGTTATATTTATTTTTTTGATTCGTTTTTGTAATTAAGTTTTATTTGGGTTAACAGCATTTTAATGGTTTTAGCCTTTTGCAGGAGCAGCTAGAAACACACATACACACTTAAGCAAGCAAATGCACACGCATGCCTATAAAAGTAAATAATTTATTTATTTATTTGTTACGAAAATATTAAAATAATTACAACTTTTAATGTGAGTGTGCTCTTAAACAGTGGAAGCGAAAAAGTAACAAATGGCGATAAATGAACTAATATTACTAATTTTATATTAGAGGTGTGCAAATGTCGTGATTTTATCGTGTCACGCGTGAATCACGTGTGACTCATGCATGATCGTGATCAAATTTATAATTAATCACGCGTGAGTGCGTGAGCGTGACTTAAAAATAAATTACTCGTGCGTGATAGTGCGTGAGCTATTTTTAATAATCACGCACGAATTCTCACGCTCTCACGAGACATCATTTTGAGTAGGTGAGTATCAATATACTATACCATTTTGGGCATGCAACGATCGAAGACCATTTGCACAAGATTGTATTGGCTATTGTTATATTTTTTTCAGGCGTAGTAAACTGCCTCATATGAAATTCAAATATAACAATGTAGAAAAATAAAATTATTTTAATATATTTTTTTAGGGTACACAAATATATTTTCCCTAAATTTTGACTCTTTTCAGAAAAACTATGCGTACATCCGCATTTATGAAAAGGCACTCTTAAATTTTAGTTAAAAACGTTTCAAACTATCTACATAATAAAATTTTATAGTTGAAACTTTCAAAATCTACCGTCACAAGTTTTTATAACCGCTTAAACACAAAAAATATTTTTAAAATTTACTATTTTAGGACATTGCTGAATGTAGGGTACATGTCAAAAATATAAAATATTGGTTCTAAGCACATTCTTAATGCATTGTCTTTAGCGCTATGTAATTAAAAAACTAAAAATGTATTAAACAAAGTTTTTAACAGAACTGAAAATAATAAGGATACTTAAAAAAATACATGCCTTTTTCAGGGAAATTTTAAAATCTGGACTTTTTAGCGTTTTCCCGATTTCACGAATAGATATGTTAATAAATATTTTTCCTATTTTTATTTAAAATTTTGACAAAAATTTAATGCTGTCTTTTAACTCAAAATCTAACAATGAACTAAAAAGTAATAGGCGGAATACTAAAAAAGGTCAAGGCAAAAAAATTTTTTTGTCTTAAGTAAAATATCTTATGAGAGATACGGAAACATATCTTGGGAAATTATTTCTTAAGAATTTCAAGTTTCTGTCAAAATGCTCTATCCGGTAAAAATCGGATAGTTTAAAAAAAAAAGTTACAAGCTTCAGAAGATTTTTTAATTACCAGGTAGGCAACTTTGGTCCACTGTAACTCATGTCCAGCTCAAGCCAGAAGGCTGTCATGACACGTGTTAAAAAAGCCTAAGTGCTCCTCTGTAGATGTTAGGAGTTTCATATAAATCCAGTCAGTAGTTTAGAAGTTCCAGATTTATTGTCATTTGCTTTGTAAAAGTCCCCACTGTGCAATGTAAATTTTACATATCGTTAGCTAAAATGCAAAAAGGCGTAACTAGCAAAAAATTCAAAAATCGATTTTTTTGGCTGATTATTAGGACGCCAATAAACTACATGCCTTGGCAAAATTTTACACTTCGACGGTACAAAATTACGCTTTTATTAACAAAAAATAACCAGACTTAACTGCAAGTTTGTTTAGTTTATTTTTAGTTTTTTGCTTCTCCTGTAAAATTATATTTTTGTTAGTTACGCCTTTTTGCATTTTAGCTAAAGTTATACACGTGCATATATATGTGCATACATATGTATGTGTAAAAACCTATTTTTCAATCCAAAAAAAAGATACAAATTGGATTACATACTTTTTCGTGAGCTTGCGTGATCGTGATAAGTTGTAAACCACTCGTGTGCGATTAAGAATATTTTGTTCGTGAGCATGCGTGATCGTGAAAATTTTCAACATCATTCGTGCGTGAGTAAAATATTTTTCTGCGTGAGCGTGCGTGTCGTGAGTCAAAAAACGCTCACGTGCAAATCTCTTTTTTATATGGCTTTAAAACAAACTGCATTTTATTAATATTTCTAACGCCAAAGCTAAGAACTTTAACATAAACAGCAAAAAGCAGCCAAACTCAAGATTGCCCTTGTGGGAAGTAAATATTTTTCGTTTTTCCCTTGTCTCCCAAATGAATTTGTAAGAATAAAAATGTAAAATCTCGAGTTTTCTTAACTGAAAAAACCTTATAAATTTTCACTCTCTGATAAATATGAAACTGCATCTTACAAAATTCATTTAGATCAAACATGAAACCTGGAGGATGCCAGCCACAAGCTTGACTTGTCTGGAGAATTTGTCTGCAATAGAGTATACATAAATTTTGCTTCAAACGCCATTTGATATTGATCTACGATTTTCCGTTTATGGATTTTTTAGGGCAGTAAAATTGATCTAGTTTTGTCTCACTTCCGGTAAAAATTTTCTTATTCCGCTGTCTAGTTGCTTTAATAGATTTTTTTTTTAGCAGGCACGTGATATCAGTGTTAAACGAGAACTCAACATAAAACGAAGTTATTTAGCTGCAGTAGCTATTACCCTGAATACAAAACCAAAGGTCCTGGGTTCGAGCCCGGTCTCCGATCGTCAGTCATTAAATAAACAACACCATGCACTTTTCTGTTTTACATTAGTGCCCCTTTATATCAGTTGTTGTAGGAAAGTTCAAGTGATAAAGGTGTAGACACTGCTCACTGAACTACACCGGCTTCAGCGGATAATAATCCTAACGTAACATAGAGCGCCCTCCTTCGTCAGTATTGTGTAATAGAATCATCAGCGAAGTAAAATAACCAATAAAATGGCTACTAAACTCAGCTTTGAAAATTTAATACGCTTCATTGACGCCAGAGGCGCTCCAACACTGCCTTATTAAAAAAAAACGTGCAAAAAACAGAGTTGCAAAAGTATGAAGCATTCCTCTATCTCTTCTTTCACCACCCGTCTTCTCTATCACCATATCTTTCCTAAAGAAGATAACACCTAGTAACAGTAGTAGGCATTCATTGCCTTAGCTTACTTCTCTTTTATGAAATAAAAATAAAAACATAAAAATGGTCATTATATTTTGGGATTCGTCCATGTTATGGGTTTCAAATTAAAGCTATTCCTAAAAAGAAAACTCGAAATTAAACGGAATTATAAATGAATTTCAAAGCATTTGTGTGAATCACCATAATATCGGTATGAAATGAAAGGAACTTTTACGCAGATACTCGTATTTTATTTTCAAGTGAAAGTGTTTTTTAAATAAAAATTCTCAACAAACTTAAAGCTCTCAAACAGCAAATGTCTAAAAGTAAAAAAAATTCACTTTTATTTGTTATTACGAGTAATTTTATTACAACTTTTTATTTTTAACATACTACGGAACACAGTGTGATATAGTCGACTTTGAATTCACATAGAAGTGCAGCAACTGATATTATATAAATTTAAAATTTACGGAACACAGTGTGATATAGTCGACTTTGAATTCACATAGAAGTGCAGCAACTGATATTATATAAATTTAAAAAAGTTTTTTTTTTTTGATAAGACAACAATTACTTTGAATAAGTTTTTTAAATTACGAGTACATACATATATTGTTTCGAACTCACACGTAAATATATTATCGTTTATATCATCTGTCTTTTATAACTTTAAATATTTTTTTCCTATTTAATGTTTCATTACTCGTACTACGTACAGATGTATATAGATAACGTTTCCAGTATATACTATAACCAGCCTTTTAAAATAGGACATTTATCCTTTTATATGTGTCTGTATGTGTAATGATTTGTTAAATTATTCATTTTAACTCAGTTCAGCTCGTTTAAGCCAAAAACAAAAATAACATTAATTACAATCGTAGTTTTTCATGATCATTATTAAACAATTTATCTGCTTTTTTATTTTTATTCATTTGCAATAAATGGATTAATTGCAGATGCATTCGTTTCGTGTGTTCGTGCAATATTATAAACATTTAACTGGTACAGTTTAAAATTTTTAACAAAAAATATATAATAACTACATGTGTAGTTGTTAAAAACAGAAAACAAATTTTTTTTACGTCTACCATTCATTTCATGCACCCAAATTTTCTTATATGCAAATAAATTTATTTAATTATGAAAGATTAATTTGCTTTCGATACATTAATTCAAATGTAGTCATAATATAATACACTTATTTATGTGTGCAAACTATAAATTATAAAGTATAAAGTATAAAGTATAAAGTATAAAGTATAAAGTATAAAGTATAAAGTATAAAGTATAAAGTATAAAGTATAAAGTATAAAGTATAAAGTATAAAGTATAAAGTATAAAGTATAAAGTATAAAGTATAAAGTATAAAGTATAAAGTATAAAGTATAAAGTATAAAGTATAAAGTATAAAGTATAAAGTATAAAGTATAAAGTATAAAGTATAAAGTATAAAGTATAAAGTATAAAGTATAAAGTATAAAGTATAAAGTATAAAGTATAAAGTATAAAGTATAAAGTATAAAGTATAAAGTATAAAGTATAAAGTATAAAGTATAAAGTATAAAGTATAAAGTATAAAGTATAAAGTATAAAGTATAAAGTATAAAGTATAAAGTATAAAGTATAAAGTATAAAGTATAAAGTATAAAGTATAAAGTATAAAGTATAAAGTATAAAGTATAAAGTATAAAGTATAAAGTATAAAGTATAAAGTATAAAGTATAAAGTATAAAGTATAAAGTATAAAGTATAAAGTATAAAGTATAAAGTATAAAGTATAAAGTATAAAGTATAAAGTATAAAGTATAAAGTATAAAGTATAAAGTATAAAGTATAAAGTATAAAGTATAAAGTATAAAGTATAAAGTATAAAGTATAAAGTATAAAGTATAAAGTATAAAGTATAAAGTATAAAGTATAAAGTATAAAGTATAAAGTATAAAGTATAAAGTATAAAGTATAAAGTATAAAGTATAAAGTATAAAGTATAAAGTATAAAGTATAAAGTATAAAGTATAAAGTATAAAGGTATACAATATACATAAATGTAGTAAAAATAAAATTTCAAAGAAATAAAAATAGCATCTCAAATCTATAACAATATTAAAGCTTTATTTGTGCATTAAGGTTGTGCTAAAAAAGTCTGAGATTATAATTTCGTTGGCAATTAAATATAAATAATACAAATCTTTGTTAAAGAGCTTACTGCACTTTTTTCCAGTCTATTTGATATGAAAGCACGCTAAAAGCGAATTTAGTCTATAACAAATAATGCAAACAAAGAGATTCTAAAGATACGTATTTATGAAATTAGTTGCATATTAAGGCAACATTATTCTACTTTTGTTCTATACAGCTTTCGTTCTTTCTTTGTCTGAGCATGCCAGAGTGTGTCGCTGTTTTTTCTTTTTGCTAACAAAACAAAACATGCAATTATGTGACATGCCACAACAACACCTTGAGGGTAACCAACCAGCTGCACTAATACAAACCAAACGTAAGCAAAATGAAAAACAAAACCAGAAAATAACAACTAAAATATTATAATAAAATATTATAATCATGAAAATTGAGGGAAAAATATGACAAACAAAACACAAAGTATTTCTTGAAAAAAGGTGTCACAATAAAAATTATTCATCACTACAACAAAAATAATAAACTAATCAGCTCTGAGTCTGGACTATAAAAAAATATGCGCGTATCGGAGGTTGGAATTTATTGATGAAGCAAAAATGGTTTCAACTATAATTTTCTCTATATACACGCAAAGAAAAAATAATCAAACAGCAACATCCTATGATTGAATTATATGGTTGCAGTCAAATCATATTGTTGTTAATAGAAAAAAAAACTTTAAAAATATTATTATCTGAGTTAATTATAATAAATATTATCTGAGTTAATTATAATATTATCTGAGTTAATTATATTATAATCTTAGTATTGTAAATATGACAACACTATTGTTAGATGTGACTAAAATATAATTGAGACTCACCATACCATGTTCTAATATTATATTAATATTGTTAAATACGACCACAGTATTATTTAATATAATAATACTATTTTATTTTTTAATCATATATTTATTGTAGAAACAGCTGTGCGCTTAAATTCGAAATAAAAACAAATTAGTATTGTTGAAATAAATTGTATATATAGAAATGTCGGTATAAAAAGATACACAAATGCTTATATATTTTAATTGATCTACAATTTTGTTTATACTTTATTTATTTATTCATTTATTTAACACTACCGATAGCTTACAAATGAAATACTGAACTGACAGATGTTTCTGAAAAAGATTTTTTTTAAACTTAGCATAGTATGGTTTTGGAAAACATTATATTGTTCTTTACATCATATTATTTTTAAATAATAATACAAATTATGTTGTAGTCATAAATTTTTAACAAAACTATATTTTTAAACTTTAACCGTATCACACTTTTATATGGATGTGATAATGTAATTATTTAATTCAAACATTACTCTGTTTATCGTAACGAAATAAATGTTTAAAATAACAATAACTAGTTTTAGACGACCACACATTTGTTTCAGAGAACATAATATTGTTTTCTCAAGCATTCTACAACCATATCTTTTCTTTGCATGTATGCACAATATACTCGTACATATATATTTTTGCTAAAATATAAATCGCAGAAGTTCCCCGAACACTACCACGGCAACACCGAAAACGTGAAAATACCATAGAGGCAAAATTTGATTCTCAGACAGAAATTCACTTTCCTTTCTCATCAATTATTTCAAAGCTCTGCCAGAGTTCCATCAATTATTTAAAAAACTAACTGTACTTTTGATTCCATAAACAAACATTGTTATGTTTGTTTGTATGTATGTATGTATATAGACAGTGGGCTTGTGTGTATATACACAAAAAAAAACATTTTTCTTCAATTGAAAATAAAGTTACAAATAATCAATTAAGAAACTAATTTAAGTAATTAATTTTTTGTTCAAAAATTTAATTTAATTAAAGTCTGATTAAAAATTTAGAAAAAAAAAATTGAGAAATTGACTGGAACAATAAATTTTTTATTTAAAAACCTAATTGATTAAAACTCTAATTAAAAATTTAATTGAGCCAGTTAAACCTCTACACACAAATTTAATTAATTGAAAAGTTTAATTGACTAAATTATATTTTTAATTGATCTTTGGACTGCTTTCTTTTTCAATTTAAGGTGTTGATAGGAAAAATATTTGGATACTATTGGTCATCAACAATTTTTTTTCTCTAATTAACATTTTTAATTAAAAAAAAAACAAATTATCAAAAAATTAATTGAAACTTTTAATCCCCCTTATTATGATTGGTGATTGTGCGGCGAAAGTCAGGCGTTTTGTACTAGATTAAAAAAAAATGTGTTTTGTTTTCTTTAATCAATTACAAATAGTCGAATTTGAAGTCAGAAAATGCAAACCACGATAAGGGGGAATTTTTTGTTTAAAAATTTAATTGACTAAATGACTGTTTAAAAATTTTAAACTTCTGCTTAAAAATTTAATTAATTAAAAAGTCCAACTCACACAACAAATTTTTCCCCAATTGACATTTTTAATTATGAAAAAAAAAATACAAATAATCAATTAAGAAACTAATTGTAACAATAAATTTTTTGTTTAAAAATTTAATTGATTAATTGATTAAATTTAATTCTTTTTGCTTAAAAATAACTGACTCAATTATATTTTTGCTTGATTTTTATATTTTTTTTTTTCAATTAGAGAAAATCTTGCAGACTCTATTGGACATACAAAATATGTCTTGTGAAACTCTGGCAGAAAGGTGAATTTCTGTTTGAGAAACAGCGTTGCCGTTGTGATACTTTGAAGTAGAAATGTTGTGTGTAAATGGATTTTTTTTAATTACATGATATCAATCAAAAAGGAAGATATTGAATTTGTTGTAGAGTACGCCTTTTTTGTATATACACCCTCGTATTTATTACTTTTCTCTATTATACACACACACATATATTTTAAAATATTTTCCATTTTATCTTATTTAATTTTCCTTATATATTTTTTCATTCCTTTGTTTGTGTCTTCTTAGTGAAGAATTTATGTCATCACTCATTCATCTGTCATTATTTACCAGTTGTTGTTGTTTTTGTTGATGCATTATAATGAAATTGTTTCTGTCATGTCATCAGCAACTCTTATGTGATGGGCGTAGTATGTTGGCAGTTTTTTTGATTCGTATATACTGTGTAATTTTTTCGTCATATATGTATTTTGCATTATTGCCTTTTTGCTGATGATTTCAGCATTTATGTGTTTGCACTTATTAATGTCTATAACTAAATGGTTGGATGGCTCGGTGACTGTCAAATATAGCACAATGTCTGTATGTATTTAGATACATATCGTATTGTAATTTGAAAATTATGGTGTTCGAGCTTGTGTACTATATAAACACGAATATGATTATTAAAGTAAACACAAGCGTAAACATGACTTTTAAATTAATTCGGCTGATTCCTATTGTTAAGTTTTTTTTCCAATGAATGTAGCAAAAAAAAAAAAAAATGATCATAATCGAATTATCTTTATGATTTGTTTTGGCATGTATGCATAACAAATTTTACCTGCAGTGCGTATGAGTAATAAATAAATATTTTGTTTGAATTTTATTAATCATACGACTGAGTGGATGGCAGTGAAAACTACGATTTTTTTTATTGATTTAATTCGAAAATTTGACAACAATTACGTAAAGGGGCCCATACACTACAACAGCATGCATGCGCAATCAAGTGCTTGTGCCAGCGGTTTGGTCGTGTATGGGCATTTTGTGCGATTGTACGGTTTGCTGTAGCGATGTCAAGTAGAGTTTGATATTTTGCTGATGGTACGTACCAGCGCGCTGGTGTGGTATATGGTGAAATTAGCTCAGTTGAGCAAAGTTGTCATGGAGCAAACATGCATTTAAGTAATATAATTTGTTGAATTTAATTTGTTTCAATGGTAAACAGAATTTAAGAACTTTAGTTATACATAGCTGCTAATTTTAACAACATACCAATAATAATTGCAACAAAATATGTGTCACTATTCATAACCACCCTTCCAGAAATTTTGTAAGAAATGAATGTTGTACCAGCTTGCTGGTATATTGTGTGGTTCGAGCATGAATGCTCAATCGCTTGATTGTGCGTGCATGCTGTTGTAGTGTATGGGCCGCTTAAAGCAAATAAAAATGTCGTATGTGCATACACACATTTGCTTATGTTTAATAGAAATAAATGTGGCTTAGTTTTCAAATGCATAAATAATTTTAGCAAACTATGTAAAAGCTTGGTAAATTTTAAGCATTTTGTTTTTCTTAGACATTTTATTTCCAACTAAAAATTGTATACATACTAAATGAAAACTTTCTTATTTTTTTTGCAGGTAAATTTTAAAGAAACGTTCCTATTCTGAAATACTAATTTTGGTAAGATACTCCTTGAGTAAACATATTCTATTTCAAGTGATATATTTTTAACTGAACAAGTCAAATATTCATTGTATATATATTTTATTTATAAGGGCCATAAATAAAATTGCAAGTTTTAGCAATTTTTAGTTAACACAGTGTAACACAAAGCAAAATTATGGGGTTCGTACAGTGGATTTTGGTAGAGGAGATTACAAAATATATGTATGTGTATGTCGGCGGAACAGAATTTTTCATTTTAAGGGCTTAAAGTTACCCACCTTTGGCTTCTTCGTGTAGCATATCGTTATATGGCAGTATGTAATCTTTACATTTGAGGTGCAGGTTATGTGCAGCAACTTTGTAGAACATATTAAGGCAAATATATTTGTGGAACATTTTAACTCTCCAACTCTCGCTTTGTGCTAATAAATCGTAAAAAACAGCCCTTAAAAGTAAAAGGGGAAATTTTGCCCACAAAATTTTACTAAACATGGCAGAACGCATCAAAGCTCAAAACTTTTTAATACAAACAGCAAAAACCAGCCTCAACTCAAATCGAATAATTGGAAGTAGATATTTTAAAGACTCTCAGTGTAGGTTTTCGTATTTAGAAATTCGAATACACTCTAAAAGAAGTTTTAAACATTTGTTTTCCCATCTGAAACTTTCAAAAGGCGTTGATAGATTAAAATTAAAGTTAGTTTTCTTAAGCACAATTCAAGAAATTTTGAATCGACTAATAATACGATTAATCTCACTGTTTTAACCTAGTTTCGTAAGATTTGGATAAGTAAAAGTTTTTGAAAAATAATGCTTCTATTTGAATGGGAGTGGCACTGCCCGTTTTTCTTATCATGATATTGTGTTTATAGCTGAGCTTAATGGGTGTGTGCCAAGTTTCATAAAATTCGCTTAAGTAGAAATAGTTTTAAATGACTAATTTCTTTGAATGGGCGTGGCACTGCCCCACTTTTATAGTCTTTAAATTGACCTGTTAGCAGTTGGCGAGAATTTCTACAATCGCTAAAGAACTTTGCTCTAAAATAGTTTTGGCCACAGAAAGTCCTCGCCTGAACCATAGTGCACGGGTATGAGGCAGAAGTTTAACTAGGAAAGTTTTAACAGCAACAAGTTTAATATACGCTATTGCAGCTGGAATTACCGCAGCTGTTAGCACCAGACGTGTCCTCCAATAGTTCCCTTTTAAAAGATTTGCAGTTTACTTATTTGAATTACAGGGACTTTAATATGAGTCCTGTCTTATTATATTTTCCCCACTTTTTAACCGAGCATGGAGCGGAAACCACTTAGTCTCTTTTAATATTTTTTACTTTATTCCAGTACATATATATTTTTAATTTTTTTTATCATAAATTAATTCTATAAATTTTTTTTTTACAGAATGAATGTCTGGCATATTTTGTTAATAAATCTAATATGAATTTTAAATTTTATTAAACTATTTTTTTTTTCTTGTTGCAATATAAAAAATCTCTAGAAAAATATTATAAATTATAAGAGTGAATTTATTCTTCCATGTGCATGATTATTTAGCAAACAGATTTATTTTATAATCTCGTCCTTAGCAGAGGAATAATCAAAAAACTAATGTATGAAATAGTGCAGAGTCATATAAAATCACATGAACTAAAAACTTAACAAATTTACGAGTATGTTTGAAGAACAACTTGCAAATGTAAGAAAATAATGATTTCCATGAGCTGATATATTAGAAATAGGGTACACCCAGAAAAAAGATTGGTTGGAAATCGGTTAGTCCAATAAAATATCATTTGCATTAACTATATTTCAGTTCACGCTATCAATTTTCTGTTAATCCAAAAAACAATCCATGTTCATTGCCATAAGGGCATAATTGTAACAAAGATATGATTGTGAAAATACTTAAATTGATTGCATCAACCGAGCGTATGCTTTTGTCATGACTAATTAACTGATTGGTTAACCCAACCGAATAAAATATTACGAATTGGATTTTACTACCAACTTTTGGTATTAGCAACTAAAAAATTATCGTTCTGTATTAAAATTAAAACAAAAACTTTCAATCAGTTGCTGCAACTAACTAGAGGTTGAGTTTACTATCATAGTTTATAGCAGCAAATTAAAAAATTAACTTTTGTGACTTTCAAAGATATTATGATTTGTGAATTCTCAAATGGTTTTTGAAAGTCTGTGCATAAGATAACAGGTTTGTGGCTTTTCAAAACGTGTAGTTGAAGAAATTTATATAGACATGCTTCACCATTAGGAAATAAATTTCAATTAAAATAAACTTATGAAAATATGTCAAATAATAAATTTCTTAAATTGTGTATTTTTATTTGCGTTTATTTTTTATTTTTATTTCAGCGAGGCACGCCAATTTTTCTTTTACAGGTACCAATTATGATAATGTTTTAATTATATTAACCAAATTTTCGGTAGCAAGAATAACATTTATTTCAAATTCCATACTGTCAACCAATTTTTTCTGTTGCTGCAACTATTGGGTTGAGGGTTATAATTAAAATATAGTGGTAGCACAAGAAAATTTCAGTGGCTATAGCAGAATTCTATGATAGTTGCTGCAACCGCCAAAATTCAATTGGCAACAAATTCGGTTGTCACAACGAATCTGTTTTCTCTGTGTATAGGATGTGCTGGCTGGCATTTCACAGAACAAATGACGGTAGAATAAATTCGCACAATTAAAAAAAAAACGAAGGAGATTAAATTCCCTTAAGGAAATTTGTAAGGGCTAAAATGGGCAATATGGAGTTTCGCTATCGATCAATGTAATAATATGGTACGATATCGAATGCCATGATCTCAAATTGAAAAAATGTAATCGAATTAGCTCGTTATCGAAAGCGACGATTAGACCCCTGAATATGATTCACAAAAATATTTGCCGTAATACGAGTATTTTCCACAAAGTTGCTGAACATGCACTATACCTCAGATGCAAATCACATCTAGTTTCATGTGCCGATATGCTGCATGAACAAGCAAAAGTGGGAAAATTTTAAACCCCATAATATATATCATCTTTCAATACGCCGACACGCTTATATTTTTTTAATCTTCTCTACCAGAATCCATTGTCAGAATCCCTTAATTTTTTCGTGCTACGCCGTGTAATTTTTAAATAAAATAAATTCATTAGAGTGCGACTTTGATTCTTACACGTCGCCCGAAATCCAAAAGGCCGCAAGTACACTTTTTGCTTTTTTTTACAGAAGAAGCAAAAAGCCTTATTAATTTAGTATTATTATTATTATTTGTTAGCTGCCAAATTGAATAAGGATTAAAATCGGTATTTGTGAATATATGTGAGTAAAATTTTAAGGAAAGATGTATTTTGGTTATCAAAAATTCTATTTTTAATTTTTTGGATGTTACAACCTTTTAAATTTTGGACGACGATGTGTATTACTATACAAAGTTTAGCTTATAGAATCGAATTGCTTGCTTGATGTAGATAGACATTTAAAAAAAATAAATACCCGCTAAACTTTTTTTCGGTTTTTGGCGATTTTTTTTAGTTTGGTGCTTTTTCTTAGTTTTGGCGTTTTTTAGTTTTTGAGATCGTTTTCGGTTTTTTTTGGGGATTTTTTGTGTTTTTTTAATTTTTTCGATTTCTATCGATTTATTTAAAGTTCAGGATTTTTTTTATTTTTAATATTGGCGCTTTTTTTGTTTTGGCGATTTTTTCGGTTTTTGTGGTTTTCGTTGCTTTTTACCCGTTTTTGGACGCTCTTTTTACTTTTATTTAATTTTTTTTCATTTAAGCAATTTATTTAATTTTTGGTGATATTTTTCATCTAAGCGTTTTTTTTATTTTGACGATTTTTCATTTTTTTTTTAATTTTGGATTTTTTTTTAGTTTTAGGGTTTTTAGAGTTTGCCTCTTACGGTTTCCAAAATTCTGCAAGTAGTCAAACATTTACATTAGAAATTAGAATATCCTTTAATTTTTATTTTTTTTTTTAATTTCAGTGTTAATAGGTGTAGTCTGTTTGAAAATTTCTAGTGTCTATTTATAATTGTCTGTAGGAATTCAATATTTTTCATTGCTTGATTAGAACAACCTTAAGTTTTTAACTGTCATGTTTCGGACCTGGTTTTTTTTTTTTTTTTTTTTTTTTTTTTTTTTTTTTTAACAGAAATCGATTATTTACGATCGCAAATGATAAATTTTGGTAAAAAAAATTAAGTTCGAAAAATGTATCGCTTAACTTTTTTGGCGGTTACTGTTACATATTATGGACGGAGATTGAAGCAAAAACAATAGGTTTCCTTTTCACCTTTGGTGTGTCAGGGACCCTAAAAACAACATACTATCTTATATAGTTACTGAAAAGGAATAGTAAATTTTAAGGCATAAACAAGAAAAACAAAATTATTCACCCTTATTCCAGTTGTCGACATTGACGTCACTTTAACACGATACCAAAAAAATTGAAGCTTGTTTACTCGCTCTCGAGAACAGTTTTGTGGTATTGACAATCAATTTTCATTCCCTAAGATCTAGAAAATAGCATAAATCTTCCAACAGGAGTCAGTTGTTTTCGGCAACGGGTACACGACTCCCAATTTTTTGGTATTGTGTTAAAGTGCAATAAAGGTGATTATTTGTGGTATAAGATCTAAGAAAAGTTGAATGCATTTAAGTAATAAATTAATTTACTTAACTTCTTGATTTGTAGCGACTTCAAGTTCTTGCTTCTCTCCAAAATAGAAAAATATTAACTAATAAATGTGATTTTGAGTTGTTCTGTTCTGAAAAATATTTTGCCTTCGTGATGGTCAGCTAATATCTGAGATGATATGGTCTCAAAGTAATTGCTTCAGTTAATCGATTATTACATTAACGCTATAAGAATTCTATTATCATGTTTCGGTAATATAGTTAATGCATTCTTATTTGCCCACCCTTTAAATCTCTATTTTAAAATAATATTTTATATGTATGTATGTTTGTTTATTGTACACGACTTGTGCACGCATGTATGCGGATGCATAATTTGCTTTTCTACTCTAGCACCTGAAAATTTGTATGATCTGTGTTCTCTATATTATACATACATATACGCATACATACTCGTACAATTGTATGTGTGTGTGTGCTTTGGATTCTTTAGTTTATCATAAAAATTCATAAATAAATACATAGTATATTTATATTTCCAGTTGCACAATATTTTTAGTGAATATGTACACAAAATGTGTATATAAATTGTCACTTCCATGCATAAATATGCATGTGTGTATGTATGCATGCACGTACGCTTATTTCATAAATATTTAATATTTTGTTAAGCAAGTATTTTATTATCCATCACTTGTATGCTCATGGTTATTTTATACTTTATAATCACTTTAACATTAGCTGTATTTCTAGAGTAAAATAGATGATAGACTTTTTCCTATTTTTGCAATTATATGACCAATTTTTTAAGCGATGAGTAATGTGGCAGTTCGGTAACGGATGACTTTAACAGGTGTATAGTGCAAATTGTGACAAAAAATATTTTTTGAACCATAAAGCTTGAAAGTTTTTTTTTTATTAATTTTTAAATTAAACGAAATATGTATAGCCTCCAAAAAATATTTACACAGAAAAAATGATTTTGATATTTGAATACGAAAATTGTTGATTCAATAAAAAATCTTTCGAATTTTCTGTGATGACGATTTTTGCATTATTGATAAATAAAATTGTATGTACGTTTATTGAAAATATTTTTTTCAGTCAATAAAGAAATTTAATGAATCAAAGAAAAAAGTTGTTGACTGAAATTTTATTTTCAGTGAAATTGTTATTTTGTGTGTGTGTGTGTATGGATGAATGTCACATTTTCCAACCCTTTTTTGTTTGCTTTTGCTTGGCTGCTATTAAAACTAAATGTGTTTGGGAGGAGTCGAACCGACAATCTCTAATAAACTAACGTACTACTTACCACTAAGCTAAAAAGCAAATCGTTATTGAATAAGCAAATAATGAATAGACGCAAGACATGATTTCTTATGCGCGCATTGTGTTGATATAATTTAAAAATAACTTGGTTTAGTAAAAAAAGCAAGCCACGAAGTTTTTCGGCTTCTTGTCCGAATTCACACGTGTACAACACGAGCAATCAAAAAAAAAAAAAAAAAAAACAACATCAGCACATGACCACGTTGAGGCAATCAACAAGCAAGGAAAACACCAACACAAACAAATGAAATTTAATGATATTTTAAAATGCAATACAAAATTCAAGTTAATGTCAAATATTATTGAAATTAAAAATTTTATTTAATAACATGGTTTTATTGAAAATAATTCTGTCTATTTTTTTCTGTGTACATAGTTTTATCCGAAATTATTCTTCATTTACTAGGTTTGAAAAGTAGGCGTATGATTAATATAATTGCACCCCAAATACTTACATAAAATATTAATCATACGCCTGCATTTTCAAACTAGTAAATTACACTGCAATGTCTGTGACTGTTTTGCAAAAAAAAAAAAAAAAAAAAAAAAAAAATCGGGAGGATTACAGTTACTCACAGAAATATTTTGCATATGTAAAACTCAATAAATTTACGAAAAGAATGCTACATAAAAATATCTCCTTTTAAAAATTAATGTTTATTTTTTTTACATATTGAATAAGAGAAGCCTTAACTGCAATTATTTTAATAAAAATTTAAAAACAAAAGAATATTTTATGAAATTTTTAAAAAATAATGAAAAAATCGCCTATATATCAGGTCACAAAAGTATTTTGCTTTTTTAATTTTTTATACATATTTTTCATTATTATAGCAGCAAACTACGTTTTGTGTGATATAGATTATTAGAAATGATCATTTGCAGACACCTTATCATAGATTCTATTAAATTTCGGAAATTTCGAGGTATTTTTTAAACGTTTCTTCTGCCAATACTAGTCTGTAAGTACACTTTTGATAAAATACTATTTTCTTGGATTTTTCCCTCGAAATAAGCCCAACGATTTTCTATACGACTCATGTCGAGACTTTGTGGTTTTATTGGCAGATGTTTGGTATTATATAAGAACCATAATTTAATGTCCAGGGCTATATGTTTTGGGTCGTTGTAATGTTGGAAGTAATATCCATTGATATACAGACCCATTTGTTCAGCACTGGCATGTAGATTTCTAAGAATGGACAATTATAGATGTTTATCCATTGCGCTTTATATAAACACCAAATTTCCCAATCCTATTGCCGACGTTCAGCCCCAACATGAGACAACCACCACGATGTTTTACTGTTGGCCTTATATTCTTAATATTTAGTGATTTATTTGACTTGCGCCGCACCATACATTGTTTATATCACCCAAAAATTATGCACTTACTTTTGTCACTAAATATTATCGTTTTCCCGAAATCAAAAGTCTGCAATTTATGTAGTTCAGCAATTGACTAACGATTCTGCCTATTAACTTCAGAAATCAATTTTTTTGTGGCTACGCTACCGTTAGTATTGTTGGCTTTTAGAATCCTACTGATGGACTTGCTACTTAGCTGTGTCCGTAGTATCCCCTTTGGTATTTTTTTTAAGACTCGGCACATATAAATGGTGGTTTTTCCTATTTTCTTTAATAGTTTGTCGTACGTTTCTTACCGTTAACAACTTTGCTCGACTTTTTCATGGAATATTTTCAATGCAACTGCGCTCTTTTACACGTTTAATTGCATTTTCTATTGTTTTCTACACCGACCAAACATATCCCAAATATATTTGACTGATTTGCCCTATTATACAGATATAAAATGATCTTATTCGTAGATCAATTTAATTCCTTCACTTTTAACCATTTTTTTTTTACAAAAACTTCACGTGTTGCACTCAATAAGAAAATATTGGAACCAATTATAAACAAAAACGCATAATAATTACTATTGCAAACGAAACGCAAAAAAACCCATGTGACAACAGAAATATTTAAAAAATAACGGGAATGTTAAAGAAGCAAAATACTTTTGTGAAGTTGAAATTTCGTAGTTGACACAAGAAAAAGCAACAAAAGTATAACAGTCAAATTCAAAATTGTTGTTTTTTGAGCATTTTCTATTCTATAGGCTTTGCTTTCTCAGTTATAAAAGAAATAAATTTAACGTGTTGCCTCAATTTCTTATTTTTAATAAATTTATTTAATTATTTTTCTAAAAAAATGTATGCAAAATATTTCTGAGAGTAACTGTTTATATCATTATGGGATTTTAATTGACTTTTAGCTGAATCAAAATCTGTTTTCGAATTGTTTCCACCACGTCTGGTTTTTTAGCTATGGTAATATTGAAATATAAAATACTAATTATTTATTATGATAAAAAATCTTACACATAAATCAAATACTAATTACTAGATCGCTGCTTTTATAAGTTTTATCAGCTGCTTCACGGTTGGTTTCCCAGCAGAAATCATTTCGTATTTCTGAGAACCAATTGACGATATACCTTTTTCCTTTCACTATGCTAACCAGATATGACAAAACAAAAAAAAAAAAAAAAAAACAAAAAATCTAAATGCGAATGCCGGAAGTATTTTTTAATGGCACGTTGCATCTGAGTTGTTAATATGAAAGAACATGTTATTATACCAGTTCTTCGTAATTTGCAGACCTTATTGCCAATAAAATTGTGAGTTACATTTTCAAAATTGACCAACTTAGATTTGTGAAAATTCTTTAAAGATTTCTCATATTTGGGGACAAACATGCCTTCCTTCGACTTGGTCTCACTGTCACGTGGAAATACACTTTTCACGTGTTTGAATGCCTTTCCATCTCTGCACCCAGAAAAAAGATTGGTTGGAAAACGGTTAGTCCAACAAAATATCATTTGCATTAACTATATTTCAGTTCACGCTATCAATTTTCTGTTAATCCAAAAAACAATTTATGTTCATTGCCATAAGCACAGAAAAAAATATCGTCGAAATGCAACCAACAAAACAAATTGTTAATATTTAATTTAAATATTAACAATCATCATTGTTGATATAACAAATTAAAATTTTTATAGTCAATTAAATTACTCAACAAAATTATTTGTTAAATTATATCATAACGGAGTGCGCACATGTAGCAGAAAAATAAATCATGTTTTGTGTGTATTCATTATTTGTGTATCTAATAAAGTGTTGCTCTCTAGCAGAGGTAAGTAAGTTGGTTTATTAGTTTTGAGGTTGCCGGTTCAACTCCGCCCAAAGACATTTAGTGTTTTTCGCAGACTAGCAAAAAATTGTTTCGAGTATAGTGATAGTGAGAAACATTGTTAATATAACAATTATGATAGTCAAAATTTGTACAAAAACTCAACAATTCGCATTGTTAATATAACAATAACTTTAATTGAAATAACTTTGAAATCTAACAAAAATTAATGTTGGAAAAATTAATAAATTTCAACAAATTATTTGTTGATATATTTAATTGAAAATATTTTTAAGATTTTCCTTCAACTTACAATTTCGTTAATTGTATTTACAAAAATCGTTGTAGGTTCAAAATCAAAAAATTATTTAATTGATATAACAAAAAAATTAATTGTATTTACAAATCATTTTTTTCTGTGAGGGCATAATTGTAACAAAGATATGATTGTGAAAATACTTAAATTGATTGCATCAACCGAGCGTATGCTTTTGTCATGACTAATTAACTGATTGGTTAACCCAACCGAATAAAATATTACGAATTGGATTTTACTACCAACTTTTGGTATTAGCAACTAAAAAATTGTCGTTCTATATTAAAATTAAAATAAAAACTTTCAATCAGTTGCTGCAACTAACTAGAGGTTGAGTTTACTATCATAGTTTATAGCAGCAAATTAAAAAATTAACTTTTGTGACTTTCAAAGATATTATGATTTGTGAATTCTCAAATGGTTTTTGAAAGTCTGTGCATAAGATAACAGGTTTGTGGCTTTTCAAAACGTGTGGTTGAAGAAATTTATATAGACATGCTTCACCATTAGGAAATAAATTTCAATTAAAATAAACTTATGAAAATATGTCAAATAATAAATTTCTTAAATTGTGTATTTTTATTTGCGTTTATTGTTTATTTTTATTTCAGCAAGGAAGGCCAATTTTTCTTTTGCAGGTACCAATTATGATAATGTTTTAATTATATTAACCAAATTTTCGGTAGCAAGAATAACATTTATTTCAAATTCCATACTGTCAACCAATTCTTTCTGTTGCTGCAACTATTGGGTTGAGGGTTATAATTAAAATATAGTGGTAGCACAAGAAAATTTCAGTCGCTATAGCAGAATTCTATGATAGTTGCCGCAACCGCCAAAATTCAATTGGCAACAAATTCGGTTGTCACAACGAATCTGTTTTCTCTGTGTGTTCATAGCTTATACCAAATTGTAATACAATTCATAGTTCTTCAGAATATTTTAATGCTGGAAAATGTTTCTTGCACCGTTTTCAGTAAAACCTTAAAAAATTTTTAAGAAATCTGTAAAATGCTGTAAGTTACATAATTCATACTAATAGATATGAAATCTAACCTACGGCAATAAAATAGGAAATAAAAATATGTTATCAATAACATTTTTGTTAAATATTTAATTTATGCTCACCTTTGCTTTATACTCGTACCAACATTAATATATATATTTTAAATTAAAGAGACACAACAGCCTGCAGCTATTTTATATTCCTTTTGATAATGTTAGTTAATGTCGTGCATACAAATTAAATTCAAATATTTTTTGGAATACCAACACTTAAATTCTATATAAGAGTTGTAAACTATATAAATAAATATTTATAGTGTTCCATGCAAAATTGTGTAAATGCTCCGTAAGTCTGTAAAAGAAGACAAGCTGAATATTGAAAGCAAAAAACTATCTGCATTTGAATGAATATTAATTTCAATTCAGTGGACAAAAAATTTATATGTATTGTTAATAAAAAGGGAAATGAATGCTTATAGATATGTCGACAGCACTTTAGATATCAGACTGAAAATAAAAATAAATTTCCTCAATAAACACAAAAAAAAGTTTTTATTTAGGGAATGAATTAAAAAATAATTAATTAGATGTATACACTGGCAGCCACTGTAGGAATAACCACTATACGGAGGAGTTTTTGCGCTGTTTTTTTTTTAAATGGACGAAATGTGGATCCACTACAATACAACACAGACCAAACAGCAGTAAAAACAGTAGGATTCCCGGTGTGAAATGACGCCAATGTGGATTTGCCAGCTAATAAAGTCATGGCGGCCGTTTTTTGCGATGCATTCGCTATAATCTACATTGACTATTTTCAGTAGGGTAAAAGAATTTATTGAGTCGATTTGATGAGGATTTGAAATAAAGGACGGCCAAGAAAAAAATTCTTTTAAACCAGGGCAATGCAAGGATGGACACATGTTCAGCTTCCGTAGAATTGTGGATTTATCTGCCCTATTCAGAGATTTGACCCCAGCGATAAAATCATTTTACAACCAAATACCTATTTTGATAACCTCGACGACAAAAATTATTTTTAGAAGCGATAAAAAAAATTTAAGAAACTTTGGACGAAGTGTTTAGAGATTATTTTGGAAAATGAAATGATTTTTTTTTATTCAAAAACCTGTCATTTTATATATTTGCTTATAAAACAAACACCTGCTGGACTGGATATAAAATGATTTTAATAATTTGTTAGAAAATTCTACTTCATTCGTTCATGCGATCTTTAAAGCATTTAAGTCAAAGTGGCCAAATTCTAAGAAAGAAATGTGGCATGCAATATAACTCTTAGCAAATAATAAGAAGTTCTGACTTAAATAAACACATTACACAAGATATTATTCTATTTTTATATTGTAAAATAACTGACACAACATCTGAGCACACAAACTCAGAGTGTATCACAATGAATATATAAAATTGCGCGTCAACGAACGCAAATTGTAAAATGCAAGTAAATATTTATTTTGTAGTACATACATTGTACATTCACTTGATGTAAAGCAAGATTCTTATACAAATGCTTCATGCTTCAGTGAGTGCGTGTGTGCGTCTGTATGTTTGCATGTGTGGACATCAACTCGTATGTCACGCATACGAACGATTAATTGCAAACATTTACACGTCAGCCAACATTAATTGCATGCAAACTGTTACAAGTGCAACTGAAAAACGCACAAAAACAAACTTTAACAAGAAAACTTTATAATATAAAAAAAATAATAATATTTCACTCAGCGCTCTGGCACTTGAAAGTCACTTCTAAATTACTTATTTTGCCCCCTTAGCTTTTATTTTCTTTTAATTTCTCATTGCATTCCATCATTTGCTTTTAAACCTGCAGCAGCCGCTTTCTTCTCTAATGCTTGTCAAATAAAGGCTCAATTGGAATGTTTTTGCTTCCCTGCAGCAGCCTCTTTCTTCTCTAATGAAAAGTTTATCGTTGCAATAGTTAAAAGTCTTAGTCTTATAGTTATATTGTCAAATTGTAACTTCAAAACCTAAAGTTTGTTAAATGTTTATGTTTGTATAAAAAAAAAGAAGATGAAAGGTAGAGCACAGTAATTTTGGTTGCAAATAAATTGTGCAAAATATTTTAAAAGTTTGGGTTATATAGGGTGTTTTTTTCAGAGGTATAGAACTTCGAATTGAAATAAAACACAAGAAAATCGTTTTAATGTCCATCAATTTGGCTTTATTGGAAGGATAATTGTATGCCATTAATGTTTAAATATGATTTCGGACATGTGGCCGCCGCGGCTGGCTCGAATAAAGCCAATTCTACAGGTCCAATTTTCAACCACTTTTTCGAGCATATGGGGCCGTATGTTGGCAATAACGCCACGAATGTTGGCTTCCAAGTCCCCTAACGTTTCTGGTTTGTTGGCGTAGACGAGCGACTTCACATATCCCCAAAGAAAATAATCCAATGGTGTCAAATCACACGATCTTGGTGGCCAATTGACAGGTCCATTCCGCGAAATTATGCGCTCATCGAATGTTTCCTTCAATAAATCGATTGTGAGGTGCGCTGTGTGGCATGTAGCGCCGTCTTGTTGGAACCACAACTCATCCACATTCATGCCATCCAATTCGGGAACAAAATAGTCGGTTAGTCGGCTCCAATTGCTGTGCACGGTGGCGAATCGATTCATTCGGGTCCTCTTCAACACTTTGCTCTACAGCGGCAATTGTTTCTTCGGTGCGCACTGTTCGACGTCTCTGCGGATGCGTATTATCACATAGAGTAAACGTAGTGCGAAAACGATCCATGGTTAACCGAATTAATTGCTCTGATGGACGATTAGGTCGACCATAAAATGGACGGAGCTTGCAGTAAACTTCGCGAACTGAACCATTATTTTCGAAATAAATTTGCACGATTTGCAAGCGTTGTTCTTTTGTCAACCTGTTCATGATAAAATGGCAAACCAAACTAAATATTAATCACTTGACAGCTGACAAAATGGCCGCCAGTTAAAAAAGTGATGCCAACTTAAAGTTATATACCTCAATAAAAAACACCCTTTTTTTTGGAAATTTTTAAATATTTCATTTTTTTCTTAAATTTTTTTTTTTATCTCTTACTGATCCGATTGTAATGACTCAATTTCAAAGTGGCAAAAATGGCCAGAACCACGCCCATTAAAACTTAATATTATATATCACGGGATTGTACTTAACCGATTTTCCCTAACCTCTTAAAAAGACACAATGTGGCATTAAAAAAGCTGGGCTGGGCCGCGCCCATTAAAATTTAATTAATAATAATTACTTGCTTCTACTCAACTGATTTTTACGAAACTTGTCACACTACTTCAACTCAGAAAAAAAAATTAATCATGCATTTAAAACAGTGGACAAGGCCGCGCCTACATATAAGATTATATTTACTTTTAATATGTGATTCTGATGAAACTTGGCAAAGAGTTTCGGCTCTTAAAATGACATAATTTTCTGTTAAAGACTAATGCTATATTTTACGTGCTTTTACTTCCCAAATTTTCACGGAACTTGCCACACAATTTGTTGAGCTCTAAAATTGACGTTATGTTTAATTTAGAGAAGTAGGCGTGACCAGACAGTGTTTAATATTATAAGAAATTTTAATTTTCTTACTTATTACTGTTTTACACTTTTTCTGATATGCTCGTCTTTTAATCTTGGTGTGTTGAACATACAACTCCTGAAAAAATATTATAATGATTATTTAAAGATTGCAAAAACAACAATGATTCATTTTGTTAATTTTATTAAATCCTTTTGCTGCAACACTCGCCTTTTAATCTTGAAGTTTTTAATGGACGATGATTACAAATCTTTATTATTTTTATTTAACTTACAAGTTACAATAAATAAAATATATATTGTTTTTAATTATTACTTTTTGTCGTGGTGTGTACAACATACAACTGCTGAAAAATCTTTATTATTTGAGACATTTTTAGATTTTAATTGAACTATAGTGAATTTTTAATCAGAAATAATTTTTAGTCAGGCTTAAGTTCAGTAATTTCAATTCTTTTATTGAATGAAATATTTTTATTAATTCATGTGAGTTTCTAAAGAAGAGAAGAAAAATTAAATTAGACTTTTAAGCTGGGGGAAATACCGATATTTTCTGAACTTAAGCCTGACTAAAAATTATTTCTGATAAAAAATCTTAATTATTGTTTGAAGAATAAAAACAGCAAATGTTTTTTACTTTAATCATCTTTCTTCAAATCTGTTGCGGCAACACTCGACTTTTAATCTTGGAATGTTTAATTGACGATGATTAAAAATTTTTGTTATTTTTATTAAACTTACAAGTAACAATAAAGGAAATATCTAATTTTTTCTTAATTGTTACTTTTTATCACATTTTCTGACACGCTCGTCTTATAATCGTGGCGTGTTTAACATACAATTGTTGAAAAAATGTTCTAATGATTATTTAAAGATTACAAAAGCAACAATTTTATACTTTGATCATCTTTCTTCAAGTCTGTAGCGGCAAGACTCGCCTTTTACTCTTGAAATGTTTTGTAAACGACGATTAAAAGTTTTGGCTATTGCTTTTATTTAACTAACAAGTAACGATCAATGAAATATCTACACTTTTCTTAATTATTAATTTTTTATCACATATTCTGAAACGTTTGTGTTTTAGTCTTCGAATGCTTAACATACAAGTCCTAAAAAAGTTCTAGTAACCAACTAAAACAGCAATGTTACACTTAGACTTAAATAAAGATAAATATTTGAGTCTTTTGCTGAAATACTCGCTTCTTAATCTTGAAATTTTTAATGGACGATGATTAAAAATATTTTTTATATCATTAATTAAAAGCAAAACCATATTGTAGCTGGCACAATTTCTCGCTGACATCTCTCTAGATATTGTATACTAAAAAGACCAGAAGAACTAAGCGTGATGAAATGATTGGATATACGATGAAATTATTCATGTTGAGTTAAAAAATCTGGCTTGCAATATCTATGTGGCAATTAGTTCCACGGTAAAATAAACTAAAGTTACAGCCACACTAAGCAAATATTTGCCCAAATGAGATTTAGCACCAAATGCTAATGAAACACCTTTTGATGCAGGCACATGTTTATTAAGTTAAAGAGTTTCCAATAAAATTGGATTATGTGACATTTAAGCATGAAAGTGTTTAACTTAATAAGCTCATGTCTGAATCAGGCTAATTTGCCAAATATTTGCCAAGTGTGACTAACTGTACCTTAATAATTGATGGGTTTTACAAGTGTGAAAATAAGTTGTACTCCTCTCTTCTACTATTTTTTTAAACTTAAATATTTGTGGTGGCAAAGAATAAAAACTAAACTCAAATATACAAGGTTTCTTTTTTTTCATCAAACATTAGAATGTTTGTGGTGGCAGGCAAAATGAGCGTTTATTGCAAATTATGTCTTAGAAGATATTGTATCACACTAACAACACGAATGGATAAAAAAAATTAGAATAATTATAATTGCTTGTGCATCGTTAGAATTTTATTCGTTAATTAAATTTATTTTAAAATAGAAAAACTTTGAAATGGTTGCATGTGTGGAAGTAAAACTGCTTTCAGTGCAATCAAATAGCATTGGCGTAGCTAGACATTTTTTCTGGCGGGGGGGGGGGGGGGGCAAACACAATTTTTTTAATTAGTGTTTTTTATGGGAATTGTTAAAATTTAAGCTTAAAATTTTTTAAACGCACTAATAATCCGAAATTAATATTTTACTTATTAAGTTAAATATATATTTTTATTAAAAATACATTGAAATTCGAAACTAAAAAAATATATTTTACTTACGTACCTTTTCACAATGTATGGTTAAAAGATAACAGGGACTTTAACGGCAAGTTTTGTATGAAGAACTTGCAGTTAAACTGCACGTTAACTCTTAACCATACATTGTGAAAAGGGACGTTAATAAGTAAAATATTGGTTTGGGATTATTAGTGCGTTTAAAAAATTTTATACAGATTTTTTTTATTTAACATTTTTTTTATTTAAGTTAAAACATAAATTAACAGCCCAGTTTCAGTAACAAAAATTAAGTTATAATTAAAACTAGAAAAACAAAACATTCAAAACAAAAAACAATATATAGACAAAAAGTAAAGTATGTATTAGAAAAAAACTAAATAATAATAATAATAATCTAATAATAATAAACTAAATAATAATAAAATTAATATTCGTTTCCAACAAGTTTATATATATGTTCATATGGAAAAATTATTTATGTATATACTATATTTGAATACAATATTTTGAAAAGATACAAGCAAGAAATGATTTCATTCATGATTCATGATTTCATTTCTTAATAATTTATTATTTAATTTAAAAAAAATTTATCTGTTGGTGCATAAATAAAAATAGAAAATTGCCATTTATTATTTAGTTACCCTTCCAATATTGAAGTTCTGAATCAATACTATATTGTTGCGATGAATGAACATATATACATAAATAAGTACAAACATATGTATGCAAGTATGTATGTATATGTACGTGTTCAATTGAAAAAAATTTTATGTGCATATATATACATGCATACATATCGATAGTTGAGTTTTTCATTGATTTCAATAAATTTCACACTAATACACCTCATCACAAAAATTTATTGCAATAGCGTAAAAAATAGGGCTTTTACAAGCAGTTGTACAAAAAAGTTACATTTTGAATATTACACTTTCTATTATGTTTTACCTTCTCCTGTAAAGTTACAATTATTTGCGTTAGGGCCTTTCCATTTGAGACCAACGATATATTGACCTGTGTAAGTTGATATCCTATCAAAAATTTCGGTCATCAATAGTGCTGATTCCAAAATTTGGACCTGGGAATATTTTTCACAAGTTTTCCACTAGTCTAACAAAGTTGTATATGAACATGAATTGTTTTGTTTTGTTTTCTAATAAAAATAAAACATATGTATACATGTTTAAAGAGGAAATTTTGATTTGTTCGATTTTCTGACGATTTTTCGGACATGAAATGACGATTATTTTATATTTTATCGGGATTTCGGTGATTTTTCCATCATTTTATCTGGCAGCCCTGGATTGAACCATAAATATGCATACATACATACATACATGTGTGTTTACGAGTATATATAGTATATGAATATATACAAGGTATTTGTAGATCATAATTTTTCGATATTCTTTTAATTTTACTCTAAATAAAAATTAATGGCTATTGTTACAAACAATTTGACAGTAGAAAATCTTAAGAACACCTTAAAACAACTTGTCTTGCTACTAACTACGTACACTAATACAATTTTATTAAGAATTTGTTGAAAGCTACATACACACATACATATCTACACACATGCATTATAAATTCACATGGAGTTTACTATTTGTGATGTTTTGAAGTGCTGTAAACTTATAGTTTTTTGGGTATTTGTTATCTAATAAAAGTATGCATATTTAGCGATTATTCGAAAAGTTTGTATAAAAATTACTGGTGATTTTCATGAGTAATTTTAAAATAAATAAAAAATAGATTTTTTTAATATTACAGGCAAAATAATATGTTTTAAACAGAATTTGTAATAAATCCTGGGGGGGGGGCAAAATCAAGTCTGGGGGGGCATTGCCCCCCAGAAAGGCCTAGCTACGCCTATGTCAAATAGACAAGTGCTTTTTTGTAAATTTAATTCAAAGACATTCTTTAACTAAATAATAAATATAATTATATCGAAAACGGCTGGCTGTTCCGTTCAACTATGTGTTGTTAGTCAGAATATTTACAACAGACTTTGGTGTTATTTGTTCATTAATAATTATCACATGTAATTTGGCTTAAAAAGCGATACGAACTTTAGCCCGTTCAAATCACAAATATATAATTATTATGGTTTGAAGAAAAAAATTATTACACTCCTATTTAGTCAATTCACAAAGTGTTCTATATTGCTTCATATGCATTTGTTGGAAGTGACTTTTATGACGGTCATAAAAATCTTGCTGATATTTTTCATATAAAAATATTATAAGACAATAAAACTTTGTTACCTTTGTTTTTTGAATCTGCCATTTATTTTAAATATAATTTTCTTTTATCTTCAAGAAATATATACATATTTTTATGACAATACAACAGGCCATTCACAACCGTGCTTTTTGGTCCTAAATAGTAATTTATTATTAATCTCCAGGGAAACCACAAATATGCTATAAAAAAGTGTTTTATGAGCATTCGATATGCACTAAAAACTTGAGAATAAGCCCTAAAAATACAAAGAATATATTATAATAATTCTTCCAAAAACCGGCTTCAATGTAAAAATCTCATAGAACATTTTCGAAAAAAAATATGCGACCAAATTGTAACTGTTTAAAATTTTTTTAAATCTGTTGGTGAAATATAAAATTAAATTTTAATGGGCGTACTTCCACCAATTTTTTAAATACACGATTGTGTGTTGTTCAGAGCTTAGGGTGCGTGTTAAGTTTTGTAAAAATCGGTAAAATAGAACCACTTAAAATAAAATATTAAATTTTAGTGGGCGTAACTTCGCTCATTTTGTTTAATGGAAGACTATGTCTATTTTAGAGCTCAAGGTGTGTGGTGAGTTTAGTAGATATCTGTTAGGTATAACCACGTTAAATATAATAATAAATTTTAATGGGCGCAGCTCCGCCCATTTCTTCAATTTGAAAATTGTGTAATTACAAGAACCAAAGTGTTTGTTAGATTTTGCAGCATATCATAAAATCAATTAAAAAATATGGGTGTGTCCCCGCCCACTTTTTAAAGTGCGACAAAACAAAATTTACAATCGGTCTAAAATGTACCGAGTTATGAAGCAATAATGCCAAAAACAAACACACGTATTGAAGAACTTACCCATTGTGGCAACGAAATATTAGAATAAAAATAAAATTAATTAATTCTTTTTATAAAAAATAAGATCTCAAGCTTAATAAATATAAAAACAAAATTAAATAATTTTTTTATTTTTAATTGTTACCTGGTGTTTCGTTCTTGAAGCAGGATGTAATTATACGTTGACTACCAGAAAACGTTAAAAACGCGTTTTCGAAACAAATTGAGATACGCCCTTTTTATACTAAGCCATCGATATGTATCAGAATGAAAACTTTGTAACTGTATTTTGAATAAATATTCACTTCGATTTTCAAATAAAAATCGTTGCCTGTGTCACACACATCTGAATAAACTTTTATACGTTGCAAAATTTCTTGCAACTTCTACTGATGTAATCGGAGCAAAGTCCGTCACAAACAACAATAACCTAATTGTTATTTTTGAAATTTACGTCTAATATTTTTATTGAATCGTCAAAAGTTGGCTTTATTAAAAACTTATATAGTATGGCGTAATAAATAAGCCAAATGTACACATTATTTACTACATTCATAGAACATTGGAAATGAGATTTAGATGGGAAAAAATAAAAATAAATAGTTTGACCAACATACATGAGGAGGAGCTGGCAAACAAAACCGGACTAGTCCTGTGTTAACTGTTTTTTACAGGCCAGACAAATTACTGAAGTTTTTAAAAGGAACAAGCAAGGAAATGTCAGTTTTCGTTATTTTTTTTAAGGTTGTATGTTCGAACTGGTTTTGCATGAAACATTTCGTAACTTTATGGATGTGTACTTGTAGAGTCCGAAAAAAATAAAAAAAAGTGTATTAAATAAATGAAAAATCCATAAGGTAATCAAAATATGCCATAAAAACGTCAAATATGCTCTAAAAATCAAAAAAAAAAAAAATGTTAAAAATATGCATGTAAGACTGAAATACGCAAAAATATGCTTTAAAGGGTAAAATATGCAAAATTATGCACTAACAAATCGATGCCAAAATTCATAAAAAGGTCCGAAATGGATAATGATCTTACTTGCGGTTTCCCTACTTATTAAAAGGTTTTGTGAATTTGCTAATTATATTTGTTACTTTGATTTTTTTTAATTCCGCAATTTATGCCCCAGAATGTGCCTGTTTAGGAAATTGTACGGAAATGACAAAGCAACGTGTGTAAAATTTTTACATTACCAAGTGATTCTAAATACAATCAAAAAAATATGCAAGCAGTTATAAATTTAATATGCTTGCACCATTACCATCATGTGTGTCTTAACCAATCGACAGCAAAGCAAGTTGTAACTTTTAAAAATTTTTAATTTATTGAATAACTTTCTAGCTGCTTAAATTTTATATTTTATGACTTATTTGAAAACAAAAAGAACATCTCTAAATATGAATGTACGAGTTTATAGAAAAGCTTTCCTCAATCAAAACTTCATACAAAAATTTGCATATATGTTTTTTTTTGTAGTTTTAATTTTATTAAAAAAAGTCTTTTTATTTTCATGTTGAGCTTAGATGCTTAAGCAAATTTTTAATTTAAAAATCTAATTTTTGTCTAACAGCAATTTGCTAAAAGAATTTATTTACATAAAATCAACAATTTGAGATTAAAATTCATCCGGACGACGATCAAAATATTAAATTTTTTTAAGGATTATGCATTTTTTATTTATTTTATATACATAAATAAACATGAGTATATTTAAATTCTAATACTAAATAGAACTTAATCAACAAAAAATTTTTTACATAACTTGTTTTTTTTTTATTAACTAACTTTTTTGTGGGCTGCTTGAGAAGCAGATATAACAAGTTTTTAGGGAAAAAATTTGTATATGCATGTAAGAGTATTTTTAATTTTACAGTCGAACTTTTCTTGATTACATTCAAGGCCAATTTATGGTTTATTTAATTGCGTATGAAGAATATTTTTAATTAATGTTGTCATTTTAAAAACATAGATGATGAAACTAAAGAATAATGAGTGTAAGTGAGGCAAAAAAAAAAAATTGTCAAAATTAAATCCACAGTAGGGTCCTGCACAAGACGACTTACAAGAACTTTTAAGACATCCCAGCTAAAAAAATTATATATGGTCCATATATTTTTAATATATGAATGTATATAACTATATATGAATATGTATGAATTCATGTATGGAAATGTATGGGATTATACATGGCAAAACTATTATATATGAACTAATATATGGACTAATATATGAAATGTATTATAATATATGAGCTCATATATGGAAATTTAATTATGAAGCTCTTCATATATGGATCCATATATAGATATAAGATTTAATATATGGATCGTTTGTGCAATAAAATAGGTTTGGATTTTATCATTGGTGAATTGGAAATCCATTAGAAAATACATACGGTATGCAAAAGTTTATATGCGTACCCTCAACGTTTAAAAACGAAAAACTTTTGTTACAAAAAAAATCATTCTTGTATGATTTTATACATTGTGGCCCCAAAATAATCAAAAGGATAATCCAGTCATTAATTATAGAAAATAACAGAATTCTCTAGATAAGAAACAAAGTTCATATTACTGCAAAAAATGTATTGAAAACTATTGTTAGACGGATTTTTTTTTATAATTAATTGCATTAGTTTTTAATCTGATTTCTTAAATTAAATTTTTTGTACGAATATGAGTTTTGTGTTTTTTAAATAGTCGATTCACCTTTTCTTTGAAATGATGAATACAATTTCTTTTAGTTAGTTTTTAATTATTTTGTCCAAACAAATGTTTCATTAAATACAACCTCTTCCCTTTACAAAAACTTAAAAAAAAAACTAATTTTAGAAATTTTATTTATTGCATAGCAGTGCCCTTTTTTGATTCAAGAAAGTATGAATATGAATTTTTCATACCGTATAGGGAATATTTACAAATACATGTATGAAAATGTGTGAATATATACAATCATATATGCCCATATACCCTCATTTTTCGGATCCGAACCATATATGGGATATCATATATGCTCCATACATATTTTTTTTTAGCTGGGATGAGAAATTTTTCAAATGCTACAGCCAAATCTTCTAAAACAAACGCTAAAGAACATTGTTTGCAAGACAATTGTTGCGGTTATTGCAGATATAGGAGTAAAGAAGAAAATACTTCGTGACTGAAAAATTTGTGAGGCTTGCTTCTTCATAATCATGGGCGCGTATACAAACGTCATGTGTGTACATGCATACGCACACACGTTGTGTGTATGATCTTTTATGTTTCTGCGCACATACAAACGCACACATGCACTGACATTAGTGGTGGGCATTTGCTTTAAAAAAACCAAACTTGAACACATTATAGCTTACCGTCTACATCTTACACACCCACTCAAACGTACAATATGAAAAATAACAAGCATACACACACGCATCAAAACGACTTCTTTTGATTGTTTGTTACGAACAAAAAGACTTCTCGACATCGCTTAAAAACACTCATATACAGGCACATCAATATGTACATCCATAGTGCTTCGCTTATTAAACGACAGCATTTATTATTGGTTTAGTATTAGTACATGCCACGAGAATAAATTTAAAAAATAAGACGTATTTACATTTCAAGACTGTTTACGCAGACTTCTAATCTGCAGCAGCGACTTCAAAAACTAATTTTATTTTATGATGATCTGCATTAGAATGAGATCTAGCTAAACCCCTCAATAATCAATTTCAATGTAATTTTAATAAAAAAACAATATATTGATGAATAAGTAAAATAATCACCCTTATTTTATTTGGCGTCGGCAACATAACACGACGTCGTTTTTAATGTTTATTGGCAAATCAGTATTCCTGTAGATAGTATTGCCATTTATCGATGACTGTCAGCAAATGTTTGGTATTCTGTAACAAAAATTGATGTTGATGTTGCCGTCTATTTTTTCGTCAGTGGTTTTGATGTCGTCTTCTGTTGTGTGCATGCCTCAACGAATTTGAAAACTAATTTAAATGGTAAAAAAGAAATACCAAAGTAGATACAAAAATGTATATATTTATTTGAAAAAATTTCTTAAAAAAGTGAAAAATATGGACAAAATTAAAATGACTAACTCGAACCAATTTGAAAAGCTTGTGGAAGAGTTGAAAAAAAGTCCTTTTGGTAGAGGATTCCGCAATGGTAATGGTCCTAATTTTTTCAAGATACAGTGGGGACTTGAGGATTAAATTAAAAAAAAAGCCGGAATTAGCACTGAGCTCCTTTGGAGGAAGCTCCAATCTCCAATAAACGTTGATCTTATCCCTTTTGTTTCAAAAATTAGGATCTATTTTATCCAATACTTGCCTAAATGATGTTTTGTTCAGCCGAAAATAACTTTAATTTATTAAAAGGATGAACATTACTCATTATTTTCCAAAAACATGACAGAATTTATCACTTACTTTTCCTTGGGTAACTGGCAAATGCATGATTTTTGTCTAGAAATCTT
The DNA here is from genome assembly GCA_949987645.1 of Tachina grossa. Lineage (NCBI taxonomy): Eukaryota > Metazoa > Arthropoda > Insecta > Diptera > Tachinidae > Tachina > Tachina grossa. The sequence continues at coordinate 157,377,655 of OX465274.1, read as the reverse complement.
ATTCTCACTATTAAATTTTTTTATTTTCTTTTTCCCAATAGGAAAGAAAAACGTTTTATTTTAATTTATTTACAAAGCTTTTGCTTATTCAAAAACACTTTTACCAAAAATAGTAAACAAAATGAATCAGCTGACTCAAATGTTGGATATGTGTATTGTATTTATCGATAAACAGGCAGCAACGTCGTCATAACACTGTTAGGGAATACAAAGTTAGCATTGATGTTGTGTTATATTGATGTTGTTTCAAAATTGACGACGATGTTGCCGACGCCAAATAGAATAAGGGTGAATAATTTGGGTTTATTAGTGCGTTAATGTTAAACTTAAATTGTAGCAATTCCCAAAAAAAAAACACTAATTTTATTTTATTTTTCGTTGCTTGTACGAGCGAGTACTTATTTTACTTCTAAAATGTTTATTTATTTTTCAACTTCCCGCTATAGGGAGTTACTGATTCTATCCCAATTTTTATCTACTACAAACTGGCGAAGTCATGGAATTAAAAAAAATTTACAACAGGGAGTGAGTGTGAGTTTAAAAGTAAATTTCTGTTTCCTTTTCTGTTAGTCCAATTTATATAGTTTCGCCTAACTTGAGCTTCCTCATAGGCATAAAAAAGTGACTCTGATCGGTCATTAGAAATTATTAGTAATTTCTAGTTAGTTTTATTAGTATTGTTCGAACTTTATTTGTTTCTATATTTATGATTTGATTAGGCTAAAATTCGTATCGCTTTGTAAGCCAAACTAAAATTGAGCTTTCATTACAAAAAAAGCTTTCGGCAAATTTTTAATACGATGGATCAAAACAATTCACATATTCCATTTACAATAAAACTTGGGTATACAAAACATATATTTGCATCAACTGGCACCACACACAGTGGACCAAACACAAAAGAACGCTGATGATGAAGGTGTAGTGATCTTCGAAAATAGCTAGTTGTTCCGTTCTACTAGTGTTTGTCAGAATATTTACAATTAACTTTGGTGTTATTTGTTCATTAATAATTATCACATGTAATTTGGCTTACAAAGCGATACCAACTTTAATCTAATCAAATCATAAATATGCAAAAAAAAATTTTTTTCTTTTTGTTAATCTTGACTTAACCCCATTTCATAATTTAGGACTGATATACTTAAATTATGCAATCCATTGCATAATCTTAGGCACTGCAACAGGAAATGAAAAATATCGTTATGTTTGCTTTTTCATTATAATTTTAACGTTCTAGTTTTTTTCGTTGCCAATATTTCATTTATTTTATTTTTTATTCTCTCTGTTTGCTTTTGTTTAATTTTCTAAAATGGTGAAGAACAATGGATGAATGACGGGTCTGTGATGGCTGTTGCTAATGCAGCTTTTTTCTATTTATCATCACTTTGGTCTACAATCGTCGTCATTGTGACCAGACATTGTGACGGCTTGTGTGAGAAATTGTATTTTATTTTTGTATTGCACGTATGAGCTTTTTCTTAAGACAGCAAGAGCAATAAATGGTAGAAAAAAAATATGTATGTATGTATATGAAAATTTTCTTAAACTTTTTCTGTCTTATTACTCTTCTCTTTGTTTGGGGTCTTTCGCTTTTCTCTTTAATTTTTTTCTTTAACGTAGACTTTCCAACAAACTTAAGCATATCATGGCAGATTGAATTGTTAAACTTTTTGCCGACATTATGCTTGTTATTGCTGAAAAGTGCTTTGAATATTTATTTATATATTAATGGAAAGAAATTCAAAAGTTTCAAGTTTAATGCAAATTATGCTATTTTAATCTTTAATGCCTGTGTTAAATGCGTTTTACTTAAAATGAAATTCAATAGCACAAACAGCAGATGGCTCATCCCTCCTTCTGCTAAACGTATCGCAGACAATATGACTTTGTTAGATTTTTTTCTTCTTTGTATATGTTAAAACTGTGTGTTTTATATGTTTTATTTTATTATACTAATTTTTTTATAACCAAAGCAAATTGAATTTATTACAGGCAATATAAACTTTTGTATACAAATGAGTCATATAAGATCTGTTCCATGTTTAAAAAATTAAACAAACTTTCAAGCAAAAACTTTTGCAATATTTGTAATTGGATAACTCAATTGCAACGGGGTGTGACTATAATACAGAAATTTTTTGTTTTAAAAATATAAAATTTATAATCAATAAAAAAGGTGAGATTCTTAAGGATAATAATAATAAGGGCCAATCCCACGATGTCGACAACGTTCGACTTGTCGCACACTTACATTCAAAACAAAAAAAAAAATAATTTAATATTTTGTTGTTTTTTCAAATGTAAGTGTGCGACAAGTCGAACGTTGTCGAGATCGTGAGATTGGCCCTAAAACGATTTTTTTAAAATTAGTTTAAAAAAAAAAATCAAACATGCGAAGAGGGAAAGCAGAGTGTTCAGTACATGCTCATTTTAAAGCGTTTTTAAATCGCTGAAAAAAATTTAAAAATATTTATTTTAATTTATCCATTATTGGCATTCTTTTGTAGACGTCAATATACATATTTTTCACTTCTTTAAATTAGTTTAATAAAAATAAACTTTACAATAAAAACTCTTTACTATTAAAAATCTTCATGTAAAACTCAAAAGAAAAATTACCCATTGTGCAAGTATTTTCTTCTATCAGATCGATTGCCTGAATTTTATGACACAATCCATCAATATACAAATTTGTTTCCCCAAAAGTCTGCCATTCACTTAAAGCACAACAATCCCTTAATAGAATAAAGCATGTCCTCACTTTTAATAGCAAACAGCTACGCTAAAAATTTACATAAAATATGATTCATGATGAAAATATATTTTTGCATAATTTTTGTTCTTTGAAGGCAAAACTTTTCTTGACAAAGTATATACTTAATTTGCATTTCCCAAAATAGGAGCATCATTGACATAAAGCAACATTTGTTTGCCTTTAAATCAAGTTAATCCTTTAAGTTGAATAATTTGATTGATAATGGTTTCTAGCCAACGTTGGATAAAAAGCTCAAGGGAAAAGAAAAAGAAAAATACAAAAAGTCTGACTGCTGGGAAATTGAAAGCATCTTTTAAAACTTCTACAAAAACTTTAATATTAAAATTGAAGCATAAAAGAAAATAAGGTTCTTTCTTATTAGTCTTATGCCCTAATTCTGTTCGACAATTGTATCGTCTTGTCTATGGACGAAAAAAAGCCGCAGTTGTGATTCTTTAAAACAATTATTATTTATTGTATATGCTAGAAGGTTCGTGTATTTGCTTTATGATTTTGTTCAAAACATTCAGGTCTATTCGGGAAGTCACTTTCACCACAAATACGCGCATTTTTCACTTTTTGCTATTCTAAAATACTACGTTGGAGATGAGTGATAGAAAACATATGTTTCTTTCACGTTGGAGGTATTCTAAAATACTTCGTCACCATAATTCAATGTCATATTCGTTCGACGCCAATTTTAGCGCGTTTAGTTTAAATAAATAAAGAAAAAAAAGATACGAAGTGTTTATATGGTGTCCACCACTGTTAATTAAGCTTTAATGACGTTCGGCCAGGCTCTACAAGACAATTAAGTTTTTTTTAAGTTCTTCAAAGATGTAAACACGTTTTTAAAACAAATAAAACAAGTAACTAATTTCAATTTCACTTTATGTTACTTTGCATTTGCACTGTTAAGTTTTTTTTATTAATTATTTCTTTAAATCCCTTCTTAAATACTTTTTTGCTTTCAACTTTATCTGCATGCAAGTCAGCTGTTTTCAATGTTGTTGATGTTTTTATAGGAGGTAATAAAATATCGATTAATGAAAACGATATTTCTTCGCACGTAGTTTAGAATCTGTCGACGTCGAACTGCCGAAAGTGAACGTTCGACGACGAAGAAGTGAAGCGCTCATACTCGAATAGACCTGATTATATCCAACACATATGATTAATTCACAAAACCTCTTATATCTCTGTATCGATTGTATTATCATATTAAATACAAGAGTGTAACATTTGTTGTATGAATTTTCATATAAAAATGAAATACACTATTACAATTTTATTTCATATGTTTTTAAAATGTTGTATTCAAAGAGAGGCTCTCTGAGAGAATTTATATGTAGCTTGTTCTTCTTTTTTCATTATAAATACGAAATACATTAATACACAACACAGAGGGTGTTCACAATTAAAAAACCAAAAGTGTATTTGATACACGATAAAGATAAAGATTGTTGTGAATTAAGCAATAGTTTTTCATGTATTTTTCAAGGTAATGTAAAGGGTGTTTTTTATTGAGGTATAGAACTTTAAGTTGGCATCACTTTTTTAACTGGCGGCCATTTTGTCAGCTGTCAAGTGATTAATATTTAGTTTGGTTTGCCATTTCATCATGAACAGGTTGACAAAAGAACAACGCTTGCAAATCGTGCAAATTTATTTCGAAAATAATGGTTCAGTTCACGAAGTTTACCGCAAGCTCCGTCCATTTTATGGTCGACATAATCGTCCATCAGAGCAATTAATTCGGTTAACCATGGATCTTTTTCGCACTACGTTTACTCTATGTGATAATACGCATCCGCAGAGACGTCGAACAGTGCGCACCGAAGAAACAATTGCCGCTGTAGAGCAAAGTGTTGAAGAGGACCCGAATGAATCGATTCGCCACCGTGCACAGCAATTGGAGCCGACTAACCGACTATTTTGTTTCCGAATTGGATGGCATGAATGTGGATGAGTTGTGGTTCCAACAAGACGGCGCTACATGCCACACAGCGCACGTCACAATCGATTTATTGAAGGAAACATTCGATGAGCGCATAATTTCGCGGAATGGACCTGTCAATTGGCCACCAAGATCGTGTGATTTGACACCATTGGATTATTTTCTTTGGGGATATGTGAAGTCGCTCGTCTACGCCAACAAACCAGAAACGTTAGGGGACTTGGAAGCCAACATTCGTGGCGTTATTGCCAACATACGGCCCCATATGCTCGAAAAAGTGGTTGAAAATTGGACCTGTAGAATTGGCTTTATTCGAGCCAGCCGCGGCGGCCACATGCCCGAAATCATACTTAAACATTAATGGCATAAAATTATCCTTCCAATAAAGCCAAATTGATGGACATTAAAACGATTTTCTTGTGTTTTATTTCAATTCAAAGTTCTATACCTCTTAAAAAAACACCCTATATAATACTTTAATTTAATTTTCAAACTATTGTATAATTATAATTTAGTTTTAATGTTTCAAAAACATGGCAATAATATTTTTATTTTTCATTATCAAAGACAACAACGTTTTGTTTTTGAAGAAAATAATTTAGAGATTTCAATCACAAGAACTCAAAAGTATTTTCAAACAAAAATGTCCTAAATCTTCTTACTGAATTAGGGCATTAAACTTGTATTTTAATGGCATTTAGTTAAACTTTTTTTGTTTGGAATAATTTAAAAATTTTGATTGATTGATTTTTTTTTTTTTTTTTTTTGTAAAGTTTGAACTTTTAATTTTCTAAAAGATCATGGCGCTTATTCATAATCAAAACAAAGTGTACTTTAAAATACAAAAAGCATACTTTAAACTCTTAAAGTATACTTTTGTTTACCATGAATATGTGCCCATGTTTTTATAACAAAAATTAAAAATTTTAAAAACCCCCGACTTTTTTCAGAAAAGATGTTATATCTTCTAAACGGCTGGATCGATCGAAAATCGGTCCAGCCGTTTGGCCTGTACGTGGACACAGACAGACACACAGATACACAGACACACACTACAAACTTATAACACCCCTTTTTTTAGTCGGGGGTTAATAAAAAAAAAATTTTATTGTTATATTACAACATTTTATATAATACTTCCTCTAAGAAAGACAGCAACATACCTTGTTTATATATTTAAGTAAAGTTGTTTGTCTTGTTCACATTTAAAATCCGTTTAATTTTTTTCTTAGCTTAACATTTATAAAATACACTAAATTGAAGTTTTCGCTTAAAAGCATTTTCTTTGTGTACTTCAAACATAGGAAAGAAAAATATAAAAATATTTTACAAAACATTCAAACATAAAATAAATGTTTTTATACGGGAAGCATTGTTTGGAAGAATTATTTAAGCCTCTCTGTTTTAAACTAAGATTTCGTAAAATTTTACTATTACCAAGTTTTTTTCGGCCTACAAAGTGCCTAAATATCCTTTAAAAAAAGCTTTTTAATTAAATATAAATTTTTTAGAAAAAGTACCCTCTCCGAAAAAGAAATTATTTAAAAAGTACCCCTTTAGAATAATTACCCCTTTGGAAAACCAATAACGCTGAAGAAAGGAAACTTCTAAGAATAAATACCTTTTTAGAAAGAGAGAGAGCCTTTTTATTCAAATATTATTATTATTTATATCTTGTTTTAAAAAAGTAAATTTTTGGAAAAAATACCTTATTTTTGTGGAAAAAGTATATTTATTGGTAAAGTACTTTAATTGTAAAAGTATATACGAGTATTTAAAAAAAATTTAAAGTTACTTTGGAAAAAGTACCTGTTTTGTAAAAGGAGCTTGTTTGGGAAAAAGTACCCTTTTTGGAAAAAATGTCTTTTTTCGGGAAAAGTACAGAGGTAAATTTTTTTGGGAAAGTACCCTTTAGGGAAAAGCACCTATTTTAAAAACATACTTGTTTAGGAAGAAGTACCTTTATTTTGGAGAAATCATCTTCTTTGGAAAAATTATCTTATTAAGAAAAATTATCTTGTTTGGAAAAATAAAACTTTTTTGGGAAAAGTACCTTTTTTGGAAAAAGTACACTTCCGGAAAAAGTACCTTTATTGGTTAAGTACTTTAATTGGAAAAAGTATACATTTTTTAAAAATACGTTTTTTAAGAAACTAGTTCTTTTGGAAAAAAGTACTTGTCTGGGAAAAAGTATCCTTTTTGAAAAAAATTGATTTTTTTTTTGGAAAAAGTACGGAGGTAATTTTTTGGGAAAAGTGCCTATTTTATAATTGTTTGCGACGAAGTACCTTTATTTTGGAGAAATTACCTTCTTTGGTAAAAGTATCTGATAAAGAAAAATTACCTTTTTTGGAAAAAGTAAATTTTTTTTGAAAGAGTACCTCTTTTGGAAAAAGTATATTTTTTTGGAAAAAGTACCTTTTTGGGAAAAAATACCTCTTTTTGAAAAAGTAAATTTTTTGGAAAAAGTACCTTTATTGGTAAAGTACTTTAATTGGAAAAAAATATATATTTTTTAAAAGTACTTTTTTAAAGAAACTAGTTCTTTTGGAAAAAGTACCTGTTGTGGAAAAAGTACTTGCCTTAGAAGTAAAACTATCCTTTTTGGAAAAAGTAGCTTTTTGGAAAAGTACATTTTATGAGATAAAACTTTTGGAAAAGTACCTTTTTGGAAAAAGTACCTATTTTGAAAAACTACTTGTACGGAAAAGGTACCTTTTTGAAAAATGCCAAGAAATGTTTTTTGTCCAAGGCACTTTTTTTGTTAAAAGCGCCTCTTTGGATAAAGTATTTCTTTTCCAAAATTACCCGTCCAGAAAAAGTAATATTTGGTAAAAGTTATATTTCATTAACAAAAGTACAATTATAAAAAAATTTTAAGTTTTTGGGGACAAGTATCTTTATTTGGCAAAAGTAAAGGGTCCGCCAGATAACTTTTTTTTTTTTTTTTGGAAATGCTATAAAAAAAACTACTGAAGCCTCGGCTGTGTGGCACGTAGCGCCGTCCTGTTGAAACCAAATGTTGCCAATATCCTCCTCTTCAATTTTTGTGAACAAAAATTCGATAACGATCGCCATTGACTGTAACGGCCACTCCTTGCTCATTTTCGAAAAAAATGGTCCTATTATGCCTCTGGACCAAAATCCGCGCCAAACAGTTACTCGTTTTGGGTGCGTCGGCTTTTCAATATATGCGTGCGGGTTTTCTGTGCCCCAAATGCGACAATTTTGCTTGTTTACATACTCGCCAAGATCAAAATGAGCTTCATCTGAAAAGATGATTTTTTTTTGGCAAAATCGGTATATTCTGTAAGTCGATCGCAGGCCCACTTAGCGAAGCGAAAACGCATTGGATGGTCAGTTGGCTCGTTCAGCGGAAGGATAAAACTAATTATCTGTCAAATCAGACATGAGCTAAGTGTTACCATTCACGAAATAAGCACTAGTTGAAAAAGAAAACGTTAGATGGCGGACTCTTTACCTTTTTGGAGTAAGAAACTGCATTAGGAAAAATTTACTTTTTTGGCAAAGTTATCGTTTTTGTAAAAAGTACTTTTTTTAAATTAACTTTTTCGGAAAGCTACCTTTTTGAAAAAAAGCACTTGTTTGAATAAAGTATTTTTTAAAAGTATTTTACCAGAAAAAGTACTACTTGTTAAAAGTTATATTTCACAAAAAAAGTATCATTATAAAAATTATATATTATTGAAAATAACTTTTTTTTGGCAATGCCACTTTTGGATTTTTTTTTTTTTTTTTTTTTTTTTTTTTTTTTTTTTTTTTGAAAAAGGATTATCTGTTTTGGAAGGAGACCTTCTTGGAAAAATAATTTCTTTGGACTAAGTATTTCTTTTCCAAAAGTATTTGTAATTTGAAAAAGTACTATTTGGCAAAAGTTGTATATTACAGTAAAAAAAGTACTATTATAAAAAAAAAATATAACTTTTTTGGAACCAGTATCTTTATTTGGCAAAAGTACATTTTTTCTTGTTTTGAGAAAAAGTAAATTTTCTGACAAAGGTATTTTTTTTATTTTAATTGATATGAACAAGCTTTGTTAAAAAAAAAACACGGAGTAGAAAAACAATCAAGTACTCAGTGTAAATTTAAAGTGAAATAAAGTTCTCAAAAATAATTAACTTAACTTCTGGAATTTTTTTCATTTGTAATATGAAGCTATGAATTAAAGCAATCTTAACATTTTACAAAATGCAAATGAAACAATCAAGACTCAAATAAAATGAAAGCATCGTAGACATACTTGTTCCAGTTACTCATATCCCATGGAAACAAAGGAGTATAAAATTTATAAACACATCTTAAATGTAGCTCAATCTTAGTTGAGTTCAACTTATTACAATAAAAGCTAAATTCTTTCAGTTGCCAAAGTAGAAAAATATTTAAAATCATTACTGTTAAAAAATAAAGTTTTTGCACAATAAAAAGTAGAAAATAACTTTAATGAAAAACTACATAGTTTATAATTATTTACTGTATTTACTGTATCTGTACTCTTGTATCTCTGTATCGATTGTATTATCATATTAAATACAAGAGTGTAACATTTGTTGTATGAATTTTCATATAAAAATGAAATACACTATTACAATTTTATTTCATATGTTTTTAAAATGTTGTATTCAAAGAGAGGCTCTCTGAGAGAATTTATATGTAGCTTGTTCTTCTTTTTTCATTATAAATACGAAATACATTAATACACAACACAGAGGGTGTTCACAATTAAAAAACCAAAAGTGTATTTGATACACGATAAAGATAAAGATTGTTGTGAATTAAGCAATAGTTTTTCATGTATTTTTCAAGGTAATGTAAAGGGTGTTTTTTATTGAGGTATAGAACTTTAAGTTGGCATCACTTTTTTAACTGGCGGCCATTTTGTCAGCTGTCAAGTGATTAATATTTAGTTTGGTTTGCCATTTCATCATGAACAGGTTGACAAAAGAACAACGCTTGCAAATCGTGCAAATTTATTTCGAAAATAATGGTTCAGTTCACGAAGTTTACCGCAAGCTCCGTCCATTTTATGGTCGACATAATCGTCCATCAGAGCAATTAATTCGGTTAACCATGGATCTTTTTCGCACTACGTTTACTCTATGTGATAATACGCATCCGCAGAGACGTCGAACAGTGCGCACCGAAGAAACAATTGCCGCTGTAGAGCAAAGTGTTGAAGAGGACCCGAATGAATCGATTCGCCACCGTGCACAGCAATTGGAGCCGACTAACCGACTATTTTGTTTCCGAATTGGATGGCATGAATGTGGATGAGTTGTGGTTCCAACAAGACGGCGCTACATGCCACACAGCGCACGTCACAATCGATTTATTGAAGGAAACATTCGATGAGCGCATAATTTCGCGGAATGGACCTGTCAATTGGCCACCAAGATCGTGTGATTTGACACCATTGGATTATTTTCTTTGGGGATATGTGAAGTCGCTCGTCTACGCCAACAAACCAGAAACGTTAGGGGACTTGGAAGCCAACATTCGTGGCGTTATTGCCAACATACGGCCCCATATGCTCGAAAAAGTGGTTGAAAATTGGACCTGTAGAATTGGCTTTATTCGAGCCAGCCGCGGCGGCCACATGCCCGAAATCATACTTAAACATTAATGGCATAAAATTATCCTTCCAATAAAGCCAAATTGATGGACATTAAAACGATTTTCTTGTGTTTTATTTCAATTCAAAGTTCTATACCTCTTAAAAAAACACCCTATATAATACTTTAATTTAATTTTCAAACTATTGTATAATTATAATTTAGTTTTAATGTTTCAAAAACATGGCAATAATATTTTTATTTTTCATTATCAAAGACAACAACGTTTTGTTTTTGAAGAAAATAATTTAGAGATTTCAATCACAAGAACTCAAAAGTATTTTCAAACAAAAATGTCCTAAATCTTCTTACTGAATTAGGGCATTAAACTTGTATTTTAATGGCATTTAGTTAAACTTTTTTTGTTTGGAATAATTTAAAAATTTTGATTGATTGATTTTTTTTTTTTTTTTTTTTGTAAAGTTTGAACTTTTAATTTTCTAAAAGATCATGGCGCTTATTCATAATCAAAACAAAGTGTACTTTAAAATACAAAAAGCATACTTTAAACTCTTAAAGTATACTTTTGTTTACCATGAATATGTGCCCATGTTTTTATAACAAAAATTAAAAATTTTAAAAACCCCCGACTTTTTTCAGAAAAGATGTTATATCTTCTAAACGGATGGATCGATCGAAAATCGGTCCAGCCGTTTGGCCTGTACGTGGACACAGACAGACACACAGATACACAGACACACACTACAAACTTATAACACCCCTTTTTTTAGTCGGGGGTTAATAAAAAAAAAATTTTATTGTTATATTACAACATTTTATATAATACTTCCTCTAAGAAAGACAGCAACATACCTTGTTTATATATTTAAGTAAAGTTGTTTGTCTTGTTCACATTTAAAATCCGTTTAATTTTTTTCTTAGCTTAACATTTATAAAATACACTAAATTGAAGTTTTCGCTTAAAAGCATTTTCTTTGTGTACTTCAAACATAGGAAAGAAAAATATAAAAATATTTTACAAAACATTCAAACATAAAATAAATGTTTTTATACGGGAAGCATTGTTTGGAAGAATTATTTAAGCCTCTCTGTTTTAAACTAAGATTTCGTAAAATTTTACTATTACCAAGTTTTTCTCGGCCTACAAAGTGCCTAAATATCCTTTAAAAAAAGCTTTTTAATTAAATATAAATTTTTTAGAAAAAGTACCCTCTCCGAAAAAGAAATTATTTAAAAAGTACCCCTTTAGAATAATTACCCCTTTGGAAAACCAATAACGCTGAAGAAAGGAAACTTCTAAGAATAAATACCTTTTTAGAAAGAGAGAGAGCCTTTTTATTCAAATATTATTATTATTTATATCTTGTTTTAAAAAAGTAAATTTTTGGAAAAAATACCTTATTTTTGTGGAAAAAGTATATTTATTGGTAAAGTACTTTAATTGTAAAAGTATATACGAGTATTTAAAAAAAATTTAAAGTTACTTTGGAAAAAGTACCTATTTTGTAAAAGGAGCTTGTTTGGGAAAAAGTACCCTTTTTGGAAAAAATGTCTTTTTTCGGGAAAAGTACAGAGGTAAATTTTTTTGGGAAAGTACCCTTTAGGGAAAAGCACCTATTTTAAAAACATACTTGTTTAGGAAGAAGTACCTTTATTTTGGAGAAATCATCTTCTTTGGAAAAATTATCTTATTAAGAAAAATTATCTTGTTTGGAAAAATAAAACTTTTTTGGGAAAAGTACCTTTTTTGGAAAAAGTACACTTCCGGAAAAAGTACCTTTATTGGTTAAGTACTTTAATTGGAAAAAGTATACATTTTTTAAAAATACGTTTTTTAAGAAACTAGTTCTTTTGGAAAAAAGTACTTGTCTGGGAAAAAGTATCCTTTTTGAAAAAAATTGATTTTTTTTTTGGAAAAAGTACGGAGGTAATTTTTTGGGAAAAGTGCCTATTTTATAATTGTTTGCGACGAAGTACCTTTATTTTGGAGAAATTACCTTCTTTGGTAAAAGTATCTGATAAAGAAAAATTACCTTTTTTGGAAAAAGTAAATTTTTTTTGAAAGAGTACCTCTTTTGGAAAAAGTATATTTTTTTGGAAAAAGTACCTTTTTGGGAAAAAATACCTCTTTTTGAAAAAGTAAATTTTTTGGAAAAAGTACCTTTATTGGTAAAGTACTTTAATTGGAAAAAAATATATATTTTTTAAAAGTACTTTTTTAAAGAAACTAGTTCTTTTGGAAAAAGTACCTGTTGTGGAAAAAGTACTTGCCTTAGAAGTAAAACTATCCTTTTTGGAAAAAGTAGCTTTTTGGAAAAGTACATTTTATGAGATAAAACTTTTGGAAAAGTACCTTTTTGGAAAAAGTACCTATTTTGAAAAACTACTTGTACGGAAAAGGTACCTTTTTGAAAAATGCCAAGAAATGTTTTTTGTCCAAGGCACTTTTTTTGTTAAAAGCGCCTCTTTGGATAAAGTATTTCTTTTCCAAAATTACCCGTCCAGAAAAAGTAATATTTGGTAAAAGTTATATTTCATTAACAAAAGTACAATTATAAAAAAATTTTAAGTTTTTGGGGACAAGTATCTTTATTTGGCAAAAGTAAAGGGTCCGCCAGATAACTTTTTTTTTTTTTTTTGGAAATGCTATAAAAAAAACTACTGAAGCCTCGGCTGTGTGGCACGTAGCGCCGTCCTGTTGAAACCAAATGTTGCCAATATCCTCCTCTTCAATTTTTGTGAACAAAAATTCGATAACGATCGCCATTGACTGTAACGGCCACTCCTTGCTCATTTTCGAAAAAAATGGTCCTATTATGCCTCTGGACCAAAATCCGCGCCAAACAGTTACTCGTTTTGGGTGCGTCGGCTTTTCAATATATGCGTGCGGGTTTTCTGTGCCCCAAATGCGACAATTTTGCTTGTTTACATACTCGCCAAGATCAAAATGAGCTTCATCTGAAAAGATGATTTTTTTTGGCAAAATCGGTATATTCTGTAAGTCGATCGCAGGCCCACTTAGCGAAGCGAAAACGCATTGGATGGTCAGTTGGCTCGTTCAGCGGAAGGATAAAACTAATTATCTGTCAAATCAGACATGAGCTAAGTGTTACCATTCACGAAATAAGCACTAGTTGAAAAAGAAAACGTTAGATGGCGGACTCTTTACCTTTTTGGAGTAAGAAACTGCATTAGGAAAAATTTACTTTTTTGGCAAAGTTATCGTTTTTGTAAAAAGTACTTTTTTTAAATTAACTTTTTCGGAAAGCTACCTTTTTGAAAAAAAGCACTTGTTTGAATAAAGTATTTTTTAAAAGTATTTTACCAGAAAAAGTACTACTTGTTAAAAGTTATATTTCACAAAAAAAGTATCATTATAAAAATTATATATTATTGAAAATAACTTTTTTTTGGCAATGCCACTTTTGGATTTTTTTTTTTTTTTTTTTTTTTTTTTTTTTTTTGAAAAAGGATTATCTGTTTTGGAAGGAGACCTTCTTGGAAAAATAATTTCTTTGGACTAAGTATTTCTTTTCCAAAAGTATTTGTAATTTGAAAAAGTACTATTTGGCAAAAGTTGTATATTACAGTAAAAAAAGTACTATTATAAAAAAAAAATATAACTTTTTTGGAACCAGTATCTTTATTTGGCAAAAGTACATTTTTTCTTGTTTTGAGAAAAAGTAAATTTTCTGACAAAGGTATTTTTTTTATTTTAATTGATATGAACAAGCTTTGTTAAAAAAAAAAACACGGAGTAGAAAAACAATCAAGTACTCAGTGTAAATTTAAAGTGAAATAAAGTTCTCAAAAATAATTAACTTAACTTCTGGAATTTTTTTCATTTGTAATATGAAGCTATGAATTAAAGCAATCTTAACATTTTACAAAATGCAAATGAAACAATCAAGACTCAAATAAAATGAAAGCATCGTAGACATACTTGTTCCAGTTACTCATATCCCATGGAAACAAAGGAGTATAAAATTTATAAACACATCTTAAATGTAGCTCAATCTTAGTTGAGTTCAACTTATTACAATAAAAGCTAAATTCTTTCAGTTGCCAAAGTAGAAAAATATTTAAAATCATTACTGTTAAAAAATAAAGTTTTTGCACAATAAAAAGTAGAAAATAACTTTAATGAAAAACTACATAGTTTATAATTATTTACTGTTTATGTAAAAAAGAAAGAAAAACAATTATGTTCTAGAGTTGTGCATTGGTGCAAGTAAAAATAGTTTTCTAAACAAATATTTACTCATATGTTGTCTGTGGTTATTATGGCAAAAATAGTTATGCAGACTTTTGTAAAAAAGCTGTTTGTTGTAAATTAAGTTTTTCCTCTCTTAATTTTATTTCTCCTCAATCGCTTCTAGTGAAGCTTTAGAAACAGTGTAAACGTTGAGAAATTTCGAAAAGTAGCACAAAAAGGGGATTTAAGAAATAAAAGTGGCATAGAATAGGGGATTTTTTTCAAAGAAGGAAGAACTATTTTAGAAACAAAAATTCAAAGTAAATACACGATTTCGAGTTAGTTTTGTTAATTTTTTCATAGATTATATTTTATTTACAAGTAATAATTAAAAAACATAACAAAAACATTAACAATTTATAGATAAAAAAAACTAGTTAACAATTCATGAATATATATGTATAAGAAATACCGAAGTATATTTATTTGACGTAGGATGACGAAAATATTTCCAAATTAAAGAAAACTCCGTCAGAAGAAAAAGCATCACTCATATTTATTAAGCATTTACGCGCACTTTTTACTACTGCAGACATTGCCATGCCAAAAATTGGTTCAGTAGAGGAGTTCCAAGGAAAGGTAATAATGATTTATTGACCTTTTTTATTGATTTATTATTTTTTATATTAATTTATCAAAGGAACGCGACATTGTGTTAATTTCCACTGTAAGATCTACTAAACAATATGTGCCCAATGATATAAAACATTCAGTAGGATTTGTGCACTGTACAAAGCGCATTAATGTGGCAATATCACGTGCCCGTTACCTTTTATATATTTTTGGCAATCCATATTTGCTAATTTTGGATCATTGTTGGCGTTCCATAATCAAGTACTGTTTAGAGAATGAGATGTATGAGGAAGATTCCAACATTCAAGAGTATATTGATGAAGAATAAAAATATCAAATAAATATAAACACTTTTAATACATTTATTGTACTTCAAAAACATTTTTTGTATATTGTTGTTTGTAATTATGTATCAGAGAAGTGTTCTTTCTGGTGTGTGTGTGTGTGTGTGTGTTTATGCCAGATTTGTACATAGTATTATTTATTTTTTTATTATTTAGTGTGCCATATGAAGTTTTTTAGCTTATTTAAAAAATGTTCGGTTTGAAATCTACTAATGATTTTCTTAAGCAGGAAAGAAACCAATATAGACGTTGCCTAATCGAAACAATAAGCATGTAGTACATACATATCGTTACCTTAATATAGAAAGGCCCTAACTCATTTTTTTTCAAATGGAAATTTCTGCATTTTTTCGAACATAATTGTTCTATCGAAATATACAAGAAACTCAATTTAAAAAAAATCGAGTTAGGGTCTTTAAATAAAGGGTGTTTTTTATTGAGGTATAGAACTTTAAGTTGGCATCACTTTTTTAACTGGCGGCCATTTTGTCAGCTGTCAAGTGATTAATATTTAGTTTGATTTGCCATTTCATCATGAACAGGTTGACAAAAGAACAACGCTTGCAAATCGTGCAAATTTATTTCGAAAATAATGGTTCAGTTCGCGAAGTTTACCGCAAGCTCCGTCCATTTTATGGTCGACATAATCGTCCATCAGAGCAATTAATTCGGTTAACCATGGATCGTTTTCGCACTACGTTTACTCTATGTGATAATACGCATCCGCAGAGACGTCGAACAGTGCGCACCGAAGAAACAATTGCCGCTGTAGAGCAAAGTGTTGAAGAGGACCCGAATGAATCGATTCGCCACCGTGCACAGCAATTGGAGCCGACTAACCGACTATTTTGTTCCCGAATTGGATGGCATGAATGTGGATGAGTTGTGGTTCCAACAAGACGGCGCTACATGCCACACAGCGCACGTCACAATCGATTTATTGAAGGAAACATTCGATGAGCGCATAATTTCGCGGAATGGACCTGTCAATTGGCCACCAAGATCGTGTGATTTGACACCATTGGATTATTTTCTTTGGGGATATGTGAAGTCGCTCGTCTACGCCAACAAACCAGAAACGTTAGAGGACTTGGAAGCCAACATTCGTGGCGTTATTGCCAACATACGGCCCCATATGCTCGAAAAAGTGGTTGAAAATTGGACCTGTAGAATTGGCTTTATTCGAGCCAGCCGCGGCGGCCACATGCCCGAAATCATATTTAAACATTAATGGCGTAAAATTATCCTTCCAATAAAGCTAAATTGATGGACATTAAAACGATTTTCTTGTGTTTTCTTTCAATTCAAAGTTCTATACCTCTTAAAAAAACACCCTATATAAAGGTAACGATATGTATGTATAATATAACCAGAAATTGTTGTACTTTAAATAAAAAATATATGAAAAATTTTCTGAGGTTTAAATATTTTGGAAATGTGGCTATACATTTTTTGACAAGATCTTCTGTTGGACTCCAATCTTCCGAAGAAAACTTCCAACAAATTTAATCATAGACAGTTGCTTATTTTTCCTAATCAACTCAAACTTTGTTACAAAAATGTCAGCTTGCGTATAGGTTGATATAAAAAAATAGTCATCAGCGCTGTCAACTTTTAAATTTCAAAAAGCACTGAAACCAGAAAAATACGCGTAATTTAAGCAAAAAAGCAATAAATTAAAATTTTTTGTTTTATAAAAAAAAATTTGTATATAGGTATGAAAAATAAAGAAATCGGTTGACCTTGCATTTTATCCCTGAAACTTCAAATTTGAAGCATCCGATACACATTTTGATTCTATGAGAATCAGTGAATTCTAAAATCAATTTGACGAAACCTTTTTAAGTTTTTATAAAAAATTTAGTTTTTTTCGTCAACGAAGAAACAAATCACCTGAAATTAGTCAAATTAGCAGCAATTGGCAAGTCTATTTGACTTGCTGATTAGATTTTGAAATCGATGGGAGTAGTAGTTAATTTTTTTAAAATCAAGACTTTCAAAATTAGATTTTTATTAAACAATGCTGTGGAAACATTCTTTCACAGCAAACCCAATATTAATAACAGCAGTTTTGTACAATCTTATTAGAATCTTTTGAAATTTGGTTTTAGTGCCACCGCCAAGAAATAAAAAGCACCAAAAATTACTTTAAAAAAGCACCGAGCACTAACTTCAAAATTTTTCGCCTCGAAATCTTCAAAAAGCACTAAAAACGGTGCGAAAAGCACTCAGTTGACAACGCTGTCTGTCATAAGAAATAATACTAATACACAAGCATATTATTGCGAAAAAATTAAATCAAGTAATGGTATTTCTAAAAAGGGGCAAAAAGGGTCAAAGCGTAACAAAAAGTATCAGATTTAGCTGATTTTAAAAAAGTGTCACTAAAAGTATCAAAAATGTAATAAAGTAGCAAATTGATACTTTAGTAGCACAAACGGTCACGCTGTTTAGAAATTTTGTATTTAATTATATATTTACGTATATATAGTCAAAAATAGTTCGACTGTCATTATAAAAATATTAAATTTTATTTTTTTTTAAAATTCATTATATTTTTAACTTTGATCAACTATGTAACACACAGAAAAAGTTAGCGATGAGGTTATACAAAGTTTTATGAAATTATGTTGTTGATTAGGAAGCTGAAAACATACATATGTACATATCTGTGGTGCAAAGAAAAAATGCTTAAGTCGAGATAAGTAAGTTTTATATTGCTGCCACTTTTATAATATTCATACTCAAAAGTACCACTGAGAAAAAAAAAAGAATTATTTTGTGCGTTTTTTTTATTATTAAGTTATAGTCCAATGAATTGGTGCTTATCTCTATGTATTTTTATTATATGATATTTAATAATAAATTAATTTAGCTTATACCTTAGTATATTTTCAATTTAATGTAAGTGTGTAGAACGATATTTGCCTAAATAAAATAAAATCGATTTTCCCACTTTGACTGCAAAAGAAGTAAATTTCTGAAAGTTTAAAAGTTCTTTCCTGCAAAACAGTAAAATATGACTTAAGCACTTTTTCCTTATTGCCATATATTATGTAAATATTTTGTTCATACTCAACTGCTTCATGTATAGAAAAATGCATAATCTTTAAACAATGTAATACAATATTTTAATCTGCTGGCTAAATTTTAATCTCAAGGTCTTGATATTTTTAAAGTAAATTTTGTTACCAAATTCCTGATTTAAGAAAAAATGATTTAATTGAAAACTTTTTATGCTTAAGCTGAGTAAAAAGAAATTGTTTCCTCATCACTTGGCTTGGAATAAAATTTAAAACAAACTACAACTTATTAACTTAAAGGCAAAATTTTTTTGGAAATATATTTTAAATCAATAAAATGCGGCCGACTTTGACTGACACACGAAGGGTTCCGTACGCACACTACATGTGTAATATCCCTGCAGAATATTTGGTGACAATTGATCCAAATGTACTCGTCCTATGACTTGTGAAAATGCGAGTGTTATCAAAAGTACGGAGAAGTGTATGGCGAAAAAAAGACATATCGTGTAAATGGTTACATATTCACAATTTTCGTGATGTATCGTCTTGATCTTGAGCCAATTTAATTTGGACTTGCTGCAGTATTGTAGTAAACGGCACTGAACATGTTCGATGTGGTTGAATACATGGACCTATCAAATAGTGTAAATATAATGATAATTGGCTCCCTTCAATCTGGAACCAGTTTGTAACTATACTGATATATTAACCTAAGCTTAACTGGTATTTATATTTTTGAAACATGAGTGGCCCTGTGTTTGAGTGGATAGTGTGCAAGCCTGTCATGCGCGAGGTTGTCGGTTCGAATCTCAAAAAATTTTCTGCTTAAAAATAAATTATAATTTCATTTGTAACAATAAAAAAAATTTCATTGTTACAGTTAAATGTCGTAATGACATTTATATATAATTTATATTATTCTACACCGAAAAGGTACCTATGGGATAGTTCAGTGACAAGTCACAAGGTGCATAAAAAGTATCAATTAACCCCATCCTAGGCCATCCCCATGTAAAAGTGACTGGTCCGCGTCATAGGAAGTGTTAGAACTCGGATTAGTCCCTATCACTTGTGGACCGGTCACGTGACTAGTATTGTGTCAGTTCAATTTCCTGCAGGGATTATATCAACTTTAGCCTATAAAATCGAAAATCTTACCTGGTGCAGAATTTTTTTTTAAAATAATTTTTGTTATGGCGTTTTTTCGTTATGCCGATTCTTTTAATTTTTTTGCAACTTTTTTTAAGTTCTAGCCATTTTTTTAATTTTGGCCCTTTTTTTATTTTGGCGATTTATTTTCGGTTTTTGCCAATTTTTTCGCCTGTTTTTTAGTTCTAGTGTTTTTTAGTCTTGGCGCTTGTTTTCGTTCTAGTTTTTTTTTTGGATTTTTTGAGATTTTATTAGTTTTATATATATAAGATATTCCATATTTTTTTTTTTTTTTTTTGCTTCCACTTTGCTTTATTTGACACCATTATAAAGATATTTTTAAAGCACACGTTTTGTTTCCCCTCTGCACAACTGCTTTGATCAAAAACTGAGTTAGAGTGAAGTAAAAATAATATTTAAGTTCGCCTAACAATTATTAGAGTGCGTAAGCGGCGACTTTGAAGTAAAATTATATATAATGATTTGATTCACTCGTACAACAATCGTGAAGAAGGCTCGCAAAAGCATAATTTTTTAGAGTATACTGCGATTGCGGTAAAACGACAATCTTTCAATGGTCGTCAGGATACATGAAAGACGCTTGTGGAGTATCATAACCAACCCTCGTACAACAATCATCACAATGACTAGCAACAAAATCATGTGGAAAAATTAAATACCATCAATGACTACTTACAATCTTCCAATGCTCGCCCAAATGCGTAATAGATTATTTACTCATTAAAAAATTATCAAAATGACTTCCGAAAGCATAATTTGAAAAATTTATATGTAATTTTAGGTCAACAATCATCTGGACGATAAAAAAATCGCGAAATAATCGGGCTCGTCGAATAATCTTTTATATATCAGTTTAGTATGTTCTAGGGCCCTGCACAAACATACTTGAAACGTAAATACGTCTTGCTTTTTAAATGTATTGCCATGACATGTACACCAACAAAAAATGCTGTCGTATAATAAGCAAAGAATGATGGATGTAGTGATGTTCGTGTATATGAGTGTTTACCACAAGCAGAAGTAGTGTCTTCACCTTTGATGCTTGTGTGCTTTTTATTTTGCGTACTGTACGTTTGAGTGTGTGTGTGTGTGTGTACGATGTAGATCGTATGTTACATATTATGTTTGTGTTTCAGGGAGGTTTTTTTAAAGCAAGCGCACACAACTAATGTAAATGCATGTGTACGTTGGTATTTGCGTAGAAAAATAAAAGGTCATACACACAACTTATGTTTGTATGTATATCAGGCATGATAAAGTTGGTATTTGGTAATTGTACTTTTTTTGGTACAATTTAAACCTTAAAAGTACGTCGGTACCCCTTTGACTCATTTGGTACTATTTCCATACAAAAAGTAAATAGCGATCATTTAAAGTATATCCAGTTTGACAGAAAAGTGGTGAATTTGATTTGTTGCCGAGAGCGACTACCTTGTTCGATATGCATAACACTTGTTTGATTTATTATACAGAACTACATCTAACTTCGCCGGTGTTTCCTTTTCAATATGATAGCGTCGTCTTCATTTGTTTTATCTGTTGCATTAATTAAAAATTTGTAAGGTATAAAAACTTGCTATATTAATGACATATCAATCGTTTAAGTGATGGAATTGAATGAAGCGAGGTTGCTACATACAAACATATGTAAACAACTATAATTTAATTTGAAATGAAAAACTTTATATATCTTGAAATAAAATTGAAAGTTTTATAGTTACGGATTTTAAAAGAAATGTTAAACAGTTCTATATAACCTTTTGCGAAAATAAATAAATTTACTTTTCATGACGAAAATTTAAATTGGCTAATAAAATTTACTCCCGAAAATTCACTCTTATTAAAAAATATTAAAAAAAAAAAAATTAAAATTATGATACATACTATAACGAGTTTTGAGAACTAATGTTTCCGTATCTTTCAAAAGTTATCGGGAGAATATTGTCAATTCCACACTAATCAGCGAATGTGGAAAGAATATTTTTATAATCATAACGAAGACTTGAAAGTCTAATACAAACAAAAGACTTATTGAAAGTCCCTAACTCGTATTTTTTACAAAATTGAGTTTTCACTGATTCCAATACATTTTATACAAATACACCTTGTCACAAAAATTTATTGCAAAAGAGTAAAAAATAACGCTTTTACAATGAGTTGTACAAAAATATTACATAAAGAATATTACAGTTTGTATTGTGTTTTTTTACATTCTCATGTAAAATAACAATTATTTGAGTCAGGGCCTTTCTAATACAGACCAACGATATGTAATTACTGCCTCTTCAACTATGTCGAAAGAAAACCCTACGAAAGAAGACTAGCGTCTCGAATGCTAATAAGTCTTTTTTTTTTGAGTTCATGATGCCGATTATCGATTTTTTTTTTCAAACGTAAAATTTTCTTTTTTCGTTAAGTTGTGTGTAAATTAAAAACTAAATTTGTGTTATGGCAAACTAGTTTTTTCTTTTTTTTTTATTTATGACGTTATTTGAGTAAATGATCGATATGTTCTAAAAATATAATGAAAAAAGTTAAAACAAAAAAACCGATTTTAGTACTATTGGGGTCGGAAAAGTACAATTTTTAAAGCTAATTGATAGGAAATTAGTTGTCTCATTTATCATCCCTGATGTATATACATTAGACCGTCGCACTTTTCATTTTTTTCGAAATTGCTTCCTGAACGACAAAAAATGTGTGCCGTATTTATATATAAGATGTATTTATGAAACTGAAGCAAATTTTCAAATAAACATCTTTAGTCATTTCGACATTTCGCCACCAAAATCTTAATCCTAAAATTTCCTTTTATACTGCATTTACAGAATATAAAAATGTTGCCTCGTTCAATTTTTATATAAGAAAAGGTAAGCAAAAATTAAAAAATAATAATAAGTGGACATTTGAAAATCTGAATTTGTAATGCTATGAATAAAAAACCATCGACAAAATGGCAATGTTGTTTCTAATAATCTAATAAGCTTTCTAATGCATGTAATTAGGTAAAAATCCGTTAAGAACTGCTTGAGTTAGAGGCAAATTACTAAAGCAAGACGGTCTAATGTACATGCATGACGTTTGCATACGCACCCATGCGTAGGAAGAAGCAAACATCACAAATTCTTTTGTGACGAAGTATTTACATCTTTACTTCTATACCTGCAATAACTGAAACAAATGTTTTGAAAACAGTGTTGTTCAGTGTTTGTATTTCAAGACCTTGCCACAGTAAAGCAAAAATCCCTAATGTCTTGAAAGTTATTTTAAATACATTTACGCAAGGCTCTAGTATGTACATCTACAAAATAAATATTTAAGGTTAAAATTTATAAAGCATAAATATATTCCATAAACTTAAAGCTATCCTATTCTCACTGTCGTTTAACATTAAAAAAAATAACTAAGATAATAATTTTCGATATAAATTTAACTCAAAATAATTCAATATTGTTGTGGCAAATTGTGTGGAGGCTGTCAACTTTTGTCGTCACAGTACTCGTATCATAAAATACAATCATATATATTATATGTATATCTACCCGTTTTTACAATACTATTTGCCCAAACATGTTTGTTAAAGATTTTATAAATTTCTCTAATGTGTAGAAGTATAAGTAATTTAAAATAACAAATTCCATTTTTTTAATACTGTTCCTTTCACGAGGCATGTGTGTAAAATCCTTTGTATTGTGTGAGTCCTTACAGTTGAATTGAATTTATGTACTTACAAAAATATGTCAACAATTTGATGTTTGTTGTCTTGTCAATCTATGTATGTCATGTATCAATCTTTTTGATAAAACACTCAAACCCAGCACACATGAACTCTTGAAACAGAAACATAAAGAAAAGAAGATGAAAGGAATTATATTCTTTATGACCGCACCACCACCACCACACCCGCCAAGCACCTTTTAAATGGCAGAAATATGTTCGTATAAGAATATTTTTATTGTTTCTTCAAGGCTGAAACATAAAACGAAATGAATTTTAGGATATCTTAGGTTGTTGTTAATAAAATCTTACTTAAAGCCTTAAGCCGAAGCGGCTCAATAAGATTTTCCGATTCTTATGTGTAGCACTTACATATAACTACACATACACACACACACATACATACATACATGGTCATATGTATATACATACATACTCGTATATTCAGCTCAAGGACTTTTTTCTCATTATTTAATTATTTTTTCCTCGAAGATTTTAAATGTTCTTAAAACTATGTAGAAGTAAACTTTTCTCTTTTGTGGTTTTCTGATACTTCCTTTTTCTACTCGTATTTAATTTTCATCTTTATCTCTCACTTAGATTATTTTTGTTGGCATTAACAAGTTAATTACTTTTTGTTTTTGTTGCCGTTATTACGACAATTTCTATTTACTAGTAACACCCCTACAAATGCTTTGTTCCGTTTTTTTGTCTTTTTTTTTTTTGAAGTTCGTACTAAAGGTCTGCACAAAACCTTTACTTATTATTCTACAGTCATATAAAACAAGCATTTCATTTATTGTGTGACAAATACTTTTGAAATAAAAAATAAAAAAATTACCTAAAGAAGGACACACAAAGGCGTGTCTGGAATATAAATAAATATTGTTAATTTGTTTATAAAAAGACCTCAAGCTAAATAAAATAGTTGTTGCATTTCCTGAAAATATTTAAAATTCGTTTTTGTATTTAATTTTTAAGCATAATGTCGGTTTTATTTTATATAAATAACAGTCCACTGCAACAATTGTATTTTTATTTAATTCAATATTTGGGTAATTCTTTGTCTATCATCTTCATACATAATTAATTCCTGAATTAAATAAAAAAAAGAAGAGAGATGTTCTAGGACATCCGGTTAGAGCTATGCTGCTTAGCTATATAAAACAAATTTCATGTGTTAAATAACAATGCAATAAAATTATATTATACTAGCATTTCCCGCGACTTTGTTCGCATTCATTAAGAAACTGACTAGATTTTAAACTCTATTTTATAGCAATCTTATCAAAAACAAAAAAAAAATACCAACAGCACAAGTTTTTCCCGTTTTACCCTGTTCCGCGAAACTTTTCTGGCCGATCGGCTTCGTTCTCTGGGTTGTGCTCATGTGCAAAAATAATACGAAAACAAATTGAGCAATCGTTCTCATTGTTTTTGAGTGAAACAAAACAAAATCAAACATTTTGTTTCATTTATTTTCGTACTCTGCTTAAAGTAAATTTATAACTCTAATAGTGTCGGAAGATTTTTGTTACGAAAATCACGTCCTAGCTCCTGTGTCGCGCCATAAAGAGCATATCTCCAAAAATACCATTGTTACGTCAGGTCAGAAAAACTGCCTTTGTGTTTAAAAACTAAAAATTAAATATAAAAATATATATAATAGGTAAAAAAAACAATGTAAAATAAATATTTTTAAGTTCGCTGAGATGTAAAGCTCTGTGCAAACATTTTTTTTACAATGTTTTCCGATCTTTTAATCTAGTAACATCAAAAAATAGCCAACACGTGGCACATGGTTCTCTTTTCACATGGTTGTATAAATAAATTTATCTGAAAAAATTCCGGTATGTTCTGACACTTCAAATCGCATGTGAGTTGCAAATCGCCCAACTTGTTTCTACATGTTCTGTAACTCATGCGTTTTGCTTGCGACTTGCCATATTGATTTAAGCGGCCCATACACTACAACAGCATGCACGCACAATCAAGCGATTGAGCATTCATGCTCGTACCACACAACATACCAGCAAGCTGGTACAATATTCATTTCTTACAAAATTTCGGGAAGGGTGGTTATGAATAGTGACACATATTTTTTTTTGCAATTATTATTGGTATGTTGCTAAAATTAGCAGCTATGTATAAGTAAAGTTCTTAAATTCTGTTTACCATTGAAACCAATTATATTTCAACAAATTATATTACTTAAATGCATGTTTACTCCATGACAACTTTGCTCAACTGAGCTAATTTCACCATATACCACACCAGCGAGCTGGTACCATCAGCAAAATATCAAACTCTACTTGACATCGCTACAGCAAACCGTACAATCGCATAAAATGCCCATACACGACCAAACCGCTGGCACAAACACTTGATTGCGCATGCATGTTGTTGTAGTGTATGGGCCCCATTATGTCAGCTTTTTGTTGAAGTTGTCAGTGTAAAAGTAAACAATGCAAGCACAGAATTAACAAAACAAAATAACATTTTATAAATTCCGTTTTTTTTAATAAAAATTTTACGAAACTATTACTATATTTTATTAAAATTAAAAGTTAACACATGTGATTTAGTTTATTTAATCATTTTTCTCTTTCTTTAAAGTTTAGTTTAGGCTAAATGCACCAGTTAACTTCAGTGTACTCTGGCGACTTGAACTCGCCAACAGCCTTGTGATTGCGATTAACAGAACATCTCTCCTGCGCGTTCTGCATTTCCCGATTCCAATCATTAGACATTGCCAGATATCAATCACCTTACGTGTAAAAAGTGAAAGCATAAATTATTTTGGTTCATAAAGAAGCAATTTCTGCGACTTAAACTGAATATATTTTATATTCGTTTTGCACTTGCTATTTCTTTAAAACAGGTGTATGCAGTATTGCCACATCTGCTCTTTAGCAGATGCATACACTTTATACATCCGACAATAATAAAATTTCGCACAAATACCTGGCAATAATTTGACAATGACTACGGAATGTGTTCATACAATTGTCAGATGTCTGAAAATTTGTTATCAGCTTGTAATTTCTGGCAACGTTGTTAGACAAAAGTTGTCAGTTTACACGCTTGTAAGACTTTTTAGCACATTTTACTGACAAAAGCTTGTGCAGAGTCTAGCGAAAGTTATTCAAGCATCTCAAACAAAATGATATTTTCTGTGTGATACAATCAGTTGAATAGCCTTGCCATTTTAGCGTTTTACCATTTTACCTTTCTGGCAGTACTGATAATTCAATAATAAAATACTCCTGGGGGCCTACTCTATATTTCGAAACGAAAAAAAATTGCTTTCGAATTTGTGTGTTATGTTAATAACAATTTGAAAGCATTTGCTTTCGTTTCATTATTAATTGCAGAGTAAACTCCCAGTATATACTCATATGGAGCCGAATATATACTCACAAGTATTTTTATACTTGTGTGTATGATTGTAGCTGAAACAGTGTATAAATTTTACTTCTAGTCGCTTTTGCTGCATAATTTAAGGAACGTGTATGAATATAGTCTCGGATTGTTTGTAGTTATACTTATTCGGTTTAAACTTGATGAGCATGCGTATGAATATGATTTTTATTTTTAACGGTAACTTAACTGACGGCCAGTACTTAAAACGATATTTTTTTTATTCTCTGATATATGCAAGTATATTTTTGTAAATATAAAAACACTACACGAAAACCCTTATGAGGCATCCCGCAATCTCCAGGAACATATTACCCAGCTGGAAATATGGTTGAAGTTATGGAGAATTAAAGTCAATGAACAAAAGTGTGTCCATATAACGTTCACCCTAAGAAGAGATACTTGCTCCCCCATTCGAATCAACAATCAAAATATTCCTCAACATTCCCAAGTGAAATACCTTGGTATACACCTTGATCGAAGACTTACATGGAAACATCAAATTGACTCTAAGCTAACTCAGATGAAACTTAAGTTAACTCAAATATATTGGTTGATTGGCAGAAACTCAACACTCAGCCTAGACTGCAAACTTTTATTATACAAGTCGCTTTTGAAGCCAATATGGTGCTACGGAATTCAGTTATGGGGCACTGCTTCAGCTTCCAATGTCGAGAGAATCCAACGAAGGCAAAACAAAATTTTACGGTTAATAACATCGGCTCCATGGCACATCCAAAATTCTATTATACATCGTGATTTAAATATGCCACTAGTGACTGAAGAAATTGCAAAATACGCAGGCAAATATTTAACAAAACTCGAATCACATCCTAATCCGCTTGCTCGTAATATTTTGAACTTTACTGGACACATCCGCCTAAAAAAGAGGGACACACGGGCTCTTATACCTAACACTCCAGATGGGACTACTTGAAAATACTTTTTTCCCCCCCCCCTTTTTTTTTTGATTATCACTACTAATGTATTATTTATAACTATCACTAAGTTTATGTCCGACACTGGTCGGGCCGAATAAAATTTTTTTTATAGATTTAAGACTTGAATACTTATTGTTAGTTCATATATGAAGATACAATAAATAAATACATGCATTAAAAAAAAATAAAAAATAAAAACACTAATGAGTGACTCGAGTATTTCTGATTTGATCACAATAAACTAGGAACCAAAACAACAATAATTCTTTTTAAGATGAAGTAGTACTCAGACAATGAATGCCTACTACTATTACTAGGTTGTTACCTTCTTTAGGAAAGGGATAGTGATAGAGAAGACAGATGGTGAAGAAAGATTGTATACTTTGGAAGCACTGAAGAACTAAATCTGGCAACAGTGTTCCAAATTTATTTATCGGCTTTAAATCCCGACATTAGTTTAATTACGCACATTTTCAAGTTTCGTAATATTTTAATTTCTTTAGGGAGTTATATTTGTTTGTAACACATGTGTATACAATACATATACATAGTACACAGAAAAAAATTATTTGTAAATAGTTACAATTAATTTTTTTGTTATATTAATTAAATAATTAATTGATTTTGAACCTACAACAATTTTTGTAAATACAATTAACGAAATTGTAAGTTGAAGGAAAATCTTAAAAATATTTTCAATTAAATGTATCAACAAATAATTTGTTGAAATTTATTTTTTTTAACATTTATTTTAGTTAGATTTCAAAGTTATTTCAATTAAAGTTATTGTTATATTAACAATGTGAATTGTTAAGTAAGTATTAGTAAGCTTTTTATACACAATCACAATCCTCGAAACACTAAATGTCTTTGGGCGGAGTTGAACCGGCAACATCAACACTAATCAACTGACTCACTTACCTCTCAGCTAAAGAGCAACACCTTATTAAATACGCAAATGATGAATACACACAAAATATGATTTCTTGTTTCTTCTAAATGTGCGCATTCCATTATGATATAATTTAACAAATAATTTTGTTGAGTAATTTAATTGACTGCAAAAATTTAAATTTGTTATATCAACAATGATGATTGTTAATTTTTAAATTAAATGTCAACAATTTGTTTTGTTGGTTGCATTTCGATGATATTTTTTTCTGTATATATATATATATATATATATATATATATATATATATATGTATATGAGGCATGTATTTTTGTGTATATGTGCATATTGTACAGGTGTACATACATATGTACACATGTTAGTAAACATGAGATTGCGTTATTTTAATTTTTATGTGCACAGAAAGAACTAAATTTCGTTTTCAGTAACCAAATTCATTGAATCAGTAAATTTTTTGTGTGAATGCGGACCTACAAAGAAATTTGTAGATTCTGATAACAATTTTGTAAAAATTTAACTGATAAAAAAAATTTTATTTTTAGTAAACTTAGTTATGGCATTAGAGAAAAAAGTTAACTGAAACTCAAAATATTTTCAGTCAAATTTATTAATAGGAACAGAAAAACATTTTTGCAGATTTTTTTGTATTATTCAGCAAATTTTTTTTTTATAATTTACAAACACATTCACTAAAAATTTTTCGTATTATCAGAAAATAAATTAACTGAAACAATAAAAATTCTTAAAATTTTTTTTTTTAAAAAATTTGTAAAAGTTTTATCTGAAAAAACTAACTGAATCAAATGAAAGGTTCAACAATTTTTTTTTTTACTTTCAAAAATTGGCTTGTTTTTATGGTTAAGCATTTCGTTCCCGCTTTTGAAACTCGTCAGTATACTTCAACCCAAAAAAATTTCGAATTTAGCTAACAAACTCCGTATGATTATAGTAAGACTCCTAATACTATATTGAGAATCACAATATACAAACATAATAAGTTTGAAAACCGCAAACAAAAATCTTAAAAAAAAAAATAAAATGTTTTTTTATATCTATAAAATAATTGGTAAAAAAATTAAAAAAAAATTAGACAATTTTTTTTACAGTATATAAAAATAAATTTAACTGAAAAAATTAAAAAAAAATCAGACAAATTTTTTTACAGTATATAAAAATAAATTTAACTGAAAATAAAAAATTTAAATATATAAAAAAAAAATAAATCTAATTTTTTTTTTAATTTTACTTTATATAGATAATTTTCATTCTATACAGTTTTTTTTTACATAAAATAAAATTGGAACAAATAATTAACTGGAACAGTAAAAAATATTTACTGAAACTAAATTATATTTCAAAATACACGTTTGTTTGAAAATTTTTTGGGAATAATTTTTTCTGTGTATATTTTCTTGGAAATTCTTGTTAATGCTTAGAGTTCTTTTAATAACATTATAAGTTGTTGTCTGAATGAACTTAAGCTCTTTCACACTTAAATTTTATTTCACTGTTTCTAAAATATGTACAGTGTGTGCAAATTTAAGGTTAGGAAGTAAATTGGCTTAAAAACACACTTTTTTTTGACAAACAATTCAGTTTTATCATTACCAATGTAATGTAGAAATATGGGAATTAATAATTTTAAAAAATTTTTAACCTCATTTTGCAACAAAGCTTCGCTTATCTCGCCAGTGCAGCACCGAGTTTCAACTTCCAGAGCGTCAGTTATTTCTGGTTTGTTCACGTAAACCCGGCCTTTCAAATTAAAATTCACAACTTTCTTGCTTTCCAAATTTCTGGTAATGGTTTACTTTAAAAAATCATCCTCGTATATATCATATGTTCCGTTGCAACATATGCTTATAATTAATAATAAAACTTACTTACTTGCTACTGTTTTGCAAATTTAACCATCAAAATTTACCTAAAAGAGAAGAAGAAAAAAATTCAAATTAGTTTTTCTTTCAAAATTATTTTATAAAAGCTGTAACAAAAACAAGCAAATGTTGATGTTCATCGTTGTGAAAGTTTCTGTTGTTGCATCGTTATAATAAAATTACGCTCATTCTAAGAACATTTTATATATATTTTTTATTTACAAATTTTACATCATACACAGAAAATTTTTGCGTATTAATTATTTGTGCATCAATAGTTTTCTCAGTGGAAATTTTTTTCATAGTTGAGGGGGTCCATTAGAAATGCATCAATTAATAAGCAGTGCTGCCAGAAAAATTATGGTTCTTGTCCCCAATTTAAAACGTCATCTCCCCAAAAAATCCCCATTCAAAAGAAAAATCCTAATTTTTGTCTCCGAAAATATTTTGTCAATATTTTTGTTTCATATCATTTTAAAATGACGCTGTAATTCAATCCATTGCTCCAAAACTCTTTGCACAGATTTTCCATAAGATAGACATTTAGTGTTTGATATTTGTATTTGCAAAATTTATTTGAGTCGACACCTGAATTAATTAAATCGAATATTAGCTTGTACTTCAGCGTTCGCAAACGGAGAGGACAAGAAATAACAAAAAATTCCACTGAACTGGGAATTGATTTTGCCACTTGTGAGCTGCATAAGTTTAGTGAATGGCAAACACATTTAATCAATTTAATGGAACTATTTAAATTGTTTAACAAAGTATAAATAGAGTTTTTGGACCGCACATATTGCTTGCACCATCTGTTCCAATAATAGTTAAGTTATTAAAACTTATGCATTAAACACATAGAACACAGCAGGATACATGGCTATACGACTGCAAGTGACGCTGGCAACAAATGTTGCCTGGTAGCCAGCTACTTAATTATTTTGAAAACGGCAGTAGCACCATAAGAACCTGATGTTGAAGTATTAATGTACGTATGTATATTTCATTGGTGCCACTTTCAAATATTTCACATTTATAAAAATAAAATAGTTTATAGATAGTTCATAAAATATAAAAACAAATCAATTTTTTTATATTTTTTGCGCATATGCAGGTTTAGTAATTTCTTAAATACGTTTAGTAATTTTTCATTAAGTTGCGATAATTTCGCGTTTTTACCAAACTTTTTTTTTATTTTTAACAACTTGGGCGATTTTAGGGCTTGCTGCCCATTTTGCGACTTCTCGCGAATTTTTGCAAACTGTTTTGCCGTTTTTTTAGGGTTCCGTACTAGTGTCCTGCACAAGACTGTTTATAAGACCTTTCAAGACATGAGAGATTTTTTCAAATGCTTTACTACAGCGAAATATTCTAAAAGAATCGCTAAACAACACTGTTGGCAAGACAAACAACCGAAAAAAATTACTTGCCAACAGTGTTGCTTAGCGATTATTTTAGAATATTTCGCTGTAGTAAAGCATTTGAAAAAATCTCTCATGTCTTGAAGGGTCTTATAAATAGCCTTGTGCAGGACACTATTCCGTACACCAAAGGTGAAAACCCTATTGTTTTCGCTACGCTCTCCGTCTGTCCGTCACAGGGTATTTTCTCAGGAACCGTAAGAGCTACGAACCTGAAATTTAGACAGAGTATGTAGAACTTTAGCCGCTACAACAACAAATACATGAGAATTAAAAATTAAAGGGTGTTCCAAAACGAGCAACGAAAAATTTTAAAATCCCATGTAATATACATACAATTGTATGAACATATGTATATTGAAACTTGAAATTTGTAAAATTAGTGTATTTTTATACAGACTACAACAATTAACAGAAAAATTTATAAAAATTAAATTAAAGGGTGGTCCATCAGTTAATGCAATTTTGACTATGTAATTTTGACAATTTGCTATATCTTGGAAACCGTAAGAGGCAAACACTTGAAATTTTCAAAAACGGTAAAACTAAAAAAACCAAAAATTATAAAATCGCCAAACCAAAAAAAAAAATTGCCAAAAATTAAAAAAAATCGCCAAATGACAAAAAACGCCAAGATGAAAAAAAACGCCAAAATCGAAAAAAAATCGCCAAAACGCGAAAATGTCCCCAAAACTAAAAAAATTTATATAAAAAAAATCGCCAAAATGAAAAAATGCCAAAGACCGAAAAAAATCGCCAAAACAAGAAAATAAAGTGTCAAAACTAAAAAAGAGCCAAAACTTAAAAAAATCGCCAAAACCGAGAACACGCAAAAAAAAGCCAAAACAAAAAAACCGAAAAGACCCCAAAAACGAAAAAATGCCAAAACTATATATTATATAGGATGAAGTTTGTATGAAATTACATATCTAGTGTTCGTACGGAACCCTTCGTGCGTGAGTCAGAGTCGCACTTTACTGAATTAATTTTTAAACAATATTAGAATTTGTTATCATCTCGCTGTTAATAAGGTTTTGCGAATTTTCGCCGTTTTCGCGATTTTCATTTAATATTTTGCATTCCTCACAATTAAGTTTTAGTTACTTTTTTTATTAAAAAAAATTAAAATTTTCCAACCCTGGAATCATATATCTGATTTTTAGTAATAATTTATTTCTCTCTAAAATATAGAATATATTTAATTAAAAAGGAAAAAATTTGTTTTATTTAGTTAGTTTTATGCAAGAAAAAAAGTTTAAACTTTCCAGCTCTGGAGCTCTGTTTTTTTATTTTTCTAAATTTTTTATATCAAACTATATATTTATAAAAAATAAAATATATTTAATTTATAAAGGAAATGAAAAAAATGTTAAGTTTAAAATTTTTTAAACGCACTAATAATAAATTAATATTTTACTTTTTAAGTAAAATATTTTTTTTATTAAAAATACATTGAAATTGATTATTGAGGGGTTTAGCTGGATCCTATGCGCATTTCACTATTGCTAATGCAGATCATCAGGGAACCTTTACTCAAAGTTTCTTAGAACAACTAGAGTTATTATGTTATAAACTTTCATTTAAACAAATGAGAAGCTCAACAACAAATAACAAAGTTGAAACAATAACTCAATAATCAACATGTTTTTTATTTTCTTTACCACTACTACATTGGCTGACTTTTTTTCAGCTTCAAATTGTAGTTGTAAAAGTATGTAAAAAGAAAATAAATGTAAATAACAACAACAGCTATTTAAGTATAGAGAGTTGCCACACAAGTATTTTTTGACCTGGTGCAGTCAATTTAATAATTAATGATTTTTTTAACTCGTTACTTTTTGTCATCCTTTTAAATTTTTATTAGTTTTGCGGCAAAATTCTTATCTTAAAAATTTAAGATATGCTTAATATATAGAGAAAAAGAAAAAGTAAATTTTAATAGGTTACTTTTATATACAAAAAATTTTTTAAAAATCCAACCCTGAAATGGCCTTTTTATTTTATTCTTTTGATTTTAAATACCAATTTATTTCCTAATGAAATATAAAACATGTTTATTTAAGAAAAAAAAATTAGTTTTTTAACTTTTTTTCTATATATAAAAAAGTTTAAGTTTTCCAGCTCTGAAACTATCTATCTCTTCGATTTTGATGACTTTCAGTACCAATTTAATTCCCATTTCTGACACACCAGTCCAAGACCGATGTCTCCAGCTTTCCTAGGAGCTTCTGAAAGCGGTTTTCACGTACAGACACACGGACGGGTGGACAAACGGTCAGGCGGACAGACGAACATCGTTTATTCGTATTCCCTATTCATAAAGACCCAGAATATTTATATGTACTTGTGAAAATTACACACGGAATGACAAACCTATATTCGAGTATACCCGTTACCATTTTTGGTGAGCGGTAGAAAAAAAATGAGTAATAATGAGGTTCTAACGACTGATGTTGGACCTATTCTACGAGTTTAGCCCCTAGTGACTATTTCTTGTTCCCGAGCTTGAAGGAATGGCTGTGAAGAAAGAGATTTAACTTCAACGATGAAATTATTTCACAAGCGAATCTTATTTTTTGGAAAGGATAAAAAAATTTAGGAAACGTTTGATAAAGTGTATACAGCTTAAGACAGATTTTCCTCGAAAATTTCATTTCTTCCGCAGTTTTATTTTTCTAGTGCTTTTGAGTACATGTCATACTTAAAAAACATTTTTTATGGACAACTTAACAGTTCTTTAAAGGAAATGAAAGCACAACAACTTCTATGCTATTGTTAATCTTCTTGTCGGCAATAAAACTGCACACAAGTCATATTGTCGTCAATAAGGTTTTGTGTACCAAAGTTTCAGAATTAAATCTTTGAACACGACAATTTAACCATATTATTTCTAAAAATATTTCCATCATTGATTTTTTGGCAGACATCATCATCAATGAAAATGTCGTCTTTAATAAATAACTGGTGAACCTTCAGGGTTGTTTTAGTCTCACTCCCTATGACTGCATTGTTGTAAAATCTTTATGTTGTCGGCTATCAATTGTTGACATTTTATTTTTTTCCGTACCTTTATCAAAACTTTTAGCATTCATTGAAAAAGAATTTTAGGAAAATTGAGAGGCGTAGCTGTATTCTTTTAAAATTAGTTTAGAAATCAATTTAAATATTTATTGCATTATTAGAATTATTGTTAGTCATCATTTATCATTATGTTTGATGGATGGAATCAAGACAATAAAAATAACAAATCAAAAAGTTAAAATAAATACTCGTATACAAAAAATGTAAAAGAAAACAAGCAAATGACAGCAGATAGAAACAGTAAATACAGCTTCTAGTCATATGAAGAACAATATTGTTGGGTTTTAATGTGTATGTGTGGGTGTGTGTGTGTGTGCCTGTGTGTGCATTAAAATAAATGCAATCTATTTAATGACAACATTATTAAGATACAGTAATACTCATTTGCATACATACCCCTCATATGTATTCATATTCCAACACACAGACGTGCATAACGTCAACTTAAATGACAAATCATGAAACAAAAAAAAAATTCAAAATGAATTTTCTTGTTCAGCATTATATATTTGCTCAGTTCACAATCCTTGTTGTATGGTTTAAAGTTATATTTGAAAATATAATTTCAAATACAATTTCTGAAAACAAAACAATTTTACAAATATGTATAATTTTTTCCCTTTGGAAAATTTTGTTTGAAATTATCTTTTAAAATACAACTTTAAACCATACAACAAAGCTTTTAAATTAAGCAATTATTTCGTTAGAAACAAAACTCAAAACAACCAACTACTTACTATCAGTTGAAATTTTTTTAAATATTTATCATTCTGTAATATTAAAAAAAATAATTACATGGTTTTTCGTTTAAGTCAACGTCACATAAATTTCTTCAGTTTAACAAGCCGTCAGTAATACCAGCTGACATAATGAAATTTATTTAAAGTCGGATCATTTAGCAAAAATTATAGCATATAGAGGGTCTTTCTAGTAGAGGTATAGAACTTTGAAATTGAATAAAACAAAGATGATTTTTTTAAATTGACATGAAATTTACTTTATTCGAAAGATACAGCCCGTCCCACGATGTCACCAGAAATCGTTCGATTTATAAGGGGTCCGCCAATGGTAACACTTAGCTCATGTCTGATTTGACAGATAATTAGTTTTAGCCTTCCGCTGAACGAGCCAACTGACCATCCAATGCGTTTTCGCTTCGCTAAGTGGGCCTGCAATCGACTTACAGAAGATGCCGATTTTGCCAAAAAAAATCATCTTTTCAGATGAAGCTCATTTTGATCTTGGCGGGTATGTAAACAAGCAAAATTATCGCATTTGGGTCACAGAAAACCCGCACGCATACATTGAAAAGCCGACGCATCCAAAACGAGTCACTGTTTGGTGCGGATTTTGGTCCAGAGGCATAATTGGGCCATTGAGCAAGGAGTGGCCGTTACAGTCAATGGCGATTGTTATCGGGCCATGTTGAACGAATTTTTGCTCACAAAAATTGAAGAGGAGGATATTGGCAACATTTGGTTTCAACAGGACGGCGCTACGTGCAACACAGCCGAAGCTTCAGTAGTTTTTTTTTATAGCATTTTCAAAAAAAAAAAGTTATATGGCGGACCCTTTAATGTTATTGTTGTTTGCAATGCATGTTGTCGATCGAACGATTTCTGGTGACATCGTAAGACAGGCCGATAATTTTCTCGCATTAAAATTTAAATATGACTTCTTGGCGTATGACCGCCACGGCTGGCTCGGAGGTAGTCTAATCAGGATGTCCAATTTTCGATGACTTTTTCCAATATTTGTGGTCGTATATTGGCAATTGTCCTCCAAGTGGTAAATTGTTTTTGGCTTATCGGCGTAGACTAGCGACTTCACATATCCTCACAGAAAATAATCCAGAGGCGTTCAACCGCACGATAATGGAGACCAATTCACGGGTCCGAACTTGAAACTATGCTGTTACCAAATGTTTCCTTCAATAAATCAATTGTGGCACGAGCTGTGTGACATGTTGCACCGTCTTGTTGAAACAACAGCTCCTGCACATCATGGTTATTCAATTGAAGAACGAAAAAGTCAGTAGTAATCATGGCTCTATAGACTGATTATAGACTCTATGTATGGATTCGGGTCTTTCTCTACGCTACGCTCTACAGCAGCTTTGACTTCTTCTGAACGCACTGTACGACGTCTCTGTGGATGCGTATTATCATTTAGAGTAAACGTGGTGCGAAAACGTGCCGTAGTTATTTGAATTAAGTGCTCTGATGGACAATCATGTTGTACGTAAAATGAACTTAGTGCTCGATACGTATTTCTAACAGAACCATGATTTTCAAAATAAATTTGAACAATTTGGAAGTGTTGTTCAGGCGTCAGTCTATTATGTTGCAGTGCCAAACCAAACTAAACATAAGTCACTTGACAGCTGACAAAATGGCCGCTAGTTAAAAAAGTGTTGCTAACTTAACACACCTATACAAAACACCCGTTATTACTACGAGTACAATTGCTCTGTTGATGGTGTTGTTGCATGCAAGGAAAATCGTGGCGAAAATTTTTCTGAAGCTGAAATGCAAAATTAAATGCAATTTATTTTGCTTAAAAAAAAAATTCGTGTTAAAATAAGATTAACTTTGTTAATATTTTCACGTATAATATTAATTAAAGAAGTCTGACAGTTACAGTGGGATGAAAAAATGCTACTAAAACTTAGTACATATCAAGCGCTAAAGGTGGAAGCACATAACACGCGTTCAATGCGCTAATGCGATACACACGGCTGTCAAAAAAGTTGAAATAGTGTGTTTTCATAAGGCAAGTTACATAGAGAAGTTCGCGACGCGCGTACCTCGCAAAAAGTTGAACATTCTTCAACTTTCACGCGTTGTATACAAAATGAAAGCTAGTGTTGCCAGATTCATAAGCTAACATACACAAAAATGATTAGAAATTAATTTTTCATTAAACAATGGATAAAAAAATGCATTAAAAATTTAAAGAAATATGAAACATAAGTGCAAGACAAAAAAAAAATAACCGACTAAGGGTTTAAATTTTACAACTAAAAAAAACCTCAAAAGCGTGTTGTGTAGCTTTCCATTTGTATAGCGTTAAACGTTTAACAAGCCAGAAAAGCGTTGCCGCGTAACGCGTGGTATGTACTTCCACCTTAAGTGTTAAGGGCTTTGGACACGATCAAAATGCTTGCTGTCAAGTTCGTGTACGTGTGCTTGTCGGCTTGATGTTACCATGCTTGATGACCCACCAAGCATTCATTTTTATTTTGATTTTGTGCTGTTCGTTTGGTTGAAAAAAAAAATATATAAAAATTTTTAAATAAAGAAATTAAATAGCAATAATGGCAGCACTGTTAACAAAAAAAGAGAAAATCAAAATAACTCTTCTTTTTTCTTCACCAGTCAAATTTATGTTTTTCTTCTTTTAATTCCGATGTTTTGGGCAACCGTTCACAATGAAAATATAATTACAATGAAAATTTGTTCGTGCTTGACGGGTTAACACATACACTTATATAACAATTGACAGCAAGCATGCCAAAAATCAAAATTTTTTGATTTTCCATCATTGGTGTCACACGTACTAACAAATTTTCACTCATACTATAACCAATCGCACGCAGCAAGCATTTTGACCGTGTCTAAAGCCCTTTAAGCTTTAAACTTATTGTTACTCAAATGTACATACCTTCAGGTGCCATAATAAAACTAAGAATAATCCCGATATTAATACCTAATGAACATAATACACAGGCACACAAACATACAAGACGATGTTGAAGTAAAAATTCAAAGAATGCCAACAACTTTAATATACATTCAATACACTATATTCATTCAATACCCTGTATATTCAGTCACTGCTGTGACTGAATTTGTCCAGTAACATATTCTTGAATTATAACTCTTATAAGCAATTTTAGCTTTCACATAAATTTTTTTATATCTTCAACTTTTATCGAAAATCGTCATATCTGGCAATTGTAGTTAGTGTTAACAATTTTGTCTTTGAAACTTTATTGTCACTCTGTTATATGAACGTCCATCTATATAAATAAAAATCATATGTCGTTCGTTGGTAATCGCATCACTTAAGAACGGCTGCACCGATTTATATTTTTTTATGTTTTTTATAATCCAACTTATAGAAGGGAATCACAGTGGATTTAAGAGGGTCTTCGGGTGAAGGTGCGTTATAGCACCACCCTTCCTAACCTAGGTTACGATAGATTAGTCCAACTTAGGTTTTAACGGAAAGAAAAATTGACCACTCCCACTTTAACGCCCTCCTTTTTTTAATTTATCTAAAAAACAAAGAACGATTTGACCGATTTTTCTAACAT
Source organism: Tachina grossa (assembly GCA_949987645.1). Taxonomy (NCBI): domain Eukaryota; kingdom Metazoa; phylum Arthropoda; class Insecta; order Diptera; family Tachinidae; genus Tachina; species Tachina grossa. Next base: position 157,338,296 of record OX465274.1, on the reverse strand, counting down.
TCATATTCGTAGTAATTTAAAGAAATCGTATTAAGGACAATTGGGCGTAGCACCTCTCATATGTAGCAAATTTTTATTTTGAAATATCTTGGGAAATAAGACGGTAAAACACCTGAGATTTGTAGGAGCTACTCCATTGAACTTATAAGTTCCTAAAAAGAAAAGGTCGTGTTAAAATAAGTATGAGCGTGACACCTTCCATATACAAATTATTCTATTTTGGAATATCTTTGAATCTAATGCAGTAAGAAACGTGATTTTTTGTGTAAATAACGATTTTCAGAATGTGCGCTGTTTTGCAAAAAAAAGGTTCGAATTAGATATGTGGGTGTGGCACCTCCCATAAAGGGAAACTATTTATTTTAGATATCTGGAAAACTAAAATAGGCACAACGTTGAAATTGGAAACAACTTAAAAATTTAACAAGTAGGCGTGCAAATGAATGCAAATGAATGCAAATTTTTATTTTTGTTAAAAAATAATACCACCGTAGCGATCTTGCTGATTTGCTTACAGCATATTACTGATGGTCTAGAAGGAACAATATGGTATTGCTTGTTAATGCCTGAAGTTAGCATGGCGCTTCCCACATAAAAGCAACATTTATTTAAAGAAGGCAAAACAGTTAAAATTTTTAATTTTTTTCGAAGCAGTAACGCCAATAACGATAATAGTATTACATAGAGGAGACATCATTGCAGCAAAAAGTGTGTCACTTACCAAATAAATGAAATATTAATTTTTTTAATATCTTAATATCTGCTACAAACACAAACTTGAAAGTCCGCTGAATTTACTGATGAAGAAAATAATCAGGATTTGACATTCAAATAAAGAAAATGTTTTTTAAGTAAACATTTTTTTCTAGGAAACTAATGTAGTGAGAATTTTGAAACTCTTCATGTTTATTTATGTTAACAATGGGAACTGTATTCCACAAAATAGTGAAAGCTGGACTACAATGTATTTGATATTTGCTATAGTGTAAGGTTGCAAATATATACATACATATATTCCAATGTATGTGCACGTATAAGCTAAGTATGTGCTGACAATAAATAAAATAAACTGCAAATTTGCGATCAATTTGAGGTAACAATAATGCTCTCCAAAAGGGTCAACTGTAAAGAGATTAATGGGTAAATTTCCCGAAACTGGGTCTGTTAGTGATGTAAAGACAACAACGCGCCTTCGACCAGGTCGATCGACCGAAAATGTCGCAGCTGTACGTGATGATGTCGATCAAACGCAGATCAAGCGCAAACAGTCAATGGTGTTCGGTATAGTGAAATGATAACCAGTTTTTTCGTGCCTACAATTCAAGAAATGAATGTGGAGGGCATGTGTTTTCAACAAGACGGCGCCACATGTCATACAGCCAGATAAGCAATTCAATTGCTACATCAGTCATTTCCCAGTCGTGTTATTTCGCGTTTTGGAGACCAGAATTGGCCGCCTAGATCGTGCGATTTAACACCATTAGACTTTTTTCTTTGGGGTTTTTTGAAGTCGATGGTTTACGCGAATAAACCGACGACGACTCAAGCCTTAAAAGAGGAAATTGGACGCTGCATTAATGAAATACCGCAGCATTTATGCAAAACGGCCATTGAAAATTTCATTAAAAGATCGAGTGTGTGCCAGCAAAGCCGCGGCGGCCATCTGCCCGATTTGTTGTTCCACACATAACCTCATTTTGTCTACTTTACGATATAATAAAGTTTCACGATATTTTTTTTTTAATATCTGTGTTTTATTTAAAATTTAAATCTTGCGTTTTATTTAAAATTTAAATCTTGCGTTCTTGTTGGGACACCCTTTATATATATATATATATATATATATATATATATATATATATATATATATATATATATATATATATATATATATATATATATTCATATATTGTGTTTATTTCTTAAATAAATATTTGTATTCTATTAAGCAAAAGAACAATAAAAACCTAAACAATTTAAATAGCGAAAAATAAGAACATTAAACTTAACTAAACATACATAAACATATATATGTATATATATATATATATATATATACATATGAAAAACACCCCGGCGAACATTTTTTGGAGAAATTCTGTCAGAAAGTTTGCATAAAATGGAGAATACCAATATGTATCATAATAATTCTTTCTGCAAAAAAAAACCGACTTCAATGCATAGATCTGATAGAAGAAGATAAGAAGAAGTACGTGAAATATAAAATTAAATTTTAATGGGCGTGCCTCCGCCCTTTTTTTAAATGCAAGAGCTCAGGGTGCATGTTAATCGGTAAAGTAGAACCACTTAAAATAAAATATTAAATTTTAATGGGCGTAACTCCGCCCATTTTTTAAAAGGAGGATTGTGCCTATTTTAGAGGCTCATGGTGTGTGGTAACTTTCGTAAAAATTGATTAAGTAGAACCGCGTAAAATATTATAATAAATTTTAATGGGCATAACCACGCCCATTTTTTCAACATTTAAATTGTGTAATTACAAGAACCAAAGGTGTTTTAAAGTTTTCGCAGCAATCAAATATCATAAAATTATATTAAAAAAATTGTGGGCATGGTCGGACTAGGAAGGAGGAGTTGCCCGATTTTTTTTTTTGAATCAAGGTATACAATGTTTAGTTGCCGCATAAATTTTTAACGGCGCCAAAAAATGATGGCATATATGTTTGCAGACAGATTTTCGGTTGCTACCGAATGTTTTTAGTAGACAAAGTGGCAACACCGTGGTCTAGGGTTGCCGGACCTTTTCCAAATGAAAGTAGCCATATTTACATACATTATATACAATACATATATATATATATATATAATGTTTATATATATTATATAGTTTTATGTTGAGTGCCGACAAAACCCTTTTTTCTGCACGATCTCGAAAGAATATTTCGGGCATAGTGACGATTTTCTTTCAAGCAAGAACAGAGGTTGAATTGCATTCCGGCGAATAGGAATCACTTGCAAATTTTTTTAGTCAAGAAATTATTTTTCGGGCTTCTTTTAGCCCGAGGTCCGAAGGTGAGAACTTAGCACAAAGATGCTGCTTCTGAAGAGATTTTTTACGTCTTAAGAATGCTGGTACAAAAAATGTCTACCTACAGAGTACAGAGCAAAAGTGGGGTACCGAAAAATTGTCAAGTGTTCTGCTAAATGTCTGACAGCTTTTTTTGGACAACTCAGTTGATAAGCAGCGATAGATCCAGGGTTTTTTTCTGAAGTCAGACATGGCGGTATAAAATTTTATCTGGGTTATGTTTGTGGGGTTAATATCAAAACACAACCAAACACACACACACACACAAACACACGCACATACACATACACACACATACAAACACATACACCACAACATTGTACATCCTTTTGACAGCAACATTGAATTTGTATCACAGGTTAGTCTATTTTTTTCTTTTATTTTATTGTTGCTCATTTAAAGGCGCACACGCCTGTATGCATATTTGTTTGTATGTACATATCGCTCATTTACTAAAACAGTGCCATAACTCAAAAAGTGGGATTTTTGAGTTAATAATAATGCAGAACTACATCTGACATTGTTAAGCATATTAAGTAAACATTTCAAACAAATATCTTGAGAAATAAAATAAAATTTTATTTTTCCATTAAATTGTGTGTAACTTAGAAAACTTTAAACTCATTTTCTGGCAAACTCAAAGTTTTTTGAGTTATGACGTTGTTTTACTTAATGAGCGATAGATATATTTTCTTATTCATTTTTGGTGTTTTAAATGTTATACTGTTTCTTTTCCATACATGCGGCTCCTACACACAGCTGCTTCATTTGTACTTTGTAGCAAATACTTTTGTTTTAAATAAAACTAAAATAAAATAAAAACCAAGGCCAACACCAACCAGCACAAACAATAATTGCAACTAAATATCTTGAAAACATAATAAATGAAAAAAAATATGATGGGAAATATATTCAAAGGATGTTTAAAACGGAAATGTACTTAATTTCTTTTGTTAAATATTAAACAACAAAAAAAGGTATAACACGAAGAAACGTAGTTTAGTTTCTAGCCCACCCACCCCGGCCAAGAAGTCATAGCAGACAATTTATATTTCTGTTACGTTTGAAATAAAATAATGAATAAATAAAACCACACGACCAACAGGAAAATAAAGATGTTTCATTTGAAAAACTTATTTGGAGGGAAACTAAAATTATTGCTGGCAAAAAGGAAGCATCAACCTTTTTTTCACATACTTAACATTTCCTTATTATTTTTTTATGTGAATTGTTGGTGCGGGTTATTTAATAAAATTCTAAACCTTAAAAGCAAGAATAACAAGAAAACACTAAAAAGTATTTAGAGCAAAATTGTTTATGAAAAGGAAGCTGCCAGGAAGTTAAACATTTTGTTGGTTATATTCCGAAGGCGTAATTTTGTATGTATGTTTCAATTTACTCGTATGTTAAAAATAAATAAATAAATAAAGGAAACAACAAAAAAATTGTATTAAATACTTGGCATGAAATTGAAGTGTATGTAAACTTAACTTAATTTATTTGTAGTTAAAGGTCTGTATGGGAGGGATTTTAGTAACATTTATAAATTTAGATTCCCATCAGAAAAAAATGGTAACTCTTCTTAAAGAAAAAGATTTTAATTGCTTCCAAAGTAGCGTTAAATACATTTCCTTTTAGCCTCTCAAACGTTAATTTAAAATACTTCTAAGAAATTATAGAAATTGAGATAAAAAACATATATATTTGCGATAGTTTGCGGCATATACTCTATATAATAACAAAAGCTCGGATTTTCATGCAAATGCATGCTATCCCAACAGCTATGCCATAAACACTTTTCAAGTACAAATTGCAAAATAATCTTCAAATTCAAATTCAAAATTCGCTTAAAAATTAATATTTGTTAATGAAAATACTTAAAACGAAGTCTGTAACAATTTGAAAATAATTTTTAATCACTTTTTAATACCAATAATACCTTTTACATTGTAATTTTTTTCAATTCAACACTACGAATTCTTTAATTTAATTTAGTAAAAATGTTTACTTGTTCATTTCACAAAGAACACATTTTTCTGTTGTTTGTTTTGATTATTATACTAAAAATTTAATAACAAGCGCACTACATTTGTCCCTTTTTAACCGTAATCAAATCAGCTGATTTTAGCTTATTTCATAAGTCACTCTTTTCAACTCTGGTATTCCCTGTGGTAGCGACAATCGCACGAAAAATAATTACGTGACACGTCACAATAGATGTTGAGCTGGCAAAATAATTAAAAAGTATTGTTACGTTTAACCCTTTAAAAAGGTTCTTCTGTGGATTCGAAGATTTGAAAATGAATAAAAGACCCTAATGTACTAATTAGGGTTAATAATGACAATAACTAAAATTAATTAAATGATTTACAACTGGATACCACTATGTCTACTCCGTTATTGTATACAGACGTCTCTTAAATTAGGATACGCTGGTATTTAAACCCCTCTCTCTGTTGTTCGTGACACACAATATTCACTCTTCAAACGCTCCACGTTAATACAACTATAATGACTCACTGGCTTTACTTTAACACACTTGTGCACGACCATCAGCTGTGTTATTCAACAAGACTTCATGATAAACAACTTTATGATCGACTACTAGACAACAGAAATCCAGGCATACTTCTTGATAGACTGATCGGACAGCAGATCGGACGCCCTTTTTATACTTCAGATAAGGCTTCCAGAATGTGACAGCAACGTCTAAACAATCTCAGCAGCATTTCGAATGTTTTGTTTTCAATCGCGCAATTAGTTTATGATTTAACTATGCACATATGTATGTATATAGTATACACTTGCATCACAAATAGTTGCAATTAAAAATGCACTATAACTTGAATACCTCTAATAATTTTTCTAAGAAACAATGATACCCCTTTTAGACACGCAAAGTCTGAATTCAGTTGTGTGAAAAACAGAGGCATGAATACTCTCTCTTTCTGTCTTTCTCTCAGCTGAATTAAGATTTTGCAAAGTAAACTTTCCCTGTGTAAAAGGGGTATGACAGTAATTATTGCAAAAACCTACAAGATTACTAAATACTCACGCTTAAGTTTTTATATAATTTAATTAAACTTCCTTTGCAATTGACTTGAGTAAAATTTTGCACGATCATGAACTAAAATTAATCACAAAATCATTTCTATTAACCAAGTAGGGTTAGCAAGATGATAATGTCATTGTTGTCTCTCTCTCTCTGTTGTATAATAAATACTCGTACATTTTGTGTTCTTTTCTTTGTCATTTTCTGTTTATTGTGTCGACATAAATAAAATTGCAAACAGTTAAGATTCGTTTTATTTTTAATTTAATTTTATGCACACACATTCATTGCATTACTGCCGTACACTTGTGCTAACTGACATCCTACTTAACTTGCCCACTGCCTATCTGTCTGTCTGTCTGTCTGGCTGCCTGTCATTCGCTTAACGTTAATACTCCCATGCTTGAGTGTTTTTTCTTCTTCTTTTACTTCTGCTACCGCTACTGCTGCTTCAGTTGTTATTGCCCTTTTTCTCTGGTTGTTAATGTCGTTGTGTTGTTTGCTTTGGCGTCCATTTAGATGAAAACTATTTTTAAATAACAACATTGTTAGGTGTGAGTAGAACAGCTACTACAAGTATACATATATATATTTAAAACAATAAAATAATACACATCTTGCAATATTTAGTTTGTTTCTTTTGCTCTTCTAAGTTTTAATAAAACAAAGAATTTAAATTGTTGCATATTTTAAAAATTTCAAAATATTAAATTGAAACTTTTGCTTCTTTCCAGTGAAGAAAACAAATTATTTTCAGACTCTTACGGCATTAAAAGAAATTTATGTTTTTAATTTTTTTTATACTGATGTACTCGTAAATCCAATGTTAAGTTAATGAAATGCCTCGATGCAAATATTTTTTAATATGTTACAAGCTCATATGTAATTTGGTTTAAAAGAATTTAATGTGTTAATATTTTTGTCCTATAAAAAAAGTATAAAAATGTTTAATACTCGTACGGTAAAAGCCGAACATTAATTTTGTAAGAAATTTTATAAAAGAAAAATAACTTAATGCACTTGAATCAAGGAAAATAGGGCTATAAATAAGCAATTTCCAAAAATTGTGATACACTGCGTGTCAACGGTGGTGTTGTTGTTGTAATTCACTTCACACCGATCGCACAGTAGATTCGGGTGCGCAGGTGCAAATTACGGCATTTGAAACGATTCGAAATTTTAAAATATTTTCATATGAACTCTATTAAATTATTTCGTAATTTCGTTCAATAACGAGTTCCGTAACACAGAAAAAAATGATTTGTAAATACAATTAATTTTTTTGTTATATCAATTAAATAATTAATTGATTTTGAACCTACAACAATTTTTGTAAATGCAATTAACAAAATTGTAAGTTGAAGGAAAATCTTAAAAATATTTTCAATTAAATATATCAACAAATAATTTGTTGGAATTTATTTTTTTCAACATTTATTTTTGTTAGATTTCAAAGTTATTTCAATTAAAGTTATTGTTATATTAACAATATGAATTGTTGAATTTCTGTATCAGAATTCTTATATTAACGAGCTTTTTATACACAATCACAATCCGCGAAACGATTTTTTGCTTATCTGCAAAAAACACTAAATGTCTTTGGGCGGAGTTCAACCGGCAACATCAACACTAATAAACTGACTCACTTACCTCTCAGCTAAAGAGCAACACTTTATTAAATACGCAAATGATGAATACACACAAAATATGATTTCTTGTTTCTTCTACATGTGCGCATTCCATTATGATATAATTTAACAAATAATTTTGTTGAGTACTTTAATTGACTACAAAAATTTAAATTTGTTATATCAACAATGATGATTGTTAATTTTTAAATTAAATGTCAACAATTTATTTTGTTGGTTGCATTTAGATGATATTTTTTTTCTGTGAATTTGCCCCCCCCCCCCCCCAATTGGTAAAATTAGTATTGGCGAAAATGTATTTAAATTTTTTCTTAGATTTAATAACTCTAAAACAGTTAGATAAATAAAAAAAATCCTAAATGTCAATCAATTAAAAAATTCTAATCATATATATATATATATATATATATATATATAATTAATAGGCAAACATGTTTTTTGTAATCCCTTTTACGCTGGTACCACTGCACCGATTTTAAAAAGATTTATATGGTTTTAAAGGATTTTTTATACAGATGTGCAGATCTATATTTTATTGAAATCGGTTTAGTAGTTTGGGAGCTATAAGCGTTTAAAGTTACTACTACTACGTGCACACATATTACACACGCATTTATTAGCTTACAAGTAAAAAAGAAACAAAACATGAGCGTGTGTGTGGGTTTGTAGTATTTCTCTTGATCTAACAATTTTTCTCTCTTATTTGTTGTTGTATGAAAGCTATAATACTTAAAGGAAGAGAGTTGAATAAATTGAATTAACTTGGTTAAAGGGATTTTGTTTATGTTTTTTTAATTTCATGTATTATTTAATTATGATTTCATATGTATGTAAGTTTGTGTGTGGCTGTGTTTTAATGAATTTTTTATGAAGTTTTGATACATTTTCTTTGAATCTTAAATTATTTACATTTTGATTCTAGAATACGGACGAGTGTGTCGTCCGTTTGGTATATCTAGTATATATATATATACGGCAAACGTTGTCATGCAGTCAATAATTATTTATTTTTTTTAAACTAAAAATTACTCCACAAAGCGGTCACTTGTCGGGTAAAATAAAATGAAAATCTACCCGGTACTAATCTGATCATTTGTTGAAAATTTTAGCTCCATAACTCTTATAGGTCCAGAGATCATGCGTTAGGAACAAACACACACTACGATTTTATGTATATAGATATATATATATATCTTATATGTACATATATATATATATGTACATACAGCCATCATAATCGTTAAAATAGTCTTAATAGATTCCCATGCATGCTTTACATGATAAGTCCTCTTTCTTTCAGACACGTCAGGTTTGGCTCGTCAAGTCTTGAGTTTTTAGGAGAGAGATTAAAAGAGAATGGAGGGTGAACAGACTTGACCGTACCAGTCAAGTTTGTTTTTTCGTTTTGTTTTGTCATTCGTAATACTATGCGACAACGCAAATGTATGAAACTTAATGAAACAAACTTGACGGTGTGTATGAACGCAAATGAAGTTTCAAAAGAAAATTGAACAAATACTGATCATTTAAACCTAACGTATGTGAAAGAGAACTTATCATGTAAAACATGCATAGACTTATTTTAATTTTCCTTACCTTCCATACATATGTATGTGTGAGTATGAATTCGCGTCGAATAAATAATACATTACATATGTATGTGTATATATTTCCTACGTACGTACGTAATGCGAAAAGAATCAAAAAACTTGAAAAAAAAGTATTCAAACTCGTTTTTAATATCCGGCTAATTTATTAAATTGCCAATAAATCAAGTTTTTAACATTAGCTGCAGAATTTTTACAAGCATTTGTGCAAGAATTCTCACATCAAAAGGTGTTTCGAATTGCTTAGAACCAGTGTTGTTGGATTAAAGAGAATAATAAAAGAATTGGGGAATTTTTTTTTTGGAAAACGGGGATAAAAAATTGGGGATTTTTACATTAGCCCAATTCACAATCTTGTGCAAATGGTCTTGCATCGTTGCATATGCAAAATGGTATAGTATATTGATACTCACTACTAAGGGGATGGTCACACTTGGGCAAATATTTACTCAAAAAACGTGACCACAAAATATTAATGAAAAAGCTTTCAATTCAGATACGTGTTTGTTAAGTTAAATAGTTTCCAATAATGTTGGAATCAATGCCGTTGTCTATTAGTTGTTTATGAAACTGTTTAACTTAAGAAACGCTTGTCTGAATCAAATGGTTTTTCACAAACATTGAGTGGTTACGCTTTTTTGGGCAAATGTTTGGCAAGTGTGACCGTACCTTAAGAATTGTTAAGTGGTGAGTATCAATATACTATACCATTTTGCACATGTAACGATGCAAGACCATTTGCACAAGATTGTGAATTGGGCTATTGCATTAGATATATTTTGATATTTGCAATGCTACAGTGTGACAGTTTCAATTATTCTTCTTCATTTTTGTAACTTTTTGTAAAAGAGCATGATAACAAAATATTGTGGATGGTGGATGGTTACGTTTATATCCCAACAAACAATGCTTATATGAAATGAGTTTGCTTAGAAATAAAATATCCTATTGAGCAGACAAAATTCACTACGAATTATTCATTTCTATTTTTAATAGTTAAAAGAAATTTTTTCTGTAAATACTGTAATTTATTGCAACAGTTTGTGATCAATACAAAAAAGTTGTTTTAAATGAAGAAGAGAAAAATATTGTAAAGCGACTCAACATGTTATTTCAATATCATAGAAGAAAATTGTTGAAATTCCTGTGATGAAGATTTTTTATACTATTCTATGGTTCAATAGAAAAGTTGTTAAATTTCCTGCGGCAAAGATTTTCCCATATTTGATAAAAAAACAATTTTTGAAATTATTTTTATTTTTCCCCGATAAATTTCTAAAAATTTTACTTTCAACCAACATTATATTTGAATCAAATAAATAATTCGAAACGAAAGAAAATTCTTTCGAATTTATATGCTTATAACATATAAATTCGAAAGCATTTTCTTTCGTTTCGAATTACTGAACAGACACGCAGGTTTTTTTTTAATTTTATTCTATTTTCATAAATTATCGTTGTTAAATATTTACTTTTTTCAAAATAAATAAAATATTTCAAAGTTAAATACTTCAATGGATTTTTTGGGGGTATAACAATTAATCTGGCAGCACTACTTATAACCAAAAGTAGAATAAATAAGGAAACGAATGTTGTTGAGCACACAAAACCATAAAAATTTCCCAATCGTAGTGAATAAATATTATGTGAGCGTGTTTGTCTGTTTGCAAAGGTGTTTTTTTTTTAATATGTTAAATAGTTTTTCATTCGTTTTCTTCGATATTAAAAATAAAAATCTTCACATGTGCGTTTCTTCTACCTTTAGTTTTATTTGTTTTATGGGGAAACCATTATTGCTATTATTAAGGCAAGTCTTTCAAATTTATATTGTTGTTGTTGGCTTTTGTGGGTTGTGTTGGTGGTAAGTGTCTTTTTTGTATTCATGTGATTTTACACGTACAGAGTTTTTTTTTTTTTTTTTTTTTGTTGAGCTAAGAACGAACCCTATTTCTTATTAAAATGTGCTACGAAGCAATATCGAAGTATTGAAATCTTGTTTAACGCACAGAAGAAAATACCAATGTAAAATCACCATGCAAAAATTTTGATTGCAAATCATATTAAATTTGTTAGAAATAATATATTGTTTAAGTCTTGTAATGTTGAATTAAAATTTTATTGATTATGGCATACATTTAGTATGTATCTTCAAAATATTTAAGGTTGTTGTTGCTGCAGCGGTACGCACGATGACTCGCACGCAATGAGTTCGAGTTCAAATCTTGGCCGGTGAAGTCAACTATACACATATACATACAACACACAAGCATTTTCCTGATGATGCACACAATTAAATATAAATAACTTATAAAATAAAATTGCTATATTTAAATAAAATTCACGTTGTTTCAACTTGAAATAACTTTGGTTAACATGATTCTTCATTTAACAGCATTGGAATATTTAATTAACATGAAATAAAGTTATTTAAAAAGACACAATTTTCTTTCAAGATTACTTTAAATCATTGTCGAAAAATTTTAAAATTGATCAGAAAGTTTGAAATGACAAGCATAACATTGGGAAAACCAAAATCGAAGTGATCAAGATTATCAAGAATGATGAAAAATGTGGACACTTTTAATCAGTTTGTTGTTCGTGGCAATCTTAACCTTTCAATTAGGAAATGTGCATACGAGTACGGTTCAGTAAGTCTATAAATTTAAGAATGAACCACAGGTTTTTTGCATAAAAAATAATGTTTTTCGACGTTTCTCTTACACTATACACTTTCTCCAACGTTTCTCCAGTTTTTGTTATTCTTTCAAAAAAAAAAAAAATATTTGGCGAGGTTATCAAAATATGAATTTGCTTGTGAGACGTTTCTGCTTAAGAAACTCGTCATTAGACTTCAGCCAAAAAATGCTCAAGAAAAGCTAAAAATAAAAGCTCAATATGTTTATAGAAAAACTCTAAAAATTTTACTAAGAATTACCTACACAAACACAATAATTGAAAAATCCTCAAACAAAAGCATTTCAAAAAAATATATTCAATGCTGAATCCATTTTCAATTTCTACAACCTTTTTACAATTAGTTGCCACAGTGGGCAGCAATATTAATATTTAAGAGGTAAAATTAAAAAATAATTGAAATTTTTATCTGGAACTTATTTGTAGAATATTTATAACCGTGATATCTGCATTAAAGGATATGTTTTTGCCACTTTTCTTTGAAAAAATAATTAAAACATTTTTCAAAAATGTTCCTCGTAAGATTTTACATAAAAATGCTGAACACTTCATTTACCTAAAACTTAAGGGTTCATGGTTTTTAATGCCGATTTACGTTTATAATTTTCAAAAAAGGTTGGAAGGGACTACAGCCGATAAACTAAATAAATTCGATTTTGTTATGCAGTGTAATAGTTGAATAACCTTTTCAATTACTTGAATACAATTGGTGTATTTTTCAAGTCTGCTTTTTATTTTAAAAGTTTATGTTTATGTGTATGTATGCACGTGTGTCCCAACATATCATCCAACCAACATAACTGATGACATAACATTCCTATAGCGTTAGCAAAACTGCAAAAGGTCGTAGCAATAAAACTTGCTCTCAGTCCTAAAGCAGGTCCCGTGTCATCGTAATTATTTCCTTAGTGCGGTCAAGCTTATGCGTGTTGTTTGGTCTTCTAGAGTATCGCGTTTGCCCGTACTAGTTAATTGATCTGCCTGGGATAACTGTATGTAATTACAGTTATTTTGCGGAATTTCGTTGTTAACCAATTTACTGATTCATATTTGAAGGCATAGGTCGTGTTGTTGTATTAGTCACAAGAACATTCACAAAAATAATGTTAATAACATAATGGGCCAGGAATCAAAAAAAAAACAAGATTGCGCACTCAGTTTTTCAAATTTTTTTTCTACTGCGCATCTACGTTATCATAGAATACACACGTGTGTTTTTTGTAAAAAGCGTGGGAGAGAGAGAGAGCACATTCTAGAAACAAATGTATGTATATATCACAAGCAGAAAGTAAAATAACGGGTGGCGTTGGCTGAAGTAGTTAGTACGTTGACTACAAAACCGAAGATCCTGGGTTCAATCCCTGTATCCGACAGTCATTAAATAACAACAGCACACATTTTTCTGATGTGCATTAGTGTCCCTTTGTATCAGTTGTTGTAGGAAAGTTCAAGTGATGAAGGCATAGTCACTGGTCACTGAACTATACCGACTTCAACAGATGCTAATCCTAATGTAAAATCAGAGCACCCTCCTTCGTCGGTATTGTGTAGCTGAATCATCGGCGAAGTAAAATAACTAATAAAATGGCTACAAAAACACAGCTTCAAAATTTAATACGCATAATTTGAGACCAGAAGGCGCTACAACACTGCATTATTACAAAAAAATGCGTGCAAAAAGCAGAGTTGTAAAAAGAATGAAGCTTTCTTCTATCTCTTCTTTCGCCAGCTGTCTTCTATCACTTTCCCTTTCCGAAATAAGGTAACACCTAGTAATAGTAGTAGGCATTAATTGCCTGAGTGTTACTTCTCTTAAAAAAATAAAAAAATAAAAAATAAAAAAATAACGGGGCCAGCCTGTGGCAGCTGCACACAGGATGCACAATAATATGCCTTGGTTGCCAGTCTGTGTCACTTCAACCAGCGTTGCCACTAGCGATGCATTATCACAGGGTGCACAAGTAATCCGGTGATTATTGCGCAGCCATATTTCACAAACTAAATAAAATAAAAGTAAATAAACTTATTCTGTTCAACTTCTTTTTCATGCCTTTCGATTTAATATTATTAATTGTCTTTTTTTTAAAATACTCTAGCAAACTTGTATTTTTGCCTGCGATATGTGCGTGCATACACACCTACATTTTCTTGATTCTTCATTGTATTTTTCTTTTGCAAAGAGAAGTGGAAATTTGTAGCAAACCCCATAATGACATAATTTGTATTCAATTCGTTAACCTATAAAATAAAACGAGGAAGAGAGGCATATAAAAAAACCTAGATATTTTATGCATACAATCGCACACACTCAAATACACACCATGTCAAGATAGAAAATCCATGAAAATAAATTGTAAATGGCTGCTAAAAAATATTCTCATTTATTCATTCGAATTCCCTTTGTAAATTCACATGTGCAGCACTTAAAAACATACATTCCCTAAACCAAATATTGTTAACCGTAAGCATACGAATATACTCGTACACATACATATATATTTCTTTCCAAATTTATCCTTTTTACTCGTATTGTATTGTTAGAAAAGAAAAGACACAGCAAACAAAAAAAAACAAAAAAAAAATAAGAAAGAAAGCATATTACGATCATCACGAAATGTTTTAACATATAACAATGGTTTTATGATAGTTTTCGTTGATTTTTTTTTTAACAATTCAGTGAAATGTATGCCAGAGCACGCCTTTTTATATTGAATGCAATTTGCTGTCATTAGTATTGAGTTCTGTAGGAGTGTAAGGAAAATGCATGACAATTTAAGAAGTTTTAACAAATTTTACAAAAAAAAAAAAAAAAAAAAAAAAAAAAAAAAATAGAAAGGCTAAATAAAGTTCATGTCATAATTTATGTATTATAAAAACTTTTCGGTTTCTTAAAATCGTTTAAACAATTTTCGTCGCCCTTATACAAAAGCGATTGCTAAACTTAAAGTTAAGGTTAAGCAACCGAATTTTGTATGGCAGAACCGGTTTTAACGAATGCTTTAGCATTAACAATCGCATTTTTATTAGGGAATTACCCCCTTATGCAAAAAAATATTTTACTTTAGCTTTAAAGTTCATATTAGTTGCCAAGCACTTTAAGGCTAACATAGCTTTGTTAAGAAATCATATGCAAAAGACAACTTTAATTATTTTGTTATCTAATAATGAATACTGGTAACACCACCGTGTTCAACAACCACTTCACAGCTTATGATGTACAAAATCGAATACAATTTCATTCGGGTATTCAAATAATTTTTTATTTTATTAAATAAATTTTCATTATCTTGAAGAAAAGCAACCTAATTTAAAAAATATGAGCTTCTGACATGGTAATAAAACAGATAAACACAACTATGAAGAAAATTAAAAAAATGTGAAAAATTATCACAATTTGTTTTATTCGAATGAAACGAGTATTTGAATATCCAGCTTTTTTCGATTTGTTTTGATTGTATGTACATCACTAAAACATTTTTGTATAATTGTATTTATTTTAATATTTTTTTAGGGATTTTGCTATGTATTTCGAATCAGTTGGTTAATTTGGTGATGTTTCCCATTACATGACAGAAGTAATAAATTTAAGATAAGAGCAGGCACTTCTAGCTTCATTTTCAGATGTAACATGAATCAGTATGTGCTATATTAATAAAAATATTTGAGGTACAAAACACACATTTTGGAAATATCAACTTAAAGTAGCTTTAACAAACGTAGGTGCCTACTTTAGAATTTTGATATAATATTTTTTTTTAATACAAATTTACTTAACATTGCTTTTCAAAGCGTTGTTAATTTTTTTTGAATACGACCCTTAAACTTTTACAGCCGTATTCATAAAAAAAAAGTTGATTGAGGTTTAAAATTCATATTAGTTAAAAAACATTTTAAGGCTAAATATCGTTTTTTAAATATTGGTATTCATAATCATTATTTTAACTAAAAATCAATTAACTTGTTTTTTTTAAACATCATGGCAACTCTGTATCCTTTATTTGTCACTTGCATATTAGTTCTGCAAAACAACGATTGTTAATTCACAAAGTACTCGTGTCTATATTTGTTCATTTGTCGCTTTTCAGAGAAATATTGTTTCTTTAAAATAAAAGATGTGTTCCAACTTGTATTTCATAAAAAAATAAAAAAATTTCACAACAAATCTTTGTTAAAAGTGCTTTTTATATGATTTATTTTATTGTAGATTAAGAAGCACTAGAATAACGAGCTTTATTTTGTTTGTTCTCAGTGTTTATACATCACTAGTTAATTTTCTACAATTATAATATTTTTTTTAACACATAAAATGAGAAAATAATGACTCGGAATCGAAACTGGATCGCTCCTTTTCTTTTAGATATTCTTTTGGAGTCTATTTGATATTTCGGCAATAGTTTCAATAAAATAAATTACATTGTTTTCTTCTAAATATCACTAGCATATACACACATACATAAGTACATGCATACACACATACATGCAGAGTTAAAAATGTAAACAAAAACGAAGCAAAATTACAACAACGTCATCTTAAAATTGGTTTAAACATGGGTGCAATCAATTTTAAAATTTGCTGATTTACGCAGGGTTTAAAAAACGTTTTTTAAGCTAAAATTCTATTATGAATACAATTTTACCGAATTTTGCTTAAACAATATTTGAAATGCTGTTTAAAATTTTTATGAATACGGCTATTATAATTCTTAAAATAGGTTTATAGGCGTATGAGTAATATTGTTTTTTAAATTCAATTTCATATTAATCATACGGTCGAACAGATTAATTTGTAGCAGAGATCTGCATGATTACGAATCAAACGGCATTATTTTGCCTTTCTCTAACACTTTTGTTAATAAATACATACGCTGCTTGCGATTTCTTAATCAGTATAGTTATTTTGAAAACTTATTCTTATACAGGAGAATTATGAACAAAATTTCGCGAGAAATTTCTCCCTTTTCTATTTAGAATTTTTTCGTTTTCCCTATTACTTACTATTGTTTGAAATTGTTTCCCAGGAAAATTTCTACCGGAATGTAATTCCCTTATTATTTATGAATTTATTGTGATAAACTTCCTTAATAAACTTGTAACCTTTTGAAAGTTATTTAAAAAATGCGCGAAAATATATACGCAGTTTTATTTATTAGCTTAAGACTTTCATCTGTTCAACATGATTTTGCAACTTATTTGAGTATTATACAAAACAATTAAACAAGGCCCTAAGTTTTCAAATACATAATACTAAAATTTTTGCAATAAAATAAATGTGAGTGAAAGAATTTTTATTCGAATAAGTTTAATAAAATTTATAGCAATAAATATTACACGCAAAGAAAAGATGTGGTTGTAGAATGGTTGAGAAAACAATATTATGTTCTCTGAAACAAATGTGTGGTCGTTGAAAACTAGTTATTGATACTTTAAACATTTATTTGTAGTAAGGTTTGAGTAATGATAATAATGAGTAATGTTTTAATTTAATAATTACATTATCACATCCATAAAAAAGTGTGATATGGTTAGAGTTTCACAATACAGTTTTGTTAAAAATTTATGACTATAACATAATTTGTATTATTATTTAAAAATAATATGATGTAAATAACAATATAATGTTATCCAAAACCATACTATTTTAAGTTTAAAAAAAAATATTTTTCAGAAACATCTGTCAGTTCAGTATTTCGTTTGTAAGCTATCGGTATTGTACGGCTGGTGTTAAATAAATGAATAAATAAATAAAGAATAAACAAAAGGGTAGACCAATAAAATTATATAAACATTTGTGTATCTCTTTATACAGACATGTCATTATGTCGTGTAAGTATACATTTCTATATATACATTTTATTTCAACAATATTAAATTATTTTTATTTCGATTTTGACGCACAGCTGTTTCTACAATAAATATATGATTAAAAACAAAATAGTATTATTACATTAAATACCACAGTATTATTTATTTATTTAACAATATTAATATAATATTAGAACATGGTATGGTGAATCTCAATTATATTTTAGTCATATCTAACAATAGTATTGTCATATTTACAATACTAAGATTACATATAACAAAGTTCATTGTTTTTGTAGATAATATTATTATTAACTCAGATAATAATATTATTAAAGTTTGCTTTTCTATTAACAATAATATGATTTGACTGCAACCATATAATTCAATCATAGTATGTTGCTGTTTGATTATGGTTGCCTCAACCATATTTTTTCTTTGCGTGTAGAATAAGTTTCATTCAATATTTTTTTCGATTAAATTGAAATTTGAATTATAATTTGTAAATTTAATAGAATAGAATTAGTTATTTGTTAAGCATTTGTTAAGGCTTATAAAATAAACTTTCAGCTCCAATAAATTTAATCGAATGTGTATTATTCCAAGAAATTTATCATTAAATTTTACTTGAATAAATTCGATAGTATTCAATAAATTTTTGAAAATAATATTTTAATCGAATAATTTTTTTTCGAACAAATTTTATTCGAATTTTCTAACTGTAATAATTTTAACTATTTAGTTGACTTTTTAGTTTATTTTTAAGAATTTTGATAACAATATGTTCAATGCAATTTATTTCTTTTCGAATAATTTAATCGAATAAATTTTTCAAATAAGCCTAATCCCATGAAGTTTACTTTAGTAATGTCATAAGATCCTATAAGTTGTTCAAAATAACTTTCAGTCGAATAAATTTTATTCGAATAAATTCAATTGAATCTTTGTTTTATTATTAAATTTATAAGAATTTTTATTGAAACAAGCTTAATTTAATCTAGTTGTTTTTAGATTTATAGTATGTTTTAGTCCCAATAATGTAATGCGAATAAATTTAATTGCACTAAATTTCAACGAGTATTCTTCAACCGAATAAATTTAATAAAATATAAAAAAATATTTTTTAAAGAATAATATTTTTTTATTCGAATAAGTTTAATCGAATATCGAATATTATTTGACTTAATTTATTTGGAAATTTTTCTCTATAGATAAGGAAAAAATCTAATAATTTGTATTAGTTTTAATTTGTTTAGTTTTATGGGAATGTTATTAATTGAATTACAAGCTGAACTCATAATGTCAAGCGATAACAGAAATTAAATATAATTTTTCAAGTTCCTGACCGAACTCAATTAACAGGAGTTGTGGGAAAAAAATTGCTATCTTTCAGCAGCATTATGACTGGGATACATATGTGTCGTTTATTGTAAAAGTGGTGTAACTCCATATATTTAATAAATACATATTTTTGTAGAATAATATCACATTTAGTCATATCTTTCGTAGTAACAGTGAAGCAAGTGCAATATTTGCACCAAAACGCCATAGAAGAAACACTGAAAAAAATTGGTTTTTTTCCTACACAATGATTTGTAAAAGGCTCGTTTTCTCGAAATTTAATTACACTGTTACAATGAAAGACATACATATATAGATGAGTATAGTCATTTCAATTTTTTTTAATCGATTGCTACTATTCAAAAAGAAATATATTAGAATTTATACGAATAAAAATTATTCGAGTAAAAATTTTTATAATTTTTTCGAATAAAAATTATTCGATTCAAGTTTTTTGTAATTTTTATTCGAATTTTTTTTTCGAGTAATTAGTAGTTATTCGAACAAATTTTATTTAGTTTTTAGCCGAACGATTTTTATTCGTACAAATTTTAATATTTTTTTTTAAATAATATTAATTGACTTAAGAAAATTGGAACGGTTTTATGCATCTATGTGTATATATCTCAGTCACAATGCAGGTGCAAGATAAAATTTTTTTCCTTAACTACTTTTACTTAAGTTCGATCAGGAATTTGATTGTAGAAAAATGTTATATAATTTCTGTTACCAGTTGAGATTATAAGCTTCGCTTTAAAGACTTAGAAACATTATTAGGAAGCTGTCGTTAATCCTTTGCCTTATTTTGGGCTAATTTTTTCAACACAATTCTTAAAAAAAATATAAGAAATGTGCATTTAACTACTTGTAAGTAAGAAAGCATGAATGAGCACAATATAAAAAACAAATTTTCTTAAAATTTAAGCATAACCTTTTTGTTATCTCCCATAAGTACGTATGTATATACAATATGTTATATAATAAACAAAGAGTACCGTTTCAACAGCAAAAAGAAAAGTTTAACGTACCGGAAGTAAGTAAGCATCTCTTAAAATGAAGAAGATTGCAGTTGGGAAAAACTATAGGTATGAGAATATTCTAACTTTTAATGCTATGAAATATACCATAAAAATTCTATTACTCGTACTATTATTAATTTCAACTATGGTTTCATTTAATTTTATTGAAAAAAATTACTAAACTGATAAAACACATAAATACACAAATGATTTTTTTTTTTGTGACGAACTTGACAAAAATTTTATGCTTAAACTAACTTATTAGTAAGCAAAGTCAAAATTTCATAATGCAATACATTTGGAGGTGGGAAAAATCAAAGCAACAAAAATCAAGTGTCTTCACTTAACACGATGTTGTAGTAAATGAGTGATATGTATATATATGTGTATATAATTTAGATTGCACAAACAAATTTTTCAAAATTTCCATAAATCTTTTAGAAGCAATAACGAACTTTGTCTTCAATGGAATTATCTACTCAAGAAAAAATCAATACTAAATGCTCAAGAAAATAAAATCATTGAATATATGTATGTTTGAATGTGTTTCATAAACACAAAAATAAATCTTTATTGCTTTGTCCTTTTACATGTAACGCATTTATGCCCCTAAATTATTTTTTGTATGAATACCCAGCAAACAAACGGGCTTAATCTTAAATTGGGAATTGCTCCATCGCTGCTTATAAAATCTTTTAGTACAAATTTTTGGAAAAAATAGATATTAGTTGAATTTGTTGCCCGCTCTATGGCGTGTGCACTCGGGAACCTATATTATTGCCTTTTACAGTGGTTGCAAAATTACTAATTGTCCACATTGACAAATAACCGTTCTAATTTTTCAACAAGTTTTTTTTTCTAAAATCTGGAACACAACATAATAAAATCAAGAAGAAAAGAATAAAAATAAAATTTACGTTGTGAAATGAAGTGAAACGAAACGATAAAAATTAAAAATCGATGCCAAATCATAATTTATGTATGTACAGGGTGTCTGGTGGCAAATTTATATTTTTAAATACATACTATTATTTTAAAAAGCAATAAACGGTGCGGAGGGAGGGTTGGCGCCGTTGGAATTACCGATTGTGCGGATTTGTTAGTCACGATGTCGCAGTGGTCGAGTGAGCATTGCACGTTCGCTGTGGAGACATGTTTTAAGAGTAATGATTCTTACACAGAGAAAACAGATTCGTTGAGACAACCGAATTTGTTGCCAATTGAATTTTGGCGGTTGCACCAACTATCATAGAATTCTGGTATAACGACTGCAATTTTCTTGTAGTACAACTATATTTTTAATTATTATCACTAACCAATTAGTTACAACAGCAGATAAAATTGGTTAACAGAGAAAACAAATTGGTTTAGAAACCTGAACTAGTTGCCAATCGAATTAATATAATTCGTTAACTTCATGCCAGTCTTTCGTTAAACATAATGCTGATAGTCTTTTGTTATTGACTTATTTAAAAAAAAATATTTAACAATAATAGACAATTGTTAATACGAACCGATTAATCGGTTGGGAATATCAATCAAACCTTAATATTTAATTTTAATTTGCTGCTATAAACTATGATGGCTACATTAACCTCTAGTTAGTTGACACAACTGATAGAAAGTCTTCATTTTAACGTAAATGTAGACGGAAAAATTTTTTAGTTGCCAATACCGAAAATTGGGACTAAAATCCAACTCCCAATATTTTATTCGGTTGTGCTAATCGATCAGTTAATTAGTCATGACAAAAGCATAAGCTCGGTTGATGCAATCAATTTAAGTATTCTCACAATCATATCTTTTTTACAATTATGCCCTTATGGCAGTGAACATGGATTGTTTTTTGGATTAACAGAAAATTGATAGCGTGAACTGAAATATAATTAGTGCAAATGATATTTTATTGGGCTAACCGTTTTCCAATCAAACATTTTTCTGGGTGTACGTAATTGCTCGTCCACAATTTTGTTCAACGTTCGGCATTCGGTGTATACGTGATGGACCCAGTGTAAATTTAATTCTTTCGTGGGTGCAGAGACTCCGCGTAACTGCTTCGGCTATGAATGTCCCACAGCCAGGCCCCAGGACTCCCGAAAACATTGAACTGGTTGAAAGCAATTTACGTGAAAATCCCCGACATTCAATACGGAAAAGAGCAGCCTCAGTGGGACTTCCAAGAGCGATTATTCATGAAATTTTAAAATTCAAATCGTTCAAGAAATGAAAGAAATTGACTTTGATTTACGCAAAAATTTTTGTGAAACGATGTTGGAGCGTATTCGGACTGTAAATCCTATTTTTTTGAGCGACGAGGCTCATTTTCACTTAAACGGCCACGCTAACAAGCAAAACTGTCGTTACTGGTCTCCAAGAACCCGCAACCCTCGATTGTAACATCAAGAACCATTACATTGCCCCAGGGTAACTATTTGGTGTTTTTTATCCACGCATGAGATAATTGGACCGTTTTTTTTTCGAAAATTCTCGAGGCCAGGCGATGAATGTCAACGGTGAAAATTATCGACGCATGATTACGGAGTTCTTTTTGCCAAACCTGCGAGCTCATCTATCGTACTCTTCAAATACGTGATTTCAACAGGATGGGGTAACTGCATAAACAGCCAGAGCTTCGATAAATTTGCTTCCGGAAAATTTCCCCCAAAAACTGATCAGTCGCTTTGGGGACATCCCATGGTCACCGAGGTCACCCAATCTAACTTCCATGGATTTTTTATGGGGCTACCTCAAAGAGACAATGACAATCCCCAATCTCTTGTGGCTTTAAAGGAAAATATTCGTCGAGAAATCAGCTCAATTGAACAAAGTTTACTGCAGCGTGTGGCGCAGAACACAAGGCTCCGTTTTGTACAGTGTGTGGATGACACACTCTTGCAAAAATAAAATCCGCATTTCCATATTATCGTTCAATGCTCTTATAAGGTTTTTTATTTAAGTTTGAAAATATAAATCTGCTACCAGACACGTAGACACCAGACATATAAATCTGCTATAAAAACTTTCTGTTTCCTGAACTTGTTAAACAGCCGAATTTTTTCCCCTCTTCCTATTTGCCTTTTTATAAATTACCATTTTCCTGGGGAAAAAATTCCGGGAATAACGAGGGTATTCTTAACATGAAAGAGAGAGAGAGAGATAGAGAGAGAGAAAGACAGAAAACCCAAAATGCGCTTAAATTATGAAAAAGCTTAAAAAATAAAAAAAGTGGCCAAAAACCGAAAAAAGTTTACCGCATACTTAAATTTTTTTTAATTTCTACATCAGTTAGATATTCGATTAAAGTTCGTGTAGTAATGTCCGTACGCAACCCTTCTGGTGCGAGTCAAAGCCCATTTTACTGAATTTTGTTAGAAACATGTTTCATGGCGTATGAGCAATATTGACTTTAAGTTAAAATTTAATATTAATCATACGTCCGAATTATCGTTGTGCGAATATTCATATTCCAACTTCCAATTCCCGAATATTCAAATGGCCGACACAATCGTATTCGCAAAATTCAAGCAAGTATATATGGAATAATAAAAAAAGAAAATAAATAAATGCATAAAGCCTAAAAGAAAAGCGGAAAAAAATTTGAATAAAAAAATCAAGAAACTAAGAGAATTATTGTGCCTTTAGCCTGATTTTTGTTGGCCTTTCCAACAGTTGTAGACCTTGTGGGGCAGTAGTTAAACTGAGTTTTGAGAGTATTTATACCTAAACTGCTTTCGATTGTTGGGTTTTTTCAGAGATCGTATGACTCAAAACAATGTCCATTACGAACGACAGGAATGTAATTATTTTTCTTGTTATTAATGATGATTCCCCCCCCCCCCCCCCCCAATAATGTATTAAAGTCTGTTTGACCACTTCCTTCACCGTGCGAAAACTTGTTCATATAAAGCTTTATAATCTAGAAAAAACGTAATTAAAAACGTATTTGTTTTTTATTTTCTTAATATATTTTTAATAGATAAATTATCTAAGATAATGGGTATGTTGAATAAAAAAAGGTATTTGCTTTTTACTTAAAAATTTGTTTTAAAACCCCAAATATGTATGTGTTTTTTTGTTTTTTTTTAACAAATTTTTAAGTAAAAAGCAAATACTTTTTTTATTCATACTACCCAATATTTGTCCAACAACTAATTTTCCGTATTAATATATAATTATATATTCTTTGAAAATACCTAAAATTTGGAAGTGCTTATGATCTAATTCCTAAAAGTAATTCGCTTGTGTTTTATAAAAATATTATCTTAAATTCGCTTATTACTACTGCCACTTATATTTTGTACATATTGGTACGTTTGATCTACGTTTACATTAGATTTTTCGTTGGTTTCTATATACTAAAAACGAAAAACTGATGCATTGCATTACATATACGTTCGGCCAAAAATTTCCAGTCTTAAGGCCGTGATACACTATCATACAAAGTCGTGCGATCTACGAAAATATACAACCCTGGTGTGATGAATTGTTTTTGTCTTTTGAAAATTTTCATAAACTACATCATACCAGCAATGTATATTTTCGTAGATCGCACGACTTTGTATGATAGTGTATCACGGCCTTTAGTGAGTATATAGATCCGGTCTTAGAACTGCCAAGCGATAGGCAGCGGATTGGAAGCATTTGTGCTAGACTTTTAGTTATTAGTTATGAAACAGAAAAGAAGACATTTACTTAAACTTCACCAAAAGCTCAAAATGGATTTTTTACTTAAGACATTTTTGCCTAAAGTCAAAATTGATATGATATTGACATCTACGAAATTGAATAATATGTTAACTGATTTCATTATTTTGGTGACTAAAAACCTTAATTTTATTTAATAAAATTATTTGAGTATATTTTAATACCCATTTGTAAGCAAACATGGACCTACCAAATTTCAACTTTTTTTGTCTTGTCTTAGAAAAAAATTAAGTTACTGCATTAAATTTTAATGACATTTTTTTATTATTAAGAAAATGTTCTTTATTTACAATGGTAATAAAATTGTAACTGTTGTAAACTGTCATAAAGTTTAAAAAGATATGCAGTACTAAGAATCGAACCTTAAGGGGTTCTAATAATTTGATAGAACTGATAGAAAATTATATCAAAATTGCTCAAATTATATCATAATCTATACATCATAAAAACGGAATGGAAAACCAATATTTTATTAAGATTTTTTATATATAAAAGTATATAATATATTTGTTGGGAAGTGTAGCGTTTATCTCCCTACACTTAAACAGACACATACATACACGTGTATAATATCACATGCACACATTAAACTTTAAATAGCAACAAAATTGTAGCCACTATATATTATCTTTCACTCTGTCAATGTTTACTTTTTTTTTTGGTAAAAAGTTCTTGCAACATAAAAAGTAACAACTTTATCTGTTGTTTTACCACACAAGATGGTATTTACTCGAATCGTTTTTAAACATAACAACATAAATTAGGGAAGTTCCAATTGTTAGTAAAACATAAAAGAGTGACGAAAAATCAAATATAAAGAAGCATTTTTTTGTATGTAAAAACAAGTGAACAGTTTTTCCCTAGAAATATTTTCCCTTTTCCCCAAAATGCAATCGTGAATAGTTTTTTCCCAAAAGTGTGTTCCCTTCTTGATTCCCCTTATCGTGAATAATATTTTTCACATGAATTTTTTCACTTTTCCCTTGGTTTTGTTCACTTTAGTTTTGCAGGCGAACTGAATTAATACACTGCGTAATTTCCGTATTATGCTTGCAATTATATATTTAAAGTTATAAATAATTATTTTTAGGACAATATCAGTAAATAATGTCCACGATTAATAACAATAATTCCTTACAACATCGTTTTTCATTGAACACGAATTTCTTTGGTTCACATGCAGTAAACTTTATGTTTGTGATATACTAAAGAATTTTTTCCATGTCACCTAAAATGTTTAAAAACACAACTTTACACTCAAAAACATTAATTTGAAACCTAAAATATGTGTAAATCTTATTATTAAATTTAATTTGTTTGATTTTCAATTAATTTTTAAGCTTTACAAGTCTTCTTCCCATTTTTTACATTCACTACGCATTGATAGCGGGAACAAAAGTTACCATGAAATTCACGATTGCAAATTTCCCTTCATGGGGAATGAAAATTTCATGGGAACAAAAATTTCACATTTTGTTCACGATAGGGGTGATTAATACATTTAAAAAGAGGTAAACAAAATTAGAAGATTTATTAATAATTTTTTTTGTGAATCAGAATTGTAGGCGAATAAAAAATAAAAACTTTTTGATTTTCATTAATTTCACTTACAAACAAGGCGTATGTGTAGCCCAAAAAAACATGACTGCACTCACACAACTGCCTGATTGATGAGTTTATTTGATCGTCTGTAGGGTATTTAATGACAGGCATGACTTGCTCTTGAATGTGACTTCCTAAAAAAAATATGGAAACGGGTTGACTTTGCTATCACACTATCTCTAAAACTTCGCGCAAAGCTACAGATTACAGTAAAATTTCCCCTATAACGTAAGTCATTCTCGATATCACTTCGATGTCAACAAAAAAAAAACTGACATTTCTGTATTTGCTAACGACTTCTGTTAAGATCTTACTGGTTGTCCAATAGTAGTACATAATATATTTTCTGTCAATCATCATTTCACTAATATGAGCTAACTAACACATGTGCAAATGAAAGTCATACAAACAAATTACGAATCGTAATCGCAGAAAAGTGCAAAAGAGTGAATTTTGATAGGAGACACTAGACTTGTACCTAATAGAGGCATGCTTAAACAGTCTTGAAATGTAATTACGTCTTGTTTTTTAAATGTATTCTCGTGGCATGTATTTTACTAAACCAAAAACAAATGCTGTCATTTAATAAGCGAAGCACGATGGATGTATTGATGTTCGTGTATATAAGTGTTTACAAGCGATGTCGCGAAGACTTCTTGTTCGTAACAAACACTCAAAAGAAGAAGTGTTGATGCGCGTATGCTTATTATTTTGCATATTGTGCGTTTGAGTGTGTGTGTTTGTGTAAGATGTAGGTTGTAGGCTATTACGTGTTTAAGGGTGGTTTTTTAAAGCAAGCGCACTCAACTAATGTAAATGCACGTATGTGCGTTTTGTTAAGTTTAAAATTACCATATTGCCATACTGAAAATGACATGCTTTGTATACTTTTAAATTTGCCACCTGGTAATTAATTTTATTTACACACAAACAAACAAAACTGAAAATAAAATTTTGTGTTTTCTGTGTACATTGAATGGAGTTCGCCAGTGAATGCCGTAAATCCCTTGAAATTATGACGGATCATTCCAATATCACCCTACATTGGGTGGAGGGCCATTATAACAAATTCAAGAGAAGAAAAATTAGCAGAGTTGAACTTTGCTTCAGGCTGGAGACATTGAGAATTTCTGCGGCATATCTCCAAATTCCAGCTGAGAGCGCTCTAAATGTTGTGCTCTGAGTAACGGCCAAAAATAGGTGGCAAAACCAGGCCACTTGCTCTACAGCAAGACTACTATGGCCTTGCACTGATGCTAAATGGATGTGATTCTCATATAACACTGCGAGCAAGATGAAAAAACAATAACCCTTATTGTGAATGGCGTCGTCGACGTCACGTCAAGACGACACTAAAATATGTCTACTCTTCGTCTATAACAATTGACAACTATTAACATGCTCCATTTATTTACAAAGCCTTGGAGATTAGTAAGATATTGTCAATAAGATCCAATTATTGCCGATAAAGAGTATACAAGTGACAATATTTACTGTCGTCTTGATGTGACGTCGACGACGCCATTCACAATAAGGGGGAATAACTCATCTCCTATGTATCTGCCCTGCACTAGAAAACCAACCAACTGCAACAAGAGAATAAAAAATATATATATATATATATATATATATAGCACAAATAATTGGTAGGCTCACATATTTTCTCTCTAGCAACTAGGACCATAGCCGATTCCAACATTCAAGAACACCTCTACTTCGTTTATGCGAAAAACTAAAATACTCTACACCTATAAATAAAAAGGCACATTCGTAACCCGGCGTATGCTTATACTAAAGCTACGGTCACACTTGGCTAACATTTGCACAAAAAAGCGTAACCACTAAATGCTAATGAAAAATCTTTCAGTTCAGACAAAAGTTTGTAAAGTTAAATAGTATCCAATAATGTTGGATTCTATGACAGTGTCTATTAGTTGTATTCGAAACTGTCTAATTTGAAAAACAAGTGTCTGGATAAAAACTGTTTTCATTAGTGTTTGTTGGTTACGCTTTTTTGGGCAAATGTTTGAAAAGTGTGACCATATCTTAAGGCTATAGATATATAATCCGATAAAAGAAATATACGCACGATACTCGGAATATTTACTCATCATTCGCCGCAGTGTGCATACATTTGTGTACATAAAATGGAATGGAAAATATGTCTTGGCTGTTCGAAAACATGCTGTTTGTGCGTGTAAATAAAATAGCCCTGTATATACGCATCTGTAGCCGATTAATACTCAGAGTATATTTATACTTATACAGTCTATACATTTTAGTTGTAGTCCTTTGTGCTGCTTAATTTAAGAAATGTGAATGAACATAGTTGTTGGTTGTTTAAAGTTATACGTATTCGGTTTAAAATTAAGGCGCGTGTTTGCATATGAACGTGTTTTTTTATTTAGCAGTATGCATTCAGAGTTGCTTGACGGCCAATACTCAAAGAGTACTTAAAACGAGACTTTCCTCATTCTCTGACTCCAAGCAATGGAGCTAATCGAAACTGTCAGCGATTGATCTTAATTAAGGACCTCCAATCCTTTTTTAAGAGCTGTGACTGACTGCTTCAATAGCTAACTTCAGTTTAAAAAATTGTTGCTGGGTCTAAGTTTCTTACTTGCTTTCTTACTTCAATGTTTTTCCTCTTCCTGCAGGTTATACAAAAGGACCTTATTTATTACATCCAAGTGAGCCGAACACTATTTTTGTTGCCTTTTATTAACCTTACCTTATCTAACCTGCCGAACTTTTGCCGTATGCATTTGCTTTTAATACCCTCCTAATATTCACACGATGGTTACCAGTTTATAGCCATGTTTCATCTTATTTTGTACTTTTATTTTTTTATCTTTTAACATCCTGTAGAACACTTTTTTACAAAGTTTGCTATTTTTTTCTAACATTTCAACTTTTTTTGTGCTTTTACTTGTTTCAAAATTTTTGTAATGGCGACCAAATGTGTTAATGTAAGTATGTTTGTATTGCTCTGAGTATATTTGAGAGTTTCTGTGTGTGTGTGTGAGTGAGTGTGTGTGTACTTGTGGTGAACAAATTACTTAGAGAAAAAGATGGATGAGGAAGTTTAAATTTTTATTTCATTCTTTTTCCACTGCAAGCGGAAATAAACCCAAGAAGCATATAACGCACCACGCTTCCGGTGATGGGAAAATTTTATAATCAAGTTTAGTTTTGTCGTTGTTCTTATTTTATCTTAAAGTTATCGTTTTTACATTGTTACTGCTGCTGCACTATGGCTTGTTGGGGGAACAAAATAATGTGCTGCTACGTACTAAATAATTATAGAGATATTTATATATACTTAA
Source organism: Tachina grossa (assembly GCA_949987645.1). Classification (NCBI taxonomy): domain Eukaryota; kingdom Metazoa; phylum Arthropoda; class Insecta; order Diptera; family Tachinidae; genus Tachina; species Tachina grossa. The sequence goes on along the minus strand of OX465274.1, from coordinate 157,308,451 downwards.
GCCCACTGTTTTCGGGTTGTTTTGTTGACAATAAATTTGTGTTTTTTTTCTTTGCAGGCAAAAAGTTTTTTATGATGATACATCAACTTAAATTTATTTTCTTGCAAAATTAATTCAACTTCAAAGAAAGCAGAAAATACAGGCAAAACTTTAATTCAAGTATGTATGTATTTATGTGTATATCGTTACCTTTATATAGAAAGGCCCTAACTCATTATTTTTTTGACATCGAGATGTTTGTATATTTCGATAGAAGAACATCTAATGAATCGGAAAATGCAAAAATCTCGATATCAAAAAATAATGAGTTAGGGGCTTTCTATATTGAGGTAATGATTTGTATGAGCAGGAGTCAGTATTTTTTAAATTCTTTTAATTTTCCTTATTTATTTCCTTATTTTCGTTATTTTTCACGTTACCAAGTTTTTAATGATGTCAACATTTCTCTTAATATAAATAATTGCATCTTTGTTTCTTTTGCTGTATTTATTATTCTTTTTCATGTTGTTTTTTATTTCTTCTTTCTTATTTCTCTACTTAATAAATCGCCTGTCTGCAAAATGATAAATTTAACTGTTTTGTTTCACATTTTCATCGCTTCTTTTTTTTTTTTTGAATCATTATTATTAAATCTAAGTATTTTAAGTACGAGAATGTGCTTTAAAAAAACAAGTATCAGTAGAATTAACTAAATATGAAAAGAAATCCTTTTTCTCTGGAGTAAGTTAGAATGTGTATGTGTGTGGTGCGTGGGTGTATGTGCGTAACAGAAGCCATAATTAAATAATCTTCTCTGAAATTTTAATTAAATTTTATATAAACTCTATGCACACATATATGTATGTACATAAGTATTTGTCAGTCATCTTATGCATGAACATTTAATTTACTCCAAAAGAAAACTGTTAGTAACTGTAGCTTTCAACATTAAAAAATAATTTTTATATATCAATAAATATGCATTGTTAGACTTTAATAATATGCAGCTGAAACCGATCTATTTGATTATCTTGGTTTATTTGACGAGGGATGATGAAAAAAAATCGTTCTAAACTCTGGCAAATGCCGTCGCACAGTGAGACCAAACCCCCTTTTTTGCGTGTTAATTCATATCTCCACAACTATAATAGTATAGGTCACTAAATTTTATTCGGATAGCTCGTAGAACAAAATGCATGTTTCGGCAAAATCTTGGCGGTATAGGTGGCTGGGAAAGGGATACCCTCCATAAAAAAATTTTTAATTTTTTCTATATCTGCCGAACAACAAGAGTGAGGCGCATCAAATTTGATGTGGATAATTTTTATAACAAACTACGTGTTACTTCAAAATATTGGTGGTATTGCAGGAGGAAGTCGGATACCCCCAATATAAAGTAATTATTATTTTTCTTATATCTGCCGAACAACAAGAGTGAGGCTCATGCATTAAATTTAATGTGGATTATTTGTATAACAAACAACATGTTCCAACAAAATCTTGATGGTATAGGAGGGGGGAGTCGGGTACCCCAACACAAAGTGTTTATTAATTAATTATTCTTAATGATTGTTTTTTATATAAGAAATTCCAAAGCAGCAACGAAATGCATATAAAGGACGGGATGCTTTACCAACGAAACAAGTAAAAATTCGTGATATTGTATTGATCCTAATGAATTGCCTGCCATTGACTGATTTCGAATACGAATTATACAAAAATAGATTATTTCATAAGCCTAACAAAGTAAGCTAATGTCACACACGTTAGTTTTTTAATCCATATTATATATAAATACAACTGTGATCACGCGTGACTAGTGCGTGACAACAACAACAATAAAAGTATTAGCACAAGTCACTAAGAGCTTATTGTTGGCAAAATCAACGCCTGATGCTATTACTAAAAAAAAATTACTTCCACACATAATTTTGTGAACAAATTTGAACAAAATATTTTAATAAATGCCTGGACTTGATGGTTGCATGGTTAGATTTATTACTTTTTTAAAATTATTAGATTTATTTGCTTATTTTACCAGTTTTCTCTCAAAATTTTCAACTTTAACGAATCAATACAAAAGCACCATCATCTATATGACATTTCTTTTTTGCACAGTGGTGTAAAACTTCTGCGCTTTTATCGAGATTTTTCAGTTTTCAAGGTGCTTTAACTTTTTGTTTCTAATTAAACCACGAAATCACCGCCTTTGGCCCCTATAGTTATTTGAATTATCAGGCAGGTTTTATATAAAAGTGATGAGTTTATTTAGGTTTTACTTGAGTAAAATTTTTCTACAACTAAAACAATGAAAAATATTTGAAATGCTTTAAAAGCAAAGAACAAATATTTTTCCTGAAACATAAATTATAAACAAAGTATTTTTGAAACAAGTTTTAAATTCAACAGCCCCTATAAGCGTCGGCAGAAAAATTTATTTTAAAATAAAAACTAATAGAGAAAAAATCTACAAAAATGTATATACTCAGCTAATCACGAAAACCATCAAGTGTTTTACGCCCTCTAGCTTAATTAAATTTATTAGAAAATCTGCTAATTAAAATTAATTTAACTTGTGTCATACAACTACTTTTAAAGGCAAAGAAAGACAAGACCAAAGACATTTTTATTAAAACTTAACACTTTTATAATCACTTTGTCATGTTTATGACATGCTCGTGAATCACTTACTTTTAACAACAGCAACAGTAGCATTTTAAGTTAGTGAAACTTCATTTCCCCCTTTTACAAGCACCAAAAGAAATGAGCAGAGTTAAAGTTTAAAATAACAAGCAAATGTGTACATTACATAAGTACATATAATGTGTGTAGTTGTGTCACTGTTAACAAACAACCTTTGAATGTTTCATACAAAGACATTTTCCTTTCAATAAAAAGACACATAAATAATTCTCAATTAATTGCCAAAAGGGGGAGGTGATAAATATGTTGTGCCAGTACTTAATATAGCAGAGTGAAATTTTAGGCAAAGTTTTGTTATATGTATGTATATTGCAGTACTAAAATTGAAAACTTCTTTGTACGTTATTTTACTTGAAATTAGCACGTAATTCACACGTTGATTTTTCAATGATTTTTTGAAACACGATTTTTGGAGTTTGTAGGCGAACGGTATAGAAAAGCAAAAGGGGAAGAAAAAATCACATTTTCCGTTCTACGATTTTTTTTTCAAATTTTCTTTACACATATTTTAATTTTTTTATGTTGCTTTGTTTTATTTTTTCATTGAATGCGACAATAGCTTTTTTTTAATACAAAATAGTGTTACCTGTAGGTATTTTTGTCAGTAATATATGAGTATAGAGGAAATATCGGAAAAATATTTTATTTTGAACAAAATGTAGGTATTTTTTATTCTCATATTGCATTGTTTGTGCATAAATGTAAAAATAACTATACCAAAAAATGTGTGTAAAGATAAATTCATCGAGTTATATTCATTTTTCAAAAATATCGCATGCGATATTTTTTTTTTGGTACGAATTTTGTACTGAAACTAAGGGGTTTCTTCATAAAAACGTTCACTATAGCCAAACCCTTCTTCCGCAGCGAATCAAACCTAGTGGAAAATGAAGACAACAAATCATACTAAAAAACTGCATTTACAATATATCTGAATTGTATTTGTGAAATTTTTTAGAAAACTTTTAAAAATATGACTTAGTAAAACACTTATTTTTCGAGTTCTATGAGGGAAATGACCACTGTGGCCAAACCTTGCTTCCTCAGCGAATCAAACCTAGTGTAGTATGATGTGTTGTCTTCATTTTTCACTAGGTTTTATTCGCTGAGGAAGAAGTGTTTGGCTATAGTGAACGTTTTTATGAAGAAACCCCTTAGTTTCAGTACAAAATTCGTACCCAAAAAAAATATCGCATGCGATATTTTTGAAAAATGAATTTAACTCGAAGAATTTATCTTCACACACATTACCAAAAATATATTTTTGTTCATAAACCGTTTCAAAATTTGTTTTTGCTCGAAATTACATAGACTTTTATCCAATTATTTTGGTGTCGCAGTGCCTGTCTTTGGTAACATTGCTGAGAGCTGAGAGAAGAATTATTTATAACTATGTACATAAGTATGTATATCGTGCCATAACCGCTAAAATAGCTTAAGCGACACATTTTTTGGACTTGGTTTTTTTTTTTGACGAAAATCGACTATTTACGATCGCAAATAATCGATTTTGGTCAAAAATTTAAGTTCGAAAATTATGTCGCTTAAGCTATTTTGGCCACCTTTTCATAGACCGGGTCACATATGCTAAGATAAAAGCCAACAAAAATTTAATAAAGATTATGTGAGAAGATAAGAAAAAAAGCTGTCAAAATAAAATAGATTCTATCTCTCGAATGCTTTCTGGCGCTACTTTTTTGTGTCAATTTGTATGGAAAATGTATTTATGCCGCAATTATGTTTGATCATTGAGGCCTTAAATGTTTTTAATTTATCTTTCTTTAAATTAAATTACTAAAATTTGTAGATTTTCGTATGGGGTAAATTTGTTAATATGTAGGGAAAGGAAAAAACGTATTTTTTTTAATCTACTGGCAACACTGACACAATTATTGGAAGAAAAGAAATAAAAACTAGAAACATGGAAAAAATCATCGTATGAACGTTAAATATTTTTGGAAGCAACTTTTAAAAGAGAATCAAAAATAAAACAAGATTTTTAAATCATCGTATGAATTGGGCCTAAGTCCTCATAATTAAATTTAGAAAAGAAAATATAAAAAAGTTCTTAGCAACTTAACATTTTATATACAGGCATGTAGTGGAAATCGGTTTTAAAAACGATTCGATTTTAAAACATTTTGTAGTTGATTTTCAATATTCACCCCTATCGCGAATATTCATTCCCTCGAAATAGTTCTCTTGTCCCCAAAGTTGCAATCGTGAATTATTTCCACGTGAAAAAACTCGCATGTTCAAAAAAATATATGGCAACGCCGATTTTTTTATTCCCTTGCGATTTTCCCCAAAAAATATGTGTATTTTTTCATAAACAGTTTTTTTGGGAATAGAAAAACAAGCACAATGTAATTAGTTTAACAGTCTTGTTGTATTTTTTAACTTGTTTGATTTTATTTTTAAAAGCAGTGAAAATGCATGAATTTATTAAGTAAGTTGAAGCAAAATTAAATTATTTTTCTTCTTTTTTCTTGGGTTCACCCTCGCCACCATTTTCTTCTGCTGCAGCAGGTGGTACGACTTCGTCGGAATTGTTATCTTCGATCAAGTCACCTTTCAAACAGAAAAAAGCTTCTCAAAACCGATCCAGCCGTTAGGTCTGTGCATACACACAGACATACACTACAAACTTATAATAACCCTTACTGATACTAAACTGTTGAGTTCCTGTGGCCAAGTGTGCAAATTTCTTGTTGTCATTTTGAGATTTTAATGCTAAAAATTTAAGCAATCAAACAATCGTAATATGAAGGTTTACTTACCTTTTTATTGTAGGAAATTGCAGTTTTGAATTTTTCTTATATTCTTATTATTTGCCCTTTTTTATTTGTTTTGTTTATTTTGTGCACTATTTTTGTAAACACGAGTAGAATATTTTATTCGTCCACCTACCTTGACATTTATTGTGAGTCAAATCGCTTTGTACAAACCCAAATAAACTGACATCAGTTACGTTTTTTAACAAAAATAGTCAACACTCGTGTTCTAAAACCCCAAAAAATAAATAATGCTAACATTTCAGCGATTTTTATTGACGAGTCGTGTTCTACAAACAGGCTGTTACTTTTTAAATTTAAATTTTTTCTTTTTTCGTTTAACAAGGTTTTATTGTTTGTATTTATACATATACATATGTGTGTTTTAATCTTGCTGTTCACTTTTATAGTCTTTATAATTGTTTTTATTTTTATTAGTTTTTTAAGTACATGCTTATACAACACTCTTAATTTTTAGTTCAGGTTATATTTCTTTTTCTTAATACGGATTTATCTATTTTTCTTAGTTTTGGGCTACCTCACGTTTCAATGTCTCATTCTCAACTCCACTTCCTCAAAAAAAATGTCTTTTATATACCTACTTTCCTTACATTGGAACCCGTTTCGTTATTTTCCATTACATATGTATCTCTGAAAACCTGTTATTTCTACTTATATACCTAATTTTCTATATATTAATTCCCTCCAAACTTTGTTTTCTAGTCGCCATCTTTTTATACTAGGCACCTTGTTTTTTTTTCAATCCTTCCAAGCATTCTGGACTTTTCCCATCCTCAATTCTCATGCTCAATCTATCCCTTATCCATCAATCATCGCGTCCATCTGAGTCTTCTGCTAACAGGATATCATAAAAGTAGCAAGCTTCTCACGTCGTATGTATAAATTTTAAAATTACGTTTGACACCAACAAAACGTAGAATTACACAAACCGTTTATTTACGCAACTTCAATACGTTGTATTCATTCATAATATAGTATTTCATTCATAATCATTAATAGGAAAACAATTAGTCACTTACTGAACATATACTAACAGCTGTATTTGCAGCCATTCATTTGACACCGACACCACGTTTGCCTCAGCGCTAATTTATTTTAGGTTTGTATAAATTTTAAATTCTTTCTTTTCAGATTTTCCATGTCTTTGGGTGTTATTGCGGTACAGGTAAAATCTAGTATCGTTCCCATACTAATTATTTTCATTTAAAATACAAAAATTGAGCATCGCAAACTTCGGTAAGCTCAGCCACAACATGATTCCACTGCGGTAGGCCTTCCGCATCGACAAGGTGGAACATTATTTATATGTATTGTTGGTCGCATACTTCCACTACAAACGATATAGGTAGTGTGTCGATCAATAATTAATTGGGGGTTTGAAACCGGGGCTAGGCTGGAGAGTGGTTCCTACAATCTGTAGAAACTTTTGCTCCCCCCACCCACTGAATACATTTATGAGGAACTCGGGGCACGTCTGTTTATTTTAGCCCCCTCCCGATACTTCTTTTGCTGAATAATAACAATTTATTAAGAAAATTATAAAAATATGCGTAAAAAGTAAAAAATACAATTACATCAATTCACAATAGCATGTTCAACTCGCAACAGATATTTATTTTATTCCCTAACAATTGACAATGTCAATTTGTTGTTCATGGGAATAAAAAAAATTATTCCCAATAATTTATTCCCTTGAGATTCGCGATAAGGGTGAATAATCTTTTTTAATTTCATCAAAATTTGTTTTCAAAGTTGTTTTTTATTGTATACCAGCTGAGCCCGGCAAACGTTGCCTTACCATCAATTATTTTTTAACTACAAATTTTCAGCTCCACAGCTCTTATAGTTTCATGCCTTACGAACAAACACACAATACAATTTTATATATGCTGCCCTTAATTATGAAAGTGGTCTAAGTCGTGTGCATTTTTGCTTCAAAATCTATATAATTAATAGGCGAACATGTTTTTTGTAATCCCTTTTACGCTGGTACCACTAGTAAAGGATTTTCTGTACAGATGTGCAGAATCTATATTTTATTGAAATCGGTTTAGTATAGGGTGTTTTTTTGAGGGGTATAGAACTTTGAATTGAAATAAAACACAAGAAAATCGTTTTAATGTCCATCAATTTGGCTTTATTGGAAGGATAATTTTATGCCATTAATGTTTAAATATGATTTCGGGCATGTGGCCGCCGCGGCTGGCTCGAATAAAGCTAATTCTACAGGTCCAATTTTCAACCACTTTTTCGAGCATATGGGGCCGTATGTTGGCAATAACGCCACGAATGTTGGCTTCCAAGTCCCCTAACGTTTCTGGTTTGTTGGCGTAGACGAGCGACTTCACATATCCTCAAAGAAAATAATCCAATGGTGTCAAATCACACGATCTTGGTGGCCAATTGACAGGTCCATTCCGCGAAATTATGCGCGTATCGAATGTTTCCTTCAATAAATCGATTGTGACGTGCGCTGTGTGGCATGTAGCGCCGTCTTGTTGGAACCACAACTCATCCACATTCATGCCATCCAATTCGGGAACAAAATAGTCGGTTAGTCGGCTCCAATTGCTGTGCACGGTGGCGAATCGATTCATTCGGGTCCTCTTCAACACTTTGCTCTACAGCGGCAATTGTTTCTTCGGTGCGCACTGTTCGACGTCTCTGCGGATGCGTATTATCACATAGAGTAAACGTAGTGCGAAAACGATCCATGGTTAACCGAATTAATTGCTCTGATGGACGATTATGTCGACCATAAAATGGACGGAGCTTGCGGTAAACTTCGCGAACTGAACCATTATTTTCGAAATAAATTTGCACGATTTGCAAGCGTTGTTCTTTTGTCAACCTGTTCATGATGAAATGGCAAACCAAACTAAATATTAATCACTTGACAGCTGACAAAATGGCCGCCAGTTAAAAAAGTGATGCCAACTTAAAGTTCTATACCTCAATAAAAAACACCCTTTATTTTGGGAGCTATAAGCGTTTAAAGTTGCTACTACTACATGCGTTATTACACACGCATTTATTAGCTTAAAAAAAAGAAACAAAACATGAGTGTGTGTGTGTGTGTTTGTAGTATTTCTCTTGATCTAAAAATTTTTTTTCTCTTATTTGTTGTTGTATGAAAGCCATAATACTTAAAGGAAGAGAATTGAATAAAGTGAATTAGCTTGGTTGAAGGGATTTTGTTTATATTTTTTTTTAATTTCATGTATTATTTAATTATGATTTCATATGTATGTAAGTTTGTGTGTAGCTGTGTTTTAATGAATTTTTTATGAAGTTTAGATAGGTACATTTTCTTTGAATCTTAAATTATTTACATTTTGATTCTAGAATACGGACGAGTGTATCGTCCGTTTGGTATATCTAGTATCAAATAAATCTTAAAATATCTTCAATAAATAAAAATGTTAAATAAATTTATTTTAATCAAGACTAGTACAACTCTTAATTAAAATGTTGCATAATACAAAAATATTTTTTAATCAGAAATAATTTTTAGTCAGGCTTAAGTTCAGTAATTTCAATTCTTTTATTGAATGAAATATTTTTATCAATTAATGTGAGTTTCTAAAGAAGAGAAGAAAAATTAAATTAGACTTTTAAGCTGGGGGAAATACCGATATTTTTCTGTGCAGCAACGCACTTCATCAGCACCCTAGTCTATCTACTTGGGTAGAGATTGTTATTAACATCAGCTATTTAACGTAAATTCTAATGAAACGGAATGTGAGAAATGATTGTTGTGTACAATTATTGATTTACCTTTGGTAAATACATATGTAAGTATCACTATTTATTTCCCCTGTTTTTCCATTTTTTTCATTTTTCTATTTAGGTTAGCACGAAGTTATATTATATATTATATTTTTTATTTTTTTTGGTTTGTTCAAATGTAATCTACTAAATATCTCGATAAAAGAAATTTATGACTTAGACCACTTTCATAATTAAGGGTACATATATATATATATATATATAAATCTTACACTTAAACTTTTTGTGATTATTCACGAAATTATTCGAAACTAATCACATCTTTTCAAAACAGTGAGCATATTTTACTGTGTTCTATAAACTGGTATTAAAAACATTAAAAAAATTTTGACTTCTTCTCAAAATATAAAGATTGTAAAGAAATTTTCAAATTGGATTTAAGGATAACGAATAATTTTGTTATTCTCAAGAGATCTATGGCTCAAATGTGTTATATCAACTTTTTTTTTAAAGAATTCCAAAGTGAATCCTACTGGCATATTGTGGAATAGAAGATGTGATGTTACTATTATCTATTAAGCGAAGTTTTGAAACCTTGCCGCGACATTATAACAAAAACTTTTAATACTCGTAATTAAGACATATACATACTATCAAGAATGATAAAATAAAGATTACGCCTTGCGCATGATTTAAGGCCCAGTTAGCCGACTGTAATGTAATGTAACTGTAACGTGCAAAACAGCTGATTAATATTTTTATATGAAAAGTAGGTTACGTTACATTACATCTCTATAACCATTTTCATTACTTTTCACATAACAAAATCGATCAGCTGTTTTTTACTGTTGCAGTTACATTACATTACAGTCGGCTAACTGAGCCTTTACCGTTGGATGACGTAGTAGTCCCCTCGCAAAGGTTACCAAGTCTGTATCACATGTGAAATTTATAATTTCTTGCAAAAAATTTATGTATTTTGTTGTAGTTGGCAGCCCTGTGATTAATTAATTTACTCAGAGAGATCTCCAAAAAAAAAATTACATGTTGTTGTTTAAAGGCTGCAAAACTAAGAAAAATAAAAAACAAAATAAAAATAAAGAGATAAGAAAAAGAGCAAATATGAAATGTGAGCTTGTGTGCGTGTAATAGTTCTTCAGTGGAATTTTACTAGCCAATGAGAACACAGGCTGAGTGACGTCAGAATTCCATCATGCGCAGAAATGTTTTTTTATTCTTGCGCGCTGGCGTAATCTTTATTTTTTCATTCTTGCATACTATGTACTAGTGATGCACGAATATTCGTATTCGAATTCCCGAATATTCGTCCATTTATAGATATTCGCATTAGTATTCGTATTCCCCAAATATAGGCGACATATTCAGGTCCGTAGGTCTTACTTTTCTTGAGAATACAGCATGCGACATCGTAGCGAAAACAATAGGATTCTATTATTTTAATGTTTTGCAATTAGATCTTTGTAATTTTCTACCAAAAAAAATTTTACAGTGCTATGAAAAAGAATCATTAAATATGTTCCACAAAAAAATTCGCCATAAAGAAATTCCACTGTACTAATTGTTCTTCAAAATGAGATTAATGTTTAATATAAATGACACGTATAAATAACAAGAACAACAACGGCAATAATTAAAGCTGATAATTAATATAAAAATCGGGTATAAACATTAGACGTTTTTCCTCCTTCTCCGTCACCATTATTAATTAGATGCCACAACACACATTTATATACTCGTATATAACTGGTGTTTTTTTTAGAGGTATAGAACTTCGAATTGAAATAAAACACAAGAAAATCGTTTTAATGTCCATCAATTTGGCTTTATTGGAAGGATAATTTTATGCCATTAATGTTTAAATATGATTTCGGGCATGTGGCCGCCGCGGCTGGCTCGAATAAAGCCAATTCTACAGGTCCAATTTTCAACCACTTTTTCGAGCATATGGGGCCGTATGTTGGCAATAACGCCACGAATGTTGGCTTCCAAGTCCCCTAACGTTTCTGGTTTGTTGGCGTAGACGAGCGACTTCACATATCCCCAAAGAAAATAATCCAATGGTGTCAAATCACACGATCTTGGTGGCCAATTGACAGGTCCATTCCGCGAAATTATGCGCTCATCGAATGTTTCCTTCAATAAATCGATTGTGACGTGCGCTGTGTGGCATGTAGCGCCGTCTTGTTGGAACCACAACTCATCCACATTCATGCCATCCAATTCGGGAACAAAATAGTCGGTTAGTCGGCTCCAATTGCTGTGCACGGTGGCGAATCGATTCATTCGGGTCCTCTTCAACACTTTGCTCTACAGCGGCAATTGTTTCTTCGGTGCGCACTGTTCGACGTCTCTGCGGATGCGTATTATCACATAGAGTAAACGTAGTGCGAAAACGATCCATGGTTAACCGAATTAATTGCTCTGATGGACGATTATGTCGACCATAAAATGGACGGAGCTTGCGGTAAACTTCGCGAACTGAACCATTATTTTCGAAATAAATTTGCACGATTTGCAAGCGTTGTTCTTTTGTCAACCTGTTCATGATGAAATGGCAAACCAAACTAAATATTAATCACTTGACAGCTGACAAAATGGCCGCCAGTTAAAAAAGTGATGCCAACTTAAAGTTCTATACCTCAATAAAAAAAACACCCATTATGTATGTATGAATGGTTTGCTCCAGCACATTAGAGTTGATTTAATTTCATTACAGAAATTTTACGAGTAGTATAACCTTTTTATTAACACAATACGGTAACTTACTCTTAATTGTGTTGTTGCTTTTTTTAATTGTTGTTGTTTCTTTTGTTTACTGGTAACATTCATTCACTCCGAAATGTTAGATTAGGAAATTCTTGCGTATTTAAGGTTGACGTTCAACGTTGCCAGTTGAAAGGTAAAATAATGAAGCGATGTCTTGGAAAGCAGGAAGAAATATGTTTTTTTTTTAAGAAAAAAAAAACTTTTGAAATTGCTTGCAAGGAATCATCAAAAGGCGTAAATTTGTCAGCTTGCTAAGAAATCATGTTAATAATATCTAGATGTAATTAAAAATTCACCAGAAATTTATTCTACTTCTATGTATTGTTTGTTTTGAAGTTTTAGGTGTTCTAAAAAGAAACCGCACCGAAACGAAACAGAACTTATTAAATTCACAACAAGAAACAACATTTATATATATATATATATATATATATATAAAGTAGACAGCGCCGTTATGGGAAATATCATAAAGGAAAACCCCCAAACACGCACGAAGGCCAACTGTGAGAAAATACAATAAAGGCGAGAATCCTATTCTATTTCGTGCAACGCCGCACTGTGTGTTGTTTCGAAGCCAAAAAAAAATAGTAAAAAAATATATGTATAAGTTTCTTCTGAACTAGTGGGTCAAATGAAAATGTATGTTTTGGACACTCTGTTATATATACGAGACTGTGGTCAACGTTGACCACCTCGGGTTGTGCAAACTTCTCGAAGGTCATAACTCTCAGAAATCTGTACTGATTTTAAAGATTTGTAGTTTTTTGAAAAGCGAATAGGTAATTAAAAATGTGTAAAATAATAAATATATCTTACATGGTTTTGTAAATATTTGCACTTTAAAAATATTCTCCTTGGTTTAATTATTATTGTTCGAACTTTATTTGTTTCTATATTTATTTTATATTTTAGTTCGTATATAACTACATAGACTGTTACCACACACGGTGGACCAACACAAAGAACGCTGATGATGAAGGTGTTGCGGTTTTCCAAAATAGCTAGTTGTTCCGTTCTGCTAGTGTTTGTCAGATTATTTACAATTAACTTTGTTGTTATTTGTTCATTAATAATTATCACATGTAACTTGGCTTACGGAGAGATCCGAACTTTAGCCTAATCAAATCATAAATATAATAAAATTAGTTTCATTTTTGACCTTGACTTAATTTTATACTGCTAATAATTATAAATATAAAAATATCTCTTTTTATTAAGCAACCACCTTTTTGGCTTACGAATCACTGTACATTGCTGCCTGCTAAAGACTTCTGTTATACTCGACGTTTGTACAAGCTTAGAGGTTTTTTCCTCTATGGTACTTCCCACAACAGCTCTGGCTATTAAGCAATTCCTTATTTTATTTATTTTAAATTAAAAAACTAAAAAATTATAGGGAGTTAGTTCATTTCTTGACTAACTTTTACTTTGGGCATTTGGTTCACTTTTGTTTGTAGTATTAATTCATTCTATTGGGGACTTAATTAATTTTAAAAATTATGATCTTATTTTACCGAACTTTGGAATCTAGTTCACTGGGGACTCGGTTCGTACTTTTCGTCCAAACTGCTAGACTCTTAAAACAGAAATAAATAGTCCCCGGAGCAACATAAACGATTTTTGGGGATTTACTTTCCTTTCAGTTCTATTTTTGGAGGCCTGGATTATTTTCACATTTTGGGACTCGTTTCTCTTAAGGGAACTTAGTTCAATGGGTTCTTTGTGTCTACCGAACAAACCTGAGTATTTGTTAAATTTATAGATACTAGTATTTGACTCTTTGTAATTTAAATCCCATTGTATGCGTGTATGCATGCGTAAGTGTGCAACAACAAATAACTCATTTGCAACATGTTCCACTTCTCATACGACCGCATGCCTACATTCGTTTACTGATGAATATTTATATATGTATGTAAGTATGTACATATGTATGTATGTGTGTGTCTTAAGTAATGCGTGTACTATATACATACATATATTCGCATAAATATTAACGATGTATCAAAAGCATACCTGTACCAGGTTGTATTTCATGTATATTGTTTCTTAGCACTAAACTGCTAAATTTTGTGAAAATGTTTGTTATTAAAAATATAATTTTCGCTCTCTTACCATCTAGATATTTCAACGTATGGGAAAAATTGCGGAAATATTTCAGAGGTTTGTAGAAGTGATTTACGCACATAAACTCATGCATATGCATGCATATACGTTCGTAAATACCCTGTCGGAAATTACGTTAACTTTAAACTAACTTTAAGCTAACTATTTCGCAACTAGTACCGACTGACACTTGGATTACTTTTAATGTAATCAACTGACTGACTACTTTAACATTGCGATGTCCTAGGCGGTAGTCAATAGTCTCACTCTGCATTACTTTCAGCTAACTTAAAGTTGATTTTTTATAAATCACCTCCTGGTCAGTAAATTAAAAAAATTGTCTGGGCCTCGAAAATGTATCATCACACGTTGTGGTACTCAACGCGCTACCACTCAGCTAAGGTAACATCTAAAATAACAACAGCAAAATGTTAATATAAAACTGAAATGAGTTTCAAAGTAGCTGAGAATAAATTTGTTGGCTCTCATCAAATTCGATACGTTCTCAACTTAAGAATTAATTTTGGGTTTGTTCTGGATGACATTGCAGTTAGGTTTTAGTCAGTCTAAAAAAAGTTAACTGTAAGTTAACTATTTTTGTAGTCAACCATACATTCTCCGACAGGGTATTTATATGCGCGTTAGTATGTGTACGCATATGTATGTGTTTATGTGTGCATATGTATATTTGGAAAAGTATGTGTATATACCCTGTAGGAAGCTTGCTGTTAATTATCTACAAATCACCACTTTTGTCGACTATTTTGTCGATATTACCAACAGAGCGTCTACATATCCATTAATATGTTATTGCTTTTGATTAGTATAAAACATTTTGCCAGATTCATACAGTTGAATGATAATTAACGGGCATGATTTTTCCCAAAATAATTATGTCAGTAGTACTCGTAGATTTTCAATGCCATTCACATGTTAAATGTGTATAGAAAAAAGAATTGTCTGGAATATCTTTATATATGTACATTAGGGGTATAACCAATTTTTTGGCATAGTACCATGACGTCAACCATATCCTAGCAACCACGAAAATCATAATCTTTTGTAATTTTTCTCAAAAAATTCACTCGCCAATTGGTTTTTCTAAACACTTAAAGCACGGACTTGAACTAACAAAAATATTATTTTACATAATCTAAAATTATTTCGAGGCATTCTTAATGCAATATTGAACATTCTTCATTTTATACGGTCTTTTTTATTTATTTTTTATTTTAAGTAAACCTTTTATTAATTTTTCTAAACCAAAAAAAAACTCCATTGCGGTTTGTGTGTGAACTTTTTTGACCTTAGCGAAATATACGTTCGCTTATAGTTTTTCATGCTCTATTTGATATTTTAAGAAATTGCTAAAAAGTTATATCCCTAATGTACATATTGTTACGAAAATGGGCGTCAATAAGATTAAGCAGCATTACACAAAAATATTCCAACAGGGTTAATGTACGTGCTACGCGAAAATATTCCTACAGGGTCAAAGCAAAGAATAGTCTAGAATAGTAGCCAACAACTAAATAAGCATGCCTAGCTTGATTAAACGTAAACAAGCAAAAGCAACAACAACAAAAAGCGTCTGCTTATTAAGAAGATTCACATATTTACACACATACATACATGCCAATTCAAACGAAAAGCAAAAGATAAACAACCACCGTGTGTTGCTTAGTTAATGATGTACACACGTACGCATATACACATGTATGTACATAGTTACCACATGAACTTAATTAGGCAGCATATAAGATGATAATGATAGTCTAGATATTGCTTGAAACTTCTTGTGATATTTGTGTGGAGTATAAAAAGCGGTGACGCAGCCAATGAGTTAGTTAGTTGCAGTTGTAAGTCAGTCGCGAAAAGTTATAGTTCGTGCTAATCAGAAAGTAGTGAAGTTAAGAACTCGTTAGTCAGTTGATAATTAAGTTGTGAATTAATAATAATCTGCGATACAGTGGTGAGTTGATAGTTAAGAGCAGTCTGTGCTTTACACAAGAGTTGGAGTAAAAGAGAAACTATAGGACAGTCTATAGTGACAGCAAAGTCTGTCGTGGAATTGAGATTATTGTGGAGTCTATCGTGTCGAGACGCGCGTAAACTACAGCGAGGAAGGCGTAGTGGTAACCAGTTGTGAATATCTGTGTGTAATTTATTAGTTTAAGTTGTATTAGTATATTTAAGCTCTTGAGTAATTTAGTTTAAATGTATTTGTAAATAAAACTTGTATCATTCTTAACCCTAATTACTACACTCGGCTCTTGTATTCATTTGCAAATCTTCGGATCTACGGAAAAGCGTTTTTATAGAGAGAAAAACGTAACAATATGTATGTTTACAATTCTACTGTACGTGTGTATGTCACTGAACTCCTCCTAAGCGGCTGGACCGATTTGAATAATTTTTTTTACGCGTTTGGGTGGCGCTCTGAATGGTTTAGGTTCACAAATTAGCCCGGCAGATGGCGCTCTAGTCGGCATCTAGCAATGATCTGCAATGAATCGTTTTTTCGCTATTCATACTGACTCATGAAATTTTAAATCTAAAGGAGTAGACATCGTTTAAACTCAACTACTCTGATTTACGCACACTCAGTAATGCCAGAATCCCTCCAGCAATATCATTGACACTAATATAAATATGAATCAGAGTTGAATAAAGAAAGACCTACTATTTAAATGCAACTCTTGTTGCCGTGTTTCACCGCTTCTGTGCTTTTATGAGAGTGTCCGGTTATTAGAGGTGTCCGTTATGAGAGGTTTCACTGTAGACCCGACAACTTATAAACACCTTGCAACGATTATAAGAATGCAGTACCAAATCTTATTGTTACCAATTGAGCCATCTCTTTCATATAAGCGCTTTTAACTAGACTGCTGCAACAAAAATGGCAAGTTTGAACCGGGATTTATAGATATTAATGCGAAAACAATAACATATTACTCTGCTGTGTTTTTTTGGTAGTTAATTAATGTTCCCATGTTCCGAGTTTAAATTTTTTGTGAAAAATCACAAACAAATTTCATGTTTGATTAAATAGCTAGATTATAATAAAAATGGCTAAAAAAAATAGCTAATAGCTAAACTAACTTTTCTTCCGGCTAAATGGGATGAAAAATGGATAAATTTAGCCAGAAAATGGCTAAATTGGCATTACTGAATATAGGTTACAATAAATATGAATGCGACGTCGACATCGAGTATGATGTGATACCACACTCACTCATAAATCACCTCATTTTGATTTATAATTTCAGAAAAATACTTATACTACTTACATTGATTCAGCTCATTCAACTCATCCATATAGTACAACTACAACAGTATAAAGTGTATAAAAAAAACACATTTGCAACCTCATAACCTCATTGAGTACAGGAGAGTCGAAATCAACAACGTCATAAATCTTGCTAAGTATGAGTAAGATGAAAACTTCACACTTTTGAGTGAATATGATTCATAGACAACATTGCAATAAGTATGAGTGCGCATAAGTACAAGAAATTATAAATCATGATTCAACTCTACTCACCTTTTCACTATTCATTTTCTGTTCTCTGGTATCTATGTAATTTATCTACACTGCAACTAAACGGCTGGCTTGACTTGAATGAATTTTTGTGTATGCATTCACTAGACTTGGGTCGAACTCGTTCACTAGTTCATTTTTGTCACAAACCAATGATCAAACCCATGTAATTTAAATGGGTTTAATCATTGGTTTGTGGCAAAAATGAACTAGTGAACGAGTTCGACCCAAGTCTAGCATTCACATATATACATATATAATTCGTCAGTAGTACTAATGAAAAATTCCATAGTAAATCAGTACTGTTTTACTATTGACACTTCCTACAGGGCAATTGTTTGTATAAATTGTATTGGATTATTTATGTGAATATTGTTAAATGCAAATAAATATAACTTCTGTTATGGTGGCTGTTCTAGCATTTTTTATTATTATTTGAATTCATATGCATACATACATACATCCATATGTATAGAACTTTATGCAGATTTGTTAAAAACCTCCATATTAATCTATTTTATACAGGACATTTTTCAGAAACTTTATATTTTAATAGATTCATAGCTTTTCAAATTGTTGCCTATACACTAGAGTATTTAATACAAGTAGACTTTTGAATTGCTTGAATGATCACATAAATGGAAAATTAAATTTTTCAAATTCAACGACTAAATGTATAATGATGTTATGTATGTATATTGATTTAATTAGTTGGTTAATTTGTGCATATACAGCCCAATTCTAAGTATTATAATAAAGTAAATGGAATACAATTCTTTTTATTCTGAATTTTGTATACATATGTGACCTTCTCCGAGAAAATGGATCTAGTGTGTCAAAAAACGGGGTTGAACTTAAGAGTGGATTCTGGTACCTAAAAGGGTGTAGAATAAGATGAAATGAGTTAGATTTCTGATAAAAATGTATTTACCACATAAAAACGTATAAAACGAACTTGGAAAAATCGATAAAAATGTGAAAAATATTAAATTTTTTTAAAGAAAATTTATTGTTATTTTATGTACACTTCTGACAATATGTCAAATAATAAATTTTCTTTAAAGTTCGATTAATGTTTTATTTTTCATTTAGCCTTGTAAATACTTGTATTGTTATCCAATGGATTTCTAATTGTATAAGGATGTAGAAAAATAAAATGGGTTCATCTGGATATAAATTATTTGCTGGGTTTTGTATCAGTTTCAAAGCCTACTAAGTTTATTTTTTCTTTTGTGATTTTCAAAAGTATTATTATTTTATGAATTCTCATATAGTTTTTGAAAGTCTATGCATAAAGTAAGAGGTTTGTGACTGTTTAAAATTTTTGGTTAAAGTCTACTGATGATTTGGTTCAAGCGCCAATGAAATACGTATATAGACATGCTAAACTACCAGTAAATAAATTTCAATTATTTTATTAAATTTTTTTTCTTTTTTTTTGATTTTTTGGTTTTATTTTTTTTTTTCGTAAGTCTTCGATTCTTTTTGGAGTTTGGACTTTTTTCGGTGTTTCGTGATCTGGTCCTTCGATTTTCTTCCGTTTGACAATTTCAGTTTTTTCTTTTTTTGGCGCTTTGACTTCAGCTTATATCGTCATATCGATCTCATCATCGCCATAAACCGAGTCTAGTCTTTTTAAATCATCATCAAAACTGTCAGAAATATCCATTAAAAAAAATTACTTAAAATTAAAATTGCGAAACAACTTTTGAGATATTGATAACACTCGTTATACAGTTGGCACAAGACTGAAGCGTCACTTTATTATTTTCCTTTCTTTTTCCTCTTACAGAGCAGCAACAATAGCAAAGGTATTGTCACACTAAAAGCCAAAAGTCGGCATCCAGACATAACTAACCATACCAAATCGCATCTCCCAACTGAAGGTGTGTTCACAGTGATAATGCGTTATGAAACTTTAAATTCGTTTTTTTAATAACTTCATTTTCACACACTAGGTCCTTTTTCTCGGAGAAGATCACATATAATTTTTTCCAATCTCAACTAATAAACCATTTCTGTAGAAAGTTCAACAACGATTATAAGCAAATATTTTAAGCGTTTTAAAAAATGAATTAAAATCATTATGTGAATAAAAGAAGAGAATTCAATTGTGAGTTGTCACAAATTAGAAAATGAAATTCATTTAGGGTTTCAGTTGCTTTTAAACTCAATACATACATACATACTAGAGAGCTGTGTAAACAGTCTTGAAATGTAAATACGTTTAGTTTTTTTAAATGTATTCTCGTGGCATTTATTCTACTAAACCAATAATAACTGATGTCGTTTAACATGCGAAGTATGATGAATGTATTGATGTATGTGTATATGAGTATTTTTATGCGATGTCCCGAAGACTTCTTGTTCGTAACAAACACTCAAAAAAAGTAGTGTTGATGCGTGTATGCTTGTTATTTTGCATATTGTACGTTTGAGTGTGTGTGTGTGTGTGTGTGTGTGTGTGTGTGTGTGTGTGTGTGTGTGTGTGTGTGTAAGATGTAGATGGTAACCCTCTAGTCAGCCTAGAACCATATGTTTCTATGTCAATACTCTTTATCCAGCGACCATTGCACTAGTTAAAATGTCGACAACTTTCCTTTTATGTGCGAGTAAAGATACGTTTGAGACAACAGTTCTAGTGTATTCTGGTGATATTGTCAATGAACGCGTCAATAGATTGTTTTTCTTTCTTATTATGCTATGCAATAATATTAAATAAATATATGTAGACCAGGATCATTAAAATCTACTAGTGAATCTTTGGTTCTAATATCTCCATATGGTCGTAAAAGAACTACCTTCTCAATAGTTCTAAAGTCTACTGGTAGATTTTTAATGACAACCGTATGTTATATGTCAATAGGCGATTACATTGGCTGGGGTACACCTAGTCAGTAGAACTTTGACAATGTCACTAGTGAATCACTACAATTTTAATATTGACATCTAGCGAGGAAACATCGATATTGTAGACTAGAGCCCCTAAAATTTACTAGTGAATCTCTGTTGCCAATATCTCCATGTGGTCCCAAAAGAACTACTTAGTCAGTAGTGCTACAATCTAGTGGTGGATTTTCAATGACAAGCTAATCTTAAATGTCAATAGATGATTTTCATTGGCTGGGGTACACTTGGTCAGTAGTACTACTGACAATGTCACTAGTAAATCATTATAATCTTACTATTCGCACTATTATGTGTTTAAGGGTGGTTTTTTAAAGTAAGCGCATACAACTAATGTCAATGCATGTGTGTGCGTTTTCATGTTCCCAGAAAAATAAATGATCATACATACAACGTGTGTGCGTGCATGACATTGTATACGCGCCATGCATTTTCTTCTTTACTCCTATACCTGCAATAACTGGACAACTGTCTTGCCAACAGTTTGTTTTGGAAGGTTTCGCTGTAGTAAAGCATTTGAAAAATCCTTCATGTCTTAAAAGTTCTTATAACTTGTCTTGGGCATGAGTCTAATACATACATACTTCTTTTGAATATAATTTTTATATTTTATATAAAATATTAATTTTAAATATTATTTTATATATAATATTAATTAAAATTCACAACAATATTCCATATTCCTGAATAAAAATGTGTTTGTGTAGCTATGCAGAAAAATAAAATGCCTGGCAAATATAAAAGAAATTTTAATTGAATGCACAAAAGTCGGAAATGTCACTACATACTAAATAAGTAAATGCTCTTTGATTTTTAATATAAAAAATATTGAAATAAAAATGATTATTTACAGTTTCTACAAAATGCATTTGTACACGAGTAGTTTTTTCTTTTTATTTTTTCTTTTTGAAGTTATTAAATTAAACCACCACTTGAATAGAGAAAACCTTTAAGTTTCTCGTTTTCGTTTCCTTTGCCCAAAGATATTCTCGTAAAAAGATTTATTTTTCCTCAAGTTCTCTGGCAGACAGCATTTTATAAGGCAACCACTGCAAATATGTTGTGGCTTTCTTGCAAGAATATTTATTTACACAAAACTTTGAGATAAATTTTTCTTTCTTTATGCACTATTCGTATGTACATTAGGGGTATAACCAATTTTTTTGGCATAGTACCATGAGGTCAACCATGTCCTAGTAACCACGAAAATCATAATTTTTTGTAATTTTTCTTTAAAAAGTTCACGCACCAATTTGTTTTTCTAAACACTTAAAACACGGACTTGAACTAATAAAAATATTATTTTATGCAATGCAATATTGAATATTCATAATTTTATACGGTGTTTTTATTTATTTTTTGTTTTAATTAAACATATTAATTTTTCTTAATCAAAAAAAAAAATTTTTAACCTTAGCGAAAAAATATATCTGCGTTCGCTTATAGTTTTTTATGCTTTATCGGACTGTGCTATGCCAATTTTGATATTTTTAAAATTGTTAAAAAGTTATATCCCTAATGTACATAAGTGAACAACTGAAACAGGAAAAATCTTAAATATGAAAATAAGCAATATGGGCTAAAGATGTTTTTGTGGTTGGTAGCTCTTTTGGCATAAACTCACAACGATTACATCAAGCTACAACCATCCCGGGAAGGCCCCACATTTTGCAGAATGGAAAGTAATACAATACTAAAAAATTAATAAAAAAAAACTATTAGTTTTAAATTGCATTTACTCCTAAAAGTAGATACCAATTCTACAAATAATTTGCAAAAGAAATTGTGCGCTAGTAAAAGAGTGCGATGTATTTTGGGATGTGCTTGTTTTAAAATAAGCTGACATACCTATGGCTCGTTTATGGTTGGCAACCAAACTTCAGTTGCCTTGTCAACTGGCAACGCAGTCGTTATTTAAATTAGTATTATGCCTAGCAACTTTCTCCATTTACTATAAAGCTATCGAAAATATGATTAAGACAAATTGGAAACTGAAAATAATATAAACAAAGCTTTAAAATTTAAATAAGAAATATACATATCGAGCCTTTGCCGCAATAGAGTCATAACTTAAAAAAAATCTTATTTTGCAGAAACCGACGTTTTTAGTTTTGAATTAATTAACAACCAAATAGAAAAAAAAATAGATTTTATTCTTCACTCAAGAGCTGTATGAAATTTTTAAACAATATGAAGAATGATATAATTATAAACTCTTTAAACTCTATTAAATTAAAAAAATCATGTTTCTTGAGTTATGACTCTATTGCTTTTAAAGCTATGCAGTATACATGTTAATATAAATAATATTTGGCAAATAATGTTTACTTACAGCTGTCAACTGACATATGTAGATACCTAATAGCATTTTGGCAACGCAACTAAAGCTCGTTGCCATTCTTAATCTTGCCATTAATGTTCCTAAAGTAGCATTTAAGTAGTGAAAATTAAGCCTCTTTTTAACCGACTTTTAAAAAAGGAGGAGGTTATCAATTCGTCTCTGTTTTTTGGGGGCATTACTTCATAACTCGCTATATTTTAGACCGATTGTAAAAATTCATTTTCTGTCTGAGACTGTATAGCTTCCCATTGGTCCGATTGTAAAAAAGTGGGCGGGAACACTCCCAAAAGTTTTTTTATTTGGTTTTATGATATTCTGCTGATTTGATTGCTGCAAAACCTAGCAAACACCTTTGGTTCTTGCAATTACACAATCTTAAAGTTGAACAAATGGGCGGGTCTACGCCCATTAAAATCTATTATTATATTTCACGTGGTTCTACTCAACCGATTTTTACGAAACTTGTCACATACCTTGAACTCAAAAATATTCACAATCTTTCATTTGAAAAATGGGCGGAGTCACGCCCATTTAAATTTTATATTTAAGTGGTTCTACTGTAATGATTTTCACAAAACTTAACACACTCCCTGAGTTTTGAAAAACACAAAATCTAGCATTTAAAAAATGGGCGGAGGCACGCGCATTAAAATTTAATTTTATATATAAATAAAATTTATATTTTATATTTTTATAAATTTAAGAAATTTATTATTCGACATATTGTCAGAAGTTTATTTTAATTTGAAATTTATTTGCTGGTGGTTCAGCGTTTTCTATGTGCATTTCATTATTGCTGTAACAAATCATCAGTAGACTTCAACCACACATTTTGAGTAGTCACAAACCTCTTATCTTATGCACAGACTTTCAAGAACTATTTGAGAATTCACAAATAATAATATTTTTGAAAATCACAAGAAAAATAAGCGTAGCAGGCTTAGAAACTAGCACAAAAAACCCAGCAAATAATTTATATTCGATTTGAATCTATTTTATTTTTCTACAGCAACAATGAAATGCATATAGACAACGCTGAACCACCAGCAAATAAATTTCAAATTAAAATAAACTTCTGACAATATGTCGAATAATAAATTTCTTAAATTTAGATTTTATTTTTCATTTTGCCTTATAATTACTTTTATTGTTATCCAATAGATTTCTAATTGTATAAAAGTGTAGATAAAATAAAATACAATGACTACATTAAATTAAATTCATGTTGTTTCAACTAGAAATAACTTTGATTTCACGTGGTTCTTCCTCTAATTTCAGTTCGAATTTGCGATGCCCCAACTTTAAATAACTTTTATTTAATATGATTTTTCACTTAACAGTACAGAAATGTTAAGGCAACATGAAATAAATTTATTTCAAAAGGAAACATTTTATTTGAAGATTACTGTAAATCAAGTTAAATTAACATGAAACACATATGAAGCAAAATCATTGTCGAAACAAGGTTTAATTGACCTTGTTTACGTAGATTTTAAA
Source organism: Tachina grossa (assembly GCA_949987645.1). Classification (NCBI taxonomy): domain Eukaryota; kingdom Metazoa; phylum Arthropoda; class Insecta; order Diptera; family Tachinidae; genus Tachina; species Tachina grossa. Next base: position 157,284,066 of record OX465274.1, on the reverse strand, counting down.
TTGAAATTGGGTGCCCCTGTGGCTGAGTGTTTTCCGCAGACAAGCAAATCGCTGCGCGGGTTGTGTTTGTTTATTTAAAAAAAAAGTTTTTTTCTTGTGTATTCTTTTTCCGAATATTCCGTGGGGGTTTTATGAAAATAAAAAGTTGAATTTTCCATGCCACTCTACTGTACATGCATGTATTTTTCGAAACAATACAATTTCGCACTGCTGTAGGAAAATACTAAATTAAAACGTTACAGTTCTTTAACATAAGATTTAAATGAATTTTGCTCAAATTCGAATTAATTTAATTAAATTCAACTTATTTGCTAATACTATGCAACTTATTTATATTGTAGCACTTGCTCTCTGTTGTAAATAATAATTTGTCTATAGTACATGCTGATGCATAATATGTACATTGACGCCATAAATAAATGTTAAATAGTTTTAACGGTCGATTATATGATATTCCAAATACATGTAAATGCATTATATATTGCTCAATTATGTTCTACAAAAAACGTGCAAAAAGGCTAAAAAAATAATTAAACTGCTCATTGTCCTTAATAATAAAAAAACAAAGACTTGATTCTTTTAAGGTATTTATTTTATTTCATTAGTAGATATACAGACGTAGATGTGCATGTGTATATGCATATGCATGTGTGTTTAACACACATACATAGACATTATGTGTGTGTATGTGTATGTATATAAATTCATACAAATGCATGTATGCATGTACATAAGAATGAGAGTAAATATTTAAAAAATATTTTCAACAATTTGGCCTTAAGCAACTTATCCACTATAGGTACATATTAAATTATTTTTTTGTTATATGTATTTCATTTTTAATTCTGTTATGTACAGCACTTTGTTTAGCCTACATTTCATTTTGAATTTAAATTTTCTTTTTTAGATCATCTAGAAAACTAAGGTCTTCACGTGCTTTCCTACTTCTTTGATTTTCTACTCGTATATATTTCATTTCTTAAATATTTTGCAGTGTGTATATGTATGTGTGAACAAGAACAACAAACACATGCAAGAGCAATTTACGTTATGACCCTAAAAGCATACTTTAAAAATAAATACTTTATTTTTTTTTTTTTTTTGCAGAGGGCATTTTGAGCAGAAAATTGTTTTTGTTGCTGCTGCTCTGGTTGTTAGCGTTGCCGTAAAATTGTGCTTATCCTTGTAATTTGAGGCATTATTTTTTTATTTTTTGTTAAATTGGAGTTTGCTGTTTTTTTTATCGTTATTGCAGTTATTGTTTCATTTTTATTTTTATTCTTTTGGCTGTGGTATGCCGTGGGATTTTTAATGACTGACTGAGTAATTCAATGATTTATTCTGTTTTAAAACTGCATACATACATATAAATTAAAAAGGATTGTTAATTCAGGCACGATATATTAAAAGTTTCTTTTACTTGTTTTTTTAAGCATGAAATATATACATATATGTATATTGTATATAAATACATAAATTCATATGTATTAGAGATATAACAATTTTCCTTCAAAGTACCAACACCACCTCTTTATGAAGTTTCTTCTACTGATAACAAAAAGGGATTTAAATAAAAAGGATAGATTTTCGAATATGCTTTAGTTTTATTAATTTCAATATTTTTGTGCGTCAACATCAGGATATACATAGTTAGCTTCAAGGGATATCACTGAGGGAATCCAGTTTTATTTACCCTAAACATTTTGATTAGAATTGCAAAAGGAAATCTAGTTTTCATAACATCTTTTCTAAATAAAAATCATGTTTTAAATATTAAATACTAGAATTTTTTCGTGGCTTCGTTCGCATCCTGAGTAGACTTTGAACTGAATTTATTACCAACAGCACAAATTTTTCCCGTTTTACCCTGTTCCGCGCAACTTTCTTAATTTCTTCTTTCATATTCTTCTTCTCCAGATAATAACAAACTAAACAAAAAAGGAATGGCGGGTATTGTTCCAGCGCCATTCACGCGTGGATTAATTTTTATATATACACAGAAAAAAGTATTCACCAATTATTGCTTTCAATTAAGAATTTAATTGATTCAATTAAATTTTTAATTGTATTAACTAATTCGAGTGAAAAAACTTAATTGATATTATCAAATTGTTTATAGGTGAAAATTTAATTAATTTTTTAATTAATATTACAAATATTTTAATTGGTATTACAAAACTATTTATATTACTTTTTTGTGTATAGATAACAAATATAAATTTTTTAAATTCGTATTAATTTGGAGACGCGTTAAAAAAAAGTAATATATTGAAATATAATAAATATAGTTTTTTTCTATTTCTAGGTTTTGTGCATATTATCTTGAAATTGGTGAGTTTGAAATTCTTTTTTATATTCCTTTTATATTTGTTGTTAAATAATGAATAATAAATAATTATCTATATACTCTGATATCAGATCTAATATATACAATTGTATATATGTACATACATATACATACACATACATATATACATATATATAAAGGGCGCGCCAATAAGTCAGTGACTTTTGAATGAAATACGATTATTTATTTTACACTTTGTCCAACCTTTCTCCAAGCTTTTACCTCTTCCACAAATAAGATTGTAGGCAAAAATCAGAAAAAATTATTTTGATATTTGAATACGGAAATCACCGATTCATTAAAAAAAATTATTAAATTTTTTGTGAGGACGATTTTTGTATATATGTATGTTAAATAAAAGTGTTGTATTCATACGGTGACCATATTTTTCAACAAGAAATAAAGGACATTTAGAAATGTAATAAAAATTAAAATAATTAGACAAGCCAAATTTTACGGTTAATAACATTGGCTCCATGGTACATAAAAAAAAACTCAAATTTACATCGTGATTTAAATATGCCAGAAGAGACTTAACAAATTACAAAATACGCAGGCAAATACCTAACAAAACTCGAGTCACATCCTAATCCGCTTGCTCGTAATATTTTAAACTTTAGGATACATCCGCTTAAAAAAGGTAGGGATAAAGGGGCTTTAATAATCAACACTCCAGATGAAACTGCTTGAAAATACTTTTTTTTAATGACTGTACCTGTTTTTATGTGACTTACTTGCGTCATTTGTACAGTATAAACAATTTATTTCCACTCCTCAACATCTAGGATTTTTTGAATTGTGACTCTTTGTGATTTAGGGTGCGATATGTACTTTTTTGAATGATTATAATTTCTATTGTATTGATGTTAACATTTTCGGGTTTTGATAAAATAAAACTTATAGTTTTAAAGTTTAAAGAAAAAAAATATTAATCAAAATAAAAGGACAATAAAGGACAATTAATTAAAAAAAAGACACTGTCCTCTTAAAAAAGGACGAATGGTCACCGGATGTATGCACGTTTATTGAAAATATATATTTTTTTTAGTCAATAAAGAAAATCAAAGAAAGTAGTTGTTGAGTAAAATTTTATATTCAATGATAATTGTCACTGCATCTGTACACGAATGACACGTTTTTCAACAACTTCTTATTGTTTGAGTGGAAAATGTGTTTTGGCCGTTTGAAAAAATGCTTTGCATGTGTGTGTAAATAAAATAGTTTTGAATATACTCATATGTAGCCGATTAATACTCAGAGTATTTTTATACTCCATAAATTTTAGTTGTTGGTTGTTTATAGTTATACGTATTCGGTTTAAAATTAATGCATATGTATTCATAGATGTTTGGTACTTGAAACCATACTTTCCCAGCAAAAAATTACACATTGCCATCAGAACTACTTGCCATATAATGACTTACTTTTCTGATTACCAAATTTCGTTACTCGCTTACAAATCACATTATCTAAAATTTTAAAAAATTGAGGAAAATGATTCTTTTAGATTAAATCGATTACGTACTTCTCAAGAATCGATTATTCTAGTCTCATGCCTTGTTAAAATCATTAAGTTAGTAATCCAGTAAGGAATAGCTTCCACCAAAAATGCTTAATTCCAAACTCGATTACCTTTTTTGAAAAGTTTTGCTGGGTTTGTCATTCTCTGGTGTGCACCCTTGCATTACGCTAGTGGTGTCAATTTCATTGTGTTTATTATAAATATATCATGTAAAATATTGTTTCGCCCTTTTGAATTTTAAGTGACGATATGTGTGTAAAAACATACGTATACCCATATAGAAATTTGCATAGAATAATATTTTGAGTAGAAAAATATATTATAGATTCCTACAATAGAATATTAGTCAATAAATCCCATTCATGCTTTGTCCCATATTTAATTTAATCTTTGATTTTCATATTTTTTGTTATTGCTGTTGATGTGGAATAGGTTTGTGTATTCAGTATGAAAATAAATGCAAATTCTTTATAAAAATGCTTACACACACATTTTTACATGCAAAATACATATATGTGGTGTATGTACCCTGTCGGAAATTACGGTAACTTTAAACTAACTTTAAGCTAACTATGTCGCAACCAGTGTGACCAGATACAAAAAATTTTTGCGGCTAACTAAATTAACTTCAAAATAAAGCTAAAAAATGCTAAAAAAAATAATTAAAGTGCTAAAACATAATGCTAAAACTTAATATGTACTTATTTTAATCAAATTGTTTCTTTTATAGTTGTTATTTTTTTATTTCTGCTTACATTGCCTTACTTATATTTATTTCCTTTGAATGAAACAGAATTTTGTTTTAAATTAAAAATTTTTTCTTGGACATAAACCGCATTATGTAAGTGGCAAAATGAAGCATACGCTTAAGGATTTTTCGCCTATAGTTTGATTACATTACACTTCACGCTAGGATTTTTAATAGTCGGTGAAAACTACATGCGTCGATTTTTAATGACAAATTGTATGGTGCAACTCGTTAAAACTTAGTTATGAGTAAATTCGTAACTTCCCAGAAAAAAATGTGATTTGGAAGCACTAAAAATTGAGGGAAGCTATGCATTGCTTACTTGATAACAAAAGCTTCGAAAAATGCTTTTGAAAAGCACTAACGTGAGGCAGTCAGCATGACCGTTTGACCGACTAAAGTGGCAATTTGCCACTTTTTCGACTGCCTTGCCACTTTTTGTTTCCCTTTCTTTAATGGGAATTATGTAATAATACATTGAAAATAAGAAATTGTCTCGTTTTTTTTAATGATGCCCCTTTTTTTGATAAATCCCCTATTTTTGCTACTTTTTGAAAAATGTCTTCGGTCACCCTGGAGGCAGTCTCTCTAACAAAATAGAAAATTATTACAAAAAATTTTGCAAACCAGAAACTTTTGGATCTGAGTATTACTTCTATGAAGCCCTTTAGTAAGGCAAAAAATTCATGGCTTTTATGAAGCTAAAGGTATAAATTCTAGCTGGCTCATCTCGAACAAAAAAAAAAATAATGCCTTATTCATGCGCAACAGAAAGTGATCCTGTAACATTTTACCCCTTACAAATACGCTTCTAGGAAGCAGTAATTTTTGCTGGGTTATGATAACTGCATACCAGTTTTTCACTATACAAAATGCCGAAAAAGTATTTAAGGCAAACTAAAAACATTAATTCACGCACGGTTCTTCTAGAAGAAGCCTTTTCCCACTTACGTTTCATTTATAAACAACGTTTAAAAACTGGTTTTTTAAAAATACTCTAAATCTTTTGTCTATTCCAAAAGTTTGTACAGTCTTCGGATACGGTATCTACTACGTGCACAGATCAGAAGTTGCATAACATTGTAAGTATGAGCACCAACTTTGCAACCGATGCGCTTGTCAAGGACGTTTTGAAAGGGTATGCATTGTCAATGTTTTGTTCTGCTGTATTATGAAATACTACACTCTGTTGGAAGGCAAGGCATTTGACGCTTTGGAACTCAGCCTTTTTTACGTATAACCGAAATTGTTACAAGGTACGTTGATTATATTATGAAAAAATGCTAGAAAATGCTAAATAAATAATTGAAAAATGCTAAAGAAAATGCTAACTGCAAAGTCAATTGTCTTACTCTGCATTACTTTCAGCTAACGTAAAGTTGATTTTTTTTAAATCACCTGGTAGTCCGTAAATTAAAAAACACGTTGTATACTCAACGCGCTACCACTCAGCTAAGGTACCATCTGAAATAACAACAGCAAAATTTTAATATAAAACTGAATAGAGTTTCCAAGTAGCTGAGAATAAATTTGTTGGCTCTCATTAAATTCGATTCGATCGATTCTCAACTTAAGAATTAAATTTGGGTTTGTTCTGGATAACATTGCAGTTAGCTTTTAGTCAGTCTAAGAAAAGTTAACTATTTTTGTAGTCAACCACACATTATCCGACAGGGTACTTACATAAATATTCTTTAATCCACACTATTATTCATTTAATTTGTTACGTGAATGCTTGTTCCTGCAAGACATTTTATACATTTATTCACTTGTTCATTCGTTCATTCGTTTATTGTGGAAGTTTTACATATTGTAGTGACAATGTCAATTTGCATCAATATAAATATATATTTACATATTTGGTTTTCTCATATAAAATTTTGTTAATAAAAAAGTACTTGTTATCAGCAGCATTTTTGTGATTTTTCATGTTTGACAAAGGCAAATTACACTGTACAACAATGTGAAACTTTTTCCAAGAATTACGGGGTTCTGATAATTGATTATAGTATAGGAGACTAGAAAAATATACTTGTGTCGTAGTTTTGAAATATTTCATAGTAATTATAATTTTAAGTTTGTTAAACTTAAAAGTTTATGAAACTTTATGCTCTTTACATCTTAGGTGTAGGGTATGTTAAGCAACTTTGTATAAAATATTAAGGCAAATATTTTTGTGGAACATATTAACCCTCTAAGTTCCGCGCATAAGGGTATGTATTCTAACAAATCATTAAAAAATCACACTCTCAAAATGGAGCAGGGCTTTATGTAATATAAAGTGCTACAAAAATGTTGGCCATAAAATTATACTACATATGTACGTCAGAACACACCTCAACCCCAAACTTAACACAAACAACAAAAATAAGCCTAAGTCAAGATTGTCCATTTTTATTCTTACAAATTCCCTTGTGGGAACTTAATATATATATTCTGTTTTTTATTGTACCGCAAATCCCTATACATAAAATTTTAGTGTGTGTTTGTTCCTAGCGCATGATCTCTGGAACTATTTCTACACGGGTTCGGGTCAATACCCGGTAGGTTTTTGTTTTATTTCTGAACCAACAAGTGACCACTGTGCACAGTGGTTCAAGTTTCTAAGGAAGGCGGTCATACGTGGTTTACTCAGCTATAGTCATCAAAGTTAATATGAATATCTATGTTTACGGTATTTATGGGCCAATTAGGGTAAAATAAGATAAAAAAAGTCTTTAAATATAATATTCAGGGGCCTAATTCTCGCATTCGATTGCGAGCGAGTTATTACTCGAATGTTCGAGTTTTTTAACTTTTGGGATTTTCGCATTCGGTTTCGAATAACACATATCGAAATTTCTAATGACAGCATTCGACAACGTGCATACATTCGAATGCAACCGTTCGTGTTTTTACTCGCAAGCAAAAAGGCATTCGAAATCATGTTTAACATAGAAAAAGCGGAGAAAAGAAAAATGTATGTTCAATATTTGATTTATTTATTTATAAATGAATGAATGCACAAATGTACGTATAATAAAAATACAAATTAAAAAAATTTCTAGTTGACTTCAAATATAACAAAACACACTGACTTGGCCAACTCTGGGAGCATCTAAATAACAAATTAACTGCTTCTGGTCAACCAATAAAAGAATCGAAAATGTAGCTAGTGCTCTATTCTCTAACTTTACACTAATTTATTATTACTAGATATACCAAACGGACGACACACTCGTCCGTATTCTAGAATCAAAATGTAAATAATTTAAGATTCAAAGAAAATGTATCAAAACTTCATAAAAAATTCATTAAAACACAGCCACACACAAACTTACATACATATGCAAGCATAATTAAATAATACATACATGAAATTAAAAAAACATAAACAAAATCCCTTTAACCAAGTTAATTCAATTTATTCAACTCTCTTCCTTTAAGTATTATGGCTTTCATACAACAACTAATAAGAGAAAAAAATTGTTAGATCAAGAGAAATACTACAAACACACACACACACTCATGTTTTGTTTCTTTTTTACTTGTAAGCTAATAAATGCGTGTGTAATATGTGTGCATGTAGTAGTAGTAACTTTAAACGCTTATAGCTCCCAAAATACTAAACCGATTTCAATAAAATATAGATTCTGCACATCTGTACAGAAAATCCTTTAAAACCATATAAATCTTTTTAAAATCGGTGCAGTGGTACCAGCGTAAAAGGGATTACAAAAAACATGTTTGCCTATTAATTATATAGATTAAGTTATTAATTAAATCAAAATGCAAATAACATTTACATATGTATATTCGTTTCTTTTTTCTGCATATACGTGTGTTACATACATATGTTTTTGCACACTTACATATACACAAACATATGCTTTTGCTTACAATTTATTCAGTGTTGTGAAATGAATTTATATATAAATATATTTGCCTTTTTCCAACACTGAAACAAAAACTCGATTCGCTTGGTAACGAGTGACATCATCCGAAAATTTCTAGCCATCGAAATTAATTTCTATTCGAATGCAATTCCGATCACGAGTGCAGGAATTAGAACCCAGGGCTATCATTAATAAAATTCTGCGTGAAATTTCTCCCTTTTCCAATTAGAATTTTTTGTTTTCCCTATTAGTTGCTATTAGTTGGAATTGTTCCCAGTGAAAAATTTCACGTGGAATTTTATTCATGATTATAATAATTTATTTACCAAAAATGTTAGTTATTAATTAAAGAAAATATAATAAATTTTATAACGGCAATTTAATACAACATTTGCACATTATTTTCAAAACCTTAACATACGTAAAGCCTCAGGTGATAGCATAGACTTCTTCTTTTGTGGTAATTTACGTAAAGAAGAAATCAACGGGTCGGAATTTAGAAGAAGTCTATGTAAAAGATCAGTGTTAGTGACAACACGAGACATTTTTCGCGTGTTGTCTCGTCTGAATTGCTTAAATAATTTATTACAAGATTCAGCGGCTTCTTCAGAGAGCTCGCCTATGGAAACTAGACAGTGATCAACTACTTCTGATCCATGAATTAACACTTTATGAACTGAAGCAGTCAAATTATACCATGGAGTAATCTCTAAATTCTACACTATTAATTTTGTATCCCGACGAAAGACATTGCCAAAGATGATGACACCGATCAATAACTGCTTGATCGAAGCCAGTTATTTCAGCTGATATATCTGAATTCAAAAAACTTGTCGTAGAGACAAATACCCTCTGTACCATGCACATTCGCAAACAAACGCAGATAAATTCTTTTTAAATTAAAAGTACAGATATAGAGTAACATTTTGATATGTAACTTGAAAGCGGCATAAGACGGCAACATAGTTAATACCTTAAGGGAAAAAAACATCGTAAAAAATATACGTGAAAATTGATTTATCGTGAAACCGCTTTCCGCAAAATACGTTTTGCTTAAAAAATTATTAAATACATAATAATAACGGTAAACACCTTCAACTTAAATATCCATTGTAAAATAATCACCCTTATTCTATTTGGCGTCGGCAACATCGTCGTCAATTTTGAAACAACGTCAATATAACACAACATCAATGCTAACTTTGTATGCCTTAACAGTGTTATGACGATGTTGCCTGTTTATCGATAAATACAATACACATATCCAATATTTGAGCGAGCTGATTCATTTTGTTTACTATTTTTAGTAAGTGTCTTTGAATAAGTAAAAGCTTTGTAAATAAATTAAAATAAAACGTTTTTCTTTCCTATTGGGAAAAAGAAAATAAAAAATTTAATAGTGAAAATAAGATTTCTCAGGCAAAAGTCATGCATTTGCCATTTACCCAATGAAAAGTAAGTGATAAATTCAGTCATATTTTTGGCAAATAATGAGTAGTGTTCATCGTTTTAATCTATTAAAGTTGTTTTCGGCTGAATAAAACATAATTTATGCATGTATTGGATACAATAGGACATAATTTTGGAAACAAAATGGATCAAACCAACGTTTATTGGAAATTGGAGCTTCCTCCAAAGGGACTCAGTGCTAATTGTTTATATACGATGCCTCCAGTTGCTTCACACTCAGCATTGTTTGCAACCTTTTTTTAATTTAAACAACAAGTCTATCAAGACTCTATTTACGTTACATTTTTATTTTAACTAATTGGTGGACCGAGGGAATTAAGTGCAGTCGCAACACTTTCCCACTGTACCTTGAAATAATTAGGAACACTACCCCTGCGGAATCATCTAACAAAAGAATGTTTTTTCAACTCTTCCACAAGCTTTTCAAATTGGTTGGGGTTGGTAATTTTAATTTTGTTCATATTATATTTTTCACTTTTTTTAATAAATTTTTTCAAATAAATATGTACATTTGTATATCTACTTTGGTATTTCTTACATTTCACTTTTTTACCATTTAAATTATTTTTCAAATTCCTTGAGGCATGCACACAACAGAACACAACATCAAAAACACTGACGACAAAATGAACGGCAACATCAACATGAATTTTACTTACAGAATACCAAACATATGTTATAGTCATCGATAAATGGCAATACTATCTACAGGAATACTGATTTGCCAATAAACATTAAAAACGACGTCGTGTTATGTTGCCGACGCCAAATAGAATAAGGGTGAATAAGTCAAAAATGTTTTTTCTTTGAAAAGCACGCACTAGAAATTAACTTTATTAGCACTGCTGAAAAAGATAAAGAAAGTTGTTTTGATTTGTTCACTTCCCATGCATAAAAGTAAATGTAAAAAACAACTGATTGCAAATCTTTTTGCATGTTTTAGTAGTACCACTAATAGTGAGTTAGAGCTGCAAAACTATCGATGGTACTATCGATAGTATCGATAGTTTTATTTTAAGTGGACAATCAATATTTTTTTTTCGATAGCGATACTATCGACAAAAACACGCTACTTAAAGAGAAAAAATCAAAGTCAATAAAAACGGAATGATGGCGACTGTGTATAAAAAATGCAACATTCAAATTTCGCCGCCTGTAAACCTTTATAATAATGGGTATCATTACATATACATATAAATGTGAAAACAAATTAATTAGCTTTGATTTGTTTCAACTTAAGATGTCAGTTTTTATCTACTAGATGCAAATTACATAAAAACTCAATTATGTACCAACGGCTTTGATACATGAAGAAATTTGACGGCGGCTAAATTTGACGACTTCTGGACTGTATCCGCTCTTTACTTTTAAATAAAAGATGATGCTAAATAGTTTGCTTCTCCTTCTGTTAAACCAATACTTTTTAGCTAACTGCAATAGTTTAAGTAATGATGAAAGATTTTTTTTTATTTTATTCCATTTTAATTTATTTTTTATTGATTCATCTATCTATATGTTTGCTTTTTCGTTTATTTTTTTTTATGGAACTGTGTATATATGTTTGTTGAATATGCGTGTTAAAAATATTGTAACTAAAAGTTTTAAAAAAATCAACTTTCTTTTTACTTTATGGAATGATTAAAAAATTCAAGATTTTATATCACAAAACTACACAATTGATAAGTTTCTAAGAATCAAAAACTATCGATAGTATCGATGGCATCAAAAAATACTATTGAAACTATCGAATGGAGCCACTATCTATAGTTTTGCAGCTGTATAGTGAGTATTAGAGCGAACTAACGATGAAAAAATCGAACATCGTCATTTGACCACTATGTCCTACTACTGAACCACTCTGCTGTGTGGAGTAATTTGTAGTTAAAAAAAAAGTATAACATAATTGAGGGTAATACAACGTGTTCCGGGCTCAGCTAGTGAATTTATAAGAATAAAAATTTGAAATCTTGAATTTTTTTAATTAAAACCCTAATAAATTTTCTACACTTCCTGATAAACATGAAAGGGCGAAAAATGTTGTCTTGCTTTGAAAATGAAATGTCGTAAATATTTTGTCCATAGTGTGACAATAAGAATAAGGGCCTGTGCCACAATGTCGACAACGTTCGACGTGTTGCAAAGTTACATTGGAAAAAACAACAACAAAATTTAAAATTTATTTTTGTTTTGAATGTAAGTGTGCGGCAAGTCGAATGCGTGCTATTAAAGGGTGTGCTATCAGTTAATGTAATTTTGAGTATGTAATTTTGACAACTTGCTGTGTCTTGGAAACCGTAAGTGACAAACTCTTGATATTTTCAAAAACGCTAAAACTAAAAAATCCCAAAATTATAAAATCGCCAAACCGAAAAAAATCACCAAAAACCGAAAAAAAATCGCCAAAACGAAAAAAAGCGCCCAATTAAAAAAATATATAAAACTAAAATAAATCGCCAAAATTGGAAAAATCGCCAAATTTAAAAAATTCGCCAATATTAAAAAAATCGCCAAAATTAAAAAAAAAACGTAAAAAACCGATAAATATCGCCAAAAAGAGCAAAAAGTGCCTAAACTAAAAAAAATCGCCAAAACCGAAAAAACGCTCTAAACCGAAAAAAAATCCCAAAAACGGAAAAAATGTCAAAACGTACATATTATTAGGCTAAAGCTCGTATAGTATTGCATATCTAGGCCCATACGGAACCCTTCATGCTGGAGTCAAAGTCACACTTTACGGAATTTATTTATAATCTTGAGCAAACCAAGATGGCAAATGACCGGTATATACCCAGAAGAAAAATTAATTGAAAAACTATTTAAATAATAAAAAATTCAGCATATTTGTTTAACAAAATAAACAAAAATCGCGTTTCGAGTTCTTATTCAAACTAAAAAAGCCAAAAAAGTATATACATACACACAATGTATAAGTATTTCAGGCAAACCTTTAGATGCACCAATTAACTATTTGTTAGTTTGATTTTGTTATTCAGAAGCTGCTTAATTAAAGTGGTGCATTTTGTGTCCAAAATAATCCTGTGAAAGCACGAATACTAAATATAAAGAGTATAATTTAAGTGTTACGAATGGAAAAATATGAAAACTAAATAATTAATTGATTTGTAAGAAAAATACGCATTTGCAAGGACGATCCGATTAGCTCTTGTAAAATCTAAAGCAAAAATTATTTAATTTGTAACGTTCTGTTTACAACTTTTCGCTAAAATGTTGTTTAGCTTTTTAAATAATTTATTAAATAAATATTTTCATTTCATATTCTGTTCATTTAAAGGTCTTTTTGGAAATTAATAAGAAAATATTAGAAACGTGAATTTTCACTTTTAATTACTATTCAAGCGAAAATTTTGTGAACTTTGAATTATTCTAATATTTCTTGTGCTTTATTTTTTTTTTAATTCACATACATATGTAAGTATGTATATTGAAATTAGTTTTGTAGTTGGCGTTCATCTTCTTCTAACTTTCGTCTATAGTTTTATATATTTTTTTTTCAATTTTTGTCTATATCTTCCCCCCCCCCCCCCCCTTTGCCAATTTTCTTTTTCCTTTTTCTCACTGTCTCAATATCATTCGTAGTATCTTGCCATAAATCTCAGATTTATTATGAATTTTTATTTCCTTTGGATTGGTGCTAAAAACATTTTCGCTGACTAGCAACAATTTTATCTGTCAGCAGAAATGAATCAAATACATGCAGAGACATGTAGATTTTACTAACTAAAACGCATACTCACACATATTATGTGTGTGTACATTTACATACATACATACATTCGTAGAAGTTAGTTTAATTATTTTATTTCATTTGTTTTGCTCTTGCACAAATGGACACATTCGATGAAATGCAAGATTTTATTGAATGTGTCCATTTGCGTTTGAGGCACCTTGTTGTTATTGTTCTTTTTGATTTTCCCTTACTTAATTTTTGTTACTAAGAAATACAGACATAAATTCATATACATATGTGTACTTGTATTTCTTTACATATTTTGCAGTTAGGTTTAGGAATTTGCAAATTTTTAATGGGTTACAATTTAGTGAGTCATACTTATTGATGTCATTGTTTCGGAAGAAAAAACTAATTGATACTAATGAATAAAATAAGCATTTACTTATTTTTATTTGATCAGTTTTCTGTTACTAATAAAAATAAGCCAACAGCAACACACTTTGTCTTAATATGTCTTTACACAAGAAAAAAAATTTGTTACGTAAATATTAGTGTTGTCAATTATTCTTGTTTTATATTTACTCGAATAAAATTATTTTTTATTTAAATAGACAAATAATATTGAACTTTTGTTCGAGTATTCGAACGAATAAAGAATAAACAATTCTATTCGAATAATTTTAAAAAATTTGTTTGCAAATACCGACACGCATATGTAAAGGGTGTTTTTTATTGAGGTATAGAACTTTAAGTTGGCATCACTTTTTTAACTGGCGGCCATTTTGTCAGCTGTCAAGTGATTAATATTTAGTTTGGTTTGCCATTTTATCATGAACAGGTTGACAAAAGAACAACGCTTGCAAATCGTGCAAATTTATTTCGAAAATAATGGTTCAGTTCGCGAAGTTTACCGCAAGCTCCGTCCATTTTATGGTCGACATAATCGTCCATCAGAGCAATTAATTCGGTTAACCATGGATCGTTTTCGCACTACGTTTACTCTATGTCATAATACGCATCCGCAGAGACGTCGAACAGTGCGCACCGAAGAAACAATTGCCGCTGTAGAGCAAAGTGTTGAAGAGGACCCGAATGAATCGATTCGCCACCGTGCACAGCAATTGGAGCCGACTAACCGACTATTTTGTTCCCGAATTGGATGGCATGAATGTGGATGAGTTGTGGTTCCAACAAGACGGCGCTACATGCCACACAGCGCACGTCACAATCGATTTATTGAAGGAAACATTCGATGAGCGCATAATTTCGCGGAATGGACCTGTCAATTGGCCACCAAGATCGTGTGATTTGACACCATTGGATTATTTTCTTTGGGGATATGTGAAGTCGCTCGTCTACGCCAACAAACCAGAAACTTTAGGGGACTTGGAAGCCAACATTCGTGGCGTTATTGCCAACATACGGCCCCATATGCTCGAAAAAGTGGTTGAAAATTGGACCTGTAGAATTGGCTTTATTCGAGCCAGCCGCGGCGGCCACATGCCCGAAATCATATTTAAACATTAATGGCATAAAATTATCCTTCCAATAAAGCCAAATTGATGGACATTAAAACGATTTTCTTGTGTTTTATTTCAATTTAAAGTTATATACCCCTGAAAAAAACACCCTATATTAGATTAATTGTTTTATTAACAAACAAACAAAAAAAAAACTATTAATTACACATTAAAAGCAATTATTTTAATAACAAACTTAAAAATATTATTGATAAACTCCTCCTTTTTTGAAGTCGATTAAAAACGAGTTAAAGAAATATACATAATCGTACATATCGCTTCTTTGTGGCAACAAAGGTTTAACTCTAAAGAGCTAGTTTTGCAGAATATATATTTTAAGTTTTGAATTTATATACAACTCAGTGAAGATATAAAAATATTTTCTTTTCTCAAAAGGTTCGTATACAAGCCTTTTATATTACATTTTACACGAGGTTATACATGATATAAACAGGTTTATTATGAACAGCAATGTGCGCTTGATAAAAGAAATTCAGAAAATCAGTATTACGAAGTACATCCCAACCCTAAAGGCTCAATTAGCCGACTATAATATAATGTAACCGCAATGGTGGGAAACAGCTAATCGATATTTTTATGTTAAAAGTAATGAAAATGGTTTATAGAAATGTAACCGGAATGTAAGAATCTGTACATTACTTTTCACATAGCAGTTCCAGTTACATTCCATTACATAGTGAATGTCAAATTATCATTATTATTAATATTATGATGAAAATTCTATACGTGACTCAATTTATTAATATTATGGCAGCGTTATGATATAATCATCAGAGCTCGCGGCCTGATAAATTCATTTTGATATCAAATGTCATTTTATGTATTACTCTGCATTTAACGTTTATTTATTAAACAATTTTCGTTTAAAAAAGGCGACACAACAATTATTTGTGACCAAAAAATTAAACACGCAAATTAGATACTTTTGGAAAGTATTTTTCAAATAATATTTGTTTGATTCATGATGATATAAAATCATTAACTTCTACCCCTTTGTGTTGATATTAATGAAAAAATTACAGTTGCTCTGCCGACGTTATATTACGAGTTATGATATAAAATCATCAGGTGTGGAGACTATGTTACAGTCGGCTAATTGAGCCTTAACCTTTCAACGAGCAACTTTAAAATCACTATTGTGAATAGCTATTAAGGGAAATTTTGTTCTCTTTTTTACAACTAAATAGAAATATGTATAAAATAAATATTAAAATAAATAAATATCGTTAAAAATAAACAAAATAATTGTTTTTATGCACAATATGATCGAATTGCAAGGCTTCCAAGCTTGATTTTTCTCCCATCTCTTTATAATCGATCCAAAACGATTCTTTCAAAAACTGAAATACAGCAGACCGCAAAACTGAGGACACACCACCATATTATTAAAGTTTCTTAAAATGTTCTATTACTACTTTCCACAGGACAATGCCTCTTAGTCCACAACCCATATTGCGAAAATTTTGTCTTTTTCAAGACACTGCATAGCAAATAAGAACTCCTCAAAGTCCACGTTTCATTCAAATCGACCATTTGTACTTGTTTAACAAATAAAAAATGGAAAGCGCGTAATCGGAAGCAAATCTTGTGTAAAATCGATTTTCTTGGTTATATCGAATTGAAATTAGGGCGCAAACGACAAAAAATATTGAATGACTGACTAAATGAGTGCTTTACACAATCAAATACCACCAGACAAGTATTTAAAAAGTAATATTTTGCATAAATATTGTAATTTGTTAAAGTAAATTCCCATAATATATAAAGTGTGTCCTTACTTTTACGGCTAGAGCTTACGATGTTTCTCTAATATTTTTTTTATTTTTCTACATTTACGAAATTAATGTCATAACTGTTCGAATTAATTTATTAATTATGCTTTGCTCTTGTGCGTTTAGTCGTTTTTGTTGCTTAGTTTTTGAAATAAAAAGAAAAATCTAAGAAACTTTAATTATGTGGTGGTGTGTCCTCAGTTTTGCGGTCTACTGTATATTTGTGCATCTGTAAAATTTCAAGCTTTACGATTTGATTTTCTTTTTCTAAAACTTGCACTTATATACATACGTATCATCATCCAATTTTAGAGCATTGGAAGCGTCCCTTATACGTCGTCTTATTCTTTCTAATTCACAACGAACCTCATATTGGTCATTGTCTGAATCAAAAATTTATTCTATTATTGAACTCATTTTGGAAATAGTTTTTTTTTACTAATTTTCAAACGATTTCCGCACATTCACTGCGTCTTATTTTTGTCATTTGTCACCTGTTATTGTTTTCCCTTCAAGTGCATATTCACAATAGCGAATATGTGAATGTTTTGTCATTTTCAAAATGTGTGCAACGCCATTCACATTATGTTTGCAAATGACAAACGTGTGCCATAGTGTGTACTCTGCACTAGTTGACAAATTTCTGCCCTTTTCAACCAGTTGGTGGTTGCTGTTATAAATATAAATATAAATATATATATAAATGTTGTGCCTTAAATTTTCTTGATTACAACAATTTAATAAAATTTCTTTTAAGCTAACTAAATAATTGTGAGGCCTCTCGCTCGCCTCTAATATCTATCATGACAAAAAGAACAAAATTTCAATTTAATTTTTATGGCAGGCAACAATAATTTTCATCTTGTCATCTTTTGCCAAAATTGTTGTATTCTTTCTCGTGTCAAAAAAAAATTGTTTCCCCTTTTTAATTAAAAAAAAAATTCGTTGTACCATAAATAAAATAAAAATACCAAATGAGAAAAACAACAACAACAAACGCAACAGCCAAGCCACTGAGACCAATTGTAAACCCTATTTCAACATTAATGCACCATGAAATAAAACACAAGAAAAAAATAAAAGTTTAAACTCACAAAAGAAACGGAAAGGAAAATTAGAGCAAGATACAATAATAATAAAACAAAATATAAATAATTGAAAAATGTTCATACAAAATTATAACAAGTAAGAGTGCTATATTCGGCTGTGCCGAATCTTATATACCCTTTACCAAAGTGCATTTATGTAGTATAGAGATACATACATAAGCACATAGTTACTTTTATGTACAAAGAAAAAAATAATAATTTTCAAACCCTAGAATCATAATTAATTATACCAATCTAGTAGTTCTTAAAAAAAATATAGAAAGTGTGTTAAGTGAAAAAAAGGAAATTAAAAAAAATGTTTTATTTAGTTACTTTAATATACAGAAAAAAATCATAGTTTCCAGCTCTGGAGCTGTGGTTTTTATTTTAATAATTTCCTATGCCAAACTTTTCTTTTCAAAACGTAAAATATACATATAATTTATAAAGGAAAATATAAAAATTAATTAGACTTAGTTACTTTTATATATCAAAAAAGTGTGAGTGTCCCAACCATGAACTCATCCTTTTTATTTTCTGATTTCTTACACCAATCTCTTTCTTTTAAGAATTTAAGAAATGTTTAATTTATAAAAAAAGGAAAAATTTGTTTTAATAACTTACTTTTGTGCAAAAAAAGTTAAAGTTTTCCAACCCTGGAATCGTCTTTTTAATTTTTTTAAATGTTTTTTTTTTATTTGAAATACCAATTTTATTCGTTATCAAGTTTTTTTTCTAGAGCTTATCAAAAATTTTTGATTTGTCATCTAGAGCTGCAAAACTATCGATAGTGGCTCCATTCGATAGTTTCGATAGTATTTTTTGATGCCATCGATACTATCGATAGTTTTTGATTCTTAGAAACACCCCTTTTACACATGGAAAGTTTACTTTGCAAAGTCTTAATTCTGCTGTGTGAAAGACAGAGTGATAAATACTATCTCTTTCTGTCTTTCTCCCTGCTGAATTAAGGCTTTGCAAATAAAGTTTCCGTGTCTATAAGGGCTAAAACTTATCAATTGTGTATTTTTCTAATATAAAATCTTGAATTTTTTAATCATTCCATAAAGTAAAAAGAAAGTTGATTTTTTAAAACTTTTAAGGTACGGTCACACTTGACAAACATTTGCCCAAAAAAGCGTAACCACTCAATGTTTGTGAAAAACCATTTGATTCAGACATTGATTCCAACATTATTGGAAACTATTTAACTTAACAAACACGTATCTGAATTTAAAGTTTTTTCATTAATATTTTGTGGTCACGTTTTTTGAGCAAATATTTGCCCAAGTGTGACCATCCCCTTAGTCCCAATGTTTTTAATACACATATTCAACAAACATACGTACACAGTTCTATAAAAAAAATAAACGAAAAAGCAAACAGATAGATAGATGGATCAATAAAATATAAATTAAAAAGGAATAAAATAAAAAAAATCTTACTATTGCAGTTAGCTAAAAAGTATTCGTTTAACAGAAGGAGAAGCAAACTATTTAGCGTCACCTTTTATTTAAAAGTAAAGAGCGTAGGCAGTCCAGCAGTCGTCAAATTTAGCCGCCGTCAAGTTTCTTCATGTATCAAAGCCGTTGGTACACAATAATTGTATTTTTATGCAATTTGCATCTAGTAGATAAAAACTGACATCTTATGTTGAAACAAATCAAAACTAATTAATTTGTTTTCACATTTATATATGTAACGATAACCATTACCAAACTAGGCGGCGAAATTTTAATGTTGCATTTTTTATTACACAGTCGCCATCATTCCGTTTTTATTGACTTTGATTTTTTCTCTTTTAGTAGAGTGTTTTTGTCGATAGTATCGCTATCGATAAAAAAATATCGATAGTCCACTTAAAATAAAACTATCGATACTATCGATAGTACCATCGATAGTTTTGCAGCTCTATTGTCATCCCCGAAAATCCTCAAATTGAGTTTTTTTTTATTCAAATTTTTTGTTTTGTGAAAAAGATAATTTTTTTTAATTTTATTTAAAAAATAATGCCAAAATAACATATATATATTCAATAAAATTCATTTATATCGAAAGTTATATTTACATTCATATTAATTTTATTTGTACTTATAAAACTTGCAAAGAAAAAAAACACATAGTTTAATATACACAAGTATAAAAAATATTTAACCAAATTTTACCATTTGAAATATTTCTGAATCGAAATCTTCCGATTCATCAGCCTCAGAAATTTTGTTGTACATAGTACTTGTATTAAAAAGCTTTATCATCTCAGCAGAAGGATTAAATTTGTCACAACAAATTGAATTATTTTTAAAGTGTGTGTTTATTATAAGAAGTGCTTCCAACAAGTCATATTTCATTTTGTTACGTATTCTTGTTTTGGTAGTGTTCATTATATTGGTTAATCTGCCTTGATACTTCTTCTTTATTACCTATAGAATTCATTCACTATGAATAGAAACATAAATTTTTAGAGTTGCCAGACACATATTTCTTAGCTCAAAGATCATTCTTGCTACCATCACTTATAAAAAAATCCCAAACAATCCCCTTAATTCTGGTTATCCCCAAAAAATCCGAAAATCGAAATTTTCATCCCCAATCTTGAAAAAAATCCCCAATTAGGGGACAAATCCCCTAAACTGGCAACACTGAGCAGAATGGCATCGAATGGAGTACAAATTTGCCACAATTATGAGATTGCTAACAAAATACATGTTTATGTACATATGTATGTACAATGTACATACATATGTTTATGTGTGTGTGTGAAAAGGAAAAATGTCACGAAAAAATTAGGCAGACAACTATTAAAAGAAAGGTAAAAAAATGTGGAAAAGAAAACGCAAGCTTTTGAAATTGGTTTTCCTGTTTCTTATTATAAACAGGGTATTCCAATATGACGTTTCATTTTGAATAGCTGGTCATTATAACAGTTGTCGTCATGACTTAAGCTGTAACTACTTGACAGATGACAAGTAAAAAATACGCCATTAATAAAACAAAAAAGTGGAACGCATGAAATTCTCGTACGGAACATAATCTCTACTCCTTTTACAATCCTATTTTCCATCTCTGAACATATGCATTAAAAACATTCACCACAACAGGCTACATACAAATGCCGTTAGCTGCATTTGTCGCCTTGTAGTGAGCTACTTAATTGTTTTGAGACGGCAACAGCATCATAAGTCCTAGTTTACACCTTGCAAGTCTTATTGCTAAGCTGATTAGTTTGTTAGGAGAGAGAGAGAGAGAGACGAGGGAAACAGAAAAGTTTCTTTTCCCCTCGTCTCTCTCTTCTAAAAAACTAATCAGCTTAGCAATAAGACTTGCATAATGTAAATTAGGACTAAGCACCCGGTATTCATATGCACAATGGGAATAAAGAGTTAATAAGCAAGTAATTAAGTATTATTCCCACCGAATAATACTAGTAAGCGTTTACATATTGTGTTGATTTTTCTTTAAAAAAAATTAATAAAAAAAAATAATGAAAGAAAATTGCATAGTTTAAGCGAATATTTTCCTTATCAAACTATCAAATCTTCAATAAAGTTAATTTTCAAAAATATTTATTTTTAAAGAATTATATTTAAACAAAGATGTAGAGATGTTGTAAAGAAGAAGAAACTTTAAAAAAGAGTTACGAAAAGTAATTTTTCATTATTATCTTTATAGTGAGAACACTTTTCAACAGTACTTTTTCAAAGAAGTTATTTCATTCCTAGAAGTAGTTCTCCAAAAAGAAGCTTTTGAAATATTAAAGAAACAAAAAAGCACTTTTCTTAAAACGATTTGCAATAAGCAGTGTGGCCATTCTAGCGTTTTTGCAGATTAATTTAGTATTTCTTTTTATCATTTATCAGCGAAATTTTCCATTTAGCATTATTTTTAGCATCCTTGAATTATTTATTGAACATTTTTAGCATTATTTAATGAAAACTATTGAATGCAAAGGTTTATGTTAGAGCACAGTGGCTCTGAATCGTTTTTCGTTGGCTAAAACTCTGTAAATTTTTAACCACTTGAAATACTTTCGTAACCAACAGAAAACTCCTTAAGCTTTGAGCAAGTTTGAATTTCATTTAAATCGGCTTAACAATTGTTCAGGAATTCTAGCCAAAAGTTAAACTTCTTTAGTTGTTAAGGTGAATTCACCCATTTTTTCGGAACAAAATTTTGGTCCGGAGAAAATTTTTTTATGTGGAGTTTTACGTTTCTCTTTTTGAGAGAGAGAGAGAGAGAGAGAGAGAGAGAGAAGAAGACAACAAATTTTGTTCGAAACATTTACTGCTTAAATTGGTTTAATTTTAATTTTTGTCCGGACAAAATCGAACTGAGCTGCCAACTATTTTAATTTTTCAGCCAAAGTTGAACTGAGCTACCACATCATGTTATATGAATAATAAAAGCACAGAGTATGATTGTATTTATTAGAATAGAAAAAGAGGAAAATTAAAAAAAATATATACATATTAATGGAGTTGAACGAAACAATTGAATTAAACAATTAAAAAGATGTGTGTGACACAGCAAATTGTAATCATTTGCAGCTGTGCTGACACTTGTAAAATTAATACGCATCGTTTACACATGTATTTTATATGGTAGCTTTGATTTTCCAGATAAAATGTTGGAAATGGATGAGTCTTGCAAAAAAATCTCAGTACCCATCATTTGTGACCAGTTTAGAAACTAAGGCACTTAAATCTTTCTTATTAGATTATATTTCCAAATGTTGTCTGTTTTTTTAAAATTTTTTATTTTATGATTTTGGAGCTTCCATTCTAATGTTATGAAATTGGCCCAAGGTGGTGCATAAGGCCACTAGTACATTTACTTTTAGACAAAATATTTTTTGCACATAAATTACATTTTAAGTTCTTTTCGAAAATTAATTCACTAAAAAGTACTTACAAAATTTTCTATTGTCAACATCTTATTCATAAAATTAATAAGTACACTCATCAAGAAATATCTTAGTGCGAAATGAAGAAAAAAATCCCTGTTAATTCCCGTACAATTTCCCGGGGATTTCATTTCCAGAAATTTTTTTCCTGCGGAATCCCGTATAAAATCACTGGTACATATTGTTCACTAAATCACAAACAGTGACAACTCAAAAAATCCCAGATGTTCCGGACGCAAGTATGTCATATAAAAAGAGATAGAACTGTATTTTAATATTATTCAAGAAAACTATGTTGCAAAAGAAATTGCTGCTGTCGTTAGAGATTTGTTCAGTAATTGTTATAATTCATATGAAATATTCTTAAATAATTTGAATTTATTAGTGAGCCCATGGTGGTGTCTGTCAGTGACACCTATAGATTTTTAACTTTTTAAAAAGTGGATGAGTATTTTGTGTAAGAGTGTATTTGGCATTTAATGTCACTTATTATTTTTTTGCTTTGTCTTTGCGCTTTTTTGATTTGATAAGTAGCTTAAGGGCTAAATGAAATATGGTGAACAGGCTCCAAACAAAAATCTACAAACCGTAGAGAGACAATGTGTCAATATCGTACAGACACCAGAACTCACACTTACACACTCTCATAAGGAAAACTAAAAATAAACATCCACCTCTTCTTTCTTATTATATTGTTGTTGTTTATAGTACATACATACATATCGTCGCCTAAAATCCAAAAGACCATAAGTAAACTTTTTAGTTTTTTACAGGAGAAAATAAAAACTTTATAAATTTAAGACTATTTATTTGTTAGGTGCCAAATTGAATAATGAATAAAATCGCTATTTTTGGACATAATCAATCAAAAAGTCTATTTTGAATGTTTTGGTTGTTAGGGCCTTTTGGAATTTAAGTGAAGATATATATGTATTTTTTATATCATGTTAGTATGAGAGAATAAAAAACAAGAAGGAAAAGAAGTTATAAATCGGCTTTGTCTACTAAATAGATTGTTAAGTTTTGTGTTCAGTTCTTTTTTTATATTTTATTTTGTAATGGTTGTAGTAATTTATAAAGAAGGAGATTAATTTGAAAAAATAAATATCATTAGTGCTTTAGTCACTTGGGATGTGTTAGATAGACATTTATTTCTTCAACGAGTTTGTTTGTTAGTTTGTTTAACTTGTTTTTTTTTCTCTCTCTTTAATTTAGAGTTAATAATCACGTAATCGTAAAGGCGTGTGTGTTAGTGCTATCAATTTTCCAACGTGTAATATTTTAAGCCATAGAAATTGAAAAATACAAAAAAAATATATATGTATGTATAATTAATGAAAGGGGTGGTTAGATAATCTCTTAAGAAACCTTAAAATACGAGTGTACTTCACCATTACTAACACATCCCGGCGACACTGATGTTTATTATATATTTTTAATAGAATATTTTCTAGTATCTAGCTGTTGTTGTTATGCCCACATGGCTGACTCATGTTATTTGTTTGGTACTTACTTACCTCATCAATAAATTCAAAATCACCGCCATTATCCCCAATATACTTTTTAGGTTTCTTGCCTCCGACGCCGTGTAATGATGACATCAATAAAATCAGACCAATAGTGGTCATTAAGCACTTGAAATTTTTCATGTTTATTATAGTTTTTTTCTTTCTTCTTTATAATTATATAATTTTCACTTTGATATTTTTTAATAATTTTTTATTTATTTTTATGCTTTCCGCAAACTATGTGAATTACTAAAATAGATAAAATAATAATAATAATAATAATATAAGTATCAATGCTTTTATATTGTTTTATGTGAATTTATCCTTCACCCACATTTATGTATGTAGGTATGTATGCATGTGTTTATTTAACTATTTTATTTATAAATATGCAATTATTTTAATAACAATGAAGGAAAACGTTGAAAAGTTTTTGTAATATTCCCAGAAGGAATTTAATTGCTATTGTCTGCAAGCAGCGACACTGACACTCATATAAATTTTCCTTTTTATAATTTGTTTGTTTCTCACTTAAAAAATTGGCACATTTACTCATTTTATCACTCACTCACTCACACTAGTGTTCGTTCGTTGGGGGATGAAGAAATGATGAGTATGATTTACTTGTGATACTGCTCCCAGACGTTTTTTGTTGTGTTTGGTACTTTTTTGTGTGTCATAATGAAAATTGTAGAAAATATTAAGTGCGTTCGAGAACTCAAAAATTTGTACAAATTCTTACTAGTTTTTACTGGATTGCGTTCGAGTACACAAAATCCAGTAAATGAGAGGGTGAATCGAGAGAGAAAAATGACAGTTCATTTACTGAGTAAATGCAAGTTTTTACTGGACAAATTTTTGCCAGTAAAATCCAGTAAAACGAAACCATATGTTTTTAAATATAAACAAACAAAAGTAAAGGGAAACAAAAATTTTTAGTTTTTGATGAAATTTTTAAAATAGCAAAAAACAAATGTATTAAGTTATAAGCATTATAACATTTATTTAAGTTTGATGCTAGAAAAATATTCGGGTATGTTATGTATTCCACGTGAAAATAAAACGTGCGGAATTTCCATAGAATTTTTGGAAATATGTATGTATGCACATATGTATGTACATATGTATGTACATATAATAACAATGCTATTGCATTTCCGAACGATTTAATTTCACATGGAATTCAGAGCATAACCGATTGATTGTTTTTAAACGTGAATAAAGTTAATAGATTATTATATTGAAATTTTTGTTTACACATATCGTGGGGTGTACGGTTCCTGGTTTGATGTATGGAACATTTAAAAAAAATTTACTTTGTGTACTTTTTTTAAATTCTTTCCCAGTTTTTCGTTGTCTTGAATATATCGTCCTAATAACTTCTCACGTTCAGGGTAAAAAACTTAGAAACTTTAACGGCCTGACCCGCGATATCGACAAGAAAGTTTCTATCGCTTACTTATATTTAAAACAAAATCAAAATAAGAAAGTTTATTTTTGTTTTTAATATATGTAAGTAAGCTATAGAAAGTTTCTTGTCGACATCGTGGACCAGCCAAATAAGTTTAAATAAAAACATATGTCCATATCTATTACTTTTATTATTAAACAAAATGTTCTATCGTGTATTTCATATGTATAATTTTTTTAGCTCCAAAATTAGTAATCAGCTGTTGTATATATTTTACTGGATTTTACAATTTTTCCGTTTGCGTACTTTTAGATGCAAACTTTTTTATTGAGAGTAATTTCTTTAAATTACTCAGTATTTACTCAGTTACTGGATTTTAGTGGAAAAGTACTCAAACGCACCTATTTATATCGCTTCTTTACTGCAACACAAACATAACTCAGAAAAGCTGGGGGCAAATTACGGCACTCGTTATCGAACGAAATTACGATTAGTTTTGCTGGTTTCTTTTCTCAAGAGTTAAGTGTGTAAATATGATACAACGAATTTGTCTTCATTATTAACTAGAGCTGCTCGATGCATCGTAAACATCGATGTTTTGGTTGTGATACATCGAATAAATGCCGATGTATCGTATCATACGATGTTAATCGATACATCGATGTTTTTATTCGATGTATCGAAAAGACGACTTTTTGTATATATTGATGCTTGCAACTCATTTAATGCAGTGATAAAAAACCCCTCCAAGAATGACTTTTAAAACGTTTTTTAAATTTTAAAATTATTTTAAAATCGCTTGATATAACAACACAATACTAAAGGTATTTTTTTGTCAATTTACAAAGCGTCTTCGAAGCAGCAGCGTTATTTTATAGCATCCAAATATATATTTTTATTGTGAAAAAACTGTCAAAATTTTCTTGGTATTGTATGCTAATAATCAGCAATGTAAGTTCTTTTTCCATATTTGATGTTAAAATCAATAATATATTTGGCTTAATATTACTGTTACAGAAGAGCTACTGTGACTCCTTAGGTTGATAAAAAATATGACGGTTTCTCAGGAACATTGAAAGCTAAATTACACACAATGGAAAATATTACTTTGACAAGTGACATTTGGTCCGGTTTGCAAAGCTGTAGAACTGGCCTATGAAAAAAGAAGCACTTACCGTGCTTTGCACACATGTTTTTCTTAATCCTTATGAAATTTTAAAATCAACTTTCATTTATTTAATAAATTTTCTTGGTTCCAATTAATCAATACGATGCATCATAAACATCGATGTGAATTAATAATTAATCGAATGAGAAAAAACATCGATGTTTATTTTACGTTAGCGGCTCTATTATTAAATTCAAAAATTATTTTTTTGGATATAACTGTGTTGCAATAAACGAAGGATATAACTCTTTCTACAAAAAATTAACAAACAATGCTAAAATATTCTCTTCATAGTTGTAGAATATGTAGAAAAAAAAGTCAATTAAAAACATCTAAATATTTTTCATTTCCTCCTTCGAAATCCCAAGATCTATTTTCCCAATGTTCACATGCACCTTATTATGGGATCTGGAGATGATAAAAAACCATATATAGGTATACCTACAATTTTATTTTTTTTCTTGTTTTTTTAACAAACAGAAATTGCGAAGCTACTGTGGCTTGTCTGCAGGAATAGCCGAGTCTCCCGCAGGAATTGAATCTGCGACCCTTTGACTAGAACACTGCCTATTAGCCAAGAAGGCACTTTATAATAAATCAGCGCAAGTGAATCTATATTTTTGTTTGTTAAACTAATGCTGGCCACCGAGAGAACAGTATTTGCGTATATGTATTCATTTGTATAAGAGGCCCATTGGTGTTCGGCGCTCTGGTTCCACTTTGGCCATCCGCGGTTTAAGCTAATAGTGTCCTGCACAAGACATCTTATAAGAACTTTCAAGACATGAGGATTTTTCAAATGCTTTACTACAGCGAAATCTAATAAAACAAACGTTAACAACACTGTTTGCAAGAAGTTTGGTTCAGTATTGTAGGTATAAGAGTGAAGAAAACACTTCGTGACGGAAGAATTTGTGATACTTGCTTCTTTCTACGCATAAGCGCGTGTACAAACGTCATGCATGTATGTGTGCATGATCTTTTATTTTTCTGCGCACATGCGAAGGCACACACATGCATTAACATTAGTTGTATGCGGTTAATCACATAATAGCTTACCATCTACATATTACACACACACACTCAAAAGTACAATATGAAAAATAACAAGCATACACTAATCAACAGTACTTCTTTTGAGTGTTTGTTACAAACAAGCTGTATTGGGGATATCGCTTGTTAACACTGATATACACGTACACCAATACATCCATCGTGCTTCGCTTATAGTACGACAGAATTTATTATTGGTTTAGTATAATACATGCGACGTGAATACATTTAAAAATCATGACGTATTTACATTTAAGGACTGTTTACGCAGGTCTCTATTATTGTCCTGCACAAGACTATTTATAAGACCTTTCAAGACATGAGAGATTTTTTCAAATGCTTTACTACAGCGAAATATTCTAAAAGAATCGCTAAGCAACACTGTTGACAAGTAATTTTTTGTCAGTGTTTTGTCTTGCCAACAGTGTTGTTTAGCGATTCTTTTATAATATTTCGCTGTAGTAAAGCATTGGAAAAAATCTTTCGTCTTGAAAAGTCTTATATGTAAATACTCTTGTGCAGGACACTAGTCTCTATTAACTAGCACACCAATAAATCAGCACAGTATTTAAATCATCTGTTAAATTGGGCGTTTAAACTTCAGTACAGACCATATGAGTTTGTGGCTGACATACCATATGGTTTGCGTTAAAAGAGCACTCGACTTTTTTACAAGCCTCTACTTTCTTCAAATCTTTTTTGCCAATTTTTTGTACTAGTATTGGCACAATATTCACCTCTATCGTGAACAGTTTTTCCCTCAAAATATTCTTTACTTTTCTCCAAATTGCATTCGGGAATAATTTTTTCCTAGAAATGTGTTCCCTTTTCACATCCCCTTTTCGTGAATAATATTTTTCATGCTTGGGGATTTTTTCATTTTTCTCTTGATTTTGTTCACTTTATTTTCGCAGGCGAACTGAATTAGTACATTGCGTAACTTCAATACGATACTTCCCATTAAATATTTAAAACTTATATATAATTATTTTTAGGGGAAGATCAGTAAATAATATCCACAATTAATAACAATAATAATTCCCAGCAAAAGATTTTTTCATTGAATATAAACTTCTTTGGTTAACATGCAGTAAATTTTATGGAAAAAAAGTTTTTCCACGCACCTAAACTATTTAAAAACACAACTTTATACTTAAAATTATATCATTTGAAACCCCGTATAGTATATCACAGTATATCGTACTATTAAACTTAAATTTTTGTGATTTTCAATTAAATTTTAAGCCTTACAAAACTTCTTCCCGTTTTTTACATTCACTACTCATTGATTGTAGGAAAAAAACGTTCGCATGAAATTCGCGATAGCAAATTTCCCTCCTTGGGAACTAAAATTTCATATTTCAGTCACGATAGGGGTATTATTTTTTAAATTACCCATTATATCGTGGTTGATTTAACTAACTGCCCTAACTGTATTATTTTTAAAACTTCACAGTAGAGCAGCTTTTATGATTGTTTTTACATGTAGATACTTTTAAAATGTTTTTATTTTTATACGAACAACAATAATACTTGCAGTCATCAATATTGTAGACATGGTGTATTATGACTTATAAAGTCTAAAAGTGGACTTAACTCATTTTTCCAAAAAAAAAAAAAAATCAGTTAGGTCCGTTAGTTAAAACACTGATTTACCGCTGTTGAGGAAATAGATAAATAATATAAAAGGCATATATTTATTTATCTGTTTTTTATGGGGCACCTGCACAAAATATAGCAAATTTTAATTAAAATCTATACCGTTTACACCAAGTTTTTTTTTTACTTTTATCAAGATGTTTTTTTTCCAAATCACAATCCATTAACTGAAGATTTTCCAAAACTACAACCAAACAACTGTGTAGCCAATTAATGTAGCCAATTAACACACCTTTTTATGCAGACTAAACAGCTAATTCAATCATCTTTTATATTAATATGTTGTACAGGGTAGTTAAATATACATATATTATATTCGATTTTGAGTAGATTTTCTATAAATCTACTGACAAATTAGAATAAGTTTTGTATGGGAAATCTAGTAAAAAGTATGTAAGAAAATCTCGTAAGTACTAGATTTCGAGATAACTTTTTTTAAAAAGTTATATGTTTCACAAGTGTATTTTGGCGGTATTAATGCAATCACAAATAAAGATTAAAATTAATTTAATCCCTAATCTTGCACTCAAAAAATGGCCCTAAATGGATACCAATGGACAATTTTTCGAAATTTTTGGGTTATGAACGAATGCCAAAAGAATAATTTTGGGTGATATTTCATATTAAAATTTTGTTTTAAAAGTAGAAACTTTAAATTACTTATATGGGGTGGTGGCATTAAATATTAAAAGACTCGCAAAATTGCAGAGACGGCAGAATCTAGGTCCGTTACTTCTATGCAATTTTTAAATTGCACTATGCGGATATAAATATGTGTTCGACAACGATTTTTCAGAGCCTGAAGTAGATGCAACTATTGAAGAACATTCCCAAATAAATCAGGAAGACTCATCTAAATGCGTTGTATGCGTGAAAAACAATTCTAGCGTTATATTTTTTACCTGCAAATATTTAAAGCTTGTGTGCTAGTATTGCCAGCTATAGGCTTGAAAAATCATAAATGCATTCTATATCTAACGAAAAGTATCGTAATTCATGATCATAGCATTAGACATCGAGTAAGCAAAGATCTACATATATTGAGTTTTCATCCGATAGTTATACAATATACATTTATAAACTTATTTGAAGCATAAAACAGTAAAATAAAACTATAATTGTATTACGGATGTAGAATCGACTTCGGTTGTTGTACTAGTTTAAAAAAAAACACACAAAATTGTTCCTTAATTAAATACAAACTGTATAGTCGATTCAACAAGATGTAAAATAAACTTGGTACACTTTTAAAAATTTCAATACGATAGCTATCGAATGCAATAATCCATCCATTTCATACGTGACGAAATTTCATTCGATACGTTAGCCTACTCGATCTCGAATATACAATATTTTACCTGTAAAAAATAAAATTGGACAGTTTCTCGCTCTTCTTAAGCATATAATACATGGCATATAAAAAAACCACATGCACATGTGGCTCTGACGTAATTTTGACGTCATCATGAAGGTACATTTGTTATATGCCGTGTACTAGTAACATATATACATGTAGATATTCACATACTTACAGATGTGATGCCTCAGAAAATGTGTTGGAATCGTCTACAAGTGCCATATTTGCAAAAAATTCCCGTGACGTCGTCGCATGTAGCTTTTTACATGCCGTGTACTGTAGGCTTTACAAAAAATCAAAGTGTGTTGATAATATTATTACTTTTGCATAGAAAATGTTGCCTTTATTTTGATCCTCAGTATAGTAATATTACATACAAAAAGAAGTTTAAACTACCACTGAAAAACATCAATCCCAATTAATGTGAGATTAAGTTAACTTTCAGATTAGCTAATTGCAGAAAGAAACTAAGTTTAATCTCGAACACAAAATCTGCCCCTTAGTGGTTTCAAAAACTTCGGTCTGGCAAGGCTGTTAAGTGTCTGTTATTTATTCAGTGAACGGTTTGGTATTTACGAATATGGATTACTTAACCATCGAATAATAGCCTTTACACACTTACTCACATCTTTCATCTTTCTTCAATTTGGCAAGATGATAACATCTTCCCATAAGAATTATACAGGGCTGAATGTTCAACATCTTCAAAAGATGTTCCTATCTCACTTTGTTCCGTTCAACATCTTTCGATTATTTTAGTGAAAAAATGTATACAACTATGTATGTACATATTCATGTACATATCGCACATTTACTTCAATAGTGGCATAACTCAAAAAACTCATTTTTTGAGTTAGTAATGCAGAAAGATGCGGCATTTCGTATTTTATCTTGTGTAAAAATTTCATATAAATAGCTTGTATCATCACCTCCTGAGAGAAGAATTTTTTTTTATTTCTCCATTGAGTTGTATGCAAATTGAAAAATTTAAACGCGTTTTCTGCAAAACTGGTTTTTTTGAGTTATGTCACTATTGAAGTAAATGTGCGATATATACATACATACATTGAAGGCTACATTTTGGAATATCCTTTCTAAAAAAAGATCCGTAATTACTCTAAGAATTTATTAGATACATATGTATGTATATGTATGCATATAATAAAATCTGTTATATATTTTTCCAAATCGAAATAAATTACATAAAAGTAGTTGCAAATGTCTACGCGAAATCTTTGCGGATAAAGTTTGTAATATTTCTTCATCATCATTGCTGGCATAATTTCTACTAATTCTGCATATTGTAGCATTATTTGTTTCTGTTCCTCAGGAGCCAGCAATTAAATCAATTTCTACTGAATTTTTAAATTGCATTTTATTATTTAATTTTTAGTTGCTCACAATCGTAAAAATAGTATTATAATACATGACAGATGAAAGATGTTGTAATGTGAACAGCTTTTTTTCAATTTTCAACATATTCCACGCATTCCTCAAAGATGTGTAAAAAGGGTATAACGCGTAATAAAAATATCTAGGCCAGATAATCTGCTAACTTGGCAATATTTTTACCTTTCTAAAAAAGGAGAGAATAATGTATATTTGTTTATTTCTTCATATCGGTAAAAATGTTGTCAAGTTAGCAGATTATCTAGAAATTATATGACACCCTTATCATACATAACATATTTCTGTGTTAGGTATTATGACAAACAAGAACTACTTTTAATAGCCGAAATTTTGGATAGGAACTTGGCCTTTTTTCACATTTATGTTTTTGTGAGGGTTTTAAACTTACAACAAAAGTGGTGGTATAAAGTGGAGGCCACTTTTCGAGCATTACGTACTACTGTGCAAGGAATTAACAAGATTATAAAGAAATTTGAAGGGGCTGGAAGCGTTATAGATGCGGTCAGGCATGTGAATCGTCGCAATATGCGCACTGCCGAAAATATTGCTTCCGCTAGTGAAAGTGTGGCGGATAATCTGAAGAAGCAAGGTTCGAGCAATATAAAAAAAAAAAATTTTAATTGAAATTATAGCTTTATGTGTGTTTTATTTAACTTTAGTTTTGAATCCAAAAAATCTATTATACCCCATTGAAGATGAAAATTTTTGGGCCATATTTTATAAAATTGTTTTGGACATTTTGGTTTTGTGTGATTTTTTATGCAAACCATTTGAAATATTTCCGGAACACAATAATTTATATCTATGCCAATATGGATTAATTGCTTCAGTCTACTTAAATTTGGATACATCATGATGTATATTATATGTAAAGAAAGGATCATACGTTTTAATCTGAAAAACAAAACTTTTCTATCATGAACAGTTCTTCTCTCGAAATATTTCCAATTTCCCCAAATTGCAATCATTAATACAGGGTGGGCCAAAAGAAACCAAGGGGTGTAAAAGTTTAATAACTTTTTTGTTTATTAATTTTTTTTATTTTTTCTTTCAGATTATATAGACAACACTTGGAGAATTTATAATGGAGAGGTTCACAACTGAACAGAGAACCAGAACAATAGAATTTTATTATTTAAACCAGAGATCAATTATTTTAACGCAAAGAGCATATCGTCGACATTTTAACGTCAGAATTTCGCCCTCTGAAGCGATGATTCGTTGCTTAGTTAATCGTCATCACCAACATGGCAGCGTAAGAGATTGGCCTCGAACCGGTAGACCACGTTTAAGTCGCACTGCGGAAAATATTGAACGAGTACAGCAAAGTGTTAACGAAGCACCAGAAACATCTGGCAGAAGGCGTTCTGCTCAGCTAGAAATGTCTCGTACGTCACTACGGCGCATTTTAAAAAAAAATTTACAGTTATACCCATATAAGGTGCAATTGGTCCAATAATTAAAACCCGCAGATCATCGGCAACGTCTAAATTTTGCAGTTAAATTTCAAGAGTTGGCCAGAAATGAAATCAACTTTATTGAAAATTTGATTATGAGTGATGAAGCTCATTTTCATTTGAATGGCTTTGTTAATAAGCAGAACTGTAGGTTCTGGGGTTCTCAAAATTCAAGAGCCATTCATCAACGCCAATTGCACCCCATCAGGTGTACAGTATGGTTTGGGATCACATCTGAAAATGTCATTGGGCCTTCTTCTTCTTGAATGAAGATGGAAGTGCTGTAACCGTAAATGGAGAGCGGTATCGGTTTATGATAGAAAATTTTTTACGTCCTGCTCTTGAAAACAGACCTGGTATGTGGTTTCAGCAGGACGGAGCCACTGCCCATACTGCCCGAGACACAATGGCACTTTTAAGTCAAATTTTTGGAGAGCGAATAATTTCTCGAAATTCGGAAATTATTTGGCCAGCGCGATCGCCAGATTTGACAGCACCCGACTATTGTCTTTGGGGTTTTTTGAAGGAGCGAGTGTATGTGAACAAGCCAGAGACAATCCTTGAACTCAAGGCAAACATTGTTGCAGAAATTCGAACGCTACAGCCACAAGTTTTGAAAGATGTTATGGAAAATGCTCTAAAAAGAGCCCATCAGTGCGAAGCTGAAAACGGTGGTCATTTAAGAGACATCATTTTTCATACTTAGTGTAGAAAAAATTTCCATTTTGTATATTATATAATCTGAAAGAAAAACTAAAAAAAAGTTAATAAACAAAAAAGTTATTAAACTTTTACACCCCTTGGTTTCTTTTGGCCCACCCTGTAGTTTTTCCCCAGAAATATGTTCCTTTTTTTAATCCCCTTATCGTGAATAATATTTTTCACATGGATTTTTTCACTTTTCCCTTGATTTTGTTCACTTTATTTTTGGAAGCGAACTGAATTTATCTTTTCCAATTATATATTAAAAGTTATAAATAATTACTTTTAGGACAAGACAAGACAAGTAAATAATTTCCACGATTAATAACAATAATTCCCTGCAATACCATTTTTAATTCAACATGAATCTCTGGTCCAGGTGCAATAAATTTTATGGCTGTGTTATAATAAAGAATTTTTTCACGGTACCTAAAATATTTAAAAACGCAACTTTACACTTGAAAACATTTCATTTAAAAACCAAAATTTGTGTATTTTTCACTATTGAGCATTAATTTGTCAGATTATTAATTAATTTTTAAGTTTTACAAGTCTTCTTCCCGTTTTAAACATTCATTACGCATTGATAGCGAGAAAAACATTCCAAGCAAACTCGCGATATAAAATTTCCCTTCATGTAGAATGAAAATGCCATGGGAACAAAAATTTCACATTTTATTCACGATATTGTTTAAATTTTGTTTTTTATATTTTTGAGTAGTTCAACAATTCGAATTTTTGAATTATTTTGAAATCTATATACATATTTCTTTTGTAAAAAAAAGCTTGAGATTATTTAAAGAAATTTTGCTTCAGTTCAGGCTTCTCATCAAGCTCTAAATTTTATATTTTGTAGTGGACTTCTTTTTCAAAATTTCAAAAAAAAACCTTTTTTAATTTTTCCTTGCAATTTCTACAAAAAAAAAATACGTGTAGAAACTAACTTCTAAGTTCTTTATATTCCATCGTAAAAGTTGAAAAATAAGTCGTAGTGTAAATAATTAAATTAACAATTCCCATAAAAAATACGAATTAGTAAATAATTATAATTCACAAATAAATTTCGGAAAATATATGAAGTCAGCAGCTTAAATTGAGTTGAGTTAAAGTACTTAGTTTTCATATCGTTAGCTAAAATCCAAAATGTCTAACTAACAAAAATATAATTTAACAGGAAAAGCAAAAAATTAAAAAAAAAAAACTAAACAAATTTGTAGTTAAATCCCCTTATTTTTTTGATCGCAGATGTGTAAAATTTTGTCACGACATGTTGCTTAATGGCATTTATAATATTCAATCAAAATCTCTATTTTGAATTTTTTTGTTAGTTACGCCCTTTTGCATTTTAGCTAGCGATATATATATATATATATATATATATATATATATATATATATATATATATATATATTGTAAATAATTAAGTTTTTATTGGGAATACAACGTCACATTTTAAATCTTTAATTATGCCCTTCGAAATTCAAATATTTTTATACAACCACAATGACTAATTTAGTTTTAAGTTGTGGCACTTTTTCTAAATCACTTCTAAATCCCCCTTTTTGGTTGGTCGCCCATACAATCTCTCATCACAATTAAATCATTTTCTTATCCCCCCTTCTCCGTACACATCATGTGCGCATATACAAATATTTGAGTTTTTTCACAAAATAATATTATTTTTTTCAATAATAATGCTAAAAAATTACAATTTTATTCGTTTGTGTTTCTTCCTCTACTTTTTCTATAGTATTTGCAATTAGTTTTCTATTCTTTTATACAATCTATGTAAATGTATTTGGAAAATGTTCACTTGTTAATTTGTCTGCTTTCAGATTTTTAATAACTTTTAATGTATTATCCTTTAAGTTTATTGTTTTTATCCGTTTCGTTTTTCTATACCTTTTAACACGACCACGTCTAAACGTCTACTGATTAACTGTTCTAAAGGAATTTTCACTTTTACCAATTGGTACTTTTTACGAACAGATACATTTTACATGTTTTTTTTCCAAATCACAATCCATTAACTGAAGATTTTCCAAAACTACAACCAAACAACTGTGTAGCCAATTAATGTAGCCAATTAACACACCTTTTTATGCAGACTAAACAGCTAATTCAATCATCTTTTATATTAATATGTTGTACAGGGTAGTTAAATATACATATATTATATTCGATTTTGAGTAGATTTTCTATAAATCTACTGACAAATTAGAATAAGTTTTGTATGGGAAATCTAGTAAAAAGTATGTAAGAAAATCTCGTAAGTACTAGATTTCGAGATAACTTTTTTTAAAAAGTTATATGTTTCACAAGTGTATTTTGGCGGTATTAATGCAATCACAAATAAAGATTAAAATTAATTTAATCCCTAATCTTGCACTCAAAAAATGGCCCTAAATGGATACCAATGGACAATTTTTCGAAATTTTTGGGTTATGAACGAATGCCAAAAGAATAATTTTGGGTGATATTTCATATTAAAATTTTGTTTTAAAAGTAGAAACTTTAAATTACTTATATGGGGTGGTGGCATTAAATATTAAAAGACTCGCAAAATTGCAGAGACGGCAGAATCTAGGTCCGTTACTTCTATGCAATTTTTAAATTGCACTATGCGGATATAAATATGTGTTCGACAACGATTTTTCAGAGCCTGAAGTAGATGCAACTATTGAAGAACATTCCCAAATAAATCAGGAAGACTCATCTAAATGCGTTGTATGCGTGAAAAACAATTCTAGCGTTATATTTTTTACCTGCAAATATTTAAAGCTTGTGTGCTAGTATTGCCAGCTATAGGCTTGAAAAATCATAAATGCATTCTATATCTAACGAAAAGTATCGTAATTCATGATCATAGCATTAGACATCGAGTAAGCAAAGATCTACATATATTGAGTTTTCATCCGATAGTTATACAATATACATTTATAAACTTATTTGAAGCATAAAACAGTAAAATAAAACTATAATTGTATTACGGATGTAGAATCGACTTCGGTTGTTGTACTAGTTTAAAAAAAAACACACAAAATTGTTCCTTAATTAAATACAAACTGTATAGTCGATTCAACAAGATGTAAAATAAACTTGGTACACTTTTAAAAATTTCAATACGATAGCTATCGAATGCAATAATCCATCCATTTCATACGTGACGAAATTTCATTCGATACGTTAGCCTACTCGATCTCGAATATACAATATTTTACCTGTAAAAAATAAAATTGGACAGTTTCTCGCTCTTCTTAAGCATATAATACATGGCATATAAAAAAACCACATGCACATGTGGCTCTGACGTAATTTTGACGTCATCATGAAGGTACATTTGTTATATGCCGTGTACTAGTAACATATATACATGTAGATATTCACATACTTACAGATGTGATGCCTCAGAAAATGTGTTGGAATCGTCTACAAGTGCCATATTTGCAAAAAATTCCCGTGACGTCGTCGCATGTAGCTTTTTACATGCCGTGTACTGTAGGCTTTACAAAAAATCAAAGTGTGTTGATAATATTATTACTTTTGCATAGAAAATGTTGCCTTTATTTTGATCCTCAGTATAGTAATATTACATACAAAAAGAAGTTTAAACTACCACTGAAAAACATCAATCCCAATTAATGTGAGATTAAGTTAACTTTCAGATTAGCTAATTGCAGAAAGAAACTAAGTTTAATCTCGAACACAAAATCTGCCCCTTAGTGGTTTCAAAAACTTCGGTCTGGCAAGGCTGTTAAGTGTCTGTCATTTATTCAGTGAACGGTTTGGTATTTACGAATATGGATTACTTAACCATCGAATAATAGCCTTTACACACTTACTCACATCTTTCATCTTTCTTCAATTTGGCAAGATGATAACATCTTCCCATAAGAATTATACAGGGCTGAATGTTCAACATCTTCAAAAGATGTTCCTATCTCACTTTGTTCCGTTCAACATCTTTCGATTATTTTAGTGAAAAAATGTATACAACTATGTATGTACATATTCATGTACATATCGCACATTTACTTCAATAGTGGCATAACTCAAAAAACTCATTTTTTGAGTTAGTAATGCAGAAAGATGCGGCATTTCGTATTTTATCTTGTGTAAAAATTTCATATAAATAGCTTGTATCATCACCTCCTGAGAGAAGAATTTTTTTTTTATTTCTCCATTGAGTTGTATGCAAATTGAAAAATTTAAACGCGTTTTCTGCAAAACTGGTTTTTTTGAGTTATGTCACTATTGAAGTAAATGTGCGATATATACATACATACATTGAAGGCTACATTTTGGAATATCCTTTCTAAAAAAAGATCCGTAATTACTCTAAGAATTTATTAGATACATATGTATGTATATGTATGCATATAATAAAATCTGTTATATATTTTTCCAAATCGAAATAAATTACATAAAAGTAGTTGCAAATGTCTACGCGAAATCTTTGCGGATAAAGTTTGTAATATTTCTTCATCATCATTGCTGGCATAATTTCTACTAATTCTGCATATTGTAGCATTATTTGTTTCTGTTCCTCAGGAGCCAGCAATTAAATCAATTTCTACTGAATTTTTAAATTGCATTTTATTATTTAATTTTTAGTTGCTCACAATCGTAAAAATAGTATTATAATACATGACAGATGAAAGATGTTGTAATGTGAACAGCTTTTTTTCAATTTTCAACATATTCCACGCATTCCTCAAAGATGTGTAAAAAGGGTATAACGCGTAATAAAAATATCTAGGCCAGATAATCTGCTAACTTGGCAATATTTTTACCTTTCTAAAAAAGGAGAGAATAATGTATATTTGTTTATTTCTTCATATCGGTAAAAATGTTGTCAAGTTAGCAGATTATCTAGAAATTATATGACACCCTTATCATACATAACATATTTCTGTGTTAGGTATTATGACAAACAAGAACTACTTTTAATAGCCGAAATTTTGGATAGGAACTTGGCCTTTTTTCACATTTATGTTTTTGTGAGGGTTTTAAACTTACAACAAAAGTGGTGGTATAAAGTGGAGGCCACTTTTCGAGCATTACGTACTACTGTGCAAGGAATTAACAAGATTATAAAGAAATTTGAAGGGGCTGGAAGCGTTATAGATGCGGTCAGGCATGTGAATCGTCGCAATATGCGCACTGCCGAAAATATTGCTTCCGCTAGTGAAAGTGTGGCGGATAATCTGAAGAAGCAAGGTTCGAGCAATATAAAAAAAAAAATTTTAATTGAAATTATAGCTTTATGTGTGTTTTATTTAACTTTAGTTTTGAATCCAAAAAATCTATTATACCCCATTGAAGATGAAAATTTTTGGGCCATATTTTATAAAATTGTTTTGGACATTTTGGTTTTGTGTGATTTTTTATGCAAACCATTTGAAATATTTCCGGAACACAATAATTTATATCTATGCCAATATGGATTAATTGCTTCAGTCTACTTAAATTTGGATACATCATGATGTATATTATATGTAAAGAAAGGATCATACGTTTTAATCTGAAAAACAAAACTTTTCTATCATGAACAGTTCTTCTCTCGAAATATTTCCAATTTCCCCAAATTGCAATCATTAATACAGGGTGGGCCAACAGAAACCAAGGGGTGTAAAAGTTTAATAACTTTTTTGTTTATTAATTTTTTTTATTTTTTCTTTCAGATTATATAGACAACACTTGGAGAATTTATAATGGAGAGGTTCACAACTGAACAGAGAACCAGAACAATAGAATTTTATTATTTAAACCAGAGATCAATTATTTTAACGCAAAGAGCATATCGTCGACATTTTAACGTCAGAATTTCGCCCTCTGAAGCGATGATTCGTTGCTTAGTTAATCGTCATCACCAACATGGCAGCGTAAGAGATTGGCCTCGAACCGGTAGACCACGTTTAAGTCGCACTGCGGAAAATATTGAACGAGTACAGCAAAGTGTTAACGAAGCACCAGAAACATCTGGCAGAAGGCGTTCTGCTCAGCTAGAAATGTCTCGTACGTCACTACGGCGCATTTTAAAAAAAAATTTACAGTTATACCCATATAAGGTGCAATTGGTCCAATAATTAAAACCCGCAGATCATCGGCAACGTCTAAATTTTGCAGTTAAATTTCAAGAGTTGGCCAGAAATGAAATCAACTTTATTGAAAATTTGATTATGAGTGATGAAGCTCATTTTCATTTGAATGGCTTTGTTAATAAGCAGAACTGTAGGTTCTGGGGTTCTCAAAATTCAAGAGCCATTCATCAACGCCAATTGCACCCCATCAGGTGTACAGTATGGTTTGGGATCACATCTGAAAATGTCATTGGGCCTTCTTCTTCTTGAATGAAGATGGAAGTGCTGTAACCGTAAATGGAGAGCGGTATCGGTTTATGATAGAAAATTTTTTACGTCCTGCTCTTGAAAACAGACCTGGTATGTGGTTTCAGCAGGACGGAGCCACTGCCCATACTGCCCGAGACACAATGGCACTTTTAAGTCAAATTTTTGGAGAGCGAATAATTTCTCGAAATTCGGAAATTATTTGGCCAGCGCGATCGCCAGATTTGACAGCACCCGACTATTTTCTTTGGGGTTTTTTGAAGGAGCGAGTGTATGTGAACAAGCCAGAGACAATCCTTGAACTCAAGGCAAACATTGTTGCAGAAATTCGAACGCTACAGCCACAAGTTTTGAAAGATGTTATGGAAAATGCTCTAAAAAGAGCCCATCAGTGCGAAGCTGAAAACGGTGGTCATTTAAGAGACATCATTTTTCATACTTAGTGTAGAAAAAATTTCCATTTTGTATATTATATAATCTGAAAGAAAAACTAAAAAAAAGTTAATAAACAAAAAAGTTATTAAACTTTTACACCCCTTGGTTTCTTTTGGCCCACCCTGTAGTTTTTCCCCAGAAATATGTTCCTTTTTTTAATCCCCTTATCGTGAATAATATTTTTCACATGGATTTTTTCACTTTTCCCTTGATTTTGTTCACTTTATTTTTGGAAGCGAACTGAATTTATCTTTTCCAATTATATATTAAAAGTTATAAATAATTACTTTTAGGACAAGACAAGACAAGTAAATAATTTCCACGATTAATAACAATAATTCCCTGCAATACCATTTTTAATTCAACATGAATCTCTGGTCCAGGTGCAATAAATTTTATGGCTGTGTTATAATAAAGAATTTTTTCACGGTACCTAAAATATTTAAAAACGCAACTTTACACTTGAAAACATTTCATTTAAAAACCAAAATTTGTGTATTTTTCACTATTGAGCATTAATTTGTCAGATTATTAATTAATTTTTAAGTTTTACAAGTCTTCTTCCCGTTTTAAACATTCATTACGCATTGATAGCGAGAAAAACATTCCAAGCAAACTCGCGATATAAAATTTCCTTTCATGTAGAATGAAAATGCCATGGGAACAAAAATTTCACATTTTATTCACGATATTGTTTAAATTTTGTTTTTTATATTTTTGAGTAGTTCAACAATTCGAATTTTTGAATTATTTTGAAATCTATATACATATTTCTTTTGTAAAAAAAAGCTTGAGATTATTT
The DNA here is from genome assembly GCA_949987645.1 of Tachina grossa. Classification (NCBI taxonomy): domain Eukaryota; kingdom Metazoa; phylum Arthropoda; class Insecta; order Diptera; family Tachinidae; genus Tachina; species Tachina grossa. Next base: position 157,241,800 of record OX465274.1, on the reverse strand, counting down.
AAAGAAATTTTGCTTCAGTTCAGGCTTCTCATCAAGCTCTAAATTTTATATTTTGTAGTGGACTTCTTTTTCAAAATTTCAAAAAAAAACCTTTTTTAATTTTTCCTTGCAATTTCTACAAAAAAAAAAATACGTGTAGAAACTAACTTCTAAGTTCTTTATATTCCATCGTAAAAGTTGAAAAATAAGTCGTAGTGTAAATAATTAAATTAACAATTCCCATAAAAAATACGAATTAGTAAATAATTATAATTCACAAATAAATTTCGGAAAATATATGAAGTCAGCAGCTTAAATTGAGTTGAGTTAAAGTACTTAGTTTTCATATCGTTAGCTAAAATCCAAAATGTCTAACTAACAAAAATATAATTTAACAGGAAAAGCAAAAAATTAAAAAAAAAAACTAAACAAATTTGTAGTTAAATCCCCTTATTTTTTTGATCGCAGATGTGTAAAATTTTGTCACGACATGTTGCTTAATGGCATTTATAATATTCAATCAAAATCTCTATTTTGAATTTTTTTGTTAGTTACGCCCTTTTGCATTTTAGCTAGCGATATATATATATATATATATATATATATATATATATATATATATATATATATATATTGTAAATAATTAAGTTTTTATTGGGAATACAACGTCACATTTTAAATCTTTAATTATGCCCTTCGAAATTCAAATATTTTTATACAACCACAATGACTAATTTAGTTTTAAGTTGTGTCACTTTTTCTAAATCACTTCTAAATCCCCCTTTTTGGTTGGTCGCCCATACAATCTCTCATCACAATTAAATCATTTTCTTATCCCCCCTTCTCCGTACACATCATGTGCGCATATACAAATATTTGAGTTTTTTCACAAAATAATATTATTTTTTTCAATAATAATGCTAAAAAATTACAATTTTATTCGTTTGTGTTTCTTCCTCTACTTTTTCTATAGTATTTGCAATTAGTTTTCTATTCTTTTATACAATCTATGTAAATGTATTTGGAAAATGTTCACTTGTTAATTTGTCTGCTTTCAGATTTTTAATAACTTTTAATGTATTATCCTTTAAGTTTATTGTTTTTATCCGTTTCGTTTTTCTATACCTTTTAACACGACCACGTCTAAACGTCTACTGATTAACTGTTCTAAAGGAATTTTCACTTTTACCAATTGGTACTTTTTACGAACAGATACATTTTAAGTCTCTTATGACGATTTTTCTCTTAAGTGTGGTAAAGTTTTGTTTACTTGTGTACTAAAAAAAAAAGTTTCTATGATAATTATGGTGGCAGGTGGGTTGTGATGAAGTCGATGTTAAAAAACCGCATATATGCATATACTTCTTATAATTTGTTCATATGGAAAATGTCCGTCCGCCGTCCGTCCGTTGACTGCATGAGTCATGATCTTTATTTTAAAAAAATTTTCTGAAAAAATTAAAACAATTTTCGTTGTTGTGTGATATAGCGTTCAAATATAATTAATACCTTGATTGATTCAATCATTTTCTTCATTGAAAAAAATTATAAATTTGTTTATTATTTCAATCAACTTTGGATTGTTTTTTAAAAAATATTCTATGAAAATATTAATTTATTCAATCAACCGATTAATTATTAAGAAACATGTTATTTTTGTTGAAGCTATTTGGTAATTCTTAATTACATTTTCAGAAAGCTATTCATTCTTATCGTGTAAATTTGTTTTACCCAAAATGGCAATCGTGAATAATTTTTCCCTTGAAATGTTTCCCATTTTTTTGAGACAATTCTCCTAATCATGAATAAATTTTTTCAATGGGATTTTTCCCTTTATTTTTGCAAGTGAACTAAATTTATACATTTCGTGATTCCAATATTTGTTTTACATTTAAATATTATTCCTTATACGTAAGATTACTAATACGGGATTTACACGATGACTTTTTCCCCTGCATTTTTCTTGAATTCTCTTTTATGTTGCTACCCCTTTGATCACCTTTGTACCCCTTTTGTTAATAAACTCTAGAAAAGTCACGGTAAAAAGTCATAGTGTAAATCCCGTATAAATAACGTCCACTTTTGTTAAAAATAATTCCCTGCTATAACCCCTCCCTCTCTCTCTCTCTCTCTCTCTCTCTCTGTTGTTCCGTTCTGCTAGTGTTTGTCAGAATATTTACTTTGGTCTTATTTGTTCCTTAAAAATTATCACATGTAAAAATTGGCTTACAGAGCGATACGAATCGTATATATATTTCCTATTTTAGTTCAGTCTTTTTTTACGGTGTAATGCATTGAGCAGGCGCTTTAGTTGTCTGCAAATATAAGTAACTCACAAAATTAAACTCTGAGACCCAAACTTGCTCATTAATATTCACCATGGCAGCTATAAAATCATCACTGCTCTTCTTTCCGTTAATGTTGCTCTTTCTCCATCTTGTTTTTATTATTTATTAGCTGTCAACGAAAAAATCAAAAAAGGCAAAATCGATTAATATACTTACATACATACATACATATATACTTCATATGTATGTAGACACATATATGTATTTATATTTTTTATATTTTTTCATTCAAACTCATTTTAAGCATCAACTTACATACATACATACATACATACATACATATGATAAAATACTCTGGCAATTATAAGTAAATTCTTTGCAGCATATGACATGATGAGCTCAGCACCAAAACAAAAGCAAAAACAAGAAAATTAAAAAAACAAAGAACTGCAACTAGAAACTTTAGGGCCAATTTCACCAACTTATTTAAATATCAATTCATATTTAAAAATAATTTTTCCATACAAAAATTAATTAAAATCGACATTTAAATATGAATTGATATTTAAATAGAGTTGGTGAAATTGGCCCTTATTAGTATTGCCAATACACTGCAAAGGAATTGCTTAAACATTAAACTGCTGTAAAATTCTCTTCTAATTGAGCATGTTGCGATAAAATTTTATTGCAATTTCGCCATCTATTTCGTTCAAGTACCAACAATTATGAGGATGATGGCGATAAAAAAAAATTATTAAGAACAAGAAACTGAACACCAAATATGAACTTACATATCTACACAACAACAACTTCAACAACCTGTGTTGTACATACTAGAAGAATTTGTAAAGTGCAAAAGAAATAACGAAAAATTGTGCCGTGTTCCCTTAATGATACTTGCGATATAAAAAATAAAATGAAAATAAAACAAGACAAGCACATGAATACATACTTGTGGAAGGAAAGATAGAAAGAAGTACGAAAGAGCCAAGAAAGCCAAAGTATAAAACGTTTTAGCCTTTTGGGTCGTGAACCTTTTGGCAACATTGTGTCAAATTTTAAAATCATTATTTATTCAATTCCTTTTTTCAATCTTGAAATTTATTTATTCTGTGCTAGTTGAGTGATTCCCATTAGGAAATTAAGAAGAATAACAAAAATTATTGAAGTCTAGAAATTCCATTCAACTCTCGCATGACAGACAGTTTTTTCTTCGAGCTACAACAATACAATAGCATAAATACAATACTTAAATTGTAACAATTCCCAAAAAAAAAATGATCATTATTAACTTTATTACACAGGTCAAAAATACTTGTATGGCAACGCTCTAATCTTGCTAAAGCAATAAATAGCTGTTGTTGTTTTTTACATTTATTTTCTTTACATATTTCTTACAACTACAACTCGAGCTGGAAAAAAGTCAGCCAATATAGCAATGTTAAAGTAAGAAAATAAAAAACATGTTGATTGATTATTGAGTTCTTGTTTCAACTTTGATATGTATTATGATATTAGTTGAACTTCTCATTTGTTTAAATTGAAGTTTAACTTAATACCTTTAATTGTTCTAAGAAATTTTTGGGTAAAAGTGCCCTGATGATCTGCATTAGCAACAGTGAAATGCGCATAGGATCCAGCTAAACCCCTCAATAATCAATTTCAATGTATTTTTAATAAAAAATATTTTACTGAATAAGTAAAATAATAATTTGAGATTATTAGTGCATTAACAAATGCTAATCAATATCAAATCATTTGGGTACAATTTTGCGATTCATTTTTAATTTGATCAAGTTTTCATGGTATAGCGATATATTCGATACGAGGGTGTTGTATAAACAAATAAAAAATTCGAATATTCCTGAAATAAATGGTTTACAATTCGGCTTAGTAATTTTAGGAATAAATTTAAAATAGTCCAATATAAAACTAGTTCTAAGATAAATTTTTATTTGTCCTTATTTAAACGAATAAACAAATCAGAAAAAAATACCAAAAATTAACAGAGACTCATGCTAAACCATTTTCTTTATATCACCACAGAATACACAGAAGTGAAGAAAGTGACAGGTAAAAAAAGCTCCAATCAGGTTTTTGTTAAAATTCATGGAAGAAAGAGAAAAGCATAGTGTATTTGATACTCTAGTGTATTACTACTTACCAATTAACACAGCTAATAAAAATGTATTGTACTAGAAAGACGTAGCAAAACAAAACCGACGACAAAATTTGAGGGAAAACGAGACAAACTGAAAAATACCCGTATCTTCCGTCTCGTGACACTTCTGTATGTTTTGTGATATCACTATCTGCTCTAGGGCTGCTATTAACAAATAGAAAAAGTTTCGTGATATTTTACAATAAATTTAATAACAGCCCTATCGTGAACAGTTTTTCCCTTTTTCCCAAATTGCAATCGTGAATAATTTTTCCCCAGAAATCTGTTCCCTTTTTAATTCCCCTTATCGTGAATAATATTTTTCACATGGATTTTTTCACTTTTCCCTTGATTTTGTTCACTTTATTTTTGGAAGCCAACTAAATTTATACATCGTGTAATTTCAGTATTATTCTTCCAATAATATATTAAAAGTTATAAATAATTAGTTTTAGGACAAGATCAGTAAATAATGTCCACGGTTAATAACAATAATTCCCTGCAACATATATTTTCATTGAACTTGAATCTCTGTGGATCACGTGCAGTAAATTTTATGGATTTGGTATACTAAAGAATTTCATTTGAAACATAACATTTATGTAATTCGTGCTATCAAATTCAAATTTGTGTGAATTTCGATTATTTTTTAAACTGTACAAGTCTTCTTCGCGTTTTTTACATTCACTAAACATTGATAGCGGGAACAAAGTTCCCATGAAATTCGCAATAGCAAATTTCCCTTGTGGGGAAACGAATATTTCATGGGTACAAAAATTTCACATTTTATTAATGATAGGGGTGAATATAAATACAGTCAAATTGATTAAAATTTTGTAAATAGTTTTTAAACAAGAAAAATCCAGGGACATAACAGTTATAAGAGAAATAACAAAAAGGTTATATTTAACCATTAAAATTGATGAATTGAAATAATGGTATAACCATTAACCAGCGATTATCGTAAGATATATTTCATTTTGGTTATTGTAACCAATTAAAGTGAGAAATATATTTTTTGGTTACAAATAACTATTATAGCAACCAAAAAAATTTTTTGGTTACCAATAACAATTATCTAAAGAATTTAAATTTTTAGAAATTTTAGAAAATTATTGAACGACTTCTACCTGTATCCGGTATGTAAAACAAAATTTTTTCGAGCCCTTTTTAAATTTTAGGGCTTTAGGATTTATTTGCAAATTTCAGTAAGTTTTGCGAATCAGGTAATTTTAAATAAAACTTATTGTTCTTGTGCATAACTTTAATTTTTTAATTTTAATTTGATTGCAAATTTTCGCCAATCTTGCCAATTTTTTGGCATTCCTCATAATTTCACTTAACAATTTCGGGGTTGTTTGCAGTTTTGTGCCAATTTTCGCGATAAAAGTGATTTTAAGCCAAATCTTGCCATTTTTCCGATTTTTAATTCATCTATCTATTTGATGTTAGAAATTTGGTGCGAATTTTTATAATTTGGCAATTTTTGCAGTAAAAGTGATTGTTCACAATTCTTTGTTTTACTGCAGTTTTACTATTTTTAATAAGTATCAGACTTGGATATATTTATTTTTATGTTACCAAGTTTTTGCGAATTTTCGCAATTTTTTGCACATGAGATTATTTTTGATTCTTAAAATCTACGGACATTTTTTACAGATATTCATATTTTTGCAAGCTTTCTGGATTTACATATATGTCGCAAGCCTATTCTCGAGCTATTGCCTTTTTGCGGTCTATATAATCAGTTTTTGGAGATATTTTCCATTATTTTAATCCCTTGCGAATTATTATTTTTTTTTTTGCAATAAATAATGTTTTGAGTAGAAATTTTCTACAGAAAAACGCCACGTATTTGAACATAATTGGCCATTTTGTCGAAAAGAAAAGTAAAAAGCAAAATAACTAGTTTAAATACCTCAATTACTATATTTATGAACTTGATAAATATTTATTATAAAACTGCCCGTTTTTGTCAGCTTTGCCAAAGATATTTAATTTTCTTGTCCTGCATACCCCTTACAAATGCTTCTTTTACATATAAAATACGGTATTTTAGGCTGCAATGACCAAAAAAACTTAAATTCTTTAGATAATAGTTATTGGGAACCAAAAAAATTTTTGGTTGCTATAATTGTTATTCGTAACCAAAAAAAAAAAATATATTTCTCACAAAATAAAATATCTCTTACGATAATGGTTAAAAATAACCCAAACCAAATAAAACACATTTTTCAGTAACCTTTTCATTTCAAATAAAAAAATAAAAATTATTTTCGGTCCCTGGAAAAATCCCATATTTCTTATTAAACAATTATCTTAATATATTTAAAATAATAAAAATAGTGAATTAAAATCGGAGCACAATTTTTGTTTTTCATTCACAATTACGTCACTCATTATACTCGTGTAACCAGCTGAATGACAATTTTCTTCTTCTTTATTTTATATAAAAGGGCTGTTACCGTTCCGATTATTTATCAGTGAAGAATAATAACATGACTGCCGGCAAACAGAATTTCAGAATTCAGACATTTCCACTGAATTATCAACTTTTTGTCGCGACACCAAACAGATATGGTTGTTTTTTTAAGGATACGAATGTTGTTTTTTTACTTTACATATTTGTGTAGGTTGTCAGTAGTTCTACATTAGGTAAAATTTTAAGAAAAATCGAATGACATTGTTCTGAAATACAAACTTAATTGCTTGCTGTCTCACGCCACAAAAGTGGCATGGTCTACATTGACTACCTTCAAAACGATAAAACAATCACTGCGAAATATTATGCCATCTTATGCCCTATTCTCCGAAATTAGGTTTCCCCCCTCCCAAGTGACTATTTCTTGTTACCAAACCTGAAGAAATGCATTGGCGGAAAGAGGTTTGACTCAAGAAATGAAATAATGTAAGGAATAAATATTTATTTTGATTACGAAGGTATAAAAAAAGGAGAAGTGTGGGACAAAGTATATAGGGATTATCTCAAAAAATAAAATCTTTTTTTAATTCTAAAAATTGTGTTTCATTCAAAAAATCAAGGGGTTTTTTTACCCGCCTTGATAGCATAAGATTTTGTTTGCAATTCTGCTCACGAGAAATTCTTTACTTTTCCAATTGGGGCATCTTTTAAACAACTTTATAATGTTGACATGCTTTTTTTGTTGTTTGCCTTGGTTGTTGGACACAACATTTAAGCGTTAGTCTACTTTTCTATTCCATTTTTTTTTCGCCAAGATAATTTGTACTAGAGCACAAAACGAGTAGTTTGAATGGATGTTAAATAACTTTTTTTCATTTTTAAAATGATTGCTTTAGGGCTTAGATTTGTCAACGCCTCATTGCATTTATGTATAAAGAAAAACGAGATAAAACGTTAAACAAAATCTAAAAATCATAAAAATAAGAAATATGTTCATGGTCCTGTATAATAAGTTTTATGATAACAATCATTTACAGAGTTTCTTTTTTCAATGTGGAAGAAATATTTCTTTTAAAATTCTCTGAGTTTGTATTGTGTATGCCCACCTTTCTTTATTAGAGCATAGCTTGCAAAAAAAAATTGATTTTTTTAGAAATTTGAAAGAGTAACTCTTGCTGTTGGCGCATAATAATCAATATTGCTTTTAACCATTTATTCATAGTTATGATAGTATTTTATAAAATGAACGCTGTACTTTGCAATAAACTTCTTGTAAGTAACAAACACTTTACATTGGCCTTTGAATAAAGTTATAACGTAATCCGTAGTTGTTATTGCTTTGCTGTCTTTTGGTTGGAATTATGTTGCCAAATTGTCTATAATATAAAGAATTTGTCATCTCAGTGCTTTGTTTTAGATTACAAATATGGGTTTTTTTAATTTTTATGGTATTTTTTAACTTATGGTATTTAAGCTTATGTGCATTTATAAGTTTGAATGTTGGACAGTGGGAGATTAAAAATGATTGATTGTTTAATTACTCGTATGTATTTAAATGAAGATATTTTTCCCCAGTAGCCAGTTTTTAGAAAATACTTAAAATTTAGTGTAATGCATCAAAGACATTCGTCATAGAAGGCTACACAAACACACGACTTCAAAGGCCGCTAGCTGCATTTGTCGCTATGTAGCCGGCTACTTAATTATTTTGAAGACGACAGCAGCATCATAAACAGCTGATATTCATTTATGAATACACAAACACACATATATATATATATATATATATATATATATATATATATCTGTGGCAATAAATAATAATGGCTTAAGTTGACATAAGTGGTTTTTCATTTTATTACATATTCTTATTCTCTTCTTCAAGATCTATCACTCAACTAAATTTCAAATAAAAAATGTCATTATTAATAAAACTATACGCATTTATATTTTAACTTAAGTCTTCTTGGAAAATAATACGTAAGCCATAACATCTTACCTCAATTTAATTTTTTTTTTCGATATTAAAATATTTAACTAACATCGCATCCAAATTATTCTTCATTAAAAAAACTTATATTTAACTAAGCTTTTAAAAAATTATGTTATCTCAGGTTTTGCGCATTTTTCAATTTAACCTAAAGCACTTTTCAATATAATAGCTTAAGTGCACTTTAATTTTTATTTTTCTAACAATGGATTTTTTCATAACATCTTAATTAAAAAACAGCGAATATTAACTAATAAAACGTTTAAATTTTTTATAAAATTAAAAGTTTTGTTCTAAATAAATGTGCATCTTTTTCGGAGGCTAAAAATTTTATATAAAAACCAAACACAATTAATTTTAGACAAAACCCTTAATATCACAAAACATGAAATTTCGACTTAAGCCATTATTATATACATATATATATACGAGGGCGGATCAATAAGTCCGTGACTTTTTAAACTCCCCTCGTAGTTATATGAAATTTTCAAAACATACAACCTCGTGTATTTTCTAAAAATGGAAAAAAAAGAATTTCGAGTGCTCATTAAACATTCTTTTTTCCGAAAAAAAAATCGTCAATCAAACCAAGGAAAAGTTCGATAAATATTATGGGGACTCTGCTGCACCATCGATTTCAATGGTAAAAAAAATTGTACGGCCAATTGAGGTCAGTACACCGGAAAATGTTGAAAAAATGCACCATATGGTATTGGCCGATGGAAGAGTAAAAGTGCGTGAGATTATTGCTGCCACAGGCATTTCATATGGCAGTGTGGTTTCGATTTTAAATGACCAGCTGGGTTTAAGAAAGTTGTGTGCTAGATGGGTGCCGCGTTTGCTCTCAATGTGACAACTTCAAAGGATTGTTTGGAGTTGTTTAACCACAATCCGAATGATTTTTTGCGGCGTTTTGCAACTGTGGATAAAACATGAATCCATATGAGTGTACTCCGGTGACCAAGCAGCGGTCTAAACAATGGGTTTCTCCGGGTGAACTTGCTCCGAAGAAGGCCAAGGTGAGTTGGTCGGCCAATAAGGTGATGGCAACAGTTTTTTGGAATGCACGCGGGATAATCCAAATTGATTACCTTCAAAAGGGAAAAACAATAAACGGCGAATATTATGCCAACTTATTAGACCGATTTAATGAGGATTTAAAAAGAAAACGACCCCATATGGGTCAAAAAAAAAGTTATTTTTCATCAAGATAATGCACGAGTGCACACTTGTGCAGTCTCAATGCAAAACGCTACGAATTGGTACCCCATCCGTCATATTCTCCGAATTTATCGCCTAGTGACTACTTCCTATTTCCAAACCTAAAGAAATGGCTCGGTGGAAAGAGATTTAGCTCCAACGATGAGATTATTGCGTATCGAAAAATCTTATATTTTTTGGAAGGGATAAAAAACTAGAGACGCGTTGGACTAAGTGAAATGAGTTAAAAGGAGATTATGTTGAAAAATTATTTTTTTTTGTAAAAAAAACTGTGTTTCATTCAAAAATTCACGGACGTATTGATCCGCCCTGTAAATACCGAAGATATGATAAAAAAATTAAAAAGGTAAACCCTGCATTCGGCAAAAAAAACATAAAACTTTTTTTAAATAGTTCTTCTGGAATTATCGAAATATTTAATTAGCAAAAGCTAATTAAGGTGTTACGTTAGTGTGGTGGGAACTGAGATCTGTTGGGCAAATGCTGGAACGGGGTATTTGATGTCAATGAATATTGAAGCAAAACATTGGTCTCCTCGAGACAAAAACACCGATATCACGATCACATTTTAAGATCCGACTATAAGTGCCAAGGGTATAACGAAATATGTATTTTTGTGACCCCTACGTTCGGTAAAAAAAAAATAATTTACACCGAACTTTTTTTTGCGTTACAATTTACTACCACACCTACATATATAGTGTAGTACGTTTACTTTTCCATATTTTACGAAAATTGTCAATAATCTTCTCAAGGAAATAGTGTTTTCTCTAAATCTAATTTATTGCTTCTACCAGACATATGTATGTATGTATTTCCACCATGCAACTTTTATAATTTCGAGCCATAACCGCTAAAATAGCTTAAGCAACAAATTTTTTGGACTTCGTTTTTTTGACGAAAATCGACTATTTACGATCGCAAATAATCGATTTTGGTCAAAAATTGAAGTTTGAAAATTATGTCGCTTAAACTATTTTTGCGATTATGGCACGATTTCTTAAAATACCTCTTAGAGCAATTTTTTAAACAAAAAAAACTGTTATCTACCTCGTTGCAATTCTAATTCTGTTAAATAGCTAACAGTGCTGTGTTATATGCTTAAATGCTATGTTAGAAATTTTGCTTTCTGTCGCTGCTGGTTAAATTCGAGAATTTATTTTAACACACATAAATTTTTCTAAAAATATTTTTTTTAATCTACATAATTTCACTAACAAACCGCTCTACTGTGCTTAGATTTCGAAAAAAAAAATTATACAAACAGAGTTTTATTTTGTTTTTATTTTTTAACCGACGTAATCATCTCTTTTTAATGTCCGTTATGATGGGCTTTTCTTTATTTATGTGGCTTCCTAACAACAACTTTGTATGGAATTACACAAAACGGCGTCTTAGCTAATTGGAATGCAGTCTCAAAGGAGACTACTAAATAAACTTCACTATTACTTCATTCAAACACACATACATACGTGCGCATGTATGTACATATGTATGCACGTACACAGCTAAACATTGAAACATTCTATTTATAATTTTGTGTGCTTAAACATTTTTTTTACCAAAGTTTATCTGTGTTATTATTGTTTTTCTTCCGGTTAACCTCATACATACTGCACATAAAAGAAATTGTCTATATAAACTTTTTTTATTTATATATTTTTGTCAAATACTTTTTTGAGCTCCTGTTAAAATTCTATGATATTTTTTATTAACCCCCGACTAAAAAAAGGGGTGTTATAAGTTTGTAGTGTATGTCTGTGTGTCTGTGTGTCTGTCCGTGTCCACTTACAGGCCAAACGGCTGGACCGATTTTCATTTAGTTTTTTCTGTTTGAAAGATGACTTGATCGAGAGAGTTCGTAGCTATGTTTGAAGAAAATCGGTCCAGCCGTTTAGAAGATATGTATAACATCTTTTCTGAAAAAAGTCGGAGGTTTTTAAAATTTTTAATTTTTGTTATTTTCATGAAAACTTTTATGCATCGTCTGCATGTGAATGAATGTCAGTTAGTTTATGAATAGATACATGCATAGTTAAGTCAAGTATGTTCACTCTAAAACATTAGCCCAAATTTAGGATCATATTTTGTCTAAATTGTTGTTGAAATATTCTTATTGTCTAAATTTATATCGATTGTGTAGTTATTTGTATCAAAAAACCAATATTTGTCTCATTTTACACAAAAATATAAACCTGCTTTTAGATGTGTTTATTTTTAAACAAAGTGTGCTTAAAAAACAGCTACATATGCCTAAATAACGTCAAAATGTTGACAACTAAACATATGTGCGTAAAGCAGCAGAAATATGTTTAACAAGAAGAAAGAAGAAAGAAGAAGCTGAAAAGTACACATGTTCTAACAGAAGCACGCCATATTAATATAAAATTAATTAAAATTAAAATAAAGCTATTTTTAAATAATAATTGTATGTGTTTTATATAAATAGTGATAAGTTAATATTGGAAATAATGCACAAATTGAGTAAAAAAATTATTAAATTAAAGCTTTGAGTTAAGACAGTATTGTTAAACAAGTGCGATAAGTATACTTATGTTAGAAACAAAATTACTCAAATTTTAGAAATTTATTTTTCATTTTTATTCAAATTCTAAAAATTACATGTAAAATTTAAAGCAAAACGTGAATTTTTTATGTTAATTCAGTAAACCTTTTTATCAATAAATTTAATTAAACACATGTATTAAATGCATTTTTATTAAAAAAAAACATATTTTAAAATTAAACACAAGGGGGAAACTAAACACAAATTGCGTAAAATTGTTAAACATATTTTGTTCAAAATTAAACATATAGTGCTCAAAAATCAACAAAACGTTGAAAAAATATAGTTGTGTAATTTTAGGTCGAAAGTATTATGTAAAGTGTTGCCTACTATTATTGACGTAATTTTCAACAAAAGTGTTTTAGAGTGTTTATAATAAAAGATCTACATACATATTTATATTCAAAAGCTTTCAAAATTGAGCCTTGATTTTCTTGGGGCTCATGTATGCGTAAAATGCAATTTTCTTCTTATACGAGTATGACAATTTTTATATTAATTGAATTTTAAGGCCTTTTTTGGCTTCAAAATCAATGTACTATAAAAATTGTTTTCAAGTACACACAGGATATGCATACTTACATAAATAAATACAGGCACATGTACATATGTATGTATGTATGTATGAAAAAAGTTGTTTTGATTATTTTTTATTGTATGATGATGTAAGCTGTTAAAACAAAGTAAAATTAATAAACATAGAAAAATAGAAAATGAACGACACAGTTATGGAGGGAACTAGAGATGGGCGCGTGTCGGCGATTTTTCGTGACACAAGCACGAACGACTCAAAGCGAAGTGTTGGTGATAGAAAAACTGATTTTGTGCCTGGTCGGGTCGTGGTCGTGGTCGTTTTGAGCAAAATTTACAAGAAATTTCCAGTAAAGAAAAAATTTTACATTTTGTATCTATCGTCAAACATGCAACCCATTGTTGTATGGGTTTCTTAACCTTGGATCACATGATTGGCATAATGTACCAATTTTCGTCGGCTCACTGAAATAAATTCATAAACAACAAGCTAAATTTGCCTTATTTCTAAATTAATTGAAATATAAATATGTAACTGCACCACACTGCATTGGTAATAAAGCCATATAGACTTATTCAAGAATTAATTAAATAATAATGTCATTTTGGCTTATTACTTATGACTTTATTGCAGTGAGCCGACGAAAATTGGTACATTAAACTTCTAAAATTATGCAAAAATATGTATTTATTTGTATAAAAAAATTTTTTTTTTGCTATTCAGTTCGATTTTGTGTGTGTATCGTGTTAGGAAACTTTTTCAACACTCGCCCATCTCTACAGGAAACACTCACTCATTGGTGTCGTATACTTAATTTAAAATTGTAAGTTTACAATACTAATACGAAATGGTATATAAGTACATACCTTAAAATTTAATCGCCCTTGTGCGTTGAATACAAATTTACCTACGTTTTGTTGTAGACGTGAACATTTTGATTTACTTTGCACTTACAAATTAACAGCCTTATGTAAAGTGGTTAAATTTTGATACCCTTAAGAAAACTGTTTACTACTTTACAGTGGAATGACTGTCACGCATAGAATTTAGGATCCAGCTTCAGTTTTTAATAAATAAGCTGCAATGTAGTAGAGTCTGTTATGGATTGGCTTGACTCCATATGCTGCAATTTTGTTTATTAACAAACCCATTAAATCAAAAATAAGCCAAAGCATTAAACACATTCACCACAGCAAGCTACCGACTACCAAATGTCAAGGATAGAATACACATGTTTATAGGAGAATGATTCTTTTGAAGACAGCAAGGCAACAGGGCGACAGCTTGTTGTCTATGCTGATTTCGTCGTTGTAGTCCAATTAAACTAATTTCTATTTCTTTGGCTACAATGAGAAAATTCAGTATTCAGGTTGTTGTCTATGCTGATTTCGTCGTTGTAGTCCAATTAAACTAATTTCTATTTCTTTGGCTACAATGAGAAAATTCAGTATTGCCAGTATAATACAAAATGTTGGATGAATGATATCGTACAATTGTTTCATATTATTGAACATAAACAATATCCGAAAATTGATGTAAAGAATAAATTGATTAATTTTTGTATTTTTACGTGAAATAAGTACATTTTAAAAGAGTAATTAATTTTTATAAATGCAAAATATATATAAAAGTGGCAATACTGAACTATGTATTTGTACTTGAATATCAGCTGCAGATGGTACTGCTGCCGTCTCCAAAATAAATAAGTAGCTGGCTACGAGGCGACAAATGCTGCTAGCGGCATTTGAAGTCCTGTGTTCGTGTAGCCTGCTGTGGTGAATGTGTTTAATGCATAATTTCTGAATACAATATTACGATAAAACATCATCTTTAAGTTGAGCGTATATATAAATTACGTGGTTGCGTTGTTCAAGCGTTAAAGTATTCACACTAATTTGCCAGCGTATGGTAAACATAAATGTCGAAAATTGAGCGAACTTACAGTTCGTGTGACCCTTTCATAATTTCTATTGGGCTTAAAAAAATACAGTAAACGTATAACGCCGAGTACACACTATAGAATTTTGTGACATCGCAATAGTATGTACTAGTGGCAACGTTTATCACTTTCGATATTTTTCGCTGTGTGGCATTGATTTCCTTATAAAAAAAATATAACGTGAACGGCGTTGCACACATTTTGAAAATGACACCACAATAAATTCCAGATGTGTACTCAGCATAGCACATGTAAAATGAACCACCCAGTTGTAGAGGAAACGCTAATCGGTGGCGTATACTTAATGTATAATCTTAATTTTATAATACTTATACGCCACAGTCGGTCTTAGAATGTCGTGTCTTCTCAGCAGCGTGAACATATTATCTTTATGCTGTGAGGTAAATTTAGCTTATATTTTTTTGGATTTAGCTCTAAAATTTTCCTTTAGCTGTTAGATTTTTTTTAACTCATTATCTTTTTTAGCATTTTCTTTAATATCAGTTGCATTTTTTCATGAAAAACAATGCTATTCGTAAAATCACTGCAGTAGGTATTTATTACCAAACATGTTTTTCTAAGAATATATTCGGTATGGCTTTAAAGCAGTGATAAAGTCGAAAAGTATTGCTGTGCCAATAGTTATGTGCGGGACTGTATATTTCTTACTAAAGTTTTAGTTAAAAGCAATAAAAACGTAGTGTGCCTAAGAAAATCTTTAAAGAAAAAGCAAGAAGCTACGAGTATAGAAGAGATAATATAAATCGTTCCATTTTTATCGGGAATTTTTGTTTGTTTGTTTTTTCCCCAATTATTTGATATTACGTATGTTTATGGAAACTTAGTAATTAACATTGAAGTATGGAACCCAAATCTCGACTTCAAAGATCTATGATGAATGAAATTGGGTAAATATGTATGTATGGGTCTGTTCCTAATTTAATGATTAAGGATTTTCTTCATCATGGTGTTTCCCGACACGGCGCTGCCTAATAAATATTTTCTTCCTTGCAAAGTTTTCCTGCTTAAGAACGTTTTCTTGCACTGCCGGCCTTCGGCCGGGCTTAAGGATTTTCTCCACCATGGTGTTTCCCGACACGGCGCTGAATAATAAAGATTTTATGCCTTGCAAAATTTTTCTCTTTAATAACATTTTCCTGCACTACCGGCCATGGTATTGGGTGTATTTTCCCTTTAATTTTTAAACGTTTGAAAATTTTTTCATATGAAAAGTTATTTAAAATTTTTATGGAAAAATTTTGGGCGATTTTTTATTTTTGTGTGATTTGGTTTTGGGCGATTTTTCATGGAAACATTTTTCATATGAAAATTCAACCAAAATAAAGAAAATGAAAAATGTTTCTCAAAATTTTTGGGCGATTTTTCATGTGAAAATCGCCCAAATTTTGTATGGAAAAATTTTGAGCGATTTTTCATTTTTATTTTTGGGTGATTTATTTTTGGGCGATTTTTCATGGAGCCGAGTTATTTTACGTTGAAGGGCAATAATAATACATGTTTGTATTTTTTTCCTCATCACATAATAGAAACATTTATATTTGCAATGAAACAATATGGAACACGGTTGATCCTGTAGTTACATTGTTCATAAATGCTTTGGTGTCCTTTACTAGAACCAGTTTCGTTTTATTTATCTTCTTAATTATTTCTATGCTGCACAGCCTAATTAATAACTTACGGCCTATCCCACTGTCACCAGAAAGAAATCGTTCGATCGAATATTTATATTGAAAACAACAACAAATTTTCTAATGTTATTGTTGTTTGCAATACAAGTTGTCGATCGAAAGATTTCTGGTGACATCGTGGAACAGGCCGTTAGTTCATTGTCATTAATTTACTTTACCAAATATGACACACATACAAAAAAAATAAAACACGCAATTAATTGATTTGTTAAACACTGAGGACTTTATAGAGATTTCTTTATTGTATATTTATATATATTTTTTTTCTCTTCAGATTTTCTTTCATTTTGTTTAAAAACACAAAATGCATTATTTTTTATCAAAAAAAATCTACAATTATTTTTACATTAAGTGTAAGAAAACCAACAATTTAATATTGTTTAACTATTATCTCAAATTCAGACCAATTGTTTATTTGCAGGGCAGGGCAGATTACACTTTTATATGTTTAAATTCAAAAAAAAAACTTTTCTTTAGTATTACAATTTAATGTTTTTTGATTTAATTTTTTTCAAGATTTTTATGACAGGGTAAAATAAACTTAATTGTTCGCTTGGTATATGGTTAGTAGTAAAATAAACAACAATAATTGTTATACTTAAATTAAATTATAAAAAAAATAGAAAAAAATGTAAAAAATAGCATGACACTTGATTGTTCGAAATTGTTTTGTAAATACGGTTTTAAATGTAAAATAAAATGTTTTTATCAGTTATAAAAGAAAAACATATCGCTAATTTACTAAAACAACGACATAACTCAAAAAATGGGATTTTAGAGTTAATGATGCATTGTGTTAAAATTTCATATAAAAATCTTGTTTGATCAACTCTTGAGAGAAAAATAAGTTGTGTGTAAATTGAAAACTTTAAACTCGTTTTCAAGCAATCCATATTTTTTTTAGTTATGAAATTGTTTCAGTAAATGAGCGATATGTCAATAAAATTAAAGGAAAATATTTAAAGCCTTATGCACAAATTTTGTTATAAAAGGTTTACCAAAACAAATTTGCATACAAAATTTGTTTTATAAACCTGAAAGAAAATTGGTATTTTTTATGAATAAGGCAGTAAATATATTGTGCCATAGCCGCCAAGAAAGCTTAAGCAACATAATTTTCGAACTCGATTTGCTATCGTAAATAATCGATTTTCGTCAAGATTTTTGGCGGTGATAGCTCGATGTGTATGTATCCTGCAACTTAAATTTTAAGAAAATATTATGGCGTTTTCTTTTCTTTTTTTGTTGGTCCAAAAAAATTATATAGCCTAGAGTTTACTCTTGATTATTACATGAAACATACAATTTATTTCTATGCTTTTGAAAGGGAAGAGAATGTAGCATTCACTCTTAGAAAATAAAACGCCATTAAAATTTCAATTAAATAGCAAAATATATTGTTTAAATGATTTTCTTTTCGAGAAGAAGGAAATATATTGGAGGAAGAACATTTATAAATGTACTTTGAGAGATTCCATGCGGCCAACAATACGTCGACGTAATTCTGCATATCTGTAAGTGAAAATGAAATAAACATTTATTTAATAAATTACTATACACAACTTCTTTTGAAAAAACAAAAACAAGTACAAGCAAACATCAGACAAGGTGGGCAAACACACCATTTTAATTATTTTCAACTCTAATGATCTTAAAATGTTTAGCGCAACTTCCATTTTTTGTTCGAAAAAATACGAAATCAGAAATTTATTTTATTTCTGCTCAAAAATGAATATTCCCTCGGAATTTATTTTTCGCGGGAAGTAATTTTAAGGAGAAAACATTCCTCCAATCATAAATACCTTGGGAACAAAAAAATAGTAATACGAGGCATCACCACATTACGAAGCTCGTCGATTTGCTGGTTTCTGCCTTTTTTGGGTAATAGCCTTTTCACATTTACTCACATTTTCATCTTTCATCAATTTGGCAAGATGATAACATCTTCCCATAAGAATTATACGGGGCTGAATGTTCAACATCTTTCAACATCTTCAAAAGATGTTCCTATCTCACTTTGTTCCGTTCAACATCTTTCGATTATTTTAGTGTCATCACTAGAAAAAATGTATACAACTATATACATACATGCATACATACTATAAAAATGTATTCATATGTTTGTATGTATATCTACATATTCATGTACATATGTACATACATTCAATGCTACATTTTGGAATATCCTTCCCAAAAAAAGATCCGTAATTACTCCAAAATTTTATTATGTACATATGTATGTATATTAATGTATATAATAAAATCTTGTATATATTTTTCCAAATCGAAATAAATTACATAAAAGTAGTTGTAAATGTCTACGCGAAATCTTTGCGGATAAAGTTCGTAATATTTCTTCATCATCATTGTCCGCTGGCATAGTTTCTACTAATTCTGCATATTGTAGCATTATTTTTTTCTGCTCCTTATAATACATGACAAATGAAAGATGAAAGATGTTGTAATGTGAACAGGTTTTTTAAATTTTCAACATATTCCGCGCATTCCTCAAAGATGTGAGTGAGTGTGAAAAGAGTATAAGAGAGTAATCAAAATTATTAAAATTCACCAACTTGAAAAATATGTAAAAATAATTTCTATAAATTATGTCTTTGGGCATTATTTGTGTTTTTGCACATAAAAAAAACTATAAAATACAAGTTTATGTATATAAATTTTGTTTTACTGGGGTATTAAATATGATTTTATTTAAACTACCTTCTGTTTTGAAAGGGAAATATTTTTAGTGAGAAAAGCAAGTTCAATTGCGTTCATAATACCTACTTTTTCCCGGGGAGTTTTTTTATTCCCGCATTTGATAGAAACAGGGTAAAAACAAATTCATAATAGGAGAAAAGGGAAAAGTGAAAAAACTTGGAATTTTTGTTCAGGATTGGGCTGATTAAAATCAGAAAATAACTATTATCAAGTTTTAATAAAAAAAAATTTAAATAAAATAACTATTATCTTTTGATTTTTATAAAAAAAACATTTATGATCCCTGATGTCACATTAACGTTTTTTATGAAGAGTATTGACGTTACTACAACACGGCCGTCGAACGAAATTCGTCGTGCGTGACGAACTCTGAAATAGATTTATTTCTATTTTGTACGCCGACGAACGACGAAAAACAATTTTCTGTCTCACTCTCTCTGTCTTTGTACACACAACAACCAACTTTAAAAATTTTGTAAGAGAGGAATTCGCTGAGTAAAATCGTCGTTGTTGTGTTTCACACGACGAATTTACGCAGTAAACTCTTATCGACGAATTCGTCGACGTGGACGAAATTCGTCGTTCGTCTCAGTTGTGTTCCTAGCATAACGTGTATTATGCTTTTGTATTACTAATGAAGTTACTTTTAGTAGGAAAATCAACTATTTTGAAATTTTGTGACCAGAGATTCTATAACTGCGCAAATATTGTGTTTTATTAAGCCCTATTATGAGTTGCATTCGATTTTCGATCTTCGCTGGGTATCAAACATCGAAAATCGAATATTAAATTCATATTATGAACATCGAAAATTTCGCTGAGCAACGAATTTTCTATCGGACAGAATTTGGCTTTCGATGAAGTGTTTTAATATGAAAAATTGTTAAAAAAATCTAAGTGTTAAACAATGTTTACTTTTAAGTACAAAACACAAATTGTAAGTTATTTTTCCTTGAGTTAATTCACAATAACGTCGTTCTTTGTTGAATGCTCGTCATAATACCAAATTAAAATTCGTTCGCTCAGTACTTTCGAATACAGTCGAAGATCGAAAGTTGCTCATAATAAGGGCCATTGTGTTGTATAGTGAACCTTTTTCTGAACAGCTGTTTTATAAAACGCAGCGTTTCTGCTACTCATTTTTAATATTTATGTATCGGGTATTTTAATAAAAAAAAAAGGAAAAAAAACTTTGTTTAAACGTTATTTTAACCATTATCTACACCAAGCCCATTTTCTTTTTACACTTTGCCGCGTGTGTATTGACTTTCAAAATTTTCTTTCAAATTAATTAGTGCGATTTGTAGTAAAGAGTATCTCAAAACCGTACTACAACTCATACTACGTTTAGTACGAAATTTAGTAACGTCTATACTCTGCAGTTTGTTTGAATTTTTACCGGAAAATTGTAGGACAACTATACCTAACATTTTAGGGGATGATGTTGGTTGAAGTAGATAGTTTCTCAACTGCAAAGCAAATGACAATGTGCGATACTCGAGTTTAAATCCTGGCCAGACCCAGACATAACATCATAAATTTTTATGATATGCGTTATCTATGCTAAAGTGTGTATATCGCAGCACCCTCCTTCGGCGATATTTGTAATAAAATGGATTAAAGTAATATGCCTACACCAGAGGCGCTGCAACGACGCTATAAAAATTAACAAAAAATCTCAAAAGTAGAGCTGTGACAACGCAAAAAATAATGAATTAAGTTTAAAATGTTATATTAATAAAAAAATATTTTACTTAATAAGTAAAATATTAATTTGGGATTATTAGTGCGTTTAAAAAAATTTTAAACTTAAATTGTAACAATTCCCATAAAAAACACTAAATAATGAATTAAGCTTCTCTTCTCTATATCTATCTGTCACTTTACCATCTGTATTTGCAATAACCCCTTCCTACTCTCAGGTAGCACAAAGGGGTCTATCATTTGCAGCCAAGTAAGCTGACAACTTACTTTCTCTTCTCAGCAATCTGCCAGCCTAACCTATAGACCCCTTTTAGACTCGCACTGTTTACTTTGGAAAGTCTTAATTCTTAAAGTGGGTGAATGAGGGAGAAATACTTTCTCTTTCTGTGTTTCTTGAATTAAGACTCTGCAAACTACACTTTGCGTGTCTAAAAGGGGTTTAACATTTTTGGTTTTGCAATTTAATCGGGCCTCTCTTTTTCCGTCAACATGGTATAAGTAAAAAATAGTTTATTGGTATTTTTTCTCTTGTTATCAGGACTGCCAGTAATTTTTTACCAGAAAAAAACTTGAAATTTTGGACATATCGGGCCTTTTTGTCATGGTTGGCGTATTTCGAGTTCGACGTAAATAGAGCCCAAGTTAAAGATATTTTTAAATTTCACATAAAATGATATTCGTATCTTGTATATCAGGGATGATAAAATTGGTACAATTGTACTTTTTTTGGTACAATTTAAATCTTAAAAGTACGTTGGTACCCCTTTGACTCATTTGGTACTATTTGAAAATTTTCCGAAGGACTTTTTTCCATACAAAAAGTAAATAGCGATCATTTAAAGTATATCCAGTTTGCATCTAACTTCGCCGGTGTTTCTTTTTCAATATGATAGCGTCGTCTTCATTTGTTTTATCTGTTGCATTAATTAAAAATTTGTAAGGTAAAAACTTGCTATATTAATGACATATCAATCGTTTAAGTGATGGAATTGAATGAAGCAAGGTTGCTACATACAAACGTGTGTAAACAACTATAATTTAATTTGAAATGAAAAACTTTATATATCTTGAAATAAAATTGAAAGTTTTATAGTTACGGATTTTAAAAGAAATGTTAAACAGTTCTATATAACCTTTTGCGAAAATAAATAAATTTACTTTTCATGACGAAAATTTAAATTGGCTAACAAAATTTACTCCCGAAAATTCACTCTTATTAAAAAAAATTCAAAAAAAATTAAAATTATGATACTATAACGAGTTTTGAGAACTAATGTTTCCGTATCTTTCAAAAGTTATCGGGAGAATATTGTCAATTCCACACTAATCAGCGAATATGGAAAGAATATTTTTATAATCATAACGAAGACTTGAAAGTCTAATACAAACAAAAGACTTATTGAAAGTCCCTAACTCGTATTTTTTACAAAATTGAGTTTTCACTGATTCCAATACATTTTATACAAATACACCTTGTCACAAAAATTTATTGCAAAAGAGTAAAAAATAACGCTTTTACAATCAGTTGTACAAAAATATTACATAAAGAATATTATAGTTTGTATTGTGTTCTTTACATTCTCCTGTAAAATAGCAATTATTTGAGTCAGGGCCTTTCTAATACAGACCAACGATATGTAGTTACTGCCTCTTCCACTATGTCGAAAGAAAACCCTGCGAAAGAAGACTAGCATCTCGAATGCTAATAAGTCTTTTTTTTTTTGAGTTCATGATGCCGATTATCGATTTTTTTTTTCAAACGTAAAATTTCTTTTTTCGTTAAGTTGTGTGTAAATTAAAAACTAAATTTGTGTTATGGCAAACTAGTTTTTTTTTTTTTTTTTTTTTTTTGATTTATGACGTTATTTGAGTAAATGAGCGATATGTTCTAAAAATATAATGAAAAAAAGTTAAAACAAAAAAACCGATTTTAGTACTATTGGGGTCGGAAAAGTACAATTTTTAAAGCTAATTGATACGAAATTAGTTGTCTCATTTATCATCCCTGCTTGTAATAGCTTAGCCATATTACCACCTACATCAGTGATGCTGAGATTTCCACTTGCTTCCCACAAGACCAAAATTAACTTACCTTTCTCTAACTTTGGTAACTTCTCGATCTAACTCTTGATCGTAACGCTCAAGTATAGCACGACATTCTGGTAATGACAAATTCAAAAACTGAGCCACTTCATTGCTAAAAGAAAAATAAAATGAGAAATGGAAAACAATTAAATTTTCTCACGTTTTCTTTTCTAAAAAAAAGTGCGAATAATTTTTTTTATTTAATTAAATGAGTACTTCCTACTAATAAATTTTTATTTCATAATGGACATACAAATTTATTTCTTTCTTTTCGAGAGGGCAAAAAATATTGCGCTTATTTTTAGAAAAGAACACGCCGTAACTTTTTTTTAGAAAAGAACACGCCGTAACTTTTTTAAGACGATTTTATTTTACCTTATTTCATCAGTTTTCTTGGCATCCACTAAGAACAATTTGGCTACATCTTCGTGAGGGCCCATCATAATTCGGCTAATTAAGGGATACTCATTATCCTTAAGACGCTTTTGTTCGCCATTGTCCCTTATAATGAAAAGAGAAAAATTCTCTACCGCACTGTCCACTCGATACTTTTCCAACAGCAAATTAATGACCTCTTGAGTGGTAACCAAGGATGTTACCCAAACAGACATTTGAGAACCATATGGTGGTGTGAAGAAAGACGTTTCACGATTATAGAAGTGGCCATTAATAGAGCAACGACGTTTCAGCTTAGTGCGGGATCTGAAAGTATAAAAATAAAAAACATAATTTTATGTTTATAATTTATTTGGGTTGGGTTGCAGTTGCCAACTGAAAATTCTCTACACCTACCGTCTATTGCCACTTCTTCTTTTTATAGCTGCAGCACCAGTGCGCGGTGGTCTTCTCAACACCACACCATCTTCAGTTATGTGCAAAGGTTGCTCCTCATTATCATGACGGTGCGAATTAACGTTACTTGGTTGAAAACCTTCTGAATTTGCAGTATACAATTGTTCTGTTTGTGTTAATTCATCGCCAGCAGCTGCACCGCTACGAGAAGTTGTTGATTGGCGACTTGAATCACAATCGCTGGCACCTTCTTTGGGATAACAGTTCATTTTTATTTGTATAAACTTTGGAGGTATATCACTTTTACGTATAGTAGCCGAGATATGTTGTCCGCCAACACCATCAGCTCCGTTTTCTCGTCTGAGTCGCGGCTTCAAAGTAGAATCATCATCATCATCGCTGGATGAGTAGACTACGCAAGATGGTCCCGACTTTGAGCGATTAATGCCTTTCTCAAAACGTCCATTTGCTACCATTAGTTGAGCCTGTGCAGAGCCACTTTTTTGTAAAGCATACGGAGAGCGCTTAAGAGGCGAACCCGACTCATTCATTTTCAGCGATAAAGTATCGTTTATGAAAGCAGCATCTATAGATCTAAGCGCATGTTCACAATTGAAACTTTTGCTCATGGGGTTGTCGGCTGCATTGTACAGCTTAAGGGAATCGTGTATACGGGAAGGATCTATGGGTTGGTTACGCTTGAGGGTGTCGTCATTGTGTTCTTGAAAAGAATTGGCACCATTCACATAATCTTGATGAACGCTGCGTTTAAAATCTTCATAGTCCATGGGTTTCAAGGTGGCATCATCGGATGTTTCGTAGTTATCTACAGTAGTAGAGGTGGTGGTGCTGGTATTGGCATTTGTGGTCGTGTCAGCGGTCGTAGTGGTATTTAATGAGGCAGTGGCCGTAAGAAAATTATCGGAAGATGTTGTCGTAGAGGAAGAACTAGCGGATGATGTTGTAGTGGAATATGTTTTTGAAGGGGAAGCGTCTTCTAGATTAGTAGAGTCTGTGCTATTTTGATTGGACATAGTTTTGGAACTATCGGAAGTTGGGGTTGATGATGAAGAATTTTGGGGCGAAGCTGAAGGTAAACGCACTGGCATTGTTTCATATACTTTATCCTTTTCACTGACACGTCTTTCCACCTGCAACAAATCGTCAATTTCATCCCAATCTAATTTTTCTAGCTTATCTAATTTCGAAGGCAACGTTGAACTAACGCAATTGTTTGTGCTGATGGACGTTGTAATATTTGACGACTGCTCGTCACATAAAGTAGTGGCGGTAGATGAAGAATCTTCATCATATTTGCCATTTATAAGGGTTTCTGTTGCATTTGAGCCAGTTGTTTGGGCAGAAGCGTCTTCGGGCGTCGATGGTAATTCGGGATATTCATTTAAACTGCAAGAATCAAAAGTCATACTTTCGCTTAGCGACACGTCGGTAGATATGGCATCAACTTGATCACTTGTGGTAGTGGCGGCATCATAAGACTCAGTGCCATCATTGTTTTCCTTATCCGACGCTTCCTGTAAAAAAAGTAAGTTATTTTAAATTATTTTTTATTTAATTTGATTTTGCGGAATAAGAAAACTTGCATTTTCCGCTTTTGATACACGACAAGAATTTCGCTTGCGCACAACAAATGTTCGCTGATCATCGTCTTCCTTCAAATGTATTACTCCTTGTACTCCCCAATAGACACGCAAAGCTCCTTCGAGTATTAAACGATTATTAACTTCTCGGCTTCGTACTTCCATGCTTTTATTGTCATAGAACTGATTGTAGACCTAAGATAAGATAAATTGTGCGTTATACATATTTGCAACTTCAAAACGTTTATTTTTTTTATTATTCAATGCAATTGTGACGATAAGTTTGTTTATGACGATACAAAATCTATCGTAGTAAAATATTGATTCATTGATTCATCAGCGTGGTTAGCGTATTGCGACTTCAACTACGACATTTTGGTTTTAGATTAAAGACAAAATATCGCGGTGTTTTTTAACCCAACGTTAAGTGGGAATCCCCCTTTTCGAATTCTGACTAGATCCGTACTAGTGATGTATATTATCGAATACAAATGAATAGTTGAGGCAATAGACATTTATCTATTGCAATGTCAATACAACACAAATATTTACGGAATGAATTACCTAAGTATATATTGTCAGAAAGTTAATAGAAATTTATATTATAAAAGATTTGGTTTGGCTGGCAAAGTGTTCAGCTCACCCGATTCCAATAATGATAGTCCCTTTGTATCGCCTGGCATACCGAAATTAGATTTATTAAGCATCAAGTGCATAAAAAAATAAAATCAATCCGGAAATATAAAAATCGGTATATTCAGAAATCTGATACAGACCCGTCACAGAAACAAAATTCGATCGAATTTAATTTCAGTTCCGTAATTAGGTTCTTCAGAAAAATAAAAACAAAGAATTTGCTCGAAATTAAACCACTTTGAATTTAATGCTCAAAATTTTAATTTTTTGTATATGAAAGTAAAAAAATCTGTTTTAATAAAGAAAATGTTTATTACAATTTATTAAATTTAAATTTTCTAAAGTCTTAAGGAAAAAATACGGCTCCATGAAAAATCGCCAAAACCAAATCGCCCAAAAATGAAAATGAAAAATCGCCCAAAATTTCAAAATGAAAAATCACCCAAAAAAAATTAAAAATCGCCTAATATTTTTAATATGAAAAATCACCCAAAAAAAATGAAAAATCGCCCAAAAAAAATTAAATATCGCTAAAAAATAACACCAGAAAAAAATTAAAATTATAGTAATTTCATTTTTATATTAAAATGAAAAAAAAAAGTTATAGGGAAGCGTAAATAATGTTCGTTCGTTCCCGAATTTTCTACACCATAGCGTTCCTCGACACGGCGCTGCCTAATAAAAATTTTCTGCCTTGGAAAGTTTTCCTGCTTAAAACGTTTTCTTGCACTGCCGTCCTTTGGCCGGGCTTAAGGATTTTCTCCACCATGGTGTATCCCGACACGGCGCTGCCTAAAATATTTTCTGCCTTGCAAAGTTTTCCTGGGCGATTTTTCATATTAATTTTTGGGCGCTTTGATTTTTGGGTGATTTTTCATGGAAATATCTTTCATATGAAAAATCGCCCAAAATTTCAAAATGAAAAATCACCCAAAAAAAAATGAAAAACTGCCCAAAATTTTTGGGCGTTTTTTCATATGAAAAATCACCCAAATTTTGTATGGAAAAATTTTGGGCGATTTTTTATTTTTGGGCGATTTGGTTTTGGGCGATTTTTCATGGAGCCAAAAAATACAGTATCATAAAAATAAATATAAATAAAACTTTAATGCGTACACTGCATTTGGAAAGTAAATCTGAAGAATGAATTTTAGTTTAAACAATTTTCTCAGCTTTAGCCATTTTATTTTTCACTTCCCGTTACAAGTTACTGATTTTACATTGGGGACAATCATGAGTGAAATTCCACGGAAAATTTTTCCCGGGGAAAAAAATTCTATTTAGAAAACGGAGAAATTTCTCGCATGATGACTGCCCTGATTAATTTTCGAAAATCGATTTTTCATGATAATTCGACGTTTTGAGGTTCTGGACGTCGGGTCAGATGAATGCATGTCGCATGCCGCATTGGAAAGATGAACAGCTCACTTAGATGTGCTAGGATAGTGAATTGATTCCGTTCTGCAGATTTAGAAATTTTTCGAAAATTAATTTTCCAAACGTTGTTTGCTGCCAATTTGACTAAAATCGGGTGATTCGTTCGACAGATATCGTTGAGGAAAAATTGCGAAAAAATTTGTTTTTTTTTCTAATATGTGACATCAAAAATCTTTTTCAAGTCGATTTTAGATATTCACTGATTTTTATAGATGTAAAACAAGTGACAGATGCCACAAATTTCAACAAAATGGTACATATTCATTGTCAATACAAAGTATTTTGTATTTTAGTTTTCATTTGCTTAACTTCGTTTTTAAAGCGATTTTCCGTCTCAGTTCTTAATGCAATTTTAGATGTATTTATCCGCCCTAAAACTGTTTCCAATTTTATGCGAATTCTTTAATTTTCAATGCCTATGGCTTCAAAATGAATCTATGTATGTTCAGGGATATTAGAGAACAAAACATTTTCATTAACCTTTTCTAGGAATTCACAAGTTTTCTACAAAGTTTTTGACAGTTTGGGAGTATAAATCATTGACCCACAAAATCCCTTGCAAATTTTAATACAAAGAGCAAGTCCAACGAAAAGAAAAGATTGAAAACATTAACTTATTGGTTGTTCCTTGCATCGAAAACGTTGCCCATGGTTTGAATCTTGCGTACATTATTTAGTTGCTTTGTAATATGTACATATGTATGTTTACATATTAAAAAATCAACTACGAATAAAACTAATCAATTTACTTGTTTTTATCATAAGAAAATTCCAATAAAATGTATGTACCTTCAATTTGGACTCCAGATGATCTCTGGGCAATGCCGGACCATTCTGTTGGCCGAGTCTATGCGAGGCAGTTTTATTGCCAAAACTCTTATGAGATTCGACACGTGTACCGTGTCCAAACAGCTGTGGTCCAAAAAGAGCACCGTAACATGGCACATGACAATAAGGCACACCTTTATGCTGAAAATGTTAAAACAAATAACAATAAGAATGTATTACCATTAATAAAATTCTGTAGCACCTCTGCATGTTGTCCGGGGTTTAAACGTTTGCCACATTCCTCGCATCTTAAACATTCGGGATGCCAGTCATAACCCAACGATTGTTTGCGTTCGGCTTAAAATGAAAATAGTTTATATGTATAAAAAAAATATTTATTTACATTGGAATGAACATATGTACAAATGTATGTGGAATTAGTAAGTTTAATTAATACTTACCAAAGTATACGGGTTTGCCGCACTTGTGACACTTCCACATAATTATTTGTTCTAGTAATTGAAACCTCTCCCTACTATTCTGCTATTTACAATTGCAATTGCACAGACACGCACACGCCAGTTTAATGACCCCCACCACCACAGTCTCTTTATAATAATTATTACAATTGTTACACAAAATTAGATGAGAAAATTATATAAACTTTTTTCTTATTTTCTTTATAATAATTAAAAGGTAACTGAACTTAAATGGCCTAAAAACTAAAAATCCGTGTATGTGTGTGCAGACTGAAAGACAGTCAGTATTAACAGGTCAATTTATTACAAGTTTCAAAAACAAAGAAAATTAAAGTGAAGAATATTTTCTAACATCCCCGATTATATATCCTTTATTTTTTCTTCTTTTTTATTAACAACACTCCATAATTATGCTTGAATGTATGTTGAAGAATTTTAGAATTTTTTGGCGTTAAGCAATTTTTTATTCTTATAAAGTTTTATTACTGCGTACGTGATTTGTTTATTAAGTTTATTTTTAATGGAATTTATAATTAAGGCATCTCTATTGAAATTCTTTTATTTCACTATACGCCTCCTTTTTTTTGTTAATTGATTCTCTGTGTATTGTCTATTCGGTGTTTTTCTCTTTTGTGTTTTTGCTATTTGTACACCTGTTTTTTCTAGTAAGTTTTTGTTTATTTAGCAGTTTGTTTATTTAAAAACTGGAATTTTTAAAAGCATATCATTTATTTTTTCTTGCTTAATTTTCTCTAAAAATGTTTAACGTTAGCGCTCGACATCTCTTTGTAACTTAGAAAAACGCAGGAATTGCAATTAACTCGGTGTAATTAGAACTAGTGAAAAATATTGGAAAGTTCATGCCACTTTTTGCTATTCTATTTGTTTTGTTTTTGTAATGACAACTGGAATGCTGTAGTAAATAAATGGAAAATAGAATTATATATTGTAAGATTTGGTAGCACTGGCTACTTTAAAAGAACAGCGTTGCATAACAAAGTATGATAAGAAAAGAAATAAATTGTTTAGCAAATAATTTCGAAGGAAACAGGTGTCTTTTTCGACAC
The DNA here is from genome assembly GCA_949987645.1 of Tachina grossa. Lineage (NCBI taxonomy): Eukaryota > Metazoa > Arthropoda > Insecta > Diptera > Tachinidae > Tachina > Tachina grossa. Next base: position 157,211,706 of record OX465274.1, on the reverse strand, counting down.
ATCGGAATGATAAATATACACAAATAATAGCAGATTAATTCAAAGATAACGTTTTGTTAAATTTATGCATTGAAAGGAAAATTTTGTTGCTCAACAAAATTTTCGATGCTAATAATGCGAATTTATCATTCGATGTTCGATTGCCAGCAAAGTTCGAAAATTGAATAATCATGAACTTAGTTTACGTCCCGTTTGAATTTGGGGAAAAATTTTAGCGTAGAAAATTTTTAAAAACAAAGAATGACAAAATAAAATTTTAGTTTTAATTGAGCATAAACAATTCCTTGTGTTCATAAGATGCTATTTTTAACCAAGATCTGTAGTGCAGTAAACTTTTAAAAAGTATTAAAATCGCCACAGTTGTCAAACGTAAAGACTATTTTAGAAAAATTGACCTTGAAACTCGAACTTAAAATGTCACAGTACTGTTGACGTTTTAGTTTGGTACTAGAATGTAGGGATGCTTCAACAAAATTCCTGATAAAATAACAAATTGAATATTTTCAACATAAGTTTTAACAAAATATGCTTACCTATTATTACACATTTTTCTTCCGTTTTTCTGTCTAACTTAGTACTTAATTTTGCAACCATGAAGGAGAAAGTGAGTACGTTGTCTGCTTATTGGGATAGTTGCTGTTTATATCTTGATTAGCTGTGTAGTTTTATTTGTGCAAAAATAGCAAATTAATATCATATATTTAGTTATAATTAAAATAGTAACTTTAACCAATAATTTAATATAAAAACTAATATTATTATGTTTAGTTCATTTAAAATATAAAAAAGCATGCTTAAATATCAATGAAATAGAGAAAATTGCGTCGGAAAAAGAAAGAAAATAATTATTGGAATACGTGTTAAATGTCGAAAAGTGAATCAGAGAGAAGTGTTGATAACACCAATAACGAAAGCATTCATTTCAAAAAGGATACAAAAGAAAGAAATAATCCAAAAGGATGTTTAAGCGCAACAGCTGAAAATTTTATTAAAGTTTCAAATGTAAAGGAATCTTGTTAATGCGGATTTAGTTGAAAGTTCAAAGTTGTACAAAAAACACGCTTATTATACTTAATATAAACAATAATTTTTTGTTGAATTAACAGTGACGGAAATATGAAAACCACTATTGAATTTGAGGAATGTCTCAAGGATTCACCAAAGTTTAGGTAAGGCTTAAAAAGTGTGTAAATAAAAAATATTGTTCTTCTACAATCACTATTAAACTAGTTTTTATAACATTATAAATATTAGAGGTAAGAAGAAATGAGTTAATCTGGTAAATAATTAAGAGTAATTAATTAATTGTAAGTTTTTGACTATTTTGTACAATTTAGTAGACATACATACATATGTACATACATATAAATAATAACAACGCCCCTATAATAGTTTTGTTTAATTTTGTTTTGCTTTGATTTTATATAAGTACATATGTACATATTTTAATGTGACTGGATTTATGCATTTCGATAAATTGTTTGCAGATAAAAGAGAAATATCTTAAGTATGTGCATATTTTCATTATTTGCATTATCAGAAAGATTAATTTTTATTTGTAAAAGGTTTATAAAGAAACAACATTTGATACCAAAATCTAATGAAATTTCTTTGATACATCTTTTATAACTCAATAATTTATAGGTATTGTATCTATGTACATAAGTATGTATGGATACGTATGCATAATAATGTGCATGTACATAAATGAATGAGGCAATTAGAATTTAACTCTTTTTTTCTATTTGAATTTTGATGTATTTATTTCTCAACATATTTAATCTGTTTGATCCCTGCAAAAAGTGCGAATAGTGAAAATGTACTGAGCCGCTTTTGACTTTGTCACCAGTACTACTCTACAATTATTACCCATACAATACTTTATGCTATAGACATTTAGCATGTGCTTGTCATTGAAAATCTACTAGTAACACTAAAACAATTGACTAGGTAGTGAATTCATAGTTCTTATGGGAACATGGAGACATACCAACCAGACATTTACTGGTACATTTCTATACCTTACGTACATACAAATTTATGTATATTGACAAGTTGTTGCAAAATGCACCAGATATACACCACATCTGTTTTCTCTATTTCTTTTATACTGACGAATAGAAGAGAAATTGTAGACAATGTAACTACTACTAGAATTTTAGTGTTGACATAGAGATACTTGGCCCCAGTCTGACTGCAGGGATGTTTCAAGGTATCCACATGTGCACACATTCGTATATGCTTAGTACATACATTATGTACATGCATATATGTATGTATGTATGTAGGTATATATGTAAAGATATATCTATATATTTGATTTCATATCCGAAATCTTTACAAGAAAGAAAAGCTAAAATAAATAAATATTTGTCATTAGCTTAGGGCAATGGAAAGATGCAATCGTTTCTTCTATTTTTTGTTTGAAAATAAAAATGTTTGTTAAAAACTTTGATGTAACAAATTAACAAAAAAAAAAAAAAATCGCGAGTTACTGACTCATTTGTATGTACATATGTATGTATGTATGTACATAAGTATATGTACGTACTAACACTGGCCTAGTCTTTTCTGATAGTTTTTTAAGACGCTATCGATGAAATGTACTTATTTCATATTGGAATCAGTAAACCAATATTACAAAGGTTAATTTCATGTTTCTCGAGATAATGTATCAACATTTTAATAAAACCTACTAATTTTTATGAATTGATTGGGCTAAAGTCAAATCGTAAATATAGATACAAATAAAGTTTGAACAATAATAACACTGTTCTACAAATAAAATTCGGGATCAAGAACATAATTGTGTGATTTAAATGGAAATTATTGTGCTGAATCTAAATCTCTTCACAGATTGATTCCATAACGTATGGTGTTTAGGATTTTCTTAAATAAAATACTGATATATAAATATTATTTATTTATTTATTTATATTCAAACGAGCCGCAAGCCTTTCAGGGCCTAGTTAGCAGTAATACAAGATACAATCATTATACAACTTAATAATGTTAAACTTAAAGAAATTAGCTTAATTGCTAGTTCTTCAATTTATCAATTGAATATTAAATACGCATTTACTATGATAAAAATAAAAAACATGCATAAATGGCTTCTATGATATAAATTAAAATCTTAAATGAAAGTAAATGCATAAGCGCAATTCACAGTTGGCCTTGTAGATCTTTTACATATTGTAGCTTTGGTAAATCTGTTAAATTTAAAGCAAAGCGTCAACATCAACTGTTTTTCATTAGTAATTAGTGGTTACGCTTTTTTGGGCACATGTGTGTCAGATGTGTACTCGGCATTACTCAACTATAACATTTAACATTGTATTATAAAATGCCAATGATTCTCTATTCTGCATTCATACTTATGAACATATTTAGGTGTCAATATTTTAAACATCACTGTACATATGGCATAATTTTATTGTTTGCACATTTTTATTGTTTGTTAAGCCAAAAATACAAATGAATGGACAAAGAAATGTGTACTGTAATACAGACAATATAAACAAAATTTAAGAAATAAAATTATAATGATGTAACGATGGAGTTCCAATGCTTGAGTACATACATATGTACATACATACATACGTATGTACATTAGCGTTAATTTGTTATATTCTGCCCCGCCCCCACAAATCGGTTCAGTTTTATGTAAAAATAACAAAAATTAAAAATTTTAAAAACCCCCGACTTTTTTCAGAAAAGATGTTATATCTTCTCATCGCCTGGACCGATTTTCTTCAAACATAGCTAAGAACCCTCTCGATCAAGTCATCTTTCAAACAGAAAAAAACAAATGAAAATCGGTCCAGCCGTTTGGCCTGTACTTGGACACGGGCAGACACACAGACACACACTACAAACTTATAACATCCCTTTTTTTAGTCGGGGGTTAAAAAAGAATACAAACAAATTTCATAAGTTGTGTTTTAGGGTGTGCGTCCGCCCCTCAAAGTTGGCCCTCAAGCCCATTTAATCAATGTATTTTGTTTTAGTTTTTTTTTTACTATACATAGTATATGTACATATCGTTAACTTAATATGAAAAGGCCCTAACTCATGTTTTTCATAGTTTACAGGAGGAGGAAAAAACTAAAAAAAAGATGCAATGTTGATAAAAAAAAATTTTTTACGCAATTTTTATTCAAAATACTTTACCGAAGCACATAATAAATATTGCGTTTAAAAAAATTTTGTATCAATATTGCATCTTTTTTTATTTAGTTTTCTCCTCCTCCTGTAAACTATGAAAAACATGAGTTAGGGCCTTTTCGTATTAAGTTAACGATATGTACATCAGTGATTGGAATTGGAAATCTTGATTTCTTGCCAAATCTGCTTTTAAATAGTGCCAAAATCACTTGAATAGTGCCAAACCACTTTTTATATAATTTTAATCTTGGGACTTGATGTTCATTTAAACTATGGTTCATAACTAAAAAAATTTACGAATATAACAAAAAACACGGACTAAAATTAGTTGTATGTATAAACAGATTAATACATTTCGAGCTTATTTTCGATTTTATCGTGAGCAACATGTAGTAAAAAATTAACTTTTTTATTATTAAAATTGCTAATTGTAAAATGTATAGTAAGCTACAATTTACTTATGTACTCGCAAAACATATGTGCATATTAAAGAAAACCTTCTCCTAAATTGCAAATAATGCTCGATATACATATATAGACATCATATATAATACAAATATTAAAACAGTTTTTATTATAGTAATGTCTCTTAAGATCATACTTAAAGACTATAGCAACCCTAAATTAATTTAAATAACAAAATAGCTTTTTCTTATTAGGTGTACATATATAGTGACAATTATACAATTGTAAATTGTTGTAAAAATTCGTGCACGTTAAAAATAATAAAAATTGTTACCTATTTATTTTAATCAAACAAATATTCATCGGTATAGTAGAATTTGTGTTGTTTTTTTTTTTTTTTTTTGGTTCATAATTTTATATGTACTAGGATCGCCCGGTGGTCTAAACTAGACCACTTCACACCTAGTGTGTCTTTATTTATTATAAATACATATGTACAAAACAAACACGATGGAGAAAGTTGCCTTTTTTTCAACAAAAATGGCACAATTGGGCCACATTTCCCATCACTGATGTATGTACATACGTGTGAAATAATTTAGTAGATATGTATTAGTGTCCTGCACAAGACTATTTATAAGACCTTTCAAGATATGAGAGATTTTTTCCAATGCTTTACTACAGCGAAATATTCTAAAAGAATCGCTAAACAACACTGTTGGCAAGACAAACAACCGAAAAACAGCACTTGACAACAGTGTTGCTTAGCGATTCTTTTAGAATATTTCGCACATTTATTTTTTTTTTTTCTAAGGCAAATAAGATACATAAAACTGCTTTTTTTCGGTTGTTTGTCTTGCCAACAGTGTTGCTTAGCAATTCTTTTAGAATATTTCGATGTAGTAAAGCATTGGAAAAAATCTCTCGTCTTGAAAGGTCTTATAAATAGTCTTGTGCAGGACACTAATATGTATACGTACTATAGCATTGCACAGATACATCTGTTTGCACTAGTTTTGCGTGTTTTTGGTTCTGGTATGAATAAATATGTTATTTAGCGTTTTCTGTTACTAGTTGTAAATGTTGATTTTTTAAGCAATTATTGTATGTTTATTTGTTTTTCTAAAACAAATAAGATACATAAAACTGCTTTTACCGTAAGTGCCTTATGATGTGTTGAGAAAAAATATCCATAGCTGATGAATGAATGAATGAAAGCAAAATTTCACATACACATGTAAGTAAATGATACATGTACATGAAACACATGCATGTGTAATTACTCTCAGAGCAAAATTGTCTCTCTCTCTCTGTATACTTGGCTGCGCCATAAAAAAATATAACGAACGTCCGCATATACATCTGCACATCATGTATTTGTTTCAATAGTGTTTTTTTCATATATTTGTATTACAATATGTATTTTTGAGCAAAAACAGATCAAACAGTTGCTCAGCAGCAATACAATAAGCAATTGTTATTTGTTTTCAATTGTATTGTAATTTGGAAAAGCGCACACACACAATAACTCTTATACTAGTTCTGTCGCTCACACTACAATTATATGGTACATACCATGGTATATTTGTTTTGGCTATACAAACGAGTATGCAAATGCAACCCTTTAGTATGTACATACATATATAAGCTCTTATTGACATGCTTAGTATAAACAATTTCCATATAAATATAATTTTGGTATATCAAATTTTTGGTATGTTGTTGGTTACTTTCTTCATTATTTTCGAAAATATTATTTTTAGCAAAAAACTCTGAGGCTAATGTTGTTGACTAGAAGAGCTAAAATATTGCCACATATCATATTCTTGTAAAATGTTTTTTTTTTTTAAGATAGTCATATTCAAACAAATTACATTGAATAAAGCGCACATTTACTTCAATAGTGGCATAACTCAAAAAATTAGTTTTTTGAGTTAATAATGCAGAAAGATGCGGCATTTCGTATTTTATCTTGTGTAAAAATTTCATATAAATAGCTTGTACCATCACCTCCTGAGAGAAGAATTTTTTTTCATTTCTCCATTGAGTTGTATGCAAATTCAAAACTTAAAACGCGTTTTCTGCAAAACTGGTTTTTTTTTAGTTATGCCACTATTGAACTAAATGTGCGAAATGTGCTTGAAGGCAACTTTGAGGGGCGAACACACCCCTAAAAAACAACTTATCGGTATGAAATTTTTTGTATTTTTTTTTTTACATAAAACTGAACCGATTTTGAGGGAGAGAATATCAGAAATCAAAATATAACACTCGTATGTGCATGTTGTAACCTTAATATAGAAAGGCCCTAATTCATTATTTTTTGGAATCCGAGATTTTTGCATTTTTAGATACATTACATGTTCTTCTTTCTTCTATGGAAATATACGAAAATCTCGAATTCAAAAAAATAATCAGTTAGGGCCTTTCTATATTATGGTAGCGATATGTATATTTTATATGATAACGACGTTAACACACTCAATATAATAGCAAAAATGTGTATACAATGGCGGAATTCGATGTTTGATGCAAATGGTCTTGCGCAAGTGTAAATGCAAAATATCGTAGATTTTCTTCAAAATCCAGCAACAAAATATAGACACAATCCAAAGAAAAGCTTTGATATTTTGCATTTGCACTTACGCAAGACCATTTGCATCAAACATCGAATACCCCCAATTTTGTTAGTTACGTGCAACTTTTTGTATTTTAGTTGACGATATGTACATATGTATGTACATATGTACATACGTATTATCTATTTAAGTTTCTTGAAAAAATTTATGTATGTTACAAAGCAAATTAAAAGGGAATATGCATTCTTGTATTACTTTTTTTTTTAATCAATAAAAACTGAAACAAAAGGCGAACATTTAAATCGTATAATTTTTAATGTCTGTTTCATTTGTAATGTGTATTATTGAACTTTTGTTGATAAACAATTTTATTAAATATTATTTTTATGATACATTATAACTTTTCCTTATTGTTTTCCTTTGTTTAAATGCAGACAATTCATCTCAAAGGAGGAATCAGATATTGAGCATTTGGAACAACGACTGGAAAAAATTATAAAGCTTTGTAATATAGCAGTTGATTCGGGCAAGGAATATGTGAAAAATCAAAGGTATATTTTTTTCTACAGCATGTATACGATTTTTATAATACATATATACGAGTAAAGTAAGTCTTGAATGATGGACGCTGAAACGAAAGATACAAATAATTTACTTATACAATGAATGTTTATTAAAAACAGTTACTTACGAGTGTGTCTTTTGGTTGCAGCAAATTTATTTTCAAGACCTCAGTAGTAAAGTTTATTGGTTACATATTTTTTTTTTTAATTAAAATAAAAAGTAAAGTTTTAATTTTTCCGAGTTCAAAGATTTATATATGTATGTATATACATGTAAAAAAATACAAGTCCTGACTCATCATCATCGCGAAGCAAAAAACAACTAAACCTAGAGGCTTGAAACTCAGTATGGGTATTAGAACGTATAGAATCACTTAGAAGGAATTTCTGAAAATTCAAACGTTAAAGAGCCGAAAAAGTTCAAAAACGGGTTAAATCGTAGCCTTATATTTTCGGAACTAATTACGATAAAAGGAAAATTAAAATTACATAATTATAATTGAATTGATAAAAATAATAAACTAATGTGTGTTTAGCACTTTTTTAATATTAGTACTTTTAGGCCGTAATAATGGGTAAAAACTTATTTATGAGACTTTTTTGTAACTCATTTATCTTCTAAAGTACTGAACATAGCAAACAAATTTAATAATTGTTCTACCCTCCTTGCAAAAATAACAATGCGTTAGGAACTTTCTTGATTTCCACAAATAGAAGTAATAGAAATTTATACCATCGTATGCAATAGGAAGGCAGAATTACAACTCAAACTGCATTATAATTTAATAAAAAAAAATTAAGCGGACAGGTAATACTTATTAGTATTTTTACTATCTATTAGAGAATGGAAATGGGTTAAAATTGAATTTAAGGGCCAATTTCACCAATTAAATATTAAAATTAAATTTTGTATTATAACTGGTGATTTTCATGAGTAATATTAAAATAGATAATTACGCACAATTTTTAATAATTCTAGGGGTACCAATTCTTTTCCGATACAATTCCCATCTCATGAAATAAACAAATGCATTTAAAACCTTAAATGAAACTAACATTAGAGAGACTTACGTTTTTAAAAACGCCTAAGCTAAAAAATCGTCGTAGAAAAATTAAAAAAAAAACTTAACTGAAAAAATTGCAAATACAAGAGACAATCGCCAAAAAAAAAGTCGAAATGATAATATTTCGAAAGCAAAAAAGTACAAAGCAAGGAATGCCGAGATTATAAAATTTGTTGATCGTTCGCAGGTGACCTCAAGAACAAAATGTCCGATGAAATTGATATCTTTGAACAAAAAAGACCTACCAATATGGATGGGTCTCAAAAAAGGGCTTGACGCATAGATTTAAGGAATCACCATGAAAACTCTCCTAGGTGACGTGACCACTAAAGCAAAATGGCAGATAGCATGCATATTTTCGAATTGAAGTCAATCGATATGTGTGTCAAGTGAAATGACTTGGTTAGCACATTTAAAGTACATTTTAAATAGCGGGCAATACGCTAGACCTTTTAACAAAAACTCTTTTAATATTAGAATTTCCGAAAAAACTTTAATTAAAATTTAAATTTTTCACTATTTAAAGCAAAGCGCGTTTTTCGTATGTTCCTTTCATCTCAATTTTAATGTCCCTTGTTATACTCATTCTTTTTAATTATATTCTTGCATCATTTTGTATTACTATAGACTAATATGAGAATTTATCATGATTAATTCTAAAATTAATTTTTTATTCTTTTGAATGTTATAATGTATTTTCTGTAATTCATGAATTTTGCACATTACTAGTTGTCATACTATTAACCATATATGGCCCATAAGGGCTCGGTTTAATCTAATCAAATAAATAAATAAATAAAAATAAATAAAAATTTTAATTGTATTGAAATTCTATGTCCATTAAAATTAAAGAACAAATAATTTTAGTCTTTTAATTAATATGTTAAAATACACATACATACATACGTACATAGTTAATTTCTTTTTTCTTTTCATTTATATAGCGCTTTTGCAATGTCCCTTTGGGACTTGCAACAACATTTTGCTGATAATAAAAATGCTCACAACGCTTTAGGAAAACTGATACACTGTTTTCAGGTTTGTTGATTGTAGAAAAATAAAATCAAAATGGTTTCACTTTCAACTGTTATGTGCATGCATATGTATGTATGTACATATGTACTTTAAGTACATATGCATGTTTTTGTCAGAGTGATCGTTGATAGAAACTTTAATAGGAGTGATGAACAACCATACTGTATTATCTGTAAGCAGTCTTGGACAATTTAAATTACATTAATTTCAATTACATGTTCTTATAATTGAGATTATTTCAATTACAATTGCAAAAATGTAATTGTAATTGAATTTTTTTTAATTACAATTACAATGCAATTGAAAACTTTTAATTAGAATTACTTTTAATCGTAATTGGATATGTTTTAATAACAATTACATCTAATTAGGGAAGAAATGATTACTTTTAGTTCAACAATTTACATTTTTGTGAAAATAACATTACATTTTTGTGAAAATAACATTTTTTTTAGTACACCAAAATTTATTCATTAAATTAATCATTTATTTAAATCTTAAAATTAATTTATATATTTAAGTATGAAGAATATACATAATAGAAATGTCAGCCGTTCAGTTAATTTCGGCACGCAGGATTAATATTTTATAATGAAATTTTGCTTGAGCAACTTGAGTTATTAGTTTAACATGTAGGCGACATCGTTTAACAGATGACAATTTTGGTGAAATGGTTTTATGGTTTTCTTTTGCTTTTTAATTAACGATATGTAACATATTATTCGATTATGCAAAAAGGATAGGATGTGGAAATAATCGTTATATCATATTTAATATGGTGTAAAAATTTCATATACATATTTTAATATGAACCAAATGAGAATTCAACCTTATCTTATTACGTGACTTTGATCATTCTTCCCCAGCAAAAAAAGTGATGAAAATAAGTAGAAAAATCACCACAACTACTAATACGAAGTACTTCAAACTCCGAGCAAAAAGTATTGAATTTTACATTAGCGTCTCGTTGGAGCAAAGTGGTTTGTTCTTGCCAACCCGTGAGCGAATAAGATTTACTTTTTATTTGCTATAAAAACTCTAAAATAAGGTGTGATTTTTTATTGGTGAAGTAAATCCAATATATTTTAAATTTATGATGTGGTTATTAACCACTTTTCCAAAGCACTTAAATCTATGATTTAGGAAGTGGAGCTTATTCACTTGTTTACTAACCCACTTGGAAAGCTGTTTAATTCCTAAAATAGTCTACTCATTAAAATAATTGTCTCGCAAAAAATAAGAAGGGAATCCTGTTTTATTTTCTGTTCTGTTTTTGAACTTGAAGAATTTGTACTTTTAAACATTTAAATCAACCAGTCAGTTTTATTAGCTTACAGGCTTGCTCGGACTTTGAGGTGGTTCGTATCAGTAGTTGTGGTGCTTTTTCTACTTTTTTTTCATCACTTTTACTGGGTTATTATTTTAGAGGATAATAATAATAAAATAGGTGATTTATCATTACTTTAGATATGTGATTACAAATTAAACCAGAATAAAATGCATAACCTATTTTGGAAGTAATTAAGAAGTGTTTTCTAAAGAAGTACCCATTTTATTTTTTGCCGGGTTTTTATTTGGTCAGTCGGAAGTTAAGTATCACCCCTTTTACATACGGAAAGTTTACTTTGCAAAACCTTAATTCAGCTGGGTGAAAGACAGAGGGAGGAACACTTTCTCTTTCTGTCTTTCTCCCAGCTGAATTAAAACTTTGCAAAGCAAACTTTCCGTGTGTAAAAGGGGTATATGCAAGGGTACTTACTGACTAACTCCCCATATACAAAAAAAAATTAACTTGAAGTGTATGTTAAGACGAAATTTCCATACAAAAACCTTGAAGCACGCGTTATTTTTTTGCATATTGGGGTAAGTACTCACATTTAAATTGAACCGGTTTTTCATGAAACTGTAAACAGCCTGTAAACGCTAACCTAACCGAACTTAAAAAATTAACAATTCGTTTAATATTATTATTATTTTCTGTCTCCAATTAGGATTTTTTTTTTACTTTAAATAAAAAGAATGGTGAAACTTATGTAAAGTCTAAGCCGATCACTCTGCTCATACAAACGTACACTTACATATACATGCGTAAATATGTAACAGTTGATTATTATAATATATTAATGCCTTATCATTATAAACATATTCATAAAATTAATAAACAATAATAATATTATAGGAGATGAATAAATTTCACACCATTTTGTTCGATCAAGCCAGCCGTACGGTTTTAAAAAATCTCGCCGTTTTTGTTAAAGAAGACATTAATCAAGTCAAAGATTATAAAGGACATTTTCTTAAAGTTTCCGAAGGTTATGACAGTGCCTTAATCAAAAATGCACAAGTAAGTAAAATAATATAATATTAGTAATTCTTATTATGGACGTATGTACATCATTTTTTTTTCTACAAAAAAAAAACACAACTTCTACCTCTTTGTTAAATAAGCTTAAAAAGAACTGTTTTTTAGCTCTACTAAAATAATTCGATTCTTCGACTTGTGCTGTTATTCATGAAATCTACAAAATTGACGCTTAAAAGTTGAAATTTCTTAAACGTGAGCAACCAACAATCTTCCGTGTACATTAAATATGCACTAAAAAGTTAAAAATATGTCCCTAAAACTTAAAATATGCTCTTAAAAATTAAATATAAAACTTATATGATTTCTTATAGATGTCATAAAATAAACCTTACCTCCGAGACAAAACTTAATCTCGCAATTTTTAATTTTCCGCTATACTATTTTTTCATTTTTATTTCGAAGCAGTGCTGGGATACTATCGATATTTTCTACTATCGATATATATCGATAGTTCAGATTTCACTATCGATACTATCGATATTACTATCGACTGAACGTTTGTACCTGAGAAAGAAATATATACATAACTAATTTTTTATCAGGTTACAGTTAGTTTTTTATCCCTTTATTGAAAGTAAAAGGTGTCCCAACAAGAACGCAAGATTTAAATTTGGCGCCATTCGAAGTGTCATTGTTTGACATTTGAACAATTGTTATTGTTTGCTAGTAGAAGGTACGAGGTTAGTAAAAATGGAGCGCTACACGAATGAACAACGCATTCTCATTGTGAAATTGTTTTACCAAAATGGTGAAAGTTTTGCGGCTACAGTTCGCAAATTTGCGATCAATTTGGGGTCACAATAATGCTCCAAAAGAGTCAACTGTAAAGAGATTAGTGGATAAATTTGCCGAAACTGGGTATGTTAGTGATGTAAAGACAACAACGCGCCTTCGACCAGGTCGATCGACCGAAAATATCGCAGCTGTACGTGATGATGTCGCTCAAACGCAGGTCAAGCGCAAACAGTCAATGGTGTTCGGTATCGTGAAATGATAACCAGTTTTTTCGTGCCTAGAATTGAAGAAATGAATGTGGAGGGCATGTGGTTTCAACAAGACGGCGCCACATGTCATACAGCCAGAGAAACAATTCAATTGCTACATCAGTCATTTCCCGGTCGTGTTGTTTCGCGTTTTGGAGACAGATGTGCGATTGCTTTACGTGAGTACCTGCCATTACGGCCTAATCTCACGTGTGCCAAAGCACTGGGTGTGGGTTAGACGCCAGACCAACGCCCCCATGCACCCTTTTAGAATGAACCTATGACCCACTCCATAAGGCACATAGGTTGCAATCTTTGAATATAGTTATCCCTGTACTATATTCAATTACCTTGCTGAGGTAATTTGAGCTATCTAAACTCTGCTGCTATGTCCGTGCCCATAGCAGCTTCTGTTGAATGGCAACAGCACCTAGAATAGTGTCTGGCTGACCGCGTCAGACCAACCACTAGTATTGATTTCACACTGGGAAGCCAGGACTATTCTCCCAGCGATTTTGGTAGCAACCACAGCCACCACGATAATTCTCCGGCTTCCACGCCAAGGTGTTGTGTATACACCCATAGCGTGGTCCCCATGAGAATTCCTCAACCATTGCCGGCACAGCTCAACCACTCATCCGAGATGAACCCATGCCTGTGTCGCCAAATAACCAGTGCCTACTCCACACATACCAAAATCATCCTTTTAACCCCGTGAGGTAGGAGGAACTCGGCATTTTAGCAAAGGAAACTGACGACCGCTACATGCACTCAACTCTAAGCAGCTCGGCTGTCGGGCCACCGGCACCCGTGGCACCAGAAGTACCCTCTGGTTAGACCTCGAAGTTCCACCACAAGGGCTTCACCTCTATCGTTTTTTGAACTCAGGGGCAGTTCTAGGTGACGCTGCACCTAATTGACATCAACAGGACCTGTCTTCCTTTTGTTATAAATATGTGCACATCCTTTGCTCTTTTTGTGTTCAGAGATCGGGTAGTAACACATAAGTTCTATGGGTAATGTACCAAAGGTACGTCAATGGAAAAAGCCACATCACCCCAGCTGGGGCCCCGGGGTTGCCACACCCGTAGTCTATAATAGACTCCCCTGGGGGGGCGTTTTGGAGACCAGAATTGGCCGCCTAGATCGTGCGATTTAACACCATTAGACTTTTTTCTTTGGGATTTTTTGAAGTCGATAGCTTACGCGAATAAGCCGACGACGACTCAAGCCTTAAATGAGGAAATTGGACGCTGCATTAATGAAATACCGCAGAATTATGCAAAACGGCCATTGAAAATTTCATTAAAAGATCGCGTGCAAAGCCGCGGCGGACATCTGCCCGATTTGTTGTTCCACACATAACCTCCTTTTGTCTACTTTACGATATAATAAAGTTTCACAATTTTTTTTTAAATGTCTGTGTTTTATTTAAAATTTAAATCTTGCGTTCTTGTTGGGACACCCTTTATATAGACTTATGTTTATTTTAATATGTATGTATGTATCTACAAACGTTATTTTAAGTGACAGTTTTTGAAAAATTTTGCTTTCAGTTAAAAAAAATTTAATAATACCTCAGGTTTTCGAAACTGCATATCGATGTTTTCGATATTTTAAAACTATCGATAGTATCGATAGTACTATCGATAGTATCCCAGCACTAGTTCTCGCACAAAAAGATTGATAGAATATTTTAAATATCGAGCTCTATTTTTGATCTAACCGTAAGCGCCATGTAGTAAATTGAAATTTTATGGTCCTACCCATAGTTTAGAATTATCAAAATGCCAAAATTATTGATAACTTTTAAAATACCAGCTGTACACTTTAATCGCAAGCGACATTTTATGTATGTAAAATATATTTGAATATTGAATTCTTCTGAAAACTTTAATTATTATCGCTTACGATTAAATCGAAAATAGGGCTCGATATGTTTTGACACAAAAATTTTATTTATAGTCTTTACACTATCTGAATATCTGTCTGATTTCAATAGCGAAAAATTAAATATCTACTCTAATTTACAATTACATTAAATGTATATATATATATTTTTTTTAATTTTTCGAAAACAATGTGATATTGAGTTACAATTTGTTTATTTAAAGTTAAACTGCTGCTCATTTTTTTGTGCACGTACATACTTATGCAACTTTTGAATGTTCCTCTTTGCAGGCGAGTAAAAATCGTACACAGGAAGTACAAGAAGCCGCCAACATATTATCCGCATCTAAATCTTGCTTTCATCACACAGCATTAGACTATGTTAACTACATCACTTTAGTTCAGTCTCGCAAAGTACCATCAATACTGTCGACGGTAAGTACTTTCCAAATGTTTTTAGATACTCATACTTCTTTTGTTATGTTTACATTATGAGTACCTATTATAAGCCTGACACATAGAATTCCTATTAAAAGTGAATTATAAATGTAAATATGTATGTGCAGTGTACATACCTAAAAATAGCAAATGTTTCCTAAGGTATTTGTGTCAAATGAGGTGAAATGTAGGATATGTACATACATATATGCACTTTGTAATTTTTATATTGTGTAAACATACATATTTGCGCATCTACATATTCTTACATGCATATGTAGTATTGATTGTATGTGTATCCAGTGATCGGCAATGAATCGTTTTTTCGCTATTCATACTGACTCATGAAATTTTAAATATAACTAAGTAACCATCATTTAAACTCAACTACTCTGATTTACGCAAACTCACCATGACATTGAGTTATAAGTATAGATTGAAATAAATATGAATGCGACGTCGACATCATAGTCATACCACACTCACACTCATAAATTACTTCAGTTTGATTTCTAATTTCAGGAAAATACTTATACTAATCACATTGATTCATCTCACTCAACTCATGCATGTATGTATGTTTATTTAAAAGTTTACTGCCAGTTCATAGAAGCCATGTGAAAATTCTCGTTTGGCTATTTATATTTAAAACAAAAACAAAGCACTCAAAATTTGTTTTTGTTTTCATTATAAATAGACAGCCGATAATTTTTACATGGTTTCTATAAACTGGCAGTTAGTCATTAAACATTTTGCAAGTACAGAGTATACAATCGTAAAAAATAGAGTTGTTTTCAAAAAAAAAATAAAATAAAAAAAAACAGAGAAACACTTAACCTCATAATGAGATCTTTAATGTTCGTATGCGAAGTTCGCATTGTGAATCATACTTATTTTGCATTGCATTCGTCCATAGGCATTGAGCAGTTTTGCCATATTTATTTTTCAAAAATCTTCAAGTCGCGCAAAAAAAATCTTTGTTTTTGTTACCAAAACCTTTTTTGTTATTTTATTGAATGAAAATTAGTTAAAATTTATTTTGTTTCTTATGAACTATTAAAAGTAAAGCCAAATAACACAAACTATTTATTGTATAGAATATGTGTAAGATACTATGAAGCAAATCAGAAAATTTGTAAGTAGTTTAGTCAAAAAATCCCTCACTAATATATTAAAAGTACCAATAGTAAAATTTTAAAAAATCTTATTTTTAGATAAAAATTTTTTTGTCGTTTTAACACGTCTAAAAACTTAAAAAATATGATAAAACTTCACATATGGTAACACTGGCATTGAGTTAAACAGAGTCGATGCGATGCGCACTTCAAGCTTTCGACTGAATATGATTCATAGACAACATTCCAATAACTATGAGTGTGCATTAAGTACAAGAAGTTATAAGTCATAATTCAACTCTACTCACATTTTACTACCCATTGTTGTTCTCTGATGTTTATGTATGGATGGGTACTATCTACATAAGAGTGGGTCAAATTATGCGGATGGAAAACAGAATCATATGACAAAAATTTAAGGAAACTTATTCGAAACTTGTTTCCAAGTAACCGTTGGGTCTAAAATCAAACTATTCGCCGCCAATCGACATTGACGATGTTAAATAAATATCAGAATTATTAATATGAGCAGAAAATCGATTTCAGATTCATGGTTTCTTGGGACATTTTTCTTACATATGTATTTCCGTAGGTTACGTTTTTGCTATGAACGCAAATCTTAGGCGTTTTAAGAGAAGCGGCTAGAAGATAGTTGCTTATGCAACCGTTACTAGTCGTTTTACCTGTAACGGGAAAGTTTCTTCACACTATCAGTGAAGTCATGCAGTCGGCGTTGGGAGAGCTATCCTGCTGGGCCAACAGCAAAGGACTGGAAGTCAACTCAGATAAAACTGAAACCAGGAGATATAAAACAGATAGCTTTGTACTGCGTAGAATGGGAGGGTTAGAGCTGAGACTAGCAGAGGGAGCGAAATACTTGGATGTTTTCCTAAATAGCAAAATTTCTTGGAAAAGGAACACGCAGGAAAGGCTAATACGCATGCAGGAACTCCATAGGAAGGAACTCGGGTCTGCAACCGAAGATAGTAGTAAACTGGATTTACACATCTGTTGTCAGATAGGTTATTTCCTGTGGTTGTGTGATAGTAGTAGAGTTATCTATCGGAGATTGTTTGTCTATATCGTGGGAATGAACATTCGTAGTTCTTTCAGAATGCCAAATAAATGCTGCGTTTTCCAAGCTGAGGTCTTGGCGATCCTCGGCTAGAAATGTGGCTGAGGGCGAGGAGGTAAGCTTCTACGTCGACAGTCAGGCTGCGCTAAAATCTTTGAAAGGACACAATGTCAAATCGAAACTAGTTAGTGACTGTAGGTGAGCTTACGGACAAACAAACTAACCTAACCTACGTTCTTCCTAACAATTTTTGTTATGAAAAAAAAAAACAAACAAAAATTGCCAACCTAATAAAGATATGTACGGGACTTCTCAAAAGAAAGTATATTGTTTAAATTATTGCTTGAGCACAACGCATCTGAAGGGAATGCGCTGTATGTCAAAATATCCATACTCTCAATATGAGCATACAAAGTCATAGTTGGCTGAAAGCAAATATGTGAGCGAAAATTGTTTATTCCGCGGTCTTGAGTCGATTCATATCTTATTATCCCTTATTCCAGTTATCGGCATCGACGTCACTTTAATGCAATACCATAATATTGGGGTTTGTTTACTCGCTCTCGAGAACAATTTTGTGCTACTGACAATCTATTTCCGTTCCCTAAGGTCTAAAAAATAGCATAAACCTGCCAACAGGAGTCAGTTGTTTTCAAAAACGGGTACACAAGCCCCAATTTTTTTGGTATTGTGTTAAAGTGATGTCGATGTCGACAACTGGAATAAGGGTGATTGACGTACATATATTGTGTAACTGTTTACTTCACAAATGTCAAAGCGGAATTGCATATTTGTGCCTTATTGAAAGAAATTATAGTGTGCTACAATTTTATCGAACTTTGTCCTAAAAGTGCGGGATAAAACTTATTATTTTAAGTTTTAAAATCAGTATGAGAATCACCATTTTCTTCTAAAATAAGACATAAAATTTAGGTTGAATAGTCAATCCATAATAAGACATTTCTCGGCTTATACCATTAAATTAAATAATTTTCTTATTCGTAGAATTGACCTAATACAACCATTAGGAGTATTACATGAAATTATTATAATTTTGTTGTCTTAATCAGCATTATTTATATTTAATTCCTATGTAAGTACACACTGTTTACCCAAGCGTCAACTTGTTTGTTTGCAAATGCAAAACACGATTCATAACATTGGCATTTTTTAAATGTACATATTCCCAATTGTATTTAAAATTATCTATTTAGTTACATGCATTGATCCGGAGTTTGTGTTTGTGTCTTTTTTACAATCTTTTGTTATTAAGAATTTTATTTTTCTGTAATATTCATGATTTTGAACTTAAAACTCTCATATATGTATACATGCACGCTATAATATATATAAATATTATATCGTCAGCCGAAACGTAAAACGCAGTAATTAAAATTTTCATAATTTTTGACAATTGATAATTTTTTTTGTTAGTTAGGGACACTGCAGAAAATTTAGTGACAAATAATACTCGTCCTATGACGTGAGAAAATGGTGGTGTTAACCAAAAGTAGGGAGTAGTGTAAGGTGAAAAAGATATATCGTGTAAATGTTTATAAATTCACCATTTTCGTGATATGTCGTCTTTATGTTCAGTCAATTTAATTGGAACTCGGTTTAGTATTGTGGTAAATGTCAGTTAACAAGTATAAATATGTATAATATTAAATGTTTTATCCGGAACCAGTCCCGTGACTATATTTTGATATTAACCTAATCTTAACTAGTTATTTTTAGCTTAATTACCCATTATTTTTTTAAATCGAGTTATTTGTATATTTCGATATAATAACATCCATCTAATGTATCGAAAAATGCAAAAATGTCCATTAAAAAAATTATGAATTAAGACCTTTCCATATTAAGGTAACGATGTATAGTTTTTAAATATGAGTGTGCCTGTGGTCGAGTGGGTAGTGTGCTAGTCTATCATGCCAGAGATTATCAGTTCGAATACCAAAAAAGGCCTTCATAAAAAAATATAAGTTTTCATTATGACATTTAAATGTCGAAATATTATTCTACAGCGATTATGTCCCTATAAGATAGTTCAGTGACCAGTATTAAGGTGCATACGGAATATCAATTAACCCCATCACAGGCTATCCCCATATAAAAGTCCGAGTTCTAAAGCTTCATAGGAAGTGTTTGAACTCGGATTGGTCCCTATCTCTTGGGAACCGGTCACAAGTCTTGATTCAGTTCCATTTCCTGAAGGGGAGTTTTAGTTATCGTTAAAACGTTTATACATATGTATATATCGATCCTTATTTTCGATTTAATCGTAAGCGACAAAAATTAAAGTTTTCAGGAGAAGGTTTTTTTTTAATATTCCAATATGGGTGCTTGGTTGGTATGTGTATGGCTATAAAATTATAATTTCAATAAAAAAGTATATTTTCGATTACATGTCGCTTACGATAAAATGAAAAAAAAGGCTTGATATGTATATTGCCATACAATTTTTATTTGCAAACTAAAAAGCAAAAGAATAAAGAAAAACGTAAAACAAAATCGATCGGAATTGCAAACAGAATATGAAAGGTATTCCGATCGAAATATGAGACATTCCTGATTAAAATATATAAATAATAATTTGTATATACATAAATACTTCTTGAAATCAAATTTATATTGATCATTTTCAGTTGTTAGACTACTATCAAGCCTGTGTTACATATTATCATCAAGGCTTCGATCTGTGCAACGATTTTGATGTATTTTTTAAAAGCATTACTGAAGACTTGAATACTCTACGCGGAGAATACCAACAATTGGAAAAGGCCATGCAAAATCGCCATATGAGTGTAAATAGTTTTTGTGAGTCGAATACAAATAGTACTTCAAATAAAATCGAAGGATATTTATTTAAGAAGAAATCAAAAGGATTTAAGACTTGGTGTCGACGATGGTTTTATTTGAGTGATAATCAACTTGTGTACAGGTACGTTCAAATTACCAAATTTTATATAATTTTACTGTAGATTTAAATTGTTTCCCTTTTTTTAAATATCTAAAAGAATATCATGATCAATTTTGCACTATATTTATTTACTTAAATCATGCTATATAGTATTATAAAATATAAATTAAAGACATAGCACATTTGTAGTCAAAATTTCTAGTCTATAGTTTTTGTAAATTTGAAAATCTTAAATTTAGTTTTGCTATTATTTTCAATAATTCTTAATTTTATTTTTTCTTCTTTTTTCATATGTTGTGTTCATTTTGTTTCTGTTTTTGTTGTGTAATCATTATATGTAACTTTACTGTGTTCAAACTAAACTTTTTTCTCGTCTTCTTAAATAATCTTTGGTTGCTATTTATGAAAAAAAATACTGCTGTTTTGTATAATTTTTGTTTTGTTATGTTGAATTGAAAAATGTCTTGTGTTGTTGTTGTTGTGTAACGCTCTGAAGTGATTTGGATTCGAATTGCAGAAAACGTAGCAACGAGGACTCATTTTCTGTGATGGAAGAAGATTTGCGTATTTGTACTGTGCGCCCAGTCAATGATGGTGATCGGCGTTTTTGTTTCGAAGTTATATCACCAACCAAGTACGTCAGCCATAAAATATTCAAATCATAATTATTTCATTTATCTTTTAAATATTTCTTCCGCAAGATCTCACATCTTACAAGCTGACTCAGCTGATATGCTAACCATGTGGATTTCAGCATTACAAAAGAGTATTGGTGCAGCTATACAGCATGATTCACAACATTCCAGACCACAGTCGTCGTTACATGCAAATCCCTTGAACGCCAAAAGAAAAGTGTGAGTAAAAAATAAAAGATAAAATTCTATTTCGTTACACTTGATAGGAGTAAAATTGAGGAGTACTTATGTATGTCGTTTTCTTTTCTAAAAAATAAGGCAGCATTATTTGCCCTTTCAAAGGGGAGCAAATAATAAACTTAATGCTTATTATAAAGTGAACGTTTATTAGTTAGAGAGTACTCAATAATTTCAATTTCAAATAGTTTTTTTTAATACAAAAGAAAAAATGTTTGCACTTATTTTCCAGAAAACAAAATTAAATTAAATTGAGTTTAAAATAGTTGTTGCGTATAGCGCCAAACCCATTTTTAGATTTGGGAGCATTAGTGCGTTAACCAATGTTAAACTTAAATTGAGGAACTGGCGAACAAACTAGACATGTCCTCAGTACATGATTTTTTTTATCTTTTTTTCGGGTTCTCCAAGTAAACCTCTATGATGTCGCGAAATATTTTCATTAAAAACCAGTTCGATCCTACCTTAAAAAAATAAAGAAAACTGACTTTACCTTGCTAGTCTCAATCTGGGTAGTTCAGTTATTTGCCTCTCCTGTAAAAAACAGTTAACGGGAAAAGTGTGGTTTTTTACGCCAGCTCCTCAATTGTAAAAATTCCCTCCAAAAAAACGCTAATCTTTACTTGACTGCTTCAGGTCAAAAATACTTGTGTGGCAACACTCTATTCTTGAATAGCTGTTGTTGTTTTTTAGATTTATTTTCTTTACATACTTCTTACAACTACAAAATAAAAAACATGTTTATTATTGAGTTCTTGCTGTAACTTTGATGTATGTTGAACTTCTCATTTGTTTAAATGGAAGTTTAACATAATACGAGTAACTCTAGTTGTTCTAAGAAATATTTTGGGTAAAGGTTCCCTGATCATCTGCAACAGTGTAAATGTCCATATGATCCAGCTAAACCCCTCAATAATCAATTTCAATGTATTTTTAATAAAAAATATTTTACTGAATAAGTAAAATAATAATTTGGTATTGTTAGTGCATTAACAAATGTTAAACTTAAATGAAAACCGAACACCGAAGTATATTTGTTCAAGTTTAAGTTAAATTTATGTTTCTTTAGCTGATATGCAAAATCACGTAACTACACTTTTTAAATTTTGTAGGAGAAAGAAGAAACTAAACTAAATTATTCAGTCAGAAGGAAGTAAAGTTTCTTTATTTTAATTTTTAATTCGGCTGATTGTTTTGATAAAAGTTTGAAAATTTGTAAAAACCACTCCACTCGCCTTGAAGAGACTGGCACAGCACGAAATGTTCCTAAGGCTGGCCGGCCGGAACAGTAGTTCTGAAGATGTCAAAGATTAGCCTGGAACATCGACCAGACGACGTGCCATGCAACTGGTCATTAGCCGGTGGTTCCTACGCAAAATGTTGGTGACAAACTCGAAGATGTTTCCTTACAAAGTACACAAAAAATGAAAACAACAGAAAATCGAGTGATTACTTTTGCCCCATCCATAAGATCATATTGTTGCTACTACTTAGGTGACTTTCAATAATAAAAAAAACTTGAAGAAGCTAAAAACTTAATACGCTTATACAAAAACTTCCAGAACATTAGGTCTGTTTCTCTACTTAAATTAGGCGCCCGCCCGAAAAGCGTTGCCATACTGGAAAATTTGGGTAAAATATAGAGGATTTGAGAGAGTAGTGTTTTTCTTCTTGTACGAACTATTCCATACTTTTGCGGTTAGAAAAATAAACAATAATGAATAAGCCACTTTTTTATTAATTATTTGCAGGCATTGGGAACAGTTCCTTAAAATCCCCGGTAACGCACAATGTTGCGATTGTCGTGGCTCTGACCCACGCTGGGCTTCCATTAATTTAGGCATTACTTTGTGCATTGAATGTTCGGGCGTTCATCGCAGTTTAGGTGTACATTACAGTAAAGTGCGTTCGTTGACTTTGGATGCTTGGGAAACCGAAAATGTGAAAGTGATGATGGAATTAGGCAATGCTGTGGTGAATCGCATCTATGAATCGCGTATAGGCGAAAATTGTGAATTAAAGGCGGCCACAGAGAATTGTGAAATATCCGTAAGAGAAGCATGGATTAAAGCGAAATATGTGGAGAAACGTTTTGTATGCGCTATGCCTAAACCAACGGATTATTTGTCTAGTGAAACGGCCGAAGTATTATCAATTGATAGTGGCGAAATTGGTAAGAGGGCAACATTGTCATTGGGAGCACCACGCAAATGGGCTGTAAAAAAGTTTAGACGTCGCCGTCATCGTGAACGTAAACGTCAGCGATCGAGTTCTAAATCTTCTGATGATCCCGTCGTAGGTGATGATGCGGATGATGATGACGATGACGAATCTATAAATATACCCTCGATGTCTTTAAGCATTTCGCGTGAAGATCTTTTGATAGTGGGCGATGAATTAGGTCTGGAAACTTACGAAACACCCGGTATCTTGGGATCAGATCAAGAGTCTACTGAAGGAGAAAATGAACCGGAAGTTTTGCATGAAGTCCCCTTTTCGAAACTAAATGCGAATCTCATGCTGTATCAGGCATCTGCTGTGCACAATTTACCTGTTATGTGCATGGCGTTTGCCTTGGGTGCCGATAAGAATTGGCGGAATATAGAAGATCATAATCGTACTTATTTACATCAGGCGGTATTATCGGTAAGTCGTATAAACAACGTTAATCATTTGTATATTAAATTGCTTTTTAATATTACTTTTGAAGGGTTCTGTTATGGCTTGTGAATATCTGCTTTTGAATGGTGTCCCCATTGATGCGGTAGATGATTTGGGCTATAGTGCTTTACACATGTCTACTGAAAAAGGTTTCATAGCTCAAGTATATCTCTTGCTTAAACATAAAGCCAAATATGACATCGAAGCAAATAATGGTAAGAAGCCATTAGATATTGCTGTTGATCAACGAAATGCTGACATTGTGACCCTGTAAGTATATCACAAACATTGCTTTACATCCATTTTACACATTTGCATATGCATACATACTAGAGGTGAGCACAAAATATTTGCTTGCTTAATCTACACATGATGTACATTATTGAGTTGTTCTCTCTTTTGTTGCTCTTGACTTTATGACAACACTAAAACTATTATTCCTCTTTTATCAAAAGCATGCCACAGCATTTTTTTTATCTGCGAAGCAAGGGCAGATTATTTATTGTAGTGTCGAAGCAAATTTCGCTATTGCATACCGATTGACAATAGTTTAAAATTAAACGACAAGTGTGACAAAATATGATATTTAGAGCGCGTTACTTCGCATGTGATACTGTTCTAAGTTGTATAATTTATTCAGCCTTATCATAAATACCACAAGTGAAAATTTCTGGAAAAAAAATTCGTCACATGGATTTTAATTTCGCATCATCAATTTCAATTATAATCAATTCCCACTCTTTCCGACAGAGAAATCTTTGTTAATAATTAATTTTCTTCATAAATTGTTAAAATATTTAGCAATCGTATGAAGTTTTTTGATACCAACTGTTCATACTTTCGGAAATTTCTGTGTAAAACTTTATTTATGGTAAGCCGGATTAACGTAACACTTTAAAAAATAAAAAATAAAAATAATATCGTTCACCATGGATAGATTTGTAATAAGTTTTTGCTATAATTTATGAGGCTGACCCACGATGACAAAAAGAAACTTTCTATCACTTTCTTTTCGACATCGTGGGCCAGGCCGTAAAGGTGGAAGTACATAACACGCGTTCAATGCGCTAATGCGATACACGCGTCTGTCAAAAAAGTTGAAATAGTGAGTTTTAATAAAGCAAGTTACATAGAGAAGTTCGCGACGCGCGTACCTCGCAAAAAGTTGAACATTCTTCAACTTTCACGCGTTGTATACAAAATGACAGCTAGTGTTACCAGACTCATAAGCTAACATAATTATGATGATTAGAAATTAATTTTTTTATTAAACAATGGATAAAAAATGCATTAAATGTTTAAAGAAAAATACAACGTAAATGCAAGACAAAAAAATAGCCGGCAAAGGTTATAAATTTTACAATTAAAAAAAGCTTCAAAAGCGTGATGTGTAACTTTCCATTTGTGTAGCGTTGAACGTTTAACAAGCCAGAAAAGTGTTGCCTCGTAACCGAGTGCTATGTACCTCCACCTTTAATACTTTATGAAATTTTGAGTTTGTGAAATATAGTATGGTGCACTGTGAAGTGCACAATAAAAATATTGCACCCTTGACACAACTGTCAATTTTATTCTATTCAATTGTTGTACAACGATTTTGTGCGTTTTTGTTTCATTGTTCTTTACATTTGCTTTACAATCTATTTCAATTAATACTACAAACAATATTCGATCTTGAAAAAAATACAATATGTACTGTTGTTCACTTTTTAATGTCCTGTGCACACCTCTAATACATACATTAACGTTTCAGGGACATTAATTTTTCTGTTCGAACTTCGAATGCTTATAATACGTTACATAATACTTTTAAATTCGGGCAAATGTTGTACTATGTAATCTTACTTAATTTAGCATCAATGAGACGAATGTCGTTATCCGTTATGTCTAAATAGAACACAAACACAATTCGCCAAGCGATTCGCTTGTCTGCAGGGTCTATGGTGGGAATCGAACCCACGACCTCCGGACTGAGAGGCTAGCATCGCTACCACTCAGCCACAGGGGCATCCATGATGATGAGGATCTCTAAATAAATTTGTGACAATATGGAATAGAAGCTTAAGTAGGCTTAAGAAAGAAAGCTTTATTATGCTGTATTATGTTCTAGTTGGAATTGACAGTGATTAAAATACGACACGTTGAAAGAAAGGATCACACAAAAAGCAGCATGCTTTGCTTAAGTCGACTTAAGCTATTATTTCATATTGCCTCAGAAATAATTCCACAATTGTCGTTTTTTTGTGCTAATTATAACAAGATGCATTATAAGATACAGAAAAGGATTCTACTATCCATAGTATTATTATTATTTTAAATTTCTGGTACGTTTTCTATAACTGAAGTTTTTCTCAAAATCAAGGTAATGGCAAAATAAAGTTTGGGCAAATTTAAGGTTAGGAAGTTATGTTGAAATAAAGTTGCCATATATCGACGGCACCAGCACCTCTGACAGGCCCAAAACTATCACATTTTGCAAGCTTTAACCAATTAAAAATTTCTTAGAAAATTAGTTTTAAGAAAATTATGTAATATAATTATTATATATTATATAATTACATATATATTAATTACATTATTATATACACATGTATATTTTACTATTAATTTGAACTATTATACTGTATACTATTTGATTTTTTTAGCCTTCGTTTAACTCGTTTAAACGATGAAATAGGCCTAAATGACGAAGGTAATGGGGAGGATGAGACCTACAAGGATGTGATGAAGGATTTTTCTAATTTCACTTCCAGTCAACCACGTATGTTACGTAACCGCAATGATTCTAATACTCTAGAATCGCAACGTTCTTCCTTGACTAATTCGGATTAAACATTTTTCAGACAAAACTAAAAGATGAAATGCCACGTATTTTTAACATGTACGTTATTTATTGTTATTTATATTGTGTAACGAAGAAAAACCGAAGCAAAAATATCAGTCATTCTGTTATAACATTCATAATATTACTAAGTAAATTGAGATGTGGTGCTTTGAGAGCTAAATGTCTTTTATTGCGTTTAAATTATGAATTAATTACTATTATTACTATTAGTATTTATTTATTTAGATTCAACGTGTAACAATAGCATTTTGTGTTGCTCAATTCATTTTATATTATTATTTAATTGTTCATTGTTTCTATTTTAAGATAATATGTATTCATAGGTCTTAAACGCAACTGTTTTCAATGTATCAAAATATTTTCTATTGGATATTTGTGAACAAGCTTATTATGTTTCAACAGCTTTTTATATAAATTTTAGATAAATATTGTAATTATTTTGAAATATAGAAAATTAAAGTCACTAAAGCATGCCATTTGATATATGCATTAAAAAGTTTTCAAAAATGTTTGTTTTTCATTAATCGTGGGGTGACTGACGGTGAAGTATTTATTTGGATGCCTGGAAAAATTTAAACTTTGGAGCGCCTAAAAGAATGCTCATATTTATTTATATAAAAATAACGCCATCTATTGTTTAGACTAGCTGCTTTTTATATTTTAAAAAATGAGCTAAATAAGGTGGCAGCACATCCACAAATTTTCCACCACACTATTGAAAACAGTCTGGTAGTACTTGTTTTTATCATTAGCTTGCCAGACTATTTTCCATGGTGGGGTCGAAAATTCGTCAAAAATGATGCCACCTGTTTTAGACAAATTATTGATTCAAAAATGTGGATAGGCATACCAATAGATGGCGCTTAACGTGAGTAAATTCCTAAAAAACGGATCATATCTTTAGGCGTCAGCATAAAGTTCTCGCTTGATGTGTTGTTCGGATTAAAACTAAAGCAAACCGTTATTATTTTACTGTTTTATTATTTACGCTTACAATTCCTTTTTTTTAAAACTAATTTTTCGGTTTAGCATCATCTTTCGAAGACCTACTATTAGTATGCACATTTGCTATATGCCGCTTTATTGACGAACGATCGCTGAAAGTTCGATCACACCCGTTGCATTGAAAAGCAACACCACCATGTGTTGCCAAATGGCGACTAAGACCAGATGCATGGTTAAAACGTTTCGGGCACAAATTACACGGATGTTGTTGAACTCGTGGCTCCTCCAAGTGATTTCGATTTATGTGTTGAGTCAAATTGATACGTTGAGCAAATGAACGTGCACAATGGGGGCACTTATGTGGTCTTATACCGGTATGCGATTGCATGTGTCGTTTCAGAATTTCTTTTTGCACGAATGCTTTGTCACATAAGGTACAAGCGAACGGCTTTTCTTCACAATGCACATACATATGGCGTCGGAGAGCACTGCTACAAGAAACCACTATTCGACATTCCGGACATTGATATATTACGCCAGTCTTCTCAACTTTACGATGCGTACGCAAATGAGTATCTATAGAATTTTTGGTTGAAAATACCATCGGGCATCTATCGCATTTATATATTTTTGGTGTATGTGTACTCCGTTGCATGGGATTTACATACGTCTTAGTCAGGAATGTCGTTTCCGAAGTTATCGCTGACGTTCTGGATGATTGCGATTTTTTGTTTCGCGGTGTTTTAGTCGATTTATTTTTTTCTTTCACCTCGTGTTTTTCTTCCTATTGAAATATCTCAACTTGAAAAATATACACACAAACAATTAGACTGATTACTTACTACTTCATCAACATGCTCTACGTATTCGCTTTCCATTCCATTATCTATATTGATAACCATTATATTTTTGTATTCAAATTTCTTGTTTGGATTGGATTCACCAATACTGTTATTAATGTCATCGTTGTTGTTGCACTTTTTCGAAAACTGAATTTCTCCATCTGCATTTTCAACTGTAAAAAATAAATTATTATTATTACTTGTGGTGCAGCAATAATTATGGTATTATAACATATTGTACCATAACAATAACCTAACTATGCACCTATACGAGAATGTATAACAAAACTGAAACGAAGTCGCTACAGTTGGTTTAAAGTTCGAATTGCTTGTGAAAAAAATGTAGATTTACATTAGGGTGGTTCTTGAAATTAAAAGTTGGATTTTTTCAAGTCTCATATCTTAAATCGGTGGTAAAGAACGATACAAAGAAAAATTCCAGGTCAATCACTAAATATTAAGGCGTAAGTTTTGTGTCTAATTATTCAATAAAGTAATTTTGCGCAAAAAAATTTGCCTGTGAAGGAAGTTTCCTGTAACTTTTAAATGAGAAAATGTTTCTTAAAACATGTACATACATACATATGTAAATATTTAGCAAAATAAACAGAAAATATCAAATAGAGAATTACATTCACATATAAATACATACATGCATGCATACATATGTAAATTTTAATTCAATGTCGCATATTCATAGTCAAAACAAAGTATATTTTATAATTTCATTGCTTTTTAGAGTTTTGTAAAGAAAAGGTGAAAAAGAACCCTATTGTTTTCGCTATGATGTCCGTCTCACAGTCTGACACTTAAAAATTAGAGGGTGTTCCAAAACGAGCAACGAAACGCTTTGAAATTCTAATGTAATATACAGACAATTATCAGCATGTCCTGAAAATCACTTTTTTCAAATCACGTGATTTTATGAAATTTTCGGGCCTGTTCTGCAAATCACGACGATTTCAATAAATCAATAAAATCTAAATCATTGCTTTTGTAAATTTGACAATTTATAGCGATGGAAGCATTAAAATATTCTATTATACATGAGAAAAACTTAAAATACAACAAAAACCACTAACAAGTCAGTTATTAATAGTTTACTTTTGAAATCACCGTGATTTAAATCACCATGATTTTCAGAACAGGCCCGTTTATTGCAAAAAAAAAACATCAACATTTGTAACAATTCCCAATTAAAAACATTAACATTTGCATTTTTTAGCATTAAAAAAAATTTTAAATTTAAAACTTGTATAAAAATCATAAGAGACATATGTAAGTTTCACAAATGTTTAGCCGCCCAGGTATTTCCGCTCTCCATCAATTCAAAAATGTCGTTAAGAAATTCACGGTTTTTCATAAATAAAAAATTGTATTTTCGTTACACTTTTTAGGGTTCCGTACACCAAATAAAGTTCTTTCTGTCTGTCCGTCTGATGTCTGTCACAGGGTGTTTTCTCGAGAACCGTAAGACCTACAGACCTGCAATTTTCACAGAATATGTAAAACCTTGGCCGCTACAACAACAAACATATGACAATTTAAAATTAAAGGGTGTTCGTTCTAAAGGCCATTTTCACAACTTACCTTTAGCTAAAGGTAGGATTTTGTCTGCCCCATAAATTTTTTTGCATTATTACAACTTAAATTATTTATTGGTATTATTATCAATAATAATAATATTTAATGGATAAAAATATAATAAATGAAGATTTTATAATGCAAAGCCATTTATCGGGCAGACAAAATCCTACCTTTAGCTAAAGGTAAGTTGTGAAAATGGTAGGTCAATCAACGAGCAATCTAACATACTGAAATCTTATGTGATATACAGACAATTAATTATACGTATATAGACACTTGAAATTTTGAAAGTTAGTGAATTTTTATGCAGACTATTCTATCAGTTAATGTTATCTTAACTATGTAATTTTTAGAAGGGGTAAAACTAAAATACATGTATATCTAAAGAAAGAAATAATAAAAAACCGAAAAAAATCGCCAAAACGAAAAAAAGCGCAAAAGCTAAAAATTAATTTCTTAGTTCCGTTCCAGACTTGCAATTTTTGTTGCAGCAACTTTTTATTTTTTAATGCAAAATAGCGAGAGGAATACAAAAAGTATATATTTCCATTTCAACACTCTTACTCATATTCAAGAATTGCTGCATCAAAAATTGCAAGTCTGGACCGAGACTTAAACTGAAATAAATCGTCAAAAACGACAAAAACGTCAAAACGAAAAAAAAAACGCCAAAACTAAAAAATTAGTAAAGAAAAAAATCGAACAAATTTACGAGTACTTAAATTTTTTTTAAAAATTTCTACATCAGGAGATATTCGATTACATATGTAGTGTCCGTACGAAGCCTACGTACATATGCGAGTCAAAGTCGCAATTTACTGAATTAAAATTTTAATCAATATCTATATCCTTCAATAAAAGCTTCGCCCATTTTTCTTTTGGTTCTGTTTGATAGTCTCGGATCAAAGAATGCAAGGCAAGATTTTCAGGATTTAGATACCATAAACTAAATTAATTAAGCTTCTCTTCTCTCTAACTAATTGTCACTTCACCATATGTACTTGCACTATCCCTTTCCTATTCTCAGGCAACACAAAGGAACCTGTTTGTTTGGATCCAAGTGAGAAGAAAACTTACGGCCATATGTATAAGAAAAAACTAGCTAGAAGTGAGCATAAGTGGCAAAATTGAATATGATCTTAACGAGTTTTGCCATACAACTGTACATCGAAAATCACCGTAGGATTTAATAGTGGGTTAGAACTACATTATGCGCCGATTTTTAATGTCAAATTGTATGGAGGAACTCGTTAGCACCTCGTTCAATGTAACCTTACTTACGCTAACTTCATGCCATTTTTTGATTATACATAGGCCCTCTACTTTCTGTTCTCAACAACCTGCTAATCTAACCTATGAAAAGTTCGGAGCCCCATATCTCGGTAAACAAGGCTCCATATCATTACTTTTTTTTAGCTACTTTACTAAATTTCATTTGTTCCAAAAAATTACCTAAATACTTTAAGCTTATAATTCTTGTTTCAATCGGACATTGTTTAAAAATATGTAAAAATTTTTGTTACGAATATGTAATTGCAAAATAAAATATATAAAACTTACTTCGATATGATATTGTTGTTTCACCAGTCTCCTCATTGGTATCAATATTTTGGTCATTAATCTTTTCATATGCTGCAATATTATCTTCCATAAATTCCTCTTCATATTCTACATCTTGTAAAACGTTATCCACGTACTCAATTTTCTCATCTAAGGACTTATTTTGTCCGTCATAGCCTTCTTCATAAATTAAAAAATTACCATCGCTATCGCATTCATCGTCGTTCATATTGTGATTATCTTCTGTTATATTTGCAGTTGAACCATTTCTCTGTTCTGCTGGAGAATTGCGTATTGGAATTTCCATTCGCACCACTTCTATATTGTCTGATTTCTGTGGAATTACCTTTAAAATTGGTAGATGTTCCTTTGCAATTGTTGGAGATACACATCTGTTAGGACTATTATTCTCTTTGGTTGATACTGAACTTTGCATCGACTTATTTTTATTCATTAGATAACTTTCTAAATCCTCTAAAAGACACCTTATTTCTAATTTTCTACATTCTTCATGAACTTCTGCACGAAGCGACTCTTTTGCTTGATCTATACATTGCTTGGTTACTTCTTTCCTTATAGTTTCCTCTAGCTCATTTTTTATTTCTGTTTCAATATCTTTTCGCAATTCCTCTCTTATTTTAGGGATTAATTTTTCCCGACATGTTGTAGTTAAATTTTCTTTTACTTTCTCCAAATCTTTTTCCGTTTGCTTTCTCATTTCAGTTAAAAATGAATCAAGTTTTAATTGTTCTGCTTGTTTTTGATGTTTTTCCTGTTCTCTTATAAAATTAAGCGAGTCTTTGAACTCTAACTCATCATAGTCATCGTCATC
The DNA here is from genome assembly GCA_949987645.1 of Tachina grossa. Lineage (NCBI taxonomy): Eukaryota > Metazoa > Arthropoda > Insecta > Diptera > Tachinidae > Tachina > Tachina grossa. The sequence continues at coordinate 157,178,960 of OX465274.1, read as the reverse complement.
TTTTTTCTCACTAAAAACTTTGCTTGTTTTGCCCATTGCTATCAGACGCATATGCTTTCTTATCTTAGCATCGGACGCCTGACTCTGTTTGCGGAAATAATAAGACTTTTCCAACTGAAAACGACACTCAGTACAAATTTTCTTGGGAAAGGCATCAGAGCATTGTACTTCAAGCGAAGTACATGTCATTATGCGCATTGGTATAGACAATGAAACATATTTGCCAGAATTTTCTTTATTGTTAAATATGCAAACAGTTCCAGCATCCTCTTTTAGGCACAGCCGACACATCTGTTCCAAGTTGGGATATACTTTTTTTTCCATTCTCTCTTTTTAATACTTGTATTAAAGTATTTAGGACAAATATATATTTTTATGTATGTAAATTATTTCAGCTTTATTTGTTGGCAACACCAGATATACTATTTATTGATGGTTCACAAATTTAATGAAACTATTTCACAAAAGCTATATGCATAAGCAAAATTGTTGAGTAAACGTGATGGGAGCGACGAGCGACAAGCCGCAACTATGAACATATATCAAATCCTCTATCATTAACACAAGATATATCGTTTGTAGCCTTAGCGCGTCGATTATAATTACAAATGCTAAGCAAGTATAGTTATTGTGAATTAAGTAAATATTGTGAATGGTAATTAAGAATAGTGGTGGCAATTGATCTGTTTTCTTGTGATATTTACTGATTTATTGCGCACGGTTAAATTCATTATAATAATTTTAGTGAAGTATTTAATTTAATATTAAGCACAAGGTTGGTTTTCTTTATAAAAACAACAATTGTATTTTTTATTTCGTTCAATATTAGTGAAGTTTTGTCGTATAGTATTTTGCATTGACGGAGACGTACTTAGTGTTGCCAAATTTTCTAGCCATTTCTCGCCAGATAGCCCCTGAAAACCCGCTAAAAACCGCTTAATGGCAAAAATGTTGAATGAGATAAATTTTATAATATATACATTTGCGTACATATACGCATATATATCCTACATATCGTATATGTATGCCTCAAGAGTATTTTTGTTTATAGAAATCAGTTTTCATAAAGTAAACTTTTTCAAAATACTTTTATAAATATCGTCGTCAGTCTACATCTATATCGGTATCATTTTTAGAACATGAACAAATATCAGATGTTCCAATTAAACGTAAAAACTCTGTCGGAATCTCATAGTCGAAAAAACACGTTCTATAACATCCAAAGCCATACAAGCGCCTTTTATTCCAGATAACTCTGCAGCCACACGTTCAATAAATGACTTTCAATTTCATTACACATATTGTGTGTCAAAATTGCTTGAAATTGATAGCTGTGACACAAATTGATAATCAATTTCATTTTTAAATGCCACCGACCAAGAAACAACTCAAATTTGTAGCTTCAATCAATGTGTGCTGTGACCAGCCGTTCAAATTGAAAACTAAATTGCCATTTAAATGGATAGGTGAATTTGAAATCAATCTAGTTTTCAATTTAAAAAGTTTGATTGTGTTAGTGAAAAAAGTGTGAGTGTATTGCAAATTGAATGGAATTGAAAGTCAAAAATTGAACGTGTGGCCCCCCAAGTAAGCGAAAATATTTTTGAGGAAAACTCAGCTAACTCTTCAAATATTTTATTTCCTCATACAGTAAGACTTAAAACCAGAAAAAAGTATAATCAAACCTAATATTCCACCTTATAATAGTAATAGTTTTGAACTGGTTCAGTATCTTTTCAATATTTTCTGCGATACACGCTAATTGTTCTAAACAAACGATCTTGTATTATTCATAGTAGATTCATATATGTATGTAAGTATGTATATATATGCATACATATTTTTTTCTCCCTATTTCTTACTCTCCTTAGAGGAGAAACTTAAATTTCCAGTTTTTGAAACATAAGTCCTAGTTTAGACGGGCGAGCATTTGGAAGGAAAACATCAGGAATTCTCTTTTGTTGTTTCCTTCGCGGACACAGAGACGAAAATGTTTCCGGCGACATTCCAATATTATTCGATGAAAGCATGCATGTTTGCACATGCATTGTGTGTATATGTAGCAAAGAATATGAAAACAAATAGACTTGTATCGAACTCTTTCAGTAGCTCGTTTTTGACACAAACCAACGATCAAACCCGTGTAATTTAAATGGGTTTGATCATTGGTTTGTGTCAAAAACGAGCTACTGAAAGAGTTCGATACAAGTCTAGTGGAAACCGACTTTGTTGTTATATTTTTGATCTTATACAAAGAATGAGCTTTATTTCCAGGAAATAGCTTAATTGTTTCTGTATGAAATTTTCAGTATTATATTTAAAAAACTGTAAAACTTTATGACGAAATAGTGCATTTAAAACTATCCTTGCTATGAAAAAAAAGTTAAGGAAGCAGTGATGAATACGAATAAAGAAACATGTTTTTAGATCGAAATACAAATTAAGATAGGTCCTCCCCTAGATGAGTCAATCTATCTTCAATCACTAGGAATGTCCCCATACAAAAATTTTTAATTTCTAAAAAATGTTTTATTGCGAATATAAAAACAACTGTCTGCGAGTTGTTCCTAGAGGGGTACAGCCTCAGATAAACCCCGAGAAATATTTATTACATTATTTTGAGATGCTCAACATAACTTCAAGGTCTATGTTTTTCAAATGGCAGGTTTTGTATAAATAAAATAGGGGAAAACACCAAATATTGATTTCCAAAATAGCTGAGAACTAACTTCAAAACATTTTGTGTCAAAAAGTTCAAAAAGCACTAAAAACGGTGGGAAAAGCTGAAAACGCTGTGAAAAAGAGTAAGAGAAAGAAGCACTGATGCTGTTGCAGTTCATACAAATGCGTTATAAGGTTATCTACTTACTGGAAAGAACATTCAGTCTTCTCGCGTTAATTGATATAATCGGTCGTGGTAATACCTGTGCACATGCGAATAATTATTATTGAAATGAAATAATTATTTTATATAAAATTTTAATAGGTAGTTTGAACACATTATTATAGTGTTTATTTAAATATTAATATGTACGTAATTAAAAAATCGTCAATCTGCCTTTCCCACAAACCGTCGGTAATCGCTTCGAGTTTTATCTTCATGAAAGGGGAAGAAATGCGAAAGGTAAGAGGGAAAAAGTAAATGATTTTATTTAGAAGTTTTGCATAAGTGTTTTGTTGCTGAATTGATTTTCTGCCTTTTATGGATTTGCGATGTATAATTTCTGCTTTGAGACAAGTTAAATAGTATTTATTACTTTATAAAATTTTTGTATGTATACAATAAATTTTGCAAATGGAAAATAAAAAATAAAACGGCATGTATATTAGATATACTATATTTATACACATGTACATACATAAATACTTGGTTCTCCCTATTTTTTATTGTCTTAGAGGAGAATGTTAAATTTCCCGTTTTTGGAACAGTTTCTAGAATATTCAGCTTTGTTTTTATATTTTTGATCTTATATAAAGAATGAGCTTTATTTCCAGGAAATAGCTTAATTGTTTCTGTATGAAATTTTCATTCTTATATTTAAAAAACTATGAAACTTTATGAAGAAATAGTGCACTTCAAACTATCTTTGGTATGAAAAAAAGTTAAGGAAGCAGTGATGAATAGGAACAAAGAAACATGTTTTTAGATCGAAATATAGGCCCTTATTATGAGCTGCGTTCGATTTTCGATCTTTCATGGCTATCGAACATCGAAAATAGAATGTTCAATTCATATTGTTACGAAAATAGCCGTCAACAATGTTAAGTAGCATTACACAGAAATATTCCAACAGGTTTAATGTAAATGCTACGCGAAAATATTCCTACAGGGTCAAAGTAAAGAATAGTCTAGAATAGTAGCCAACAACTAAATAAGCATGCCTAGCTTGATTAAACGTAAACAAGCAAAAGTAACAACAAAAAGCGTCTGCTTATTAAGAAGATTCACATATTTGTACACATACATACATGCCAATTCAAACGAAAAGCAAAAGATAAACAACCACCGTGTGTTGCTTAGTTAATGATGTACACACGTACGCATATACACATGTATGTACATAGTTACCACATGAACTTAATTAGGCAGCATATAAGATGATAATGATCGTCTAGACATTGCTTGAAACTTCTAGTGGAATTTCTGTGAAATATAAATAGAGGTGACGCATCCAATGAGTTAGTTAGTTGCAGTTGTAAGTCAGTCGCGAACAGTTATAGTTAGTGCTAATCAGAAACTAGTGAAGTTAAGAACTCGTTAGACAGTTGATAATTAAGTTGTGAATTAATAATAGTCTGACGTGGAATTGAGATTATTGTGGAGTCTATCGTGTCGACTGGAGTAAAGGGAACAGCGCAGCGAATAGACGTGTATAAGGGTGTAAGTAAAGCCAGTGAGTCTTTATTGGTGTATCAACTGTGAGTGTCGGCAGAGTGAGTGCCGTGTGTGACAAGCAGTAGACAAAGAAGTATTGGTGTATCAACTGTGAGTGACGGCAGAGGGAGTCTCGTAAGTGACGAGCAGCAGACAAAGAGGTGTCACGTGAATACTTGCGCAGCCAGCTAAGAGACGTGCGTAAACTACAGCGAGGAAGGCGTAGTGGTAACCAGTTGTGAATATCTGTGTGTAATTTATTAGTTTAAGTTGTATTAGTGTATTTAAGCTCTTGAGTAATTTAGTATAAGTGTATTTGTAAATAAAACTTGCATCATTCTTAACCCTAATCACTACACTCGGCTCTTGTATTCATTTGCAAATCTTCGGATCTACGGAAAAGCGTTTTTATAGAGAGAAAAACGTAACATTTGGTGTCAGAAGTGGGATTTGCAAATACAAGCGATACTTTTAAAAAGGGTTAAGCGAAAGGCAAGAGGAAAAAGAAAAGGAGAACCTCACACGTTTGAAAAGGTTAAACGTGAACAAAACCACATACGTTTGAAAAGGTTAAACGTAGTAATTGGTTTTTGAAGAAAATGAAATTTCAAGAGCTTAATGTGGATCAACTCAAGCAAGAGTTGAGTAAGAGGAAATTGACGACAACTGGTGACAAGGTAATACTACAGGAGAGATTACTGCAAGAGTTAGAGCGGCGCAATATCGACATTGAAACTTATGAGTTCGATGAAAAAGAAAAAATTGAGGTATGTACTCGTGCAGCAGCAACCAGTACAGACATCGGAGCAATGTTTGCTGCCATGATGAGCGAAATAAAAGCGGTCAATGAGAAAATAGAAGCAAACAATGAGAAAAAGAGAAAATTCAAGAAATTGCTAAAACCCGTAAACAGACAAGCAGATGGTGAAGAAATAAAAGTCAGTAATTCAGACAAAGAGATACACGAAGAGATTTCTGACTTGGGGAACAGTGTCAACAAAGACGTTTCTGGCACAGAGGAAAACGTTGACCAAAGACTGAAGGCAGAAGATGAAATTAGCAGTGGTCAGTGTCAACAAGTTGGACGTGAGCCAGAAGTTTCCAGCAAAGAAAATGAAGCTAGAGACGTAGAAGATGTGGTGGTCTGTGAAACAGCGGAACAAGCTATGGGTGAAATGGTCTCGCTTGCTCACTATAAAGAAACTGCTAAAGTATACAAAGCGCGCAGCATAAAAGCAGTCAGGAAGAGGAAGACAACTTCTATAAAGAACCTCAAGCGTGTGGTAAGGCAAACTCTAGTCGAGGAACAAAGCAGAGTTAGAACCAAGGGCCATAAATGTGAAATGGTAAGGCAAGCTCTAGTCAAGGGACAAGGTAGAGTCAGAGCCAAAGGCCATAAGTGTGGAAGGAGTGGTCATCTCCAGTGTATGGTAAGGCAAGCTCTAGCCAAGGGACAAAGTAGAGTCAGAGCCAAAGGCCACAAATGTGGGAGAAGTTGTCCTCTCCAGCGTAAAACAAGACAAGCTGTATTGGAAATACGAAACAGATTAAGTACCAAGGGCTGCAAATGTCAAAGATGGTTTCATCTCCAACGAACGGCAAGGCAAGCTGCAGCGGAAATACTAAGCAGAGAAAGTACTACCAGGGGCCACGAATATCGAAGTAGTCACCTCCAGCGTATGGCAATACAAGTTCCAGTTGAGAAACGAGACAGAGCCAGAACTAAAGCCGACAAATATGGAAGAGGTAGTCGTCTCGAGCGTAACTACAAGGCGTTTAGAAAACGAAGAAAGAAAAGGTGATGATGTGCCTATTCGGGACGAATAGGCTTAAGTGGGCGGCAGTGTTACGAAAATAGCCGTCAACAATGTTAAGTAGCATTACACAGAAATATTCCAACAGGGTTAATGTAAATGCTACGCGAAAATATTCCTACAGGGTCAAAGTAAAGAATAGTCTAGAATAGTAGCCAACAACTAAATAAGCATGCCTAGCTTGATTAAACGTAAACAAGCAAAAGTAACAACAAAAAGCGTCTGCTTATTAAGAAGATTCACATATTTGTACACATACATACATGCCAATTCAAACGAAAAGCAAAAGATAAACAACCACCGTGTGTTGCTTAGTTAATGATGTACACACGTACGCATATACACATGTATGTACATAGTTACCACATGAACTTAATTAGGCAGCATATAAGATGATAATGATCGTCTAGACATTGCTTGAAACTTCTAGTGGAATTTCTGTGAAATATAAATAGAGGTGACGCATCCAATGAGTTAGTTAGTTGCAGTTGTAAGTCAGTCGCGAACAGTTATAGTTAGTGCTAATCAGAAACTAGTGAAGTTAAGAACTCGTTAGACAGTTGATAATTAAGTTGTGAATTAATAATAGTCTGACGTGGAATTGAGATTATTGTGGAGTCTATCGTGTCGACTGGAGTAAAGGGAACAGCGCAGCGAATAGACGTGTATAAGGGTGTAAGTAAAGCCAGTGAGTCTTTATTGGTGTATCAACTGTGAGTGTCGGCAGAGTGAGTGCCGTGTGTGACAAGCAGTAGACAAAGAAGTATTGGTGTATCAACTGTGAGTGACGGCAGAGGGAGTCTCGTAAGTGACGAGCAGCAGACAAAGAGGTGTCACGTGAATACTTGCGCAGCCAGCTAAGAGACGTGCGTAAACTACAGCGAGGAAGGCGTAGTGGTAACCAGTTGTGAATATCTGTGTGTAATTTATTAGTTTAAGTTGTATTAGTGTATTTAAGCTCTTGAGTAATTTAGTATAAGTGTAATTGTAAATAAAACTTGTATCATTCTTAACCCTAATCACTACACTCGGCTCTTGTATTCATTTGCAAATCTTCGGATCTACGGAAAAGCGTTTTTATAGAGAGAAAAACGTAACAATATTATGAATATCGAAAATTTCGTTTAGCAACGAATAGGATGATGGGGATGCCCTTTAATATCGATTTTTTCAATTTCGGGGTTAATTGCTGTAGTCTGCATAAAAATACACTAACCTTGAAAATTTCAAGTATCTATATATTACATTGTCCTTTAGTTTTTAACTGTCATATATTTGTTGTTGTAGCGGCAAAAGTTTTGCATATTCTGTGAAAATTTTACGTCCAGCCTGTGACAGACAAACAGACGGACAGCAGTAAAAAAAAATTTCCCTTTTACCTTTGGTGTACGGAACCCTTAAAATTACTTAAGCATTATTTTTCAAATATTTTTCTAATTTCTGCAGAAGCTTTTAATGAAAATTTAATTGTAGTCTATAAATGACCTTTTGACAGTTATGGATTGCTTGAACATTAATTATCTCTATAATAAAGTTTTTTAACAAAACAATTAGCATAAAACTAACATTAAACTAAAAATTTTAATTAAAAAAGTCATTAACAAAAAATTTAATTTATGTATTAAATTCTATCAGCCGTATTCATAAAAATTTTAAACCGAGTTTCAAATATTGTTTAAGCAAAATTCGCTAAAATTGTATTCATAATAGAATTTTAGCTTAAAAAACGGTTTTTAAACCTTGCGTAAATCAGCAAATTTTAAAATTGACTGCCCCCATGTTTAAACCAATTTTAAGGTGACGTTGTTGTAATTTTGCTTCGTTTTTAACAAAAATAGTATAATTGTAGAAAACACTCAAAACAAACAAAATAAAGCTCGTTATTCTAGTGCTTCTTTATCTGCAATAAAATAAATAATATAAAAAGCACTTTTAACAAAGATTTGTTGTGAACTTTGTTTATTATTTTATTAAATACAAGTTGGAACATATCTTTTATTTTATAGAAACAATATTTCTCTGAAAACCGACAAATAAACAAAATAGACACGAGTACTTTGTGAGTTAACAATCGTTGTTTTGCAGAACTAATATGCAAGTGACAAATAAAGAATACAATGTTGCCACGATATTTTAATAAAATCTAGTTAATTGATTTTTAGTTAAAAAACTGATTATGAATACCAATATTTAAAAAACGTTATTTAGCCTTAAAACGTTTTTTAACTAATATGAATTTTAAACCTCAATCAACTTTTTTTATGAATACGGCTGTATTTAAATATACATCCACATTTAGATAATAGTTTACATAAATATTAAAGAAATACTGATTTAATTTTTCTTCATCTGAATGCAGCACACCTTAACGCAGAAATCATAATTTCTGAAGGTTATGGAGAATTTTCATTTAGTAGTTACGCATACTTATGTAGTTATCTAGCTAAAAAGCATTACACATTATTCATTTTCAATATCCGTTTTATTTAATACATCCTTTACAACCTTACACTGAAAGAATTCATTTCATAAGTTCTTTGAATTTCGACATTAATCCAATGAAAAAATTCATTAAAATTCAACCAACGTCACGCTTCGTTGGATTAATGAAACCAGTTTCGTTGAAATTATTTTAATAAAAACTTCGTCAAATGTATTAAACAGTGTCATCAATGCAATGCAATAACTTCGCCGAAGCAACGAAATAACTTCATTAAAACAAAGTAATTATTTGATTAAAACAATGAAATAATTTCATTAAAACAATGAAATAATTTCATAAAATAATGAAATAACTTCATAAAAACCATGAAATAACTTTATTAAAACAATGACTATAGCTTAAATATTTATATATTATATCTATTATATTTATATATCGTTGCCAGATTAATAAAATTTATCCCTGAAGGAGCTGGAAACTACCAGCGAAAAGTTGAATAAAATAATGTAATAGTAGTTTTTTTATTTTCATTAAAATACAATAAAGACCTTGAAAGCCCATATTAGATTACTCAGTAATATCAAGAAGGAACAACTGTAAATGTTTCTTAAATATGAAGGGGTTTCTTATAAATTAGAAAATATTGTTGTCATAAATCCAATGAAATATTTTTATGAAACTAGAATACCAACGAAGCAATTCCAATGACACTCTTTCATAATATTCGTGAAATTTTCATTAGATATGTGAAATTTTCATTAGTTTTGTGAAAAAATCTAATGAAATTGTTTCGTTGGATTTATGAAGCAAAATTCTTTCGGTGTATAATGGTTAAGCGTAGTGGTAAAATATATTTATAGTGATATATGTACATATATAATATACACATGTATATACATATAGGTATATATGTATATAAGTATATGCATATATATAATATATTTTATCAGGAGCCAATTTCATACAACACAGCCCCTATATAGTAGTAGAACCAACTTTTTTATTTTCTACACTTCACAATATTTATAAAGTTCAAAATATAGGTACATACACATATACAAATATATAAGTTTTTTACACCTACATAGGTTAAAGTGATGTTGCAAATTTAGAAACAAGTGTGGTAACTATGACGTTGTCGCTTGTTTTGTTAATAATTTTTTTAACAGAAGTATAAAAATCGAGTACACTTCATTGCTGAATTGACAACATTTGTAACATGGGGTTCACACGTTCAATTTTTGCCTTTCAATTCCTTTCAAATTGGCAATACACTCAATCTTTTTAAATTGACAACAATATTGCTTCCAATTTCACCTATCTATTTATGGATCTGGCAATTTACCCCCATATTCATAAAATTTGAAACGAATTTGAAATGTATTTTATTTCAAATTTTCCATATAAAATTTTCCTAAAATGAATTTCAAATACATTTTATTTTTTTATAAATATGGGGGTTAATGTTTAATTTGAACAGCTGGTCATAGCAGCACAATGAGTGAAGTTACCATTTTGAGTTGTTTCTTCGTCGGAGGCACTTATAAAATGAAATTGACTATCAATTTGTGTGACAGCTATCAATTTCAACTGCAGAAACAGACGTGAGCTTAGTGATACCGCGACGAAAAAAAACCGAAAATGATTTTCAAAAAGCACTGAGCACTAACTTTAAAATTTTTTTCGTCAAAAAGTGCAATAAATTCAGTAAAGTGCGACGCTGACTCGCGCACGAAGGGTTCCGTACGAACACTAGATATGTAATTTAATACAAACTTCATCCTATATAATATAGTTTTGGCATTTTTTTCGTTTTAGGGGTCTTTTCGGTTTTTTGTTTTGGCGTTTTTTGCGTTTTTTTCGGTTTTGACGATTTTTTTAAGTTTTGGCTATTTTTTTAGTTTTGACACTTTATTTTCTCGTTTTGGCGATTTTTTCGGTTTTTGGCGTTTTTTTCATTTTTGCGATTTTTTTTTTATTTTTGGCGATTTTTTTCATTTTTGCGATTTTTTTTTTCATATAAACAATTATTTTGGTTTTGGCGCCTTTTTCGCGTTTTGGCGATTTTTTTCGATTTTTCGCGTTTTTTTCCATTTTAGCGATTTTTTCGAATTTGGCGATTTAGTGTTAAATTTTTTTTTTAATTTTGGCGATTTTTTCGTTTTCGCGATTTTTTTTTAATTTTTGGCGATTTTTTTTTGGTTTGGCGATTTTATAATTTTCGGTTTTTTTAGTTTTACCGTTTTTGAAAATTTCAAGTGTTTGCCTCTTACGGTTTCCAAGATATAGCAAATTATCAAAATTACATAGTCAAAATTGCATTAACTGATGGACCACCCTTTAATTAAAATTTTTTTTAAATTTTAGTGTTAATTGTTGTAGTCTGTATAAAAATACACTAATTTACAAATTTCAAGTTTCAATATACATACATATATATGTTCATACAATTGTATGTATATTACATGGGATTTTAACATTTTACGTTGCTCGTTTTGGAACACCCTTGAATGTTTAATTCTCATGTATTTGTTGTTGTAGCGGCCAAGGTTCTACATACTCTGTTCAAATTTCAGGTCCGTGGCTCTTACGGTTCCTGAGAAAATACCGTGTGACGGACAGACGGACAGCGTAGCGAAAACAATAGGGTTTCTTTTCACCTTTGGTGTACGGAACCCTAAAAAGCACCAAATACGGTGGCAAAAGCACCAAGTTCAGAAAGAAAAAAGCATTGGTCTTGTTGTAGAACATGGAAATGCATTATAAGATTATCTACTTATTGGAAAGAACATTCAGTCTTCTCGCGTTAATTGATATGATCGGTCGTGGTCGTAAGTAATGATGAATCCCAAATGAAAAGAGGGATTTTGCTGTGTTATCTTATTTTAAATTTTAATAGTTTGAAAAAATTAATACATATAGTGTTTATTTAAATATTAATAATAATAATTATAATGAGTTGTTAATAACAGTCAAACGTCGTTTCCCATAAACCACCGTTAATCGTTTCTAATTTTTTTTTTTCTTCAAAAAGGGGAAGAAGTAAAGAAGTACGAATGGTAAGAGAGAACAAGTGCATGATTTATTTAGAAGTTTTGCGTATGTGTTGTTGCTGAACTAATTTTTTGATTTTGCTGTTACGCATTTACAAAATTTAATTTCTACATTGAGGCAGGTTAAATAGTTTTTATTATTATACAACAAATTTCGCAAAAGGAAAAACTGATAAATAAAAGCGGATGGGTGTATACATACATACATACATATGTATGTATACGTGTGTAAAGATAATCAACTGCTTACAAATAATCCCTGCAGTCAGGCAGGGGCCAACTGTCTCTATGTCAACACTAAAATTATAGTAGTACATAGTTATATTGTCTACAATTTCTCTTCTATTCGTCAGTATAAAAGAGAGAGAGAGAGAAAACAGATGGATTTTGCAATAACTTGTCAATATACATAAATTTGTATGTACGTAAGGTATAGAAATGTACCAGTAAATGTCTGGTTGAAGAACTATTAATTCTCAATATTTCTTATTCTCTTCAGAGGAGAAACTTAAATTTCCAATTTTTGAAACAGTTTCTAGAATACATACTCAACTTTTAGTGGAAACGGTTTTTGGTGTTATACATTTGATCTTATATAAGGAATGAGCTTTATTTCCAGGAAATATCTTTATTTTTTCTGTATCAACACTTTTATGTTTCAGCAACTCGAAACTTTATGAGGAATATATGTAGTGCTTTTGGAATAGTGCATTCCAAACTATCTTTGGTATGAAAATAAAGTTAAAGGAGCAGTGATGAATATGAACTGAGTAACATGTTTTTAGATTGAAAGATAAATGAAGTTGGGCCTATAGTATATACATGTATAAACTTTATGAAATCATTCCATGCCAAAACAAATAGTTCTATATTAACTTCTAATATTATTTTAACGTACATCTACCTGCACTATTTTATTTCCGTATTCTGTCTAGTTAAAACTGTACTGTATTACCGATAATGATAAGGCAGGTCTTAACAATATGAACAGAGATGACTTCATATCTTAAAGCAGTCACAATACTTAGCTTCTCTGTGTTCTGTTCTGCCAGCGAAGTGCAGATGTCATTAGCAATTGCTACGTTGAAAATGTGAAAAATAAGGTTTCCTAAATTTTGCACAAGTAATTTAGTAAATAAATAAAAAATCATTGAAAAACTACTGAATATTTGTATATAAAGTGAGTGGTAAAAGAATATATAAAGTGTTTCCTCGAATATGAGTGTATTAGTTCGTAAAAATAATTTTCCATAAAAGTTTTTATCTCTGCTCGGTGCGAGGTAGCACCCCTGCGTCGGCAGAGCTCTGCTGGAAAATATTTAGCCTACATTTCAATATGCAGTATTATTATTATTGTATGCACAAAGTGACGACAGCGAAGCCTTAGTTCTTAGTCACCGCCCTAGGCAGCGATTACTATTATTAATTGTTTGTGTCCATTTTTTATCTTTGGACTTTATTGCATATACACAATGTGCACATATGCATCTTACAATAGTTTTGCTTTTAAAATATATTAACAGTAATTAATATCATTTGCAGCTCTATCATCAAACAAAAGAATTCGGAATTCCCTCTTGATAGTGTTATGGTCATGGGTGAGAATATAATGGACGAATTAGCATCTCTAATACGCACTGAAATTCCCGATGGACGCCAAAGTCTCCGTGACAGTTACACCAACCTGGAAAGGGTGGCTGACTACTGCGAAGACACCTACTATAGAGCTGAAAATAAAAAGGCAGCCTTAGAAGCTACAAAAAATTATACAACGCAGTCGTTGGCCAGTGTCGCCTATCAAATCAATACACTAGCCTACAGTTATATGCAACTGTTGGAATTACAGGCCCAACAGCTGAGCGAAATGGAATCACAAATGAACCATATAGCACAAACGGTTCAAATACACAAGGAAAAAGTTGCAAGAAGGTTTGGTTTAATTAAAATTTCTATAATATTGTAATAAAACTGGATTCTTAACTAAATACCTTTTTAATATAATAGAGAAATCGGTGTTCTCACTGCCAACAAAGTGAGTACTCGTCAATTCAAAATCGTGGCTCCCATCAATCCCGAAAAACCCATTAAATACGTCCGCAAAGCAATTGATTATTCAATTTTGGATGACATTGGCCATAGTGTTAATACAAATCAAATGAATCGTAATCCGAAACAGCAACATCGCGGGTCATCACATGGATCTGTTCAATCATTAGCACAACCATCGGTGGTGGGTCCTCCACCTACTACAAAACCACCCACACCACCACAAATGACACGTGCAGGTAACACTGGTACTTTGGGTAAATCAGTGACCAACACAGGAACTTTGGGAAAAAGTTCTCGGGAATATCGTACGCCTCCTGTGGTCAATCCACCACAGGTTCCTTCACACTATGCTCCCAACTATCCAATTGGTCATCCAAAACGTTTGTCCTCGGCCTCCTCTAGTACTACGGTCACAGGTGTTAGTAGCACTGGATTAGGTGGAGGCTCAATTAATAATGAACGCGCTGCTGGATACAGTGCTCTTCCAATGCCACCAAGTCAACAGATTGCTACGCATGTTAATTTACCATCAGCTGGTATGATGCAATCCTTGCCCCCACCACCACCCACCACATATGACGATCGCAATAGTATGCCACGTAAGTTTCGAAAACTAGTTTTGTCTTTGTTTCAGCTACAATAATTAATTCACCTGTTTATATTTTATTTATCAGCACCACCATCACCGCTGACAGTTTCTCAACATGAAATCACAGAACAAAGTCACATTGGCATGCATACACTAGGTCGCAACCACAATAGGTAAGTAAATAATTATTTATTTTTGCATTAAAAAAACCATGCTTAAATGTATGTTGGTTTCTTTATTTTATCGAAAAACTTTTCTATAATGCTGCAGAAATGGCAACAGGTAAAGTCATAGTTTTGAATTATATGTATATATTGTATTTTTGGAGAAGCAATACAAAGGAATTTCTATATTATAATATGTACTAAGAACATTTTTACAAGAAACCAGGTGATTGAAATTAAAATCGTTTAACTACAATTTCATATAAAGATTTCTTCTCACCTTAATAATAATCCCTTTTATCGGGGTTGGCGTTATTCAATTTCGCCTATGACGAAATTGGTAGGACCAAAATGTCCAAGCCGAAATATGCAAATAAGGTCAAATATTTGTTAACATGTGGTTTGCCGCGAAAAATATTTTGACCCGTAGGTTTTTTTTATTAATTAGCGTATTCTTCATTCACATGACTTCAATCGTGTCTGGGGAAAGATAAAAATTGCTTGAGTGTATAAAAGATTATAAGTTGATCAAAAATGTCTACTGTTTCTTTTTTTTTCTAATAAAAAAGTGGTTCATGGGAATTTAATAAGTATTTCGAGTTTCGAAAGAATCATTTAATAGGGCATTTACAACTGCACAAAATCTAACAGATTATAATTAAAATCTTTATGAAAATCTATACCGTTTACGCTAACTTTTTTGACATTTATCAAGACTTTTTTATCTTTTTATTTTTGAAAAATTTCCAAAACTGCAATCAAACAACTGCAATGTAGCAATGTAGCAGACCATAGCTAATTCAATCATCTTTTATATAAATTTGTTGTACAGGGTAGTAAAAATAAAATAAAAATGTTACATATTGGGTAGATATCCGACAAATCTAATCACAAATTAGATTTCTTTTTGCATGGAAAATCTAGTAACAGCTAGATTTAGCTCGAAATCTCGCAAGTACTAGATTTCAAGATAATTTAAATGCCCTATAATTAGAATATGTCCTAGTAAAAAAAAAATATTACAGATAATTGAAGGTGACCATAATCACTTTTCTAGGCCTATTTGCTTATCTAGACGGTAAATTTATAGTTGTAAATTATTTTAATAAACGCTTGAAATATTAATATGTATATGTGTTTTTGTTATTTTATTCTCAAGTCGGAATCAATTTAGCTTAAATTTTGCTCGACCTGGTTCGCAATCGCCTCCCTTGCCGCCTCCACCACCACCAGAAGAAGAACATCATGACTTTGGAAGACCACGCAATTCAGCCGGTCAAGGGCAATTAGCTCCAATAGTGCCCGACGATCAAAATTTGCCAGGGTGGGTGCCCAAAAACTACATAGAAAAAGGTAGACACCATACATATTTCCCAAATTTAATATATTTACCAACTTACGCTAACTCTGTTCCAGTGGTGGCAATTTACGATTATTATGCGGACAAGGACGATGAACTTAGTTTTCAAGAGAGTTCAGTATTATATGTTTTGAAGAAGAACGATGATGGATGGTGGGAAGGTGTTATGGATGGTGTAACTGGCTTATTTCCTGGCAATTATGTAGAGCCTTGTGTTTAAACTCAACAAAAACTAGCACAGCTTTTTATCTTAATAATTACAATAACACAAAAATCTACTTCTTATTTGGCAAAGAAAACGTTGTAAGATTTCTTAAAAGCAAATCAATTATTAAGGAAAAAAGTCGCCCACAAGTAATAAATACAAGGAGTAGGAGGAGTTCTCTTTTCAAGCATTTCACAATGGTAATAATATTAATAGTATTTTGTTAACATTCATAAATTTATAGGCCTTTTTATATAACAATGAATATGATGTTTAGTATTAAAACAAAAATTAATAATGAAATTAAAGTACGTACATTTATCCGCTGGTATATAACGAAATATAAATATACATACATAAGTAATATTATTAATAGGAGCTTTTTCACAACCCCATTCATGAATATTCAATGTCTCCATTTTTAGACATACACGATTTTTGATAAAATCATCTTTTTCTACGTCTCAAATCAAATGATTGAGAAAAAAAACGCAAAAAAATAATTAAAAGATATTGTTTTGTGTATACATACATCCATACATACATACATTATTACAGATATATGAAGAATATTACATACAATAACATAAAATTGTCTAATTCTTCCCATAGCTAATTACGATTAAATCCACATATATCATTATTAAATTTAAAAAAATAAATAAAAATAAACGAATTATTAAGATAACTATCTAAAAATTACGTAAAAATGCTAGGCTTTATGTACGAGTAACATAAATACACAATTTTGTAATTACCGATTTTATTTTATTATATTCTTTTTTTTAATGGTTTTGCTTAGACATTCTATAAAAACTGCGTATTTTTTCGAGAGTTTTTTTTTATATCAGAAAAGATTCTTACCTTTTTGAATCTTCGTTTATTTGATATTGTAAATTTGATATTTAAATTAACCAGATTTTACTGTGTCATTCATTATACGTGTAGTTTTTTAACTCGACGCAGACGTTTTTTTTCTTCTCAATATGAACATCCGTTATCCAGTCTATTATATATTAATTAATTTAGGACATTTACACCTGCATAAAATCTAGCAGATTTTAATTAAAATCTTTATGAAAATCTATACCGTTTACACCAACTTTTTTTGTCATTTATAAAGATTTTTCTATCCAAAACAAAACCCATTACCTAAAAAATGTCCAAAACTGCAACCAAACAACTGCACTGTAGCCAATTCATACACCTTTTTAAGCAGGCCGTAGCTAATTCACTTATCTTCAGGTTTTAATTAAAATCTTCATCAAAATCTATACCATTTACATCATAAATAATAGATTTTGATTAGATTTCCTACAAATCTACTGACAAAATAGATTTCGTTTTGTGTGGGAAATCTAGTAAAAAGCAGTAACATTTAGCTCAAACTCTCGTAAGTACTAGATTTAGAGACAATGAACTGATGTATTTAGGCTAAACCAAAATATGGAACCGATCCCGAAACCGAAACCGATTCCGATTCATTATTTAGTTTATTAAATTTTGAAATATTTAACTTCTTAGAAAAAGTACGTACGTTTTTATATTTAAATAGGTATGCATTTATTAAAAAAATACTGGCTTTTCTTCTCTATATACTATCTCGTTGGCTATTTTAATTCTTTTATTAGTTATTAATATTTTTCAATGCTTTACACAAATATACTTACTATACATATGGTATTTGCAATTTATTTATTTTTTATTTAACGCATGTCAAATTGGATATGAACTTAAATAAGTTTGTTTGTTTGTTGGTTAAGCACGCATAGAATCTAAATGCATTTCGTAGGTGCTCAAGCAACATATTAGTAGACTTCAACCACATTTAAAAAAATCTTCAGAACCCCAAATGCTTATAGACAATTTCCCAAGAAATTATTGAGAAATACAAGAAATACAACACGGTGGGCCAATAAACTTTTTCAAAGAACAACAAACTATTAACTTTTTACATCAAGGCGAAAAATGCTGACTAATCGGCCCTATTCTGTAAACCGAATCCGAGTAAATCTCTCGTTTTCAAAACGAAGAAAAATTTTTAGTGTTCTGTAAACCGAATTCACATAGTTTTACTCAATTTTAAATCGAGTAAACATACCTGGGGCTTTATTCTGTAATTCGAAGCTAAGGAAAATGTTTTCGAATTAACATGTTATAAACATACAAAAGCATTTTCTTTCGTTTCGAATTACACAGTAGACCCCCTGATCGAGAGTAAATCGAATATGCTATTATTCCAATAAATCACTGAAAAAAATAATAAAAAAACAACTAGCATTTACAATTTGAGGCCTTTTATATTCAATTATAATATAAGTAAACATTAATTACGTGCAGTCTGATACAATTAAGTGTAAAAATTTAATTTTAGAAACACTCAAAACGTTTGCTTACAGTTTTGCTCCAAGTGGGAAGAAAAATTATTTGTATGAACACTTTTAGGTAGTTTAATTATTATTTTTCGAAATTAATTTGTTTATATGTATATTTATGATTTGATTAGGCTAAAGTTCGCCAAACACCAGCAGAACGGAACAACTAGCTGTTTCATTACAAAAAAGCTTTCAGCAAATTGCAATACGATAAATCAAAACAATTTACATATTACATTTGCACTTAAAAGCTAAGTATATAGAGCAGAAATCTATCATCAACTGACACCACACACAAAAAACGCTGATGATGAAGGTTTAGCGAACTTCGAAGATAGCTAGTTGTTCCGATCAGCTAATTTTTGTCAGAATATTTTGCTTTGGTGTTATTTGCTCATTAATAATTATCACATGTAATTCAAAGAGCGATACCAACTTTAAATGCTTAAGCATTTTAAATGCTTTTTTTTTATTAAAAATGTGATTTTCTTTTATTAACTGCTGATTTTGACGTTAAAATTTTCTTTGAACTTAATTTCGAATGTCACCAAATTGATTAATTGACATTTACTCGATTTGAAAATTTCTCGTTTTTAAAAACGATTCGGTTTGTAGACCTGCATATTTTTTTTAATGCATCTAGACCTAAGCACGTGAACCAATAAACATTTTTAAATTTATTTTTTGTTATTTTTTCTTTTTTTGATTTTTCCCAATATATAAACAAATAAAACTTTCGATTACAAACTTTGTTATTACAACTAAATAGGCACAAATAAAAAATCATGTTATCTGGGGCAAATGATTTTCATTATACGTTTCAATACAAGACAAAAAAAAAATGTAATTAAATAAAAAAGGTATTCTCATCAGTTTTTTCTTGTTGAAAAAATTGAAAAATACGATTTTTTTACAACAACTGTGTTTGTTGTAAATAAAATTACATTTTTCCATTTTTCCAACAAAAAAACCTGAAATGAATACCTTTAAAATAAAATCCTATAATGTTCAAATATTGTTATCTAATGTTTCGACCTTTTTTTATATGTTAAATTAAACTATTTTCTTGAACTTTAGGTCAGTTTATATTTTGAATTTATTAGTTCAATATTTCGTTAACCTTCGGTTAACTTCTTCAAGATATATATTTTATTTGGTTTTATGGTATCTAATTTTTTCTTTTTTCTTTCAATTATAATTATATTATTAAATATATATCCTGAAGAAGTTAACAGAAGGTTAACGAAATATTGAACTAATAAATTTAAAATATAAACTGACCTAAAGCTCAAGAAAATAGTTTAACTTATTATATAATGTTCACAATTCTTATGTAATGTTACCAGAGTTGGTGTGAAAAGTATATCAATAAACGCATTAGTTTAAATTGATTATAGGTGAATTTTGGTTTTTCACCATAACCATAAACAGCTGTTTACTGGTTAGACTTTGTTGTTGCACTTTTGAAATGAATAAACAAATGACATGAATGATTAAACAGCTGTTTATGGTTATGACAGCACTAATTTGGTGAAGCAAATATGTATATTTATAGTTTAGGCAATGGTTATGGCTATGGATTGATTCGGCAATATAATTTTTCCTCTAGTTTAGTATCATGTGAGATCAAATTCATTAAACATTTGCTCCATTTGACTATATAAATAGTTTAATAAATGAAATCAATCTCTTGTCCAAAAAACTTTAATAATTATTAAAAAGTTTCTTCTTTATTTTACTTTTATTAATAAGTTATTAATATAAATTAAATTTATATATTTTGAATGAAAAAGAATATAGTTAATAAAATTTATATTATGATGCTGCAAATGATTGAAATAATTAAAAAATACATACATATATATTAATGCTAAATTTTAATTTTACATTCACAGGTGTTTAAAATATTATGAATATCTTCAATCAAGTCTATTAATCAAGATAAATGATTGAATTCAAAAGCAATTTATTCACGAATCCAATCAAGAACTTAATCAAGATTTACATAATTAAGCAAGTTTCAATCAAGATTCATTTTATTTCAAGATTTTAAAGAAGTAACTCAACGATTCGGTAAGTGAATTATTTTCATTACGAGTAATATTTATAAAAATTTAAAGGAGACTTTAGTATAAGATGTTGAATAGAAATTTTGCTCCGGAAACGCAAAAAAAAATTAATTTCTTTTTTAACCTAAACATTTAAAGGCTAAATTATATATACTCGTAAATCCCCATATTCATAAAATTTAAAATGAATTTGAAATGTATTTTATTTAAAATTTTTCATACAAAATTTTCTTAAAATGGATTTCAAACACATTTTATTTTTTTATAAATATGGGGGAAATACATATATGTATATTAATTTTTTAAAATCTTTGTGTTAGTAAATTCACGTTATTGAACCAATCTTCGTTTAATTAGAATATGCTCATTCGTTGACAACTATCATTGCTTTACGTTGTAGTAAAAATAGTTAATCGGAATGGATTTCAAAAGTAACAATTTTAAAATTGTTATTCAAGGCAATACATATAAAACTGTTGGTATTTATTTTTTTCTTACAAATGCATTTGTTGTTTACTTAACAAACTTAATTAATTCAAGCTGCTAAGAGCCAAAGGTTAGGAATACTTTGTAATTCGAAACGACAGGCAATGCTTTCGAACTTTCATGTAATTAACATACAAATTCGAAAGTAATTAATACACAAATGCGAATTACAGAATAGATCCTTTGCAATTTTTAACATAAAGATAAGCTGCACCTATCAGTTAATTGTAGCTTTAACTTAAAATACTCTCTCTTATCGTGATTGGTGTATTTCGACTTACGAGTAGTTTGCGACTTTTTTGTAATAGATTTAAGAAAATTTCAACAGATTTTCTTTAATTATGTATGTATAAAAAATAAATAAATACTTGCATGCCCAAAGTAAAATGGATGTAAATGTTTCGGTCTAAATAATTTAATAACAAAAATTAAAAAATTTTAAAAACCCCGATTTATTCAGAAAAGATGTTATATCTTCTAAACGGCTGGACCGATTTTCTTCAAACATAGCTAAAAACACTCGATCAAGTCACCTTTCAAATATAAAAAACTAATTTAAAATCGGTTCTGCCGTTTGGTCTGTACGTGCACTTGTACAGACACACAGATGCACTACAAACTTATAACACCCCTTTTTTGGTCGGGGCCCAGCCAGCAATTTTTGAAATGAATATGCGCTCATTTTCTGACCATAAATTATACTTTTGTCGGTAGAAAAACGTGACTACCCGCGACTCTTCTTGATAAATCATTTATGAGTCTTTTTCTATATTAGTTTAGAGTCGTTTTCGACCCCTTTTCTAGTAGTATTTAAGGTCTTTTTCGAATCGTTTTCTGATCATTTATTAATCTTATTTCGCTTCATTTTTTACTCTTTTTCGAATTGTCTTTCAGCCATGTTTCTAATCGCTTACGAGTCATATTTGAGAAATTTATCAGTCAGTTTATGAGTTTTTTATAGTCATTTATGACTGTTATTTGAGTAATTTATCAGTCGCATTTCTAATCGTATTCGACTTTTCTACGATAATTTTTTAGTCAGCTTTCTGAGTCGTACGTTTAATGGTCAAACAGAATTACGGCACAAACACATTTTCCATACAAATTGACACCAAAAGGAAGTTACACAAAGCAGTCCAGAGACAGAATCTATTTTATTTTGACAGCGTTTTTTCTTATGCTACAACACTTTCAATAAATTTCATACATTTTGTAAATAAAAATAAGCAGAAAGAAAATATAACATAAATCAGAGAGCAATTGAAGTTACTGCCGTTGATTTTATTATGGGCTCTGTTAATTTGAAATCGATTTTTCCTGAAGCTGCAGGCTTATTCTTTTTCATCATTTAATTTCATATTCGATTTAACTTTTATAAATTAAAAAAAAATTAAGTTTTTGATATTATACGTAAAGATTGCCCCGTTATACTTAAAAATAACATATCAGTAGTGTTTAATCATCTATGCTCTATCTATGATCATAAAAAACATATTTATAATAACTTTTAAAACACCTGCAAGATTTGTTTTTGATTAAGCATTTTTCAGTCTTCCAGGTAAGCGAAAATGATAATAACACGGAAATAATAGTCACATTTTACACGTCTGGATGATTAATTTGCGATTGCTATACAAGTTGTTATTGTATTTTAAATCGAACTATTTTTACCCATTAGCGCGAATCTTTTTCGAGTCCTTTTTTGATCGTGTAAGTGATTAATCAGTTTTTGATCACGAATAGTGATCTAAAAAGACTCAGTAAGGTGATTTTTCAGAAAACTATCTTCCAAATGCTAAATGGGGTGTTAAAAATAATTTAATTTTTAATAAAAAATAATACTAATATGAATAATTCAAAAATAATTTATTTTATTTTTAAGTTTGTTTGTGTTTAAGTTTGTTGCCCTCACCTTTATAAAATTGTAGACGAGGGTCACTAAAATTTACTAGTGAATCTTTGGTCCCAATGTCTCCATGTGGTCCCAAAGAACTACTTAGTCAGTAGTGCTACAGTCTAGTGACGGATTTTCAATGACAAGCTAATGTTAAATGTCAATAGATGATTACATTGACTGGAGTACACCTAGTCAGTAGTACAACTGACGATGTCACTACTAAATCACAACAATTTCACTATTCGCATTTTCTGCAGGGATACTTTCATCATCCTGGAAGCTTAAATACACAATAAGCGCATAGATAGAACGCGAAACACATTGTGCAGGTAGTTCTTGAACAGGTCTACTGATAAAATATTTCATAACTCAGTCAATTTTTTAACACCAACCTGCGTTTGACTAGTAATCAGTTATATTTTATAAAAAAATTTATGAAAAGTATGGTTCCTGTACAAAAATACTGCGTAAGAACGTATCAAAAGTAGGTAAATGACGAACAAATGGAAAAAAATTGAGTTGGTAAATAAATATATAATATACTATATTCATACATGTACATATATGTATGTATATATCTGAAATTTACTGAAATAAAATATACATTGCCCGAAAGACCTAAGTCTCTTCTTTCTAAATCCGTTCATAAATTTAAAATCGGTTGATATTCAACTTAGTTAGGATGGATGGTTGATAAATGCATATGGGTACGAAAAACCGGTTTTTTTATACGTAACTCAAGTTTTTGGGGACGTTTGGAAAATTTCAAAAATAGATTCTTGTTATACACGACAATAGATAGTATGAATAAAAAAGTATTTGCTTTTTATATAAAAAATTTTTTTAAAAAACAAACAACACACACATATTTGGGATTTTAAAACAAATTTTTAAGTAAAAAGCAAATACTTTCTTTATTCATATTACCCAATATCTACAAAAAAAAAAAAAATAGTAACACGAGTTCATTCATTTTTGTCACACAGTGTTATACATCCAAAAAAAAAAGTTTTAAAATCAAGAAGGAACAATATCATTTTAAAAGGAAACGTTTATAACGTTTATAACTAACTGCCAGTTTACAGAAACCATGTAAAAATTCTCGGCTGTCTATTTATATTGAAAGCAAAAACAAAGCACACAAAATTTGTTTTTGTTTGCAATATAAATAGACAGCCGAGAATTTTTACATGGCTTCTATAAACTGGCAGTAAGTTTGTGTCATTTTTATAGCTTCGCTATAAATATCACAATGTTATATACATATTAAGAAACATTGTTATTTAAAAATTATTTTTAAAAATAAAAAAATTGTTGTTTTAAGAATACTTTTTTTTAATCAATATTATTGAAGTTTATTTTTTAAATAAATTTAAGGAACTGTCACAGATTTTTAAGTGTTGCCCTATTTAAATAAAATATTTTTTGAAAACAAATTGACAACTCTTAATGCATTATTGAAAAACCGCATGGGCGGCTAAACCCGTTTAAATTTGTTTCTGGTTAACTCATGTTAAACTAAGTTTAACTCAATTGTAAGAAACTAGCTCTAAGGGCCTGGCTCACGATTGTCGGCAACGTTCGCCTTGTCTCACACTTACATTCAAAACAAAAACAAATTTTACACTTTTACAAAATTAAAAAAAAAACAAAATTTTGTTTTTGTTTTGAATATAAAAGTGTAAAATTTGTTTTTGTTTTGAGTGTAAGTGTGAGACAAGTCGAACGATGCCGGCATCGTGGGACAGGCCCTAAATGTTGTCTTTTTAACTTTTGTGTTGATTTTTTTTTACAAATATGTGTGTTCATACAGTCGTAAAGCAGCTCTGGGTTGAGGAACACCTCTCGCGTCATCGTAATTATTTCTTAAGTGCGGTCAGGCTTGTGTATGTTGTTTGGCCTTCGAGAGTTTTTCGTCTCGCTCGCACTGGTTGACTGATCTGCCACGGATAACCGTATAATTTTGCGGTTTTTTGTGGAATTTCTTTAACAACCACGTTGCTACTTCCTATGTGAAGGCATAGGGCGTGTACAGTCAGTCACAAAACCTTTTAAAATACTGTTAAAATACCATCTTGGGCATATGGTCTAGTTAACCCGCCCATATTTGTGCAACACCATATTATGCAAATTTACTTTGTGTAATATGTATAATAAATAAATAAATAAATAAATGTGTGTTCATACATACATATGTATTTAATTTGCACACACATTTGCAATATTATTGTGTAATAATTGATATTGTAGAATAAAATTGCCTGTCTGTATATAATATTATGGCTCGATTAAGGATGACACCCGAACTTTGGTTGCGTTGCTAGTTGCCGAAACGATATTACGGATGGCAACTGACAACTAACAGCTGGAAATTTCAGTTGCCATATTGGCAACTACAAATTTGTAGTTGCTGCATAGTTTAAAAGCAAAAAAATTTAAAAATTAAACAGTAATTGCAATATTATTTTTATTTTTGAATTTCTTCTATGGATATATAAAGAAAATGTGCTTTACAGCTAAAACAGAGATTGTTCAAACTTATTTTAGGCAACCACATTTACTCACAGTAGAGGCGGTTATTCTAAAGAGTCGTCTTATAGATTCAACTTTTGTACTTCCTTCTCTTCACCAATAATTAATTCCACTTAAGGGGCCCATACACTACAACAGCATGCATGCGCAATCAAGTGTTTGTGCCAGCGGTTTGGTCGTGTATGGGCATTTTGTGCGATTGTACGGTTTGCTGTAGCGATGTCAAGTAGAGTTTGATATTTTGCTGATGGTACCAGCTCGCTGGTGTGGTATATGGTGAAATTATATTAGTTGAGCAAAGTTGTCATGGAGCAAACATGCATTTAAGTAATACATATAATTTGTTGAAATATAATTTGTTTCAATGGTAAACAGAATTTAAGAACTTTAGTTATACATAGCTGCTAATTTTAACAACATCCAATAATAATTGCAAAAAAATATGTGTCACTATTCATAACCACCCTTCCCGAAATTTTGTAAGAAATGAATATTGTACCAGCTTGCTGGTATGTTGTGTGGTTCGAGCATGAATGCTCAATCGCTTGATTGTGCGTGCGTGCTGTTGTAGTGTATGGACCGCTTTAACTAATAATTTTTATGATCAGTAATGTTTTTAAGCATTTTTACTCAATAATTTTCTTTTTAGCACTTGTATTTCTTATATTTCAAATATTTTTTCAGTTGCCAATCTGTCATAATCGTATTTTCTATAACTTTTTAGCAACTGGAGGAAGTTCCCATACATAATATAAATTTTAAGTTTAGTTGCGTTGCTAGTTAACTCGGCAACTGAAGTTCGGTTGCCATCCATAATCGAGCCATTAGTATATTGCACAATATATCGGATAAAATTAAGAGTCTTTTGATTTCATCTCTTATGAAACATGTACCATTGTTTCATAGGAGAGCATTAAATAAAATAACTGGATATGGTAACCCAATTGGTGAGTAGTTTATTTACTAGGCTGATCAGTTACTATTGAAAATTCAGCCTTTCTTTATGTAAGAAAGCTACCAATACGCATACCTTATGCTCCATTGCTTTCTTAATGATACTAACAAGAGAGTTTAACTACTGATCTACTGTTGAGATGTTGATTTTTTAATTTCACTTGATTTTCATTCTAATGTGAAGATTAATCAGCCTTTTCATAGTTTTGAGAAGAAACAAAGCCAAACTGGTGGATCTGAACTCCTTCATTGTCGTCTGTGAGATCTTTGGGAATGAGCACTAATGAACACCTTTTCCATGATTTCTGTATACAGCACCATATAAGACAGGCTGTATATGTATGTATATTTGTATTACCCAGGTATCACAATATCAGCGCTTCGCTGTAATTCCGCCGGTATAATTCCATACGACACGGTCGATTTAAAAGGATCAAAACTGCCAATCGCCCATATACATAAGCCTGTCCCAATTTATAGCTATATGCACCGGATTGGGATTAAAGGCTCAGTTAGCCGACTGTAATGGAATGTAACTGTAATGGCAGGAAACAACTGATCGATATTGTTGTTGTGTTATTGTTATTGTATTGTGGAAATTATTAGCTCGATTATGGATGGCAACCGAACTTTGATTGCGTTGCTAGTTGTCGAAATGGTATTACAGATGGCAACTGGCAACTAACAGCTGGTAATTTCAGTTGCCATATTGGCAACTACAAATTTGTTGTTAGTTGCTACATAGTTTAAAAGCAAAAAAATGGAAAAATTAAACAATAATTGCAATATTATTTTTATTTCTGAATTTCTTCTATGCATATTTAAAGAAAATTTGCTATACAGATAAAAAAGAGATTGTTCAAACTTATTTTAGGCAACAACATTTACTCACAGTAGAGGCGGTAATTCTAAAGAGCCGTCTAATAGATTCAACTTTTTGTACTTCTATTCATCAAAAATTAATTCCACTTAACTAATAATTTTTATGATCAGTAATGTCTTTAAACACTTTTACTCAATAATTTTCTTTTTAGCACTTGTATTTCTTATATTTTAGATATTTGTTTATATAATTTTCAGTTGCCAATCTGTCATAATCGTATTTTCGATAACTTTTTGCCAACTGGAGGAAGTTGCCATACACAATACAAATTTTAAGTTCAGTTACGTTGCTAGTTCACTCGGCAACTGAAGTTCCATCTTCATTACTTTTCACATAACAATATATGTATATAAGCTGCTTACTACCGTTGCAGTTACATTCTATTACAGTCTGCTAACTGAGCCTTAAATGATGTGTCAGTTATACGATCCGCCATGTAGGGTGGTTTATTCTTCTCTCTGCAGATTTTAGACCTACAAGATCCTGAAGTCGCTTAGTTTTAGTGCACTAATGCACATTTTTTAACACGAACAAAATACTTTTACTTATTTATTTAATTTTAAATATGTATTAATTTTATTGTGCGTTGCATATCGTCAAAATATAATAAATATATGTATGTATATATGTTTTATCAGTTAAATTAATATTTTTTTAATACATTTTCAAAACAACAAGCTTTAATGAAATATTTTCAAAAGTTCCCTGAGCTGCAGCGCGTTTTTATTTATTTTTTCTTAAAGTGTTGAGTAAAAACATTTCTGAATCTACTCGCATAGCGGTTTTCATTTATTCAATCTCAAGAGTCTTCTGGATGGTGGCGGTACAGTGCCAGTAGCTGCTGGTAACTTAGGTAGACGCGAATGTACCACCGGACCCATATGACGATCTGGATTATCTGTAATTGATAAATCGGCTGCGACTTGGCCAGTTTCTATGTGAGGTAAAGGGGAAGATGGAGACCATTCTGATCCTGAACTTGAGCAGGGAGAATCAGATCTAAACGATATTTTTAATAAGTAAATGTTCGCTTCAACTAATAAGAAAAATTATTACCCAGCCGTATAAATGGGGGGTAATTTGCGCTCGTATGATGCCGTTGCTGTTGCAGTACCAGCATGTATTTCCTGCTGATAAAGTCCGTACAATTCACGTAGTTCATCAGGCAATTCAACGTTGCCCTCCTCAATTAGACGTCTTTGAGAGCTAATTATGTCTTAAGATTTGAGATGGGACTTTAAAGTTTATCTTTGGAAATTTCAGTATGTGTGTGCAACTTACCTTCACATAATCTTCTCTGTCTTTCGGCTCTTAATAGTTGCAAATCCCTTCTGCGTAGTTCTGCTTGTCTGGCTAGTCTCTCGGCTTGCAAAGATACTTTGTCGGCCTCCAGTTCATGTACTCGGCACAGCAAAGCCAAAAGTTCTCGCTCCTCATCGCTGCTAATACGTTCAGGTAACTCCTGTTAAAAAAGGTTGCGTTTTCATCAAATATTTTTTTTATTTACAATTTTCTTACATCTTCCAATTGCACACCCTTTTGACGGCATGATTCCAATTCTTGTTCTGTTCTTTCGCGTATTTCTTTGTATCTCCTTGTTTCCTTCTCAATGGCTGCCAATTCTCCCCAGGCATTCTTTAAAGCAATTGTGCCCTCCGACTCAATGTCTGTTTGAAAAAATTTGTATAAAAATTTCGTTTATTAATTCAATTATAAATTTGACTCACCATCTTCTGCGGGAGTGTCATATAATTTACCCATACGACCCTGCCAGTGTGATATAATCATATGCTGTCGCTCGGCATCTAGTTCCAAGCCTAACAAATGACTTTCTGCTTCTAGAAGTTTGCGTCGCAATTTCATTTGTTGTTTAAAAGTTAAAACTATTTGTTCCCTTAAATATCTCAGTTCCGATTTGCGTTTCTCATCGTTCTCTGCTGTTTTCGCAGGCTCTTCCGCTGCAGCTGCAGCTACGGCTGCTGCTCCACTTCTAGGCCGATCAGTCAACATTTTAGTACGCAAACGTGATACTTCTTCCCTCAACTCCGAAACCAAGTGCTGATAATGTTTGGTGGGAAAGTTTTGCATCTCATCCACATATACAGAGTTTTGTAAACGTGTCGTTATACTATTTGCCCTATCGGCATAGACTAAGGTGTTTTTGGTTTCATCTCTGTGTTTGCTTTCTGGAGCGACATGAGCAATCATAACAGTCTTACATTTGCCACTTAAAGCCTCCTTAAGCAGACGTGTTAACTTGGAATCTCGATAGTTGACATAACGAGCTCCACCCGACAAAGCATTTATGCAATTGCCCAAAGCCAATAGCGAACGGTTAATATGGGCTCCCTCTTGCAAACGTTTACCTCGATTCTTGGTCTTTTTAGCTCTTTCAGAACCAGCTAAATCTGTTAGAAACAAACGACCCTGTTTCGTACCCAGAGACGTCTTTGTTTGCACTGATATGCTTAGCAGAGCATGACTACGCGATGAGGTTTGATTGGCAGCCGTTGGCTCCATAGTACGTGCTTTATTTCCTTTCATAAGCAAGGAAACTACTTCCTGACGACTAGAAGTAGTTACTTCTGAAAGGCCAGCTACAGTTATACGTTGTCCACGATTATCTTCTCGTAATTCCAAAGGTCCTCCCGGACTCAGAAGATCTCGTATTAATTCATTGTATATTTCCAAGTATGATATGGAAACCTTAACATCATCAGAATGTGCCATTAGTAAAGCTTATTTTATAATATAAATATAATATTTATTCAGCATACCTTACAAGAACTGCGGTCTTCAGCCATTTCAATGTATTGAAATATTTCTTCTATAGCTCGTACCATTAGACCACAATCACTTCCTGTGGCATCTATTTCAGCCGATGAGCCCTTTTTTCGAGATGGTCCCAACATTGTGTGTGTTTTACCAGAACCTGTAGCTCCATAGGCGAAAACTGCCGCATTATAACCTTTAATAACTTCTTTTACCAATGGTGCTGTGGTGGTTTTGTAAACTGTTTCCTAAATATAATGGAATTTTTTTTTTCTTGCTCTTTAGTTTTTTTTTAAAGAAAATGTCATAAAATTTGAATAGAGCCGAACTTCTATGCAATTGTTGATGGCTTGTGATTCTAAGAAAGAATCATTAATGCTCGTATAATTGAAACCCTCCCCATCCCCAAGTAGAGAATCACTATATCGCGCCATAACCGTCAAAATAGCTTAAGCGACATAATTTTCGAACTTCAGCTTTTGACCAATTTACACCCAAACCCTACTTATGGCTTATTTTATTTCATGTATGCGTAGTTTTCCGACCAATTTGTTATTGTAAATTTATATTTTATTTTTATATTGTAAATTTATATTGTAAATTATTTAAATTATTTTTTGCATTAATTTTGGATTAAAAATATTTTTTCGCCACTAATTTCTAAATAACTCCGAAACTGTTGAAAATCGGAAAAAATTATATTGGCTTGACTTACGGCTTGTCCCACGATGTCACCAGAAATCTTTCGATCGACAACTTAAGTTGCAATTGTATTGCAAACAACAATAACATTAGAACATTTGTTGTTGTTTTCAATATAATTGTTCGATAGAACGATTTCTGGTGACATCGTGGGACAGGCCGTTAAAGGTAATTTTATCTCGCATCTTAATTTATTACAATTAAACAAACAGCTATCGAGTTATACTGAAATAAGTTAGCATGCATGACCGCCTTGTTCAGGGGGCCATATTAGCCACGCCCATAAAAAAAATATTTATTTGATAGAGAAAAACTGAAAACTGATTTGCATTTAGTGCATACATGTCCCTATATTATACATATTTTTATTTAAGATACATTTTTTACAGAACAGTGTTATTAGTCAAACCGGTTGAGCACTGTATATTTTTATTAATAGCTAGTTTTTAGTTTATATTTGGATTTCTAACTTAAAATCTTATTATTTATTATTAGTCTACTATTGCAACGGGTGTTTTTTTTTAGCTGCATGTGAACTATCGATATCTACAATGTCAAACTGTGTTATCATTTCTGTTTCAGTTGAGGTTTGGTAAGTCATCAAGTTATCGGTAAATGTAAGAACAACGACCGCTTCCAAATTGTGGAAATTTTATTTGAAAAAAAAAATGTTTGCGAAGTTCATAGAGCACTTCGTCCATTTTAGGGTCAAAATAATCGACATATTGACCAAGCAATTCATTGTACTTTTCTCGACTTAAAACCAACAACTAGACAAATAAAAATGCGCAATGACGTTGGCGGCATGAAAAGTCCTTATTTCTTTCGAAATGATTAAGGAGCTGCCGTTGAGGTGAATGGCGAGCTCTATGGAGCCATGCTGACTGAATTTTAGTTTTCAAAAATTAATCAGCTAAACCTCAAAGACATTTGCTTCCAACAAGATGGGGCAAAATCAATTTGGTGGCCACTTTATTTCCAGAATTGGTCCTATTCTCTGGCTCATTAGTTCGTGCCATTTAACGCCTCTGCACTACTTTTTATGGGGCCATGTTGCCTTATGCCGTCAAACCAGCAACTCTTAATGCATTGAAAGCCAATGTTCCAGCCACAAAAGTTGTGTGTTGTGAGCCTGTGCTTTCATACTTTTATGTCGAGGCATATTTTGAAAAAAAAAAAAAAAAAATAGTTCTTGCGGCTTCGTCATCTGTCTAAAATATAGGTAAAACAAAATTATAATGCAATAACTATTCAAGTTGTTAAAACGGAAATCAAGATAGTCGTAAGTTCGAAAACACATCAAATTATTGAACCTATTTTAATGATCGAGTTGGTACTCCACTATAAGATGAAAACATACTGGCAGCATTGTGCATTAAAATAGCGGTAGTAAGTAAGGCTGAGTTTACATCTGGCATTTCTTGTATGTCATTTGCCCAAAAAAGCGTAACCAATAATTACTAATGAAAAACTGTTTGATTCACACATATATTTATTGATTTAAACAGTTTCCAATCATGTTCGATTCTATAAAATTGTCTATTAGTTATGTATGAAACTGTTTAACTTACTGCCTCCCCCACGATGTCGAAAGAAAACTTAAGAGAACGAAAGTAAGTCACTCATTTTCTTCTATAAAAGTGTTCCACTATCTTTCGACTTATCGTTCGATTGGCTTTACGTTTCTAACGTAAGCCGTATACCCGTTGTCAAATATCTATATTGCCACACCCACAATTTCACACATTCATCGACAACTGGGAATAAAAAATCGTTCAAATGTGTAAATTGTGCTTTAAAAAATGAAACTCTGTTCTAATTTAACTTGCAACAAGTGGCACCCAAAAATAAATTAAAATAAACTTGACAAAACAATTTTTGTAAATGATAAAAAGTGTACATACATAATTACTCAAGGGTTTTTATTTATGATAAATAAAGACATAAAAACCACAAGCTATGCAAAATTTTGTGAAGAATCACCCAAAAGGAAAAATGACCAATAGCCCATTTATTTATGTAGGTCATTATTCATTGTCATTTGGGTGATTGTCATTATCTTTAAAATAGCAACAGACCCAGAAAAAGTGTTCTACCTTGTCGGCCTTTGTACGGGTGCAATAATTTTCTCTCTCTCCTCTGTGTATGTAGAACAACTGCTTATATGAATAAATACATCCTTATCCCTAGAATGGTAAACATACTTTTTAGCTACTTAATAGTAAACTTCGCTTGTGAGGCGACTTTTATAAGAACCCCTTACATGACATTAAAAGCAAAAAAAAATTAATAAACCAAAAATAAAACGTATTTATTCAATGTTTAGTAACAAAAATAAACATAAACCAGTTCATTTTACAAATATCTTAAACATATGCCAGACTTTTTTTGATCACATATTTTAATCTTTAATCTTTAAAAATAAAATTAAAAAAAATAAAAAAGTTCCATTCGAGATAAAAAAACCCTATTTTATCTTATTGTCCTGAGATCAAGTTAACGTATAACGAAGTAATATGAGGCTTTTAAGTGGAGAAAAACTTTCCACACCAAAATAAATTTTGTAGTTTTTCAAACTATTTTTTGGCGTCACATTGCCAACAGTTTGGTGATCTGTGTTCTAAATAGTATGTTTCCTTGAATTTGGCGGAGAGATATACTCTCATACGTTTTGATATCGAGGGCAGAAATCCCATTTTGATCTTTTACCCTTTTTTATGCCTGGTTCGTCTGCATAATCGTCAGTGTTATGACAAATATCGTCATGTATTGCTGGTCGAACTCTTTTGGGCATACGCGTCCTTTCTTCCAAACTAGTAGCGCACCAGTCGGTACTTAGGTCCTTGCCAATTTAGTATCTGCGCTTCAGAATCAATCATCACAAAAAATTTAAAGGATTATACATATGTACACTCTAATTTTTAGGGAAAAAACGAACAAACTTTTATGTGCAAAAAATTAACTTTATTGGCAAACTTCGCCTCACAAGCGACTAACATATGAATTATTCAGCAATGCAGCGAAGCAAAACAGAGCACGTGTGCGCGCAACCTCGTACAACACTCAACTGAGTTGGCACGAGCGCATGCTTAGCTAGTTGTAAGCGATCAGAAAATATCGTTAAAAAATAATATTGCTTCGCCTCACAGGCGATGTTTGCCATTCTAGGGTTATGTACAAGAAAAAACTGGCATAAAGTAAGTGACGACATTGAAATAGGTGCTAAGGAGTTCCTTCATACATTTTGACAATAAAAATCGGCGCATAATGTAGTTTTAGCCCACTATTAAGTCCCAGCGTGATTTATCTAACTTCTTAATAGTTTTTTCTTACACATAAGACCGATAGTTTCTAACCAACGTTCACTATAACTAGCGGAAGTGGTGGTAGGCAGAAAATATCTACTCATTGAAGCTGTTGTCGAACACACATACATACATACCGAGAGAAGAGTATCACCAGCCAAGGACGCAAAACCGCTTACTTACAAGCTCAGACGTGAGGAGATTGCCAACGACGGGTTAAGCAATGAACCCATTGGCAGCGAAGCCGGTATTATATTTGCTCATTGGCAACGCAAAATATTTTATTCATGTAAATAAAAATAATTTGTTGTATTTTGTCTCAGTCGACAATAAAAATACAAGTGCCTTCTTTTGGCATTTGAGTTCGTACAAATGACAATGAAAAATTTTATTGGGGCTCATATTTGTATCGAAATGCTTACGTTATCGTTCGCTTTAATTTTCTTTCGACTTGTCGTGCTAAAGGCTGGAACGCAAAACAGCTGTTTGTCGTTTAAAAGGCTTGCGAACGAAAATGAGTGACATCCTGGAACAGGCAGTTAATAAATACGTGTCTGAATCAAACTGTTTTTCATTAGTAATTAGTGGTTACGCTTTTTTTACGCTTGTGTGACACATGTCATACATATGGAAACCTGGCCTAACACAGTGAGTGAACGAGTAGGGAGCAAATAGTTATTGCGGTTTTATACAAGAACAGCAATTCTTGTTACATTCTCTTTACTTTGATTGTAATTGTAATAAATTGAATTAACAGCAGCACCTGCTGCTACAACAACAAATACATGAGAGTTAAAAATTAAAGGGTGTTCCAAAACGAGCGACGAAAAATATTAAAAACCCATGTAATATACATACAATTGTATGTACATATGTATATTGACACTTGAAATTTGTAAAATTAGTGTATTTTTATACACACTACAAGAATTAACACTAAAATTTGAAAAAATTAAAGGGTGTTCCATCAGTTAGTGCAATTTTGACTATGTAATTTTGACAACTGGCTATATCTTGGAAACCGTAAGAGACAAAATCTTGAAATTTTCAAAAATGGTAAAACTAAAAATATCCAAAAATTATAAAATCGCCAAACCAAAAAAAAAAAAAATCTACAAAAACAAAAAAAAATCGCCAAAACGAAAAAATGCACCAAATTAAAAAAAAAATTGTAACACTAAAATAAATCGGCAAAACCGAAAAAATCGACAAAATAAAAAAAAATCGCAAAAATGAAAAAAAATCTCCAAAACGCGAAAGAGGCGCCAAAACTAAAAAATCGCCTAAAAGAAAAAAATCGCCAAAGTGAAAAGACGCCAAAAACGGGGAAAAACGCCAAAACGCGAAAAAGGCACAAAACTAAGAAATCGCCTAAATGAAAAAAAAAATCACCAAAATGAAAAAAATTCCAATTTGAAAAAAGCGCCAAAAAGGAAAAACGCTAAAAACCGAAAAATCGGCAAAACGAGAAAAAAGTGCCAAAACTAAAAAAGCGCCAAAACTAAAAAAAATCCAAAAACCGAAAAAACGTCAAAACTAAAAAACGAAAAACCCAAAAAACGAAAAAAGCCAAAACTATTTATTATATAGGCTAAATAAAGTTCTTCCCTCGTGCGCGGCTCAAAGTCGCACTTCACTGAATTTATTTTTATTTGTTTGCATGTACAGATTTATTGAAAAAAGTTGCAAAAAAAATTAGAAATTGGAAAAATAAATGCCGTGAAATTATGTACCAGATTATAATAAAGAAACTTAATTTCAACAATATTTATGTCTTGTGTTATCATTTTAATTTCTAATGGAGCTTAAAAACACCCTTTATTATTTCTTGCACAGTTACAGCTATTGAATAAATTAACGTATGCATATGTTTACAATTACACAAAATAGAAATACATTTAAATATTTCTTTTACACTCAAAGTAATTAGGCCCCTCCCTACCTGTGTGTCGGACTCCTTGAAAACATTATCATATGAATATTTACGTGCCCTACCACGGCCACCATCATCAAACAATAGGGATTTTGCAGAAACAACTTCAATGCAACGTTCACTATTTTCAAACGAAGGCCGAACACGTACAGCCACCTAATAAAAAATAAAAATAAAAAAATTAAGACACATGTCTGAATAAAAAAATGTATGTGTGTAAGTAAATAGTCTTCATTCATTCGTTAAAGTTCATTAAAACATAAATAAACCAATTTACTGATTGTCTAAAGAAAAACTCACCAGAAGGCGTTCTTCCTGAGGTGGGGCCGTTGACAATCCTCTGCTTTGGGCTGTCGACGAACCACTACCGCTGCCACTAGACCAATTTCCGCTCTGGGCCATAATCTTTAGCCAAGCAAGCTATCGAACAATATAATGTTTCCTTAACAAATTGTAGTATGTACTAATATTTTATTGGCCTCGTGTACGAACTGTAAGGAAAAGAAAATGTCCTTAGCTTAAAATACATATAACTGAATTATTACACTCTCGTGTTGCTTGCACGAGTCTTATTTTGAAGTTATTTTTTTTAATGAATTTTTCCAATTGTTTGACAATTACTCATACGTTTTACCAAACCTGCTAAAAAAACACCAAAAAGTCATTAACTTGTTCCAATGATGGTTTGTTTTTATTTCTGTTTAAAATAATTTAATTTGCATTTTGCCATCAAAAACATTTATTACAATATTATCATCATTCCTGCATTTGCACAAATTCTCAGTTCATAATGGATTCCAATCGTTAAATTAATAGATTTTTTTTATACTAGTGAATATTTCACTATTGTTTCAAATATGTAATTGTATACATTTTATAAAGTACTTAAATAAATATAGTGTTGAAATTCATACATACATATTAGGGTGATCGATTATTCGACTTTTTCCAGAAACCGGTTTTCGAATAGTTCGAATATTTGAAATTATGAAAACCCCGGTTTCGGTTTTTACAAGTCAGGAAAAACCGGTTAAGCGGGTTTTTTAAGTAAGACAATTATTATACAAAAGTTTTGATTTTAAATTGCTTTATAAGAAAAAAGAGTTAACAGTTCATGTAAATACAATAAAACAATAAAAAAATTAAAGGTAAAACACAAAAATTAACTTGTATACACACATGTATAATATAAATGTGAATGTATGGACTAGGTGGATATCTACCTCTATCAGTGTGACCAGATTTTAAAATAATATTAAGCTAAATCACGTTTTAAAAAGAGTTAAAATAAGCTAGAAAGTTAAATTTTAAGCCAAAAAATAAAGTTAAACTATTTTCAACTTCTTTCACTTTGCAATATTTTCTTATTGCTAAAATAATGTTAAATATATACATGCACAAACAATTTTTTTTTATAATTTGAAATAAAAATGATAAGCTGACGAACAAAACCAGACACGTTCTCAGTAAATAATTTTTTTTAAATTTTTTTTCGGCCTCTCTAAGTACAAATCTATGAAGTCGAGAAATATTTTCATTCATAACCAGTTCGATCTTACATTAAAAAAGTAACGAAAACTTATTTTTATTTATGGATCTGTCCGAAAATGCATCACTGGCACTTGAAATATCCTAAAGTGCTTCGCTGAAGTAGATAACGCACAAATAAATGTCAAATCTGAGGTACAAACGCGGCTAATACTAAAAAAAGATTATCAGCCAATTTGTATTGCATTTTAAGGGTGGCGTTGGCTGAAGTAGTTAACACGTTGACTACAAAACCAAAGCTACTGAGTTCAATCCCTGTATCCAACAGTCATTAAATAACAACACCACGCATTAGTTGTGTGCATTAGTGCCCCTTTGTGTCAGTTGTTGTAGGAAAGTTTAAGTGATGAAGGCATAGTCACTGACTGGTCACTGAACTATACTGACTTTAGCAGATGCTAATACTAATGTAACATCAGAGCGCCCTCCTTCGTTGCGTAGCAAACTCATCGACGAAGTAAAATATTCGATAAAATGGCTACTAACCAGAGGCGCTGCAACACAACATTATTTAAAAAAAAAATGTGCAAAAAGCAGAGTTGCCAAAGAAGGCAGCTTTTCTCTGTCTCTTCATTTACCGCCTGTCTTCTCTATCACTATCACAGAATACACAGAAATGAAGAAAGTGACAGGTAAAAAAGCTCCAATCAGGTTTTTGTTAAAATTCATGGAAGAAATAGAAAAGCATAGTGTATTTGATACTGTAGTGTATTACTACTTACTAATTAACACAGCTAATAAAAATGTATTGCACTAGAAAGACGTAGCAAAACAAAACCGACGACAAAATTTAAGGGAAAACGAGACAAACTGAAAAATACCCGTATCTTCCGTCTCGTGACACTTCTGTATGTTTTGTGTCACTATGCCTTTCCTAAAGAAGGAAACAACTTGTAATAGTATTAGGCATTCATTGCCTGAGTGTTACTTCTCTCTAAAAAACAGAGGCCTTGGGATTATTTTGCCAGCTTCGCTTCCGTCTGGAAAGCGGTGCCAGTATGGCGTGCCTAAGTGCGACGAAAATATCAAGATTCCTACAGCCTTATGATAAGGCCAGTTGTCATTCGTTGCAAAATTGAACATAGCCTTAACAACTTTTTCCATAGGAACTCTTTAAGACCATGCTAAATTTTGCTTCTTATGCTTTATACATAAGGCGCTTTTTTTAATCCATTTGGAGTAAACAGAGAACCCTTCTAGTCGTCCTTAGTTGTATCACAAATGAGAAGTTATTTCTCCCAACTGCTTTACTCCCAACTGCTTTTGTACAGTAAGCAAAAGAAAAATTGGGAAAAATAAGCTGCTTCATAATTAGTAGATAACAAACAAAAATGGCAAAACTGTTCTAAATTTAGAAATGGTAAAATTGAGTTGCAATCGAAAATCACCATATTGTTTCGTTCTGCTAGTGTTTGTCAGAATATTTACAATTAACTTTGGTGTTAGTTGTTCCTTAAAAATTATCACATGTAATTTGGTTTACAAACGATACGACGACCCTTAATCTAATCGAATCATAAGTGTAGAAATGTTTTTGAATTATGGCATTATTTGAGCAAATGAGCGATGTGTATTATGCTAGGTGCAAGTGTCGGAAAATACCCAAATAGATTAAAGGAAACTTGTATTACTTTCAGCGTTCTTATATATTATAACTTCTACGCTAGCGATTCTTATCAAACTTTACACACATCTGACTTTTAGAAAAGTGGACTTAAGCCAATCCCATTACTGTGAAACATACATGTTAGGCTTTTTCTCTGATACAAATTTGGGATAATAAATAAAGGCAGTCTATGCATGATCTTCTAAATATAATGATTGATAAGTGATGCCAGGTTTAGTTTCCAGTTATTTTAACAAGTTCAATGAAAACTTAATGAAAAAAAATAAAACTTTTCTAAAAAAGTTAAAACTAATTTAATTTCAATTAAATAAAACATTATTATATACACTCCGTTAACATAGGATAAGCCTCACTTGAAATTTTAGAGAATAGTAGACATTTTCGCGATTCCTTAAAAAAATAGCAAATATGTTTTTAAGTCATTCTTAAGAGGATACTCTGTTGCTTTATTGACAAAAATTCCAAAGTGGACTTTCATAATAGTTTTCGTAAACAGCATGAGAAATTTTAATATTTCAGTGTTAACATAGATTAGCCTCAGTGATGAATTTTCAATTAATCTTTGATGTTTATGCCAAAATACCTTTAAGTGCAATAGAAAAACGTTTTATTTGCACAAAGAATGACCTTGATGCACCATCTACGTCATGTGGTCTTTCCCAAACTTTAGTCTGTGTTGCTTATGTACGTCTTACAATTGTGGCTTTTTTTGATGATTTAGATGTTTCAAGTACTCCGTGGTTTGTATAACGTTATGAATAGTTATTTTACTGACGCTAACTCCGACTGCAGCTCTAATTCTACTTAAACTCACAGATGAATTCGAAACCATTTAGAGAATTTTGCGTCTATATCGAGGTGAAAACTTCTTGTAAGTTTTTCCTTTGTTCCATTTGGAATACTCTGATGTATTCTTCATGTAATTGTTTATAACTTCTGGGCTGCGACGAAGTTTTCCGCCAATAGCGCGGTTTAAAAGACCTAGATCGTGATACGTCTCAATTTTCGCGATTTCCGTGGAATTAAGCGACGGCTTTTTCCTAATACTTTTTCTTTGTGCAAATAAAACGTATTTCTATTGCACTTAAAGGTATTTTGGCATAAACATCAAAGATTAATTGAAAATTCATCACTGAGGCTAATCTATGTTAACACTGAAATATTAAAATTTCTCATGCTGTTTACGAAAACTATTATGAAAGTCCACTTAATGTTTACTGACCCATTTGGAATTTTTGTCAATAAACCAACAGAGTATCCTCTTAAGAATGACTTAAAAACATATTTGCTATTTTTTTTAAGGAATCGCGAAAATGTCTACTATTCTCTAAAATTTCAAGTGAGGCTATCCTATGTTAACGGAGTGTATCTTACCTACAGTGCGATTCGCAGCCGGTGCCAAACTAAATGATAACTTTTTAAATAAAGAAAAAACGCAGTGCATATTATTTTAAAAATTATTGAGCGAATTTTACATTGTTTCTGTTTGCCTTTTAAAAAACCATTCTATGTTTTATTTGCACTATTATTAATTAATTATTATTTATGTACAAAGACTGCGTGCGCATCAAAAACTATATGTTTAATTGTAACTTATTAAATGTTGTAGTACAAACTTTATTAAAAAATATATTATTAACTTTGATAGAATAGTCACTTCCTTATTCGTGTAGTTATCATATGAATATGGGGTGTTTATTTTACTTTGGAGGCGGAGAATTTTAAATTTCAATAAAATGCAGGCAAATAATAAAATATGCTTTAAATATTTAAGAAACCATACAATCAGACATATTAACCTTTTTATAATACATAATAGTATAGAAACAAATTTATGCCTAGGAAGTCAAAAATATCAAGTAAGACGAACTTTATCATTTATTTATTATACATATATACATACATATGTATTTATTTATATGAAAATATCATGACCACTGATCCAGATTTCCGCTTTAAAATATATGTAAGCCATCGATACAAGTTATTACAACGAAGGTAGAAATTCAGTTCGAGAGCTGGTGACATTCTAGCCTTATAGTGCATTCCACCGCACTGAGCTTCATAACTTAAGGCTGGTACTCACTATCATATCATACCAAGAGGGGTCTAATCGTCACGATAACGAGCTGATTCGTTCACGTTTTTTTACTTTGAGATCAAGGCATTCGCTATCGAGCAATGTAATAATATGGTTCGATATCGTATGCCATAATCTGAAACTTGAAAAACGTGATCGAATCGGCTCGTTGTATTTTCTCAACAGCTGAATCATGAATTTGCCAGAATTAAAATTTTAAGCTTTTACCAACTTTGACCGCAAAATTGTCATTATAATTATTGTGAATTTTTATTCTATCAATTCGGGCGGGCGATTGAAATGAAACGTCCTATTGCAAACAGCCTGTAAAAAAGTTGTGACGTGCTCATTATTTCCGCGTTTTAAATTGATCTGCATCTGTAAATTAATTGGTTTTTAGTTTTACTCGACGTTTTTAAAATCGTATGAAATATGACACACATACCTTTCAAGGAATCGTTTCAAATCATTCAATTTCCATCACATACCTGTACTTGGATTCAGTAACTTTTATTACGATAATCGTATCGTATAACGAAAATTTATCGACTTTGCTATTAAAAAAAAAATCAAGTCACAAAATCAAATTTTTTGAATGTTTCTTTATTGTTATTTGTGCTTTTAGCTTATTTTCACATTTTCTATACAGAGCTACCACATAATATTGAATTAAATGGTGAATAACATAAAGCGGGAGACTATCGTAAAAAAGAAATTACAGAATCACATTATGGTTATAGTAAGCGAATAAATATATCGATAAATATTACGATTTTCGGTTCGCAAAAAGTTACTGAATCCAGGTACTGATATAATTTTTAATCGTAATTGAAGGAGTGCAAGGTATGTATTTTAAAACAAACACAAATTGCAAAGCAACTTTGGGTTGTCTTTAAAAGCATTCAGAGTCTCCTGCAGGAATCGAACCTACAATCCTTCGACCACTAGGCTAGTATGGTGCCTACTAGTCAAGAGAGCACCCAATCGATTTGTTTCAAACTACATACTGCGTTATGTCAAGTTTTAGGGCTACTTCGGTCTTAAAAAACAGGGGGTTTACTGTGTAATTCGAAACGAAAGAAAATACTTTCGAATTTGTATGCTTATAACGTGTAAATTCGAAAGCATTTTCTTTCGTTTCGAATTATAGAGTTGACCTCCAGGACTGAAGGTGTTTTATTTTTCTCTATTATTAAAAAAAGCTAATTTTTGGCTCTTTTTAAGAGTCCTTTTGTGTTTTGTATGAAAGTTTGGTGCAATTTTTTGGAATAACATAATATTTCTGCTGTTTTCTTGAAAAATCGCGTAAATTTAGGGTAAATTTTACTTTAACCGTAAATAACTTTTGATACAGTTTACTTAACAAAAAATTTTATATAATTTTTTTTTGTAGAGCGTTAAATTTTCTACAAAAGCGTACCAAGAAATTTACTGTAGGTCATTCCGTTCTTTACTTATGACAATCAGAATGAGTAAAATCAACACATACAATGTAAATCGTATGGGAAATCGAAAAGTGTGATGCGCACCATCTCATCATTAATATTATGATCTGATATTTTAACAGGCCTATTATTTTACCTAAAGAAAAAAAACGATTTTTTTAGAACACCCTAATGTACATGTGTTTAGGCCGTTAAAAAGGACTAAAGTGAAAGCTTACACCATTGCAATTTAACATGAATCAACGCGTGATTGTAATTATGTATGTATTTGTTGTTCCAGTAAATACCCTGCAGAAAGTGCAAGTAGTGAAATTGTAGTGATCGCAGTGACATTGTCAGTAGTACTACTGACCAGGTGTACCCAAGCCAATGTAATCATCTATTGACATTTAACATTAGCTTGTCATTGAAAATCCACCACTAGACTGTAGCACTACTAAGTAGTTATTTTGGGAGCACATGGAGACATTGGCACCAAAGATTCACTAGTAAATTTTAGGGGCTCTAGTCTACAATATCGATATATCCTGTCTCGTTGGCAATAGTAAAATTATAGTGATTTTCTAGTGACATTGTCAATAGTTAGTTCTTTTAACCATATGGAGATATTTGAACCACAGATTCACTCGTAGATTTTAGTGACCCTCGTCTACATATATTTATTTAATATTATTGCACAACATAATAAAAAAGAAAAAAACAAACTATTGACGCGTTCATTGACAATATCACCAGAAATACACTATAACTGTTGTCTCTAACGTATCTCTACTCACGCATAAAACGAAAGTTGTCGACATTTTACCTAGTGCAATTGTCGATGGAGAAAGAGTATTGGCATAGAGACATATGGTTCTAGGCTGACTAGAGGGTATTGTATGAAAATATTTACATCTTGTATTTAGATCTTTTGCCTTTGCTCTGCTTAGATTGTGCATGTAGAACAAACCGCCCGCCCTGTTTGAAACTCATTGAAAGTTTATTTTAGTTATTAATCGATTTGTATCTATTTACATATGTATGTATGTAAATTTATGTACATATATGTGTATGTATGTATATGACAATTGAAAGACAAAAGCCTGTCATTTGTATAAAATGTTATTAATTACCACGATAAATAATGGTTGAATATTTTTTCTACACATTTTTCATTTTGATTCGAGAGCTTCTAAAAGGAATTAATACCTTTTGTTTGGGCTACAAAATTAATTCA
This sequence comes from Tachina grossa, assembly GCA_949987645.1. NCBI lineage: Eukaryota > Metazoa > Arthropoda > Insecta > Diptera > Tachinidae > Tachina > Tachina grossa. Next base: position 157,135,084 of record OX465274.1, on the reverse strand, counting down.
TTTGTTTAAGAATTCTTTTTCTTGATAATAAATCTAATTAAAAAAGAATTAAGAATTTTTTCACGTGAAATACATAAATAAATAAATCGGGGCACATGTTGTGTTACTCGTATTTGACTTTAATTTTTCCGAATCTCTCGAAAGCACACGGAAGATGAAATAAAAATTTTTTCCAAAAATTTATTACCAATTGCTGTTTTAAATTTAAATTAAAAACATTATATAAAATGACCGACCAAAAAAAAGGGGTGTTATAAGTTTGTAGTGTGTGTCTGCGTATCTGTGTGTCTGTATTAGTTTTAACTTGTTTTTTTTTTCTGTTTGAAAGGTGACTTGATCGAGAGAGCTCTTAGCTACGTTTGAAGAAATTCGGTACAGCCGCTTAGAAGATATCAAATTTTATCTGGATGTATTCCGTTGAATTTGTGTGTCTTTGACGCCGTAGCTCCCAAAAGGCTAGACCGATTTTAATGAGGTTTTTTTTTCGTTTGAAAGGTGCCTTGGTCTTATATCTTCTCGCCTATACTTAAAGAAAATTGGTACAGCCGCTTGGTCTGTGCAGCGGGGGTTCTGAAAATGTTTAATTTTTGTTATATTCTATTTATAGCCAAAATTTTTTATAAGTGAGTGTTTTTTGTTAAAAAAAATAATTTATTTCAAATGTATTAAAGTTATTTTTAATGCAAATGTAATATATAAATGTATTAAACGTTTTCCTCTCTTTGGCTGTGTAGGCTGCCGGAATCGAGAATTTGTCCCAAAGTTGGCAATTTATCAAATATCTTAAAGACAAAAAAATTCGCTTGAAGACATATGATTATTTCGGAGATATCCAAATTTATTATTGGATATTATTCCATTATACCATATATGATTGGTTTAAATTTTTTTTAATACATTGGCGTATTTAAGAATATCTTTTATTTTTAACCGACTTGAAAAAAAGGAGGAGGTTATCAATTCGTCTGTATTTTATTTATTTTTTGACTTCATAACTCAGTACATTTTAAACTTATTGTAAAAACTCTTTTTTTGTGAGAGGGTATAGCTTCCAGTTGGTCGCACTATAAAAAAGTAGGCCCACAACTTTTTTTTATCTGATTTGGTGATATTCTACTTATTTGATTGCTGCGAAACCTTGCAAACACCTTTGGTTCTTGTAATTACACAATATGAAAGTTAAAAAAATGGGGGAGCTACGCCCATTAAAATTTATTATTCAATTTTACGTGGTTCTAATTTACCGATTTTTACAAAACTTAACACACATCTTGAGCTCCGAAAAACACACAATCCTGCATTTGAAAAATGGGCAGAGCATGCCCCTTAAAATTTAATTTTATATTTCACATAAGGGTGTCCGCGGGAAGGTATACTACTCGCAGTAATTCCATTGTAATCCTGGCTGTATGCGATGTGGCATCGTCTTGTTGATACCACATGTTAATCAAGCCCAAAGCATGCAGTTGTGGTGTTTTCAATTATATCACGATATCGCTCCCCATTCACAGTTACCGTTACACCGTTGCACACCAGACTGTCACTTTTAGTGAATGCAAAGGTGACTGACAAATAATTTGAGGATTTTCCATTGTCCAGAACCGAATATTCTGTTTATTCACATATCCATTCAAATGAAAATGTGCCTCGTCACTCATTATGATTATTCCAAGAAAATCGGGGTTGTCATGGGCGAGCTATTTTAACGATTAAAACACATTGGTTTATCGAATATTTTTCCATAATGAATTTGCCACGTGTCTACTTTACGACTGCCAAATATGAACTATCAAGAGTAATGTTTATCAAAATGGCGGCAAAACAAAGTAGTATACCATCCCGGCGGATACCCTGTACTTCTTCCTAACCAACAAATTTTAAACATTTTTTGTTTGAAAGAGTTTGCTTTTCGTTTGGTTCCATAAATTTTTTCGAAAATATTCCATCAGATCTTTGCACTGAAGTCGGTATTTTTTGGCAGAATTATTTTTTGGAGCTCAAGGTGTGTGCCTAGCACACAAATATAAGCACTTAAAATATATAATTAAGTTTTAATGCGGGCCTCCGCCCATTTTTTCAATTTCGAGATTGTGTCGGGAGCCCAATATGTTTTCGTTTAAGTAAAATATCATAAAATAGAAGAAAAGAATTAGTAGCTCCTTCTCAGACAAAAAAAAGAACGAATTTTTAAAATCGTTATAAAAGGTTAATAACATAAAAAAAACCTTGTTTTTGTTTTCAATATAAAAAATCTGTCGAACGTTTTCTGCCGACATCCTGGGACAGGCCGTATAAGTAAATATAAAATTGAAAAATAAAGCATTTTCTAAGCAATAAATATTCGTAAAGGACAGGAAATAACAATTGTTACGTACCAGTGTTTCTTAATATTATAACCGCAAAAAATAAAAATTAATGTAGGTAAAGGAAGGAAGCACGTGTAATAAGGATTATGTTGGCGTACTGCTTATGCACGCAGCACGTATTTTTTTTATTATTTGTTGAAATTATTCTGCAATTATTGTGAATAAAATTGTCACGAAATCTTTATTGCTGTTAAAGGTAATAATCAAGTGAAGTGAGGAAAAAAAGGAAAACAAACAATAAACTAACACATTTAGCAATAAAATATTTACTTTTTTCCAACATTTTTGTTTTTCTGCGCAGTTGACATGCAAACACCGATATTTGAATTTAAGACTTACTTAGTTCAATATCCTTTTTATATTTTATTTATTAGTTTTTCTTGTTTTATTGTTTAACTATTGAACAATTGACAAAACACCGAACGACGAATAAATTTTTTATCGAATAATTAATTTGGCGTTAGTCCTTGTTTATGAAAATTAAAAAAAAAGATAAATAAAAAGAAAACTACCAATTCAAATATTTACTATTGACCAGCATAAATTATGAGTCACGACAACATTTCTGTGTCGTTGGTAAAATTATCAATTAAAGGCGTACAAGTCCTTGGTCAAATTCTTGACCTTGATAACCTTTAATTAGTTTTAAATTTGAGAATAACACGAGATGCTCGATACTCAAGCATGTTTGGGTGGAGTAGTGGAAAAGTAAAATATTAAATAAAGTTTGTATTATTCGTAAATATCACGTGATTTCCGAAGAGTTGGAAATGAATTTTCCTTTAGTTTTGCTTTTTCTTAGAATTTTTTTTTCTTAAAATTTTGGCATTGGCCTAAATACATATGTACATATATATGTATGTACTTATCGTTACCTTAATATAGAAACGCCCTAACTCATTATTTTTTTAAAATCCAGTTTTTTCTTTATTATGATAGAAGAACGTCTAATGTAATGAAACATGCAAAAAAATTCTATATTAAGGTAACGATATGTAAGTATGCATATACTTTGAAAATTTTTTATGTTAATATGCTACTAAATATAACATTGGAGTAACATTAAGGCAATTTTATTAGTTTTTTACGCCTTACTTTTAATATTGCTTAAGTTTAGTTATGAATTTAATTAAAGCAATAACATTTGTAAAAGCGTGTTAATTTTTGTTGACAATTTGTTATACTAAAGGATCTTCCAATAGAGACTTCCGAACTTTGACAGTTTATAGCGACGGAATTCTGTCTGTTTTGGATATATCGTGCAACAACACGTGCAAGCAATACAATTGTTTTATCAAACTGGGTGTTTTATTCGGGCAACGTTACGCATATTTATCAAATCGTGCCTTTGGCCAGAATTGAATGATGTGGACATAGACGACACGTGGTTCTAACTGTACGTGTCATACAGCTCATTCGAAAACACTTTCACAGCCCTGGAGCTGTCTTATATTTTTGAATTTTTTATACCAAACTCTTTCCTTCTAAAAGATAAAATATGTATAATTTATAAAGAAAAAAATCATTTGAAAAAAGTTTTTTTAAATTTTTCAACCCTGGAATAACCCTTTGAAATTTTTATGTTTTGTTATGCCAATCTATTTATTTTAAAATTATAAAATATGTTTAGTTTATCAGAAAGTTTCTTCCTAAGTGAAGGCATACATAGGTCGTGTATAGTCAGTCACAAAAACTTTTTAAAATTCTGTTAATAACATCTTGGGCATATGGTCTAGTTACTCCGTCCATACTTGTGCAACCATATTCTACTAAATTTACTTTGTAGAATATGTTATAAATAAATAAATAAATGTTTAGCTTATAGAGAAAAAGAAAAAAATTATTTAATATTACTTTTGTATATAAAAAAAATTAAATTTTCCAACCCTGCAATAGTTTTTTTTTATTTTAAGTACCAGTTTAATGCTTACTAAAATACAAAATGTATTTTTTCTTAACAAAAAAAAAACAAAAATTAGTTCCAGTTACTTTTACATGGCGAAATAAAGTTTAAATTTTCCAGCTCTGAAACCGTTTTTTCGATTTTGCTAATTTTCAATACAAACCTATTTCGGAAAATTTCTGATATAGACTGGCTAAGATCGAAGTCTCTAGCTTTTCTGGGATTGCAGGTACAGACAGACGGACGGACAGACGAACATCTTCCCTATTGATAAGGACTCAAAATATATCGTTAAAATAACGAGTTAGGGCCTTTGTGTATCAAAATAACGATATATACTTTACGCGGTTCATATTAATATTGTGGAAATTACAGACGGATGGACAGTTTAAATTTTCCAGCTCTGAAACCGCCTTTTCGATTTTGCTAATTTTTAATACCAACATATTTCGGAAAATTTTTGATATAGACTGGCTAAGACCGAAGTCTTTAGCTTTTCTGGGAGCTTCGGGAAACCGATTTCAGGTACAGACAGACGGACGGACAGACGAACATCGATTATTCGTCTTCCCTATTCAAAAGGACTCAGAATATATCGTTAAAATAACGAGTTAGGGTCTTTCTATATTAAAATAACGATATATACTTTATGCGGTTCATATTAATATTCTGGAAATTACAGACGAATTAGCAAACCTGTATATCGTCACCTAAAATCCAAAAGGCCGTAACAACCAAAAAATTCAAAATAGACTTTTTGATTGATTATGATGTGACTAACCAAAATACATATTTTCCTAAAATTTTACTCACATATGTTCAAAAATACCGATTTTATTCATTATTCAATTTGGCACCTAACATATAAATAGTATTAAATTTATGAAGTTTTTTGCTTCTCCTGTAAAATAGTAAAAAGTGTACTTACGGCCTTTTGGATTTTAGGTGACGATATAACCTTTACCTTTTTTGGTGAAGGGTATAAAAATTAAAAAATAACGCTTCAACAAATCAATGAAATTATTAAATTTATCCCATACAAAAATGGTGAAAATTTCACTATCACAGTTTGCAAAACTAGACACATGTAACGATACCATCGCAGTTTTATGTGAAAAGTTTTCTAACGCTGTAAGTTCTCGAAGAGGCAATCACAACTGGCCACAGAGATCTTGCGACTTAACACCTTTGCCGTTTTTTCTTTGGGCCAAGTGGCCCACAATCGATCTAGCGATGGAATTTGAGAAATGATCGAAACCATAAACCCTCAAGCAAATTGATGATGCAAAATTTCATGAAAGAAGTATAGTCCTGCAAGCGCTGATATTGCCTTCCATTATGATTGACATACCCTACTCTTTACAATTAAATAAAACCTTTTATTGAAAGACCTTCTATTACTAAAATAACTCGTGTGAAATCGATTTCTAGGTTCCCAAGGAGGATAGAAAACGTGTAAGCTTCGACCACTTTGACCTGGAGCTTAGGGATGGCCTGCCAGTTTAACCGCTTTCAATATTTCTTTAGTTATATAGGCTTAACTTCGATTTTTTCTATTCGCTAGTTAAAAATTAAATTTCCATTATTTTCATTATATTTCAAAATCATGCGTACAATTTTCAAAATTTATTTTATCTTTATTTTATCTTATTGCATGTATTTTTTTTTGCTTGCAATTGCTTGATTGTAATTTTTTAAAAACTCAAGTGGCATGTTATTATGTACATTTGAAATGTTGGGCGTTAATTTTGTTTTAAAGAAAATTTTATTGCTTGTTCTCTTCAATGACGGAAGTGGAGAGGCGTTTTTTCATTTCATAAAATTGTTTTAAGCAATTAAGGACTTGCAACCTAAAAGATTTTAAATAATTGCGCCGCAAATTTAAGACCCAAATAAAATCCTATAAATTCTCTAAATTAAAGATGGTCAATCGATATAAAAGGTATTTCCGTACTAGTTTATTTTTTTTTTTTTTAAGAAAAAAGTTTGAACATGTGCTGTTGAAAAATTTTCTGCAGAGTTTTGTATGTTTGCGTGGCAAAAAGCAACAACTAAAACAAGAATGATTACAATATCCTTTTACAGGAAAACTTTTTCTGTTAAAATTTTCACAACTGGTATCGCTCCGTTGTTAAGAACGAACTTTAAATTATGCAAATAGTTGGCATAAATAAAACTACAAACAATTTTTCTGTGCTGCTTGTTTTTGTAGTTGTGGTAGTTAGTTAGTAAAAGCAGACGGAGTGACGGTTGCAAAAAAAAAAAAAAAAAAATGCAACTGTGTCGTGTATTTATTAAATAAAAATAAAAAATAATGAATAAATAATTAATTTCTCGGTCAGGGCGGCTAATTTGTGCTCTGGAACAGGGTTGTCAGATTTTTTCCGGCCTATTTCGCTAAGTTGATTTTAAAAATCGCCAAAAGTCGCCAAAATCAGTTATATAACTCTTTTTTAATATAAATTTTTATAAAATGATCGTATCAAAATTTATCAGAAAATCGCCAAAAATTAGAAATAAAATCCCCAAAAATTATTTTTTGTAAATTTTTGTCATCCAAATTCAAAATGCATATATGTATTTTATATGAGAAAAATCACTAAAATCAAATTGTTTTAATTTCTTGCATGCTAGTTTTAAATTTAAACTTATTTATCGCCAGAAAAATCGCCAACAAATTTATTTATTGCAAGAAAAATCGCCATGTCGCCAAACCAAAAATTTGGATGCCAAACAAGTTGAAAAATTGCCGCATTAGGCGATAAATCGCCATATCTGACAGCTCTGCTCTGCAATAACTAAAGACTATACTTGAAGGACTCCATGCACCCGATGCACATTATTTTCCGCTCTAAAAATATGCAATAAAACCCCGAAATATGCATTTAAAAAATATGTAAGGAGCATATGTGACATCCTATTTGAGCATTTCCACAGAAAAGTCCACATTTTGTCACGTTATGTTACTTTGTGATGTAGATTGTTTTTCAAAGGAAATCTTAGGCCTTATATACTTTTTGTAGGTTAGTGTAGAGCGTAATCATATCTACATTTAGTAAAAATTACAAAAGAAAAAACAACACACATACTCTGACATTTGGATTTGAGGTAAACAGCTTGTTTCTTTGTATAATAAGCAGCAAGCAATCTTGTCACTGATATCTGATTGATTGGCTGTTGTCCTCTCATCGAAAAGCATGCACATTGTGTATATGGCTTGGACATAGCTTCTCTAAAATACAAGCTTAATTCCTTGGTGACGGAACGTGACAAAAGGTGCACTTTTTGTGGAAGTAACCATATATGGCTCATATCCAAAAAATTTCTTTTATTTAACTTTAATCTAAATTGTTTTGAGTTTTTAGTGCTTATTTTTGATGTTAGTTGAATTGTTTAAATTTTATTTCTATTAAGGCCCAGGAACATAGAATCCGCCATACGTTAAACTTCGCTTTTTTTAGCTGACATTAACTCAACAACGGAGAATGAGTACTTTATTGACGGAAGCATTTGAACAGCTTCAATAGATTGCTTCTCCAGTTATTTATTAAATTTAAGCTTGTTTTTATATATTTCGTTTATATGTTTGTTTTACTTTATATTTGCTGCCACAAAACATAAAAACATAAATCAGAACATACAAAAACCCAACAACTATCTGTCAAACGTGCTCAAAAAGTTGACCAATTTTTGCACTTGGCGTTGATGGACACATACTGAATGTAACAGACCTTATAAGAAACCATGTATCAACTTAGCTGTCAGTTGAAAAAGGTGAAGTTTAACGTGTGACGGATTCTATGTGCCGCGGCCCTTACTGGTCCCAGCCAGTGTTTCAAATGCAATATCGTGTCACTTGCAGAGCTCAAGGTGTGCGCTAAGGTTCGCAAGAATGTTACATTTCAATGAAAATGGTTTTCTAAAATATAGGTTTTATTAGAAATTACTGTATCACCACTGAATTTTTACTTTAAACGAACGCTAGATTTAATTTTTCATTTTAATAAAAAGTTAAAAAATGTTAAATTTTTACTAGAAAAGAAAACAGCATAATGAGTGTTTTTCTAAATCTGAGGTGTAGCGTGTATGTAGCAACTTTTTTGGAAAATATTCAAGCAAATATTCCTATAAAACATAATCCTCTAATTGCCATTATTACAACTTGAAGTTAGTTAAAAGTAGGATATTATCGGACTTGTAAAACTTTATCATTTGCAAAATTTTACTTTAAGCTAAAGTGAGCGATAAATTACAGGCAAGTTTATTCTACCTGGTAAGTTGAATCCAATTTGCGATAATAGAAAGTTTTTTATACGTCCAATAAAATCCTACTTTTAACTAATTTTAAGTTGTAATAATGTCTATTTTAACAAATCGTAAAAAAAGCCTAAAAAGGCAGAGGGCGGGGATGTATGTTCTACAAAAATTTGGCCACAAAATTTTACTATACGCCTTTACATACGCCAAAGCCCAAAACTTGACACAAACAGCTAAAGTGAAGATTTGCCCGTGGGAATTTAATATTTTTCGTTGCTTAATTGTCCCACAAGGGAATTGGTAAGAATAAAAATGGGAAAACTTGATTTTCTCTTTCTCTCCCTCTCTCTCTCTCTCTCTCACATAAACTCAAAAGTTGCTCAACAAAAATTGCTGTGTGTGGACGGACCATGACTAGTAAACTTAGAAATTATATTTGCCGTCATTTCACTTTTGGTTTTCTGATTTAAAAAAAAAATCAAAATCATTTATAAAGATCAATTCTTTTAGTTCAGATTTCGAATTTGTACTAAAGAATAGGCCTAAAACGTAGCTCAAATTACCCAATGTGCACTGTTTCGGGGTAATTTTTTACATTTAGAAAAGTGGTCAGCTCCGAGAGAAACAAAAGCGTAATGTATTCGCGTACGTGTATTCATTTGTATACAGCGTTACCGTTGTGCGACTAAAGTCGCATTTTGCCCCTTTTCCAACTGCCTTGCCACTTTTTATGCCCCTTACTTTTAAATCCCCTTTAGTATCATTTGCATTATTTTGTGCCCCTTTTGCCACGTTTTGTTCAAAGTCAACTTTCGTTTTTATGTTGACAATAAATGTACGCAGATTCGTACAGATTTTATTTCCTATGTGTCAAACTTAATATAAAAACATACACCTTGGTATGAATCTTTTCATTTGTGTAAGGTTTTTAAATATACGAGTACAATTGCACGCTCATACTTGATAATTATATCTGTATTTTCGACAGCTATTGTGAAAGCAAAATTTAATTGCAACTACTCGTTTAAGTCAATATACAAATTGGCCAAATTAAACGCAAAAATATACCCATATTCAGCAGTTGCAAAGTTGATGAGTTACAGCTTGTTTCATCTTTATAAAAAAAATTGACGAAGAAAACCTAAATCGAAAACATAAATTAGCATTGCTAAAAAATTTTCAAATAGACTGAAAGTAGACACTTGTCTGTCCATGCTGTTTGCCTTAAATTTATTTCAAAACGTTTTGAAAGAATGGATTGCAAGTGAAGAACTTATTAATAAATACAGATGTACAATTTCAACAGAATTGATATTTAAGGTATTTAATAAGTATGCATTATGCATAAAAAGAGTACCATACATAATTTTTTATCAAAACTTTAAATGACTAAGTAAATTTTTTGAATTATACTGGTTTTTAAGTAAAAAAGTTATATGCCCCAAAAGATGCCAAAAAATTTATTAATGTAATTTTTAATTTTTTGTAAATCTTAACAACTGGGGCAAATTACGGCATTCAATATCGACCGAAATTTCTATTTATTTTCTATTGAAATTTCGATCAATATCAAATGCCAAATTTTGACCAGTGTTTCATTATTATCATAAATTTTATATTTTTTTTTTTTACATTTAGTAGCTATCTATACTACGTTTTGAAATTCTTTATTTTTCTTTAGTAATGGCATTTTTAGTAAAAATGCCTATATTTTTAGTTCATTTATGATTACCTAAAGCTCATGTAGAGGCTCCTGTTTCTGGTTCAATAATTTTAGCTGGAATTATATTAAAATTAGGAGGATATGGATTATTACGGGTTTATTCTTTTTTACAATTAGTAGGAATAAAATTTAATTTTATTTGAGTAAGAATTAGATTAGTTGGTGGAGTGTTAATTAGTTTATTATGTTTACGGCAAACGGATTTGAAAGCATTAATTGCTTATTCTTCAGTAGCTCATATAGGAGTAGTTTTAGCTGATTTAATAACTATATCTTATATAGGAATTTGTGGGGCTTATAGATTAATAATTGCTCATGGGTTATGTTCTTCTGGATTATTTTGTTTAGCAAATATTTCTTATGAACGCTTAGGAAGTCGAAGTTTATTAATTAATAAAGGATTATTAAATTTTATGCCTTCTATATCTTTATGGTGATTTTTATTATGTTCTGCTAATATAGCTGCTCCTCCAACTTTAAATTTATTAGGAGAAATTTCTTTAATTATCTTTGAAAATACTCAACTAGCCGGTATTATAGAAATATATTCACAGTCGTCAAATAAACAATTGTAAAATTAAAAATTTCTTTTTCTGTATACATACATCTCATCCCCAGTAATCAGCAATTTTTATGTTTCAATATAATTTTATATTTTTCTGATAAAAATTAACAGCCTTATTTATAAAACTTAAAAAGATCCTATAAAGATTTTTCAAATACAAAATTTTTTTTAAAAAGCCTGTATAAGGCCTTTTTATGTCTTATAAATAACGCTGTAAATTTTTTAAATTTTAAAAGCATAATCACAATTTTTATTTTACTTATGCTGTCACTTAGAATTACTTAAAATTTTTTAGATTTTCACAGGTTAAACCGCAAAGGAACAGAACGAAACAGAAAAAGATTTCTAAAAGCAAAAAAGAGTCAGCTGATTCGTAACAGAACAGAGTGTAATATCTAATTCTGCCACAAGTTAGAATTTTTACTTGCAAAAACGTGCGAATAAACTTAGTATATGAGTTCTCATAAAATGAATGCTTGTGTAATTTTTATACATGAGAAATTTGTTTTTATTGTTTGTTTTTAATAAAAATATGTTAATAAATATGTTTGTTTCTTTAATTTTCCTTGATTTTAAAGTTGCCCCTTTTTTTCTTAGAAAACCCCTTTTTGTGCCACTTTTTTTTTTGAAAATCCCCTTTTTGTGCCCCTTTTTGAAATTTTTCAACGGTAACGCTGTTTGTATAATAAGCCGATTGATGTTCGGCACTCTGGTGATACTTTGGGCAGCCTAGATTTAAAACGATTTGTAGAGTGCAGAAATTTTACTTATTTCCTGGCTTACGTTTCTTACGTAAAATAATATTTTATTTGAAATCACTGAATCATGCGATAAATTAACGCTATTGTTCCATTAAGCGTTTGTAGCAATCACTTGAAATATAATTTGCTAGAACAAAAGCGCTAAAATATAACGTCTTATTAGGGATAGTTTTACTTTGTTAATTTATGGAATATAATATATGTATGTATATGTATTTTTTTTTTGCATAAATTTTCTATGTTTTGCTGCTTTATAAGAATACTCGTAAAACTGTCTATGACTTTTGTAAACATAACTTGTTCATAGAAAGCTTTTTTATGTTACACATTTATGGATAAAATTAATACAAGCAAATTTTATTAAGTGAAACATAAATATTAAACACGATATTGTAAAAGAAACAACAAACCAAATAATAATAAACACACGAACTTTATTTTGTGGTTAGTTGGATTGTGTTATAAGTGGGTCAATGAAATGCAAATTTTTTCGAAAAGCGGACCGACCACACCACACAACACACTACACATTTAGTTGCTAGCTTAAAAAGTTTTAAATATGAAAATTTTTAGTTTTGATATTTTTTTGTTAAATTTTTTTTTGTTAACTTAACTCACTTTTTAATCGAAACTATATAATTTTTTTAATATGTAGTTAAGATTTCTAATTTTAGAAATTTTTATTATTATTATTTTAATTAGTTTTAATTATTTATTTGCGATTATGTACATATATTATTTTTCTTGTCTTTTGCCGCTTTTAAACTTAACACGTTCAACTCCAAGTCCCCACTGAATACGTTTGGCTAAATAATCCTTACAAATGTGGTCAATATTCAAATGTACAATTTTATGCTAGAAAAAAATCTTTTGTTTAGTAACCAACCACCTCTTTGGCTGTCAGTTGCCATGAATTTGTTTTTTGCTTTTGTTAGTATTTATTTTATAAACGTATTATTATTATTTCGTCCTAAAGTCTGTCTGGAACAAAAATATATAGTGTCATAGTGTTTTATTTTTCTTCTGTTTTTTATTTAACTATTTACCATTAAGTGTTAAGTACAGTTGGGTGTTTAACAAAAAGAATGGCCGTTCAATAAAAGAAATTATTGTTATTATTATTATAGGGGGCGTTTGTGAGCACATATGTATGTATGTATGTACATACCAATTAATTAACTCACATAATTTTATAACTTAATTCAGGAAATAGGTTAGAAAGCTTTAATCTGTCTACAAAATAAGCTCCACCACCTCGAAATTCTTTTGTGGCTTTCTTCTGTACTTAACTGTAATTCATACAAGTCTGCACTAAATTTAAATATTCTCTTATTTTTTAGTTCAAATTCTAAAACTTTACTAAAAGAATTGCACTTCATATACCAATTTTGATTTTGTTTTCGTAATAGGGAAACCAAAAGTGAAATGACAGTTGTGCCGAGTACACACTATGGCATTTTGTGGCATCGTAATAGTGTATACTGGTGGCAACGTTTGCCATTTCCGTTATTTTTCGTTGTGTGACATTGGTCGCATTCATAAGACGTAGCTGTTGAGCTAAACAGTTTAGAAACTATTGACAACTGTTGGCCCCAACAGTTACGTCTTAAGGCTCAGTTAGCCGACTGTAATGTAATGTAACAGTAACGTAGAAAACAGCTGATCGATATTTTTATATGAAAAGTAGGTTACGTTACATTACATCTCTATAACCATTTTCATTACTTTTCACATAACAATATCGATCAGCTGTTTTCTACTGTTGCAGTTACTTTACATTACAGTCGGCTAACTGAGCTTTTAGAAACGGCTTGATGAATAAAATGTAATTTTATATCTTTATTTCGTTTCTTCTCATAACTCTATTCGATCAGCTATTTAAGGTGAGCACAACATGTTGACTATAGGTAGCGAAAAAATTTTGTGATGGAAAATTACTATATTGTTAAGTGGAGCGGAACTACTCAACTATGCGTTTCTAACACAAACACTCAACGGTTGCGCAACAGCTACGTCTTATGAATACACCCATTGATTTCCATATAAAAAATGCCAGATGTGTTCTCGGCATTGGCAAATATAATTTCTGGGTTTGTTAGTCATGATGCTCCGTCCACACAAACAGCAATTATTGTTGAGCAACTTTCGAGTTTATAAGAGAGAGAGAGAGAGAGAGAGGAAAAAAGAAAGTTTATCTATTTTTATTCTTATAAATTCCCTTGTGGGACAATTAAGCAACGATAAAGATTAAATTCCCACAAGGGAATTTCTAAGAATACAAACGGGCAATCTTGATTTTGGCTGTTAAGGTACCAACAGACGACATGTTTTTTACATGTGTTTTTTAAGTTTTCGACTCGTATGTTTTTCTTTATGCTTGTCAATATTGGTTAATTTACATAAGGTTTATAATTTTTGGTCACAAACGTACATGTAGTATCACTTCTTCTTTTTCAGTACATAAATATCCACGTAGTTTGTTTTATAAATGGCTTGCAGCCGTCGAAATATTTTTGGTTCCGTCGCTGTAGTACTGGCGACGCAAATTTGCTTTTTTAATTTTTTCTTTTTTAAACAAGACGTTGAGGTTGTATCTAAAAATCTATAAATTTTTGGACTTATTTTAATAAAACGACAACGTTAAATTAAAAAAAAAATATATAATTAATATGTCTTGCAAAATACTTCATTCAGACGGCTAATGATAGTACACATAATCAACCGCCGACGAATTTGTTCGCATGACATATACATTTGGAGCTGTATGTTTAACATAAGAAAATAGAGCACGCTCTATTTCAAATAATGTCTTATGTTTTTTGGCATGTTTTTTACACAAGCAATGTTTTAAAGGTAACACACGACATGTTTTCGTTTACATATGTAAATTCTGGCACATACAATGTGAAAAACATGTCGTCTGTTGGTACCTTTAAGCCTGGTACTCTGTTCGAAGTTGTGAAAATTTTTCAGTAACATTGATTATTTCGCGTGAAAAATTTGACATGTGCTAAATGTAGCCCAACTCGCGTTTTTTTTATAAATTTCTAGCTTTTATTGCTTGAAAGTATGCAACATTGTTAAAATTCCATACAAAAAAAGTACTGCTCATGTTGTACCCCTTTTAGACACGGAAATTTTACTTTGCAAAGTCTTAATTCAGCTGTGTGAAAGACAGAGGAAAGAATACTATCTCTTTCTGTCTTTCTAAAAGAGGGCTAAAAGGGGTATTTTTTCGCAGCTGAATCTAAAATGATGCCAGAGTAATTTTGCATTGAGAAACATGCTGCCAGATAGATTTTACGTGTTTTTCGCAATAAGAACAGAGTACTACTTTAGCGAATTTATTTCGCAAATATTTGATACCAAATAATTTTACATGTTTGACAGCATTTCGCACGAAATTGTGAACAGAGTACCAGGCTTTAGCGTTAAGTTTTAGGCTTTGGCATATGTAAAAAGGCTTTTCGTAAAATTGTATGACCAACATTCTTGTAGAACATTTCATCCCCGCCCTCTGCCTTTTTGGGCGGGCATATTTTTTACAATTTGTTTCACAAAATCAGCATGGACAACCACCTGCGGTCGTGTTGCCATACTGTCGTCAAAATAATATTTCTGATATAAAAATGTGTATTCTATTTTTGATATATTGAAGTCGGTAGCTTGCTGTGGTGAATGTGCTTAATGTTTCAAAGATAACGAATGGACATATCGACGAACTTCGGCCTCGGCCTTCGATTAGTTTGGAACACTAGTATCAACCATTTTGTAATTAGGCTAAATGCTATAATATAGACATCCCACGTCAAATTTGATTGATGAACCAATGAAATTTGACGTGTGATGATGGAAAATCCATCCAATTCAAATCAAACGCCGTCGGAAGAAAAATTCCTAAATGCTAGAACTTTCACTGTAACTTGAATATTATGAGCTAAATGGACGATATATAGCTTATTATTTATGACATATTAACTAATTGTTTGCACATAGTTTCTTTTTATTTTATCTTCAGATCTTTATTTTTTTTTTGTTTTGCTGTTTTTATTTACTGCGTAATGTAAAAAATGTAAAGGGCATTCCAATAGATACTTCAGAATTTCACATCTTTTGAATTGTCTGTAATTTATTCAGTTCGTTCTACCACGTGCAAATGATGAAATTGTTTTAATAAAATATGTGTTCTGTTAGGGCAATGCTCTGCACACTTCATCCATTTTATCTTCGCGAACGTTATGGGTCGATGATTACCCACTTTTTTTCGAGCAGAATTGAATGATATGAACACCAACGATTTGTAGTTCCAACAGGACGGCACTGCGTGCCACAAAGCTCATGAAATTGAGTGATTTGACGGCCAGGTTAAAAAATACTTTAATGGAAATTCTGTTTATATTAATTTATTATTCTGATCCATCGCACTTGCAGATAAAATTTCTTAAATTTCCTCAGACGTTTGCACGATGTTATATTCCATACATAATGGCATCGATAGCCCTTTCAAAGGAATGTCGATGATATCTCACACACACGTTGTGCGTAATGAAAGAGCCTTTATAATTTGTTGTTTGTTCTCAAATGCTGAAATAACAAAGAAGTTAATAAATAAATAAGTACAAAATTATTAAGTTTTAAGGACCATTAGTGTAAATACATATATACTTTATTTTCAAGACCAAAATTTTTTCAACTATAATATAGTAGCAAAAGTACCCCCACCAATATAATTAACACAAAAAATTGTCTTTCCATTAATTTCCTTATATATGGGAATATTTCTTTCGATATACTTCTTCCCTCGTCTAACAGATCTTTTTGAAGTAAAATAAAATGGTTAGTTAAAGTTTTCACGACCATAGTCATAGTGATAGTTCTTATAACTAAGTCAGAATTCTCAAGTACAATATTATTGTACATAGTTCCTAAATAGGTGACACCGTATTGATTCAGATGTTTCCTCTGCCAAAATTAGCCGTTGAAACACTGTAACTTTAAAAAAAGCTTGAATGGGAAGAATTGGATAGCAAGCAGGACCATAGAGAAGTAGGGAGGAGAGGAGAGGAGAGGAGATACTCTACACTCTAGGACTATGTGGACAAAACTTGGCTCAGGAAGATCCTGTACATAAATAGGAAGGCGATACAAGTCTTAAAAGGAGCGCTCAGTCAGAGCAAAGATTAGCATTTGGGAAATTGGCACTCCAGATTTCTGTAGGATGTGCAAGGATGAAGGGGAACCAGAAAACATTGAACATATTATATGCATTACCCGAAGCTGCATTGCCATAGGCCAGGTAGCTGAGCAGGTAGCTGATATCGCAAAGTGTAAACTGCAGGATAACAGTGGTTTCATCAGGGGAATTCGGTGCCCTAATAATATATAATAGGAATTCTTCTTGTGTACAATTGGGGTTTAAGTTGTTATTAATGGGTATTAACTGAAGGGAATCACAATGGACCCAACTGGATCCCCGAGTGGAGGTGTGTTGCAGCACCACCCTTCCTAACCTAACCTATGCAATAATAATAACAATAAGTCAAAAAAATTGGACTGGGTTTAGTTAGGACTTCTGCGGTGTCACACGGCGTGAAAAGCAAATGATATAGACAAGAGTATGGTCTTCTCAAAACTAGACGAAATCTGCGCGTCAAGGTATACCCTGATAGCGGTATTTACATGCTGCCAATACAACTATCTCGATTTCCGATGGCTTAAAAGAAGGGCTCGCCATTAACATCCCCAAATAAAGAGGCCTCTCGCAATGAAGAAACTGGCGTGGCTACTCCGAAATGAATGAAATGAGTTCTGATCATGTTCATTGACCACATTAACAGTGGTCTAAACACCGACTGAAGTTAAGCGTCCAACCATCGCCCCACGCACCTTTAAGAAGCACTATGTAACTTGCAGAGATCACATAGGTTGCAATCTTTGAACATACATAGTTATTCTTTTACTATGAACATGCACCTTTCTGAAGCATTTTGAGCTATCTAAACTCTTGCTGTTAAGACCGTATAAGCTGTTTTGCTTTTGTTGTATGACAACAACACCTAAAATAGTGTCTAATTGATAGTGATACACCAATCACTACCATTGATTTGACACTGGGTAGCCAAGGCTATTCTCCCAGCGATTTTTGGTAGCAACCACAGCCACCACGTAAAATTTTCCGTGGTTGCTCATACCCACAGTTACGGTTTAGAAAACGTGTACTGAAAATTTTTTTAAAACGTTCCAAGGGAGGAGGGGCGGGTGACGGTTTAAAAGCTACGAAAATAGCGTTACGTAACATTTGAATAGTCCCAAAGTAGCCGCAGCAGAGACAGACCATCCCGAACATTTCGTCGTCAAATTGAGATTGAGATATATATACATGTATATATAACACTTCCAAAAATACACTTATCCATACGCTTGCATAATTACAGTTGTTTTAAAAGGTACAAACACCTACTAACAACAACATACCTGTACATACTAGAGCCCTGCGTAAACATTCTTAAAATGTAAATTCGTCTTGCCTTTCAAATGTATTGTCGTCGCATGTTTTATACTAAACCATTAATAAATGCTGTCGTATAATAAGTGAAGCGCAATGGATGTAGTGATGTCGGGAACACTCCTTGTTCGTAAAAAATACCACAAATACCACAAGAAGTAGTTTCTTCACTACATAACATGATGGTGCTGCTGGGATTTTTTAGATTTTCAGTGTTGCCTTAATTTTCTGGGGAAGTGCCGGGGAACTCCTGGGATTTTGGGGATTTTTAGCTTAGGTTTTCGTGATTAGTGTAAACATGCATGACGTTTGTATACACGCCCATGCGTAGGAAAAAACCAAACATATCAAATTCTTTCGTCACGAAGTATATGCTTCTTTACTTTAATATCTAAAATAACTGAAACAAATGTGTTGTTCAGTGTTTGTTTTTGAAGTCTTCGCTACAGTAAAGCATTAGAAAAATCCCTTATGTCATGAAAGTTCTTTTAAATGGTCTTATGTAGGCCTCTAGTACACACATATCTACATATAAACACGTACACGTAATAATATGTTCAGTCCTATGCCGAGACAACCAAACTAAAGTTCTTTCACCGTTAGCACCTCTAAACTGTCATGTTCAACAATGTTCGTGTTGTTGTGATATTAAAGTGAATGATTTGCATGAAATAAAATGTTGTTGGCAGGGTTGACAGAAATGGCGATTTTCCAACTTGGCGATTTTTGTGACGAGAAATAAATTTGTTGGGGATTATTTTTTTTTTTTTTGCAAACTTGGACTTCAAAATTTTTTTAATTCAGGAAAATGAGTTTGTTGAAGGAGTAGTTCAAAAAATAAATCCTACCAAAACTCGTCTGCAAAAAATTAAAACAAATTTATTTTGATGATTTATCTTATATTAAAGTAATAAATGCTTTTTGAATTTGGATGAGAAAAATTTAAAAGAAATAATTATTGGCGATTTTCTGCTAAAATTCTATACTATTATTTTATAAAAAATTATATTAAAAAAAGTGTTATAAAAAATCATATTATCAAATACATATCGCACTTTATCAACAAGAGGCTATTAACTCAAAATATTTAAAATTTCACTTTTTGCAAGAAATCAACTTAAGAAATCAATATCTATCAACTGTAAAAATTTGAACGTTTTCGGATTACTCGTTTGTTGATAAAATTTGTTTCAGTTTATGATTTTAATTCGAAATGTGACTGTTTTTAACCGACTTCAAAAAAAAAAAGGAAGAGGTTACCAATTCGTCTGAATTTTTTATTTATTTATTTTTTTAACATTGTTACTTCATAACTCGGTTTATCTTTGACCGATTGTAGGAATTATTTTTTTGTCTGATAGGGCAGAGTTTCCCATTGGTCCCATTCTACTTATTTGATTGCTGCGAAACATATCAAACACCTTTGGTTCTTCTGGTTAAACAATTTTAAAGTTTTAAAAATGGTCGGCGCGGTGCTCATTATAGTTTATTGTTATATTTCTTGTGGTTCTGCTTGACCAATTTTTACCAAACTTACCACACACCTTGAGCTCTTAAATAGTGTTCTACTTTTCCGATTTTTAACTTAAGACACACCCTGAGCTCTGAAAAGCTCTTAAGACACGCCCATTAAAATTTAATTTTATATCCCATAAATTGTTTGCGAAAATGTTCTATTAGATCTTTGCCATTGAAGTCGGTTTTTTTTGCAGAATTATTATGATAAAATTGCTCAAATTTTTTTTTGAGTTGCGACTCTTTTCAAAACATAGATGATATTCTTCCCCATTAATTGCAAGAATTTAAAATAAAAACAATGTAAATATATTTTCAAATGGAACTTGCTTACTATGATGTATTCGGATTTTCAAATTCTCTTAAAATGTAACCACAAACAGTTTTTCGTCTTTACTGAAGTCATGCACAAAACCATTTATAAGACCTTTCAAGACATGAGAGATTTTTCAAATGCTTCACTACATCGAAATATTTTACGACTTTTGGCGATTTTTAGAATTAATTTGGCGAAATAGGTCGAAAAAATCTGAAAACCCTGGCCATAACCTAAGAATTTTATAGGTTAGTTTCAATTGTGGTGGGAGTTGTTGCTGTTCATTATTTTATTATGTCGAATAGAAAGTGTCTTTAAAACTTACAAGCGGGAAAAAGAAGCGCTGTTGTGTATCTAACAAATCATACATACAATTAGAGCATATATGTATGCGCATGCAATAGTATTCATTTGCTGATTTGTAATACATTTTTCTCTATAAATTAATGTGGAGTTATTAGTCATTTTTTACATGGATTTTCTTTAGACATACAAAAATAGTAATATTTACATAAAAGTTTTTTTTATACATTGAAAAGTATTGTAACAATGATTATTTCGTTTCCTAAATGCACCAGCACGAATACTATTGAAGTTGGTTTAATTACATATGTAAGTCCTAAAAATTTAACTTGTTGTCTTCAATGCCATTGCACAATTACAAAAATTATAATATCAAAGTAAATATTTAAGGAGTTTGTACATTTTGAAACATAATTTGTTTTTCATGTCCATGTTGATTATATTAATTTATAAATTATAAGATAAGACTTGGTACCTTTCTATATAATTCAACAAAAATTATAGCAAATTTAATTTTTTCTACACAATAATTTCCATAACTGTTTACATGCTTTCAAAACTAACAGCCATGTTTATAAACGGCCTTATTTATAAAACTTATTAAGGCTTTATAAAAGATTAATAAGAAAAATTTTGTATGAAAATTTGTCTTAAAAACTCTTTTAAAGCCTTCATAATTTTTATAAATAAGGCTGAAAAATTATTAAGGGTTTATAAAGACTTAATAAGAAAAATTGTTTATGAAAATTTGTTTTAAAGACCCTTTATAAAGCTTTAATAATTTTTATATATAAGGCTGTAATATTTTAAGAGCTATTTAATTTAAGAAATGTTGGCTTGGAAATGAAATGAATAAATTTTTTTAAATATATATGTAGGTAACAATTTATTATTTATTCACACATGATCGTATAGATAAGCGCAGTTTACTAAACTAGATCCAAAAAAGTAGCGAAGGTTAATCTAACCAATTTGAGTTGTAAATTTTACTGTAAATAAAAGTTGTAGCTGCAATACGATTGCATTATTTTTTTTTACTTAACTAACTCTAGTTGTTACTAACTCAGATAGTTACTGCACTTACTAGTTCAAATCTTTTCCTTTATATCAATTTTATACTGTTGAACTTTTAAGCATCATTGTGGCTGAGGTATAGAAAATTTTTGTCTTTAAACATGGCTACAGCCTGTGTTCCATTTTTACTCAAATTATGGAACAAAACCATCAAAAAAATTTATTGATATGTAAGTGTAATATTGAAATGCTAAATTAGTTTGAGGCAAATTCTAGTTTGACTAGCAGAGACACAAACAATAATTCTTAACATAGCATGATTTGCATATAACAGATTTCGTTTTTTAACAGTACAGTACAGTATATGGTATGGGGTGGATAGTTAGTTCTTTTTTTGGTGACTATCGATATTTTTTAATGACTATCGATAGCTATTTTTGTTTATGAAAAGCAACATATGTACATATTTACAGCCTTATTTAAAAATTTATTAAGACTATAAAGCATTTTAAGAAAAAAATTTTATGAAAATTTGTCTTAAGGCTCTTAGTTTTTTTAAACAAAAATAACTGGATGACGGAAAAATTTCTTCCGCTGATCTCACTTATTTTTCATACAATTATTTTAGTTTTGTTATTTATTGAACTGAAAAATAAAATTCTATTTTATTTTGTTTTGTTCTGTTTAAAAACATTTTGTTTTGAATTAATAATAATAATTAAATAAATATGTACATTATACGAGAACCATATAACTTCGTATAGTATCGTCGATATATCGATAGTTTTTTAACTTTTGATAGTGTTGAATCGATATTTAAATTTCGAAAACTTTCGATAGTGACACTATCGATAGTCTTTCACCTGTACTACATGGATTAATAATCCCAAACCTTGGAACTGGGAAGAGAATATTAAAAAAAATGCTGCTAAATTAAAATGTTTTTTAAGCTTCAGGTTTTATTTTTATATATACATATGGGGTATTCACACCAGTGTCTTAAGTGTCCTAAGTGTCATAATGTCTTAAAATTTTAACCTAGACTGATGACAAAAAAAAAAAAAAAATGGCAAGGCAGTCAAAAAAGTGGCAATTTGCCAATTTAATAGTGCAGTGCTAAAGCGTCTCTGGTGTGAATGAGGTGTATTAAATTTTCAAAGCTTTGTTTAGTAGAAATTTTATTGGTTATTTTACTTCGCCGATGATTCTGCTCCATAATGCCGACTAAATAGGGCGTTCTGATGTTATATTAGGATTAGCATCTGCTGAAGTCGGTATAGTTCAGTGACCAGTGACTATGCCTCCACTTGAACTTTCCTACAACAACTGACACAAAGGGACACTAATGGACATCGGTTTTGTAGTCAACGTGCTAACTACTTCAGAAATTTATTATTTGACATATTGTCATATGTTTATTTTAATTGAAATTTATTTCCTGGTGGTTCAAAATATGTGGTTGAAGTCTACTGATGATTTACCACCAACGAACTGAATAGACAATGCTTAACCACCAACAAATAAATTTCAATTTAATTTTCAATATTTTTTTCTTTTTCAAAATCAAAATTATCTGAATAAGTTAACCAAAGCTTAACGAAAAATTGGCTGAAAACTAAAAAAAATCTGGAAAACTTGCTGTAAGATTTGATTTATCGAAAACCCATTTCCTTGAGAACATCGGTCAGATATGGAATTGTACTCGTACTACACTTTATACGAGGGGAAGTTTAAAGGTTCCTAAAAATTACCCAATTCGTCAATTTTCTGAAGAGGTTTAGGAAATTGGAATATTCGATTTTGAAAAATATGAATTTTAGTGAAATTTCTTGAGAAAGACAAAGTACACGAAAGTTTTCACTTCACTTCTGGACAAACCTATGTATGTATACCCTTTATAATTTTCGGTGAAGGGTGTAAAAATTATATGCGATGGGGTGCAAAAATTTTGCAGCGGACTTCCGACTTCCCACTTTGGGAAAAATTGCGGTGCGATATCCAAAAATAAGCTTTTTTGGATCTTAGGAAAAGGGTTTTTTTTTTTGATGTGTCTATCAAATCATTTCTCATGTTCGAGTAATTAAATATGGATGCTAATGAAGTGCGTGGCGGCACAGAAAAATGTCCCAGCTAAAAAGTCTAATTTAAATTTTTTTTTTCTCCTTTAGAACATCACATTAATTAATAAAAACATTTCATTCAATAAGAATTAAAAATACTGAACTTAAGGCCGATTAAGAAATTATTCCTAGTTGTAATTTTTTCCAAAAACTGTAGGATTTGAGGAGAAAAATTTTGTATTGTGTAGAAAAATTTCCAACAGTCAAAAGTCATGATATCTTAATTTTAATTCGCTAAACCGCTAAAGTGCTCTATATTAAAAGTCAGAAACTTTGATATATTTAAAAAAGAGGAGTTTACACAGTTTAAAATCGGGATAAATAAGTATATTGCCTAAAATGTGAACATGCCCTTCTTTGTTTTGCTTGTTTTGCTGGTTAAGCACCATCTACATACATTTCGCTCCTGCTTAAGGAACTTATCAGAAGACTTCCACCCGTAGAGTTTCTTAAGCAGGAACGAAATGCATATTTGACGGTGTTTAATCATTGTTCTAGTTTTTACTTTATTTTTGCTATCCAATTAAAATAAAAACAAAACTTTTATAAGCCTTGAAGAATTTTTTTTAAATTTTCACGTAGTCTAATAGGCTTTTTACACTGACGCACATTTAAAATCTACCATCAATTTGCGAAAATGTTAACATCTTCCCATAAGAAATACACAGTACTAAAAACCAACATCTTTCTACATCTTTAAAAGATGTTCCTATCTCATTTTGTTTCATCTAACATCTTTCGTTAATTTTAGTGCCATCACTAGCAAAATTACATTGTTGTGTCAAGAACAACGTTGCCACTTTCTGTGTAATATTGCAAAATCTGTACTATTTATATATTTTTGCACCATAAATTTTTTGTGTAGTTTTGCACTATTTGACTTTAATGGCATTTATATTTATATGTTATAAAGCGATAACAGCATGAGTTGACTAAAGACAAAATCGAGTTATGCTTATGGGAATTTATATTAATTTAGCTGCTTAAAATACTGTTCCGTATGACCATTATAATTTTTATTGATGTAGTATAATCAGAATTAGTGCTGGCGATATTTTCTTTCCAAATTTATAAGTTGTGATATTACCATTCTTAAACGCTTCTGTTGAAAGAGTTTTTTTTTTAAAGTAAACTGGTCTTAATTAAAACCGATACCCCAAGAATGAGTTATCAGCTAATACATAGCGTCAATTTTAAAATTGTGGTGCAAATTTTTAGCTTAAAATTATGAAAAGAAATTGGGAAAAACAGTTTAGTGTAAATATGTATATACATATGCTTAAAGAACCAAAGAATGTATAAGTATCGCTCAGTACGTCTAGTTAAATGAGTTTAAATTAAGAAAAGATAAGGTTGATAACCCTCTTCTCAAACGCCTGGTTCAAAAAATATTTTATTAAATTTAGACAAAATGTTAAAAGTAAAGTGGTAAATTATTCTTCGTTGAAGTAAATATTTACGAATAAGTGATTTTTTTTTTATATTTTCAATTGTACGTTTTTTAAATATAAAAAAATTAGCTCGTATTAAATTTCAATGTACTAAAAAAACTAATAAGAAAATAAAAATTTTTTCTTAGATTTTTTTGCACTTTTTTCACTAGTGGCAACGCTGGTCAAAACCTAGGAAAAAAACGACATACGTATATACATAGTACATATACATATGTACCTTTTAAAAAATCTTCATCTTATTCTTGCAAATCTTTTATAATTTTCATGTACTGCACTTTAATTGGTTTTGTTCTTGCAAAGCAACAACTACTCCAATTATTAATTTTACATCAAAATCTATTTTTTATAATTTCCTTAACAAAACCTATGCAGAACGTGTTGTCTTTTTGACAAGTGAGATGATGGTAGATGTTAGATGTTGTCAATGTAAACACATGTTTCACATTTTTTACATCTTCCATGCGTTTCACTGAAATGTGTGTCAATGTAAAAAGCCTATTAATGAAAACCTTTTTCTTTAAGAACTACAAAAATGCATTTCATTTTGTTTCTTGTTTTTTTTTCTACAACAAATTATAATCTTATAACAAAGTACCTCCCCCACTATTATGAAAATCATTTTCTATTTCCTGTCCTCTACGTAGCTTTCGTTTTATTTCTTCGTGTATTTAAATTAACAATCAACTTTTCACTTTAGCTGATTGAGATTGATTAAGAAATTGAAATATTTTTTTGTTTTACTTTCATTTTCTTTAAAATTTTAATGAACTCATTAAGAACACACGGAACAAAGGAAGGAAATGCAGGACTTTCATTGAAAGGTAACAAAATTTAACATAACATAAAATAACAATTGTTGTAGTATGGGAAATTATAAGAAAAATATGAATAAATCGAAGTCTGTGTTCTGTTTTTTTGTTTTTGTTTCTATAAGTAAAAATTAAAAGGTAATTACCGGAGCTCATGCAACTAATAATTGATTTCAAGCTCTTAACAAATGCACTCAAAAATAAAAAATATGCACAAAAATGTTCTCGTGGTACCTTCATAGCGAACAGTCGATTAGCGGAATTTTACTTACATACGAACAGAAAATTATACAAAAAAATATTCGTAGTACATATTATTCGTAATAGGTACATACTGACTTTAATAAATAAGCTTTAAGCTTTGCAAATATTTTTTTTACATAGTAGAAATAACAGAAACAAAAGAAAAAATAACCGCAAACAAAAAAAAAACACAAACGAATAACCCTTGAGGAATTCTTTGTATGAGTGCCTCAAATACAAAAAAATTTGAAGCGAGTTCTAACGGCAGAAATGCTTATTTTACTGTGAGTTCTGAAACTCTTAATGAAAAAAATATAAATAATAAATCTGATGAAAACCTCTTTTTAACGGCAAAGACAATTATTCGTCAGCGATCAACTTTGCTTTGTCCAATGCCAAATAGTAATGATGCATTAACATTACAGTTGCCTAGTACTTCTTCATACAAGCCAGTAATATCACCCCCTTCAGGCTCATATTTATCACTTAACAAAGTTATCACTACAGATAACAGCGGCTCGAAACTCAAGGTACAAGTCGGAATGGACAGATATATAACCGTAGTAAAGCGTGGGCGAAGCCCGAATTCTTCTAAAATTTCATCTGCTCCAAAAATGTCTAGGGATAACAGCGCAGCCTCAACTAATCGCCAAAACGGCTTTAAAATTTTGCAGGATGAGAACGACAAACCCGATGTATCCTCGAATAAAACATCCAAGCCGCCACCAATCTATTTGAGAGAGAAAAATTCAAATGCCCTTATTAAAAAATTAATTTCGGTCATTGGTGAGAATAAATTTCACATTGTCCCAATAAAACGTGGCAACATCGATGAAACGAAAATTCAAATTTATGACGAAAAAGATTTCCGCAAAATGGTTTCTGAATTTGAAAAAAATAAAACAAGCTTCTACACATACCAGCTTAAGAGTGCTAAAGGCCTGCAGATCGTATTGAAGGGCATAGATTCCTATGTTGTTCCTGAAGAAATAAAAGATGCACTCGTCCTCCAGGGATTTAAGGTAAAAAATGTATCTAACATAATAAGCAGAGAAAAGGTACCCCAACCCTTATTTCGTGTTGAACTGGAGCCGAATGATATACAGTTGAAAAAAAACGAGACTCATCCTATTTATAGCCTAAAATACCTTTTATACAGAAAAATCACAGTTGAAGAGCCACATAAGCGTTCTGGTCACGTGCAGTGACATAATTGCCAAGAATATGGCCATACAAAAGCTTACTGCATTTACCTACTGTTTGTGTTGTGTGCGGCGAATTACACGGCACTGCTAGTTGTACTAAACCAAAAGATCAAGCGGAAAAAAATACAGTAATTGTGGAGGTAATCACACCGCTAACTACAGAGGTTGTCTTGTGTACTCTTTCGTAAAGAAGACTATGGTGCAAAAACCTAAATTAGCTGCAGTTCAAACAACAAACGCTTCCTCAGCCACTTTTGCGCAAATTAGCCAACCAGTTACTTCCCGTGTATCGTATGCAGATGCTGCTAAGACAAATTGAATTCCCACACAAAATGTTTCCCCACTAAAGAATTCAACAAATACAAACTCAAACTTTAATTTTAATCGCCTTGAAGCCACTATTGAAAATCTTGTGCAAACTATCAACAACTTTACAACAAATATGACTAGCATGATGCAAGAAATGCTACGAATGCAGAATACACTGCTTCAAGCATTAATTAACAAGCCACGAACACGTTAAAAATATGTTTCTGGAACGCAAACGGCATTCGCCAACATAAAAATGAACTTGAGCACTTCCTTACGGAAAAAAATTTTGATGTAATGTTGGTCTCTGAGAGTCATTTGACTTCTAGAAGCCTCTGTAAAATGAATGGCTACACATTATATGATACAAAGGACCCTAGAGGGAGAGCATGCGTTGGATCAGCAATTCTAATAAAGTCAAGACTTAAGCACTATATTCTTGACAACATTTGTGAAGAACATCTACAAGCAACAAACATCTGCATTGAGAATTTTTGTTCAAATTTCGTGATATCTTCAATTTACTCCCTTCCTGGATCTTCAATCACTGAGGATCAATACGAGAAATTCTAAAAATCTCTTGGACCTTGTTTCGTAGCAGCTGGCGACTACAATGCTAAGCATATTTCTAGGGAATTAATTCACGTTGAAGCTTCCCTAGATCTCTCGTCCGATCACTCTCCCACGATCGTTACAATCTGTAGCCCACTAAGAAGTGACTTACCTCATCCATATATGAAGATGATAAATCGTGTAAATTGGCTGGGGTTCAAAAAATACCTTAGTAGTCATTGTACGGAAAATATTAAGCTAAGAACATCAAATGATATTAAATTTAACATTGCCAATCTCAACGAGAATATTAAACAGGCTGCTGAACATGCCACTACCTCCCATCCGCAGACTGGGTTTAATAAAATTTATTCTTCAGACATTGAACGTCTCGTACGTGAAAAAAATAAGAGCTAGAAGGGAATGGCAACAGCACAGATCACCCCAAAATAAAATTAGATTTAAAGAGTGCACGAAACGACTCCAAGAGTCGCTTGCATCTGAGAAAACTGCATCTTTTAAAAATTATCTGAAAGGTCTTGATGTCACACCAGCATCTAATTTCTCTTTGTGGCGCGCTGCTAAAAAGTTTAAAAGACCCGTTGAGTTTAAGCCACCTCTGCGGACTTCGACCGGTGATTGGGCAAGAAGCGATACTGAAAAAGGTAAAATATTTGCCGAGCATTTAAAATCTGTATTTACCCCAAATACATGTACTGGTGTTGCTGATTTGCCGAGTGTAGTTGCTCTTCCCCCTCGACCCTTAAAGTTTAAGATGCGTATGTACATAAACTAATTGTTGAGCGCAACCCGAAGAAAGCTCCAGGTATTGATGGTATTAGTAACAAGATGCTGATGAATCTGCCTCGCACTGCAACTAGAATCTTACTATTTATTTTTAATGCCATATTACGACTAGAGTATTATCCACACAGCTGGAAGCTTGCCAAGGTCAAAATGATTCCAAAGCCGGGCAAAGATCTTACTAAAGCTATCAACAATATCAAAGCTTTTCGAAAAGCTGCTCATGACAAACTTATCCCCAATTCTAAGTGATAGTGGGTGCATACCGGACCATCAATTTGGTTTTAGAAGTCAGCATAGTATCATTGAACAAACGCATAGATTGGTTCAAGTTATAAGAAGAACATTTGAAGAAAAGAAGTATTGTTCTACTCTCTTTATTGATGTTTCTCAGGCATTTGATAAAGTATGGCATGAAGGCTTAGTTTTAAAATTGAAGACATATCTACCAATAAATTTTCTAAAGCTATTGGAAAGTTATATTCTATCCCGGAAATTCATTGTTGTGGAAGGAGACTTCATGAGTGTTCCCGAATCTATATCTGCCGGTGTGCCACAGGGGAGTATACTGGGACCAGTTTTGTATTTGATTTATACTTGTGATATGCCTGTTAGCACTAAAATCCATACATCTACTTTTGCCGATGATACAGCCTTCTTTAGCATGCACGAAAACCCTCACGAGGCATCCCGATATCTTCAGGAACATATTACCCAACTGGAACTATGTTTAAAGTTATGGAGAATTAAAGTAAATGAGCAGAAGTGTGCGCAGGTAACATTTACTCTGCGAAAAGATACTTGTTCCCCCATTAGAATCAATAATCAAATTGTTCCTCAACATTCACATGTAAAATTGATCGACGGCTTACATGGAAACAACACATTGATTCTAAACTAACGCAAATGAAACTAAAATTAGCTCAGGTACATTGGCTGATTGGTAGAAATTCAACTCTCAGTCTAGATTGCAAACTTTTGATATACAAGTCATTTTTGAAACCTATATGGTGCTACGGAATTCAACTATGGGGCACTGCTTCAGCTTCCAATGTCGAGAGAATCCAACGAAGGCAAAACAAAATTTTACGTATGATAACTCGGCTCCATGGTACATCAAAAATTCAAATATACATCGTGATTTGAATATGCCACTAGTGATTGAAGAAATTGCAAAATATGCAGGCAAATATTTAACGAAACTCGAATCACATCCTAATCCGCTTGCTCGTAATATTTTGAACTTTACTGGGCACATCCGAATAAAAAAGAGGGACACAAGGGCTCTTATACTCAACACTCCAGATGGGACTACTTGAAAATATTTTTTTTTCCTTTTTGATTATCACTACTTATGTATTATTTATAACTATCACTAAGTTTATGTCCGACAGTGGTCGGGCCTAATAATTATATTCTAGATTTAAGATTTGAATACTTATTGTTAGTTCATATTTGAAGATACATGCATTAAAAAAAATGTGCATTTACCTACAAAACAAGTACCACAATAATAGCCCAATTCAAAATCCTGTGCAAGTGGTCTTGCATCGTAGCATTTGCAAAATGGTATAGTATATTGACACTCACGACTTAACAATTCTTACATGCCTACCACACGAGCAATAATCTTGGCAATTATTGCCGTGGCAACTGTCAAATTCGATTGCCGAAACAAGATATTAGCGTGTGGACCGTATGAATATGTGTTCAAATATATATTCAGCAACAACTGTTAAAATACATTGCTGAGCAATAATCTTTTAACACATGCTGTCAAATACAAATTATATTGAAATTTTTTCAACGTAAAAGTATAAAACAAAAGTTTTAACTACATAAAACCAATAAAAGTTCAATTTAAAATTAGAAAAGGATAAAATTATTGACAATTTAAGTATTTATGTAAATAAAAAGCAAATATATTTGAATATACGTGTTCACCACCTCCAAATACATTGTTGAACAGAAGCAAACTGACGTCATCAGTTTAGCTTGTGTGAAGACACATCAAATTGCTGGTGTGGTCGTAGTGTTAGTGGTGAGTATCAATATACTTAACGTGACCAGATGGTTTTTGCAAAAAGTGGGACATGATAGATCAAAAAGAGGGATTTCGAAGAAAATACAGCGAAAAAGCGGTATTTTAAAATAAATACCTTTTAGAAAGACGGATGTGTAATATGCACATACACAGTTTCGTTTGTTCTTAGGAAACAGTTTTCAACTCAAAAGAATCGCTTTTAAATAAACAAAAAGATTTAGATTTTGGACTATCTTTCAGCTAGAAACGTAAAATTTTGTGAAATTTTATTATGAAAGTTCGGATTAGACATGTAGGATGTGAAACATCCCATAAAGAAAAATGTTTACTTTGAGATATCTGGAAAAGTAATATATTCAGAAGCGGAAAATTTTGTAGGGATTACTCTGTCGATAGTCAGTGCACTGATCTTACTGATTTGCCCACAGCGTATAGAAGGAGCAATAGGCTATTAATTTTTTAATGGCTCGTCGTATCACTTCCCATAGAGAAGCAACGTTTATTTCACGATATCTTGCAAGCCTAAACAGTAAAAAAATTTAAATGTTTTCGTAAAGATAATAATGTTATAAGAAGGAGTCAATAATGGAGTAAAACGTGTATCACCTCCTAAGTAAATTAAATATTAATTTTTTAATATCTTGGTAATTTGAAATTCTGATATTTCTGCAGATGATAAAAAATAATCAGATTTGGACCAGTGAGCGTCAAATTGAGAAAATGTTTACTTAAAAAATATCTTGGAAACCAATGACTGTTTAAATTTAAGTAAATGCCTGCGTTTTTTGGTGTTGTAATTTTGTTGTAGTTATGAGGGTACCTGGTATGTTCACATCGATCGAAAATGGTAAAACCAGCGTGACCGTTTGACCGACTAAAGTGGCAAATTGCTACTTTTTCGACTGCCTTTCCACTTTTTCGACTGCCTTGCCACTTTTCCCCCTTTTTTTAGTTGATGTATATAAAAATACATTAAAAATAAAAAGTTTAGTGTAGTTTTCTCGTTTTTTTTTTTAATTTTGCCCCTTTTTTTGATAAATCCCCTATTTAGTGCCACTTTTTGAAAAATGTCATCGGTCACCCTGAGTAAAACCCAAGTAAAACCGCGCTCAGTGTTGCTAAAATGTTGTAGGCATTTCCCGTCATATAAGTCCTGAAATCCCACTAAAAACTGCTACCTGAGTAAAAATAAACGCTAATTTTTCATGGTTTATTGGTAAAAAAATAGAATGAGATACATTTTATAAAATATACATATGCATACATATGTACCCTACCAGCAAAGTAACCCTAAAAACATTTGGAAGATATCTTATCCAGAAGATATAAATACAATATCTTATTTTTATCATTTAGAAGAAAATCATCAAAGCAATACTTTTTCTATGTTAAAATATTTTCATTTCAGTGAAACTTTTTGAGTGAACAGTTCAAAATGTATTGACTATTTATTTTTTTCTTTAACTAGGTATTTTATGTCATTAAAATGTTACATTTTTTTCAGCCTGGCGTTTTATCACAAGCGCGATAAATTTATAATATCAATATGTTTTTAACTAGAAGATAAAAAATATTTAATTTAAAATAAAAACAATCAGAAAATGTTCAAAACATTATGTCAGGAAATTTCTTTTTGTACTAATGACTCCCGTGATGATAAATTGAATTTAGTTGACCATAAAAAATTGCTTTAAATTTAAATTAATGGTAGTGTTATATATAATGCATATATGTATACATATATATTTTTCTTTCTTCGGATTTAGCAAAATTGTAAAATTGTACTTTAGGAGATAATCTATCGTTATAAATAATTTATCTTCCTAAAGATAATCTGACAATATCATAAATAATTCTATTAGATGATTATATAGCAAATATCACAGTTTTATCTTCTAGAAGTATTGCATTCGTATTTCTTCGAAGTATCGCCCTGACCGCACAAACTCTCCCGAAGGGGGAATCTTCCGCAATACGAATATGATTGTTGCCGCAATAATATTTTTCTTCCAAGCAATACGATTTCGAATCATTTTCGTATTACTTTGCTTGTAGGGAATACGAAACTGATCCAATCACCCATTTTTCGGTTTGTTTTCTTCTTGTATAAAGATTTGTTTACACATTTGCTTTAATGCGAAAATATCAATATGATTTTAATATTGAATTAAATTTTATTCACTAAAAATGAGATTTGTATACTTTTAACATATCTTTTTATTTTTAACTTATTAAAGTTTCACTTTATACTATACCACCACAAAATGTCAATTTTTTATTTGCAAAAACAAAGTGACTTGAGTTTCTCTGAGGTACGTGTTTATATCGAAAAAACTTAACCATAAATACCAGGGTACGTGTTGCATTGCTGTGTTAAAAATAGCTTATTTTGATTCAATATCTTTCTTTATAAGTTTCAGAAAAACGCTGAAAACCCGTCAATTAAGAAATTGTTCCGCTAAAAAAACCCGCTGGCGGTTTTTTTAATAGACTTGCCGCTAATGCCAATAAAATACAGTCAAATATAGAGGGAAACCCGCCGTTTTGGAAACACTGACCGCGCTAAAAACGAATACCAGCATCAGGGAAGGCATTGAGAATTTTAAGATTGTAACAACAACTTTCAAAAATTTTCCTTTTTTGACCTTAATTATACTAAACGATATTTTTTACTTCAAATTACTTATGTGACGCGCAAAATAGAAAGGGACCTAAGGGTAAAAACCGGTTTTGTTCAGGAGAGCCATTTTAAAGATTTAAATACGTGTATCTTTGGTGTACCATCACATCATAAAACGCGCATATCTCTGGGAGGGAACACTTTTGGGGCATGGGATCGGTCTCATTCGATGCTCAGATGTTGTCCACATAAAAAAAAAAAGTGAAAATTGATTTTTTTTACCCTTAGGTCCCTTTCTCTATGCTTTGTCAGATATTTTTATTTATTTCTATTGAAATAATCAAGGGTGATCGATTATTCGACTTTTTCCATAAACCGGTTTTCGAATAGTTCGAATATTTGAAATTATGAAATACCCGGTTTCGGTTTTTACAATTCAGGAAAAACTGGTCAACCGGTTTTTTAAATAAGAAAATTATTATACAAAAGTTTTGATTTGAAATTGCTTTATTAAAAAAAAGAGTTAACAGTTCATCTAAATACAATAAAACAATACAAAAATTAAAGGTAAAACATAAAAGTTAAGTTCATATACTTACATATGTATAGTATAAATATGAATGTATGGACAAGGTGGATATCTACCTCTATCAGTGTGAAAAAGACCTAAAATAAACTAAACTAAAGCTAAACTTTTTTCAACTTCTTTCGCTTTGCAATTTCACAAACAATTTTTTTTTATAATCTGTATATGTGACAGCGCATAGAGAAGGGGTCCTAAGGGTAAAAAAAATAAATTTTCACTTTTTTTTATGTGGACAACATCTGAGCATCGAATGAGACCGATACCATGCCCCAAAAGTGCTGATATGATGATGTGATGGTACACCAAAGATGCACGTATTTAAATATTTAAAATGGCTCTCCTGAACAAAACCGGTTTTTACCCTTAGGTCCCTTTCTATTTTGCGCGTCACATATATAAAAGAGGATGTGTGTATGTATATGTAACGTATGGACTCCAAAACGGCTGGGCCGATTTTGATGAAATTTTCAGGGAATCTTCAAAATATTCAGGCGGGTGATTTTTGATTTTCGGTCTGCAGGCGGAGGAGCGTGACAAAATCCAATTTTCATATTGCACCAACAATGTGCAACACTTTCAAATCAATATAAATGCAATTTAAATGACAATGGGGGTAGCGAAGTTCACCGGGTGTAGCTAGTTTGAAATAAAATGATAAGCTGGCGAACAAAACCAGACACGTTCTCAGTAAATATTTTTTTTTAATTTTGTCGGGCTCTCAAGTACAAATCTATGAAGTTAAGAAATATTTTCATTCATAACCAGTTCGATCCTACATTAAAAAAGTAACGAAAACTGATTTTTCCTTGCTATTCTCTATCTAGTTAATTCAGTAATTTGCCTGTCGTGTAAAAAATAGTTACCGGGACTATTCTTGTTTTGTTCGCTAACTCCTCAAATATATTTAATCATTTTTAATTAAATTATTTATTCATTATTATATTTTAGTTTAAAAAAATCGAAACAAAAACTTCCCAAAATAAGCTTAACCAATTTTTAAAATTTAACAGCATTTATACTAAAATACGAAAACTTTTTTTAGTGAATTAGTGTTATTTACAGTAAGTCTATTTCAAAGTTTTGTTTTAAGTAAATTTTTGCCGCTGAATGCACGGTGAACTTAACTCAATAAGATAAGTTTTATGGGTAATATTAATTTTACATTTGCCATTGTAAAACTCCAAAATTTTAATCAATGTCCTCTATTTTTAAATTTCCCATTTCTCTTATAAATAAACAATTTACACTTTGTATTGTTTAAACTATTTTTCAATGAAAAACATCTATATTTTTAAATATTAAAAAATTACCATTCTTATAACTTTTTTATGAGTTTAAAAAAAAAGCTAAAAAATAAGCTAGCTAAATGAAAATTTTGAAGCTAAATCCAAAAAAAAATAAGCTAAATTTAGCCCAAAATAAGCTAATATGGTCACGCTGAGTTCTAGTTATATAAAATATCAATGCAAAAGCAACAAAAATAAAAAACACTTTTTGCAAATGGATTTTGACATCCATTGCACACCATAAGGTCAATTTAATTCGCCTCTGCCACCACCCCATAAAATAATTTCGCTTAAATTTCATGCTTCAGTAAGTGTTGCCATGCTCAAAAAAACCTTAGAACTTTTATCACAGAATACACAGAAGTGAAAAAAGTGACAGGTAAAAAAAGCTCCAATCAGGTTTTTGTTAAAATTCATGGAAGAAAAAGAAAAGTATAGTGTATTTGATACTGTAGTGTATTACTACTTACCAATTAACACAGCTAATAAAAATGTATTGCACTAGAAAGACGTAACAAAACAAAACCGACGACAAAATTTGAGGGAAAACGAGACAAACTGAAAAATACCCGTATCTTCCGTCTCGTGACACTTCTGTATGTTTTGTGCTTTTATAATGAAAAAAATACTTATTACTTATTATTTATTGCAAAATGTACAAATCGAAAAGTATTCGACTCAGCCGGTTTTTAAATTGTAAAAAACCGGACTATTCGACATTCGAAAAATCAACATTTTCAAAAAGCCGAAAGCCGTATTGTAAAAAAACTGGGTTTTAAAACCGGATCGATCACCCTAGTTGGGATGTTCAAGCATATGGTTACACCTATTTAAATTGATTTTTGATTTTCTCGCTGCGTTTTGCTTTGACAAGCAAGTGAGGTAGTTTAGACGAGAACAATTTTTGAGCCGCACAATTTTTGTTCTTTTCCAAATTACACGAGACTAATTCATCTGGCACAAAATGTATACGTATACACAGCTTTGTGTGTGTTAGTGTTTTTAGTATTCATTTAACATTTGCTGTTTTTTAAGTTCTGTGTGTATTGGTTTTATGCTGCTAATGCGGGGTTGTAGCTGGTTGAAAAGTTATGCCAACCGCAAAACCTTTCTCTTTGCCTCTCTCACCAACAAACTGGCATGTTATGCCAGCACAATTATGCCCGTGTAAAGGCTCAATCAGACGTGACATAACCATAGCCATAGAGAGCAGCCGTTCGAACCAAACTAATGGGCAACACTGTATTCGATTATACGTAACTCGCCATAACGCCATAACTCTCGCCATAGAAACCAATTGAATTTTGGTTTGGTAATGGATATGGCGTTATGGCTATGTCACGTCTAATGCCAATTTTTTCAGTTGGTAATCAAACCGTAATTTTTTTTAAGTTCTAATTAAATACGAAATTGTGTTTTTGAGTGCTTATTTAAATAATAATTAAATGCCCAACCTTGCGAAATTAAACACTACTTAAGTTTTATGATTGTACCATATGTTTTTATGCGTGTGTGTGTGTTTACTGAAAACATGCACATGAGCATCATGCGGTCGTATTAAAAAGAATTTCGTTTAAATTTCATAAATATATATAACATATACAGTACAAAGTTTCATATCATGGAATAAAGTAATATAAAAAGGTATTATGATGTTATTTTGGTCTCATAAAATGAGTTTTTATGCAATTTAATTTTCTACATTTTGATAACCTAACTTTTTTGCTTACGTTAAACAGCTGCTGTTTGAAAAGCCTTCAATAATACTGGGAAATTTTGCAGTGCTACCGTACTTTCAACGTAATTCAATAAGAACTTTAAATAATCACTGAAAAAATGAAATCGTATTTAATTACAACTTAATTTTAAATAAAAATTAGCTAATTAACTTAACTAACTTACTTTTTTATGCAAAAGTAACTTAGTCCCAAATCATACTATGCAAGTCTTATTGCTAAGCAGATTCGTTTCAAGGAGAGAGAGACGACGGGAACAGCAACGTTTCTTTTCCCCCGTCTCTCTAGCCTAACAAACTAATCAGCTTAGCAATAAGACTTGCATAGTGTAAATTGGGACTTACTAAAACAATTTTTTCCTTTTTCTATATAAGTTGATAACCTAACTTTTTTGCTTACGTTAAACAGCTGCTGTTTGAAAAGCCTTCAATAATACTGGGAAATTTTGCAGTGCTAACGTACTTTCAACGTAATTTAATAAGAACTTTAAATAATCACTGAAAAAATGAAATCGTATTTAATTACAACTTAATTTTAAATAAAAATTAGCTAATTACGTACTTAATTTTTAAGTTAAAA
Source organism: Tachina grossa (assembly GCA_949987645.1). Classification (NCBI taxonomy): domain Eukaryota; kingdom Metazoa; phylum Arthropoda; class Insecta; order Diptera; family Tachinidae; genus Tachina; species Tachina grossa. Next base: position 157,097,509 of record OX465274.1, on the reverse strand, counting down.
ACTGGGGGTAATTTAAGCTTAAATCAGCGCAGTGAGAATAATATGAGTTGCATACAGTATGCACACTTCTACCGATATTTGGTAGATTCTACCGAATATGTTTGTGAACTAATTCTACCGGACAAGTCCTGAAATCTACTGAATATTGTTATTTAGTAATTTAAGTCGATATATGTGTAAATTGCCTATTTTGCCACATAGCAGTGCGGCCGCAAAGCTGTCATTTTCTGTCATGAAAATCATTAAAACAGAACAAAGAAATCAGTTAAAAACTGAAACTATAAGTAACCCAATATTTTCCAAAGAATTGTATCTTGGGGATGAAATATTTATTCCTACTAATGGCTTAATAATTTTTGTACAAACTTTAAATTCATAAATGGATCTTACATATAATCTTTGTAGTTACAAAGGTTTGTCAAATAGAATTTGTTTTAGTAGCTTTATAAAATCTACATATGTACAAAAAATGAATTCCTGTTATTTATGTATATTATTTTATATATGCATAGCATATCTATATAAGGACAAATTACTTTGGATGTCACTTTTTTTATTGGAAATGCTTCATTGTTTATGGCAGTTTAATTTCCAATCACATGGCAGTTTTAAATGCGCTTTTGGAACCTGTTTAGTTTGATACTCCTTACTTACATATAAGTACATATATTTTGTTTTTTTTATGTTTCTTTGAATTGTAATTTTTTATGTTTCTCTGAAAAAAAAAGTTTTCTACCGAATTTCATTCAAATCTACTGATTTTTTTGTCGATTCTACCGAATTTAAAAAAAATTAAGTGTGCACACTGATTGCATATTTCAAAAGTGAAACTGGGGAGATTAATTAAATGTACTTTATTGGTCTTTGGTGTACTATTGTACTTTCCGAGTTTGAATAGTACCACGAAAGGAACAATTGTACCAACTTTGCCATCCCTGAAGCATCGGCTTCGTTTTCTGTGAGTTAGCGCATTCTAACGTTTTTTAACATTTGGTATTCTGCGTGAAAAGAAGGTAGTGTTTTATTATTACAGAAAAGAAAATTACAAATAAAAATTATATATCACATATGTAAGTAAATTCATTTGGAGAAGTAAAATAAATCAAAATCACTTGAATGAAGTAATATTTATTAAAACCATTTCCATTAGGAGAAGAAAAACCTCTGCTAATGCTGACTCTTAACTCTACAAGAAAAAATAGATAAAACTGGAACAACTAACAAGTTGAAATTTTGAGTAACTATCAGGTAAGTGAATCTCTTTTAGGTATTAGGAAACATTTAAGTAACACATTATTTAAAATATGCAAGAAAACTGTTGTGCAAACAAGTTATGTACATCATATCAAATATTTGGTGGCGCTGGTAACTGATGGAGCTGCATTGGAAAGAACGAAATACACACATTCATAGGTATGTATATATGTATGTACATGCATATGTATGTCCATATGTACTATCCCAGTGGTTTACGGCGCTAGTGCACCGCGTGTATATTCTCTAGTTAAAGAACTATCACTAGTACATCAAAATCTACTTCACATGCTTTTAGCTGTTGAAGTTAACATGGGGATGTCCTACGATGGCGGGAATTTACCCCCCTCGCATAATCATTATATAGCAACTTAGATACCGACATAGATCTATCCCCAATTCAATTAACATTGTGTATTAAATTCATCAAAAAGCAGACAAAAAAGTGTTGATCATTTATAACGGGATCTGTTTATCATATATGTACATCATGTACATACATATGTTTGTAGATGTGATTGGAATGCCACATGGGTAGTTCCTAGTGCAAATCGAGCAAAAGCGCTAACTACTTCGCATGTCATTGGTAATAATGGTTCCTTTTCATACCACTGGGATCTTAAGATGTGTACACACATACATATATACATACGTATATTCCAGATAATTTCCTACATAAATACCTGTAAAAACAAATATACATACATACATACATACTGTGAGCGTCAAAAGGAAGTAAACAGTTATTTCATCTGTATAAAAGGTTTTGCTGCAGTTCAGTAATTAATAAAAATTAAAAACTGCAATTGTAGTTAAGAGGCTTATACCCAGCAAAAAATAAAAAGAGTACTTCCTTACGAACCACTTTTAAATTACTTGGAAAGTATCTAATGCATATTTTTAGATGTTAAAGGAGTTATTTTTAACCACACATCAAATGGAATTTTAAATCACTACTTTGTTTTCAGCAAATTCATTACTTTTTTGGCTCAAGCCAAATACAAGTGTTTTTTTAAATTAAATTTAAAGCTTTTCAAATCAAAACATTTGCATTATTAAAAATAACAATGGAATAACATAACAAAAAATTAATGCCCTAATTCAGTAAGAAGATTGAGGACGTTTTTGTTTGAAAATACTTTTGAGTTCTTCTTTTTGAATTCTTCAAATTATTTTCTTCAAAAATATATATATATATATATATGTATATATAAATAAATATAAAATATAAAAATTAAATGAAAGTATTATACAATATTTTGAAAAATATATTTATGAAAAAAATATGTGTTGTATATAATGTTTGGAATAAAATTATAAAGCAAATACAAGCACCTTCTAGCAGAGACTATTACTAATAATTGTTTTAAATGCGGGATTTACACGATGACTTTTTCCGCTGCATTTTTCTTAAATTCTCTTATGTTGCTACCCCTTTTTTATCACCTTTGTACCCCTTTTGTCAATAAACTCTAGGAAAGTCAAGGTAAAAAGTCATAGTGTAAGTCCCGTAAAAGAATCACAACTGCGGCTTTTTTCCGTCCATAGACAAGACGGCACAATCGTCGAACAGAATTAGGGCATAAATAATTTAACCTTTTTTCTTTTCAAACCATATACAAGTAAATAAAAAGCAATTTTTAACTACTTTTTTGAAGTTAATTATTTTCACTCCTGAATTTTGGATTTTTATAGCATCAAAAACATGATTTTTATTGAGTTTAAAAAATTTCAAAAGCAAACCACTTCCTTCCAATGACACGTCAATGTAAAATTCATGGGTTTTTTTTACCTACATTTGAAGTGGTTCGATTCAGCTGGGCAGCAAAAAAGTGAAGAAAAAGAAGTAGAAAAAGCACCACATCTACTGTTATTTTATTCCATTGTTATTTTTAATAATGCAAATTTTTTGATTTGAAAAGCCTTAAATGTAATAAACACTTGTATTTGGCTTGAGCCAAAAAAGTATTGAATTTGCTGAAAACAAAGTAGTGATTTAAAATTCCATTTGATATGTGGCTAAAAATAACTTCTTTAACTCCCAGCAAAAAAAGTGGTGAAAAAAAGTAGAAAAAGCACTACAACTACTAATACGAAGCACTTCGAACTCCGAGCAAAATGTAGTGAATTTTACATTAGCGTGTCATTGGAGCGAAGTGGTTTGTTTTTGCCAACACGTGAGTGAATAAGATACTTTTTATTTGCTATAGAAACTCTAAAATAAGGTGTGATTTTTTGTTGGTGAAGTAAATCCAATATATTTTACATTTAGGATGTGGTTCTTTACCACTTTTCCAAAGCACTTAAATCTATGATTTGGGAAGTGGTGCTTATTCACTTATTTACTTACCCAATTGGAAGCTACTTAATTCCTAAAAGTATTCTACTCATTAAAATAATTGTCTCAGAAGAAAAAAGAAGGAAAATCTGTTCTAGTTTTCGTTTATTTCTGAAGTTGATGAATTGGTACTTTTAAACAATTAAATCAATCAGTCAATTTATTAGCTTACGGGCTTGCTCGGAATTTGAAGTGGTTCGTATCAGTAGTTGTGGTGCTTTTTCTACTTATTTTCATCACTTTTTTACTGGGTTTTTATTTTAGAGGATAATAATAATAAAATAGTTGATTTGACATTACTTTAGATATGTGATTAAAGATAACTTCATTAAACCAGAATAAAATGCATAACCTATTTTGGAAGTAAATTAGAAGTACTGTCTAAAGAAGTACTCATTTTATTTTTTGCTGGGCTTCTAAAAATATTCATTAGATACTTTCGAAGTAATTTAAAAGTGGCTCGTAAGGAAGTACTCCTTTTATTTTTTGATGGGTGGGTATTAAAAAGATTTTACTTCTGTATAAACAGTAAATGAAAAGAAAATAATAACAAAATTAATTCACTTTATCTTAAAATACTGATGATTTTTACGCTTCAAAAAAAAAAAGTAAACAGAACCCAGATAATTAGGTCCATAAGGTAAATATTGCTGTCAACTTTTAATATTTGGTTTGTTTTTATTTGCATTCAGCAATATATTTAAACTCCTAGGCATTGATTCGACAAGGTTTTTTTGTTATATTTGGAAAGACTTTGTTCCATTCTTCAATTAGAGCCTTTTTCAAGTCATTCTTGTTGGAAATGACCCTCTGCTTGATATTTCTGTGAAGGTGCTTCCAGAAATTTTTATTGGATTAGGGATTATCTAAAGTATTAGGCGTTCGGTATAACAACCATTCCTTAACAATTATCGTCGTATGTTTCGAGTCGTCGTCATTTTGAAAGACTAAGTTGCTTAGAAGTGCCAACTTTTCAACGATGGGAGCACAATTTTCTCAGAATATTTCATTAATCAACTTTATTCATTGTAGACCAGTGTACCGCAAAATAAAATATGTTTGTATTGGTGAGAAAAATGAGAGTAAAATAAACTTGCACAAACTTTTGTAATATAAAATACATGATGTGGTTATTAGTTGTTTGGATTTTTTTTTTGTAAATAAGTCCCAAATCACACTATGCAAGTCTTATTGCTAAGCTGATTCGTTTCAGGGAGAGAGAGACAAGGGGAACAGCAACGTTTCTTTTCCCCCCGTCTCTCTAGCCCAACAAACTAATCAGCTTAGCAATAAGACTTGCAGAGTGTAAATTGGGACTAAGCAATTTAATAAAAACTTAAATAAAAAGTAAAAATTTAATAACCATTGAACAATTTAGTGTATAAATTCAAAATTAAATTTATTCACCGATCTGTGGATACTATTAAAATGCCTTTTTAATCTATTTTGCCTATTATTTTTTAATGTTTCATAACATAATGCATTGCATATTGCCAAAAGCATTTTTAATCACGAAATATTTCCCAGCTTACATAATTATATTATCAATTTTTTGTCTGTAGAAATTTATTAAATTTGAACTTTAATTTCGTTCCGTGTGCTCAAAAAAACTGAATAAAAAACCAGGAAAAAATTAATACATGCGTGCACCAGTGTGCACACTTCTACCGATATTCGGTAGATTCTACCGAATATGTTTGTGAATTTAACAATCTACCAATTCTACCGAACAAGGCCTGAAATCTACCGAATATTGATTTAGTAATTTGAGTCGATATATGTGTAAATTGCCTATTTTGCCACATAGCAGTGCGGCCGCAGAGCGGTAATTTTCTGTCTTGAAAATCATTAAAAGAGAACAAAGAAATTGGTAAAAACTGAAACTGTAAGTAACCTAATATTTGCCAAAGAATTGTGCCTTGGGGATGAAATATTTATTCCTACCAATGATTTAATAATCTTTGCACAAAAGTTTAAATTCATAAATGGATCTTACATATAATATTTGTAGTTACAAATATTTGTCAAATAAAAGTTATTTTAGTAGCTGTATAAAACCTATATACAAAAACTGAATTCCTGTTATTTATGAATATTATTTTATATATGCATAGCATATCTATATAAAGGGTAAGGGCAAATAACACTTTTTTTATTGGAAATGCTTCATTGTTTATGGCAGTTTAATTTCCAATCACATGTGAAGTTTTAAATGCGCTTTGGGAACCTGTTTAGTTTGATACTCCTTGCACTTACCTTTTATATATAAGTACATATATTTTGTTATTTTTTATGTTTCTTTGAATTGTTATTTTTTATGTTTCTCTGAATAAAAAATTTTCTAACCAATTTCATGCAAATCTACCGATTTTTTTTTTGTCGATTCTACCGAATTTAAAAAAAATTAAGTGTGCACACTGGCGCGCACAACTTAGTTCGTCGCTTGCTCAGTGACGACTAAATTAAAGAGCATAAGCATGTGTGTGATTTTCATCCGCAAAATTGTGCTATGGCTTGCGGGTTAAAGGCCCAACTATAATATGAATAAGCTGGCTTAAGCTAATGTCAGAATTGAACGATAAGTCTGTCAAATGCTTAAACAATTCAGATGTGACTTTTAGGTGGCCACAATGTACTTACATGCACTTAAGTATTCTTTAGCCACAGCTGCACATCTAGGTATTGTCAATAATTTTGTAGTAATTTTGATTCTTCTCATAACTCCGAAATGAATGCAATTCAATCAAACTAACTTGAAAGAATGTCCTAATCTATTAGAAATTCACATATAAATACATCCATCACCTTATCACTTGTTTTATTTGTCTTGCTTACTAAAAAGTACAACAGTGAATATACATAAGTAAATACATGTGTATGTATGTATATGTTTATTGTAAAACAAACAATGAAAATAAAAGTTTTGCTTTATTTTCCGAGTTTAAAATAAGAAACAATAAAAAAGTATTTAAAATCAATGAATATTTTCTGCTGCTGCTTGTTTGTGTTCAAAAAATGCACAAACAGTTGTTTCCTTACGGAATGTGCGTTCAGTTTGGCACTTTACTTAAGCAAATGACATTTGACGAAACTTGACGAAAAGTTTGTTAAGTACATTATAGTTTGCCACATACGTTTTATATGTGACCGCAGAGTTGCTTAAGCTAGCTTATTCATATTATAGTTGGGCCTTAAGGCTGCGTTACCCGACTGTAGAAATCGCAGATGTAAGGTAAATGTAAATGTAAACGTTTGAGCGCTTATATAATACTTAAAAACGTGTCTTGTGTTTTCGACAAAAAAAAACTTCTTTGTGCACACACACATATGTACATACTAATTGCATTGTACACAGCAAACACGCATTTTTGATTTTGAATTGCGAGTTATTTGAAGTCAAACGCGAAAGTTCATATACTATGTATAATATTTAAATTCATGAAATTCATTTTGATTGAAATGTACATATACATATATGTATGCGGACATACATACGAGTACGTATGTATGTATTAGAACTTATAAGTAAATAATATATAAAATAGATATATAAAATAGATTTTTTAAAAGATTTTTTAATAATTTCGCTGAAACTATTTTAAGTTACTTTCTTTTGATGGCAAGATTTAGCCTGTTGGAAAAAAACTAATTGAGTTTTTGAAATAACACATTTTAGAACAAAAATGCGCCTAGAGGTTTTGAAAATTATTATTATTATTATATTATTTAAATGAACTCAATTATAATAATTTTAATAGCAGCTGTAATGCTCAACCGTAGTATTTGTCATTGTACATTACCAGAACAGATTTTGAGCAACTTCATCGGAAAGACGAAGTATTTAGCTCTTTAATTTCCAAGCTACAACCCCGCATTAGCAGCATAAAACCAATACACACACAACTTAAAAAACAACAAATGTTAAAAGAATACTAAAAACGCAAACTCACAAAGCTGTGTATACGTATAAATTTTGTGCCAGATGAATAAGTCTCGTGTAAATTGGAAAAGAACAAAAATTGTGCAGCTTAAAAATTTTTCTCGTCTAAACTACCTCATTGCGCTGATTTACACGGGCATAATTGTGCTGGCATAACATGCCAGTTTGTAGGCGAGAGAGGCAAAGAGAGTGGTTTTGCGGTTGGCATAACTTTTCAACCAAGGCACATCAATTAGGTACCCGCGATTCTACAACAAATATTACAACAGCAACAATGACATGTACTTTGTTACATATGTATACATTTTGTGCCAGATGAATTAGTCTCGTGTAATTTGGAAAAGAACAAAAATTGTGTGGCTTAAAAATTGTTCTCGTCTAAACCACTCGTTGGGTCGTTTCTAAAATATGTACAGTGGACAAAAAAACTATTCGATATATCGTCGGTTTGTTTCTGCTTTAATGTATGGCACATTTAAAAAAAATTGAGTTATTGATTGATTACATTAATAATGTGTCCTCTTTCCAAATTCGTTATCAGTTTTCCGATATCTTGAATATATCTGGAGATATAGATGTAGAAAGTTGCGTCATTTCCACAATACGTCGGTTTGTTTCTGCTTTGATGTATGGGACATTTAAAAAAAAAAGATTTATTAATTGATTACATATTAATAATGTGTCCTATTTCCAAATTCGTTATCAGTTTTCCGATATCTTGAATATATCTGGAGATGAGCAAATTTGCGTCATTTCCACAATTGTTGAACATTGTAAAGTCTGTTTTACGGCAATCGATCATTTTTGTGATATGTGGCACATTTCCCACGTAAAAGTATTAATATTGTTATTCGCAGCTGTTATAACATAAGGTCTACACCTAACATAATATGTAAGATAAGAGAGTCAAATTTAATCGCAGAGCGAATCATGTTACGTGTAGACTTCAAATTAGTGTTATCTCAATCTTATACGATTTTTTATGAGAGCGTTGTTATAAGAAATCCTATAACAACAATCCTATGAGATGAAGTGTCAAAGAACACACCTATTTGAAAGTAAATTAGTATGCATGTGTGAGTGTTTATTAAAATAAATGAAAAACAATGTTTTGGACAACATTTCTGGGATTTTATATGTTTAAATGTGTTTAATTGATTCATAAGTTAAATTTTGTGTGAAAAAGTGAAAATAAAATAGCTAATCATACAAAAATAAAACATGTTAACTCGATGAGAATTTGCATTAAATGAAATGTTATCGTGATTTGCAACAAATTCGTTTGGTTTGCAAACGCTGGCATCATATAACGCAACTGCCCGAGTTTATGGAAAAATCCAAATTAATCATTAACCCTGACAACGTGGTCAGTCTTTACACTTATTTGACAGCTGACGTAGAACTGTCTAGCATATTAGCATATAATACTTTGGAATTACATGACCTAGATGTAAGTGATGATTTGGAATCGATTTTGAAGTCCTTGGGACAAAACATACGTGAGGTGCGTCTACATACATCGCCTGTGTTTAAAATTTTGAATGATTGCGTGCCTAAATTGGAGGCATTATATGTACGAGAAACAATTTTTAAATTTTCGAATGTTTCCAGCAAATTAGAAAATTTGAAATCATTAGATATCAGCGGCTGTACAGGGATCAAATACTTCATACCAAATTTGCGAAGTAACCTCCTGTGCTCGAAGATGGAAAAATGCTGTTTGGAATTGGATTTAGAAGAGAACGATTGCATGATGTACACCTTGCAGAATTATGCGATTTATTTAAAACATTTGGAAATAAAGGTGGGTTTATCGTCTGCAATGACAACAGAATGGAAAAAAGTTTTTGCATCGTTTCGTCAGCTCGAGACTTTAAAGATAATTGGTTATAAAGATCATGTTATGAAGGAGATTATGGAATGTTTTCCTCAAGAAATGCCTTTGCGAAATTGTGTTTTAAGAGGGGATGTAAATGGCTCATTGTTGCAACTAATACTGCATAAATGGTCGGCGTCTATGGAAAATATGGAACTAATGCTTAGTAGTGATCCAATAACAGATCAGATTGGGGTATACTGCGGAAATATTTGAAATCCTTACATATATCCCTATCTTCATACAGTGGTAAACCGTGTTCCCATTTAAGCTCGGTCCTGAGTTTGGCCACACAAACATATAATATTCTCAACACTCTAGTACTAAGTAATCTTCAAATTATGAATTCACTATGTATAGAAATTTTGGTACAATTGCAAACAAATAACAATTGCTTATTGTATTGCTGCTGAGCAACTGTTTGATCTGTTTTTGCTCAAAAAATACATATTGTAATACAAATATATGAAAAAAAATCACTATTGAAACAAATACATGATGTGCAGATGTACATATATGCCGACGTTCGTTATATTTTTTTGTGGCGCAGCCAAGTATACAGATAGAGAGAGAGAGACAATTTTGCTCTGAGAGTAATTACACATGCATGTGTTTCATGTAAATGTATCATTTACTTCCGTGGTTGGCAACCCATACAATTGCATTTTACAATTGTGTGAGTTAAACTCTCACCACGATCCGGTATTGCCAGTGTCTCATATCACTAATTTGAAATCTCCAAAGGCAAACTTGATATTACGGTCAGAAGAAACACAAAATTTTTTATATAAAGAAATTCATCTTTTGTTGTAATGTAATGGTGGATAAAAAGATGGGTTTTGTAGGACGGTTTCTTCAAATAATTTATATGTATTTGATTTTTCGATAAGTTTGAATGCCCAGCATATCAGTGCATTCATCTTTTTAAATATCAAGAAATAATAAGAAAGAAATAAACGAAGGTACTGATGTAAACGACATAACTCGGTTAATTATTTGTATAAGAACTGTCAATAAAATTTTGACGTACACACAGAATTTTTTCCCTATATGACTTATACAACAATGCAAAATGAAAGCATATTTTAGATAAAAAAGAGGGTTTCGTAGGAAGTTTGCTAAAAATAATTTAAATATATTTGTTTTTCATTGCAATATTCAACAACAGGCGTTATTTGAAAAAACTTTGAATGTAACGAGTACAATGAAAATAGTGGTTAAAATTTTGAAGAAAATAAATCATAGAGAGTTAAAAGATTTTTTTCATCTCGACTTTGCCGAATGCGGTGTATGAATTTGTTAATCAACTTAACATCTGGTTGCGAAGAAAAACGAAAAAAATTTGCGATTTTCTGCAATAAAACAATTTATTCGAATCTATTTACATCTTCAATATTAATTTCATACGGACAACATTTTATGCGTATTAAATTTTCTAAATGTTTATCCGTTAAACGGTTTCAGCTTTTAGTTTGAATGTGCTTTAGTATTAAAAATGTTGACTCACAAATATAGGTAGCTCCCAAACATTGAATATAATTTTAAAATTTCATTTTTTGCCTTGGGGTATACATCTGCAGAAATACTTCTCCAGAACTCTATCCCGCTAGTTAATGGTAAAGCTAGATCTTCTCTCATTTTAATTAACTCTGCTTTAATATCCTGATTTTGGTGTTCTATATTACATAACAAAGGGTTGTTATGCATTTCAATCAAATTTTCAATATTTTTAAAGTCATGAAAGCGATTGTTGTAATTAATTAGTATAGTCTGAAGCACATTTAGATATTCCTGTAGTTTGCTATTGCTATTTGGAATTTTGCTATAAATTTCAAATGTCCTTTTTAAGCTTATTACATTTTTTTCTTTAAGGTTTTCTATCAAAATTTCAATTTTTCTAATAAATTGTTTTATTGCAGAAAATAGCTCAAAAATTGTTTTGATGTTTCCTTGTAGCTGTATGTTTAGTTGATTAACAAACTCAGTTATGTCTGTCAAAAACGCAAAATCTAATAAAAAACATTATCGTTCAAATGCACCGACAATACTTTGGTATCAGGTGTTTTATTTTGATCCAAAAACGATACAACTTCCTCACGAAGACTGAAAAGTCTTTGAAGACAACGACCTTTGTTTAACCACCTTACTTCTGTATACAGAAGCAAATCACCATATTCGGCATGCAAGAGATCAAGAAATTCTTTGAATTTTCTATGATTCAAGGCATTATGGCCAGCTCGTATTTTGTTAACAATTTGAATCACGATTTTCATTGTATTCATTACATTCAAACTTTTTGCAAATAATGCTTGTTGGTGAATAATGCAATGAAAAACATATATATTTAAACCACCAAATGTCCTACGAAACCCTCTTTTTTACCCACCATTACATTGGCACCATCAGTACACACAGAGCAAAACTTATTCTTATCAGTAAAGGAAAGAACATTTTCGTTTATGATGTTGAAAATAAGTTTTCCTTTTACACTGTTATGTAAGCTATGTAGGGAGAACATTTATTCATGTACGTCAAAATTTTTATTGACAGTTCTTACACAAATAATTAACTGAGATATATCGTTTAGATCAGTGCATTCATCAAGGCATATGGAAAAAATTGGCAATTAAGCATTCTTTTCTTAATATTTGAAAAGATAAATGCGCTGATTTGCTCAGTACGTCGAACAATTGTACGAGTAGAGAGGGGAATGTCATTTATAAGCATGCGAATCTCTTCAGATTTGTCATCAAAGCATTTTAATACATCATTGCTCAGCTCTTTAAAAAACTCGCCATCTTCAAAAGGACGGCAACGTTTAGCAAGAGATGCAGCAACAACAAAAGAGGCCTTTCTTTTCTTAGAAAACTCGACTGCTTCTGCGTCTGAATTTCTAGAATCAGCAATCATTTTTTCATAAAAAGCTTTCTTAAGCTGAACAATAAGGGCTTCTCTTGCATCACCAGTAATATTTTCATATTCCTTGTGATATGATTGAAAATGTCTTTGCATGTCATGTTTTTTCATGCGTGACAATGCCCGTTCACAAACCAGACATTCTGGTTTGCCAAAATAATTTTCTGAAAATAAAAATTTTAGTAAATTTTCATCACACATAATTTATTATTGTTGGGAAGAGTTTGTCTCTGGCAACACTGACTTTTAACAGTATGCGATGTACACGACCTACCTGCTTGAATGTTTTAATATAAAGAAAAGGGAAATAAATGGTTAAAAACATTTAAGTATACATACTACAAGTAAATTTCGAAGAAAATTGTCAAGAACACTTTATTATTAATGATTTTGAAACGTTTTTTCATTCTCCTGTAAAAAATATAAAAGTGTAGTTACGTCCGTTTGCATTTAAGGTGACGAAATATTACATGAAATAAATTACAACATTTATTCTTAGATTGTTCGTGTTATAAAAATAGTTCTGTTTCAGATGCATAACAAAACAGTCCGAACTTGTACAAAGTTATCCGAAAGTGTTCCAGTTAGCAATTTTTATAACAAACACAAACACACACAACCCGCAAAGCGATTAGCTTGTGTGCGAAAAACACCCAGGGTCTATGGTGGGAATCGAACCCACGACCTCTGGACTGAAAGGCTACCATCGCTACCACTCAACCACAGGGTCACCCAATTTTTGCAATTTTGAGAGCGAATGAGAGAGTATTTTTTTCATTTCCTGGGCAAACTAGTACCAACTTTTTCTACTGGATAAGTTCGGACAAGAATTAAATAATCAGCTGTTTTTGTTTATATATACAGTATGTCAATAATGAGTTTTCACATTAAAAAAATAAGCGTTTTTACTTATTTGAAAAAAAAATTTTTTTTGCTATAAAACTATTTTTTTATTTTTTTCTAATTATTTACATTAAAGGTATTCACATCAGTTTTTTTCTTGTTGGAAAAATGGAAAAATGTAATTTTTTTACAACAAACACAGGGAAAAAATTCACCAAAAGTTGTATTTAAAAACTCAACTTTAGGTGGAATATTTTTCCTGTGTTTGTTGTGAAAAATTTACATTTTCCATTTTTCCAACAAGAAAAAAACTGATGTGAATACCTTTATTATATACTAAGATTTAAAACAAAATAAATAATACTCCATTTTTTCGTGTCAAGAAACTCTTTTCACAAATGCCTAGATCTCTACTTTGCACTAATTTCATTTAACAAAAACAAGGATTTTGAAGCTTTAATACTTGGTATGGCCACCCTTTGTGTCTGCCACGCTCTGTAGTATTTTTTTCATAGAGTGAATTAACTTCTTTAACAGCGGCCTTTAGAGCTGTCTTGTTGGTCGGTTGACGTTTGACGACTTTTTTTTTTATAAAACACCCACAAATTTTCAATTGGATTTAAATCCGGACTTTGGGCAGGTGTATCTATGACTTTACCGCAGTTGTAAAGCAGCTGCATTCTAACAATATGCGATTTGTATTTCACGTCGTTATCTTGTTAAAATTTAAATAGTGGTATATTTTCCCTCCTGAACCCGAAATTTCTTGCAGTTGTCAAATTGGTTTTCAAAATATTTAAATATTGCTCAGCATCCATCGTTGTATCAATGAAGGCCAAATATCCTACACCTTTGCTCGAAATACAACCCCAAACCATTATCGATAATTTTCCAAATTTTACTGTTGTAATGATGTTTTGATTTTCCAGCGATGTTAATGGCTTTCTTCACACTCTAGGTGGACTGTCGTTGTAATACAACATTATTTTGGTCTCACCGCAGAATATCACATCATCCCAATAGTCCACTGGAGGCGAAATGTTCTGCATAGCGAAGGAAAATCGTTTCTCTACATTTGCAGCAGACAGAAGTGATTTTCGGCGATCTGATCTTGCCGAACAGTTTCATGGGAAACAACAATGTCACACTTTTCTTCAAGCTCCTTTGCAAGGGTCCTTGTGGAAATTTGTGGGTTCTGATTTACTTTCCTCAGAATTAAACGCTCTGATAAAGCACATTATAAATGGTTCTTCTTGATACCAGAAACCTCTCTGACAGCTCATCAGCACTTGCTCCCAATTGATGGTTGTAATATATCAATTGTATACATCGTACGTTAACCGTTTTCCTGACATTTTTTTAAACAAAAAATCATTAAATAAACTGCGCACTTAAGCAATTTCGCACCAAATAATTCGTAAAAAGACATATAAAACAAAGCACATCAAAAATAACGGCATTTTATTATTACTCATCAAGAGTTGAGAAAAGAGAAATAAATTCAGTAAAGTGCGACTCTGACTCGCGCACGAAGGGTTCCGTACGAACACTAGATATGTAATTTAATACAAACTTCATCCTATATAATATATAGTTTTGGCATTTTTTTCGTTTTTGGGGTCTTTTCGGTTTGTTTGTTTTGGCGGTTTTTGCGTTTTTTCGGTTTTGGCGATTTTTTTAAGTTTTGGCTCTTTTTTAGTTTTGACACTTTATTTTCATGTTTTGGCGATTTTTTCACCTTTTGGCGTTTTTTCATTTTGGCGATTTTTTTATTTTTGGCGATTTTTTTCATTTTTGAGATTTTTTTTATTTAAATTTTTTTAGTTTTGGCGACATTTTCGCGTTTTGGCGATTTTTTGCGTTTTTTTTTCATTTTAGCGTTTTTTTTTTCATTTTGGCGATTTTTTCGAATTTGGTGATTTATTTTAGTGTTAGAATTTTTTTTAATTTTGGCGATTTTTTTCGTTTTGGCGATTTTTTTTTTAATTTTTTGCGATTTTTTTTGGTTTGGCGATTTTACAATTTTCGGTTTTTTTAGTTTTACCGTTTTTTAAAATTTCAAGTGTTTGCCTCTTACGGTTTCCAAGATATAGCAAATTGTCAAAATTACATAGTCAAAATTGCATTAACTGATGGACCACCTTTAATTTATTTATTTTTTTTAATTTTAGTGTTAATTGTTGTAGTCTGTATAAAAAAAATACACTAATTTTACAAATTTCAAGTTTTAATATACATATGTACATACAATTGTATGTATATTACATGGGATTTTAACATATTTCATTGCTCGTTTTGGAACACCCTTTAATTTTTAATTCTCATGTATTTGTTGTTGTAGCGGCCAAGGTTCTACATACTGTGTCCAAATTTCAGGTCCGTAGCTCTTACGGTTCCTGAGAAAATACCGTGTGACGGACAGCGTAGCGAAAACAATAGGGTTCCTTTTCACCTTTGGTGTACGGAACCCTAAAAAACAACTGTTGTGCAAAGAGTTTCTTGACACTAACAAAATTGAGTAGTATTGGTTTTTGTTGCATTTTTTGTCGCTTTTTCACAAAATTTACATATTTTTTTGCTCAACCGTTATCTATATAGATTAGAAATATGTATATAAATTTAAAAAATTAGGTAACAAAACATGGTACAGTTTTTTTTTATTAAAAGAGTTCAAAATGTTTAATTATTTTCAATGTGCAAAATCATGTTTGACAGACTGTATGTATATGAAACTGAAAAATTAATAAGAAAATTTGCAAATATAGAAAAAAAGTTTTTACCTACAAAATTTATTAAAAATCAAAATGGAGGGTTTTTTGAACAAAGTTGAAACTGTAAGTACATTTGTGCATATTTCTTCATTTCTTTAACAGTACGATTAGACGTTCAAATTTTTATTTCTGAACATAAGCAATAACGTCGGCAGAATGACATCACAAAAAAGTTTGTGCTCAAACTTATTTTAAGGGGTGGGTGGCTACACGTATAATGTTAAAACTCAAAATTTAGGTTGTCGTATGCATACAAAGTGTGCGTTTTAAGTTTTGATTTTTTAATACTTCTGCCACAGAGAATATATTTTGGGCTTTTGCTTGATTTTTTTTTGGTAATAAACTTATTATTTCTAGTTTCCAACCATTATTCTCTACGAAAAAAAAATAATAATTTTACGGCTTGTGTCCTAATATAATTGCTCGGACTTGTGTTTGAGCAATTATTTCCAAACATGTATTCTAACACTAATATTTACGGTTTACACAGTCATTTTTTGTGTTAGCAACAGATTTTGACAATTACCAACACAAAAATTTCCAAACTTATGTCTCGTGCAATCTCACTGTAATATAAAAAATTTTCTTATTAAGAAATTCACTTTTTTGGAACTTATTTTCATTTACTTTCTACATCTGTTGCCAATGATGCAAATTTTTTGTTTTTACAATGTTATGCGTTCTAAGCGACTAAAATCACTTAAATTAAATTTAATGTAAAAAGCAAGCAACGTTAATATTTCAAGATGTACAATTATGGTTTTTTGCGTTCCAGCAATTTTGGATAACTTTTGCATATTCAGAGAGTAATTTTCTTTTTTTTTCTCATTAGTCCGAACTTGTACAAAATCTTGTGGAACACACCATAATATATTGTATCGAGTACCAATAATTAAAAGAGTTGAATAATCAAAAGTTTATATATTTTTCAACACTATGCGCAGTTGGAATCAGCTGTTTCTATAATTTTACTAATTTTTAAGCTGGATTCACCTATTGTTTCCGAACAAAATTTTTGTCCAGACAAAAATTTTTTTTACTGAGAGTTTTCTGCAGCACGATTCATCCATTTCGAATATTTTGTCTGGAAAATCAAAGCTACCATATGAAATACGTGTGTAAACGATGCGTATTAATCAGAGCTCGCAAAATATGCTCAACCAAATTTCTCTGTGCGTGCGGTCTTTTCACTCAAAAGCCATAAAAAAATGAGACGGAATCACTTTGTCTGAACAGCAACCCTCTTTTTCGTTTCAATCCCGGGTTATGGATTGAGCGTAACACACGAATCGGTATCTTACTGACCGCATGATACAAACGGAATCGTTATTTGCTTAGCTACTGAGGGTCAGTAAAGCTGGATTCACCCATTGTTTCGGAACAAAATTTTTGTCCAGACAAATTTTTTTTTATATGGAGTTTGACGTTTCTCTTTTTGAGAGAGAGAGAGAAGAGAACAAAATTTGTTCGGAACATTTTCTACTTGAATTCGTTTAATTTTAATTTTTGTCCGGACAAAATCGAACTGAGCTGCCAACTATTTTAATTTTTCAGCCAAAGTTGAACTGAGCTGCCACATCATATTAAAAGAACATACAATAGAAATAAAGAAAAATTAAGAAAAACATATCCATATGTATGGAGTTGAACGAAACCATTGCAGTAAACAATTAAAAAGATGTGTGTGACACAGAAAATTGTAATCATATGCCGCTGTGCTGCCACTTGTAAAATTAATGCGCATCGTTTACACACGTATTTCATATGGTAGCTTTGATTTTCCAGACAAAATGCTCGAAATGCATGAATCGTCTTGCAAAAAACTCTCAGTAAAAAAAATTTTCTCCAGACAAAAATTTTGTTTCGAAACAATGGGTGAATTCACCTTAAGTCTTTTTTTAGACTTGGCAGGTTTTCTTGAAGCATTTATCTTCAATTCTCTTTTAAAACTGCTCGTTTGTTTACACTCAGACGGTTTCTTGTTCAATTTTCCTATTGTTTTAATGCTGCGAATGAAATAACAAAAGAGAATTGAAGTAACTTTTCTGTACAAGCAAGTCAGTACCCCTCTTCTTTCTTCTTTCCTATCTCTCCCATAAACTCAGACTTGCTTCAAGAAAAACTGCCGAGTCTAAAACATGAGTAAGTGAGCCAAACAAGCAAAGTGTTCGCAAAAAAGGTGTTTATTTTTGTTGTTGCGTTTGCTTTATGTTGTCTTAGATATTTCGTCACAGTCAATGCACTAAAGAGGAAGGGAGAAGATAATAAGAAATAACAATTAAAATATCTGTAAATCAAACTATTTGTCAACGAAGTGTAAATGTAAAATAAAAGACAGAATTGTGTACAACAAAAACAAAATTAATCCTCATGTATTTTGTTCAATAATGTTATAAAATAAAATAATAAAAACAACAAACCTCCATGACGTACATAGTATGTATGTCCTGATTCACACACGTCAGGTCTGAGTCGTCAAGTCTTGAGTTTTTAGGAGAGAGAGAAAAAGAGAATGGAAAGGGGTACAGACTTGACCGTACCAGTCAAGTTTGCTTTTTCGTTTTGTTTTGTCATTCGTAATACTCTACTACAACACAAATTGATGAGACTTGATGAAACGAACTTGACGGCGTGTATGAACGTAAATGCAGGTTCAAAAGAAAATTTAACAAAAACTGATCAGCTAAACCTGATGTGTGTGAATCAGGACTTACGAAATAAAGGGTCTCGAGCAGGGATGCGAAATCAGATTTATAAATTGTACTAATTTTCAAGAAAAATTGTACTTTTTTCAGTACAATTGTACCAAATTCTTTATTTTTTATTTTTTGATACTTATTTTAATTAATTAAAAATTTACGCATATGTACATATATGTATGTGTAAAAATTTCACAATTAACAAAAAGGCTCTTTGTAGTTCAATTATTATAATATTATTAATTAATACTATGTCAAAAGGTACAAAAACGACTATTAGTTCCTGAGATCTGAACATGAATGTAACATTTAGGATATACTTTTCCATCCTTTGTTTTGATTCAACTGGAGACAGTCGATCGAAATAGTCTTGCCTTTTGTCGCCTTGGTACGAAAATTCCCTTTCAAGATTTGCAGATGAATGTGGAATATAGAACATTACTCTAGCAATTCTTGAAATATCGGAAAACATCGGTTTCATTTACTTAATTTTTCATTTCTAATACCTTTGAGCAAAATATATATACATAATATCTTGTCCTTTCTTAAGAACTTAATAACTTCTACATCAAACAGCGCTCGAAACTGATTATTAATAGACATTGGCGTAACTAGACATTTTTTCGGGGGGGGGGGGGGCAAACACAATTTTTTTTAATTAGTGTTTTTTATGGGAATTGTTAAAATTTAAGCTTAAAATTTTTTAAACGCACTAATAATCCCAAATTAATATTTTACTTATTAAGTTAAATACTTATATATTTTTTATTAAAAATACATTGAAATTAGAAATTAAAAAAATATATTTTACTTAATAAGTAAAATATTAATAAGTAAAATATTGGTTTGGGATTATTAGTGCGTTTAAAAAATTTTATACAGATTTTTTTTATTTAACATTTTTTTTATTTAAGTTAAAACATAAATTAACAGTCCAGTTTCAATAACAAAAATTAAGTTACAATTAAAACTAAAAAAACAAAACATTCAAAACGAAAACAATATATAGACAAAAAGTAAAGTATGTATTAGAAAAAAACTAAATAATAATAATAATAATAATCTAATAATAATAAACTAAATAATAATAAAATTAATATTCGTTTCCGACAAGTTTATATGTTCATATGGAAAAATTATTTATGTATATAGGTACTATATTTGAATACAATATTTTGATAAGATACAAGCAAGAAATGATTTCATTCATCATTCATGATTTCATTTCTTAATAATTTATTATTTAATTTAAAAAAATTTATCTGTTGGTGCATAAATAAAAATAGAAAATTGCCATTTATTATTTAGTTACCCTTCCAATATTGAAGTTCTGAATCAATACTATATTGTTGCGATGAATGAACATACATACATAAATAAGTACAAACATATGTATGCAAGTATGTATGTATACGTGTTCAATTGAAAAAAAATTTTATGTGCATATATGTATATACATGCATACATATCGATAGTTCAGTTTTTCAGTGATTTCAATAAACTTCACACTAATACGCCTCATCACAAAAATTTATTGCAATACACTTTCTATTATGTTTTACCTTCTCCTGTAAAGTTACAATTATTTGCGTTAGGGCCTTTCCATTTGAGACCAACGATATATTGACCTGTGTAAGTTGATATCCTATCAAAAATTTCGGTCATCAAAAGTACTGATACCAAAATTTGGACCTAGGAATATTTTTCACAAGCTTTCCACTAGTCTAACAAAGTTGTATACGAACATGAATTGTTTTGTTTTGTTTTCTAATAAAAATAAAACATGTATACATGTTTAAAGAGGAAATTTTGATTTGTTCGATTTTCTGACGATTTTTCGGACATGAAATGACGATTATTTTATATTTTATCGGATTGAACCATAAATATGCATACATACATACATACATGTGTGTGTACGAGTATATATATTATATGAATATATACAAGGTATTTGCAGATCATAATTTTTCGATATTATTTTAATTTTACTCTAAATAAAAATTTGTGGCTATTGTTACAAACAATTTGACAGTAGAAAATCTTAAGAGCACCTTAAAAAAACTTGTCTTGCTACTAACTACATACGTACACTAATACAATTTTATTAAGAATTTGTTGAGAGCTACATACACACATACATATCTACACACATGCATTATAAATTCACATGGAGTTTACTATTTGTGATGTTTTGAAGTGCTGTAAACTTATAGTTTTTTGGGTATTTGTTATCTAATAAATGTATGCATATTTAGCGATTATTCGAAGTTTGTATAAAAATTACTGATGATTTTCATGAGTAATTTTAAAATAAATAAAAAATAGAATTTTTTAATATAACAGGCAAAAGAATATGTTTTAAAAAGAATTTGTAATAAATCCTGGGGGGGGAGCAAAATTAAGGTCGGGGGGGGGGGGACATTGCCCGAAAGGCATAGCTACGCCCATGTTAATAGATTCAATGTTTTTTAATGCTATTTTTGGCATATGTATAACATATGTAATAGAAAAAAATTCAATAGTGCTAAATTGGCCATTGGGGTGCTATGGTACTTTTGGCATTCAAATAGTGCTAAAAATGGTACAATTGTACCAACTTTTCCACCCCTGGTCTCGAGTGAACACATGAGCCGAGCGATGAAACAAAAACGGTCGTTGGTTGAGCGAAGAGCAAGCCCAAGAAGAACGAAGTTTGAGAGTTTTTTCGCGACAGTCTCGCATCGCAGCGATGCCAACTTGGTGCTTTTGGCACTATTTTTAGTGCTTTTTGAAGACTCAAAACGCCAATTTTTGAGCGTTAGTGCCAAAATAAGAAAAAGCACTAATTAGTGCTTTTAAGAAATTTGTGTATTTCTTAAAATTATTTTAATAATTATTCGGCGTATTTATTTTTTCAGTGTAAAGCATACATTTTTCGTCTGATATATTTCATTAAATGGAGAATACCTAAGAAAATTTTAAACATTATTAAACTTCACATTAATTCACGTTATGGATTTTCAGTCGTTTTTCACGAAAGTGCTTTTTACGCTATATAGATATCAAAATTACGCTTTTAAGTGCTTTTTTTAAATGTTGATGTGCCTTTAGAGCCAACAAAGTTGACATCACTGTCGCATCGTGTCAGTGGACGAGTGTTTTTTTCCCCTGACAACAAGCACGAGAGCAGGGTGACCGATGACATGTTTCAAAAAGTGACACCAAAAGGGGATTTATCACAGAAAGGGGGCAAAATTAAAAAAAAAAACGAGAAAACTACACTAAACTTTTTATTTTTAATGTATTTTTATATAACTCACTCTAAAAAAAGTAAGACAAAAAGTGGCAAGGCAGTCGAAAAAGTGGCAATTTGCCACTTTAGTCGGTCAAACGGTCACGCTGCACGAGAGAGACTAATTATTTCGAGCTCTGGTATTCATTTTACAAGTGGCAGCACATCGGCAAATGATTACAATTCGCTGTGTCATTTTAATTGTTCAATGCAATTCTTTCGTTAACTCCATATATACATATATATTTTATATTACAACTTTGCTTTATTTCTATTGTAATTAATACAAGTATATTCTGTGCTTTTATTATTCATATAACATGATGTGTCAGCTCAGTTCAACTTTTGCTGAAAAATTAAAATACTTGGCAGCTCAGTTCGATTTTGTCCGGACAAAATATAAAATTCAAACCAGTGATGGGAAATGAGATTTACATTTCTGTACCAAAAAATTTTTTTTGGAGTACTTTTTTGATCCCGAGAGTACCAAAAACTATTTTTTTATTTAAATTTTATTAACAAAAAATTATATAAAATTTATAACAAATAAATAAGAAAATGAACAAAAAGCATATACATATGTACATAACCAGACAGAAATTGTGATTTAGCGCAAAAAGTATGTGCCTTCACAACACTGTAAATACAAAATTACGACTCTTCCAAAAATTTTGTACCACCACAGTGCTACAAACACAAAAATATGACTTTGTGTTTACAAATACCGTGTTCTTAGTAATCCTATATCACTACAACACCGTAAATACAAAAAGTTCACTTAAGTTTGAAAATTTCCATTGTGACGACTTTATAAATTTGTGTTTAGAGTATTGCACCAACATTAAAAACAAGAGTTGGAGGACGGTCATTCGGCGTTACCATTTTAATGTTATGAGTTCCTTAAAATATTGGTAAACAGATGTTATACTGATGTTAGTTGTACCCGCAGTCCAACACAGTAACAACATCGTGCTGATTATCTTTTTCTCTCTGGGTGGGTATAAATATTCAGGGCTATCATGAATAAAATTCCGCGTGAAATTTCTCCCTTTTCCAATTAGAATTTTTTGTTTTCCCTATTACTTGCTATTAATTGGAATTGTTCCCCGGGAAAAAATTCACGCGGAATTTTATTCATGATAGCCCTGATTAAAGTTATAACAAAAACAGTTTTTATACTTCAATAAATCTTTGGCCTGGATAAGACTATACTGTTGGAACATAAATTCTATTCCTTTGTTTTGTTTTCATGATATTGTGGTAAGAGAAAATCCTTTCGATATTTACAGAGGAGTGAGGTATGGACAAAATTCCGTAAACTACTCTCGATTTACCAGGAAACATGTATTCGCCCAATGCGTTTTTAGTTATAGCCACGGAAGTCCAGAAACTGCATACATATGTTTTCTGTTGTTAATGGCTTCAGTTCTTCCATAGTATGCTCTATATTGGTTGTTAATATTTTGAAAATTTTGCTTTTCGCTGGGAAACACTTTAATTAAAAGTAGTAAAATTACCAAATAAAACATTTTCAGAGGGATACTTACTAAACTAAACTGTCAAAGTCCACTTTTGCTCTAAGAACTTGACAGAATGTAATATAAACTTTTTACAATTTTCTTTAAACTGAAAAAGTTGTTTCAACGTGATTTCTGTTTACATATAGATCAACTTCTGTGCCACAGAAAATATCATTGAATCAAATATAATGTTCATTTATATTTAATTGTGATTGGTTGGGTAGACTTTTCTAAAATGTCTTTACTAATAAAGTTTCGTGCCAGTTGTCGAAAAAGAAATTTAATTCTTCGCAAAAATATATGCATACGCGCATCTTCCGACTATATTTCTAAGCTGGTCGTGAGAGTATTAAACGTGTTGCGGGAGTACTACGGTACTTTTTCATGTCAAATAGTATCAAAAAAAGTACGATCGTAACAACTTTCCCATCACTGATTCAAACTGAGAGTTGTTCGTAAAAAATATTTTCTCTCTCTCAAGAAGAGAGAACTCACACTACACATAAAAAACTTTTATCCGGACAAAAATTTTGTTCGGAAACAATGGGTGAATCCAGCTTTACTATTTTTCCGTTCGCGTAGTTTTTTCGGCAACAACTCTTATTGAGAATAAATTTTTAAATTTTTGCAGTAACTACTTATTTACTGAACTTTACTGCAAAAGTAAAAAAAAACACACCTAATATGAACTAACAAATCGATGCCAAAATTCATAAAATGTAGATCGAAATTTTTCCATACAAATTCCATTGGAATAATTTGAAATGTTCAATATCGATTGCCATAATTTGCCCCTGAATTGCTCAAGACCTTCTTGACAGGCTTTTCGTTAAAATTTTATATTATTCAGCTTAGCCCGGTTTATGTTCGCTCCTAAAACTGAATAATATTCAAAATAACAATGCAAATATTTTAATCGACAGACCAAAGCAATTATAACAAAACTTAAATTCAAACTAGTGGCACAATAGTTTTCTCACAAAAAAAAAAAAAAAAAAAAACGATTGATAGAACAATAAACTATAATAAAATCTCTAATTTTAGCGAAATAATATCGACAGCATGTTGGTCGCGGCAGATCCTTTTGAAAATTGGAAACATGAACCGGAAAAACCTTTATGGAACAATTTACCTAATGAGTTGTTCATAAATATCTTCGGATATTTACCTCATAGTGATTTGTCACAAGTTCGACTGGTTTGCAAACATTGGCATCATATAACTCTAATGCCCGTGTTTATGAAAAAATCCAAATTAATCATTAACAACGACAACATGTCCAATCTTTATACATGTTTGAAAGATGACGTAGAAATGTCTAGCACATTAGCATATCATACTTTGGAATTACATGGCCTACAAGTAAGTGACCATTTGAAATTAATTTTGAAATCCCTGGGGCCAAGAGTACGTGAGTTGCGTCTCTATAGATCACCAGTATTTAAAATTTTAAATGATTGCCTGCCAGAGTTGGAGGCATTAATTGTACCCCACATGAGCCTACCAAATCGTCACAAAGAATTTTTTATTGAGTTCAGTAAATTTAAAAATTTGAAATCTTTAGATTTCAGCTCCTATTTATCTACGGCATACTTGATATCAAGTTTGGAACGTAACACTCCTTTGGGGCTAAAAAAAATCTGTGTTGAATTGATTTCCGGGAAGGAAGATTTTCTGATAAAAACCTTGCAGCAATATGCTAATTCTTTAAAACATTTGGAAATACTGTCAAGCTCACGTCCTAGTAGGATTACGAAATGGAAACAAGTGTTTGCATCTTTCCGAAAGTTGGAGACTTTAAAATTATATTGTTCTCTTAATACTCAATGGATGAAGAAGGTTATGGAAAGTTTGTCCAAGGAATTGACTTTACGAAATTTGGCCTTAAGTGGTGGCCGCGAAGTAAATGACTCGTTGTTGAAACTAATCGTGGATAACTGGTCGGGGTCTTTGGAAAGTATAGAACTAACGTATTGTAGTCATGTAACAAATAATGGAATCAAAGAGTTAGGAAAACTGCGGCATAATTTAAAATCCTTAAATATATTCTATTGTCGTAGGGTTTCTCATTTAAGTTTGCTCCAAGGTTTGGCCATAGAGACAAATAATATTCTTACAACCCTAACACTAAGTAATGATAAAGATTGGTATTCATTATCGATTGAACTTTTGGCCCAGCGTTTACCTCAGCTGACATATTTGAATTTAAAAAATTGTAAAGATTCTGCTACTGATTCCGCGCTGGAATATATATTCCGTCATCAGCGAAGATTGCAGCATTTAATACTTGATGGATGCATACATATTACGGATGAAGGTATTTTGGGCTTTGGTTTAAATCCCGCCCCTATTAGCAACCTTAAGGGCTTGCGAACACTCAGCTTAATTTGTTGCATCGAAATCACTTCCATGGGTATAGAGGAATTAGGGAATTGTTATGCCTTGGAGAATTTGAGCATTTCAAAATGTTCCAGGATTGATGATGATGCCATGATACATATTGCTCGGAGCCTACGCAAGCTTAGGTATCTGAATGTAAGCTATTGCTCCAAGTTAAGCGGTAAATCCATAGCTTACGTGATAGAACAATGCAAGTGTTTAAAGGAACTCTCTTTGTATAACGCAAACTCGTTGGTGGTGCAAAATGTTCAGGATAAATGTCTACAACTAAAACCTAGGATCTTAAGATTGAACTTCTAGTTAAAAGTTCAACAATACATCGGAAACTTTATGTGATTTATTGAATTACCTCTCGAGTCTTATTAAATTAATTTTATTTTATTTAAAGTTAAGCTAATTTTAAATTTGTTAAGCATATTTTTATAATGAAAGATTTTAAAGTGAACAATGTAACGATTAGTTAACGACTCTGTTTTCTTTCAAAAACAATAAAATTTTAAAAGCACCAATAACAATAGTTCTGTTCATTTACTTTCCTAGCAGAAAAAGCTCAATCAGACGTGACATAACCATAGCCATAGAGAGCAGCCGTTCGAACCACTGTATTCCATTATACGTGACTCGCATAATCATAATGTGCAGCTAACATTGATTTTTTGTATGAAAATATTTTAAAATTACCAAAATTTTAGGGCATTTATCTTAAAAGTGCAGGTATAGAAAGTGCACTTAAAAAACGAATTTGTATGGATTTTTAAAGAAAAGTGACAGAAATTTATCATTTTAGGCAGTTAAGTCCCAAGTGCACTTAAACAAAAGGCAGCTAAATCAAAACTACTGTAGCTGTTAATACCTATGTATACATATTTTGTAATTTATTTTATTAATCCTTTTGTTTTGCAAATTATTTGCTTAATTCACAACAATCTTTATCGTGTATTTGTGTATCAAATACACTTTTGGTTTTTTAATTGTGAACACCCTCTGTGTTGTGTATTAATGTATTTCGTATTTTAAATGAAAAAAGAAGAACAAGCTACATATAAATTCTCTCAGAGAGCCTCTCTTTGAATACAACATTTTAAAAACATATGAAATAAAAGTGTAATGGTGTATTTCATTTTTGTATGAAAATTTCATACAACAAATGTTACACTCTTGTATTTAATATGATAATACAATCGATACAGAGATACAAGGGGTTTTGTGAATTAAGCAATTATAATTACTCAGAGTTGTAAAACTGTAAAGCATCTGGTTACTTAGTACTGCACTTGCTTTTGAGGTAATCAGTAACATTAACGAGTTTTTGATCGATTATAGTTCATTTTATCAAACTAAATATTTAGACCTTTGCGATCAAAATTGACGACTTTATTAAAGAAATTCAAACGGACGTATCTACGAATGCATCTATTTGCTATTGCAAGGAACGTAACTAACATAAAAGCTTTAATATAAAGAAAAAGGAAATAAATGGTTATAAACATTTAAGTATACATACATACATACTACAAGTAAATTTCATTCTCCTGTAAAAAATATAAAAGTGTAGTTACGTCCGTTTGCATTTAAGGTGACGAAATATTACATGAAATAAATTACAACATTTATTCTTAGATTGTTCGTGTTATAAAAATAGTTCTGTTTCAAATGCATAACAAAACAGTCCGAACTTGTACAAAGTCATCCGAAAGCGTTCCATATAGCAATTTTTGTGCAATTTTGAGAGCGAATGAGAGAGTAATATTTTCATTTTTTGTTTTATTAAAAAAATTTTAGTATATAAAAAATATAGAAACCGGTTGACCTAGCATTTTATCCCTAAAACTTCAAATTTGAAGCATCCGATACACATTTTAATTCTATGAGAATCATTGAATCAATTTGACAAAGCCCTTTTAAGTTATAAAAAAAATTCAATTTCTTACAAATTACCTGAAATTAGTCAAATTTAGTCATAAATTTATGACTTAATTTCGAAGAAGCCCCAAAGAAGTTTATATCAAATGAATCGTTATAAGACTTTGCTTCTGCCTAAAACTCGGTGGTGAACTCAAAGTTTCTCCATTGCATTAAGTGAATCATTCATTCTCCATCCACTGTATATAATAGAAAAAAATTTCGCTATTAGAATATGCTTGCATTATGTCTTCTTTGTCGTGTGACAAAACACTGTTTCCAATAATTGTGCTTAAAATGTGAAAGTTTGAGAATAAAATGCACGTATTTCTTCAACCAATCTTATTAGAACATTTTTAAATATTCCATTTAACTTCAGTGCTTATGTTTTTTAAATGACAGACTTCTTCAAAAAAAGTATTTATATAAGGAAATTTCATTTCGGATGTTGGGTTTAGTGCCACCGCCAAGAAATAAAAAGCACCAAAAATAGTTTAAAAAAGCACCGAGCACTAACTTCAAAATTTTTCGCGTCGAAAATTTAAAAAAGCACTAAAAACGGTGCGAAAAGCACCGAGTTGACAACGCTGTTTAATATGAAATACTTACACAGTTTATTCATGGTAAAAGATTCGCTTGGTGCAAACCTTGTGCTAAAATTCAACACAAGGCTATTAACAAGGCGAATTGATATAAGGTGGTCTTGATTTGCAACTCTGCGTATTCGCCTTGTATATTTGTTAGTGTAAAATTTCCTGCTGTCAAAATATTTCTTAACGTTTTGGTTCAGTTGACAGCAGGAAATTTATGTCAGCTGGCGAATTAAGATCACCTTATGTGAATTCGCCTTGGCTATTAAAAAGCACGGTAGTGGTCCGCTTAAGGCATAGACTACTTAATTCATATTCTGTGGCTTAAGGCTCAATGAATCAGACGTGACATAACCATAGCCATAGAAAACAGCCGTTCGAACCAAACTAAAGGCCGTGATACACTATCATACCATGATACAATTATACTAGGTACATGCACGACTACAACAAAAATACAACACCAAAAAACACATGTATTTTGTTGGTATAAACAAACGAATAATTGTCAGAAACAGATGCCTTTTGTTTTTAAAAATAACAATTACAGGGTAACTAAAGTACAATTGCAGACGCGGGATTCCTGCATGATTATAGCTATTCAGTGTTGCCAATCTGTGTGTAGTTAGACAGTGTGTAATTTCTACTCACATGTGTAGGCCATGTAATTAAATTCTTGTATAATCTGTGTGTAATTCTACTTTGGGTTTTATTTTTATTTATTTTTGTTTTCATTTTAACCTACACAAAAGATGTGTAGTGTAATTTTCTTCAATGTGTAATTGTAGACACAGCCATGTATAAATTCATTGGCAACACTGTAATCATTTTATTCACACACATACACTAACATTTTTGTAGCTTGTAAACAAAGTTTGACAATTATCTGCAATGTATAGAGTGACAGGCTGGGCTTGTGCATGTACCTGTTATAATTGTATCATGCTATCATACAAAGTCGTGCGATCTACGAAAAAATACAACGCTGGTATGATGGAGTTAATTAAAATTTTCAAAAGACAATAACAATTCATCATACCAGGGTTGTATATTTTCGTAGATCGCACGACTTTGTATGATAGTGTATCACGGCCTTAATGGGCAACACTAGATTTGGTTATAGTTGACCCGCCATATCGCCATAACTCTCACCATACAAACCAATTGAATTTTGGTTTGGTTATGGCTATGGCATTATGGCTATGTCACGTCTAATTTAAGCGTTATGCCATGGGTGTGTATTGCTAGGAACACAACTGGTACGAACGACGAATTTTTCGGTGCGAACTTTCGTCATAAAAAATAAAACACATTTGTGCATATGAAAATGAATACAACACCGCCGCCGGACGAAATTCATCTTGCGTGACGAACTCTGAGATAGATTTATTTCTATTTTGTACGCCGACGAACGACGTACTCTCACTCTCTCTGTCTTTGTACACACAACCAGTGTGCACACTTCTACCGATATTCGGTAGATTATACCGAATATGTTTGTGAATTTTACAATCTACCAATTCTACCGAACAAGGCCTGAAAACTACCGAATATTGTTATTTAGTAATTTAAGTAGATATGTGTGTAAATTGTCTATTTTGCCACATAGCAGTGCGGCCGCAGGGCGGTCATTTTCTGTAGTGAAAATCATTAAAACATAACAAAGAAATCGGTTAAAAACTGAAACTATAAGTAACCTAATATTTGCCAAAGAATTGTGCCTTGAGGATGAAATATTTATTCCTACCAATGATTTAATAATTTTTGCACAAAAGTTTAAATGCATAAATGGATCTTACATATAATATTGGTAGTTACAAATGTTTGTCAAATAAAAGTTATTTTAGTAGCTTTATAAAACCTATGTACAAAAACTGAATTTCTGTTATATATTGTTACGAAAATGGCCGTCGACAAGGTTAAGCAGCATTGCACAAAAATATTCCAACAGGGTTAATGTAAGTGTTACACGAAAATATTCCTACAGGGTCAATGCAAAGAATAATCTAGAATAGCAGCAAACAACTAAATAAGCATGCGTATCATACACAAGCTTGATTAAACGTAAACAAGCAAAAGCAACAACAAAAAGCGTCTGCTTATTAAGAAGATTCACATATTTACACACATACATACATGCCAATTCAAACGAAAGGCAAAAGGTAAACAATAGAGCGTGGCACAAGCCCTAAAAAAGGCTCGCAAGCACTCTCATTAATTTCAAAATGTGTGTGTATATTGCTCCGTTATTTTAAAACAAAACTTTCAAAACAGGTGTTTTGCTTTACTATAAGAATACTGCAGTACAGAACAAAACTGCAATAAAACAATGTTGAAGTAAAACCAAACCTTTCAAAACAAAAATGAAATAGAACATCAAAATTCGCACAGAACATTCAAAACATGTTTGAATGTTTTGATAGCAAAGACAATTTTCCATATAAAAGAAACATTGCGCTTAGTTAAGAATATGAAAGCTGAAAAGAGGTTTTATTTACTATGAAATAATATACATATGTACATACTTATATACATTTATATATAATAATTTGTTAATTTTTATTTTCAATATATGTATACATATATACATACATACATAGCTTGCATGTTTGTGCTCGTGTTGTAGTGCACTCGATGTTTCTGCTATGATTTACTGTTGTTTTGTTTCATTCTCGCTTTTCGTTTTGATGTTCTACTTGTTTTGAGAACACAAGCGCTAACAAAACTGCAGATAAAAACTATTCGAATGATGCTTGACTGATTTTAGTGTGAGTCATGTTTTGGTAGTTTTGTTATTTATGTTTGCACTAAAACAGACTGCTTGGCAGTAGTGTGAAATAGAATACAAAACTTTTAGAACGATTTACGCAGCCCTTTAGTAAACAACCACCACGCATTGCTTAGTTAATGATGTACACACGTATGTATATACATATGTATGTACATAGTTACTACATGAACTTAATTAGGCACTTTGTAAACAGCATATAAGATGATAATGATCGTCTAGACATTGCTTGAAACTTCTAGTGGTATTTGTGTGAAATATAAAAAGAGGTGACGCATCCAATGAGTTAGTTAGTTGCGAATGAGTTATAGTTGTGTTGTGAACGAGTTGCAGTTGTAAGTCAGTTGCGAATAAGTTGTGAACAAGTTAATCAGTTGCGAGTAAACAAGTTAGTTGATAATTAAGTTGTGAGTTATAGGCTTTTTACATTACATTATTATCTACCATCAATTTGCGAAAATGTTAACATCTTCCCATAAGAATTACACAGTACTAAAAACCAACATCTTTCTACATCTTTAAAAGATGTTCCTATCTCATTTTGTTTCATCTAACATCTTTCTAGTGGCATCACTAGAAAAATTACATTGTTGTGTCAAAAACAACGTTGCCACTTTCTGTAATAGTGCAAAATCTGTAAATTTAAATTTCTTCGCAGTATTTTTGCACCATAAACTTTTTGGGTAATTTTGCACTATTTGACTTATGTCCAATAAAATTTTTAAAACGGCCCAAATTATACTAAAAACATTTAGAAGATTTGCTAAGAAATCTTGGATCCTATTATAAATGTAGTGCAAACAGCTTGTTGCATTGAAAGTGCATTGAAAGTATTGAGATTGTATTGGAGATTGCAAGTTTTTGAAGATCATTCAAAAATAACTAAATCAATTCTTTTGCTTTAAATGAAACACCTACAAAATATTATTTGCAGTTTCCTTCATATTTTCTGCTTTTATACAAACTAAAAGCTGAAGTAATCAAAGTTGAGACAATTTTTTTTTGTCTAATTACATAAAAGCTTTTTTATTTTTAGTTTACCAATGAAACCCAGCAACTTGTTAGCAAAAGTGGCATTTATATTAATTTAGCTGCTTAAAATACTGTTCCGAGGCACAGCAAAATGTAATGTACAAAGATTTTAGTTACTTTTATATTGAAATAATTACACAAATTAAAAAAAAATCAACTTTCATGATTACCTTTATAATTTTTATTTATGTAGTAGAACCAAAATTTGCACAACCATCGAAATAATCTATTTCTAGCGTGGCGTGGCGTGAATATGCACTTTTACACCACAAGGACCTTAATATATGCGATAAATTGGATGTTTTGAAATTTACTGGTCTAAAATTTCCCAAAGCAAGAAAATGTGCTGGCGATATTTTCTTTCCAAATTTAAAAGTTGTGGTATTACCATGCTTAAACGCCTCTGTTGAGAGATTTTTTTAAAGTAAACTGATCTTAATTAAAAATGAGTTATCAGCTAATACAGTAGTGTCAACTTTAAAATTGTGGTGCATATTTTTAGCTTTAAATTTTATAAAAGAAATTGGAAAAAATAGTTTAGTGTAAATATATACATATGCTTCAAACAACCAAAGCGTATATAAGTATCGCTCAGTACTTGTAGTTAAATGAGTTTAAATTAAGAAAATAAAAGGTTGATAACCCTCTTCTCAAACGCCTGGTTTAAAGAATATTTTATGAAATTTACACAGAAAAAATTATACCCAAAAAATTTTTAAACAAATATTTGTTTGAAATCAAACTTAGTTTCAGTAAATATTCTGTACTGTTACATTAAATTAATTTGTACCAAAAAACTATGTAGAGAAGAAACAGGCCACGACGTTTGTCGGCTGCTTTTCGGCATTTACATGTATACAACACGATCAATCAAAATAAACAACAACAACCGCACAACAGCACGTTGTTCCTATCAACAAGCAAGATAATCACCAACACACTGAAATAATATTTTCTCTCAGCCGAACTCTGATTAATTTAATTTTTACAAAATTTTTATTAGAATTTACAAAATTATTTGTAGGACCGCATTCAAATAAAATATTTACTGATTCAACGAATTTGGTTACTGAAAATGAAATTTAGTTTTTTCTGTGTAGACAAAATGTTGAGAGGAAAGTGGTAAATTATTCTTCGTTGAAGTAAATATTTACGAATTAATGATTTTTTTTATATTTGTAATTTTGTTGTACGTTTTTTAAATATTAAAAACTTAGCTCGTATAAAATTTTAATTTACTAATAAAAAATAAAAAATTTTCTAGATTTTTTTGCACTATATCATTCGGTTTTCCATTATTTTAGACTTGAGACTTTGGAATTTCATTTTCCACTAGTGGCAACGCTGGTCAAAAACTAAAAAAAACGACATACATATATACATAGCACGTATATGTATGTACCTTATAAAAAATGTTCACCTTATTCTTGCAAATCTTTTATAATTTCCATGTACTGCACTTTAACTGAGTTTGTTCTTGCAAAGCAACAACTTATCCAATTATTCATTTTACATCAAAATCTATTTTTTATAATTTCCTTAACAAAACCTATGCAGTACGTGTTGTCTTTTTGACAAGTTAGATGATGGTTGATGTTAGATGTTGTCAAATTTTTTACATCTTCCATGCGTTTCACTGAAATGTGTGTCAATGTAAAAAGCCTATTAATAATAGTCTGCGATACAGTGGTGAGTTGATAGTTAAGAACAGTCTGTGCTTTACACGTGAGTTGGGAAAAGGAGAAACCATAGGACAGTCTATCGTGTCTTCTGGAGTGAAGGGAATAGCGCAGCGAATAGACGTGTGTAAGAGTGTAAGTAAAGCCAGTGAGTCTTTATTGGTGTATCAAGTGTGAGTGTCGGCAGAGTGAGTGCCGTGTTTGACGAGCAGCAAAGAGGTATTGGTGTATCAACTGTGAGTGACGGCAGAGTGAGTCTTGTAAGTGACGAGCATCAGACAAAGAGGTGTCACGTGAATACTTGCGCAGCCAGCTAAGAGACGTGCGTAAACTACAGCGAGGAAATCGTAGTTGTGAATATTTGTGTGTAATTCAGTAGTTTAAGTTGTATTAGTTTATATAAGCTCTTGATTAATTTAATTTAAGTGTATTTGTAAATAAAACTTGTATCATTCTTAACCCTAATTAGTACACTCGGGTCTTGTATTCATTTGCAAATCTTCGAGTCCACGGAAAAGCGTTTTTAAAGAGAGAAAAACGTAACAATATGTATATTATTTTATATATACATAGCATATCTATTAAAGGGTAAGGACAAATAACTGGTGATGACACTTTTTTTTATTGGAAATGCTTCATTGTTTGTGGCAGTTTAATTTCCAATCACATGTGAAGTTTTAAATGCGCTTTTGGAACCTGTTTAGTTTGATACTCCTTGCACTTACCCTTTTTATATAAGTATATACACATATTTTGTTATTTTTTATGTTTCTTTGAATTGTTATATTTAGCAATATGCCAAAAAAAAATTTACTTTTTAGTTTTCAAGCTATAAATGCCGAATGATTTTTAATGCTTCGCTGGTAAAGTCAGTTACCTTATACTATGTTTAGACGACGAGTTGAATCACATGTTTGTTTTTGAATCTTGCCGTTTATACGACGCCTTCGTGCTTCGTGTTCAGCGTGCCAATTTAGTGCTTTTCGCACTAGATTTAGCGCTTTTTAATTCATAACAGTCCGGAATTTTTCAACTAGGTGCTTTTTTTTAAATACCCGAAATTGGTGCTCTTTCACCTTTGACTTTAGTGCTTTTAGTGCGTTTAACAAATCCACTAAATATAAATTTGTGATAGTATGTATGGTGGCTTTAAACAAAACAAAAAATAAACATTTTCCACTTTTCTGTCTGATTGTCATAAGTAAAGAACGGAATTTGCTACAGTAAACTTCTTGGTACGCTTTTGTAGAAAATTAAACGAAAATTAATTAAATTTAAAATTAAACTAATACCCGTATTCTAATAAATTGTGACAAACTTTTTGTCATACAATTTTGTCAAATTTCTTGTTATATAATTTTAAATAAAATTGTCATGGTAATCTGTTGCTCATATGACAAGGAAAAGCTTAAAAAGCTCAAAAAGCTTTCAACATGCTATAGTGAGATTTATTTCAAATTGACAACTGTATTTGTTTATTTAAAAAATAATAAAAAAATGTATTATGAATGTAAAGAAATGTATTTTTTTTATTTCTTTAGCCGGAGTATCTTGCATTTACATAAGTAACTAGCAAACGATGGTCGCACAAATAGAAATGTATTAACAATACATTTTGAAAAACACACGGACAGAACATTAAAGGTTCGTAGTTTCTCCAAAAAAGGGTTGATTGTGAAATATGTGGAAGAAAAATTGTAATGGTATGAGGGTAATAAAATCCTCTACCAAACAAATCTTGTAAGCATCTTAATCCAAAAAAATTATTTCTTGCACTTTTTTTTTTTGCAAAAATTAAGGAACAAATTTACCATCGGAATATTCAGAAATATTAAATTTTTAATTTAAAAAGTGATCTGTATGAGCTATCAGAGTGCCTAGACACGTTCAAATTGTATAAATATATTCGCAAAAGTTGTCCATTTTACCATAGCTACAACTACAAATGTTGTTGGCAAAAAACCTGGAGTCCCTGGATGTTATTTTGGAAAAAGCGAAAAAAATGTTTCCTTTACTTTTGCAAAAAAAGTGCACAAAGCAATTATTTTTATTGGCATAAGATTTCAATATTCACGGTTTTTTCTCTTTAATTCTCACAAATAAAAAGTAAATTAAAAGGAAAATTAATAAATTTTTATTTTGTTATGTGCTTTTCATTAGGTGACAAATTTGTTATATTTTATTCATGACAATTTTTCAGAATTCCAAAAATATACAAATAGTCATTCACCTCAGCTTTGTTACAATTTTGTCATTGTCACAGAGGTTAGAATACGGGTATAAATCTGAAATAAAAATATTTTTAATATCCATTCCATTCACTTATTACAGCTATGGCTAAAATAAATTGAAAAACTTATAAAATTGTTTTATATTTCTCTATTGTAACGAAAAACACTTCTTTGGCACTTTTTAAAAGGCCTGTTTGTATTTTGTATGGAACTTGGTAAACTTTTCTGGAATAACATAATATTTCTGTTATTTGCTTGAAAAATCGTATTAATTTAGTGTAAATTTTATTTGGACTGTAAATAACTTTTGATCCAGCTAACTTATCAAAAAATTTTATGTAACTTTTTTTATAGAGCGTTTAATTTTCTACAAAAGCTTACCAAGAAGTTTACTATAGGACATTCCGTTTATTACTTATGACAATCAGAATGAATAAAATCAATTTATACCATGTAAATCGTATGGGAAATTGAAAAGTGCGATGCGCACCATCTCACCATTAATATTATGAGCTGATATTTTAACAGGCCTATTTTTTTTACCTAAACTAAAGTTTGAAACCTGGTTCTGAGAAAAACAAAGGAATTTTTTTTTGAGAACACCCTAATGTACATCCATACATTTTGTTAATTCATTGACACATACCTACATATTTATACGCATGTAAATATACATAAATACATACAAATTCTTTCGATTTGTATGCTAATTACACGCATTATTTCGATTCTAATTACAATTACTGGAGTTACAGTAACAAATTGATGGACTCGATATCGACCAAAATCCTACATTTCCACATATATTTTAATCAAGTGTTTTGATATTTCGTATATACGGAATGATTTAATTTAGACAGTTATATAAAAGAGTACAAATAAAATTTTAATTGAAATCTTTATCCTGTAAATAAAATTACTTTGTTCCTGAAGTTTAGTTTTATGGATTATATAAGCTTACGAGTTCTACTTTATTTTTCCAAAATTATTATATCAAATATCCCATTACTTAATTGTTTAATTTGCTTTTGTCTTGAACTTAAATTATTTTCCTACTCATATTCTACTTATAACTGAACAAAGGCTTTATTGCATTTAGTGCTTTTTTTGGAGGCACAGTGCTTTTTGCTGTGAAAAAGTTGGCATCACTGTTCGTGTGGCATCTTTTTTCATACATGGTACAATTATACTAGGTACATGCACAACTACAACAAAATTACAACACCAAAAAACACATTAATTTTGTTGGTATAATAAACAAACGAATAATTGTCAGAAACACATGACTTTTGTTTTTAAAAGTAACAATTACAGGGTAACTAAAGTACAATTGCAGACGCGGCATTCATGAATGGTTATAGTCATTCAGTGTTGCCAATAGGTGTGTAATTACACAGAGTGTGCAATTACTCTCATTTATAGGCCATGTAATTACATTCATGTATAATCTGTTACCTCGTTTATACGCAAATCTTATTCGCAAATAAAACTATTTGCAAGTACTGAACTCACCGTTTGTACGTAGATAGAAACCATTGCTATCTGTGAATGATATTGCCACACACTGTTAAATTTGTATTACATTTTTTACAAAACAAAAATAATTGGCAACATTTTACACCTTATTTGCAAATAGTGCGTTATTTGCAAATAGTTTTCGTGAGTTATTAACTTACAATACGGCAACGCTTTCCAGTTTTATTTGCAAATAAGAAGTGCGTATAAACGGGATATGTGTGTAATTCTACTTTGGCTTGTATTTTTATTTATTTTTGTTTTAATTTTAACCTACAAAAAGATGTGTAGTGTAATTTTCTTTAACATATAATTGGAAACACAGCCATGTGTAATGTCATTGGCAACACTGTAATCATTTTATGCACACACATACACCAACATTTTTACAGCTTGTAAACAAAGTTTGACAACTGTAGGTATTGTATACATTAACAGGCTGGGCTTGTGCATGTACCTGTTATAATTGTATCATGCATTCATACATATCATACGCACGCATATACATACCCAGTGGGAAAAGGTAGTGAATAGCAAATTATAAGGTAATGCACATCATGTATAATTTTTCATTTCTGAATTGATTACTGTTAACACAGAACATGTCCTAGGAAAGTAATGAATTATTTTAATTGTGTTTGATCAAATTACCCTATCGTTTCTAAGGGATTCATTGTTTTGCTTTGGAAAATAATACTGTATGTAATTAATGCCTGCTTTTCCAGTTGGGTACATACGCATCATACGCACGTATATACATACATACACATAAGCATACATACTTACATACATTCGACTCATTCAAAATCTTGTTTTTGAAGACATCCCTATATTTTCTTCTTATTTTTCCTTTTTTTACTATTCATAACTTAATTAGGTTTATTTATATTAAACTGACATCTATGTTTTTTTGGTTTGTTTTTATTTGTTCAAACCCATACATACACATATACATATTTTGTTTTGATAGCTGGTTCAGCTAAACTGCCGATAAACTGCGATAAAAGTTTGAGAAGATACCAATTTTACGTGCTTCGCAAGTAGATTCATATTGAATCTACTTGATTCGCTCTCATAATTTTGTATGGCGAAGCAAGTTGATTCGGTCATGATTGGGTTGTGAAGCATGACTAGAGAGCGAAGCACGTATCGTGTTAAAGCTCAGTTAGCCGATAGTAATGTAAAGTAACTGCAACAGTAGTAAACAGCTGATCGATATTGGTATGTGAAAAGTAATGAAAATGATTATAGAGATGTAATGTAACGTAACCTACTTTTCATATAAAAATATCGATCAGCTGTTTTCTACGTTACAGTTACATGTAATGTAACTGCAACAGTAAGAAACAGCTGATCGATTTTGTTATGTGAGAGTAATGAAAATGGTTATAGAGATGTAATGTAACGTAACCTACTTCTCATATAAAAATATCAATCAGCTGTTTTCTACGTTACAGTTACATTACATTACAGTCGGCTAACTGAGCCTTTAAACATACTATTAATTGGTAATTAGAGTTTCCCTCACTTGTCCTAAAACGGAAATTCAGGGTGTCCATTAAAACTTGGATTTTTTAACTTTTTATGAATATAACGCTACATTTATGTTAACAGCTAAAAAATCAATGTTTTTATTTTTTGCATAGTCAGTTTGGGTAGTAATCTTCCATTTACGGATATCGTTGCAACGATACACTGAGCAAAAAAAAAATGGCAACAACAAAACTTGGAAGCAAGAAAATACTACTGCTAACATTTAACGCGGCACA
Organism: Tachina grossa; assembly: GCA_949987645.1. Lineage (NCBI taxonomy): Eukaryota > Metazoa > Arthropoda > Insecta > Diptera > Tachinidae > Tachina > Tachina grossa. The sequence goes on along the minus strand of OX465274.1, from coordinate 157,058,172 downwards.
AATTGGGCTCAATATTATGTCTTTTCATTCAATACAGTTTTTAACGATTTCAAGTTCTAAAATTCTGAGGTGGTGCGTGGCGATCGCATTTTTCGTTTACAAGAAAATTTGGAAAATGTTTAAAAAAAAAAAAGCGAAAAAATTAAAAAAAAAATCGTTTTTTTTCACTTTCATTTACATATAACTTTTGAAGTAGGAATGTAATCTTTAAGCACCACCGCAGAATTTTAGATATTATAGGTATCAACAACTATGTTGAATTTCAAGGCATAATATTCAGCCACGATGTCACTCATTTTCGTTAGCAAGCATTTTAAACGACAAACAGCTGTTTTGCGTTCCTCTAAAAACCTTTAGCACGACAAGTCGAAAGAAAATGAGTGCGAACGATAACGTAAGCATTTCAATACAAATTTGTGCCCCAGTAAAATTTTTTCAGTCATTTGTACGAACTCTAATGTCAAAAGCAGGCAATTGTATTTTAATTGTCGACAGAGACAAAATACAATAATTTATTTTTATTTACACAAATAAAATATTTCGCTTTTCCAATGAGCAAATATAATACCGGCTTCGCTGGCAATGGGTTTGTTGCGTAATCCATCGTTGTCGGTGTCCTCACGCCTGAGCTTGTAAGTAAGCAGTTTTGCGTCCTTAGGCTGGTCTTTGTGATACTCTTCTCTAGGTATGTATGTGTGTTCGACAACAGCTTCGATGATAAAAGATTTTCTGCCTACCACCACTTCCGCTAGTTATAATGAAAGTTGGTTAGAAACTATCGGTTTTATGTATAAGAAAAACCCGTCAAAAAGTTAGCATTAAAACTACATTATGCGCCGATTTTTAATGTCAAATTGTATGGAGGAACTCGTTAGCTCCTAGTTGACTGTCGTCACTTACTTCATGCCAGTTTTTTCGAATACATAGTTATCTAAGCAGTTGTTCTACATACACACAGGAGAAAATCTTTAAGCTATCCGGCTATACAGAAAACTCTTCTGAGCGGAGCCAGTATTCGGTATATTATACATACATAAATGCAATAATAATATATTTATGTATGTATATGTATTTACATTTGTCCATAACTAGAGTGGAGAGTCCTTGGGATCAGACGAAGGCGCCGTTGCGCATGTGTACATACATACCTATGTACATATGCAAATATGTATTCACAGAAGAGAAAATTATTGCAAAGTCCGGCTTTTTATGGGTCTGTTGGTATTTTTCAAAAACCTAAAGATAATGACAATCACCCAAATGACAATAAATAAGGGTCTACATAAATGGGCTGTTGGTCATTATTCCATGTGGGTGATTCTTCAGAAAATTTTGCATAGCTTGTGTTTTCTGTCTTTATTTACATTAATAAAAACTCTTTAGTAATTATGTACACTTTTTGGGTTGTATTCAAAAAAACTTAACAAAGCTTTGAAAAGCAATGTTAAGTAAAGTTGTATTCAAAAAAAATTATTATATCAAAATTCTAAAGTAGGCACCTACGTTTGTTAAGGCTACTTTAAGTTGATATTTCCAAAATGTATATTTTGTACCTCAAATATTTTTGTTAATATAGCACATATTGATTCATGTTACATCTGAAAATGAAGCTAGAAGTGCTAGCTCTTATTTTAAATTTATTATTTTTGTCATGTGATGGAAAACATCACTAAATTATCCAACTGATTCGAAATACATAGCAAAATCCATAAAAAAATATTAAAATAAATACAATTACTAGTGATGTACATTCAAACAAAACGAATCGAAAAAAAAGCTGGATATTCACATACTCATTTCGTTCGAATAAAATAAATTGAGATAATTTTTCTATGTTCATCATATTTTTTTTACTTTTACTTCATAAAAATGTTTATCTGTTTTGCTTCCATGTCAGAAGTTTATATTTTATAAATTAGGTTGCTTAACTTCAAGATAATAAAAATGTATTTAATAAAATAAAAAATTATTTGAATACTCGAATGAAATTGTATTCGATGTTGCACATCATAAGCTGTGAAATGGTTGTTGAACATGGTGGTGTCACCAGAATTTATTATTAAATCACAAAATAATTAAAGTTGTCTTTTGAATACAATTTCTTAACAAAGCAATGTTAGCCTTAAATTGCTTGGTAGCTACTATGAACTTTAAAGCTCAAGTGAAATATTTTTTTGAATAAGGGAGTTTATCTTTAACAAAAATTCTTTTGTTAAGTTTGTTTATTTTTAATTTATTTTTGGCTGCCACTTGTTGCATGCTCAATTAGAACAGAGTTTCATTTCTTAAAGCACAATTTACACATTTGAACGATTTTTTATTCCCATTTGACGATGAATGTGGGAAATCGCTGATGTGGCAATATAGATATTTGACAAAGGATATATGGCTTACGTTAAGCCTGGCACTCTGTTCAAAGTTGTGAAAAATGTTCAGCACCATTGATTATTTCGCGTGGAAAATCTGACATGTACTAAATGTAGCCCAACTCGCTTTTTTTTATAAATTTCTCGCTTTTATTGCTTGAAAGTATGCAACATTGTTAAAATTCCGTGCGAAAAAGGCACTGCTCATGTTGTTTCGCAGCTAAAGTAAAATGATGCCAGACTAATTTTGCATGGAAAGACATGATTTTACGTGTTTTTCACAACAAGAAAAGAGTACTACTTTTGCGAATTTATTTCGCAAATATTTCATAACAAATACTTTTATATGTAGTTTGACAGCATTTCGCACGAAATTGTGAACAGAGTACCAGGCTTTAGAAACGTAAAACCAGGCGAACGATAAGTCGAATATTATTGGGGCGCTCAAGCGCACGAATGTGAGTGACTCATAGAATTTAGAGAACTTTAACTTGTGACATCGTGCGATTGGCTGTAAAGCCTATTTTCGGCAAATAATATTCATTCATTACAAAAATATAGTGAATATTTTAATAAAACGGGAATTTATGCTAGTGAAATGAATTAACTATACATTTGTAATTAAGACCATAGAAACTGCTTTTACTTTAGGCAAAAAAGTTCCTTCCCATGGGTTAAGTAAATATACTTACATTTCATTTACTATTATGATAAGGAAAAATGTAATTACGTACAAAATTTTAATGACGAATTAAGTTACATACATATTTTAATATAAATTTGAAACTGTTTAATTATCTCATAGCTCTTCCCTTTCTCATTCGGTTATTTTTCAACCGATTTTCAAATTTTTTTTAATGAAAAGGAATTAATGAAAAGGTATTCAAATTACCTTTCAAATTGCTGAATGTACATAGTTAGTACAAATTATTGCAGATAGATGGCGTAAAATTCATTTTTATTGAAAAATGTATCAAAACACCCTGTATTTGCAAATACTATATGAGTTCATATGTTCAGCAAAAATACTCGGCACAGGATTTTGTACAAATTTGCCAAACATTATTTCGTCGAATTCTGGAAATTTAAGGGTCAGAATTTTGATTTTCTTCAGTGTCATAAAGATAACGGTAATTTTGTAAATAACGGAATTATGAAAAAGTCACAGAATAAAAGTTGCTGCTGAAGCCCTAAAGAACCATTTTCAACAATAAAAAAGTTATTTTTCGCAAAAAGTCGATTTTGCCATATTGCTAGTTATATTTTATGTTTCTCTCAATAAAATTTTCTACCGAATTTCATTCAAATCATTTTTTTGTCGATTCTACCGAATTTAAAAAAAATTAAGAGTGCACACTGCACACAACAACAAACTTTATAAAATATTAGAGAGGAATTCGCTGAGTAAATTCGTCGTTGTTGTGTTTCACACGACGAATTTACACAGCAAACTCTTATAGACGAATTCGTCGACGTGGACGAAATTCGTCGTTCGTCCCAGTTGCGTTCCTAGCATATGGGTACGTTCGTAAAAGCATTTATAGTGCACGTCAGGAACGGCATTGTGAATTTTAAGATTGTACTTTTTCACCTTAATTGTATTAAAAGATTTTTTTAGTTAAAATTACATATTTTTATTTATTTTTGTTGAAATAATCGACTTTTCTGGCTATCGAATCGTTTTCAAAAATTCGCTTGTATGTTGGGATGTTAAAGCATATGGTTACACCTGTTTAAGTTCAAGTATAAAATATATACAAGTTAATAACATTTGCTCTAGCATCTGAATTTAGAAAAAAATGCTTTGGAAAAGGACAAGTTCACATTTTTTTTATTTTCTCGCTGCGTTTTGCTTTCACAGGACTGTCTTCAAGTGAGAATGATATGAGTTGCATGGTTCAAAAGTGAAACTGTGGAGATTCCTTAAATGTACTTAATTAGTCATTGTTGTACTATTGTACATTCCGAGTTTCAATAGTACCAAAAAAGGTACAATTGTACGAACTTTACAATCCCTGGTGCACGTCTGCAACATCACGAACATCTAACCGTTAGATTCTAACGTTCAATAATGTATAACTTGGCACTAATACATGCTTAGTGCTGTTCCACTGAAAAAAATCGCTCTTGTAAATGTTAAATTGGGTATATGAAAAATATTTTTATAGGTTAATTTTCAGGCTTATTATGAACAGCAACGTGTGGTTGATAAGAGAAATTTTTATCAACTTTGTTGTATCGGTATTACCAAAGAATATAAATCGTATAAAATGCGCATCTCATACAAGCTAAAATTTTCAATGACGGGTTTTTCCAGTACTACCCGTCCAGCGTACACACTCTCATTTCTTTCTGCAAGTGTGCACACTTAATTTTTTTTAATTCGGTAGAATCGACAAAAAAATCGGTAGATTTGAATGAAACTCGGTAGAAATTTTTTTTATTCAAAGAAAGATAAAAAAGAACAATTCTTTTAATAAAAACATAAAAAATAACAAAATATATGTACTTATATATAAATGTTAAGTGCAAGGAGTGTCAAACTAAACAGGTTGCAAAAGCGCATTTAAAACTTCACATGTGATTGGAAATTAAACAGCCATAAACAATGAAGCATTTCCAATAAAAAAAGTGTCATCCCCAGTTATTTGCCCTTACCCTTTAATAGATATGCTATGCATATATAATATACATAAATAACAGGAATTCAGGTTTTGTACATAGGTTTTATAAAGCTACTAAAACAACTTTTATTTGACAAACTAACTACAAAGATTATATGTAAGATCGATTTATGAATTTAAACTTATGTGGAAAAATTATTAAATCATAAATTGGTAGATTGTTAAATTCACAAACATATTCGGTAGAATCTATAGATTGTCAATTGCTCTAGTTGCTCTACTCTAACATGTATGTAAGAGTGGAACATCTAATGTACATATGCCAAAAAATTAAAAAAAATTGCATTTTTTTGTAAAATATACAATTCGTTCGGTCTGTGAAACTCAAATTAATATAAGTGTTAAAAAAGTTAAGTAAAATTCAATAGTGTATAAAAGAAATTCCAAAAGTTTAATTAAATATATATATGTACATATGTGTTTCTTTTTCAAATTTTAGATACGTATTTATAAAAATCAAAGTGCGTTGCAGGTTGAAGGAAGCGTGAATAGGCTAGACCACCTACATTATTTTGTGCTTTTATTTGTTTTTAAATATTTTAATTATACATATCTTTATTTTTCGATAATAAAAAACAATTAAAACAATATGAAAATCATGTTTATTATGTGTGATCAGTCAGACGTGACTGCCACATGCATCATCAATGTCAAGTAAAAATACGGCAGAGTAAGCAGGTCAGCTATATATATTCCATAGTAGACATTTCTAATTAGTAAGACAAAGATGCAAAATCACACGTACACAAAAGTTTACATCACTTTTTCCACATTGCCCTTAACAAACTGATAGACACTTAGATAGATAAAGCCATCACCACTCCCAGTCAAATGACCGGTCATTTGACTGGGAGTGTTCTTGCTGGGTACCGAATATCAGTAGAAGTGTGCACACTGCCATCAACTACAAAATCACTATTGTGAATTGCTATCAACGGAAATTTATTCTCTTTTTTTTCAACTACAAAATATTAGGAGAAAAACCCTACAGAATACTACCAGTCAATTGACTGCTCATATGATCGGAAGTCATGCAGGATATATTCATCAATGCGTAGAACAAACTTTCTATCACATTGTTAAAGGCAAAATGAAAAATGTGATGGAAACTTTTGTGTACGTGTGATGTTGCATCTCTATCTAACCAATGAATATAACATATAGTTCAACTGTTCACTCCAGTGCTTTTTAATAATTAGTGTCCTGCATAAGACATCTTATAAGAACTTTCAAGACATGAGGGATTTTTCAAATGCTTTACTACAGCGAAATCTTATAAAATAAACGTTAACAACACTGTTTGCAAGAAATTTATTTGAGTATTGTAGGTATAAGAGTAAAGAAGAAAACACTTCGTGACGGAAGAATTTGTGATACTAGCTTCTTTCTACGCATGAGCGCGTGTACAAACGTCATGCATGTATGTGTGTATGATCTTTTACTTTTCTGCGCACATGCAAAGGCACACACATGCATTAACATTAGTTGTATGCGGTTAATCGCACAATAGCTTACCATCTACATATTACACACATATTCAAACGTACAATATGAAAAATAACAAGCATACACTTATCAACAGTACTTCTTTTGAGTGTTTGTTACAAACAAGCTGTCTTGGCTACATCGCTTGTTAACACTGATATACACGTACATCAATACATCCATCGTGCTTCGCTTGTAGTACGGCAGCATTTATTATTGGTTTAGTATAATACATGCGACGTGAATACATTTAAAAATCAAGACGTATTTACATTTAAAGACTGTTTACGCAGGTCTCTATTAATAATCGATGATTGCATAAATATTACTCAAGTGTGACTGTTCATAATTGAATAATATATCCCCCACAATTGAGTACATGATTGATATACTGACAGCAAATATACTTTTTATACCCTTTACCAAAAAATGGTAAAAGGGTATATATAGGTTTGTCATTCCATTTGTAATTTCTATATATATTCTGGATCCTTATGCATAGGGAACACGAATAAGCGATGTCCGTCTGTCCGTCTGTCTGTACGTGAAATCGGTTTTCCGAAGCTCCCAGAAAAGCTAGAGACTTCGTTCTTGGACTGGTGTGTCAGAAATGGTCCAAATAAAATTGGTATTGAAAATCAGCAAAATCGAGCAGACGGTTTCAGAGCTGGTAAACTTAAACTTCATTTTGCCATACAAAATAACTACCGAAAACTAGTTATTATTTTTTTATTAAATAAACTTATTTTATACTTCAGTATGAATAAAATTGGTATTTCAAACTAAAAAAAAATTTAAAAAATTAAAAAGACGTTTCCAGGGTTGGAAAACCTTGATTTTTTTTATACAAAAGTAACTTACTAAAACAAATTTTTCCTTTTTTCTATAAATTAAATGTATCTAATGTTCTTAAAAGAAAGAGATTGACGTAAGAAATCAGAAAAACAAAAAGGATGATTCCAGGGTTGGAAAACCTACGATTTTTGTGATATATAAAATTAACTACCGTAAACTAATTTTTTATTTATTTTTATTAAATAAACTTATTTTATACCTCACCACGAATAAAATTAATATTTCAAATAAAAAAAATTATTTTAAATTTTAAAAGACGTTTCCAGGGTCCAAATAAAATTGGTATTGAAAATCAGCAAAATCGAGCAGACGGTTTCAGAGCTGGTAAACTTAAACTTCACTTTGCCATACAAAATAACTACCGAAAACTAGTTATTATTTTTTATTAAATAAACTTATTTTATACTTCAGTATGAATAAAATTGGTATTTCAAACTAGAAAAATTAAAAAAAAATTTAAAAAATTAAAAAGACGTTTCCAGGTTTGGAAAACCTTGACTTTTCTTATACAAAAGTAACTTACTAAAACAAATTTTTCCTTTTCTTTATAAATTAAACATATCTTATATTCTTAAAAGAAAAAGATTGGTGTAAAAAATCAGAAAAATCAAAAAGGATGATTCCAGGGTTGGGAAACTGAAACTCTTTCTGATAAAAAAAATTAACTATCGAAAATACTTTTTATTATTTTTATTAAATAAACTTATTTTATACTTCAGTACGAATAAAATTGGTATTTCAAATTAAAAATTAAACTTCAAAAAATTTAAAAGATGTTTCCAGGGTTGGAAAACTTTAATATTTTTTATACAAAAGTAACTTACTAAAACAAATTTTTCCTTTTCTTTATAAATTAAACATATCTTATATTCTTCAAAGAAAGAGATTGGTGTAAGAAATTAGAAAAATCAAAAAGGATGATTCCAGGGTTGGGAAACTTACTCTTTTTGTGATATAAAAAATTAACTACCGAAAACTAATATTAATTTTTTTTTATTAAATAATCTTATTTTATACTTCAGTACGAATGAATTTGATATTTCGAAATAAAAAAATTAATAAAATTAAAACAACGTTTCCAGGGTTGGAAAACCTTATTTTTATACAAAAGTAACTTACTAAAACAAATTTTTTCTTTTTTGCTATAAATTAAACATATCTTATATTCTTAAAAAAAAGATTGGTATAAGAAGTCAGAAAAATCAAAGAGGAGGATTCCAGGGTTGGGAAACTTACACTCTTTGTGATATAAAAAACTAACTACCGAAAGTTAATTTTTATTTTTTTTATTAAACAAACTTATTTTATGCTTGAGTACGAATAAAATTGGTTTTTCCAAAAAAAAAGAACAATTAAGAAAATTAAAAAGACGATTCCAGGGTTGGAAAACTTTAACTTTTTTTGTACAAAAGCAACTTACTAAAACAAATTTTTCCTTTTTTTATAAATTAAACATTTTTTAAATTCTTAAAAGAAAGAGATTGGTATAAGAAATCAGAAAAATCAAAAAGGATGATTTCAGGGTTGGGAAACTTACACTTTTTTGATATATAAAAGTAACTAAGTCAAATAAATTTTTATATTTTCCTTTATAAATTATATATATTTTACGTTTTGGAAAGAAAAGTTTGGTATAGAAAATTATAAAAATAAAAACCACAGCTCCAGAGCTGGTAACTTTGATTTATTTTCTGGACATTAAAGTAACTAAATAAAACATTTTTTTTAATATCCTTTTTTTCACTTACACACTTTCTATATTTTTTAAGAACTAGTAGATTGGTATAAGTAATCAAAAACATCTAAAATGATGATTCTAGGGTTTGAAAATTATTATTTTTTAGATTTTAATTGAACTATAGTGAATTTTTAATCAGAAATAATTTTTAGTCAGGCTTAAGCTCAGTAATTTCAATTCTTTTTATTGAATGAAATATTTTTATTAATTAATGTGAGTTTCTAAAGAAGAGAAGAAAAATTAAATTAGGCTTTTAAGCTGGGGGAAATACCGATATTTTTCTGTGAAGCAACGCACTTCATCAGCACCCTAGTCTATCTACTTGGGTAGAGATTGTTATTAACATCAGCTATTTAACGTAAATTCTAATGAAACGGAATGTGAGAAATGATTGTTGTGTACAATTATTGATTTACCTTTTGTAAATTTGCTGAATTTACGAACGTACCCTATGTCATCATCTGGAGTTTGTAAAATACATTTTGTGACTGAAATTATGGATTTGAATGTTACATTGATATTCTAAAAGAAAAAATGGTGGAAAGGACCGAAAATCACCGAAAAAGGACACCAACAATAAGTCTTGTAACGCACGAAATTGGCTACTTTATAATGGGCCAAAAGTAATGGAAACACCTTCCCCGTCACCAAAATTGAATCTTATAGAGCATATGGGCACAGACTTAAAAAATGTCGGCCACGCGACGGGCATAGGCTTTTGGCGCCTTGAACAAAGTCGTAACAGCTGAATGGTATAGTATTGAGCTGGAATTATAAACAATTTGCTTGAAAATACAGCAAGGAGTCATCTTCAAGCTGTTATATCAAGCGATGGGAAAGTCAACCAAGTATTAAAAATTTACTCAACACTAAATACAAACATGGAAATTGTAGTGTCCCACTTTGAGTGTAAGTTTCGTCGCTTCAAGCAGTTGAAATATAAAATGCATACATACATAGTTTTATATTGTTTTTATTGAGGTAGTTTAGACGAGAACAATTTTTAAGCCGCACAATTTTTGTTCTTTTCCAAATTACACGAGACTAATTCATCTGGCACAAAATGTGTACGTATAAACAGCTTTGTGTGTGTTAGTGTTTTTCGTAATCATTTAACACTTGCTGTTTTTTAATTTGTGTGTGTATTGGTTTCATGCTGCTAATGCGGGGTTGTAGCTGGTTGAAAAGTTATGCCAAGCGCAAAACCACTCTCTTTGCCTCTCTCACCTACAAACTGGCATGTTATGCCAGCACAATTATGCCCGTGTAAATCAGCGCATTGAAACAAAACTTAAATCAAAACAAGCTGCACAATAGTTTTTTTTTTACAACAAATACAGGGAGAACAATAAATAACCTATAATAAAATCTCTAATTTTAGCGAAATAATATGGACAACATGTTGGACTTCGCAGCCGCTTTTGAAAATTTGAAACGGAACAGTTTACCCAATGAGCTATTGATAAATATTTTAAGATATTTACCTCATAGTGATTTGTCACAAATTCGTTTGGTTTGCAAACGTTGGCATCATATACATATGTAACTCTACTACCCGTGTTTATGAAAAAATCCAAATTAATCATTAACTATGACAACATGTTCAATCTTTATACATGTTTGAACGATGACGTAGAAATGTCTAGCAGATTAGCATATCATACTTTGGAATTACATGGCCTACAAGCAAGTGACCATTTGAAACTAATTTTGAAATCCCTGGGGCCAGGAGTACGTGAGTTGCGTCTCTATAGTTCACCAGTATTTAACATTTTAAATGATTGCCTGCCAGAGTTGGAGGTATTAATTGTACCCCACATGAGCCTACCAAATCGTCACAAAGAATTTTTTATTGATTTCAGAAATCTTTAGATTTCAGCTCCTATTTATCTACCGCATACTTGATATCAAGTTTGGAACGTAACATTCCTTTGGGGCTAAAAAAAATCTGTGTTGAATTGATTTCCGGGAAGAAAGATTTTCTGATAAACACCTTGCAGCAATATGCTAATTCTTTAAAACATTTGGAAATACTGTCAATCTTAAGCCTTAGTAGTGTTACGAAATGGAAACAAGTGTTTGCATCTTTCCGACAGTTGGAGACTTTAAAAATATATTGTTCTCTTAATGATCAATGGATAAAGAATGTTATGGAAAGTTTGCCCAAAGAATTGACTTTGCGAAATTGTGGCTTAAGTGGTGGCAGCGAAGTAAATGACTCGTTGTTGAAACTAATCGTGCATAAATGGTCGGGGTCTTTGGAAAGTATGGAACTAACGCATTGTAGTCATCTTACAGATACTGGAATCAAAGAGTTAGGAAAACTGCGGCATAATCTAAAATCCTTAAATATATTTTATTGTCCTAAGGTTTCTCATTTAGGTTTGCTCCAAGGTTTAGCCATAGAGACAAATAATATTCTTACCACCCTAACACTAAATAATAAGTCAGATATAGATTCCTTATCTATGGGACTTTTGGCCCAACATTTGCCTCAGCTGACGTATTTGAGCTTGGCTAATTGTAGATGGTCTGTCACTGATCCCACACTGCAACATATTTTCCGTCATCAGCTAAGATTGCAGAATTTAATACTTGATGGATGTACACACTTTACCGATGAAGGTATTTTGGGCTTTGGTTTAAATCCCGCCCCTATTAGCAACCTTAAGGGTTTGCAAACACTCAGCTTAATGGGTTGCAGTAATCTGTGGAATAATGCTCTTATTAAAGGTTTAAAATTTAACAAACTACGTAAATTAGTTTTAGGCAATTGCAGGAATATCATTTCCATTGGTATAGAGACATTAGTAGAGAATTGTCCTGCCTTGGAAGATTTGAACATTTCGAGTTGTTTGATGATTGATGATGATGCCATGATGTACATTGCACAAGGCTTACGCAAGCTCAGGCGTCTGAATGTAAGTAATTGCAACAAGTTAACTGGTAAAGCCTTGTCTTACGTGGTTGAATCATGCAAGTGCTTGAAGGAACTCTCTATGTGTGGCGTAGACTTGTTTGCTATACAAGAGGTTCAAAAAAATGTCTACAACTAAAACCTAAATTTTTGAAATTGAATTTTAGTTAAAAAAAGTAAAATGCAATATACCGGCGCAAATCCTCAACTAGAACCGAAATTCGTTGAATAACCTTTCCAATCTTGTTAAATTAATTTTTGCAAAATTAATTTTTGTAAATTTTATTAATATGAACGACGTGAAAAGAAATTTTCTCTTTCAATATAAAGTTTCAGTCGAAAACTTTCTTTTCGATATCGTATTTTTGTTTCAATGTATGACATCGTGGGACAGGCCCCAAATATTTGAATGTTTTTTATTTGTTGTTTTTTAAGTTGTGTGTGTATTGGTTTTATGCTGCTAATGCGGGGTTGTAACTGGTTGAAAATTTATGCCAACCGCAAATTCACTCTCTTTGCCTCTCTCACCTACAAACTGGCATGTTATGCCAGCACAATTATGCCCGTGTAAATCAGCCCAATGAATACTAAAACGCTAACACAGACAAAGTTGTGCCAGATGAATAAGTCTCGTGTAATTTGGAAAATAACAAAAATTGTGCAGCTTAAAAATTGTTCTCGTCTAAACTACCTCATTGCGCTGATTTACACGAGCATAATTGTGCTGGCATAACATGCCAGTTTTTACGTGAGCGAGGCAAAGAGAGTGGTTTTGCGGTTGGCATAACTTTTCAACCAAGGCACATCAATTAGGTGCCCGCGATTCTACAACAAATATTACAACAGCAACAATCACATGTGCTTTGTTACATATGTATACATTTTGTGCCAGATGAATTTGTCTCGTGTAACTTGGAAAAGAACAAAAATTGTGTGGCTTAAAAATTGTTCTCGTCTAAACTACCTCGTTGGGTCGTTTCTAAAATATGTACAGTGGACAAAAAAACTATTCGATATATCGTCGGTTTGTTTCTGCTTTAATGTATGGGACATTTTAAAAAAAATTGAGTTATTGATTGATTACATATTAATAATGTGTCCTCTTTCCAAATTCGTTATCAGTTTTCCGATATCTTGAATATATCTGGAGATATAGATGTGGAAAGTTGCGTCATTTCCACAATACGTCGGTTTGTTTCTGCTTTGATGTATGGGACATTTAAAAAAAAATTGATATATTAATTGATTACATATTAATAATGTGTCCTCTTTCCGAATTCGTTATCAGTTTTCCGATATCTTGAATATATCTGGAGATGAGCAAATTTGCGTCATTTCCACAATTGTTGAACATTGTAAAGTCTGTTTTACGGCAATCGATAATTTTTGTGATTTGTGGCACATTTCCCACGTAAAAGTATTAATATTGTTATTCGCAGCTGTTATAATGCATATCAATGCACATTCTACTCAAAGAACGTGAATGAAAGCAAAGTACAAAAATTTAATTATTGTGAATGATATGAATTGATTTTTATTTTTTATATTAATACAATTTCTTTTATTAAATATATTCACCGTCTTTTATTTCTTAATTTGTTTTTCCTCTAAAAGTCATGTTATATGATTAAAACTGATATTTTCACTTTTTGTAACTACTTAAATATATACAATAATGTAACCTACTTGAACAAGGCTTGTTAGAAGTGAACAATATTCTTGTTATGATTGTGGGTTGCGTTGACAAAGATTTTTGTAATATTTTCTTTAAGTCCTAATAACTTTTCAAGTTGGATGTAAAAAGTTTATCAACTTTAAGTTTGAATAAGAAACATATCTATCTATTAATTTTATTATTAAACAAAAAATTCTATCGTGTATTTTTATAAAACTAATGAACTAAACATTCTTCATCGATTTTCTCGAAAACACATTTTTGTCCTATACATCAAAGCAGAAACAAACCGACGAGATGTATGTAGCATACCTAGCTTTATTTAATATCATCACTTAAACGATTGATATGATAGTAATATAGCAAGTTTTTTATTTATTATACATTTTATAATAGATTAAATAAATGAAGACGATGCTATCATCTTGAAAACGAAACACCGGTAAAGTTAGATGTAGTTCTTTATAAAAACCCAAATAAGTGTAACCAGTCGTAAAGCAGCTCTGGGCGAGTCAACATCAGGCGTCGTTCGCAATTATGTCTTAAATGCAATCAGGCCACTGTTGTTTATTAGCCTTCGAGAGTTTTGCGTCTCACTCACACTTGTTAATGGTTACCGCAACTAACTGTATCGCTTACAGTTAGTTTTTTGTGGAATTTTCCATTATCAAGTGCAAACGTTTTTAATAAGATTAACTGGTGGAGACCATAAAAAACCTTAGGAGTGGCTCTTGGAAACTACTACTTCCTATACGAAGGTATGGGTCGTTCGCAGCAACCGAAGGAAGCTTCTACACGTGGTATACCCTGGCTTTTTGGCTACGTGCTTTTGCCATTTTTGTTCCAGTTGGAACACAGAATACAAAAAAAAAACAAACATGTGTAATGCTTATCAACAAACCAAATTCGCCACTTTTCTCTCAAATTGGATATACTTTAAATGATCGCAATTTATTTTTTTTTTTGTGAAAAATAAAACGGGTGTTGTCGCAAATTTTTCAAATAGCACCCAATGAGTCACGGGTGTACCAACGTACCATTAGGATTTGAATTGTACAAAAAAGTACATTTACCAATTTTATCATCCCTGGGCACAATAGTTTTCTTAACAAAAAAAAAAAAAAAAAAAAAAAAAAAACAAATGGAGAAGAAGAACAATAAATAATAATAAAATTTCTAATGTAAGCAAAATAATATGGACATCTTGCACGTGACAGCCGCTTTTGACAATTTGGAACTAGGAGAGGAAGAATCTATGTGGAACAGTTTACCCAATGAGCTATTGATAAATATTTTAAGATATTTACCTCATAGTGATTTGCAACAAATTCGTTTGGTTTGCAAACGCTGGCATCATATAACGCAACTGCCCGAGTTTATGGAAAAATCCAAATTAATCATTAACCCTGACAACGTGGTCAGTCTTTGTTCATGTTTGATAGATGACTTAGAACTGTTTAAAAAATTAGCATATAATACTTTGGAATTACATGACCTAGATGTAAGTGATGATTTGAAACTGATTTTAATGTCTTTGGGACCAAACATACGTGTGCTGCGTCTACATAAATCACCTGTATTTGACATTTTGAATGAATACCTGCCCGAGTTGGAGGAATTAATTATACATAAAATAGATCTAGAAGAAAATTTCATGCTTTTTTCTATGGATTTCAGTAAATTAAAAAATTTGAAATCATTTGATATCAGCTGCAATGTGGGGACCACATACTTGATATCACAGTTGGTGTGTGGCATGAATCCAAAGGTGGTAAAACTCAGCGTCGAGCTTAGTTCCGTTCTGGATGAAGGTTTTGTGATATACACCTTGGAGCAGTATGCAAATGCTTTGAAATATTTGGAAATAGAGTGTGTTTCATCGCCTACTATGCTTACGGAATGGAAAGAAGTTTTTGCATCGTTTCGACAGCTGGAAAGTTTAAAGATATATGGTTCATTGAATGCTGAATGGATGCAGTCGGTTATAGAATGTTTGCCCAAAGAAACGCCTTTGCGAATTTGTGGCTTAAGTGGTAGCCTCGAAATAAATGACTCATTGTTACAACTAATCGTGCGTAAATGGTCGAGGTCTTTGGAAAATGTGGAACTCTTGTTTTGTAATGCTGTGACAGATGTTGGAGCCAAAGATGTGGGTAAACTGCGTCACAATTTGAAATCTTTGAATATATCTCATTGTACTAAGGTTTCTCATTCAGGTTTGCTCGAAGGTTTGGCCGCAGAAAAAAATAATATTCTTAACATTCTAATACTAAATAGTATCCCAGATATGGATCCCTTATCTATGGGACTTTTGGCCCAACGTTTGCCTCAGCTGACGTATTTGAGCTTGGCTAATTGTAGAGGATCTGTTAATGATTCCACACTGGAACATATATTCCGTCATCAGCGAAAATTGCAGCATTTAATACTTGATGATTGTATACTCATTACCGATGAAGGTATTTTGGGCTTTGGTTTAAATCCCGCCTCTATTAGCAACCTTAAGGGTTTGCAAACACTCAGCTTAATAGGTTGCAGTAATCTGTCTAATTTTGCTCTTATTAAAGGTTTAAAATTTAACCAACTACGTAAATTAGTTTTAGGATATTGCAAAAGTATCACTTCTATGGGTATAGAGACATTAGTAGTGAATTGTCCTGCCTTGGACGATTTGACCATTTCGAGTTGTTTGATGATTGATGATGATGCCATGATGTACATTGCACAAGGCTTACGCAGACTCAGGCGTCTGAATGTAAGTAATTGCAACAAGTTAACTGGTAAAGCCTTGTCTTACGTGGTTGAATCATGCAAGTGCTTGAAGGAACTTTCTATGTGTGGCATAGACTTGTTTGCTATACAAGAGGTTCAAGAAAAATTTCTACAACTAAAACCTAAAATTTTGAAACTGAATTTTAGTTAAAAAAAGTTAAATGCAATATACGCGTGCAATATACCTGCGCAAATTCTCAACTAGAACCGAAATTCGTTAAATAACCTTTCCAATCTTTCCAATTTGCAAAATTAATTTTTGTAAATTTTATTAATATGGACGACGTTAAAAGAAATTTTCCCTTTCAATATAAAGTTTCAGTCGAAAGTTTTCTTTTCGATATCGTGTTTTTGTTTCAAATGTATGTAAGTGTGCGACAAGTCGAACGTTGTCGACATCGTGGGACAGCCCCAAAGTATTTGAATGAATCCTGGTACATTATGTATAAATGTAATTGATTTACTCTTCTCTAATTTATTTTACCCGCAGTGTTCTTATTTTATTATATGTATTGTATGTATATTTAATAATGTGACTAATTTTCGCCGCTTGTAATTTGAATATAAATATGTTAGATGTCAAAGTACATTTTTCAGTGCATTTTTTTAACATTAAAAATATAAAACTTTCAAAGAGAAATGAGACGAGTATGAATGTGCCTTGGTATGTTTCGTTTGTAAAACATGTATCTTTTTAAGTTCTGTTTCATTATAGTTTCAGGGCGAATTCCTATCAGTATATTTTTTGACATCCCAAAAATACATTTTTAAGGCTTATAAGGGCGATTAAACCTGCCATGAATATAAATTGACAGCTCTTCCTTTTTAATTAGACATAACAAATTATCTACTATTTGTTGTTTGACAATTTTAACCTCAGTTTAACTGAACACTCGAATTCGGTTAAATCTAGGTACACACTGCGTGCATAGGCCGGAACTTGGCCTGTCGCACGATAGTTCGTAAGTTATATTTAAGCCATAATATATGTACATACATATCGAGCCCTATTTTCGATTTAATCGCAAACGACATGTGTAAAAAAGAAACGAAAATAAATAAATAAATAAAAAATAGAGCTCGATATGTAAATAATTAATTTTAATACTAAAAGTTATACCTTAGAATACAATTTCTAATTGTGTTGTAACATAAGAAAAAAAACCAAAAACCCAGTCAATGTACTTTTTATACTAGCAATGTGTAATTTTTGTGTAATATTATATGTAGAAAATGTAACAGAGAAAAACATTAAAGTTCATTCTGATGAGTATGGACTTATAAATTAATTAAAACAAAACGAAACTCAAATAAAGGTCTTAAAGTCTGTTAAAAAAATTTTTATTTTCACCATTTTAAATAACGAAACTTAAGAAAATATGGTAATGCGTTGCTATTTCTGTAGCAAAAAGGAAAAAGTTCTAAAGTCGAGATAAGCACATTTTGAGTAATCCGTAATCTTCATATTCAAAAGCTCCTCTGACAAAAATTTCTATTATTTTGTGCTATTATCCAGGAAGTTATAGCGCAATAAATTGGTGCTTATCTTTTTTCGACTTATAATCTCATATGGAATAACATCTTAATTTAGCTTATACTTTGATATTACATACATATTTAAATTGAATTTATTAGTTACAGTGTGCGGAACGATGGTTTTCTAAAAAAGAATTTAAGTAAATGCCGAATTTCCCAATTTAACTGCAAAAGAAAGTTTAAAGCTGCTCTCCTGCAAAACAATAAAATATGACTTAAGCACTTTTTCCGACAAATTTCAGGAAGAAAATCAACAAAAAAGCTCACTTATTGCAGCTTTTTAATTGGCTTTAAGATTTCATATGCTTGAGATATTTTATCAGAACTTAATTTCGAATGCACTAAACTATCTGATAAAGAGAACAGTGCTTTCCGTTTTTGAAACTTTGCGATTTCAAAATGAAATGGTTTTCAGAACATGGGTGTATATTTATATATAAATACATATTTAATGTTGAAAATGAAAAATGATTTTTAAATTTGAGCTGATATTGAATCGCACAAATAGGTTAAACTTAAAAATACTTGTATTTCAAGCAAAAAAAATTATTTGAAAAAAAAACTATTGTCCATATCAAAAACAACAACTTTGCTTTTAAAAATAAAATAAAAAATATTAATTAATTTTAAGAATAATTATTTTACAGAGAGACATAACTGCGTATGTATTTATAATGTTTAATGTAACGTTTTATTTTACAACCGAATAAAAAACTATATTTACATATGTGTGTCAGCAAAGCAATTGTTGTATTCATTATCCGACTGTTTTTTATGTTTTAACCCTTTTTAACAGACTTCAAAAAAGGAGGATGTTAACAATTCGTCTTAATTTTTTGCGGTGTTACTTTATAACTCAGTACATTTTAGACCGATTCTAAAAATGTTTCTTTTGTCTGAGAGGGTATAATAGCTTCCCATTGGTCCCATTGCAAAAAGTTGCACACCAAAAATTTTTTTTTAATTTAATTTTATGATATTCTACTGCTTGCTGTGAAACCTATCAAACACCTTTGGTTCTTGTAATTACACAATTTTAAAATTAAAAATATTTGGGGGGAGGGGGTACGCCCATTAAAATTTATTATAATATATCACTCGGTTCTACCTAACCGATTTTATGAAACTTACCACTCATCCTCCATTAAAATTTAATATTTTATTTTAAGTGGTTCTATTTTACCAATTTTCACAAGACAACACGCACCCTAGGCACACACACAATATTGCATTCAAAAAATGGGCGGAGGCACGCCCATTAATTTAATTTTATATTTCGCATACTTCTATCAGATCTGTGCATTGAAGTCGTTTTTGTTTTTTGGCAGAAATAATTATCAAACATAAAGTTACATTGTGCAACTTATGGTATATTTCTCCTGCCTTAAATTATCACAAATTGTAAAATAGCAAATATTCAGATAAAATCTAAAAAATTGCTAAACCAATGAAAAATTCCCAAAATCGATGTTGTCTTATCTATGGTAATTAGATGCATTTCATTTTAGTTTTTCTGTCCAAATTTATTTAATTTATCAAGCATGTGATGAAAAGCGATTTGGACACAAAGGCGAAACGGAATCGATGTTAATTATTTTCAAATTAGTTTTTAATAGAGTTTTCAATAATTTTTTGATGAATTTCGCTTCAGAGCTTAAGTCAGTAGTTTGTGAATGGCTTAAATATTATTGCAAGTAACAATCCCGAATCCCGGGATTTCAATTTTTAAATAAATCCCAAAATTGTTTGCTAAGTTATGTCTATTTTATAAACATAAATTCATTACGACTCTTTTTAAATGTTTTAATAATAACACAGTGCAACGCGAAAAAATATAACTATATAAGGACACCACTATGTGACAAAAGACCAGAACAAGAGACCCGTGTCTCCCAGTTTTGCCCCAAGTCATGCACATTTTTTATGGGGCCCCAAAGATTTGGAGCATTGGTGTCAATTTCGCATTTTCTCAGGCTGATATCTTGAAACCCGTTCGGAATTTTGATTTACTCTGTGAGGCAATGTTGTAGCTTTTGTCATAAAGTACAAAAATTGTGAACACATAAAATCCAAAAAACTTCATCTTCGAGATCAAAATTGCAAAACAATTAAAAAAAATTTGTGTTTTTTTTTTACCTTTGTTCCCCTGTTTAGGTTCATGGGTAGCAAACTGTTAAAAATTCAAGGAAACAGTCAACTACAAAAATGTAACTAAGATCTTAATAAACAACTTTCTAGAACATATGATCTTCCTAGGAATGATTTTTAGCACCCGTTTAGGTAGCCGCAAATGTGAAAAATTTTCTGATTTTTTTTTTATTTCACGTACAGACGGACATCGCTTATTCGTCTTCCTTATTCATAAAGACCCAGAATATATCTGTGGCAATAAATAATAATGGCTTAAGTTGACATAAGTGCTTTTTCATTTCATTACATATTCTTATTCTCTTCTTCAAGATCTATCACTCAAATAAATTTCAATTAAAAAATGTCATTATTAATAAAACTATACGCATTTATATTTTGACTTAGGTCTTCTTGGAAAATAATACGTAAGCCACAACATCTTACCTCAACTTAATTTTTTTTTTCGGTAGCTACACCAGTATTAAAATATTTGAGCATAAAAACTTGTATACACTTAAGTTCAATAACTAACATCCCATCCAAATTATTCTTCATTAAAGAAAAAACTTATATTTAACTAACTGCCAGTTCATAGAAGCCATGTGAAAATTCTCGCCTGCCTATTTATATTGAAAACAAAAACAAAGCACTTAAAATTTGTTTTTGTTTTCATTATAAATAGACAGCCGCGAATTTTTACATGGCTTCTATAAACTGGCAGTAAGCTTTTAAAAAATTATCTTATCTCAGGTTTTCCGCATTTTTCAATTTAACCTAAAGCACTTATCTCAACTTACCATTAATAAAAATTATTTTGCCTTTCATTATATAATAGCTTAAATGCACTTTAATTTTTATTTTTCTAGCAATGGATTTTTTTCATAACATCTTAATTAAAAAAACAGCGAATATTAACAAATAAAACGTTTTCTTTTTTTTATAAAATTAACAGTTTTGTTCTAAACAAATGCGCATCATTTTCGGTGGCTAATAATTTTATATAAAAACCAAACACAATTAATTTAAGACAAAACCTTTAATATCTCAACACATGAAATTTCGACTTAAGTCCTCGTCCAGACTTGCAATTTTTGTTGCTGCAATTTCTTAAAATTCTGCTCTCAAATTGCATAAGTGTCCACATTATGAAATTCTAATATTGCAATTATGCATTAAAAAAATTATTTTCACCACAAATTTCCTTGAAAAATTAATATTTCTATTTATTTTTTGTTGTATTTTTTTGTTTTTCATACAACTGAAGAAATAAAATTATAAAAAACGTCAAATACAACTAACAACTTGAAATTAACAATTACGAATTTCAATTGAAAAGAGAATTGCCGAGCACATGAAACTGTGTACCCCTCCCCAATCTTCTCACCTCTCTCACCAATGAACTCAAGAATTGCTGCAACAAAAATTGCAAGTCTGGACAGGGACTAAGCATTAAACACATTCACCACAGCAAGCTACCGGCTACAAAATGTCAAAAATAGAATACGCATGTTGATATGAGAATGATTTTTTTTGAAGGCAACAAGGCAACAAGGCAACAGGCTACAGGTTGTTGCCCGTGCTACATTTGTCGTTGTAGTAAAATTAAACTAATTTCTATTTTTTATGGCTACAAACGAAAAACAGTTTTGGCAATATAGCAAAATATTTTTTTTTTGTAATGCATGTATTTATTTATTGTATCTTCATATATTTATTTATTTATTTATTTATTTAGTACATATTATACAAAGTAAATTTGTATAATATGGTGTTGCACAAGTATGGGCGGAGTAACTAGACCATATGCCCAAGATGGTATTAACAGTATTTTAAAAGTTTTTGTGACTGACTGTACACGACCTATGCCTTCACATAGGAAGTAGCAACGTGGTTGTTAAAGAAATTCCACAAAAAACCGCAAGGTTATACGGTTATCCGTGGCAGATCAGTCAACCAGTGCGAGCGAGACGAAAAACTCTCAAAGGCCAAACAACACGCACAAGCCTGACCGCACTTAAGAAATAATTACGATGACGCGAGAGATGTTCCTCAACACAGAGCTGCTTAACGACTGTAGTGGTAGTTATAAATAATACATTAGTAGTGATAATCAAAAAAAAAAAGGGGGGGGGGAAGTATTTTCAAGTAGTCCCATCTGGAGTGTTAGGTATAAGAGCCCGTTTGTCCCTCTTTTTTAAGCGGATGTGTCCAGTAAAGTTCAAAATATTACGAGCAAGCGGAATTTTGGATGTACCATGGAGCCGATGTTATTAACCGTAAAATTTTGTTTTGCCTTCGTTGGATTCTCTCGACATTGGAAGCTGAAGCAGTGCCCCATAACTGAATTCCGTAGCGCCATATTGGCTTCAAAAGCGACTTGTATAATAATAGTTTGCAGTCTAGGCTGAGTGTTGAGTTTCTGCCAATCAACCAATATATTTGAGTTAACTTAAGTTTCATCTGAGTTAACTTAGAGTCAATATGATGTTTCCATGTAAGTCTTCGATCAAGGTGTATACCAAGGTATTTCACTTGGGAATGTTGAGGAATATTTTGATTTTTGATTCGAATGGGGGAGCAAGTATCTCTTCTTAGGGTGAACGTTATATGGACACACTTTTGTTCATTGACTTTAATTCTCCATAAGTTCAACCAGCTGAGTGATATGTTCCTGGAGATTGCGGGATGCCTCATAAGGGTTTTCGTGCACACTCGTACAGGCTGTATCATCGGCAAAAGTAGAAATATGGATATTATTGCTCACAGGCATATCACAAGTATATATTAAATACAAGACAGGACCCAGAATACTACCCTGGGGCACACCAGAAGATATAGATTCGGGCACACTCGTGAACTCTCCTTCCACAACTGTGAACTTCCTATCAATAATATAACTTTCCAAAAGCTTTTGAATGTTTATTGGCAGATATGTCTTCAATTTTAAAACTAGGCCTTCGTGCCATACTTTATCAAACGCCTGAGAAACATCAATAAAGAGAGCAGAACAATACTTCTTTTCTTCAAATGTTCTTCTTACAACTTGGACCAGTCTATGCGTTTGTTCAATCGTGCTGTGCTGACTTCTAAAGCCAAATTGATGGTCCGGGATGCACCCATTATCAGTTAAAATTTTGGACAATTTAGTCATGAGCAGCTTTTCGAAAAGCTTTGAGATTGTAGATAGTAAGCTTATAGGCCTATATGACTCAGTCTTGGTAAGATCTTTGCCCGCCTTTGGAATCATTTTGATCTTGGCCAGTTTCCAGTTATGTGGAAAATACTGCATTCTTAAAATAGCATTAAAAGTAAATAGCAGGATTCTTATTGCAATATGAGGCAAGTTCATGAGCATTTTGTTACTAATGCCATCAATACCTGGAGCTTTCTTCGGGTTGAGTTCAGCAATTACTTTTTGTACTTCATGCATCTTAAACCTTAAGGGACGAGGGGGTAGAGAAACTACACTCGGTAAATCAGCAGCACCCGTACATGAATTGGGAGTGAATACAGATTTTAAATGCTCAGAAAATAAGTTACCTTTCTCACTATCGCTTCTTGCCCAGCCTCCGGTCGAAGTACGCAATGGTGATTTAAGATCAACGGGTCGTTTAAGATTTCTAGTAGCGCGCCATAAAGAGTAATTAGATGCGGACGTTACATCAAGACCTTCTAAATACTTTTCCAGTAGTGCAGTTTTTTCCGACGATAGCAGCTCTTTGAGTCGTTTAGTACATTCTTTAAGTCTGATATTATTTAGGGGTGATCTGTGTTGTTGCCATTCTCTTCTAGCTCTCCTTTTTTCACATACAAGACGTTCAATTTCCGTAGAATAAATTCTGTTAAAGCCGGTCGCGGATAGGAGGTAGTGGCGTGTTCAGCAGCCTGTTTAATATTTTCGTTAAGATTGGCAATGTTAAATTCAATATAATCGCATGATCTAAGCTGAATGTTTTCTACGCAGTGACTACTAAGATATTTTTTGAATTCCAGCCAGTTGATTCCATTAATCATCTTCACATATGAGTTAGTTAAATCACTCCTTAGTGGGTCGAAAATTGTAACTATTGTTAGAGAGTGATCGGAGGACAGATCTAGAGAGGCCTCTACATGAATTAAGTCCCTATGAATATTTTTCGTGACAGCAAAATCTATAACATCTGGAATTTTTCTTACGTCAGTAGGCCAGTAAGTAGGCTCCCCACTCGAAATGACATCTAAGCCCATTTTTGAAATTGTATTGCACAAGGCTCGACCTCTAGGTGTAACAAGACGCGATCCCCAGTACGTATGTTTTGCATTGTAGTCACCAGCTGCCACGAAACAAGATCCAAGCGATTTGTAGAACTTCTCATACTGATCTTCGGCAACTGAAAATCTGGGAGGTGAGTAAATTGACGATATCACGAAATTCGCACAAAAATTTTCTACGAAAATATTCGTTGCTTGCAAATATTCTTCACTAACGTTGTCAAGGACATAGTGCTTGAGTCTTGACTTAATCAGAATTGCTGATCCAACACATGCTCTCTCTCTCTCTCGGGTCCTTTGTATCATATAAAGTGTAACCATTTATTTTAAATAAGCTTCTTGAGGTCAAATGAGTCTCAGAAACCAACATTATATCAATATTTTTTTTCCATGAGGAAGTGCTCAAGTTCATTTTTATGTTGGCGAATGCCGTTTGCGTTCCAGAAACATATTTTTAACGTGTTCATGGTTTATTAACTAATGCTTGAAGCAGTGTATTCTGCATTCGCAGCATTTCTTGCATCATACTTGTCATATTTGTAGTAAAGTTGTTTATAGTTAGCACCAGATTCTCAATAGTAGCTTCAAGGCGACTAAAGTTAAAGCTTGAGTTTGAATTCGTTGAATTATTTGGCGGTGGAACATTTTGCGTGGGAATTGAACTAGTCTTAGCAGCATCAGCATACGATACACGTGAAGTAACTGGTTGGCTGATTTGAGCAAAAGTGTCGGAGTTCACATTTACTTGTAGAGCTGGAGTTAACTTGGGTTTTTGATCCATAGCCTGTTTAACGAAAGGATATACAGGGCACCCTCTATAGTTAGCTGTGTGATTACCTCCACAATTACTACATTTTTTTTCTGCTTGATCTTTTGGCTTAGTGCAAAATATATAAAATAATAAATAGCAAAATATGTAAAATAAATTATTGCCAAGAAATATTTTTTATTGCTAAATAAAAAAGAAAGCTACAAAATTTTAATATTGATTACAAAAGTAGTTATATTTTTGCAAAGCAAAAAAGCGACAATTCCCGAAAAATTGAAATATTTAAAAAAGCAATAACATTGATTAAGAATCTATAAAAATGTAAGGAATGCAAAAAATTCGCCAAAATTACGAAAATTCGCAAAAAGTTACTAACAGCAGGATGATGACAATGTTTAATAATGTTTTAAAATCTTCAAAACTTTTAGGAATCTAAACAATTACAAAAAGTCGGTTTTATTGCAAAGTTTGCAAAAAATCGCGAGAATTTGCAAAATTCTAAAAAAGCCATACCATACTGTTACGAAAATAGCCGTCGACAGGTTTAAGCAGCATTACACAAAATATTCCAACAGGGTTAATGTAAGTGTTACGCGAAAATATTCTTACAGGGTCAAAGCAAAGAATAGTCTAGAATAGTAGCCAACAACTAAATAAGCATGCGCAGCATTAAACGTAAACAAGCAAAAGCAACAACAAAAAGCGTCTGCTTATTAAGAAGATTCACATATTTACACACATACATACATGCTAATTCAAACGAAAAGCAAAAGATAAACAACCACCGTGTATTGCTTAAGCCCCGTTCAGACTATTATACAAGTATTAATACTTTCATCACATTTTACGATACAGAAATCTAAATACATTCGTTGCGACTGTCAAAAAAATCTAACGTAAAATCACATACTGTGTTCAGATCATCACACTTCAAATCAAATGTGTAATACAAGTAGAAAACAAAACAGCTGTTCAATGAAAATGTCTGCGCTATTCACTTACTAGCGGCGGCAAAACGGTTTCATGCAGGCCGGGACGTGCCGACACTTGAAAAAATTCAGCAGTTAAAAATATTCTATGTAAATAACAGAAAAAATTTAAGAAAATATATTACAAAAACGTTAAAAAATTACGTCAACGAAATATACTTCCATACGATTCACTTATTCAAAATTTTGAGCCGATATACATATGACAAAACATTACATCAATGACGACACGCTATCGGCGGCGAAACAGCCGACTTGGAAGTTTGGTTTGTGTGAAAATGCAACCCTGATCTAATGAAAAGTATTATCGTTTAGAAAATTTTCTAAAAACGAAAAAGTCTTATGGGATGTCAAAATTTGTATCGTATTATTTGCCACTTTGATGACATTTTGCGTTCAGACTATCACACTTGCACGTATTATTTGAATTTTTGACAAGTATAAATACAAAGTATAATAGTCTGAACGCGGCTTTAGTTAATGATGTACACACGTATGCATATACACATGTATGTACATAATTACCACAAGAACTTAATTAGGCAGCATATAAGATGATAATGATCGTCTAGACATTGCTTGAAACTTCTAGTGGTATTTGTGTGAAATATAAAAAGAGGTGACGCATCCAATGAGTTAGTTAGTTGTGAGTCAGTTATTGTTGTGTTGTGAACGAGTTGCAGTTGCGAACAAGTCAATCTGTTACGAGTGAACAAGTTAGTTGATAATTAAGTTGTGAATTAATAATAGTCTGCGATAGTGGTGAGTTGATAGTTAAGAGCAGTCTGTGCTTTACACGTGAGTTGGGAAAAGGAGAAACTATAGGACAGTCCATAGTGACAGCAAAGTCTGTCGAGAAATTGAGATTATTGTGGAGTCTATCGTGTCGACTGGAGTAAAGGGAACAGCGCAGCGAATAGACGTGTGTAAGGGTGTAAGTAAAGCCAGTGAGTCTTTATTAGTGTATCAACTGTGAGTGTCGGCAGAGTGAGTGCCGTGTGTGACAAGCAGCAGACAAAGAGGTGTTGGTGTATCAACTGTGAGTGACGGAAGAGCGAGTCTCGTAAGTGACGAGCAGCAGACAAAGAGGTGTAACGTGAATACTTGCGCAGCCAGCTAAGAGACGTGCGTAAAATACAGCGAGGAAGGCGTAGTGGTAACCAGTTGTAAATAGTTGTGTGCAATTTATTAGTTTAAGTTGTATTAGTGTATTTAAGCTCTTGAGTAATTTAGTTTAAGTGTATTTGTAAATAAAACTTGTATCATTCTTAAACCTAATTACTAAACTCGGCTCATGTATTCATTTGCAAATCTTCGGGTCCACGGAAAAGCGTTTTTATAGAGAGAAAAACGTAACAATACCATTGATTAAAAATTGCTAAAATTGTAAGGAATGGAAAAAATTCGCAAAAATCGCTAAAATTACGAAAATTTGCAAAAACGTATTAAAAGCGGAATAATAACAAAGTCTAGTATTGTTTAAAAATCGGCAAAACTTTTGGAAAGCTAAAAACGTACAAAAAGTCGCTTTTATTGCGAAAGCTAAAATTTATTAGAAATCGCGACAGCCATTAAAATTTAAAAAGTTTGGAAAAAAAACTCGAAAAACGCGAAAAAATCGCAATTTAGCGAAAAATTGCTAAATATGTATATTAAAGAAATTACTAAGCCTATAAACAGTAAAATTCGCAAAAAAATATAAAGAAATAAACTGATTTGTTTTTATATTTTTGAACAAACTATTTTATTTTTATATACATATGTGAAATATTTGAAAGCGGCTGCTGCCGTCTTCAAAATGATTAAGTAGCTGGCTACCAGGCAACATTTGTTGCCAGCGGCACTTGTTCGTATAGCCAAGTAGCCTGCTGTAGTGTATGTGTTTAATGCATTAAGCCATTATTATTTAAGATACCAACAGAAGACATGTTTTTCACATTGTATGTACCAGAATTTACATATGTAAACGTTATGTTAAACCAAGGAACATCAATCAGGTACCCGCGATTCTACAACAAATATTACAACAGCAACAACCACATGTACTTTGTTGGTATAAACTACCTTTTTACTTTTCAAAATGGGGTAGTATCGTCAGATTGCATGTTTCTTATAGGAAATGTCAAACACCATACAAAACTGAATATTCGAAATGTGATTATGTAAGTTAACACGAGCGCTTAGCCCAGCAATTTCGTTACACGCGTGACACAGATTGTTTGCCTTTTTGCATTCTCATAAAATTATGTTCCCATAAAAACCGAAACATGAGACCTGCCTTCCGTTGGTTTCATATTAAAACCATTTATTTGTTTCTTGACAGAATTTGTTTATTGTAAGAATTGCATGGTAAGCAATTATGCTTACCTATGCAAGGTATAAAATTAAGAATAAATGTTTTAATAAAGTTAGTTCTAAAAAGAAACTCAAAATGTTTATTACACAAAATAACTGACGCCCAACGTGAAGGCTCTATTGAAGCAAAGCATAAAACAATTTTAAGTGAAAACAAATATACTAACATTAACAGTTTGTGTTTGTAGAAAAAGAAGTAAAAGTATAAATAAAACTGTTGAAAAAACATTAAAATAAAATACAAAGAAATAAGAAACATTAAAATTTTTTACAAAAAATAAAAAGTTAATTCTCAAATTTTATCAAAAAAATATAAACGAAACTGTTGAAGAACATAATAAAAATAATAGAAATATTAAAAATTTACTTAAAAGTAAAAAAAAAAACAACTATATGAACAAAAGCTAAAAATATAGAAACCCTGGATAGAAAACAGAAAAAACTCAAAACTAAAATATTGGAAAGGAAGCTTGGTCAAACAACGATTACCAACACAGGAAAAGTCAACCAACGAAATCAACACTGAAGAAATCAACTAACGACACCAGCCCGAAGGAAGACAACAACAAAGTAGTTATGGCCATTAAATTTAAGATGATTTTTTTGTAAGTAGAGCGCAAATTTTTTAAATTAAATTAAAATTTTTTTTTAAAAAAACTTTAAAATTTTTTTTGTAAAATTCTGCTATTGAAATTTTTTGTAAATCTTTGCACGGGTTATTATAAGGAAATAATTTTTATTGTGCTAAATTTTAAAAAAAAACGCCGTATGAGGGATTCAGAATCAGACGAAGATTTGAGTCAGGTCGTGGAACGAATGAATAAAATAGAAATTAGCAAAAAAGAAGACAATACAATGGCTTTGACAACTGACTATATGAAAGCGATGATTGAGGTTGCTATTAATACCGCCCTCAGGTCACAAAAACAGGCTTTGGAAAGACAAATCGAAGACATAAACAAACGGTTCGACGAGTGTGTAGTTAGGACCCCCGAAGTAGAAACATATCAAGAAATCAGAATAACAGAGGGGGTACAGTGTGAGGAGTCCTTGGATATTGTAAAATCCCTACCGGATTTTGAGGGAAAACAGGAAACATATGTTTCCTGGCGACAGGCAGCCCAGACTGCTTATAAAATATTTGAGAGGTTTGACGGTTCTTCAAGACACTTTCAAGCAGTAGCCATAATTCGAAACAAGATAAAGGGACCAGCAGATATGGTACTTTCGTCTTTTAATACAGTACTAAATTTCAGGGCAATTATTGCACGCCTTGATTTTACCTACTCAGATAAACGACCGATCTATCTAATCGAGCAGGAACTTTCAATTCTCCGTCAGGGAAATTTGACAATTTTGCAATTTTATGAAGAAGTTGAGAAAAAGTTGACATTGCTTACGAATAAAACCATTATGACATACGATAGGGACACTGCGGCGTCCATTAACGAAAAATATAGAATGGACGCGCTTCGTGTTTTTATCTCAGGAACCAGAAAGAGTTTGAGTGATGTACTTTTTTCAGCTCGTCCAAACGATTTACCCTCAGCACTGGCATTGGCCCAAGAGGTCGAGGCTAACCACGAACGGTACTCGTTCGCAAGCAACTATGCTAGGTGCCTTGAGGATAGGGAAAAAGTCAAAGGCGAATCTAGACAACGTAATGAAATAAGTGGTATAGGAAATCAGTTGGTTAAGAACCCCTATTTTTTTAAGCGCCAAAACTTCGGCAACAGGGCCCCCCAGAGAGAGGAACCAGCGCAACCAATGGAAGTTGATAATTCAATGCGTTCTAGACAGCCAACAAGGTTCCAACCTGGAAGAAATGGTCCTTCCCGACCACAGTACCATAAGAATAGGACACCTCTGCGGTACGATGTAACGACGCAGAGTAATTATTACAACAGTCAGGCCCCAGCACAGGCAGTAAAACGCCAAAACGAGGGCTCTGCTAGATTTACGGGAGCTAAACAGCAGAGGATTAACCACATTTCCCAACAAATTGCGGCAGAACATGAGTGCTATGAACAACAGGCACATTCAGTAGTATCGGAAATTGACGATGAAGCAGACTCTGACCAGATTAATTTTTTAGGCAGAACTCCCTGCTGCCATTCATAGAAAGGACACTGGCGGGGAGAACCATTAAACTACTAATAGATACAGGGGCTTCAAAGAACTATATTAAGCCCTTAGGAGAGCTAAAAGGGGTATCCCCAGTAGATAAACCTTTCTTGGTTAAGTCAATCCATGGTTTTAACACCATAAATAAAAAATGCATCCTTAATATATTCAATACGAATAGTACTTTTTTTATTTTGCCATCGCTTTCAACATTCGATGGTATAATCGGCCTTGATCTGCTAACGCAATTAAGCGTAAAATTAGATTTTAAGAATAAGGAAATACAAACTCAAAACTGTTCGGAAGAAATAAAATTTTTAAAGTGTACAAATGTGAATTTCACACAAATAAAAGACATAGTAGTACCTAACGTGGTTACTGAGGAATTTCGGAAAATGATGAAAAAACGATTAGAAGTTTTTGCAAACCCTAATGAAACATTACCCTTCAATACGAACATCGTCGCCACAATCCGTACGGATAACGATGATCCTATATACTCAAAACTATACCCTTACCCTGCGGGTGTAGCCGATTTCGTGAATAAGGAAATAAAAGATTTATTGGGAAATGGTATAATCAGGCCTTCTAGGTCTCCTTATAACAACCCCATTTGGGTCGTTGACAAGAAGGGTAAAGATGAGCAAGGGAATGCTAAAAAACGACTCGTTATAGATTTTAGAAAGTTAAACCAGCGCACAATTGATGACAAATACCCTATCCCGAATGTAACAACGATTCTATCAAATTTGGGTAAGGGCAGGTTTTTTACAACACTTGACCTTAAGTCAGGGTTTCATCAAATATCACTCGCAGAACGCGATAGGGAGAAAACTGCTTTTTCTGTTGGAAATGGAAAGTACGAGTTTTGCAGGCTTCCTTTTGGTTTAAAAAATGCACCAAGCATTTTCCAGAGGGCCATTGACGATGTTTTAAGAGATCAGATAGGAAAATTTTGCTATGTTTACGTTGACGACGTGATAATTTTTTCAGAAAATGAAAGGGACCATTTTTCACACATTGCATGTGTCTTAGATAGATTATATGAAGCTAACATGAGGGTCTCTCGTGAAAAATCACGTTTTTTTAAGGAAAACGTTGAATACCTCGGCTTCATTGTAACTAGGGGTGGGATTAAAACAAGCCCCGACAAGGTAGAAACTATTCGCAATTACGAACAACCAACTACGTTGTTCAATGTGAGGTCCTTTTTGGGACTAGCTAGCTACTATCGGTGTTTTATCAAGGATTTTGCCTCGATAGCAAAACCTTTGACCGATATCCTAAAAGGCGAAAACGGTAAGATTAGCGTCACTCAGTCGAAAAAAATTAAGATAGATTTCAACGAAAATCAGGCCCAAGCTTTCAACAAGCTCAAAGAAGTTTTAGCTTCCGAGGAGGTTATGCTACTTTATCCTGATTTTAAAAAGCAATTTGATCTAACGACGGATGCTTCATCATTGGGTTTGGGAGCCGTCCTGTCACAAGGAGGGCGACCAATTACTATGATCTCCAGAACTCTGAAGGATAGGGAACTCAACTACGCAACTAACGAGCGTGAGTTGTTGGCCATTGTGTGGGCGCTACAGAAACTCAGAAACTACCTCTATGGAGTTAAAAATTTGAACATTTACACGGACCATCAACCGCTTACATTTGCGGTTTCGGACAAAAATCCAAACGCAAAGATCAAGCGCTGGAAAGCTTTTGTGGACGAACATAATGCGAAAATCTTTTATAAGCCGGGTAAGGAGAATTACGTTGCGGACGCTTTATCCCGCCAGAATATCCACGTTTTGGAAGAGGAAATGAAATCCGATATTGCTACAATTCATAGCGAGATCTCACTCACTTACACGATCGAGACAACGGATAAACCACTGAACTGCTTCAGAAATCAAATTGTATTGGAAGAAGGTCGCTTCGCTCTAAAACAAAACTTCATTATTTTTTCAAAAAAAACTCGTCACTTCATTAGATTTACTGATAGGAACAACCTTATTGAGGAGATGAAGTTAGCGGTGAATCCAGAAGTGGTAAACGCAATTAACTGTGACCTACCAACATTGGCCCTTATCCAACACGAATTGGTCAGATGCTTTCCAGCAACAAAGTTCTGGCACTGCAGGAATATGGTGCTTGATGTTATTGATAAAAACGAGCATAGGGAAATAGTAGTTACCGAACACAACCGCGCGTATAGGGCAGCTCAAGAAAATGTCAAGCAAATACTTTGTGACTATTACTTCCCGAACATGACCAAATTGGCAAATGAAGTTGTAGCAAATTGTAAAATCTGCGCAAAGGCCAAATATGATAGACATCCGCGAAAACAACAACTAGGTGCGACACCGGTACCATCTTATGTGGGTGAAGTGCTGCATATCGATATCTTCTCCACAGAACGAAAGCACTTTCTCACATGCGTTGATAAGTTTTCAAAATTTGCTGTGGTACAGCCTGTGCCATCGCGCACAATTATAGACTTGAAGTTCGCGATTATACAACTAATGAATCTTTTTCCCAATACGAAATCCATCTATTGCGACAATGAACCATCATTGAAATCAGAAACAATTGTATCTCTGTTGAGAAACGAATTTGGTGCGGAGGTCTCTAATGCTCCACCACTACACAGTACCTCAAACGGCCAGGTTGAGCGCTTTCACAGCACTCTTACCGAAATCGCGAGGTGCCTAAAAATTGATAGTAAAATCAATGACACGGTTGAACTTATACTGTTGTCAACGATCAAATATAACCGGTCAATACATTCTGTGACCAATAGAAAACCTATAGAGGTGATCCATGCTACACCACCTGAGCTCGGAAACGAAATAACAGAGAGGATCGCGAAAGCCCAACAAGCCCAATTGGAAAGGAATAACCCTTCCAGACAAAATAGGATATTTGAGGTGGGGGAACGTGTCCTGGTGAGGAATAACAAAAGACTTGGAAATAAACTGACCCCCTTATATGAAGAAAAGAAGGTTGAGGCAGACTTGGGAACAACAGTTCTCATTGATGGGAGGGTGGTCCATAAGGACAATCTTAGATAAAATCGACCTCCCTAACCTTTTTACTCTTTCTTATGTCTTCCCTTGTAGGATTCCGATTGCTATGCTTCTTTTACGGACAACTGCACCAAAACTAATCAACTACTCTAATTCAGACTACATACCCCTCATGGACGGAAGTGTTATAATTTGGCGGGACTTTGATTACTTGCGACACACCACGAATCTGACGACGTACTATGAAATGGTTGAAGAAACGAAAAGACTTAAGAAACATTTCCCTCCTTCTCACATGGTAAAATTATTGGACTCTGATCTGGCTCATATAATGACACTTTTGACATCATTCGGTACTCACCATAGACACGCCAGAAGCATTAATTTGTTAGGTACGGCCTTAAAGGTGATCGCTGGTACGCCGGATTTCGATGACTTTGAAGAATTGAAATTAAAACAACAACAACTAATTGACTCAGAGAACAAACAAATATTAATTAATACGAAAGCACAGGAACAAATAAACAAACTAACCGAAACTGTAAACACTATTATTAAAAATTCAAATGACAAACAAATTGATACAGGACATTTATACGAGACTCTACTCGCAAGAAATAGACTGGTAATTTCTGAAATTGAATCCTTAATGATGGCAGTTACCCTTGCAAAGATAGGTATCGTTAATCCCACAATTTTGAACTCTGATGATTTAAATGTAATAATGGAAAAGCGCTCTACAAATGCAACTATAACTGACATTATTGAAGTATCGTATATTAAAGTTTTATTGGATAATGAATTCTTACATTTTATAATTAAATATCCTAAGCCTAGATTAGAATGCAAAAGGGTAGCTCTATTCCCTGTTCAGCGTAATGGAACGATCTTGCACTTTGCTGAAGAAAGCAGCGTCGCCGATTGTGGGAACAAAATACTTGCAATTGGAAATTGTAGTGCAGCACTTACATCAACATTCTGTAGAGAATCATCAATACCCACATGCGCTCAGCAGCTCCACTCTGGTGTCATGGCCCACTGCAATACTCGACCTAGCCATCTTGAACCAGTGATGAATGTTGACGATGGTATCATCATTATTAATGATAGCACAGTAGAAATAAAGACCTCTGCAGGTATTACAGAACGTGTTACTGGAACCTATTTACTTACCTTTGAAGATGAAGTCCAAATTAACGGTTCACTCTATAAAAACCAAAGAGGCATGATAAAGAAAACTCCAAGCCTGTCTGCTGCCCCAATTCTTAACATTACTAGCCACCAAGAAATTCTGAGCCTACCATACCTTCAAAAACTAAGTACAGAGAATCTGCGCTATATTGGCGAGGTAAAAAACAATCTCAGTATAGGCCCAACAGTTTCCAGCCTGGTTACAGTCATCATATTGGTCATCTGCTATGCTGTCTTCAAATTATGTCAGAAACGAAGCGCTGAACGTCAACGTCTCGAAATCAAAGCAGTCATTGACAGTTATTGGAGACCCGAGGACGGCCCTCATTTAAGTGAGGGAGGAGTTAACACGAGCGCTTAGCCCAGCAATTTCGTTACACGCGTGACACAGATTGTTTGCCTTTTTGCATTCTCATAAAATTATGTTCCCATAAAAACCGAAACATGAGACCTGCCTTCCGTTGGTTTCATATTAAAACCATTTATTTGTTTCTTGACAGAATTTGTTTATTGTAAGAATTGCATGGTAAGCAATTATGCTTACCTATGCAAGGTATAAAATTAAGAATAAATGTTTTAATAAAGTTAGTTCTAAAAAGAAACTCAAAATGTTTTTTACACAAAATAACTTGTATACCCAAATAAAAGCATGCTTTTAGGCTTATACCTACACAAACCAAATTTGACATTTAGATTGGTATAATGACATTAGTCACCTGGTGTAGTGCTGCCACTTAATAAATGCGCCTTGTGTTAAACATACAGCTCCAAATGTCTATGTCATGCGAACAAATTCGTCGGCGGTTGATTATGTGCACTATCATTACCCGTCTTAATGAAGTATTTTGCAAGACAAATAAAATATATATATTTTTTTAATTTAACGTTGTCGTTTTATTAAAATAAGTCCAAAAATGTATAGATGTTCAGATACAACCTCAACGTCTTGTTTAAAAAAGAAAAAATTAAAAAAGCAAATTTGCGTCGCCAGTACTACAGCGAGGGAACCAAAAATATTTCGACGGCTGCAAGCCATTTGTAAAACAAACTACGTGGATATTTATGTACTGAAAAAGAAGTGATACTACATGTACGTTTGTGACCAAAAATTATAAACCTTATGTAAATTAACCAATATTGACAAGCACAAAGAAAAACATACGAGTCGAAAACTTAAAAAACATATGTAAAAAACATGTCATCTGTTGGTACCTTTATTGGCACAGATATGTATGTTGTATAAGAGTATACTTTATGGGTCGCATATGAATATTGTGGAAATTACACCAGGAATGACAAAACCAAAACGGTACAGGATATAAAAAATGGCTTGAAGTTAGCTAGCATAAATGGCAAAAATGGAAAATTGGTATAATTTGAAAATAAATATAAAAAAGTTTCACTGTAACTATAAAAAACTGTGGGGAAAAGCTTTAATAAACGCTTTCAACAAACACAGCGAAGACAACTTTCAATCGCAAAGCTTTTCAATTAAATAGAAAAATGTTTAGATAAATTGTGGATGAAACCATTTTTGGTTTTACTCGAGTATTGGCAGTGTAGTAATCTATTGTTTTTCGATATAGTTTTTTCGTCAACACTCAACCCGAAATTCATTAAGATGGATTTCTAAAAAAAAATTATTTGGAAAAGCTAGCAGAGAAATGTGCATTGCACTCGTGTGTGTAAAAAAGAAGGAAAAAGCAATAAGATACAAAGAGTTTTTTTGTTTGTATTTTCCCCTTTTTGGGGGAAATTGATTTTGAAATGCATAAAATGTGTGAAGCGGAAAATTCTGAAGAGCAGATAAAGTTGAGCGGTTTAAGCGAAAAGACCTATAAGTAAAACTTCACCGAACAAAAATATCTCTTAAAAAAATAATACATAATTCTTTTAGAAAATTATTTAAAAAAAGAAAATTTGTAACGGATTCTTATTCATGTGAAAAATGACAAAAAGTGCTGAAATAATAAATAAATAAAAAAAGCAAACAACAACAAAAGTAAAAATAAAACAAACGACTTTAATAAAATGTGATTTAATATTTGCTAATTGCTCTGAAGAGAAATTATTGAAAAACGATCTATAGAAAAAAAAAATTAAGAAAACAAGCATTAAAGTACATAAATATAAATTTAATTGAAATGTAACTGCTGAACTGTGCTTGGCCGCACTCAATTATAAGGGGTTAATGTCTTTAGTTTGAAGGATTATTTCAATAAATAATTAAATATGAGCCGAGCCATTGGCTTCTATTTTTGTAACATACGGAATAAAATCACCGGTTCCATTTAATCGTTACTTAATAGATTATGTTCACCAAGTGTGTCCACGGCTTCGTTTGCTTTTAATAAGCTTAACATAAACAGGGTAATCAGAAATATGCCGCAACAACTTTTTTGCATGAAAAAATATTTACTTAAATATTTTCATGACATTAAACATTAAAATACTGGCCGTGCTGTGATAATCAAAGTGTGCAGAAAATGTTCTCACATATTTACAATCACAGAAAATAACTAAAAAATTTTAAAAATATCATAAACTTGACATTTAACCTAAAAGTGCTGGGGGCAAATTACGGCACTCGTTATCGAACGAAATTGCGAAATATTTCAATAGAGTTTATTTGGAAATGTTTCGTAATTTCGTTCGATAACGAGTGCCGTAATTCGCCTCCTGAGCACGTTTTTTAACTCAATCGCAGGAAAAAGGATCAGCAAAACTTCCTTTATATAAGACCCAGCTAGCATTTTATCAGTTTAATAAACAATAAAACTAAAATAATTGTATGAAAAATAAGTCACATCAGTGGAAGATCAGCCAGTTATTTTTGTTTGTGAAGGCCAAAATATTTAATTTTTTTTTGCTTTTAGGGGTGCATCATTTACTATCGATAGTGACTAAAAATATCGATTGTTTTCGAGTATTAACCGATTGCAGAATAAGAATATCGATAGTCACAAAAAAATTTACTATCGATAGTATCGATATTGCCATCGATAGTTGTCCACCACTACTTTAAACTAATAACAACAGAATAGAACAGATATCTGACATTTGTCGTAAAATATCGCCCAAGGTTCGTAAATTTGAAATATTTTTGGTTGCCCTGGATAACCAATATACATACATATGTGACAGCGCATAGAGAAAGGAATCTAAGGGTAAAAACCTGTTTTGTTCAGGAGAGCCATTTTAAAGATTTAAATACGTGTATCTTTCGTGTAAATCAATTTCATAAAACGCGCATATCTCTGGTAGGGAGCACTTTTGGGGCGTGGGATCGGTCTCATTCGATGCTCAGATGTTGTCCACATCAATAAAAAAAGTGAAAATTGATTTTTTTTTTACCCTTAGGTCCATGCGCTGTCACATATACATATCGTTGGCTGGTTACTGTTTTGATGTATGAAAAAAAATGTGTTTTCGAGAAAATCGATGAAGAATGTTTAGTTCATTAGTTTTATAAAAATACACGATATAATTTTTTGTTTAATAATAAAAGTAATAGATACATACATATGTTTTTTATTCAAACTTAAAGTTACATTCAACATGAAAATTTTTTAGGATTTAAAGAAAAAATGACAAAAATCTTTGTCAGCGCATATCCCAATGATAACAACAATATTGTTGACTACTTGTTCAAGTACGTTAAATTATTGTTTATACATAAGTATATGTAAAAGGTGAAAATATCAATTTTATTCATATAACATGAAGAAATAAAAGACAATTTGAATATATTCAATAAAAGAAATTTTATTCATAAAAAAATTATTAATTAAAAAAAATTGTTTACTAGCGTCACCATGCATATACTTGAAAACAGTTCTTATAGTTTTGGTATTTTGCTTTAAATTACATTCTTTGAGTATAATATGCATCATAACAACTGTGAATAACAATATTAATACTAATGTGCCACATATCTCAAAAATTTGTCGATTGCCGTAAAACAATTTTTTAAATGTTCAACAATTGATGTATTCAAGATATCGGAAAACTGATAACGAATTTGGAAAGAGGACACGTTATTCATATAGATATAATCAATCAATAACTCAATTTTGTTTAAATGTTCCATAAATCAAACCAGTAACCAACCGACGATATATGTACTCATTTACTTCAATAACGTCATAACTCAAAAAGGCAAATTTTTGAGTTAATAAGGCAAAATTAATCCTCATATTGTGTAAAAATTGCACAAAAAAGTATCTTGCTTACTCAACTTTTGAGAGAAAAATTAAATTTTCTTTTCCTATTAATTTGTGTGTAAATGGAAAACTTTAAACTCGATTTCTGCAAAACAATTTATTTTGAATTATAATGTTGCTTAAGTAAATTAGCGATATGTATGTATGTATGAAAACCTTCATTGTTGGAAATGTCAATACTAAATCAATAATGTAGTGCTGGGATACTATCGATAATTTTAAAATATTGATAGGGTAAAATATCGATATCGATATTATTTAAAATGTAGTTTTGAAAACGTGGGGTGTTATAAAAATTTTTTAAATGACATCAGCACAATTTTTCAAACACTGTCACCTAAAATAAGATTCGTCGATACATTTCAATAAAGTGATAAAAAAACTAAGTGTAAATAACTGCATTTTATCTTCCTCAAGTACAAACATTCGGTCGATAGTAATATCGATAATAGAAAATATCGATTTAGTATTGACTTTGTCACCAGTACTACTGACGAATTATACTCGAGATACTACTTTTTGCCATATAACATATGCGTGTCACGACGTTAGTACTATTGATTAGATGGTATTTTTGGAACCATATCGTCGGTTGGTTGTTGGTATGCCGCAGATATAATGTATTTTTTTTTTTTTTTTTAAACAGGCCGCAAAACATCGAGTGTGGCTTCGGCTGTGTGGCACGTAGCGCCGTCCTGTTGAAACCAAATGTTGCCAACATCCTCCTCTTCAATTTTTGTGAACAAAAATTCGTTCAACATGGCCCGATAACGATCGCCATTGACTGTAACGGCCATTCCTTGCTTTTCGAAAAAAAAATGGCCCAATAATGCCTGTGGACCAAAATCCGCACCAAACAGTGACTCGTTTTGGGTGCGTCGGCTTTTCAATGTATGCGTGCGGTTTTTCTGTGCCGCAAATGCGACAATTTTGCTTGTTTAAATACCCGCCAAGATCAAAATGAGCTTCATCTGAAAATAGGATTTTTTTTGGCAAAAATCAGCATCTTCTGTAAGTCGATTGCATTTTCTGTAAGTCGATCAAGTTCAAGCGTATACACAACCATATTCGTTCAGCGGAAGAATAAAACTAATTATCTTTCAAATCAGACATGAGCTAAGTGTTGCCATTCACGAAATAAGCACTAGTTAAAAAAAAAACGCTAGATGGCGGGCACTATACTTGTATAAAAGATAAAACGGAATGAATGCATAACAGTCATCAAAAGCAAATATTAATATGTGGACGTTCCGTTGACAATGTCGTGAAAAAGTCACCAAAATATTCGGCAAAATTGGCTACTTAAAGACACTTAACCCCAAGCTTCCTACAAGATTTTGGTACTAAAAGTTTGAAAAAGTCTAACTATTGTTGTATTTGTATTTTAGCTAATTAACATAAAATTGAATAAGTGAATAAATATGTGATGGTTCTTTTGAGAAGAAGTAGTCCAATTCTATTTTAAATTATTTAAACGCACCTTACATTTATAATTAGTAATAGAAGCACATTTTAAATTTGTTTGTCTGGCAAATCTAAAAGCTTGACAATAAATTATTTAGCTATAGGTAAAATATATAAAAACGGCAGCTTTAATAGTTTTGCGTGCGCTTAGCAAGTTAAAACGATTAATTATATTTTTTTTTTCAAGATAACAATTGACCAAAGCATTATGCCATAGTTACGGCAGTAGACATTTTCTCAACGAAAATTGCATTTTAAAAATAAAAACAAATACGAAATGTATACATACTAGTAAATTTATTAAAAGCAACTAAAATTAACTAAAATCAACCAGAAAATTATTGCCCAACTGCAAAAACCAAGTGGAATGGAAATATTACAAAAAAGCTTAAGTGCATTTAAGCAAAATATAAACTAATAATCATAAATTTTCCCAGCAACAATAGTTAATCACAATGACTAAAATAATTGACGATACTATAACAGCAGCAGCAGCAGCAGCAGCGGCATCAGCAAATAACAATGACCTTGAAACAGCTTCCTATGTGTTTGCCTTGGATGCTAATAAATACGAAACGGCTTACGATTTTGATCAGCCCATAGATTTCGGACCCAAAAGGGATTCCCTAAAAATCGTCATACCCCTGACCATAGTCTATGTCTTGATCTTTGTAACGGGAGTTATTGGCAACCTTTGCACATGTTTAGTGATTAAAAAGAATCGCTCAATGCATACGGCCACAAATTATTATCTCTTTAGTTTGGCCATTTCGGATTTTTTACTTCTCCTCTCGGGTGTACCGCAAGAAATCTATTTAACTTGGTCCAAATATCCTTATGTGTTTGGTGAATATTTTTGTGTGGGTCGCGGTATTTTAGCCGAAACTTCTGCCAATGCCACAGTGTTGACAATAACAGCATTTACCGTTGAACGTTATGTGGCCATCTGTCATCCCTTTTTGGGTCAGGCTATTTCGAAATTGAGTCGTGCCATTCGTATAATCATACTCATTTGGTTGCTCTCCATACTCACCGCCATACCACAGGCTCTCCAATTTGGTCTGGTCTCTCACCAGGGAATCGAAAGATGTGTGGTAGTGCGTATCATAATAAATCATTCCTTTCAATTGTCCACGTATATATTTTTCTTTGCGCCCATGTCCATAATATTCGTTTTGTATCTTTTGATCGGTTTGCATTTATATCGTTCGAATGTTGTTATAACCGGCAATAGTACAGGCAGTGGTCACGACAATTTCAATACGAAAGATCATTTTCGTAATGATATGGTTTCCGGTTTGAATAATCGTCAAAATTCTCAAATAAGACGCGGTCGTTTGGGTATGAAAAGTACTCAAAGCGATACGATTCTCTATCGGTATTCGGGTGGTGGTGCGCAGTCCAATAATGCTGTGCGTGGCCGTCTCAATCAATTTTCCACTAAACGAGTTTTAAAAATGCTCGGTAAGTATGTTTGTTTATATGCGCATATCGTTAGCTAAAATGCGAAACGCTCGCTCCATTAAAAAAAAATAAAATTTTAAATCGCATTTTTTTATAAATTCTGTGGTATATCATCAATATAATCGCTACAAAAAATGCCAAGATTGCGCGAACAAAAATATAAATTTTATTTATTTTATTACATTGCAAAAAATCGCATTAAACTAGACACAAACCGATAATCAAATGCATAATTTCAATGTGTTTGATCTAGAGATGCTAAATGGGAAATTTCGATCAAGGAAATCCAGGCCGGGGTTTTTTAATTCTAATTTGAAATTTATTTGCTGGTTGTTCAGCATTATCTATATACATTTGACTGTTGATGTAATAAATCGTCAATAGACTTCAACCAAACATTCCGAACATTCAAAAACTATTTGAGAATTCATAAATAATAACATTTTTGAAAATCGCAAAAGAAAAATAAGCGTAGTAGGCTTAGAACCCTGCAAAAAAATTTATTTTCGATATGAATCCATTCTATTTTTCTACATCTTAGGGGTTTTTTAATTTCAGAGCCCGGGATTTTCGTGATTTTCTGAATTCCGCTTTTGCATAAATAATTTTTTTCGCTGTCATCTTCTATATTAAAAAAAATATTTGAAAAATCCTTTTATAAAAAGTTAATATAAAAAATTGGCTTTGAATAAATATTTTAATAGATAATATTAATGTATAGTATATATGTATGTACGTATACATACATATAATATATCTTAATGTATAATATTTAAATTAAATGTCTGAAATGTATAATAACTATATATCGCTCATTTACTAAAACAACGTCATAATTAAATAAAAAACTTGGGGGGCAAATCACGGCATTCGATACGACTCGTAATTTTAAAATATTTCCATATAAACTCTATTGAAATATTTTTAAATTACGAGTCGTATCGCATGCCGTAATTTGCCCCCAGTTTGCCAGAAAACGAGTTTGAAGTTTTCAGTTTCAATTTATGGAAAAAGAAAATTTAATTTTATGTCTCAAGAGTAG
This sequence comes from Tachina grossa, assembly GCA_949987645.1. NCBI lineage: Eukaryota > Metazoa > Arthropoda > Insecta > Diptera > Tachinidae > Tachina > Tachina grossa. The sequence goes on along the minus strand of OX465274.1, from coordinate 157,015,128 downwards.
AGTAAACAAGAGTACTCGTATATATTTGTATAAAATTTTGTAAGTCACGAAAATCATGGAGTCCCGATTCGGGATTTCCAGACTTCATCACTAAGTCCCGAAGCCCGAGATTTTGAAAACAAGTCTCGATCAGCGTCTCTTGTTTAATCATACGTTTGTGTCTAACCTGACCGAAGTCTACATTAAACGACTCAATGTTTCCCATTTTAACATGTTTTTTCCTTCTGTAGGATTTTGTATATGTACTCGTAAGTGAGGGCGTTTTGCGTTTCAGGTAACGATATGTATGATATTTGTCATTATTGTATTTATTGTTGTTATTGAAGTTACAGTATTTTAATTTAAAATTTTATAAGAAAGAACTTTTATTTTTAATTTAATTTGGCGATTTTGGTGACCAATTTTTTTATGGGCCTCCAAAGATTTCGAAAATCAGTGCACCCTCAAAAAATTGTGTCATCAATTTTTGGCCAACAGCTAATTCAGAATTAGTGATAGCGATTAGCTATATATAGTAATAATAAGTGTGTTCGTTTACTTTTGCAGTAAAATGCAGTAAATGAGTAGTTACTGCAAAAATTTTAAAATTTACTCTCAAAAAGAGCGATAGCCAAAAAAAGTACGCGAACGAAAAATAGTAAAAATTAGTAAGATTAAAGAAACAGCTGACTCTAACTCCACATAGTGTTGAAAAATATATAATCTTTGTACTATGCAACTCTTTTAATTATTGGTACTCGATACAATATTTTTATAACACGGACAATATAAGAATAAATTCTGTAATTTATTTCATGTAATATTTGTAATTAATTTCTTATTGATTTCCTTGTTTTGTTGTTGGCTAAATTACTAAAAATTACATGACTATTTGTTAATGTTACTGATTACTTTAAAAGCAAGTGCGATACTAAGTACCCAGATACTTTACAATTTTACAACTCTGAGTAATTAAAATAAATTGCAAAACAAAAGGTTCAATAAAATATGTTACAAAATATGTATATTAACAGCTATTATTATCATCATTTATAAATTAATTATCTTGTTAATGACTTTCACGATTTCCATTTAAACTTTTTTCAAATTTTTACACTTTTCATTTGCTTACTTTCCATTTGTTTACATTTTGAATCATATGTTTTTATCTTACTAAACTTTACTACGACAAATTTCTGCAGTAAAAATTTGCAAAACACTCAGTCAAGAACTGTCACTTTACTCTCTCAATTTGCCGACGAAAATCGGTACATTGTGCCAATCGTGTGACCACAGCTTACCGAGCATATCTTGCTAACATATTATTCCAAAAAAGTTATTTCTTCGTGCACTTTTTTTGTGCAAAAATTAAGGAAGATTTTTTTTCAGTTTTTTCCAAATTACTTACAGGGACTCTTAAATTTTTGCTAACAATATTTGGCAAAGTTGTACCTACGGTAAAGCTGAACAACTTTTGCGAACATATCAATACAATCTTGACATGTCTAGACACCCTAATAGCTCAGAGTTTTTACAAAAGTCTCAATTTGTTGTTGTTTTTAGGCAAGTCGTGTTTGAAGTTTTAAAATTTTAGATTTTTAGGAGTTGAAGTTTATGTAAAACGTATTATTATATATTGATTTTTAGATACATACGTATATACATATGTACATACTTATCTACGTTCATGCATATTTGAGGTAAATCCACGTGCCTGTCATGCATCCCTGTCGGGATTTGAGCCAACTTAAAAGTAACTAATGATTCATTAGAGGCGAGTGACAACTGACTCAAAAGCTAACTCATTTTAAATGTTAAACGCTATTCAGTTTTTCAACGTAATGTCCTCAGAACGAGTCAGTACTCACTCACTCTGCATAAGTTCCAAACAACCACAAGTTAGCTCATTTCGAGTGACTTTTTGGGTGATAAAATGCAAGTGCACTATTAGCTAGCTGCGACCTGATTTTTTTTTAGTTTTGGCGCCTTTTTCGCGATTTGGCGATTTTTTTCGGTTTATGGCGTTTTTGCAATTTGGCGATTTTTTTCATTTTGGCGATTTTTTTTCATTTTGGCGATTTTTTTTTCATATAAACAATTATTTTGGCTTTGGCGCCTTTTTCCATTTTTTTAGATTTTTGGCGTTTTTTTTCATTTTGACGATTTTTTTCATTTGGGCGATTTTTTCGAATTTGGGGATTTATTTTAGTGTTAGAAACTTTTATTTATTTTGGTGATTTTTTTCGTTTTTGCGATTTTTTTTTTATTTTTGGCAATTTTTTTTTTTGGTTTGGCGATTTTATAATTTTCGGATTTTTTAGTTTTATCGTTTTTGAAAATTTCAAGTGTTTGCCTCTTACGGTTTCCAAGATATAGCAAGTTGTCAAAATTACATAGTCAAAATTGCATTAACTGATGGACCACCCTTTAATTTAAATTTTTTTTCAATTTTAGTGTAATTCGTTTTAGTCTGTATAAAAATACACTAATTTTACAAAATTATAGTTTCAATATACATATGTACATACAATTGTATGTATACTACATGGGATTTTAACATTTTTCGTTGCTCGTTTTGGAAAACCCTTTAATTTTTAATTCTCATGTATTTGTTGTTGTAGCGGCCAAGGTTCTACATACTCTGTCCAAATTTCAGGTCCGTAGCTCTTACGGTTCCTGAGAAAATACCGTGTGACGGACAGACGGACAGACGGACAGCGTAGCGAAAACAATAGGGTTTCTTTTCACCTTTGGTGTACGGAACCCTAAAAAGGTGTTTCTTTAGCCAACCATTATTTTAACTTACTAATGATTAACATTTTTAGTCAACTTAAATTTGAAACAATTTAAAATTTTTTTAGAAACGAGAATTGGTATCGAACTGTGATGACTTTGTTTGTCAGCCATCATACTTAACACTTTGCTATTGCGCCATATAAAATAAAGACGGCACAGAGTTACTATAAACATGAATTTTATGCTGACATCTTCTCGATAAACTATGACTCATCTCTGCATCAGCTTCGAGTTATCTAAAAGTTAGTTCAAAACTTATCGAGGAGATGTTAGTTGTACAAAAACAACTCACTAATCTCAGCATCAGTATTGAGTTAGCTTAAAGTTAGTTCAATACTTATCGGGAAGAAGACAGTTGTGCAAAAAACAACTTACTCACATCTATATCATTTATGAATTAGTTCAGAAGCTAGTTGTAAGTGAGTTAGCAAAAAGTCATCTATATTTTGAGCTACATAGCTAATAAAAATTCGACAGGGATATTTTCCCTACAACATACAACTTGAAGCATTCTACGAGTTAAGCTACATATGTATGAATGTATGTACTCGTATGCTAAAGCGGGTGCTAAACACATCAATATTCAGCTTCAATATGTGTAGTTGTGTGCGTTTTTTTATAAAAAATATTCACACCAGTAGTATATGTATGTGTGACTATTTATGGTAAACAAACGCACACAACCACATATATTGAAGCTGAATATTGATGTGTCTGGCACTCGCTTAAGAGTGACAAATTTGTTTTTCAAACAAAGCTCGTGATGTCATTTATTTAAATATCTATTATGAGAATTTAGGATTAATAAAGTTGCAGTACTTCATTCAATAAATGCTTTTGTGTTATCAAATAATATCAAATCAGCTACAAAATTTGAATGAAAAGAAAAGAAAGACAACGTTTTCCAATTCGTATTACAAAACGTGTCAAACCGCTGCGTGTAAAACTTGTATGCGAGTTATAAAATAATGGTCTCATTTTTTTTTGCTTCAGCTATCGCATGTTTTCACTTAAAAAGATGTTTACTTGTCAAATAATAATTTTTAAATGTTTGTTCTAACAAAATACGAGTAATTTCGTATAAAGTAGAATTTCAGTTATTCATTTTACACAAACGAGTTTTACTTTACAAAGCCTTGAGTTTTTACTTTGACTCCCATTCTCCTCTCCCCTCTCTCAAACAAACTGAAAACTTTCAAAAGTACACTTGCGTGTATAAAAGCCGTCTGAGTAATTTTTTTTTTAAATATACTGTAGCCCCGTTTGGTGTCCATTCGCGTCACTTTTTATACACTTTATACCAAAAATGGTAAGGGTATATAGGAGGCAACTCAATTAGGTACCATAACAAGGCCACCTGGTTAATGTTTGCAGGACAGAAAAATGTCAAACATAATGAAAAAAAGACATAAAAGGCATATATATTAGACATCTGCATGAAACTAAATAATGATGTTTATGAAACTTTCGCCATAATTTCTCATTCGTTTCATTGCTATTTCATACAGATGAATAACTATGAAACAAGAGCAATGAATACTCAATAGTTAAGAACGCAGTAAAATGATGTTGGTTTGTTTACTTATACAAGAGCATTCTAACATTTACAAATGTGAAACAGAACATGTGTTGAGTAAATCTCGATTAAGTTCATGCAAAAACAATATGCTTTTAAAGACCAGTGTTGCCAGTTGTAGGAAAAGGGAAAATATAAAAATAATCGCCGAAAAGGAAGTTAAAAAATTACACATACATAATTATCTTTCTTTTCAATGCAATATTATTGTTGTTTAAAATTTCGTATTTTTACATAGGGTGATGGCAATCAAATTTTTTGAGTTTTATTACAAATATTAATTTCAAAAAAAATTGTTAGTTATATTTTTGGTTGGAAAAATATAAATAGTTATTTTCGCTTGGAAACGAGTACCTTTTTTGTTTTTTGTTTAATTTTTGTCAATTTCAATTTTTTTTTATATCATATAAAATTAAAAAAAAACAAGCACGTGACCAAAACCGTTAGACACATACACAACTAATAATCAAATTTGCTTAAGAATATATTAATTTCTCATAAACCAATTCCCTTTTTTCATTTTTCGTCTAAAAGTGTGTGTTTCTTTCCACAGCATTTCATTTCAGGATTGTGTGCAGTTCATATCAAGAATATATAATATATTAAAATAGTTTAAAGATTTATATTATTTAAAAATGGAAATGACAAATTAAAATATGTATTACTAATATATATGGAATATACATATGTACTTAATTATGTATGTATGTGTAAAAGTTAAAACTTTAATTTAAAAGTGAAAACTATTACACATGTGCGACCCATACAAAAAATTAAATGATTTTACTATATTGGCAACATTGCTATTGCGAATTAATAACAAAAGATGAGATGAGAGAAAGCAGCATGAACAAAAGTCGTTTCAATGAACAATTTCTTTGTGTTAGCAGTATGAAACGAAACGTTTTCACTCACAGTATGATAAAAGCAACAGTTTGTTGAGTATTAACATATTTATTCGAAGTTTTGCTTTAGTAAACAAACATTTCAGTAGTTTCATGGATGGAATTGTTCATGCAGCTCTATAATATATATACATATATATTACTTTCTCTCTCACACACTCAAAATCAAAGCTTGAATTAGAAACAGAGATGCATGCAAATCGGCGCACTATGAGCCCTTTTCGTAAATTGCGCGACCAAAACTTGAAGAGCAATCTTTAATTTCGATTTTTAGCAGAGACTTCCGCACATAACTTTTAAAGCAAAACTAATAAACGATACCAAATTGTTTTTAGTTTGACATCACCTCGTTTTTGATTTGATAACACATTGTATTTATTTAAATTTATTCTTACTTTGATATCAATTAATTATTAATATTATTTACTATTCGTTTTTGCTCGGTTAGTCAGACTGCCCTCAAAGCGCTCAGCTCATATGAGTTTATCTCTAAGTTAGCGTGGGAATGCCGCATTAAGCTAAATCAGCTAAGCAGCATGAGTAAGGTCACACTCTGCAGGGTTCCTGGACACGCCGGGGTGTTAGGAAATGAAAATGCAGACAAAATGGCCAGAAGTGGGTCTAGTACATCCATATTCGGACCTGAACCTTTTTTTGACTCGGATTGAACAAAATCCGGGAAGATATATCGACAGAGACCAAGATTGAGGCATGCAAAGCTAATGATTGGAACGTATAACCAAAATCGTTTAATAGCTGTCATGTCCCTGAGTAAAAACAATCTAAGAATGCTCATAGGCTTCCTCACAGGCCATTGTAGACTGAGAAAACACCTCAACAGACTTGGCATTGAGAGTAATAGCCTGTGCAGATTCTGTGACTAAGAAGATGAAACTCCAGAGCATATTATGAAGGACTGTGAAGCGTTATGCCACAGAAGATATAGCCAATTGGGCAAGCACCTATTGGAAGATTGGGAACTGCCAACTCTGTACTCACTTGCAATCATAAGATTCATCAGGAGAGTAGGTCTAGATGAGGTGCTCTAACATCTGGCAGGGGATACAATAGATTTACTTTGGTCATTCATTCATTCATTCATACTATTCGTTCGCAACTTTTAAGAGTTTTAGAACGCCTTTTTTCCCCTCTGTGTACATTAGAGTGGCATTAAAAATAAAATTTTTGATTTTCATAAAAGCCCAGACGAATTATTGTAACACTTAGGGCCATTTTCACAACTTGCCCTTATTTAAAGGTAGGACTTTGTCTGCTCGATAAATGGCTTTGTATAAAATCTTCATATATTATTATTTTACCCATTAAATATTATTATTATTCATAATACGAGGGTGTATCATTAACTCAGTCTCCTTTTGAATTTTCCGCCTCTTAATTGAATTGGCAACACCGCTCCTGTCAAGAAGCGACTGTCAGTTGACTCCTGTCTAAATTTGAACAAGCTGTGTCATTTAGTTTGTATTTGGCACCCGTTGGCGCCTCGCCTTTTAAGAAGAAAATGGAAAAAAGTGAATTTCGAGTGCTCATTAAACATTAGTTTTTGCGAAAAAAAAAACCCGTCAATCAAACCATGGAAAAGCTCTATAAATACTATGGGGACTCTGCACCATCGATTTCAATGGTAAAAAAGTGGTTTACTGACTTTCGTTACGGTCGCACAAGCACAAATGACGCTGAACGTTCTGGGCGGCCAATTGAGGTCAGTACACCCGAAAATGTTGAAAAAATCCACGATATGGTATTGGCCGATCGAAGAGTAAAAGTGCGTGAGATTGTTGATGCCACAGGCATTTCATATGGCAGTGTGGTTTCGATTTTAAATGGTCAGCTGGATTTAAGAAAGTTGTCTGCAAGATGGGTGCCGCGTTTGCTCTCAATTGACCATAAACGTAAACGTGTGACAACTTTAATGAACTTTTGCGGCGTTTTGTAACTGTGGATGAAACATGCATCCATTACTGTACTCCGAAGAAGGCAAAGGTGAGTTTGTCGGCCAATAAAGTGATGTCAACAGTTTTTTGGGATGCATGCGGGATAATTCACCTCGATTACCTTCAAAAAGGAAAAACAATAAACCGCGAATATCATGATAACTTATTAGACCGATTTAATGAGAAAAGAGAAAAGTTCTTTTTCATCAAGATAATACATGAGTGCACACGTGTGCAGTCTCAATGGCAAAACTCTATGAGTTGGGCTACGAATTGGTACTCCATCCGCCATATTCTCCGGATTCAGCCCCTAGTGACTACCTCCTATTTCCAAACCTAAAGAAATGGCTCAGTGGAAAGAGATTTAGCTCCAACGATGAAATTATTGCCTATTTTAAGGACCTCGAAATAATTTTTTTATGGAAGGGATACAAAAACTGGAGAAACGTTGGACTAAGTGTATTGAGCTAAAAAAAGATTATATTGAAAAATAAATTTTTGTTTTGCAAAAAAACGGTGTTTCATTCAAAAAGTCACGGACTTATTGCTCAGCCCTCGTAATAACAATAAAAAATGTAAATTGTAATAATGAAAAAATATTTATCGGTCAGACGAAATCCAACCTTTAGCAAGTTGTGAAAATGGCCCTTAGTCTAAAATGTAAATGGTGAAAGTTCAAATATTCCAAATTTACAAAACTACAAAAATTTACAAAATATCAAAACACAGTTTGCATGTAAATAATTTAAATTTCGATCGGTATCGAATGCTGCAGTTTGTCTCCAGGGGAAAAAAATAAACTTTTTTAAATTCCGTAAAGCCAGAGGTTTTGATAACATCTAGTTAACAAAACTTTTGTCGCTTTCAAGTATTGTTTACATAACTTGGGGGCCACACGTTCAATTTTTGACTTTCAATTCCATTCAATTTGTAATACACTCGCACTTTTTTCACTAACACAATCAAACTTTTTAAATTGAAAACTAGATTGATTTCAAATTCACCTATCCATTTAAATGGCAATTTAGTTTTCAATTTGAACGGCTGGTCACAGCACACATTGATTGAAGCTACAAATTTGAGTTGTTTCTTCGTCGGTGGCATTTAAAAAATGAAATTGATTATCAATTTGTGTCACAGCCAGTGTTGCTAGAATTTCTAAGCATAAAATCTGCAAAATTTAACAATTTTTAACGAATAAATCTTCAAAATCTGCATTTTATTTCTAAAATCTTCAAAAAATCTTCAAAGAAATTTTTAAAACAACTTTTATATATTTTATTTAAAAAAAAAATTATATAAATATGGCTGTACATTTGTAATATAAATATTTTTTCATTAACCCATATTTATAAAATTTATAACCGGCCTAAAATGTATTTTATTTAAAGTTTTTAGGAAAAATGTTCTTAAAATAACTTTCAAGCACATTTTATTTTTTTATGAATATAAACCTTTAATGTATGAAAAATTTACATTTCGTTTCTGCTTAAGAAACTCATCAGCAGACTTCAACCAAAAAATGTTTGAAATAAGGTAAAAAACTTCAGAAGTTTATAGAACGACTATCAATATGTTATTAAGAATTACGTACACAACCATAATAGGTAATATTCATAAAAATTATTTTGGGTTATAAAACGTTTAACAAACAAATTTCCATGCAAAGTTTATCTTGTAAACCTTTTGTAAACCAAAACTATTTTTTATGAATATGGCAGAATAAGCTTAAAAGCTTCAAGCAAAAATCTTTACAAGTTACCTTTTTACAATTACCAATGTGGCAAGGTTGAAGTCTACTAATGAGTTTGGCTTTTCACACGCAAAGTTTACTTTGCAAAGTCTTGAGTTTGTTGAAGAAAAAAGATTATAGAATAATACGTCTTTTCTTTTCTGTCCAACAAATTCAAGACTTTGCAAAGTAAACTTTGCGTGTGAAAACCCACCTTTCTTCAGGAGAAACGAAATGCTTTTAACCAACAAACAAATAAAAATTCTTTATAGATACATATATGCGCAAATAATATAAAATGAATGAGAAAAGAAATCGGATACATAAAAAATTACACAAAAAGTCATTTAATTTGTTGCATAAATATCCAAAGGACTTCGAAGCTTTGTTTTATTCAAGTTCACTTAACTGAAAATTCTTTCGACATTTGCAAAGGAATGTGGTAAAGACATTACATTTTGAATAAATTTAGGGCTGCAAAATCGTAATTAGAATAAGTTCGTTTTATATCAGATCAAGAAGTAGTAGCAGAATTCGGAAAAATGGAAAAAATTCACTATAATTGGAGTTAAAAAATCTGCGTTTCTTCAAATCTGCATTTCGTGTTTTTGGATGGTAAAAATCTGCAAAATCCAGATAAATCTGCATTTCTGGCAACCGTGGTCACAGCAATTCAAGCAATTTTGACACACAATATGTGTAATGAAATTGAAAGCCATTTATTGAACGTGTGGCTGCAGAGTAAAATTCGGCCGCATTGAGTTTTTAGTAAAAATTAAAATTAGTTTTAATTTTAGCAATAATTTTCCAAAATAGAACAATTTAAGTTACGGTTTCTGTAGCAGAAGTTATTAAACGTTTACACAACATAATTTAGTAAATGAAGTCGGTCGTAAATAAGATACACGTGCTTGGTAGTTATTTTTTTATACTTGTAATTTTTGCCACAAGCGAGTCATATCCCAACATAAATACTGAATGTCATGCAAGTGCCCTACAGTGTAACATGACTTTGACGAATGTATACAATACATGTACTGTTAATATGTAAAAACACATCTTTGGATAGATGATGTACTGCCATCAGAGTTTTAATATCAATCACCCTTCTTCTAGTTGTCGTCATCAGCATCGAAGTCATCTTGTTATCAACATCACTTTCTTTCAATTTCAATATCAATTCAATAACAACTTAGCATTCTATAACATGATGGTGATGACATTGACTATTTATCGTTTATTTCAACATATCAAATATTATGACATCGTGGCTTTAGTTCATGCACTAGATAGAACTTGAGCGGGCTTGGGGCAAGATATTTGTGCAAAATTGTCTTCGAAGTGAACGAACAGATTCCCAATTAGCGCGACCGACGACGCACCAATAAATTGTGATATTTCACACTTTCGTTTTCAGCGATGATATTCTATTCAGTACGCAGATCCTTTCGACCTGTTGGTGTTACTCGTATTACATCATTTGGACAGATGGCCTGCCCAGATTATTTGCTTCATAAAAATCACAAAGTCGTCTATAAGTTGCGCAAATGAATGATTGATTTTCAAAGTACATACTCGTACATACATAAATATATCTGGATAATTTTGTATCGTTGTTTAAGCGTCAATTTATTCAAGATAATTTGCCATAGTATACTGATCATAAAGGTATAAAAGTGAGCGCAGTTTGACAGTTAACCCGTTTGTAAGTTCTATCGGGCTTTAAAAAAAACACCCTTTACATATTTAATTTAAGAAAGTGCATATCTAAAACTTTTACACTAAAATTTTTACTAAAATCTAACAATTTTTCTGCAGACACCAACAACTTACTTAAGCAGAAAGTCTCGTAAGAACTTGTGGAAAATTAGTTTTAATAAAGTTCTACTGTAGGCTCTAACTATTTTTTTTTGTGTTTTTGTAAATAGCCTAAAGTTATTTAATATGACATGTCTGTATATGCATATAAATAGTAACAATCAATTATTTTTCGATAGCGTAATAAATGTTCAACATATGTTCATTGCCAAGTCGTACAAGTTTCGCTTTTATTACTTGTATTATGCTTATCAATGCGCCGCACCCTTCTTTGCATATTAGTTAATATTAGGGTTATCGACTCGGTTTTTCAACCGGTTTTAAAATCCGGTTTTTTCAGAATACGGTTGTCGGTTTTTCCAAAAGGTTGATTTTTCGAATGTCGAATAGTCCGGTTTTTTTTACAATTTAAAAACCGGCAGAGTCGAATACTTTTCGATTTGTACATTTTGCATGTTTTGTTGATTTTCGTAAGTATATTTTTAGTGTAAAGCTCTAAGCTTTTTTAGGGTTCCGTACACCCAAGGTGAAAAGAAACCCTATTGTTTTCGCTACGCTGTCCGTCTGTCCGTCACACGGTATTTTCTCAGGAACCGTAAGAGCTACGGACCTGAAATTTGGACAGAGTATGTAGAACCTTGGCCGCTACAACAACAGATACATGAGAATTAAAAATTAAAGGGTGTTCCAAAACGAGCAATGAAATATGTTAAAATCCCATGTAATATACATACAATTGTATGAACATATGTATATTGAAACTTGAAATTTGTAAAAGTAGTGTATTTTTATACAGACTACAACTATTAACACTAAAATTTAAACAAAATTCAATTAAAGGGTGTTCTATCAGTTAATGCAATTTTGACTATGTAATTTTGAAAACTTGCTGTATCTTGGAAACCGTAAGAGGCAAACATTTGAAATTTTCAAAAACGGTAAAACTAAAAAAAAACCGAAAATTATAAAATCGCCAAACCAAAAAAAAAATCGCCAAAAATTAAAAAAATCGCCAAAACGAAAAAAATCGCCAAAATTAAAAAAAAATTCTAACACTAAAATAAATCGCGAAATTCGAAAAAATCGCCAAAATGGAAAAAAACGCCAAAATGAAAAAAAAACGCAAAAAATTTAAAAAAATCGTCAAAACGCGAAAATGTCGCCAAAACTAAAAAAAAAAAAATTAAATAAACAAAAAATCGCAAAAATTAAAAAAAATCGCCAAAAATAAAAAAAAACGTCAAAATTAAAAAACGCCAAAAAACCGAAAAAATCGCCAAAACAAGAAAATAAAGTGTATAAACTAAAAAAGAGCCAAAACTTAAAAAAATCGCCAAAACCGAAAAAAACGCAAAAAACGACAAAACAAAAAAAACCGAAAAGACTCCAAAAACGAAAAAAATGCCAAAACTATATATTATATAGGATGAAGTTTGTATTAAATTACATATCTAGTGTTCGTACGGAACCCTATGTGCGCGAGTCATAGTCGCACTTTACTGAATTTATTAGAGCATGGCAACATTTATTTACTGAAACATGAAATTTAAGAGAAATTATTTTATGAGGTAATAGCAGAGGCGAATTTAATTGGCCTTATGGTGTGCAATGGATGTCAAAATACAGTTGCAAAAAGTGTTTATTAGTTTTGTTGCCACCTTGTATATACCATTAAGGAATAAACTCTACATACAACCATAATTTTTGGGATTTGAGGAAACTTGGGAAGAACTTCAAAAAATTAATTATGCCAATATTTAGGGAGCTAATAAATATTTATGTTTATACAAAAAATAAAATATTAAAAAATAATTATAATAACAACATATTTGGATGTCATTTGTTGACGGCTTGGTACCGGAAATCACAGAATTTTCAAACAAGTTGACGACATCAAACATTTTGCACAGTATTTTTTCATGTATTGTATGACTGTCTGTAAACTTTTTTATTATGTATTTTGAATATTTTTGCTACTGTAGGTGTTATTATAATTATTATTTTATTTTTTTGTATAAACATATTGATTAGCACCCTAAATATTGGCATATTTAATTCGTTTAATTTCTTCTCTAGTTTCTACAAACCCTAAAAATGATGGTTGTATGTAGAGTTTATTCCTCAACTTTATATTATATATAAATATTTATGTACTATACATAAGTATATGAAGTAAATTTTAATGTTTTACCTTTAATTTCTGTATTGTTTTATAGTATTTACATGAACTGTTAACCCTTTTTTTATAAAGCAATTTTAAATCAAAACTTTTGTATAATAATTTTCTTAATTTAAAAAAACCGATTGACCGGTTTTTCCTGAATTGTAAAAACTGAAACCGGGTTTTTCATAATTTCAAATATTTGAACTATTCGAAAACCGGTTTCTGGAAAAAGTCGAATAATCGATCACCCTAGTTAATATTCACCCTACTGATCATTGTCAGCATACATGTGATAATTAGTTCAATAATAATCATTAATAATTATTTTCATATCAATTATATACCGATGTTAATATGTACACACATATGTCGTCATATAAAATAAAAAAAGCTGTAACTTACAAAAATTTCAAGATCGTTATTTTAATTGATTATAATCTTAATGTAACATCAGAGCGCCCACCTTCGTCGGTACTGTGTAGCAAAATCATCGGCGTAGTAAAATAAGCAATAAAATGGGTACTAAAAACCCTGATACACTATCCTACACGATCGCATGATTCATTCACAAGAAAATCTTGCAGAAGTCTGACCGACTTTGAAAAATCGCTTGGAAATGGTGTTTTAGGCGCCGCACTATCATACAAAAAATATGCAAAAACAACATTCTCAGCTGTCTGTCAATAAAAACAACTCTGATCGCAAGAAATCTATCATTTTATGAAATTTTTCATAAATATTTCTAAAATCGCACGACTTGCCAAAAAAGTCTGTCACACAGATGCATTTTTAGTCTACACTAGCACATCATATTTGGCAGATCGAGCGATTGTGTAGGCGCTAAGCATATCTTCGAAAACTTTAATACGCCTCATTGACACCAGAGGCGCTGCAACAATGCATTATTAAAAACATGCATAAAAGCAGAGTTGTAAAAGAATGAAGCTTTCCTCTATCTCTTCCTTCACCACCTGTCTTCTCTTTCACTATCCCTTTCCTAAAGAAGGTAACACCTACTAATTTATTACCTGAGCGTTATTTCTCTTAAAAAAAAATCGAGGGTTATCTCTACTCTAAAAAAAATAAAAAAAATTTACTTACGGCCTTTTAGATTTAAGGCAACCATATGTACACACAAAACGAATGAATAGACTGGAGAAAACCCCCTTCGATTTGTTAATTATCAAAAAATGAGAAAACAAATTGCCAAAAAAAAAAAAAGAAACGAGCGTTAAATCAGTCTGATTAAGATATTTTTGTGGTTATATTACACACATACAAATATGTATGTATGTATGTATGTTTTTTGTACTTTTTTTGTTGAATGAACGTAGTTTTTGTTTTTTGGTTGCATGTTGTTTCTAAATGCCACAAAACAATACACATGTTTAATGGAATTGCTTTCTCATTGGCGTACCTATAAATATTTTCCAAGGGGCATTAAGACTTGTGATTTTCATGAGTTATATGCAATTTGTAATAATTCTAGGGCGCCAACAGCAATTCTTGGGGGGCAACGCATCCCCCAGATTGACGTTTCTACGCCTATGTGCTTTCATATTTTTTTTTAGAAGACGATAAATCTGAAACGCGATCTGCCGATATACGGAGAACTACGTAAGAAATTTCGTCCATAGAAGGCGCTGCCATTTTGTCACGCAACTTAAGGCCGAGTCACATAAAATCCGTCATACGTTATATGTCTCCTTTTTCAACTGACATTAAGGCAATGAGTACTTTATTGACTGTAGCATTTGAACAGTTTCAATAGGTTTGTACTCCATTTTACTTATTAAACTTGAGGTTGTTTTTATTTATTTCTTTCATTTTATTTTATTTTTGCTCCCACAAAACATAAAAAACTAAATAAAAACATATCAAAAAAACCAAGTGACATATGTCAAACTACTCAACGTACTTTAGCAGTTAAACGTTGACCAACTTTTATACTTTGTGTTGATGCAGAAGTACTGAATGTGACAGTGCTCATAAAAAGGCACGAATTTAAACATATATAGCTGTCAGTTGATGGATTAATTGTTTCCATTTTAACATTTTTACTGCTAGATTTAGCATATTCTTTCGCAAAAACAGCATTTAAGTTTTTGAAAAATCTGCCAAAAATCATATGTTAACTTAAAATCTAGCATCTAATTTTTTCTTCTGTAGAACATTCTAACATATACTTTGGACTGATTTAGCATTCTCCTATCATAATTTTCTGGCATCACTGGACGGATTCTATGTGACTCGGCCCTTACGCTGTATCGCGTGTACATCAACTTGTTGTCAAAACATTATGTTTCCAACGTGTAAAAGTATTTTTTATATATCTAAATTATGTATTCAACTTGCAAAAATGGCAACACTACTTTTGGGCTAAGGAGAAATTATAGGAAATAGTTGGTCACACCCGGCACACCAACGCTGAAACGGGAACAAACGAAGAAAATAAAGAAAATAAGAGCTGCATTTAGCTTTAGAGAGAGAGAGAGAGGGAGAGAGAAAGGAACAGGGAAAGAAAAAATGCTATGAAAATTATGATGGATAAAGAACTACTGGATGAGAAATAAAATGGACGAGAAAGAAACTAAAACAGAAGAATTAATGTGTGGTGTCAGTTAATGTAGATTTCTGCTTTATATCCCAGCAAACAATTTCAAAAAAGGTAATCGAGTTTGGAATTAAGCATTTTTGGTGGAAGTTGTTCCTTACTGGATTACCAACTTAATGATTTTAACAAGGCGTGAGACTAAAATAATCGATTCTTGAGAAGTAGTTGTGTTGTTTGTTGTAGTAATTAGTTATTTTTTTCGCTGAGATACTCAGCATTTTAATGCAAATGGAATATGTTAATTGTTTTGATTCATCGTATTACAATTTGCTGAAAGCTTTTTTTCAACAGTCTTGCCAATGTCGTCCATTTGCACTGAAAACACACAGTGGACTAAACAAAAAGAACGCTGATGATAAATGTATGGCGACCTTCGAAAACAGCTAGTTGTTCCGTTCTGCTAATGTTTCTCAGAATAT
Organism: Tachina grossa; assembly: GCA_949987645.1. Lineage (NCBI taxonomy): Eukaryota > Metazoa > Arthropoda > Insecta > Diptera > Tachinidae > Tachina > Tachina grossa. The sequence goes on along the minus strand of OX465274.1, from coordinate 156,999,173 downwards.
TTACAATTAACTTTGGTGTTATTTGTTCATTAACAATTACATGTAGTTTGGCTTACAAAGCAGTGCGAACTTTAGCCTAATCGAATTATAAATATAGAAACAAATAATAACAATTTAACTAAAAATGAATCTTTTTTGGCAATTTTAAGACTTGCGCTATTATTCATAAAACCACAAAACTTGTTTTCGTGAGTTAATTTTCTTTATACTCACTTAAAGTAGCATGAGTCATAGAACATAAAAGTAAAAACCAGATCAAGCTTTCAAGCTTTAAAGCTATCACGGCAGCAAGTGTAAGTTTACCCACGATCATATCTCCAATTTAAATTATAGTTATCGCGTTTTCATATGTATGTGTATGCGAGTTTGTACATCTGTGTGCTTGTCTAATGAAAAAAAAACCCCAGAGCGTTAAATATAAATTTATTTGTTTTTATTCCTTTTCTTTTGCAATTTGGTCGATAATGACGGGATTTCGGTTATTTAGTCGCTGTAGTCATCTGTTTCTTTTTGTGTTGGGCACCATTTCATGCCCAGCGTCTCATAGCGGTTTATGGCAGCAGTGCTGTAATGTCCGTTGGCGAGGAAATTAATCGTCCTAATGATACCAAAGATGATAGTGCCCTAACAATGGATAATATATTAGATGTTACCCCATCATCGGGGGAGGCAATGGCCATTCATAATTCCAGGAATAAAGAGCAAGTTCATCATGAGATTCTTTACACAGTAATGACATACATTTCAGGTATTTTGTACTATTTGTCCACTTGCATTAATCCACTGCTCTATAATCTAATGAGTAACAAATTTCGTCAGGCCTTTAAGGTGGGTTTCCAAACAACTTGAGCTTTTTTCTTTATATAATATAATGTACAATAAATTTTTTGTTTGCCATTCTAGTGCATATTGTTTGGTAAAGACTCTTCAAATATACGCGGATCTAAAAACTCCCAACGCAGCCTGAGTCGCAAGCCCACCACAAATTTATCGTCCACACATCGGAATTCCTGTGAGTCGGAAATGCAATCAAAAGCATCTCTATTGCAGGTTGGTGGTACTTTCAATTTATTTCATTACTTTTGAAAATAAATAAAATAATTAATGTAAATTTTTTTCTTTAATACAGACCATCACAAATGACCGGAAAACTCAACCATAAATAATAGAGAATTTTTTGCATTCTTAAGTTGTGAATTTTTTAATTTTTTTTTTTTTTTGCTTAATCTTATTTACATATATAGATAATTAAAAATTTTTATATGTATGTACATACATAAATACAATTTTATTTGACTTCATTACGTAAATATGTAAGTGCACAGTGGGACTGTTTGCAAAATAAATACCGCTTAATTTCGACAATTTTGATTTTTTAATAATTTTTAAATTTTAACAGATGCTTTCAAAAAATATTCTACAAGTTGAAGAAAATTGCCCGTTGTCCCATTTGTTATATGAATGGCTTATTACTCGCCAATATTCTATAATTTTGAGCTGCTGTTGTGCAGTGGATTACATTGGATTCGAGCCAGTTGTTATCAAGAAGTTTTGATTGCAAAATGTCCAAAAAACGATTAAAAAATCTTAGATTGTTTTGACTGTAGGATAAGTACATGGAAAGAGAATGCGAAAATAGATCAAAAGAAAAGTTTGCTTTTGTTTTATTGTGGTCTTTGTGGGGAAGAAAACAAAAACAATGAGAACGATGGCGCCATTTATGGCTTCATTAGTCAAATCGCATCGTTTGTAAATTATAAGAGAAGGCTTGGTTAGCCGTCTGTAATAGAATATAACTGCAATGGTAGGAAGCCGCTGATAGATATTATTATTTGAAAAGTAATCTACTGATTCGCACATTCCGGTTACGTTATATTATATCTCTGTAAACATTTTCATTACTTTTCACAAAACAATATCGATCAGCTGTTTCCTAACGTTGCAGTTGTATTCATTACAGTCGGTTAACTGAGCCTTTCGTCTGCATGTTAGTTAGTCTGCCAACGAATGTGTCAGCTGTTTTTATATTATATTTCTCTTTGCTTCATACGTTATAAGTAACATAACCCAGCAAAAAGTTTGCCTACTGGAATGCAAAAAAATTTATGTACTCTCCAGTCGTAAGTACAGTAGTTTTCCGATTTAACGAACCATCGGTTTAACGAATTCGGGATTTAACGAACTCATAAAAATTTTGAATTGAGTACCTTATATTAAGAACACCTTAACTTGGTACCATAATTTTGTACTCGATATAACGAACAAATACAAACAAAAATCAACAATTTTTTCCGTTGAAGCCATTTAAAATAGATTTGTATTAGTAGTAGTTCTCAAAAAATAAGCTTGAAAAATTATTATTTTTTTGTTAGATTAAAAATGAACTTTTTGTTTAGTTATTCTTTGTTAACACGATTCTGATGCAAGATCTTAATACAAATTCATATGAATTGCATTTATTTTATTTATTACTCTTTTTATAATTAAAATAATAATAAAAGCATACTCCAAAAATTTTAGAGTTGTTATTTCCATAGTTTTTGAGTAAACAAACTTTGTCATAAATAGTACTCGGTTTAACGAATTTTTCAATTTAACGAACAGGGCTGACATTATATAGTTCGTTAAATCGAGAAACAACTGTACTTACAATTTGACTGAATAACCCATTATTTTTGTTTGAGAAGTTCAAAAAGTATGCGGTTCCCTATACCTTTTGATTACAAATATCCAAAAGTTAATAGATTACTGATTGCCTAAAAGTATTAAAAATTTATTGGGTTATTTTTTGCTTAAAAATATGCAAACATTTTTCGATTACTTTTTGCCTAAAATTATTCAAAAGTTAATTGGCAATTTTATCTAATAAAAATAAATAGAATTTTGTAACAAAATGATAGAACTTGTACCCTCTTTGGGATTGTTAAAAATCATAGTTTTACAAAGAAACTATTCGAAGAAAAAATTTTAAAATTTTTTTTGGAAAAACCATTAAAAACAAATTTTAAAATTATTGGCGGTATTCGATGTTTGATGCAAATGTTCTTGCTGTGTTGCAAATGCATTGGCGTAGCTAGACATTTTTTTCTGTGGTTGGGCAAACACAATTTTTTTTTAATTAGTGTTTTTTATGGGAATTGTTAAAATTTAAGTTTAAAATTTTTTAAACGCACTAATAATCAAAAATTAATATTTTACTTATTAAGTTAAATATATATTTTTTATTAAAAATACATTGAAATTTGAAATTAAAAAAATATATTTTACTTAATAAGTAAAATATTAATAAGTAAAATATTGGTTTTGGATTATTAGTGCGTTTAAAAAATTTTATACAGATTTTTTTATTTAACATTTTTTTTATTTAAGTTAAAACATAAATTAACAGTCCAGTTTCAATAACAAAAATTAAGTTATAATTAAAACTAAAAAAACAGAACATTCAAAACAAAAACAATATATAGACAAAAAGTAAAGTATGCATTAGAAAAAAACTAAATAATAATAATAATAATAATAATAATAATCTAATAATAATAAACTAAATAATAATAAAATTAATATTCGTTTCCAACAAGTTTACATGTTTATATGGAAAAATTATTTATGTATATACTATATTTGAATACAATATTTTGAAAAGATACAAGCAAGAAATGATTTCATTCATCATTCATGATTTCATTTCTTAATAATTTATTATTTAATTTAAAAAAAAATGTATCTGTTGGTGCATAAATAAAAATAGAAAATTGCCATTTATTATTTAGTTACCCTTCCAATATTGAAGTTCTGAATCAATACTATATTGTTGCGATGAATGAACATATATACATAAATAAGTACAAACATATGTATGCAAGTATGTATGTATATGTACGTGTTCAATTGAAAAAAAATTTATGTGCATATATATACATGCATACATATCGATAGTTGAGTTTTTCAGTGATTTCAATAAATTTCACACTAATACACCTCATCACAAAAATTTATTGCAATAGTGTAAAAAATAGCGCTTTTACAAGCAGTTGTACAAAAAAGTTACATTTTGAATATTACACTTTCTATTATGTTTTACCTTCTCCTGTAAAGTTACAATTATTTGCGTTAGGGCCTTTCCATTTGAGACCTGTGTAAGTTGATATCCTATCAAAAATTTCGGTCATCAAAAGTACTGATACCAAAATTTGGACCTAGGAATATTTTTCACAAGTTTTCCACTAGTCTAACAAAGTTGTATATGAACATGAATTGTTTTGTTTTGTTTTCTAATAAAAATAAAACATATGTATACATGTTTAAAGAAGAAATTTTGATTTGTTCGATTTTCTGACGATTTTTCGGACATGAAATGACGATTATTTTATATTTTATCGGGATTTCAGCGATTTTTCCATCATTTTATCTGGCAGCCCTGGATTGAACCATAAATATGCATACATACATACATACATGTGTGTGTACGAGTATATATAGTATATGAATTTATACAAGGTATTTGCAGATCATAATTTTTAGCTATTTTTTTAATTTTACTCTAAATAAAAATTGGTGGCTATTGTAACAAACAATTTGACAGTAGAAAATCTTAAGAACACCTTAAAACAACATGTCTTGCTACTAACTACGTACACTAATACAATTTTATTAAGAATTTGTTGAAACCCTGTAGTCAACCTTGAACCATATGTCTCTATGTCAATACTCTTTCTCCAGCGACAATTGCACTAGTTAAAATGTCGACAACTTTCCTTTTATGCGCGAGTAGAGATAGGTTAGAGACGACAGTTCTAGTGTATTTCTGGTGATATTGTCAATGAACGCGGCGATAGTTTGTTTTTCTTTTTTATTATGTTGTGCAATAATATTAAATATGTAAATATATGTGACGCGCGAAATAGAAAGGGTAAAAACCGGTTTTGTTCAGGAAAGCCATTTTAAAGATTTAAATACGTGTATCTTTGGTGTACCATCAGATCATAAAACGTGCATATCTCTGGGAGGGAACACTTTTGGGGCATGGGATCGGTCTCATTCGATGCTCAGATGTTGTATACATCAAAAAAAAAAGTGAAAATTGCTTTTTTTTTACCCTTAGGTCCCTTTCTCTATGCGCTGTCACATATGTAGACGGTTGTCACTAAAATTTGCGAATGAATCTTCGGTTCAAATATCTCCATATGGTCGTAAAAGAACTACCTTCTCAACAGTGCTAAAGTCTACTGATAGATTTTGAATAACAACCCAATGTTATTTGTCAGTAGGCATTTGCATTGGCTGGGGTACATCTAGTCAGTAGCACTATTGACAATGTCACTAGAAAATCACTATAAGTTTACTATTGACAACGAGATGGATATATCGATATTGTAGACTAGAGCCCCTAAAATTTACTAGTGAATCTTTGGTACCAATGTCTCCATGTGGTCCCGAAAGAACTACTAAGTTAGTAGTGCTATAGTCTAGTGGTGGATTTTCAATGACATGCTAATGTTAAATGTCAATATATGATACCATTGGCTGGGGTACACCTGGTCAGTAGTGCTACTGACAACGTCACTAGTAAATCACCACAATTTCACTATTCGCACTTTCTGCAGGGAAGCTACATACACACATACATATCTACACACATGCATTATAAGACCGAATTTAGACACGAAAACATTTGGAAGGGAAACATTTAGTTTGGTAGCAATTTACGGGTGGGGAAGAGAGAATCATTTTTGTGTTCGGTAATCGGCGACACGCTTTGTTTTCATATTCTTTGCTACATATACACGCATACATTTACAAATATGCTTGCTTTTATGCAGTAATATTGGAATGTCGCCGGCAACATTTTCGCCTGTGTGGACGCGAAGGAAACAACAAAAGAGAATTCCAGATGTTTTCCTTCCAAATGTTCGTCCGTCTAAATTGGGACTAAATTCACATGGAGTTTACTATTTGTGATGTTTTGAAGTGCTGTTAACTTATAGTTCTTTGGGTATTTGTTATCTAATAAAAGTATGCATATTTAGGGATTATTCGAAAAGTTTGTATAAAAATTACTGGTGATTTTCATGAGTAATTTTAAAATAAATAAAAAATATAATTTTTTAATATTACAGGCAAAAGAATATGTTTTAAAAAGAATTTGTAATAAATCCTGGAGGGGGGGGGGGGGCAAAATCAAGTCTGGTGGGGCATTGCCCCCCCCAGAAAGGCCTAGCTACGCCTATGTGCTAATGCAAAATATCGTAATTTTCTGTAGATTGTGTGTGTGTTTTGTTGTTAGATTTTAAAGAAAAGCTACGATATTTTGCATTTGCAATAAAGCAAGAGCGTTTGCATCAAACATCAAATACCGCCATTGACAAAACGACTTTAGAAAAAACATCACATCTTTTATCGTTTTCAAATTAGTTTTGTGTCTAAATCGTTTTCATCTCATACCTGAATAAGTACTTTCACGTAATGATATAAATAAGATGTTATGGTATTCATTACAAGACAGTCATTATTATACACACAAAATAATTAGATAAATGTGTATCACTCATTACTTTGTAAGTCATTAAAAGATAACTGCCCTTTACGAAATCTTGAAAAGTTTTTGCTGGGCAGCTACACCACAATACGATTTGATTAACGAACCCATTAATCTTATATTGCATGTACATACTTTATTTTAAAATTACGCAGCCAGAAAGGAAATTAATTGCAATAAAATCTAACAGCCTTATTTATAAAAATTATTAAGGATTTATAAAAACTTAATAAGAAAAATTTTTTATGAAAATTTGTTTTAAAAAGTCTTTATAAAGCCTTCATAATTTTTATAAATAAGACTGTAATTGTTTATACAGGGTGGGCCAAAAAAACCAAGGGGTGTAAAAGTTTAATAACTTTTTTGTTTATTAACTTTTTTTTATTTTTTCTTTCAGATTATATAATATACAAAATGGAAATTTTTTTACACTAAGTATGAAAAATGATGTCTCTTAAATGACCACCGTTTTCAGCTTCGCACTGATGGGCTCTTTTTAGAGCATTTTCCATAACATCTTTCAAAACTTGTGGCTGTAGCGTTCGAATTTCTGCAACAATGTTTGCCTTGAGTTCAAGGATTGTCTCTGGCTTGTTCACATACACTCGCTCCTTCAAAAAACCCCAAAGAAAATAGTCGGGTGCTGTCAAATCTGGCGATCGCGCTGGCCAAATAATTTCCGAATTTCAAAATTTTGCAAAATTTAGACGTTGCCGATGATCTGCGGGTTTTAATTCTTGGACCAATTGCACCTTATATGGGTATAACTGTAAATCTTTTTTTAAAATGCGCCGTAGTGACGTACGAGACATTTCTAGCTGAGCAGAACGCCTTCTGCCAGATGTTTCTGGTGCTTCGCTAACACTTTGCTGTACTCGTTCAATATTTTCCGCAGTGCGACTTAAACGTGGTCTACCGGTTCGAGGCAAATCTCTTACGCTGCCATGTTGGTGATGACGATTAACTAAGCAACGAATCATCGCTTCAGAGGGCGAAATTCTGACGTTAAAATGTCAACGATATGCTCTTTGCGTTAAAATAATTGATCTCTGGTTTAAATAATAAAATTCTATTGTTCTGGTTCTCTGTTCAGTTGTAAACCTCTCCATTATAAATTCTCCAAGTGTTGTCTATATAATCTGAAAGAAAAAATAAAAAAAAATTAATAAACAAAAAAGTTATTAAACTTTTACACCCCTTGGTTTCTTTTGGCCCACCCTGTATGTATGTAGTTTAATTTATTAATTAGTATTTTTAAGAATTTTTATTACATTTTTAGTTTTATTTTACGAGTACTAGCACATATAAAAAACCATTCTCCATCCCTGATCAGATATAATAAATAAGTTTACAAGAATTATTCTAGTTTTTTAAACTTTTTTAATAGTATATTATATATTTTTCATAAGCTTGGGGTCTCTTTTTTTTTGTATAAAAATATTATTTTTATTTCGATATTTTTATACAAAAAAAGTGACCTCAAGCTTAAAAAATATTAAAATGATTATTACACTCTTCAAGAATTGTATTTCAAGAATTGTATTTTTTGCTGTACTAATGTGGATTATTCAAAGAAAAACAAAAAAAAAAAAACTTAATATGCTTTCTTATCACACATATATTTTTTTATATAAGAAATTCAAATTTTTCGAAATGTTACAAATTCGTAACAACAGCTTAATTTTTTTTGTGAGTTTTGTTATCTATTTTTTAGCTTACCGACCCCACAATGCAAGGACAACTTCAAGTTGCCTTAGCTAAATTATTTATAACATGTGTTTTTCAATGAATTTATTAAAATATATTTTCATTTACCAAACTTCTAATTATATACTTATGATATATACATAATTTAAGTGAAAATTATTTTAAAAATCTCTCGATTTAACGACATGGAGTCCATATAGTGCCTAAAAAATATAATTACAAAAAAAAAGAAAACAAAATACCTTGTAGTTTTATAAAAATAATTTATTTTAAACATATATGAGTCTCCTTTAAATATTTATAATAATTAAACAAAATATACATAAAAAAATTCCTAAATTTAATTGTCTTAATTGATTTCAGATCCTTAATACGGTTAAATTATGGTAAGTGGATCATTTTTTATTTATTTTTTCATAACTGAACAAAGAAATTCCTGCATACTACTTTGCTAAAGGCTATTAAAAACGGATTAGAAAAGTTTATTTTTATAAAACTTTTATATAACTTTTTAGGTTACAATATGAAAAAACAAACCACGTCATTGGTTGTCGGCCCCCGATGTCGACAGAAAACTTTCGATGGACAACTTGTATTGAAAACAACAATAAAATAAAAATTTTTGTTTTCAATATAACTAATCGACCAAACGATTTCTGTCGGTTTCTGGAGCAGGCTGTAATTAAACTCAACAAATATTCGAACTGCGAAAAAGTGAAAGAGAGTTATACATATGTACATTTTGTAGTAGCAGGGAAGAATAGATTCCAGCCTACTTGGGTTCAATAGTAAGAAAATTGTTAATTAAACTTTTAATCAATTAAATGTTTGAACCAAAGTTAAATAAATTCAATTATGTTTTTAGACAAAAGTTTATATGACGGAACCCTATTGTTTTCGCTACGATGTCCTTCTGTATGTCTGTCTCTGTCACAAGCTGTTTTCTAGAGAACCGTAAGAGCTACGCATCTGAAATTTTCGCCGAATATGTAAACCTTTGTTCGCTCCAACAACAGCAGTTAAAAAATTAAAGGCTATTTTAATGCGAGCAACGAAAACTGTTGAAATCCGAATGTAAAATTCACACAATTATTTCTATATAGACACTTGAAATTTTCAAAGTTAGAGTATTTTTATGCAGACTGTGCCAACTAAAACTGCAATTCAAAAATATTAAAATTAAAGGGTATTCTATCCGTTAGTTTTATTTCGACTATGTAATTTTGTCAATTTGCTGTAACTTGCAAACCGTGAGGTGCAAACTACTGAAATGTTCAAAAACGCTAAAACTAAAAAAAACCAAAAAAAAAATCGACAAAACAAAAAAATCGCCAAAAGTAAGAAAAAGCACCAAAACTAAAATAAGTCGCCAAAAATAGAAAAAATTTGCCAAAAACGAAAAAAACACCAAACATGCAAAACCGTAAAAGGAAAACTCTTGAAATTTTCAAAAAAGCTAAAATTAAAAATCGCCAAAATAAAAAAAAAACGCTTAAATGAAACATATTACCAAAAATAAAAAATCGCTAAAAGTAAAAAGGTCGTCAAAGAACTAAAAAAGCGGTAAAAATCCAAAAAAAAAATCGCAAAAATGAAAAAAGCGCTCACACTAAAATAAAGCTAAAACAAAAAATCGATAAAACTAAAAAAACCCCAATAGCCCAAAAAACGATTAAATGAAAAAAAACCGCTAAAAAAAAAAAAATGCCAAAACAAAAAAAAAATTAAATAAAATGTCTACAGCAGGTACGATTTTCGATTATATAGGATAAAATTCGTATAGTATTACATATGTAGTGTCCGTACGTACACCTTCGTGTGCGAGTCAAAGTTGAACTTATTGCATTCTATTAACAAAGTTTCGGCTGGGCAACCCCCACGTTTTCGCCAAGTGGCACAAATTCGATATGTAGAGTTTATTTTACCTCTGCGGGAGATGTCCAGGAGGTCTAGTCTGTAATTCAAAATGAAAAAAATGCTTTCGCACCTACATGTTATAAACATACAAATTCGAAAGCATTTTATTTCGTTTCGAGTTACACACTAGACCTTAGGCCTTGAAATCGCTCGTGCAGAATGTTCTATGTAGCATGATCCTGTTGAAAAAACCAATCTCGTTGGTGTTAATATCAATTAATTCTGAGCAAAATTTGGTAATCATTAACCTTTAGCGCTCGCGTAATGTCTCCCCAACAAAATAGCTGTTTTCATATAACAATTTCATCATTTGCTCGTGCATCCATGGTGATTTGCATACCAGACTGAATAAATAACAAAAGTCACTATTGGAAGACCACTTATATCTGCAAGTAGTACAATTTTATTGTTTTTTTTTCTTAAAATAATATTTCAATGCGAAGACTGTGTTAATAGATTTTATGCCTCATTCTGTTGCAAAGATCTCTTCTATATATTTGTAAGCACTAGGCAAACAAACAGCAAAGAATAAATACCCTGTCGGAAATTCCGTTAACTTTAAACTAACTTTAAGCTAACTATATCGCAACTACTACTGACGTGACACTTGGATTACTTTTCAATGTAACCAAGTGATTATTTTAACATTGCGATGTCAATTGTCTCACTCTGCATTACTTTTCAACTAACTAAAAGTTGATTTTTTTCAGTCACCTGGTAGTCAGAGAAGTTAAAATTTTTTTCTGGGTTTCGAACATTGCACGTTGTGTAGTCAACGCGCAACTATCCAGCTAAGGTACCATCTAAAATAATAACAACAAATTGTGAATATAAAATTGAAATGATTTTCAATTGTTGGCTCTCACCAAATTCGATTACGTACTATAGGTCTGCACGGATATAACTGTTTGCACCAGTTTTACGTGTGTTGGTTCTGGTATGTACAGGTACATATGTTATTCAGCGTTTCTGTTACTAGTTATAACTTATCGGTGCAAGCAAATCAGTACCCCTCTTCTTTCTTCTTTCCTCTCTCTCTTATAAACTCAGACTTAATTCAAGAAAAACAATCGATTCTAAAACAGGACTAATACACCTTTTCCAATTGTAATTCAGAAAGCGTCAATTGATTTTCAGAAAGCGTTAATTGTAATTCAGATTAGTCAGTTTAATTTCAGGAAGCGTTAATTATAATTCAGATTAGTCAGTTGTAATTCAGAAAATGTTAATTGTAATTCAGATTAGTCAGTTGTAATTCAGAAAATGTTAATTGTAATTCAGATTAGCCAATTATAATTCAGAAAGCGTTAATTTATATTCAGAAAGCGTCAATTGTAATTCAGAAAATGTTAATTGTAATTCAGAAAGCGTCAATTGTAATTCAGAAATAAAATAAGTTTTATTCTTATTATTTTTTGTTTTAATTCAATAATAGTGTCATTAATACAATATATATGTATGTAAATGTGCAAAATTAAAGAAAAATTATTGACCGACCGCCATGTCATTCATTGCCAGAGCATTGGCTTGATGAACTGTACAGTGTTTGTTGTACAGCACGAGTACAATCACCCCCAGTTATGGTGTTCATTGTACGTTCTATAATATCTTCTAAGTAGACCAATCTTTGTTCTATTATGCCAGGGCCTGAAACGTTTGGAACACGAATATTGTTTTTGGCATAAGTTTCTATTTTTTACCAAATACTCTCGATGGGGTTTAACATTGGAGAATAGGGCCCTAGTCGCAAAAGAGAGGCTGGCGTATTATCTATAACTCTTTCTAACTTGGAGTGACAAGGTGCGTAATCTGAAACAATCACTAAATCCTCCAGATTATTTCCTGCATCTTCCCATTTTTGCATTAAAATGGTCACCCACTCATTGGCTAACTGAGCTAATTGGCTAAATGAACCTCTTCTGTGTTGCATGTGTACAACTCCTGTTGTAGAAATCGCTCCAATTAAATGAATATTAGGGCTTCTTGTTGCTGGAAGCTTTTGTACTGCTCTATTCCCAACTTTTGCACGACCCCTACTACGACGGCAAAATAAATTAAAATTTGTTTCATCCATCCAAACAACTTGTCTCCCCTCCTTTATATATTGATTCAAAGCTTGTACATACTCAGCTCGTTTTGCTTTATTCACCTCACCATTCATGGTAACAGGTTCAACGTGTACTTGTTTTATGGTGAACATCCATCCTGCCTTCTACATAATTACCCACCGTTGCCACTGATAATGATTTACCGAAGTTACTCATAATCTTATTTTGTATATCTCTTAATAATATAGTACAGTCTTCCTCCACCCAAGAAACCATCAAATCAACTTGCTCATCCGAAAGAATTTTCGGCTTCTTACCACCTTTTGGCAACATTTCGTCAGTCCCAGATCGAACCCAATGGTATGCGGTCTTCAATTTTATTCCCAAATTCGAAGCCAAAGCTATCCAATCCTCACCTCTATTAGCACTGTTTACAACTCTTTCTCGATCTCTCTCACTATTTTTTTTATACGTTTTTCTTTCCACTTCCTCATTTCCAACTATTTCTGCTCTGCATATATGATACGTACTGTTTGTAAGTTCGATTATAGGCTGTGCGCATTTCTCGTGAAACAAATGCAGACATGGCAGCAATCGAATTACTCGTTTCCTTGTCATTGCAGATTGGCAAATTGTGCAGTTTTCTTTAAGCTCCATTTCTACGTATACTTTTATCAACGATTTATTTAAAGTGTTTCTATGTACACTACATAGCAGACAAAAAATTCAGAAGTTACTATGCACTTATACATTTTTAAGCCGTACGACAAAGTAATTTTGTGTGTAAGCTGCAGAAATAATGGTCAAAGACCAATATTTTTCCTCCCTCCAAATTAAGCCTGCGATACCTCTGTGAAAATTTTTGTTTAGCTTAAATAAGCTACATAATACCCATAAAAATAAAATGTTTAAATTTTACGACGACCGGAGGTCTATCCTGTGCCCACCACCTTCCAGGAAAGACCCTGTTTAATACATAATTGCTGAGTATTTAATCGTTCCAAAAGATTTTGAATAATTTTTTTATCCATGAATTCATTTTCTGAATTACAATTAACATTTTCTGAATTACATTTCATGCTTTCTAAATATTAACTAACGCTTTCTTAATTACAATTGATACTTTCTGAACATTAACTAACACTTTCTGAATTACAACTGACTAATCTGAATTACAATTTACATTTTCTGAAATTAAATTGACTAATCTGAATTACAATTAACGCTTTCTGAAATTAAACTGACTAATCTGAATTACAATTAACGCTTTCTGAAAATCAATTGACGCTTTCTGAATTACAATTGGAAAAGGTGTAGTAACAGAAACGCTGAATAACATACAGTATCTGTATATACCAGAACCAACACAAGCAAAACTGGTGCAAACAGGTATATCTGTGCAGAACTATTTTACGTACTCAACTTGAGAATTAATTTTGGATCTGTTCTGGATGACATTGCAGTTAGCTTTTAGTCAATCTAAGAAAACTTAACTATAAGTTAATTAATTTTGTAGTCAACTACACATTCTCCGACAGGGTAGTGTATCAGTTAAAACTTGTAAAAATTGTAAGACAATTTTTAAAAATAAATTAATTGAAAAAAAATTGTTTTTTCATTTATCGCATAATTAAAATTCCATAAATATTTGTAATTTCATGAAATCATTTCAATTTAAAAATAAACAAAAATAAACAGATTTAATTTTCACACACTTTTTTTTCCAAAATATACCATGATCATGGACATGGACATGGACAGACAGAGAATGAAAAATGAATTTTGGTGATTGAAATTTTTATCCAAAAATATAATAAACTATAATAATAATAAAGAAAGAACAGTGTCTGGATGAGTTTTCCATTTATTAAATTGAAATTTTCTTATGTAAATAAATCCCCAAGATTTATTCTCAACTCATTTTCATTTGTTTGGTTTTATTCTACATATTTAGTGCAATATTATGAGACCATTATTTTTCCATTTGACACATATTTTCTTTCTATTTATTATTGTTATTATTATTTTTGCTTGTTTATGAGATGAAGAAAGAAAAAAAAAGCGAACAACAAGGAAAAATTCATGCACAGTTTATGGAAATTAATGTTATAATACTTTTGTGTCATTTGTTTAAATTTTACCTTTTTGTCTATGTTTATTTTTTTGCATCCAAAGGAGGTGAACAGAGATCCTGTAAAACAATTTGCAAATTGCATTATGTATACGAGTTCTTTGCATGTCATACCGGCAAATGCCGGTATAAATACATTGTTAAATATACGTTTGTGTGTATATAGACAGTAGAGATGGGATCGTGAATAAATAAATTTGAATTAAATTATATAAGTTTGCATTGAGCGAATTTTACGGAATCCCGAGAAATTTAAAAAAATATTCCCGCTTTCACCGGAAACGCAAAAGCAGGGAAAAATAAAACCTCTAGCCACGACAAATGAGAAAGCTTGCAAAATCAACTCAAATGTCAAGAGTTGTTAGTAGTGACGGGCAAATGAAAAAAATGTATCGATACATATCGTATCGATATTTTTGAACAGAATCGATATATATTTTTTGAAAACATCGATGTTTCGATATATGGATATCTTTTGCCTACAAATATTGCCAAAATATTCCAAATCTAAAATAGATACAAACTAACATATCAAACCATAAACGCCAAAAAAGTTTAAGCGACATAAATTTTGAATAATTATTGAGACTATATTTACAAAGGATTTTTAAAACAGTTTCCATAAAAAATTTTGCTTTAAGAAAGCCTTAATAATTTTTATAAATAAGGATGTTAATCATTGTTTAATGAATGCCCAGTTTTTAACACTTCAAAGTTCATCATTGCGAAATACGAGAAATATCCACTGGGCATTCATTAAACAATAATATTTAAAGAAATCGCGAACAACTAACTTGAAACTTAATGAACTCCATGAGTGGAGAGAACCCAAATTGATACTGATATCGAAGAAATAAATTTATCCATACATCTGTATGTTTAATTTGTATTATAAGATAATTTCTGAAAAACTGCATTAATTTCGAATGTATGAATAATCACTTTATAGTGTTTTCACACTGACATGGTTTTAATAAAAGTTGGTTTTAACGTTAAAACCAACTGTTAAAACCTGGTTTTACCATACAAATTGTTTTTGTTAAAACTAAATTAAAACAAATTTTGAATGTAGTGCTGCCAAGTTGAAATGACCGACAGCAGCTGATAATGTTATAGCAGTGAATAACAATAGATGGCGCTTGAAAAATTTTCAACTTAGAAATGGATGCAGCAGCAACAATAATCAAAAAATTATGGAGAAAAAGAGTCCTTTTGGAAGGAAAACAACGAAAATATTTTAAATTTAACTGTGGATAGTGAAAATAGACAATATGACTGACATTCATCTTATAATGTAATTTTGCATTTTTATATTATTAACAATATTTCCAAGCACTTATTCATTCTGTATAAGAAGTTCCATAATTTAAAAAGATTTTATTTACAAAATATAAAATAATTTCCATTTTAGAGCGTATTGTGAAATATCTCAGTTTTTCATACAAACAAAAACAGTTGAACAGTATGTCCAACAAGTGTTATTAAAAATCAGAAAAAATGCAACAACAAATACATGTATTTCGGCAGGAGATTTATTTTATTTTGAGCAAAGTTATTAGACAGCCTGTGAATTAAAACCTGAATTTAACAAACTTGCAGTGTGAAAGCAAAATCAGCTGTTTATGGTTTTAACGTTAAAACCAGTACCCCATTTCTGTAACTTGTGAGAAGTTCTCGCATCGAGATAAATTAAATAATTATATTGGTTGTCCTATTTTACACAGGGTTACTCACATAAAAACTTATACAAACTTACAAAAAATATCAACAAATACAGCCTTTTTCTTACTCACCCTGTGTTTCAAGGATGATAACAATTCTCTCGACTCGAAAAGTTCTCACATTCCTTACAGAAACAAGGCACAGGTTTTAACTTTCAGTGTAAAAACACTATTAAGAAATTTAATACAAAAGAACTACATACATATGTTAAGTTATACGTAACCTACTGTAGCTCCTTAAGGCTTCATTAGTCTTTACTTTCTGTGGCTGTTCTGTGCTGTGCCGTTCTGTTTCTAAATTTTAATATATAATCAGCTGTTTCGGACCAGAACGGTCACAGTTTTCTACTAAAGTGATGAGTTTTGCATCGTCCATTGTTATGTTTCAATATAGTTTTATGTTTTTCTGGTAAAAATTAAATTTTTTTAAATTCTTAAAGCATAGTGACAGAGTATTTGGAAATGTTTTTATTTTATTTATGCTGCCACAATAACTTAGCAGTTTTTTTGATTTTCATAGGTTGAACCGAAAAAGAACAGAACGAAAGATAAAAACTAAAGGCTTGTATAAGATTTCTACAAGAGTCTGAACACAATGTAACGATTATTTATTGCGGTGCGGTTTTTCATACGATTTTGAAGTAAAAAAGCGCGGACTTTCTCATTCTCTCAACTTTGGACAATCTTTCTCTTTCTGATGTTGCCATAGTTTTTGAATAATTGCCGGAATATAAAAAAATATAAATATAAATAAAAAATATGATTTTAAAGTTCAAAAATTTTTGTCATAAAATATAAAAGTTTAAAAATTATATGAAATATATCTGCGAATGTATAAAATTTTAATCATTTTTGTTTTTAGTTACTGCCATTACAAAATATTTAACAGAAAGAGTAAATTTTTTATAAAAATGTATGCAAAAAAAATTAATAAAAATTTAAACAAAAAATTACAAGTATTGCCGTCGCCGTCTTCCGTTGTATTATGTTTATTTTTCTCTCAAGCAACGAGAAATCGCACCGAACCGCAAACATTGTGTTTAGACTCTACACAAAAAAAAGTTAGCTGATTCGTAACAGCAAAGAAAATAAAAACTAGTCCGGCCTTTAGGCTTATAGTCAAACAAACCAAGTTTGGCATTTAGCTCAGTTAACAAATAAAAGTCAACTGGCTTAGTGGGGTCACCTTATAGATGCGCCTTGGTTGTTATTATGACATTTCTCTTTCTCGTACAGTTAAAAAACGGCTAAAATTTATAGAGGTCTTAAAAGTATCGAAACCCGATACTCGTAAATAAGAATCGATGTATCGATATATCGCTTTTTGAAATATTGGTGATATATATCGATATTTATTTTCGCAAATACCGATATTTCGATATATCGATATTTTTCCCCATCTCTAGTTGCTAGTGTGAAGACTTGATTTAGTTCTTAATATCAGCTTGAACTTAATTGATTTTGTGGGACCCTAAACGGTCTATTAACCTTATTGGTTTTTATTGTAAAATTGGTCAAACCAGGGGGCTAATTACCGCGTTCGATATCTATCGAAATTTCAAAATATTTCAATAGAGTTTAAATTAAAATATTTTTGAATTTCGCAGTACTCTTAAACGATTATTTTAAAACATTAAGCATTTCATACAAACAATATTATTTCAAAATCAGAAAAACAGAATAATAATGTCCTTGCGTGCTTTTTGGCTTTTTGGAACCGCAATTACATTCTGTTTAACTATGAAGTTTACATAAACTGTTTAAAGTTTTTTTTCTAGCCTAATTATTGGCTGTTATACAATTTTAGATATTATTTTGCTCAATTATTCTTCCATAAAGACTCATCGTCGATACATACTCGTGCGTTCATGGTGTAAATATTTGTTGAATTACTGACTGCATGTTTTCATGTTACTTTTTGAAACACTTTTGTTATGCAACCACACAGACCATCATTTTATTAGCGTAGAAATGGCCATCACGTTTGAGTCAATATGTTAATTAACTTTAAGAATGTGATTGTATAAATACATACATACTGACAAATATGTATGTAAGTTAGAAAAGGGCTAATAAAATATTTAATGATTTTAAGCTCTTGTGGGTTTTATATATTCTCTTTTTGCACTTCGTTATTTCAGAATTTCTAAAAATAAATGCATCATTTCATTACAGAGAGGATATGAGATGATATATTATTTAGTAGAAAGCAAGCGAAACTAAACGGTGGTATTATTATTTGTCTTACAAAGAGATACAAACTTTAGCCTGTTCAGATCATAAATATAGAAACAAATGAAGATCGAACAATAGTAATTAAATTAACTAAAATTAATAGTCATGGGCCTGCGGCAAAAATTAAATAAATATACTTAATATGTAGTAACAAACCAAAAAAAGTAGAACAAAAATAAGCAAATTATCTAACATGTGCATAATTAGTAAAGAACAAACGACAATGGTAAGACTGTTGTAAATTCAGAGATGGTAAAATTGAGCTTTCATTACGAAAAAGCTTTCAGCAAATTGAAATAACATGAATCAAAACAATTCACATATTCCATTTGCAATAATGGCTGAGTATATAAAACACAAGAATGATAAACTACAAGATTACGCCAGTGCAAAAAAAAAAAAAAATAGTAGACGTGTGACGTCACGCACACTGTGTTTTTATTGGCTGATAATTTGGTTTATTTTTTTTTATAAAACTCTTTAAAGCTATTTTGACTGCACCAACCACTATACAAGTACTGGTTTTGCTAAGTTCGGTGAAGAAAAGTGGACATATAATAATCCCACTTTTTTACTTTTGCAGTTACTTACGAACAAGAAGACAAAACAATATTGTTTTTGTTGTAGGTATTTACCTTTTTTTAATATTATCCGTAATTAGATAATTGATTTTTAACCGATATACAAAGTCCCAAATCACACTGTGCAAGTCTTATTGCTAAGCTGATTAGTTTCAGGGAGAGAGAGACGAGGGGAACAGCAACGTTTCTTTTCCCCCCGTCTCTCTCTCCTAATAAACTAATCAGCTTAGCAATAAGACTTGCATAGTGTAAATAGGGACTAATTAAGACTCGTGAACTTTTAAGCAGTTCAGTTTGTGTGTGTTGCTAGCAGGTAACCAAAAGTATTTGTAACAACTTTTCCATGAAAAATGCTAAAATATTTTTTCAATAATTAACTGACCGCTATGTGTATGTATGTAGATGTTATGTTTGTATGGATATACCCACTACATACGCATATTCCTAAGTATATATACATATACAGCCGTATTCATAAAAAAAGGTGATTGAGGTTTAAAATTCATATTAGTTAAAAACGTTTTAAGGCTTAATAACGTTTTTTAAATATTGGTATTCATAATCAGTTTTTTAACTAAAAATCAATTAAAATAAAATTCAAAATTAGGCGCTTTGTTAAGATTAATAAAACAAGTTTAATTTCAAAAATTAAATGAAACTCTCAACAACAAATAAGGAAAATTTTTGTAGAGAAAATAAAATGATAGAATATAATTTGATTGTTGCGATTTCTTTGTTTAAATTTCTTAGTTTCTCATACTTATGCTTTAAGTCTTTCATTTGATTTTTCCCAGCCTTTATGGCAACTCTTACAATAGACGTGTGACGTCACGTCTAACGGTAAACTCTCTGATTGGCGTAATCTTGTAGTTTATCGTTCTTGCATAAAACAGAACTCTACATCAACTGTTAATGTTTAATGGCCTTCGAAAACGGCTAGTTGTTCCGTTCAACTAAGTATGTGTTGTCAGAATATTTACTGGTTATTTGTTCATTAATAACTATCACATGCAATTTAGCTTACAAAGCGATACGAACTTTAGCCTGTTCAAATCATAAAGGTGCAATCAGACGTGACATAACCATAGCCATAGAAAATAGCCGTTCGAACTAAACTAATGGGCAATACACTGTATTCGATTATACTTGACTCACCATAACGCCATATCTATTACCATAGAAACCAATTGAATTTTGGTTTGGTTATGTCTATGGCATTATGGCTAAGTCACGTCTAATTTAAGCTTAAATATAAAAACGGTGGTATACTTTTCATTTCATTTTTAAATTTTTTGAATTTAACTTGACAATGTTCAACAATCATAAATAAAAATTTTGGCTAGTGGTGATTTCATTGCTTTTGAGAGCAACAAAGAAGCATAAGCATATACATATATTGATTCGGTCCTGTATTCCGTAAAGTCTGCCAAGAGTGCTGATGCGCATATTTGGAGCATTTCACCTGAAGAGGACAATAACACACTTCCGGCAATATGGTGAATAGTAACAAATATGTTGTAGACAAATTTACAGAATACAGAGAACCGCTTGTATCGGGATTATAGGATTTTTACCTTACTAGTCCTTCAGAAGCTCTGAATGCAATACCAAAACTTAATCCGATCGACTTTCATTTATTGGTGGTATTGTAGTGTTCAATGATTTAATTCTTTTAAACCAATACGCCATAGCATGTATGCACTTATTTACAGAATGCAATAACTTACGCACTTACCGCTCCAGCCGCAACAACCTCAAATATTCTTTATATGCATACTAAATATGTATATGCCATCATAATTTAAGCTTTAATTCAACATGATTTAATATGATTTCAAATCAACATTTTTGCATTGGGATTTTACATTGGTATTTTTTTTTTGTTTAAACTAGAGAGCTGCGTAACAGTGATCTGCATGATTACGATTCAAACGGCATAATTTTGCATTTTCTAAAATGAATATTGAGCTAGCAATTAACATTAACAAAATGAATGATGCTATTGCATGATTCATATCAATGAGACTGTTGTTAATAAATGCCTGTCATTGCTTGCAATTTAGATTCATTCATATGACTCACTAAAGCAATCAGTATGATTGTTTTGAATACTTCTTAAACCACTTCTGACAAATATAGTTTTATGTAATATTATAAAATAAAATAGCTGGGCCCATTCTTTTTGATAAATTATTTTAATATGAGAAAAGCTATTAATTAACACAATATGAAGAGATAGATTTTTTCATTTTATTTAATTTTTTTATTACACGAAAAACTCCATTTTCGAAATTTTTT
Organism: Tachina grossa; assembly: GCA_949987645.1. Classification (NCBI taxonomy): domain Eukaryota; kingdom Metazoa; phylum Arthropoda; class Insecta; order Diptera; family Tachinidae; genus Tachina; species Tachina grossa. The sequence continues at coordinate 156,978,000 of OX465274.1, read as the reverse complement.
ATTATTTCTGAATACATTCTGTTAAATTTTCTAAAAACACTTTTTAATAGTTTCTTAACGCTATTTATTTATGTGTGGAAATATTTACTCAATGTTTTATAAACTGAAGAGTTCATCTAGTCAACGTGCTTTTGTGAGTTATTTGATACTATACAAAACAATCAAACAACAGTACGAATTTTTTATTTATGTTTACTGACAACCAGTGTGCACACTTAATTTTTTTTAAATTCGGTAGAATCAACGAAAAAAATTGGTAGATTTGAATGAAATTCGGTAGAAAATTTTTTTTATTCAGCGAAACATAAAAAATAATTCAAAGATACATATATATAAAGGGTAAGTGCAAGGAGTATCAAGCTTAACAGGTTCCAAAAGCGCATTTAAGACTTCACATGTGATTGGAAATTAAACTGCCATAAACAATGAAGCATTTTCAATAAAAAAAGTGTTATCCCCAGTTATTTGCTCTTAACCTTTATATATAAAATAATATACATAAATAACAGGAATTCAGTTTTTGTACATGGATTTTATAAAGCTAATAAAATAACTTTTATTTGACAAACATTTGTAACTACAAAGATTTTATGCAAGATCCATTTATGAACTTAAACTTTTGTGCAAAAATTATTAAATCATTGGTAGGAATAAATATTTCATCCCAAGGCACAATTCTTTGGCAAATATTAATTTACTTACAGGTTCAGTTTTTAACCGATTTCTTTATTCCGTTTTAATGATTTTCATGACAGAAAATGACCGCTCTGCGGCCGCGCTGCTATGTGTAAAAATAGGCAATTTACACTTATATCGACTTAAATTACTAAATAACAATATTCGGTAGATTTCAGGCCTTGTTCGGTAGAATTGGTAGATTGTTAAATTCACAAACATATTCGGTAGAATCTACCGAATATCGGTAGAAGTGTGCACACTGCTGACAACACTTAAAAAAATCGAGTGAGTTAAAGACAGTCAGTTGTTAGAGAGGCAACACTGCAAGCAATATCATTAGTACATTTTGATGTTAAAAAACAAAACAAAAGCATTGTAAAAGTGAGTGGAGAGCGAAAGTGAATCAACTCATACAGTTCACTGCTGCGTAAACAATCTTGAAATGTAAATACGTCTTTTTTTTAAATGTATTGTCGTAGTATTTATTATACTAAATCAATAATAAATGATGTCGTTTAATAACAGGGTGCCCCTGTGGCTGAGTGGTAGCCATGCTAGACTCTCAGTCCAGAGGCACAGAATACACAGAAGTGAAGAAAGTGACAGGTCAAAAAAGCTCCAATCAGGTTTTTGTTAAAATTCGTGGAAAAACGAGAAATTTTTATTAACTGTGTTAATTGGTAAGTAGTAATACACTACAGTATCAAATACACTATTACTGTAGTGTATTACTACTTACCAATTAACACAGCTAATAAAAATTTATTGCACTAGAAAGACGTAGCAAAACAAAAACGACGACAAAATTTGAGGGAAAACGACACAAACAGAAAAATACCCGTATCTTCCGTCTCGTGACACTTCTGTATGTTTTGTGCCAGAGGTCGTGGGTTCGATTCCCACCATAGACCCTGGGTGTTTTTCGCAGACAAGCTAATCGCTTTGCGAGTTGTGTTTGTGTTTGAATACATACTCTTATAGTAATATTAACTATATAACTATAAGCACGATGCATGTATTGGTGTACGTATGTATGAGTGTTTACAAGCGATGCACAGCGGGGTGAATGCTAGAGAAAGTGGCGATTAATTCATAGAAGTCGTAGTTTTGAAAAGTTGTTATTTTTTATTGATAAATATTAATAAATACATAAACAACCAGCATTTAAAAAAATTTTTTGAAAAAAAAAATGTTTAACCTTTTATGGGCTTTTTTGTATTTTGGAGAAAATGGTCTTATTTGACTATTTTTGCTGTAACTTTGGAATGAAAAAAGATAAATTGGTAAATTAAATTTTAAATTGGAGCATACTTTATGTGCCTTTAAAAAAATATATTTTTTTTAAAATAAAAATAAAAAAAATATTTAAGATGTATTTTTCACATTGATTTTTTTTAGCAACTGGAATTCTCTCACAAAAACCTTCATAACTCAAAAATCGCACAAATGCGCAAATAGGTATTCTGGGACTTATTAGCTAAAATCTTGTATTTTAAGAGCATAAAAACATTTTCCCTGCACTCATCCGCAAAGTTGTTGGAACTCAATGTATATATCAAAAATACCACATTTTTAGAGCAATTTAATTATTTTTTTAATATTTCTAAAACATTTATCTAAACAAAAAATAGTTTTTAAATGCTCATATACTTGAAGTTGACGGTTCCGTTATAAAACTTAACAAAAACTATAATCATTTGAAATATCAAAATTTTCTCTTTTAATCAATGCGAGCAAAAATAACTAAAACTATTGAACTTTGAACACAGACTACAAATAAAGTATACTACAAAAAACTGTTATTTTTGCAGTTAGTGATGTAGAATTTTATCTTCTTTTATATGGTACCAAAAAGTTGTGAAAGTTAAAGTTAATTTTTTGAATTAATCGCCACTTGTGAAGGCTTTCACCCCACAGTGCGATGTCGCGAAGGCTTCTTGTTCATAACAAACACTCAAAAGAAGTAGTGTTGATGTGTGTATGCTTGTTATTTTGCATATTGTACGTTTGAGTGTGTGTGTAAGATGTAGATAGTAAGCTATTATGTATTTAAGCGTGGTTTTTTAAAGCAAGCCCACACAACTAATGTCACTGCATGTGTACGTTTGTATGTGCGCAGGAAAATAAAAGATCATACACACAACGTGTGTGGGTATGTACATGCATGACGTTTGTTTACACGCCCATGCGTGTGAAGAAGCAAGCATCATAAATTCTTCCGTCACGAAGTATTTTCTTGTTTACTCCTACACCTGCAATAACTGAAACAAATGTCTTGTCTTTCGATAGGAAATAGTTTTCATGCTCATTTTTTTTCAATCATAAAAATTTGCAAATATTTAAAATATTTATTTAAAATCAAAAATCTACTTAAAAAATATCACAATCTAAACTGAAAATTGAGTTACAAGTGTACAAGTCATAATAATAATTAGATTGGTTGAATATTGGTTAGACTCTTAATCAGATCCACCCATACGGTGCCATAAAAGCAAATTCGCGTAACGAAAAATGTTTTTATTTTCACATTTTGGTCTGACTGTTTTTGTTAGTGGCCATAAATAAAATCTCAAAATATTAGGAAAATTATTTGCTGTGACGTACAGCGACAAAGAAAAGAAAAATAGAAATACCTGCGATAAGGACTACATGACTGAATGATTGTTGGCTTCTCAAATTGTACGTGTTTTGGATAATTCTGGACAATTTGATGCAAAATATAAAAAAAAATTACAAGCAATAACAGCTGCAACTTTAATGAATCATCAAATGATTAAGAAGCTTAACAACACACTTTTAATTTCCTGTTGAAATTGAAATACCAGAAGTGAAAGGTAATTTGATGATTTTTTGTTTGTTTTGATAATGACGTCATTTTTGGGTTTTTTTTAAAGGGAAGAAAATAAATTGCATGTTTACCAAAAGTGATTATTTATTCATTTTACGCAAAGACCTAAAACCGCATCCCTACAAAATTCAATCGGAGCAAGAATTGAACTCCAGAGTATCGGCCAGAGGCCTGATTTCCCTGAAAAATTAATATCCAGAAGAGATGACATAAATTATGCTTCATATAAGCCCTTTGGACTTTATCCTGCGGTAATATAAGGTTTACTTCAATATACTGATTTAATTAGCGCTTTTAAAAGAAAATATCGGTCATGAAATAGCGGCCATCAGTCATAAAAAATGTTACCATTCGCTACTAACACGAGGGCTTAAATTTTGATGAAGTTCCAAACCTGCTTGGATCTTAAACCAATAAAATTAACTGATTTTCACTGATTGTTCAAAGGTGGATGGAGTGGTAGGAGCTGCGGTTTACTGTCCGGAATTCGGTATCAAGGAATCTTATAAACTTCCTGATTACTGTAGCATCTTCCAGGCGGAAATCTATGCAGCCAAAATGGCAGATGTACAATTGCTTTACGTGAGTACCTGCCGTTACGGCGTTATCTCACGTGTGCCAAAGCACCGGGTGTGGGTTAGACGCCAGACCAACGCCCTCATGCACCCTTTTAGAATGAACCTATGGCCCACTCCATAAGGAACATAGGTTGCAATCTTTGAATATAGTTATCCCTGTTCTATATTCAAGTACCTTGCTGAGGTACTTTGAGCTATCTAAACTCTGCTGCTATGTTCGTGCCCATAGCAGCTCTGTTGAATGGCAACAGCACCTAGAATAGTGTCTGGCTGACCGCGTCAGACCAACCACTAGCATTGATTTAACAATGGGAAGCCAAGACTATTCTCCCAGCGATTTTGGTAGCAACCACAACCACCACGATAATTCTCAGGCTTCCACGCTAAGGTGTTGTGCATGTATACACCTTAGCGAGGTCCCCAAGAAAATTCCTCAACCATTGCCGGCACAGCTAACCACTCATCCATAATGAACGCATGCCTGTGTCGCCAAATAACCAGTGCCTACTCCACACCTACCAAAATCGTCCCTTTAACCCCGTGGGGTAAACCCCGAGGGTTAGGACGAACTCGGCATTTCAGCAAAGGAAACTGACGACCGCTACATGCACTCAAAACTTCAAAACTCACGCGAGAAGAACGCAAGCTCGCCACCAAAATTTCTGTGCCTACTAAGACCCGACACTAAAAAGTGAAAGAGTCCTGGGGTCGTATCCAGGACAAAAGCCATTTCGGACCAGACATTTTTGACAACCGCAATGCATTTATCTCTAAGCAGCCCAGCTGTCGGGCAACCGGCACCCGTGGTACCAGAAGTAGCCTCTGGTTAGACTTCGAAGTTCCACCACAAGGGCTTCACCTCTATCGTCTTTTGAACTCAGGGGCAGTTCTAGCTGACAACAACGGGCGTACAATATTTGTTTTCCTTTTATAAATATGTGCACATCCGTTACTCTGTTTATGTTCAGAGATTGGGTAGTAACACATAAGTTTTACGGGTAATGAGCCAAAGGTCCGTCAGCGGAAAAAGCTACATTACCCTAGCTGGGGCCCCGGGATTGCCACACCCGTAGTCAAAAATAGACTCCCCTGGGGGTAGCCAAAATGGCAGCAGACTCAGACTTCACCCCTCAAACCATGAATGCGCGTGTAAATATGTATATAGACAGTCAAGCAGCTATTAAAATAATTTCAGCTGACTGCAACTACTCCTCGGTTCTGTTCATGTAAAGAAATGCCCTAAATATGTTATTTGCTGGTAGACAAGCACATATGTACATGTATTCTGGGTACGAGGACACATGGAAATTGAGGGAAATGAAATGGCTGATACACTGGCCAAAAGGGGAATTCCATAACCGGCTGACGAAACGGTATATGTCCGAAAACCAATACAACACCTGAAAGGGACCATACACTCTAAGATGAGGGAAGAAGCGGAGAAATGTTGGCGTGCGACGAACACTTGCACAACTTCTTCTCCTATGATCCCAAATCAACTAAGTTCCTTTTATCATTAACTAGAAGCAACTGTAAACTCCTAGTGGGGGTATTAAATGGACACTGCTGAACGGCTTCGTATGCCGCCAAAACAGTACGAATACTCAACGGTACCTGCAGAGAAATGTAAGGAACCCGGGTAATTGAAGCAATAGAACATCTTATGTGTCACTATCCGGCTCTAAGCCGCACTAAATATAACTGTCTTGTCTGTTCTCACACTTTTCGTAGTCTTGAACTTGTATCGAGTGTGGAACTGTGTATATTGATAAAGTTTGTCAAATCTGTGTGAGAGTCATTCGATACAAGCACCACGAACAAGGCTGCCATTTTTACAGGCTCTCTTCTCATCTACTAGTATCGCTAAATATCAATCGGGTCTATGCGAGGTCTTTGACCACCCAGATTAACCTAACCTAACCTAACCTTGGTAAAGTAAATATATTTCTATGCTATATTTTAAGTAAATAAATGCCGCTGAATGCACGTTCAACTCAACTCAAAGGCTTTAAGAAATTTGTTTATTTTGGAACATTGTCATAAGTTTATTTAAACTGAAATTAACTTGCTTATTTTCAAAATCATCAGTAGGCTTCAACGATAGACAAGCTAATCGCTTTGCGGGTTATGTTTGTAAAAAACATGTTTTGAACAGTCACAAACCTCTTATCTTACGCACAGACTTTTTTTTTAAGAGAAGTAACAATGAATGCCTACTACTGTTACTAAGTGTTACCTTCTTTGGGAAAGGTATAGTGATAGAGAAGACAGGCGGTGAAGGAAGAGACTGAGAAAAGCTTCATTCTCTTACAACGCTGCTTTTATCACATTTTTAATAATGCAGCATTGCAGCGCCTCTGGCGTATTAAACTTTTTTTTTTGAAGCTGTGGTTAGTAGCAAAGAATATAAATCATATATAATGCGCATCTCATACAAGCTAAAATTTTCTATGACTGGTATTTCCAATACTACCCGTCAGTGATGCCAACTTTTTTGGTTCTAAAAGCATATCAGCGTAAAAAGCACTAACGTGAAAAACGAGTGCAATTTTACAATGTTTTCTAAGCTATTCTCTATTTCGACAATATTATCAACATCTTTAATGAAATATATCAGACGAAAAAGGTATGATTTACACTGAAAAAATAAATACACCAAGTTTTTTATTAAAGTAATTTTAAAAATACACAAATTTCTTAAAAGCACTACTTAGTGCGCTCAAAAATTGGCGTGTTGAGTCTTCAAAAAGCACTAAAAATATTGCCAAAAGCACCAAGTTGGCATCGCTGCTACCCGTCCAGCGTACGAACTCTCATTTCTTTCTGCAGTGTATGCTACGCTCGCATTTCTGAGAGCAGCTTTGCCGTTGTGACACTAAAGTATCACTTTTGACCCTTTCGTGCCAATGACACTTTTTATGACCCTTTTTTTCAATTTATCCCTTTGTATCATTTTAACAGAATGTATGCCGGTGGGCAATCATATTCACAGTTCAGCATATCAGGTATTAGAAAAAGAGCTGTTCGTCCAGTTGGCGATATTCAGCTCGATGATGTCGATCATTTTATTGTTTTGGTCGATAGAAAAGCCAATAAACGGTGAAAATATTGCAAAAAATCTGACACCCAAATCCTTGATTCCAAATGCAAATTATTTCTCGGAGTATCACAATTAAAAAAATATGTATTTTAACTTACTTTCATCTTTAATCTTAACAAAACTTTTTATAAATGTTTATAAGTTAATAAGTAAGTTTTTATAAAATGTTTATAAGTTAAAATAGGTTCAAGTGAAGTAAATTTGGAAGCCAAAATTGGGGCTTTAAAGTATACATGTATGTAAATAAATGATCAGCATAAAAAAGTAAAGTAAAATATATGTAACGGGTGTTTTTTAGAGGTATAGAACTTCGAATTGAAATAAAACACAAGAAAATCGTCTTAATGTCCATCAATTTGGCTTTATTGGAAGGACAATTTTATGCCATTAATGTTTAAATATGATTTCGGGCATGTGGCCGCCGCGGCTGGCTCGAATAAAGCCAATTCTACAGGTCCAATTTTCAACCACTTTTTCGAGCATATGGGGCCGTATGTTGGCAATAACGCCACGAATGTTGGCTTCCAAGTCCCCTAACGTTTCTGGTTTGTTGGCGTAGACGAGCGACTTCACATATCCCCAAAGAAAATAATCCAATGGTGTCAAATCACACGATCTTGGTGGCCAATTGACAGGTCCATTCCGCGAAATTATGCGCTCATGGAATGTTTCCCTCAGTAAATCTATTGTGACGTGCGCTGTGTGGCATGTAGCGCCGTCTTGTTGGAACCACAACTCATCCACATTCATGCCATCCAATTCGGGAACAAAATAGTCGGTTATCATGGCTCTATACCGGTCTCCATTAACGGTAACTGACTCTCCAGCATTATTTCGGAAGAAGTATGGCCCAATGACTCCACCAGCCCATAGAGCACACCAAACAGTCAGTTTTTGTGGATGTAATGGCGTCTCAAGGGTCTCATGTAGATTCTCTTCACTCCAAATGCGGCAATTTTGCTTGTTGACGTAGCCATTCAACCAAAAATGAGCCTCATCACTGAACAAAATTTTGCGATGAAAATCAGCATCGAGATCAATCTCATTTTCGGCCCATACACCAAAATCACGACGCATTGCATGGTCTCGCGGCTTTAATTCTTGCACAAGCTGGATCTTGTAAGGTCGCAAGCCAAGATCTTTGCGCAAAATCTTCCATAAAGTTGATGGACAAAGCTCCAATTGCTGTGCACGGTGGCGAATCGATTCATTCGGGTCCTCTTCAACACTTTGCTCTACAGCGGCAATTGTTTCTTCGGTGCGCACTGTTCGACGTCTCTGCGGATGCGTATTATCACATAGAGTAAACGTAGTGCGAAAACGATCCATGGTTAACCGAATTAATTGCTCTGATGGACGATTATGTCGACCATAAAATGGACGGAGCTTGCGGTAAATTTCGCGAACTGAACCATTATTTTCGAAATAAATTTGCACCATTTGCAAGCGTTGTTCTTTTGTCAACCTGTTCACGATGAAATGGCAAACCAAACTAAATATTAATCACTTGACAGCTGACAAAATGGCCGCCAGTTAAAAAAGTGATGCCAACTTAAAGTTCTATACCTCAATAAAAAACACCCATTAGATGGAAAAGCTCAGATGCGCATTCTATACAATTTATATTCTTTGTTAGTAGCCATTTTATCGGTTATTTTACTTCGCCGTGGTGCTGTTATTTAATGACTGCTGGATACATGAATTGAAACCAGTACCTTCGGTTTTGTAGTCAACGTGCTAACTACTACAGCCAACGTCACCCTTTTGAAAAGTATTTGAAAATCACAAAAGAAAAATAAGCATTAGTGATTTTTTATGGGATTGTTAAAATTTTAAAAAATTTTTAAACGCACTAATAATCCCAAATTAATATTTTACTACAATTTGAAGCTGAAAAAAAGTCAGCCAATGTAGCAATGGTAAAGAAAATAAAAAACATATTGATTATTGAGTTCTTGTTTCAACTTTGTTATTTGTTTTAAGCTTCTCATTTGTTTAAATGAAAGTTTATAACATAATAACTCTAGTTGTTCTAAGAAACTTTGGGTAAAGGTTCCCTGATGATCTGCATTAGCAACAGTGAAATGCGCATAGGATCCAGCTAAACCCCCTCAATAATCAATTTCAATGTATTTTTAATTAAAAAAATATTTTACTTAATAAGAAAAATATTAATTTGGGATTATTAGTGCGTTTAAATTTTTTTTTTAGAAAAATAAGCATTTTTATGCTAAAAAAATATAAATCTTATGGCCTTCTAATATGAATTTAACTTTTGCCATTGTAACTTTAAAAGTGCAATGTCTCTTTTTAATTTGCAATTTCTCTTTTAAAATTGTCTTATTATTTACATTTTGTATTTTTTAAACTACATATTTTCCAATGAAGAATTTTTATACACATATTTACAGCCCTATTTATAAAAATTTAGAAATAACGTACTATGCAAGTATTTTTTTACTTGTATGTACTTTTGGATTTGATGATTAAAATAATGAATAATGTATGCATCATTACAAAAAATCACACGCATACGACATGCAAACTGCACACAAATAAATAAACACCTACATACATACTTACGAATATTTAGTTAAGGTGGCCATTTTTGAATTATAATCGCGTACCTTAAGCTTGTGTGCATGCATGTGAACACGTAACACAAAGAAAGCTTTTAAAAAAGAAAGCTTTCTCGCACTACACCATGCGAACTTTTGAAGTTTGTTTTCCGTTAACATTTTTAGCATAATGTAGAGTATGCAAGTGTGTGTGCTTGAGAGTTTTTACGTGTGTGTGTGTGTGTCTGTCTGTGCGTGGGTGCATAAGAGATCTCATTTCGGCTTAAGTATGCGTGTTTTAGTACAACCTATCACTACTTTAATGACGTACATACATATATATGTACTTCTATTACGGAAACAAATGCCGCAAATGCAACCTGTTAATAAAAAGAGGCTGATATACAAGAAAAAAATCGTTTGCAAAGAAAAAAAAACAACCTGAAATAACTTGGTTGCTTTTGCGTTGTATTTTAACGCCTCTGTTTTCGTTCTTATCATTTCCCGTATCTCGTATGTTATCTTGTCTTGTAAAAACACTACCATGATGATAGTTGCTTTTTAAATATGTTTATCGTTTTTTTTTTCTACTCATTCAGTTTTTATATTTTATAATGGTTTTTTGTTTTGTGTGTGTGTGTGTGTGTGTGTGTGGCCTTCACACACTTACGCATTTACTCATACCATTAAAAGAAAACAAATCATAGAAAGAGTTAATGCATTAGTGTGTGTGTGTGTGTGTGTGAAATGTTGCTGATACATATGTGCATGTGATTTTTAGTCTTTTAACATGGTGGCTTCTTTTTCTGTCTTGTTGAGTTTATTTTCTTTTTCCTCTAGTTGTATAAAAACCCCATGTAAACCATGTCTTGGTGGACAGTTTAATTTCTGCTTCAAACTCTAACGGAAATCGGAAGGAAATAAAAGTTGTACAAATATTAAGAGCGTGTTTTATTTAATATCGTTTTAATATTATCAAGTTTGCCAGCGAAATAACCTGTTGATTATTAAAATTCAATAATTCATTTATTAAAAAATTTTTCAAAAAAATCTTTCAAAAACAATTATTTTGTTTGTGTGTGTGTGCATAAATTGAGAAGTTGGAAGATTGAAAAAATGGCATTTAAAACATTTTACTTTTCATTGTGGCTACTTTTTATTTTATTTACTGTGGTCAAAGGTAATTTATAATTGAACTTGATTTAAAAACTGTTGCACCAAATTCTTTTTTTTTTTACAAAATCTGAAACGATTTTTTTTACATAAATGCGAAATTCAAAAATGTTGCACCTATTTCTTTTTATAAATACACTGTGCGAGTTCAAAAATGTAACAAGCGGGAGACCTGGTGGGTCAACCTAATTCGAGTACGCTGAATCCAACGGTGATAACCACGTTTTAGGTTAGCTCTTGTTTAAAAGCACCTAAAAACGCAATTTTTCCCAGTTTTCAATCATTCATTCATTTTTATATCAATTAAACAAACATATTATGGATGAACATGAGCCCTAAAGAAATTAAAAAAAAAATAAAAAATAAAAAAAAATTCAAAAATTGCTCCCAAATTAAAAAAATGCAATTTTTTGACAAAAAAAAAAATTCAAAAATATATTTTAACATTTTTTTTTCTAAAAAGTTTTATCAGGACATAAGCTCATGAATACATGTATTTTCAATCGATATATACAGTGCTTGACAATGCAATGGAAACTTTTCTCAAAAATTAATTTATTTATTTTTATAAGTCGAAAAACAAAAATATTTTTTGAATAAAACTTAGAATTACTTTAAAATTTAATTTTGTAGATTGTTTGTGATATATTAAGAAAAAAAAAATATTAAGTAAATAACATATTTCGAAAATTATAAAGAAAAAGTTAAAGTATTAAATTTTGGGGTATTGGCAAAACAATGGAAACTTAATTTTTACTCCAATAAAAATCGTTATCCTGTTAACAAAACTCATTACTTTGTTGGGTATCCTTTATTTCCTATTACTTCATCACAACGACGATGCATTGACCCAATTAATATTTTTTATTTTTTTTTAACACAAACACAACTCGCAAAACGATTAGCTTGACTGCGAAAAACAGCCAGGGTCTATGGTGGGAATCGAACCCACGACCTCTGGACTGAGCGGCTAGCATCGCTACCACTCAGCCACAATGGCACCCAACTGTATCCTTTGAAACTTTTTGCCATTCACTCAAAACAGCATTGGATAAATCTTCCTTCCGTGTGTAATTACGGGTTCTTATTTTGCGATATACAATTTCCCATAGGTTTTCTATGGGATTGAGATTTGGGAATTGGGCCGGCCATTTCAAAATGTCATCAGGAGAGCTTAAAAATATTCTAGGATTGGATATTAGCTCACGAAGAGTTAGTCGACGAGCTCGCGAGGCTGGTCTTGGATACTTTCGCCCTGCGAAAAAACCTCTCATATCTGAGAAAAACCGTGCCGCTCCTTTAAAATTTTGCTAAACAGCATATAAATAGGCCTAGAGGCCAATTTAATTTAAGGGGCAACGATGGAAGATGCTTCCTAAGGCGGCCTAAGGGAAAGAGACTAGACCCTAAGTATACATGCAAGACAGTCAAGTTTGGAGGTGGCAAGATTATGGTCTGGGGGTGTTTTTCTGAACAAGGAATGGGTCCTATTCATATTATAAGAGATACAATGACTGGTGTTGGCTACAGATCGATTTTAAACGACATGATGTATGCATATGCAGAGGAGAACATGCCACTAATATGGAAATTTCAGCATGACAATGATCCAAAACACACCTCTAGGATTGTAACTAACTGGTTACAATCTAATGATGTGAGTGTTTTGAAATGGCCGGCCCAATCCCCAGATCTCAATCCCATAGAAAACCTATGGGAAATTGTATATCGCAAAATAAGAAACCGTAATTACACACGCAAGGAAGATTTATCCAATGCTGGTTTGAGTGAATGGCAAAAAGTTTCAAAGGATACAGTTGACAAATTAATTGGGTCAATGCATGGTCGTTGTGATGAAGTAATAAGAAATAAAGGATACCCAACAAAGTAATGAGTTTTGTTAACAGGATAACGATTTTTATTGGAGTAAAATTTAAGTTTCCATTGTTTTGCCAATACCCCAACATTTAATACTTTTTCATTTCCATTGAATTTTCAAGCACTGTATATCGATATAAAGGTTAATAAATGGTAGAAAGCTGGAAAAAATTGCGATTTTCAGGTGTTTTTAACCAAGTTTTCACTCTTCATTATTTTTTAAACAAGAGCTAACCTAAAAAAAAATGCTTAGTACCATTGGATTTAGTGTACTCGAATTAGGTTTACCCACGGGGTCCCTGGTTTGTTACAAAAAAAATCGTATTCGAGTACAGTGATATTAACGTTTGAAATTTTTTATTATAAATATTCTTTAAAAGATACATGCATGGATTTTGTAAAAAAAAATAATTAAAATTAAACAATTTACAAGTCTTGTTGTCTTGTATTTGAAAAGAAGATTTCTATCAAAATGTCTCTAAACGAAAAAAATTCTAAGTTTAACATTTAATCAATTTCAATGTATTTTTATTAAAAAACATATTTTACTGAATAATTAAAATAATAATTTGATAGCATTAGTAAATTTTAATTTTAACAATTAAAAAAAACTAATGACAAAAAATTCTTTTGAAAATCTTGCTTGTTCACGGAACTAGACTGTAACCCATAGAATAGGCTATAGGCAAATAGCTAAATAGGTAAATATATACTTATCTGAAAGATATATACACAAGCATAAATACACGCACAGTGGCGATTAATTCATAGAAGTCGTAACTTTAAAGTGTAGCTATTTTTCATTGATGAATATTAATAAATACATAAAAAACCAGCATTTAAAAAGAATTTTTTGAAAAAAAATTTACTTTTCATTCACCACTATTACAGTTGTCAACATCGATGACACGTCAATACAATACAAAAAAAATTGGTCTTGTTTACTCACTCTCGAGATGTTTAAAAATCGTGCTACTATTTAATAAACCTAAAATAGTCTTAGTTAGTATTGTACCTCCATGCCAATTAAACTAACGTGTTTTATATTTGCCCTTATTTAATAATCTTTGATATTGTAAAAATGTTTAGTGTCTCAATTTAAATATCCCATTGCAAATGGCATATATCGCGGTATAATGTAAATTTTTTTTCGATTTTGTTCGGCAGAAAAGAACGGTTTTAGGGAAATGAAATGGAACATTTCCTTTAATTTATTTTATAGTTATGACTGTTTAGCAATACATTTTATTTTGATATTCATTTAGTAAAAATTAAAAAGATGCTGTCAACGCAAGACCATCGATTTGAAACATAACTATGCTGAGAGCATAATAAACAATATGGCATAAACCCTTGTTTATGTATAAATTAGATATCCATATAAAAATTAAGCAAATATTAAAAAAATAGTGAGTAAATTTCTTCATATGCTTAACTGAAAAAATAATAATTTTTGGTTATTTTTTTACCAAAAAATTTGTTTCAACTTCCAACCCTGGAACCATAGTTTTGATTTTTCTTTTTTTAATACCAATTTCTTTCTTTCCAAAATATAGAATATATTTAATTACCAAAGAAATAACTAGTTTTATACACCAGAAAAAGTTTAAGTTTTCCAGGTCTGGAAGAATGTTTTTTATTTTTCTAATTTTTTATTCTAAACTATTTCTTTCTAAGACATAAAATATATTTGATATGTACACAAAAAGGAAAAAATTATTTGACCTAGTTACTTTTATATAAAAAAGTAAATAAATTTTCCAACACTGGAATCATCCTTTTATATTGTTCTGCTCCTTAAAGCAATGTAGTTCTCTAAAAAAAATATATAAAATATGTTAAGTGAACAAAGGAAGAAGGAAATAATGAAAAAATTTGTTTTATTTAGTTACTTTAGTATAAAAAAAAGTTAAAATATCCCAGCTCTGGAGCTATGGTTTTTATTTTTCTAAATTTCTATAATAAAATTTTCTTTCAAAACATAAAATATATGTAAGTAATTTATAAAGAAAAAGAAAAAATAATTAAACATAGTTAGTTTTATATATAACAAAAGGTATAAGTTTTCCAAACCTGGAATCATACTTTTAGATTTTTCTGATTTCTTAGACAAATGTATTTCTTTCAACAATGTAAGATATGTTTAATTTATAGAGAAAAAGGTAAAATTAGTCTTACGTACCTTTTCACAATATATGGTTAACAGGGACTTTAATGGCAAGTTTTGTATGAAGAACTTGCAGTTAAAGTTGACGTTAACTCTTAACCATACATTGTGAAAAAGGGACGTTAGTAGCTTATTTATATATAGCAAAAAAGTTACAGTTTTCCAACCCTGGAAACGTCTTTTTGATTTCTTTTTATTTTTAACCCCCGACTAAAAAAAGGGGTGTTCTAAGTTTGTAGTGTGTGTCTGTGTATCTGTGTGTCTGTCCGTGTCCACGTACAGGCCAAACGGCTGGACCGATTTTCATTTAGTTTTTTCTGTTTGAAAGATGACTTGATCGAGAGGGTTCCTAGCTATGTTTGAAGAAAATCGGTCCAGCCGTTTAGAAGATATAACATCTTTTCTGAAAAAAGTCGGGGGGTTCTAAAATTTTTAATTTTTGTTATTAATACCAATTTTGCGCGTACTGGAACATAAAATATGTTTATTTAAAAAAACAAAAATGGGTTTTAGCTGGTTACATACTTTTATATGTCAAAATCAAGTTGGAGCTTTCCAGCTCTGAAACCGTAGGCTCGATTTAGTTGATTTTCAATACCAATCTATTTTGGACGGACGGACATCGTTTATTCGTCTTCCCCATTCATACGAACCCAGAATATGTATACTTTTTGGGTCGCATATGAATATTGTGGAAATTACACACGGAATGACAAATCTATATACATGTACATATTTGCCCTTTACTATAAAAATTATCTTTAGCCAATTACAGTTTAGAATTAAACAAAAATCGCATCGCTTTGTGAACAAACTAAAGCGCAATAATCAATTAATAACAAAAATTAAAAATTTTAAAAACCCCAGACTTTTTTCAGAAAAGATGTTATATCTTCTAAACGGCTGGACCGATTTTCTTTAAACATAGCTAAGAACCCTCTCGATCAAGTCATCTTTCAAACAGAAAAAACTAAATGAAAATCGGTTCAGCCGTTTGGCCTGTACGTGGACACGGACAGACACACAGATACACAGTACACAGACACACAGACACACACTACAAACTTATAACACCCCTTTTTTTTAGTCGGGGGTTAAAAATGTCACAAAAGAAATTAATGGAAAAAAATAGAAAAACACCTGTAAAATCGTTGAGTGAAAGCAATAGAATTTGAGAGAAAATAAAAACTGTAAATGTGTTGAGTGGGTGGCTCGCAATAAATGCGTGAGCACATTAACCGTATTACGACAAGAATTTCCACTAACAATCGTGCGAGTACATTTATGTATGTTTATGCGACAAGCGAATAACATTGTTTTACGGTTGCCCAAACAACTTGTGATAAAATTTTTCCCTCGTTTTTTTCTATTTACTCGGAAGTTATTGTAAATACATGTCATGTTGTCTGGTTCCAATCGTCTGGCACATATAATCACAAGGCTTAATAATATTATTTTTATGACCTTCACCAAAAACAGTATAGGTATTTATAGGTTCGTCATTCGGTATGTAATTTCCTCAATATCGATATGCAACACTGGGTTTTTATAAATAGGGAAGTCGAACAAACGATGTCCGTCTGTCTGTTCCTGAAATCAATTTTACGAAGCCAAAAAAAAAAAAGTTGCAGGTCTGGCAAATTGAAACTACAATTTTTTCTTCTTTTTTAATTAGACATATTTTAAATGTTAGAAACAAGGAAAGTGGCATTAAAAATCAGAAAAATCAATCAAGCTGCTTGCCGGGCTGGAAAATTTAATTTTTTTTTGGTATATTAGATAAATAACTACATACTCGTAAAGTTTTTTATTTTGTAGTTAGACATAGATATTTTATATTTTGGCAAGAAAAAAATTGGTATAAAAAAGTCAGAAAAATCAATCAAGATGGTTCAAGAGTTGGAAAATTTAAACTGTTTTTTTTTTTGTATATAAAAGTAATTAACTAAGAATTTCTTTTTTTTTAAATTACTTAAACATGTTTTGTATATTATAAAAAAAATTGGTATTCAAAACTAGCAAAATAAGGAAAAAATGGTTCCAGGGCTGGAAAATTAAAGATTTGTTTTGGTATATAAAATTAACTCACTGAAATTGTATATTTTCCTCTTTTTTCTTTATTAACAAAAAATTTTTTTTTTATTTTAGACAAATCTTTACCAAGAGTTTTTTTTAAAGGGTGTTTTTTACAGAGTGACACATGTCTAAATCATTATAAAACAAGAAAATATATTTCTAATATCAATGAAATGTGCTTTATTGCAAAGAAAATTTTATGAAATTAGTGTTTAAATATGATTTCTGCCATGCGGCCGTGGCGGCTGGCGCGTAGCAGATGCAATCTCGAACAACAATTTTCAACAACTTTTCGCAGCATTTGAGGCCGTATTTCGCCAATAACTAACTCTTCGAATGTTGATTTATAGGAGTTCAATTGTTTGTGGTTTGTCGACGAAGACAAGTAACTTAACATAACCCCAAAGAAAATAATCCAATGGGGTTAAATCACACGATCTTGGTGGCCAATTAATTTGGGCCATTACGTGAAATAATTTTTTCATCAAAAGTTTCTTTGAGTAAATCAATTGTAGCGCCCGCTGTGTGGCATGTGGCTCCGTCTTGTTGGAACCACATATCAGCAAGATTAATGCCACGTATTTGATGTACGAAAAAATTTCGAATCCTTTTCCTATACCGTTCACCATTGACAGTAACATTCTGACCATCTTAATTTTCAATGGATGTAATGGTGTTTCGACAAAAGCTTGTGGATTCTCCTCATTCCAAATGCGACAATTCAGAAATGGGATTCATCGGAAAAAACAATTCTGAATTGAAATTCAAAATCAATAGAACAATTATTTTGATTAAAAATTTCAACAATTTGCACGCGTCGCTCTGGTGTAAATCGATTCATAATGAAATTTCAAAGCAAACTAAACAAAAACATAACATAATTATTTAATTCTTTTAAGTTTCTGTAAAAGACTAATAACAAAATCTACACTCCATTAATAGTGCAATCGATTTCAATATTTTGAAGTGGAGTATCCAAGCGCTGGCATTTACATACTTATGTATTTCCCTCAATTACTTGAATAGTTTATATTAGTTTATAAATGATTTTGGTGTTGCTTTTGTTTCATTTATTACTTGTTTATTCATTTGTAAAATTAGCACACACAAAAAAAAAATAAAATAAATGATACAGAAATTGTTTATTTCGTAGAGGAATTTCAGCAAGTCAATGTGATTAGATAAAATTGATCTATGTTTTGATGTTAGTCATCATATCTATTAGAACATGCAACCACATACATTCTGGATAGTGAAAGCTCTATTTTCATAATAGTTTCTAAACTTTAGAATCTAAAGTAAGCGACATTTCTTTCTCTACAGTAAATTGCCAAGAAAAGTTGTAAATTAATTTTTATTAACAGGTAACAGTCTCGTTAGCTGAACATCCCGCAATGTGCTTCTAATTAGTTATAACATAATTTGAAATTTATTTGCCGGCGCACTGTGGACCATTTTACGAAATGGCGGCCAAAAGTAATTTTTTTATGGTCACTGATTGAAAAATGTTAAAGTTCATTCGAAAGTAGACATTAGTGTACCTCGGGAGCCAAAAATTTAAAACTCCATTTCAACTATATCACAGTGAACAGGGTGACTCAAAACGGAAATTTTCAGTATTTTGCTGAAATGAGAAATTTCTTAGTAAACTTTTGATTTTCAAACATTTATAAATTTTTGGTTTTATAAGATATTTAATCGAAATAAATTTTGTATAATTACCTTATTTGTTGGCTATCAGTATTAGAAAATAAAGTGTTTATAATTTTTAGAAATTAATTTTTTTTTGTTTTTTTAAAAAGGTCCAAATATTCCTAAACTCTTTCACTTAACAGACCATAACTTTTACAGGTCAAAAGGGAACAAAAAAAGATTAGTATTTTTTGTAGCCGAGACTCTCCTCTAAACGCCTATACCCCATTGTACACCCGGGACTATCCGACCTTGACCACCAGAACAATTTTTCTGACACAAGGTCAACATTTTTGCAAAATTTTAGTAAAATAGTTATAAAAATGTTTTTTCTGTGATGCTATTTTTTAAAGTATTTTAGTTTTTTTTTATCAAACCGCTATTATGAAGGCCGGTTTTTAGATGGATATGCGTATTTCTAAATCATGTACAGTTGGTCACAAAAATATCTTGCCTACTTAAAATAAAGTAAATTTATATAATTAAGGTCACAAATATACATACTTTGCGTTTTTAATTGATTTATCATGTTTATAAAGGCATGTAACAAGCACTCTTCAGGTAGAAGTACAAAATTAAAATTGATACCGCAATTAGCGAAATTTGTTTGTTTTTTTATGATTATTAAATTAAAATTAAAATAGAAATTCCGGGAAAAAATTTATGCAAAATATTTTTGTGACTAGCTTCATGGGTGCAAGGGCCTAATTCTCGCATTCGATTGCGAGCGAGGTATTACTAGAATGTTCGAGTTTTTTAACTTTTGGGATTTTCGCATTCGGTTTCGAATAACACATATCGAAATTTCTAATGACAGCATTCGATAACGTGCATACATTCGAATGCAACCGTTCGTGTTTTTACTCGCAAGCAAAAAGGCATTCGAAATCATGTTTAACATAGAAAAAGCGAAGAAAAGGAAAATGTATCTTCAGTATTTGACTTATTTATTTATAAATGAATGAATGCACAAATGTACGTATAAAAATAAATATTAAAAAATTTCTAGTTGACTTTAAATATAACAAAACACACTGACTTGGCAAATAATAAAATAAAAAATCAACCAACTCTGGGAGCATCTAAATAACAAATTAACTGCTTCTGTTCAGCCAATAAAAGAATCGAAAATGTAGCTATTGCTCTATTCTCTAACTTCACACTAATTTATTATTATTAACAAGGCGCATTTATTAGGTGGCAGCACTACACCAGGTGACTAATGTCATTATACCAATTTAAATGTCAAATTTGGACTGTGTATGTATAAGCCTAAAAGCATGCTTTTGTTTGGGTATCCATAAACACCTTTCTAATATTCAGTTTTGTATGGTGTTTGACATTTCCTATAAGAAACACGCAATCTGACGATACTACCCCATTTTGAAAAGTAAGATGGTAATTTATACCAACAAAGTACGTGTGGTTGTTGCTGTTGTAATATTTGTTGTAGAATCGCGGGTACCTGATTGATGTGCCTTGATTATTAAGTTATTAATTAAATCAAAATTAAAATAACATTTATGTATATTCGTTTCTTTTTTCTGCATATACGTGTGTATGTACGTAAGTACATATGCTTTTGCTTACAATTTATTCAGTGTTGTGAAATGAGTATATATAAATATATTTGCCTTTTTCCAACACTGAAACAAAAACTCGATTCGCTTGGTAACGAGTGACATCATCCGAAAATTTCTAGCCATCGAAATTAATTTCTATTCGAACGCAATTACGATCACGAGTGCAGGAATTAGGCCCCAGGTCTATTGTTTGTGCTGTGGCTTTCTAACCCTTCGTGTGCTCGTTTTTTGGTTGTGATGTTGCCTGTATATATTTTTTATTTGCGAGTAAGAGTATTTAAAGTAAAGTCTTCATAATTGTTATTTATTACAATATGAACAATGGTCAAATACACTTATAGAGATCTCGCTGATATTTTCTTCCAGCGAAATGATGTACACGATGTGGTATTGCATATGTGACCTTCTCCGAGAAAATGGACCTAGTGTGTGAAAATGAAGTTTTGAGAAAAACGCATTTACAGTTTCATAACGCATTACCATTATCGATTTTCCCAAGTTCGTTTTATACGTTTTTCATTTCATCTTATTCTACACCCTTTTAGGTACCAGAAACCACTCTTAAGTCCAAATCCTTTTTTTGATACACTAGGTCCTTTTTCTCGGAGAAGGTCACAAAAAAAACATTAAAAAAACGGTACGTTGAATGCTCTTACAGCAAGCAAAGGATGTACGAACGTCACCATGAATGGTTGTCAAAGGAACTTGTTTTCGAAATTTCACCTTCACCTTTTTTTGGATTTAAATTGAAACCTACGTTTTCTTCATTACAACCTCTTTATCTAAGGAAAATTTATAACAATGTTTGCATTTTGGATGTTCGCTTCTTAATAAACTAATTTTTTACTCAAACTTCTTCAAAAACCAACCTTTGGCCCTTCGTACTAAAAATTTCACGAGGGCCAAAGCTTGGCACTTTCTGAAAGAATTTAAGTTTTTAATAGGTATAAGTTGTAAATGTGACACAAAATATAAGACTTTGTGCAAAACAAATGTTTTAAAGAAGTTTTAATACCTCGGTTTTGTACGAAAATCAGCTAAAATTTAAAATTAATTTTAAATCTATCATAACTACTTCTCTAACCGGTCGATTTTAAAGTTTTATATCTTAAACTTAAAGCCTATGGTCTCCCCTAGTGCGGCGGTTCAGCGTTGTCTATATGCTTTTCATTGTTGCTGTAACAAACCATCAGTGGTTGTATGTATATTTGTGTCCAATTTCTTTATTTTCTTGCAAAAAAAAAAAAAATCAATAAACAATTAGATAAACATATCGTTACCTTAATTTAGAAAGACCCTAACACATTATTTTTTTAAAATCGAGTTTCGAGTATTTCGATAGAAGAACATCTAATGTATCGAAAATTGCAAAAATTTCGATTCAAAAAAAAAAATGAGCTAGGGTTTCTATATTAAGTAGCTATACACAATTTCTAGTGCAGTTGAGCATTTTATTTATTGGCTTATAGGGCATTTACACCTGTACAAAATCTAGCAGATTTTATTTTTATCTAATTTTTCGACCTTTTTTCATATGTTAAGTTAAACTATTTTCTTGAGCTTTAGATCAGTTTATATTTTGAGTTTATTAGTTCAATATTTAGTTAACCTTCGGTTAACTTCTTCAGAATATATATTTTTTGGTTTTTATGATATCTAATTTTTTTCTTTTTCCTTTTTATTTCTTCCAAATTATAAATAATTGTTTACAATTTTCACACACTTTATTTTTTGAAAATTGTAAACAATTATTTATAATTTGAAAGAAAAAAGGAAAAAGAAAAAAATTAGATATCATATATAGATATAGATTTCAATATAGATTTCAAATCAAATACACCAAATTTCGAGTCAATGTAAATGCAGTATTAATGGGTTTTGTTTTGAATAAAAATCTTAATAAATGTTAAAAAAAACTTGGTGTAAACGGTATAGATTTTCATAAAGATTTTAATTGAAATCTCCTAGATTTTGTGCAGGTGTAAATGTAATATAAAGAATCACAACTGCGACTATCATTCCATCCATAGGCAAGAAAACACAATTGTCTAACAGAATGCCCTAGCATACGTTTTTGTATTGTTTTTTTAAATTTAAAGTTTTATCATGCTTAAAAAACTCTTTCAAGTGCTTTTAATAAGTGGCATCAAAGGATACATACAAATTAGTTAATTTAATTAGCCAGCTAATAAATTTTCAATAAAGTTCATTTACTTACACCTTTTAATTTACTGCTAACGAGCAGAACATTAAAATGTTGTTGACCAAAGCCAATACATACTTGATTTTTATGGAAAATTTTATAAAAAAAAGTGTTGCAATAAAATTAAGAGGATGTCTGTGTACTCGTATGTATGTATGTATATATTAAGCACCATATAAAAAATTGCTAAATAATTACTCATCATTACTTTACATCTCTTCACTAAATGCTTGGCTTTTCATTAACTTCGTGGCAATAATTATCATTAGCGATTACTCAGTTTTATTGACAGAAATTCAACAAGTTAATCCATAAAATGTTATTGTCATGATGTAAGACCAGGATAAAATAAAAATAAAAACATTCATCATTTGGCTTTATAATATGTACTTCCATATGTATTTATATACATACGAGTACATATCAGATAAAAGATAAATATACACTAAATTTGGTCACATATTTTTAAGAGCTTGTATTTATGAACTGGTTAATTCCACTCATGCGTATGTTTGCAACAAATAAAATTTAAAATTAAAACTTTCAAATGAGCTAAAAAACAGAATAATTGTTAGCCCTTTGGTCTTAAAAAATATCACAAATAGTAAACCGTTAAGGAAACTGAGTAAAGATGATGTAAAAATCTATATGGAAAACCTTTTCCTTAAGATTCCTTTGATAAACTTTAAAGCTTATGAAACTCCACTTGCATTTAACGCGAATTGTACCCGTAATTCACCTGTGACTTATTTTGTATAAAGCATTTACGCATACATATAAATGTCCATACATTGAAGTAGGAATGTGAAGACAAAAGCTTTTTTGTATTTTTTTATAAATAAATGTGCATGGCGAATAACGAGGCATGAACTACACAAAAAGAAGTTCGTGTGTACAGCTGGCCAAGGGAAAAAAGTACTATAAACATTTATAATATTAAAAAAAAAAAAAATGTTGTTATACATTTGCTTTAAATAAAATTTGCGAACAAATAGTTTTGTTATATCCAATACACTCTGAACTCACATCCAATTTTTTGTTTGTAAAACATTGTAAGAATTGTTTTAGCACATGCGGGTTGTAACATATGTAGAAAATAAACTATGAATGACAGTTTTAGTTTTTTTTTCAAAATTTCATCATTTATAATAAATAGTTTTGGCTTTTTTAGTTTTGGCGTTTTTTCGGTTTTTGGTGCATTTTTATTTTTGGCGTTTTTTCGATTTTTGGCGCTTTTTTTTAGTTTTGGCACTTTTTTTCCCGTTTTGTCAATTTTTTCGGTTTTTTGGCGTTTTTTCAGTTTGGAGATCTATTTTCATTTTGTTGTTTTTTTTTCATTTTGGCGATTTTTTTTAATTTTGGCGATTTTTTTTCATTTAGGCGATTTTTTTTAGTTTTGGCGATTTTTTCTCAGTTTTTGGAGTTTTTTCAATTTGGCGATTTTTTTTCATTTTGGCGATTTTTTCTTTTTGGTGATTTAATTTTTTAGTCTCATGTATTTGTTGTTGTAGCGGCCAAGATTCATTTTTTCATTTAGGTAATTTTTTTTAATTTTGGCGCATTTTTCGCGTTTCATCATTTATTTTAACCTGAAATTTATTTGCTGGTGGTTCAGCGTTGTCTATATGCATTTCATTGTTGCTGTAACAAATCATCAGTAGACTTCAACCCATCATCAGTTATAATAAATAGTTTTGGCTTTTTTAGTTTTGGCGTTTTTTCGATTTTTGGCGCTTTTTTTAGTTTTGGCACTTTTTTTCCCCGTTTTGTCGATTTTTTCGGTTTTTGGCGTTTTTTCATTTTGGCGATTTTTTTCACTTATGCGTTTTTTTAAAGTTTTGGCGCCTTTTTTGCGTTTTGGCGATTTTTTCGGTTTTTGGGGATATTTTAGTTTTGGCGCTTTTTTCGCGTTTTGGCGATTTTTCCTTTTTGGCGATTTCATTTTTAACCCTCATGTATTTGTTGTTGTAGCGGCCAAATTTCAGGTCCGTAGCTCTTGCGGTTCCTGAGAAAATAACAATAGGGTTCCTTTTCGCCTTTGGGGTACGGAACTCTAAAAAAACCCAAAAACTTCAACTTTTTTTAAATTTAAAAAGCCGTAACTCACTGAATCGATACAGTCAAAATATGTGCTGATAAAAGAAAAACATATCTTTTAAACGGTGTTTAGTTTAAACAAACAGTTATCAAGATTTTTGGAAATATCTTTGTAAACTGCAAAAAACACGTTTTTTGCAAATGTCTCGAAAACGCTTCTTAAAAAAAATAAATGAATAATATACCCGTGTTCAACAGCCCCAATTTAGCTTAAAAAATATCTCATTTTGGAGATTCATTTTTTTTGATGCATTATATATTGGAAGTAGAGATGGGCGAGTGTCGTGTTTTTTCGTGACACGATCACACAGGAATAAACACGAAATGTTCGTGACAAAAAATCTAATTTCGTGCATTTTCGGGTCGTTTCGTATTGAGCAAAATTGACACAAAAAACACGAAATGATTTTAGGTGTAAAATATATATGAATGATTTTCCAGTAGAGAAAAAATTTTATATTTTATATCGTCAAACACACAACACCAGCATATTTGTTATTATATAGGCCTATGAAGCTTAGGCCTAATAAATCAGTCAAAGCTTAGACGCTGGTTTAGTTAAACTAAACTCAAATTTTTTTGTAGTTTAAACTAAACAGGAGTAAATCAGTGGACCATACTTTATGTGTAGTTAAAAAAACAATATTGTGGCAGCACTAGAATAAATGTCAAAAAACAGCTGTTTTGCAGCAGGCTATCAATTATTTGCACAATCAAAAAGACAAAAAATTTAAGAAAATTTCAATTATATGTCTCCAAATTGTACCAAGAAAGGAATTATGTATATGCTTGGAAAAGTAGAATAGTATAAAAGAATACTAGAGTGGAAGAAAACAGGTCGAACAAGATGTGAAGAAAAAGTGGAGGCTTGGAAAAAAGTTGAAAGCTCTTTCAATTAAACGCATAATTTTATCCGTTTACAGATGGTTTAATTACTGTATTGATTTATAGGTTTGCTAGTTTAAACACATTTTAAACCAAAAATGGAGATTAACTTGCACTGATTTATTAGCCCTTAAAGTTCTGTACGTAAACCGATAGTATCTGCTGTTGTGGCAGATAGCATCAGCTGGCAGCGTCAACTCGGTGCCATATTTTAAAATCGACTCTTGAAAGAAGAAATTAAATTTTCTGATCTTCCATACCATACCAATAATATTTCGTGCGTGTTGTGCAGTATCGTGTTGACGAAATTTTTCGTGAGCGTGTTTCGTACGTTTAGGGCGTCTTGGTGCTCGTGTTCGTGTCGTGTTTGAAAAATTCGACACGCGCCCATCTCTAATTGGAAGTGACAGCTGTTATTTGACATTTGCTGTTGCTAACACAGTTTTTGGCAACTGGCTACACACTGGATCGATTGTGGTTAGCAACCACAATCGAATCATAAATAAAACATTAGAAATATAAAACATTAACAACCCAGGAAATCCTAAATGTTCATGAAATGCTAAAAAAAACTGTAGAGTTGCATAAGCGACACATGCAGCATAAAAAGCTCAGAGATATGTTTTATAAAAATAAACAATTTTGCTAAATTTTATTTAGATTGCATGCATGTATATTTGTATTCACGTCAACGTATGCGTCATAAATTAAAGCGCATATGCTCATTCAACTTACTTTTTGCCATTGATTGTATTATTTCATCATTGTATAATTTTAGCAAGGACGTCGCACCTGTTGTCGTATATTTATTCTGTTTTTTTTTTCTTTTTTGGACACAAAAGGTTTATCATTATCTATTATTAAGATTTGTATTACTTATACCAATGCAAAGAAATCCTTTTTTTAGCGAAACATTAACACAAAAAATATATGAGAAAGAAGTAATTTTAACACGAGTATTTGCATGTAAACCATGTAGGGATTATTTTTTTGAGCTAAAAATAGTTTAAAAGATTAACGGTCTGAATATATCATAAAAAGTAAAGGGTCCGCCATCTAACTTTTTTTTTCAACTAGTGCTTATTTCGTGAATGGTAACAGTTAGCTCATGTCTGATTTGACAGATAATTAGTTTTATCCTTCCGCTGAACTAGTCAACTGACCATCCAATGCGTTTTCGCTTCGCTAAGTGGGCCTGCGATCGACTTACAGAAGATGCCAATTTTACCAAAAAAAAAATCATCTTTTCAGATGAAGCTCATTTTGATCTTGGCGGGTATGTAAAGAAGCAAAATTATCGCATTTGGGCCACAGAAAATCCGCACGCATACATTGAAAAGCCGACGCACCCAAAACCAGTTACTGTTTGGTGCGGATTTTGGCCCAGAGGCATAATTGGGCCATTGAGCAAAGAGTGGCCGTTACAGTCAATGGCGATCGTTATAAGGCCATGTTGAACGAATTTTTGTTCACAAAAATTGAAGAGGAGGATATTGGCAACATTTGGTTGCAACAGGACGGCGCTACGTGCCACACATCCGAAGCTTCAGTAGTTTTTTTATAGCATTTTCAAAAAAAAAGTTATCTGGCGGACCCTTTAGTTGAAATTATGTGGGCTTTAATATCTTAGCAACCAAAAGTAGCGTGCAATTGGAAATTTATTTTTAGAAATAATAACACTTATCGTCAAAGTTCAGCTGCACTTCGGGCTTCGTTGCTATTGAAGAAATCAATGAATTTCGCCCTCAACTTTTTTTTAAGCGAATCAGCATGCATATGTATATATATGGCCTGTCCCACGATGTCGACTGAAAACGTACGATCTATAACTTGTATAAAAATTAATCAATCGAACGTTTTCTGTCGACACCGTGGGACAGACCGGAAATTAACCTTTAAGCTTTTTTGTGAATGGCACAGTGTAGAGGGAGCATGCATGCATGCATACATGTCTCAATCAAACAGTTTTTAAGTAGTAATTAGTGGTTACGCTTTTTTGCGCACATGGCACACAGATGTAAACCCGGCCTTACCTTATTTATTATTTATTATTATTATTCTTTTAGAAAAATTTCTTCCGGTGAACGCAAATGCAATTTTAAAGTATATATCGAACATTTCTTCTATAAAATAAAAATTCTGCAAAGCACTATTTCTAAACAACTCGAAATCAAGAAAAGTAACAGGATATTCTTTAATACACCTCCATTTTGTTTTATTATTATTAACCCCCGACTAAAAAAATGGGTGTTATAAGTTTGTAGTGTGTGTCTGTGTAACTGTGTATCTGTAAAAGTACACGTACAGACTAAAGAGCTGGACCGATTTTGATTTATTTTTTTCTGTTTGAAAGGTGACTTGATCAAGAAGGTCGTTAGCTATGTTTTAATAAAATCGGTCCAGCCGCTTAGAAGGTATCACTCACATCTTTTCTAGAAATATTCGGGTGTTTTTTAAATTTTTAATTTTTGTTATTATCAATACAAAGTTGAAAAATTTATTTTTTTAACTTTAAAATTTCTTTAACTTATTTTCACCTTATTTCATGCAGTTTTTCCTTCAATACTATCTCATTTTTTACTTAATATTTTTAATAGTGAGTAATTTGTATTCCTATTATTGTTACAACATGCAACTGAGTCACACATACAATGATGTTATTCATTTTATACGATATAATAATAAAAGTTAATAAAGCATACTCGTACAATGCAGTTGTATATACACAGAAAAAAATATCATCGAAATGCAATCAAAAAAACAAATTGTTAACATTTAATTTAAAAATTAACAATCATCATTGTTGATATAACAAATTTAAATTTTTTTAGTCAATTAAATTACTCAACAAAATTATTTGTTAAATTATATCATAATGGAATGCGCACATTTAGAAGAAACAAGAAATCATATTTTGTGTGTATTCATCATTTGTGTATTAAATAAAGTCTTGCCCCCTTATGCAAAAAAATATTTTACTTTAGCTTTAAAGTTCATAGTAGTTGCCAAGCACTTTAAGGCTAACATAGCTTTATTAAAAAATCATATGCAAAAGACAACTTTAAATATTTTGTGATTTAATAATAAATACTGGTAACACCACCGTGTTCAACAACCACTTCACAGCTTATGATGTACAAAATAGAATACAATTTCATTCGGGTATTCAAATAATTTTTTATTTTATTAAATAAATTTTCATTATCTTGAAGTAAAGCAACCTAATTTAAAAAATATGAGCTTCTGACATGGTAATAATACAGATAAACACAAATATGAAGTAAAAGTAAAAAAATTTGAAAAATTATCACAATTTGTTTTATTCGAATGAAACGAGTATTTGAATATCCAGCTTTTTTCGATTTGTTTTGATTGTATGTATATCACTAAAACATTCTTGTATAATTTTATTTATTTTAATATTTTTTTATGGATTTTGCTATGTATTTTGAAGCAGTTGGATAATTTGGTGATGTTTCCCATTACATGACAGAAATAATAAGTTTAAGATAAGAGCAGGCACTTCTAGCTTCATTTTCAGATGTAACATGAATCAGTATGTGCTATATTAGTAAAAATATTTGAGGTAGAAAATACACATTTTGGAAATATCAACTTAAGGTAGTCTTAACAAACGTGGGTGCCTACTTTAGAATTTTTATACAATAATTTTTTTAGAATACAACTTTACTTAACATTGCTTGGCAAGGCTTTATTAAGTTTTTTTGCATAAGACCCTTGGTCTTTAGCTGAGAGGTAAGTGATTCAGTTTATTAGTGTTGATGTTGCCGGTTCAACTCCGCCCAAAGACATTGAGTGTTTTTCGCAGACAAGCAAAAAATCGTTTAGAGGATTGTGATTGTGTATAAAAAGCTTGTTAATAAAACAATTATGATACATAAACTCAACAATTGAAATAACTTTGAAATCTAACAAAAATAAATGTTGAAAAAAATAAATAATTTTCAACAAATTATTTGTTGATATATTTAATTGAAAATATTTTTAAGATTTTCCTTCAACTTACAATTTCGTTAATTGTATTTACAAAAATCGTTGTAGGTTCAAAATCAATTAATTATTTAATTGATATAACAAAAAAATTAATTGTATTTACAAATCATTTTATTCTGTGTAAGTAAATGGCAGCAGTATTAGATATTTTTTTTAAACTAAACAATGTCATAAATGTTACACTGTGGCAGGTTGAAGTTAGTGGCGAAGGTGGTGAAAATTTGACAGTTGCTATGTGATCATTCATTGGCCAATATTAATTTTAATGAATAAGATTAAAGATGATTAAAGATAAGTAAATTTTTTTCCTTATGTAACCGATTTTATTCTCAGCCTCTCCCAACGCCTGAAGTCGAAACAAATAAAAGCTGACTTCACATGCAGTGTACTTTCTTTCGTATGCCTTGACCAACCTTCACACTGAAACATACATATAAGGTAATTATAAGTAAATTTAAGCGATTTGAGTCATTCGAATGAAACCCACCAACAAAATTGGTTAAACTAACTATTTAAAATTTAAATTTTTTTGAATAAATATTCCGCCAATAAATCAAAACTGTTTAAACCATCATTGTAGGGCGGCATACCTTTGGGAGCACTATCCACTATGCATCTAAATCCGCTCATACACTTGCCATCCAGTCCAAAAAATACTATGCGATTTGGTTGAATTGAACCCAGCGAACTTTTATTTATTACTTTCATATTGATTAATTTCTTAATTATTTTGTACTTACTTACTTACTTCATGTCGAACTTAAGCAGGAGTGAAATGGCCACTTTGGATGACAAGCTGAATCGATCCCGTTTTCTAGGACTGAGATTACGGTATTCGCCATCGAGTAATTTAAGGACTGAGTTCATAAACAGAAATTTTTGTTCATGGCTCCCCTATAGTCTATCTCCTCTCTCTCACTCTCCTATAAACTAAAAATTTTAACAAAAAAAAAAAGGCTGTATCAGAACTCAGCTTTACACATTTTTCAATATCAGACGCAATAATTTTAATCTTATTTAATCGAATCAATTTGTTATCGAAGCGAAACTAGCAATACAGTCCTTGAAACTCAACTGGGGTCAGATTCCAGTATTCATTGCCGAAATTTCATTCGAATAGAAATTTTCATAGTTAAAAATTTGCTGATGTTGTTTCTCGTTCCGAAGCAATAGAAGTGTGTTTTCTGTGTAAAAGACCTAACATGCATTGCTCAACGTTACACCTGATGTTCACAATTCAACTTTCTTTCCACTATATCTCTAAATATATTTTTTTAGCATGCAAATATAAAATAATTGAATCTGTAGTTTAAATAAGAATAAAGGGTTAAGCCAAAGAAAACAGAACCTACACCGATTGCCGACGAGCAAGAGTCCGGAACACGATTGCATGCTAGCTAACCTATAACACCATTATATTAGTTGTTTGCTACA
This sequence comes from Tachina grossa, assembly GCA_949987645.1. Taxonomy (NCBI): domain Eukaryota; kingdom Metazoa; phylum Arthropoda; class Insecta; order Diptera; family Tachinidae; genus Tachina; species Tachina grossa. The sequence continues at coordinate 156,947,036 of OX465274.1, read as the reverse complement.
GAAAGATTATTTTTTAAAAAAGCTGAATAAATCTATTTCTCAACACTAAATAACTTGTAAAAAAATCATATTTACATACTAGAAACCTGCACAAGACCACTTACAAGAACTTTTAGGACATGAGAGATTTTTCAAAAAACAACCGTTTGCCTTATCAATTCAGTAACTATTTCAACCAGAAGAAATAGATGTTTTGTTTAATGACGTGTTTTTCTTCCGACATAGTTTCTCTTAATTTGAAAAAATTTTCCGTCATCCCAAGTCAAATGTCTTTACTGAAAATATCGTTTTCGGCTATGCGCCATCTTCAGTGATCTCTCGGTACATAGTCGAAGAAACCAGTATATTTATTAACCAAACAACCAACAATTTGTACTAAAAATAAAATGGCATATCCAGATTGGTTATATTAACCACACAAAATTTGAAATTGCAATAATAATTTATATTAAAAACTAGAATTTTTATTTTCACGTCGACGCTATCTTGGATTTAATTTAAGGGGACTAATACACTTAAGAACCACCACACTACCATATTTGTTTTTAGAAATAATCACTCTCACTTCCAAGGTTCAAAGTAAAAAAATATACAAATGTTAATAATTTTATGATCATTGTTACAAAAAAAAAAACTTCAATCGTTAATAATGTAGCAGAGCAGTCTTTGGCAAAGATCTGGGTGTCTACTCTGTAAGTCGAAACGAAAGAAAATGCTTTCGAATTTACATGTTATAAGCATACAAATTCGAAAGCATTTTCTTTCGTTTCGAATTACAGAGTAGACCCCCTGAATCATTCATACAAAAACAAATTATGTCCATGTGCTTACTGGGTTTGTACATACATAGAAAACACTATTACCCTTAACAGCTCCCCAAGGTATGCAATAGATGTTTCATGTAAAGTGTTTTTGTTTGAGTGAGCCGATTTTAGGAATTTAAAAACCGGGAAAAAATGGGAAAATCTTATGGGTATTTTTTTTACAGGATATCAATAAAATAGCATCGATTTTTGGGATTTCAAAGGGTGAAATAAATACATCATAATATAAATTATTGGATGAATTTTCCCAGTAACACGTAGGACTCCCACACCAAAGGGTCATATATTCTTGAAGTGGACACTTTAGTGAACAAAATGAGATAAGCGTGTTAAAATGTTAATAAACTATTCGAGAAAATTGAGGTAATCGAAAATGGCAAAAAGAAACTGATATGAATTTTTCAAGTAGCACTCTTAGACTCCCACACCAAAGGGTCATATATTCTTGAAGTGGACACTTTACTGAACAAAATTAGATACGCGTGTATAAATGTTGATAAACTATTTTAGAAAATTGAGGTAATCGAAAATGACCAAAAATACTTGCGTTTTTGCAGTAGCACTGTTAAACTCCCACGCCAAAATATTATTATTCTTGAAGTGGAGTTCAACAGTGAACTACTGCGGAAAATTATCTACTATTTTTTTTTTTTGCCATTTTCAATTAACCCGATTTTCTCGAAAAATGCTAGACAACATTTTTGCACTGTTATCTTCTTTTGCTCTTGGGAAAATTCACCCATGGCTTTTTTCCCTCTTTGAATACCCAAAATCTACCATCGATTTTAATATATTTCAAAAAAATACTCACAAACTTTCCCCATTTTTTCCGGCTCTTAAATTTCTAAAATAGACTCTAACCGCCGCATTCATAAAATTTATTTTAGGTTTATTGAGTTCTTATTTGGCATCTTTCTATGGGAAATTTGTTATATAAGCCTGTAATAAACGTGAAATATTTTTTATGAATACGGCTGTAATTCGTTGACGATATCTTGGCACACGTTTTTTATTTAATGAATTATTTTTTTTATATATTTTAACATATTTCATCTGTTTAAATATATAATCGCTTATGCCGGCAATATTTGAGCCACAAGTATTAAAATCAAAAGTTTTATTCATATACATAATTGTTTTTTATTTAGCAAAAACAATTTATTGCAAAAAACTTCTTTTTCGTAGGATTTTCTTGATAATGCTGTTGATGGTTTTTTAATTTCAAATTATTATGCCGGTTTTTTTCTTAAAGTTTATTTACAAAATAATTCATATTTTCGGGTTCGAGTTTGTTGTTTGCAATTTTGTGGTTGTGTTGTATTGTTCTTCTTGTTAAACAAAAGTTGGTCGGCGCGTGTTTAAAGTTGTTATTGTTAAAAAGTTACGTACGATACGGAGTTTACTTAATATAAAGCAACAGGTTGCAATTTTTTTTTATTTGCTAATGGAACGGTGGGGAGTCTATGACCAACACTAGCGATTCATAACTTAACTAAATTGTTATTTATGTGTGCATGTGCTTCATTAATAATTGAGAGAAAGAAAACTTTCAAATCCTTTTATTTATGAACTGGATGTTTAAGGAAATTCAATGTATAAGAGAACATTTAAAAAAATCACAATTTTGCAAAGAATTTTAAAAGTGAAATTGGTGCAACATGTGTTGTTTTATTTTATTACAATTTAAGTTTCTAATGTTAACTTTTGTTATTTTGATATCTTATGAAAAAAAAATATAGGTTCCTGTTTGGAGTATGGACACTCATGTTGGGGTGGTAAGTGGTTTAAATTTACTTTTTTCTTTAACCAAAATAACTAAACTTTTGGTTTGTCGTCTTATTCTTTTTAGGGCATGGCAAACGTTCGGGCAGTAACAAAATCTATCGCACAGAAATACAAACGCCAACAGAAGTCGATTTTCAAGATGTGACTGGTTTAAAAGAAAAGGTAATAAATAATCTGATGTGAAAGGTATGGTATGCCAGGTTTGCCAAGTAGTTTTTCGTTCGTTTCATAAGGCCTTTTAAAGTTTTATCATTGACTTGGCATAACGCTATAACTAGCCAAAACTACAGGGTGGCGCAGAATGAGCTATATAGTTTAAATGGCTTATAACTTTTTTATTTATGCGATTATTATATATTTTTTTTAAATATAGTATATTATTGGGGATTTTTTTTGCAATTAGCTTTGAAATATGATATCCTGTAAGTGATGTCCATTTTTTGCTTCGCACATACGTGCTCTTTTTAGCGAGACAGTGTACATCTCATATTTTCCATAACATTTCGACAAATTTCGGGTGTAATGGCCATGATTTCATTTCGAATGTTGGTTTTTAGTTGGAGCATGGTTCTTGGTTTATTAACGTACACTATTTCTTTAAAATATCGCCAAAGAAAACTGTCAGGAGCTGTTAAATCTGGTAAACGTGGAGGCCAGTTAAAATCGCTTGTACGCGATTAATGGCATTCGCCAAATATGTCTCTTAAAAAAAGCCATTGAGGCACCTGCAGTATGTGCTGTAGTTCGTTCGTGTAATGATTCATAATTAATTCCCCAAGTCTTCTGCACAAAATGCTGAAGAAAAAAACAAAGAAAGAATAATAATTAAAAAAGTTATAAAGAATTCAAACCATATAGCTCATTCTGAGCCACCTTGTATTAAACACATTCACTACAGCATGCTACCGACTATAACTTTTTAAAAATAGAAATATAGTAATATCGATCACCTGTTTCCTACCGTTGTAGTTACATTCCATTAAGGCTCAGTTAAAGCTCAGCCGACTGTAATGTAAAGTAACTGCAACAGTAGGAAACAGCTGATCGATATTTTTATATGAAAAGTAGGTTACGTTACATTACATCTCTATAACCATTTTCATTACTTTTCACATAACAAAATCGATCAGCTGTTTCTTACTATTGCAGTTACATTACATTACAGTCGGCCAACTGAGCCTTAAATGGGCCTTTACAGTCGACTAACTGAAAAGAGATTTCTGAGTTAGTGGCAATAAATTAATTATATGACAACAATAAGTACATTTTAAATAAATAATTTCATATATATTAATGTGAAGTATTAGAGAGTAGCACCACTGAAATATGTGTACATACTTTAATAGCAGCTGCTCATATTATTGCTGCCACTTTCAACATAATTAAGTGGCTGTCTGCTTGGCTAAAATTGGTGCTAGCGCCATTCGTAGTCGTATAGTCGAGGTAGTCTGCGGTCGTGAGTGTGTTTAATGCAATAAAATCCATTTATACTATTTATGATCATAAACGAGCTCAATAATACTTTATAGTGTGTTTCCACCAACCTTAAATAAAATAGGTTTAGGCAAATCACTTCGAAATGTTTCCACCGAGGTTATGAGTGAAGTGATGGTGTTCGATTTTCGTGGTCAATTTGTTCACGTATGTGCTTTATAACGTGGTGGCAGCAGCTGTTAAGGCCGGGGCACAATGAATCCGTCATACGTTATACTTCGCCTTTTTCAACTGACATTATCGCAACGACGGAGAAGGTTGGCACAATGAGTACTTTATTGACGGAAGCATTTGAACAGCTTTAATAGTTTGATTCTCCATTTTATTTATTAAATTCAATTTTTTTTTATTTATTTCGTTTATTTTTTTGTTTAATTTTATTTTTGCTGCCACAAAACACAAAAACCTAATTCAGAACATAACAAAAAAACCAACCAATATCTGTTAAACTACTCAACGTATGCAAAAAGTTAAAAGTTGACCAGTTTTTGTACTTTGCGTTGAATGTACTGAATGTAACAGCCCTCATAAGTAACCATATATTTTAACTTAGCTGTCAGTCGAAAAAGGCGAAGTTTAATGTATGACGGATACATTGTGCCCCGGCCTTTATTGAATTGTCTCCATATGTAGTTGACATTTATAAATGATTAAATATTTGTTGAATGTCATGTTTTCGAAATTTTCAATCACTAGTTATTGATGGAATACCCAGGGATGGAGTTTGTAATTTTATAAGCAACGTAGGGTTGCATAGATAAATCGAAGGAAAAATAGTAATTTCGACATAATTTAAAATAAATCAACTACTTTGAGGTGATTTGGCCATGGGCAAAATGTAGGGTGAATCATACCTAAATTAACATGATTTAGCGAAATCATGAAGGTAAAAACATACTATTAGAAGTTTTGTAACTTCTTGTTTCGCGCAGATAACTTACCGCTTCCTTACCATCTTAGGAGTCTGTGTTTATTTTCAGCTGTTCGCTTAATACAATTGAAATATTTTAAAATTTCATTAGATATCGAGTGGCGTAATTTATTCCCAGACAAAACAAAGAAAATTTGTATTTTAAAACCTTTATAAAACAGTGGCATATTTTTTTTTACAAATAAGACAAAACATATTTTCCTAATACAATTACAATTTTTCAAAATTTGTTTATAAAAAGGCTAACTACGACAGTGGTGAGGAGCAAATGAATGATTCTGGAGCTGCTTTGTCCGCGGTCCATGACAATGATGAGTTGGTAGAAGCACCTGATAAAAATACGAATAAACTTAAGAAGTTGCTATTTAAAAAACTAAATAAAGCTAATGGAAAGCAAAGGAATTTCGAACTAACCGAGGACCAAGCGATAAAGTCCAACAGCATGCTGAGAAATAAAGAAAGATGGCAACATCTGCCCTACTACAACTACAATCTAAGACGTGTACAAATCACAAGGCCCGACAATGAGTGGTTAAAGGAATTGGGACAAGAACAGCAAATAGATGAGGAGGAGTACATATAAAAATTGGAACAAACTAAAGGAATAGACTAAAGCAACTAATATAGTTTTAAGCAAAGGAATAAATTGCAGTAAGACTTAACAGCCGCTACAACCTATAAAACATTTAACAAACAGCTCATTAAGATATCCCCCCCCCCCCCTCTCACTGAATATAAAACTATTTTCAAATATGAATGTATGTATATTAGGGCGTCTCGCGCAACAGGCAACAAACAAAGGGGTGCCCGTACACCAGCGAATATAAAGTATTATTCGAAGGACATGAAAAAAATTTTTCTGCCGAAAAAGGTGACCCCTACGGTCTGCAATAATGAATTTATAAAAACATTTTTTAAATAGTTGTGCTATAATTATCGAAATACTTTCTTAACAAAAGTTTTATGATTTTTTACGAGCTATAAATTTCTAACATTAGGGTGTCACATTGGGGTGGTAGGAAATGAGATTTTAGGGATAAGTACTAGGTCAATGGATCTAAGAGCAAAAATATTGGCCTCCCTGAGACAAAAAAAATTCGCTTTATCAAACTTTAAAATCGGACTGTAAATATGGAAGATATAACGAAAAAACTAAAAAGGCGACCCCTACTTTCGGCAAAAAAAAATTTTTTAAATGTCCTTGGAACAATACTTTATATTCGCTGGTGTACGGAGAACTTTTTTTTCTAAAACGTTCTAATGTACATATACCTAAAATAAATATATAAAAGAAAACCAGCAAATCGCATGTCAATACGTAATTTAATTAACTAAAAAAAATTACTTACAACTTTTGCAATGATTATATCAAATTTTTTAATTCCATTTATGTTTTTAAAAAAACATCTACATATTGTAAAACATTCGCTCATTGATTTTTAAAATTGCATCTTTTAGATTCTTATATATATTGTTTCCTTGTAAAAAAAAAATTACACTAAATTATTGAACAAAAAAAATAATTGTAAAGTTAAAACTAAAACTAATATAAAAAACTTATAATAAAAGAAATTCACATATAAAAAAAACTGTTACAAATATTAATGCCCACGGGCTGGAGGCATTAATATTACAACAACATTTTTAGCACCAAAACACGCTCAATTTTAATCAATAATTCTCGTTTTTTATTTCTTTAAATGTTTCTCCAAAAATTGTGTATGTATGTATATACATAAATAAGCAATCAATAAAAGTTTTATTAATAAAAATTTTCTTAAATATCACATAAATTATGTTAAAAAAAATATTACAATCTTAAAAAAAGGCACATTAACCTCTAAACACCCTCCTACTTGGCTACTATTTTAGCTGGTACTCGGAAGCAAGCGGCATCGCCATTCTTATCGCCCAAGCCCCAATGTATGTCTAAGCTCACGGTTGGATAAATTGGTAAAATTTTAAAACTATTTTTATAGATATAAGTTTCACCGGACTTTAGGGGGCAACCCACTTTATTTTTTCCCTCTGCATCGTAGATGTGAGGACAAGCGCTTGTGCCATAATAGCCGGGAAATGGTAGAGGGACATCTAATATAATGCCTTGTATATCGGAGTTTAACTCATTAAAGTCGCGATTTGGTATTATTTTCATCTCAATACTGACATCTTCATTGCGTTTCAGTAGACATTTATTTTTTGGACAATCGGATATGATTACATCACCTTTTTCCAAAAGACGAGCCTTAGCTAAAAATAAAAAAGAAATAATAAGGCATTAAAATTATGGAAAATAAAGTAAAGAGTACTTATGTCAGACTGAATTAGCACTATGGGTCATTATTGCAAGTTGTAATAATACGCCTATAAAATGTATCATGCAATTTGTCCACTTGCCAAAATCGAACATGGAGAAGCAAAATTTGTGCTATGAATGTGCTAAAAATTCTTTATATGTAAGTATGTATATCCATGCCACGTCATGTTTCTAAGTTTTTCTTTCCTCTATCACTCCTATTTGCAAATGGAAAAAGCTTACAAGCAAAATTTGCCATGAAATTCCATGAACAATTTATTAGGTTTGATCCCTTACTTCTTGGGCAAAGTTCGGTAAAATGAGAACAAGCTATAATTTCTCTCAATAATACAAAAAATTTACAAAAGTACGGGAACAAGAAAAACCAAAAGTTTTACCAGAAGCCAACGTACGAGTAAGTACATACTTAAAGGCCGGAGCACAATGAATCTTTTGGCACAACGGGTATTGTCACAATGAGTACTTTATTGACAGAAGCATTTGAACAGCTTCAATAGGTTGCTACTCCATTTTATTTATTCAATTCAACTTTTTCCTTTATTTCGTTTACTTCTTTTGTTTAATTTTATTTTTGCTGGCACAAAACCCAAAAACATACCAACAAAATAACCAATATCTGTCAATTGTACCTTACGTTGACGGAGACGTACTGAATGTAGCAGACCTCATAAGAAACCATGTATTTCACCTTAGCCGTCAGTTGGAAAAGGCGAAGTTTAACGTATGACGGATTCATTGTGCCCTGGCCTTTATATACATACACACGAATGCGTTTACTTACTTGCTGTTGCATATCTAGAATATTTAGTTTCTTAATTTTATATAAAAACTCATAAATCTTAGTTCACCACTAGCTTATAAATCTTTTTCATACAACTTTTCAATGTTTTTAGTGTTTAGGACAATTTAATTTTTCTTTGTTATTGGTCATTTTTCAAACAGCTGATTGTTTTTCGACTTGCCCAAACTAGCCCACAGAAAAAATGTGGACTGTTTCGTGCAAGAAGAAGAAGAAGAACATTACTCTCTCAAAAGCTCCCTTACTTGCCCAAACTTTGAGTACGGGAACAGTTTTCGTTGAAATTGGTATCCCGCGGGCTCCCAATGTGGAGTATGGCATCAGACCTATTGTTGCCATTTTGAAATAAGTGGTATTACAGTAGTTTGCGCTTAATTGACTCTTCAAAAAATGCATAGTTTCCGATGCAATTAACCAATTACATTAGTTGTGCGTTACACCTCTTAATTTTGTCACTAATTTAATTAGTTATGAATGTAAATCTGTTTGTTGAATTACCTTAATTATGAGGCTTAAATTTTTTATAAAAATGCTACACAGTAGAATTTTATATAAAAATGCAGAACAAATGCTGTACATAAAATTCCGGCGTGACTAATTTAATTTAAAATTGGCCCCTAAACGCATTTCAAGTTTTGTTAAAATTCTGATTTTTAAGTTAAATACGAGAAAGCTTTCCTCAAGATGGATTCCGCCTTTTTTTCTCACAATTGACCACAAACGCAATAGTGTGACAATTTCACAGGAGTGTTTGGCGTTGTTCGCCGCACACGGATTAATTCATATCTCCACAACTATAATAGTAAGGGTCACTAAATTTGATGTGAGTAACTCTTAAAAAAAGTGTAAGTTCGACAAAGTCTTGGCGGTATAGAAGGCGGAAGAGAGTTACCCTCCATAAAACGTAATTATTATTTTTCCTTTATCTGCCGAACTACAAGAGCGCGGCGCACTAAATGTGATGTAGATAGCACTTAAAAAAACCAGATGTTCCAACAAAATCTTGGTGACATAGCAGGGGGAATCGGGTACCGCCATATAAAGTGATTATTAATCAATTAATAAAAATGATTTTTTTATAAGAAATACCGAAAAAGGAACGAAATGCATATAAACGCTGCTTAACCAACAAAACAATAGCCCAATTCACAATCTTGTGCAAATGGTCTTGCATCGTAGCGTTTGCAAAGTGGTTAGCATATTAGCGGAAATCACCCTTCGTTGTATACTGCCCTTGCAAGTCCTGCAGATATTGCAAATGTAGCATACGTGCTATATTCTGCAAGACCACAACAACAAAGTACATGCAACTGAGATTTGCATCACTTGAATAAATATGCATAACCAAAAACCATTGCATATTGAAAATTGTAAATGTTCTCAATGCTAAAACAGCTTTGTTTTTGGTTTTTTTTTTTGCAATAAAAACAAGTAAACCCCTGCGTTTAAAAAATTTTACGACTGCAGAGCCGCCACGAAGACTGCCTTAAATTTGGAAAAAGACACTCGCACTTTGTAGCAAAAAATCATGCTATGTTTGCTAAAATTGCAGATGTGCAACAAAGGGTGATTTCCGCTATTGATACTCACCACTTAACAATTCTTTCTTAGTGGTGAGTATCAATATAATATACCATTTTACACATGCTTCGATGCAAGACAATTTGCACAAGATTGTGAATTGGGCTAATAAAAAATTGATATGATGATATTTTTATTTACGCACGCTCATGATAAATTGTCTACAAAAATAGATTAGTTAATAATACCCCTTTTCCACTCACAAAGTCTTAATTCAGCTGGGAGAAAGACAGAAAGAGACTGTATTACTACCTCTGTCAGAATTAAGACTTTGCAAAGTAAACTTTGCGTGTGGAAAAGGGATATAAGCCTACGAAACTTAGATGTGGCTTTATCTACGTTATTCTTTTTAATTATCATTATATATAAATACAACCACGATCACTCGTGATTCTTGCGTGAAAGTCAAGGTGGGTTCTTTTTCACCAACATAATAAACCCTTAATCCAAAAATATTTTGCATTTACACTTACGCAAGACCATTTGATTCAAAAACCGAAGACCGCATTGCACTTTTGTGTACCTTTGAAAGCAATACGATGCATCAGTTAGTTTCTTGGTATAAAAGAGAAATATTTCCATCTTTTTAAATTTTACATAACTTTTTTATATATTTTTTCATATTTTTATGGTATTGGGGTTTTTTGTTTTGTAATATTTCAATTAACATTTTATTTGCATCTTTTAAAATTTTTAATTAAGTTTGTAATTAAATCTTTAAGTATATTTTAAGTATTTTTTTAATTGATTTAATTTTAATTGAATGTTAAAAAAACATCAATTAAATTTTTAATTAACACAATATTTTTTTTTTAATTGTAAAAATCAAAAAAATGTTCCATTATAACAGTGGGATTAATCCTGCCTATTCTGTAAATCGAGTCAATTGAAAAACATTCGATTTAGAAAAATTAAATCCACTAATAGCGATTTTTTTCAGACATTTTTGTAGTTTTCTGTTTTTTAGAGCTTGAAATATCATACGAGTATCTGAAATTAATTTAGTATGTATGATTCAAAATACATCAGTGGTGCCATTATTTATTTTTCGAAAACGAGAAATTTACTCGGATTCGGTTTACAGAACATGCCAGAATACTAAAATTTCCGTAACTGATTCAATCAATAATTCAATCTTCGTTTTCTTTACCGAATTTTGTTTTACTTTTTTGTTTGTATGTTCAAAATTTTTACAGTTATGATCTTCTAAATAATAAATTTTATAGAAAAACCTCTCAAAAATCGTTCTTGCCTCCTCTGCCCCCTCGGAATTATTAAAAATTGCATGTAATCATTAGTTAGACCCAGAGTGTATATTAAGTTTCGTTTACCTGTTTTAAGTCATTTTTTTAGTGTAATTTATCTATTCTGTTTTTACATGTAAAGAATATATAAATAAACTAAATAACATACAAGTACTTATGTATTTTACTTACTTTTCGGACAGTTTTTAACATTTGTTGCTATTGCGGATCCAGCCAAAAAAGCCAAGGCAATTGTCACACAAATAAAAATCTTCATTTTGTTGTAAATGTTGAAATGTTGTTGCAATAAGAATGTTGGAAGGTTTTATGTTTTAATTTCTCACCAAGAAATGAGCTGGAATTAAAAAAAAGGAACAAATCTTTACAATATATCGTTAAAGAAATGGTAAATCGCAATTTTGAAAGAGTCACAGCAGAAACAGAAATAAAAATAATAGATTGATGCTTGAACAACGTTACCAAATTATACAGATTTACTTTGAAAATCAGTCATAAATTCGTTCAACTTTTACACGACTTCCTGATGTTTGTTTTTTTTTTTTTGGAGCGTATAGTCGTCCATCTGGGCAAGCTATATCTTGAACTGTAAATATTTTTTATACCACATTTTCTCTAATTGATACAATAAGAATAATATTTCGAAAGAATGTGCGATTGCTGTTTATTATTAAAACATATAGCAAATCTTATGTAAATCCTTTCAATTAGCTGAATGGATCTAATATTATTTTTTTATTAATCCCACTTTACTCATAGGTAATCAAACTATATAATTCAGCCTTATTCAGCTAGCTGAATTGCTATTTATTATCGCTTGTAATATATCCATAAAGCTGAATAAATCTAATATCAAAAAATTTATCACTGGTCGTAATACTTTTATCTTATATTTTTTTTTTTCGGAGATATACATAACACAAAAAAGCAACGTAATTTTCAGTCCTTTATAATTTTAACATAGGAAAGCAATACGATATAGTTTAGTTAATTCATCTAGCTGAATAATAAATAATACAAGATAAATAATTTTTGTTTTATATTCATTGCAATACAGTGAAACCTCTCATAACCGTCGTGGTATTTCTGTTCGGTTATTACAGATGTCTGGTTTTTCGCATCGCAGCATAATATAATAACAAGTAAGAGTGCTATATTCGGCTGTGCCGAATCTTATATACCCTTTACCAAAGTGCGTTTATGTAGTATAGAGATACATACTCAAGCACATACTTACTTTTATGTACAAAGAAAATAATAATAATTTTCAAACCCTAGAATCATAATTTTAGATTTTTCTGATTTTTCTTAAAAAAATATAGAAAGTGTGTTAAGTGAAAAAAAGGAAATTAAAAAAAAATGTTTTAATTAGTTACTTTAATGTCTAGAAAAAAAATCATAGTTTCCAGCTCTGGAGCTGTGGCTTTTATTTTTATAATTTTCTATACCAAACTTTTCTTTCCAAAACGTAAAATATATATAATTTATAAAGGAAAAGATAAAAATTAATTAGACTTAGTTACTTTTATATATCAAAAAAGTGTAAGTGTCCCAACCCTGAACTCATCCTTTTTGTTTTTCTGATTATTTACATCAATCTCTTCCTTTTAAGAACATTAGATATGTTTAAGTTATAGAAAAAAAGGAAAAATTTGTTTTAGTAAGTTACTTTTGTAAAAGAAAAAAAGTTAAAGTTTTCCAACCCTGGAAACATCTTATTAATTTTTTGAAGTTTAATTTTTTATTTGAAATACCAATTTTATTCATGGTGAAGTATAAAATAAGTTTATTTAATAAAAATAATTAAAAAATTAGTTTACGGTAGTTAATTGTATATATCACAAAAATCGTAGGTTTTCCAACCCTGGAATCATCCTTTTTGTTTTTTTGATTTCTTACATCAATCTCCTTCTTTTAAGAGCATTACATATGTTTAGTTTATAGGAAAAAAGGAAAAATTTGTTTTAGTAAGTTACTTTTGCATAACAAAAAAAGTTAAGGTTTTCCAACCCTGGAAACGTATTTTTAATTTTTTTAAATTTTTTTTTCAGTTAGAAATACCAATTTTATTTATACTGAAGTATAAAATAAGTTTATTTAATAAAAAATTATTAAAAACTAGTTTTCGGTAGTTATTTTGTATGGCAAAATGAAGTTTAAGTCTCCCAGCTCTGAAACCGTCTGCTCGATTTTGCTGATTTTCAATACCAATCTTATTTCGACAATTTCTGATCCACCAGTCCAAGAACGAAGTCTCTAGCTTTTCTGGGAGCTTTGGAAAACCGATTTCACGTACAGACAGACGGACATCGCTTATTCGTATTCCCTATACATAAGGATCCAGAATATATATACTTTATACCTCGCTTATTAATATTCTAGAAATTACAAACGGAATGACAAACCTATATATACCCTTTTACCATTTTTTGGTAAAGGGTATAAAAATGAATGCAGGAACATAAAATTTATAAATAATTCAGCTAAGCTGAATTTATTTATCATGATATATCTAGGATAAATTCAACGTATCATCATGACACAACTCTTGATATTTTTTTGATTTTTAACTAATGTTATGTCTATAGATCTCATAACTAATTCAGCTTAGCAGAATTCAATGGACAAATATGATAGAATGATTAGAATAATTTAACTGTTAAAACTTGTTATGCCAGAGTAGCTTATAGCTAATTCAGCAGAGCTGAATTTCATTTATTATTATGCCATAAGGCTTAGAACTATTGATACATATCACTCCTGTTGAGTTTCTAACTAATTCAGCTGAACTGAATTTAATATATTAACGTGTAATAATGCATAGAATTATTTTATTCTTTATACATATTACTCCTGTTGAGTTTCTTATTAATTCAGCTGAGCTGAATTTAATTTACTGTCGTATAATAACGCATAGCATTATTTAATTATTTAAACATATTACTCCTTTTGAGTTTTTAACTAATTCAGCTAAGCTGAATTCAGTTAATTATCACACCATAACTGTTGTTAGCATTTACATATACATAGGTGTTTTGTGAATTCATCTACTTAAAAGGTTATGACAATGCATTGTATAGTTGATCATGTAAAAGAGTACTTTGGATGTAAATTTTGCCGCCTAGTATTTTCAGATAAGCCCTATGTATCTCGAAAAAAAATTGCTCCAGGACCTCAGGAAGATGACAGATAAAAACGTCAGATTTTTTCACTCTTTAAATGCTCAATCCACTCCCCGCCCCAACCAATTTTTTGTAATCAAAGGCTTTTGATCGGATTTATAATGGCGACACAATACATGAAATATTTAATGGGTAGTATTTTTAGGGGTGGTAGAAAATTTTCTTTGCAGTCCTAAAATCGTCATTGAAATATCCATCATCCTAAGGGGTGTCTAGCACTGTGAGGCCCACTGTAAATGCCACCTGACCGTAATCGTTTGTTAGATTTTTTTTTTTTTTTGTTTTTTAAGGATCGTTCGTCAATTTCACCACATGTCGTAACTTTATTTGTTTACACACGGTTTATTTTTATTAAATTAAAAGAAAATTATTCATAACAATTACGTTAGCTGAAATAATCAATTTTATTTAAAAGTTTTATTCAATAAAAAACTAGTTTTTTAAGCTTGAGTTTTGTTTTAAACAACAAAAGGTCGGACAACAAAATGTTTATATTTTTTTAATTGTTTCTATTCTAAATTCAGATATATTAATTAAAAATATATTAGAATAATAAATAGTTAATTTATGGTTGTTTTTAATGATTTGTCAACCATTAAGTTAATTGCAAAAAAAACTACTGAGAAGTCTATTGTCAGACGTTCGTTAAAGTCATTAAATAGTTTAACGACGAAGTCTACTTGAAAAAATATTTTAGCAAAATCAAGAAATGGAAAAATTCCCATACCTAATCTTTGATACACAAAGAATCAATGGTTAAAACTAAATACCCTAACTAAAAAAAATGTGACCTCTGTGTTCCTCAAAAAAAAAAAAAAAAATCCAAATTGTTTGGCAAAAATAATTCATATTCGAAGATTGTCGGTCCATTTTTTTTGCTTTTAAGGTGCTGCGCTCTAATGTATTTGCATACTAATGAAAAATATTAGTTTTCCATGTGGAAGATTTCTGTAAGCGCTCAAAAAATATAAGTAAGCATAAATGATTTTAAATTACTTTCATATTATTTAGTTCAATTACATATATAGTACATATGTACATACATACATATGTATGTATGCTTAACTACTAGTGATAATTAAAAGCTTAATATCATCTTGTTTTGCTAATTACCGAGGTTGATAAGGTTTAATTCGTTTTATAATTAGTATTTGTAATTTTTTGTGTTCGCAACAAATACAAAGTTAAACCCCGGCGGGGTTTGAATTTTAATCTGAAACCATTTTGAAACATAAAGCTGAAATGATACGAAAATAGAAAACGCCTATCGTGGTAATTGTTTCCTTCGAAATATTTTGCCTTTAATCAAAATTGCGGTCGTGAAGCTTACTATCTACGAAGTTTGTAAATATGCAATCCGAACTCAGCGATTTAGTTGCTAACTCAGCCAGTGTGGGTCTGAAAATAAGCAGGGGCAAAATTAAAGCCACCAATATAACAACATCAATCTCAAGCGCCTTTGTTATTGGCAATGAACCCTTTAAGATTGTGCATAAGCAGATATTGCAAAAACAGATATTGAGCAGAGAAGTAGTAAGACATATATACATATATTGTTATTTTTGACTACGGAATATAAGGACGTCCCATATTCGAACCCAAACATCCTTAAATCTAATATCTGGTCAGTCTTGCTCTACAGCTGCGAAACCCGGCTACACTAATATCCAAACTCCATGGTTTCACAAATCGTTGCCTGAAATATATGTTTAAGATTTGGTGACTAGATATTCTATATTATACAAACATATATCCCAGCAAAAATTTTTGCTTGCTGGAAGCATTTTTGTAAGGGAGACCATGCAACGGAATCACTTGCAATTGCGCTTTTATAATGCATGATTTTTGTTCGCGATGAGCCACTTAGAAGCAATAGCAATTAATCATCCACCAAATGTATGCCTGTACTATACACAGACATATATAATGGTGTACTGTTCGTGTACGATCGTAGAACATATTTTAATGGTCTCGCTTACGTTAGTGCTTCTAGAGATGCAACGTATTGCTTCTAACAGCTTTTAGTGCTTCTAAATGGATATAATTTTTTGCTAGTAATGCAGCCGTATTCTGAATAAAAATTTCCCGGAAGTTTTTCCCTATTTCTTGTTCCCCTATTTTAGAAAATCATTTGCAATGTCTCAGGTAAAATGAAGCAACTGGAAACAAAAGAGCTGACTTCGAAAATATCTCTCAGTTTTTATTTCCATCGTCATATGTTTAGAGTAGAAGGATTTTATTTCAAAAAAAAAAAAAAAAAAAAATTAGTTCCCTGGAAATTATTTCTCGCTGAATATTTATAATTGGATTGATAAATTCCTTTAACTTCGTGTGGAGAGTAGGTCTCAGTTGTCGTTTAAAATTCATAGTAGATATTGATATATCTATCCAACAAAACCAATGAAAACCGACCAATGATGGTATAAACACACGAACGAATTATCGAGGAACAGGAACAGAATGCCAGTCCTGAGTGCTTATGGAAACCTAGAGGACCGCAAGCCAGATATTATAAGCAATGAAAATATATACCGTATTTACAATATATATCACAAAACAAAGAAATTAAGAAAATGGATAAACTCAAGGCAAAATAAAAAAAGAAAAAACAAGGAAAGGTAGAAAAATAGAGTCCAGCTCACTTTGGTCCATTATAATGATCCCTTTGTGCTACCTGTAAGCAGGGCTGTCAGATTTATTTTCACCTTTTTCGCCAAATCCAATGTCAAAAATCGCCAAAGTCTCATTTTCTTAGTTTTTGACAATGAAATATGTATTATATAAATTATTAAAAATTTATTTTATAAATTATAAAAAATTAAATTGTTCCGAATCGCTAAAATTCGCCAAAAATGGGGAAAATATCGCCATTATAATTATATATTTTGTTTATTTTTATTTATAACAATGTAAAAATGATTATGAACATAAAAAGGTACAATGTAAAGTAGCTTAGTATTCATCAAATATTAGATATATGTATGTACATTTGTATGTAGTGGCAGTTCTATTACATATCTAAAACGATATATACTTCATCGTCCAGACATTCCATATTGTCTTCTTCTTTTGAATACATTGTATGAGAATTGAACTCTTTCAACAAAGATTGCGAAGGTATAAAAGAAGTGCAACATGTGCTATTTACATTCATATAATTTATAACTAGTAATAACGCGTCAAGAAGTTAATATTGCATGATATTTCGGAAGCGCCTTTTAGTTGAGTTCATTATTGAAAATACCCTTTCAACGCAGGCATTAGTTGTTGGAATTACCAGCATGTAAAGTACAGCCAAAGCAAGTTCTATAAAATGGTACGTGACTACTGTATCCTTATAATCATAAACTTTTGGCCAAAACTGATTTAAGTTAGATGGAATATCACCATTAAAATAATCTTTCCAATCTACAAGCGGTAATTTTGTCCATTGTGTTTCATAAACATCTAGCGGCATGTTAGGATTCATAAAAATAATAAAAATATCTTTAACAAAAACAAATTTTGTTTGTGATAATGGATTGCAACATTTTATAATGGAAAAATGTTCGTAAGCTTTAAATATATTCATGTTTTCAGGTATTCTATTTATTAATTCTTTCACGAGCAACTTAAAATACGAAAAACAATATTCTCCAAGTATTTCAAAATGTTCATCAGCCATTTCAACATTGCTTAATTCAGTTTCAAATGCTGACCCAAAATCGATTGCATTTAGTGGGAGAAAAGTGTTTGGTATATCAATAGCTATAATAACATTCATTGGTTATCAATTTTTCGTTATTATGAGTTTCATTCGAAATTGTTGGCTTAAAAACTTTTGAAGAAAATGAAAGAAGAGTAGAATATAGTCTCTGATGCATACTGCCTGCATGCATGTTATCTGACTGAAATTCAAGATTTAAATGGTTTATTTCATTTACTATTGGATTTATAAATATCTAAAAAAGTCTTGTCTTTTCGTCACATAATTCTTTGTATATGTTTGGGGCAGTCTCATCATTTTCATCTGTTGAAATAAGTGAAAAATGATGTTTAAGCTCTACCCATTACTCAAAAAAATTCGTCTTATACCCGCTCCATAAAACAACCAACGAGTTGCAGAAATTTGCCCAAGTTTTCTAAAACGGTTGCTGTTAATACCAGTATTAAATGTTCTTAGCACATTATCTACACGAGACAAATACCATAATAAAAATAATATTTAACGATTTTCAAGCTAAATCATGGCTCATCAAAAATAGCCAACAAAATCGTCAACTTTTTTATAAAACGCCAAAATATCGCCATGTCGCCAAATCAAAAATTAGGACGCCAAACTAGTTTTAAAGTCGCCACGTTTGGCGAGAAATCGCCACATCTGACAGCCCTGCCTGTAAGTTCAAAGAAGATAAAGAGAGAGAGAGACGGCGAGCAAGAGAAGGGTGAGAAGGGTGGAAGTAGAAAAGTGATAAATATTGTTCAGGACAGGGTTGTCAGATTTTTTCTGACCTATTTCGCCCAATTGATTTAAAAAATCACCAAAAGTCGCTAAAAATCAGTTTTATGCAGTTTTCCTTGGTAAATATTTGATAATAAATTTGTTTTTATATAGGGTGTTTTTTTAAGAGGTATAGAACTTCGAATTGAAATAAAACACAAGAAAATCGTTTTAATGTCCATCAATTTGGCTTTATTGGAAGGATAATTTTATGCCATTAATGTTTAAATATAATTTCGGGCATGTGGCCGCCGCGGCTGGCTCGAATAAACCCAATTCTACAGGTCCAATTTTCAACCACTTTTTCGAGCATATGGGGCCGTATGTTGGCAATAACGCCACGAATATTGGCTTCCAAGTCCCCTAACGTTTCTGGTTTGTTGGCGTAGACGAGCGACTTCACATATCCCCAAAGAAAATAATTCAATGGTGTCAAATCACACGATCTTGGTGGCCAATTGACAGGTCCATTCCGCGAAATTATGCGCTCATCGAATGTTTCCTTCAATAAATCGATTGTGACGTGCGCTGTGTGGCATGTAGCGCCGTCTTGTTGGAACCACAACTCATCCACATTCATGCCATCCAATTCGGGAACAAAATAGTCGGTTAGTCGGCTCCAATTGCTGTGCACGGTGGCGAATCGATTCATTCGGGTCCTCTTCAACACTTTGCTCTACAGCGGCAATTGTTTCTTCGGTGCGCACTGTTCGACGTCTCTGCGGATGCGTATTATCACATAGAGTAAACGTAGTGCGAAAACGATCCATGGTTAGCCGAATTAATTGCTCTGATGGACGATTATGTCGACCATAAAATGGACGGAGCTTGCGGTAAACTTCGCGAACTGAACCATTATTTTCGAAATAAATTTGCACGATTTGCAAGCGTTGTTCTTTTGTCAACCTGTTCATGATGAAATGGCAAACCAAACTAAATATTAATCACTTGACAGCTGACAAAATGGCCGCCAGTTAAAAAAGTGATGCCAACTTAAAGTTCTATACCTCAATAAAAAACACCCTTTATAACACTTTTTTAACATAAATTTTATCAGAAAATCGCCAAAATTAGAAATAAAATGTCCAAAAATTATTTCTTTATTTTTCTCATCCAAAACCAAAATGCATTAATAATCAAAATCAAATTGTTTCAACTTCTTGCAGACTAGTTTTAATAGGATTTATTTTGTAATGGATCCTTAATCGTTGTTCGGAAGCATTTAAAAAATATCGATTTTTCACACAATAGCATCTGCTAAAAATCCAAATTGAATTTATTTTTAAGTTCGGTACTAAGTTCTGCCTGACTTTCACGTTCCCATAGGAGTTTTGTGTAAAAATGAACTTTCGGTAAATTTATCAAACCACTTTTCGCTTGATAGTACCGACTTCGAATGAAAAGTTTAAGCAATTTCACTAATACTTATATGTTGTGTTATAGCAATAAATGGATATTATTTCCATGAACAGATGACTATTTATACTGAACTAAAATTATGCTTAAATTCAAGGAAAGAAAGTCATTGACATTGACCAATAAACTGGTTTGTTGAATTCAACGTATGACGATCATTGGCTTGTTGAATTTAAAGTACCACTACTAGGTGTTACCTTCTTTAGGAAAGGGAATGTGATAGAGAAGACATGTGGTGACAACTCTGCTTTTTGCAGGTTTTTTTTTTAATAAGGCAGTGTTGCAGCGCCTCTGGTGTCAATGAGGCATATTAAATTTTCAAAGCTGTACTTATTAGCCATTTTATTGGTTATTTTACTTCACCGATGCTTCTGCTACACTATACCGATGAAAAAGGGTGCTCTGATGTTACATTAGCACTAGTTTCCGCTGAAGTGACCAGTGACTATGCCTTCATCAGTTGAACTTTTATACAACAACTGCTACAAAGGGACACTAATGCGTGGTGCTATTATTTAATGACTATCGGAGACCGGGCTCGAACTCAGGATTCTCGGTTTTGAAGGCAACGTGCTAACTACTTTATCCAACGCCACCCCATACTTATTATAGCGATACGATTATCGTAATAAAAGTTACTGAATCCAGATACTGTAGTGTTATTTGTTTACTCTGCAGCCACACGTTCAATAAATGGCTTTCAATTTCATAACACATATTGTGTGTCAAAATTCCTTGAAATTGATAGCTTTGACTCAAATTGATAATCAATTTCATTTTTTAAATGCCACCGACGAAGAAACAACTCAAATTTGTAGCTTTAATCAATGTGTGCTGTGACCAGCCGTTCAAATTGAAAATTAAATTGCCATTTAAATGGATAGGTGAATTTGAAATCAATCTAGTTTTCAATTTAAAAAGTTTGATTGTGTTAGTGAAAAAAGTGTGAGTGTATTGCAAATTGAATGGAATTGAAAGTCAAAAATTGAACGTGTGGCCCCCAAGTTAACAAAAGGTTTGCCATTTGCGAACATGGCTGGTATAAAGATCAAAAACAAAAGAACTTTTAAAAATAGTTAAAAATTGAAGCAAAAGTGTTGGTTCAGTGGTTGTCATAAGCGATCTGCTGTCTAGAGACCTGCACAAAGAGTCTTGAAATGTAAATACATCTTGTTTTTTAAATGTATTCTCGTGGCATGTATTATATTTACTAAACCAATAATAAATGCTGTCGTATAATTGATTTTTTCGAATGAAATTTTTTAAGCGATGAAGCTCATTTCCTAATCGGTGGTTACATCAACAAGTAAAATTGTCGCATATAGGATTTGGAGAAGTAAGAAGTGATTAAGTGAAAACCCATTGCATCTGGAAAATGTAACTGTTTGATGCGTATTATGGTCTAGAGGTGTCATTGGCCCTCGAAGAAGTATTAACATCAATTCATTGCACTGTGGCCGTATTTTAACCAACTTTGTGTGGTTTTAACAAGACGGTAGCCCGAATCGCACAGCACGAACGATTTTAGCTTTATTGTATGGGAAGTTTAAACAACGCGTAATTTTACGATTTGTCGATGTCAATTGGCCACCAATATCGTGCAATTCAATTTAGATTATTTGTGGGCCTGAAATGTGTGAACGAGTGGGCAAAAACTACTTCAATACCAATCAGAGGCGGTAATTTAAATTACATTGTATTTTGTCCGCAATGTCAAGGTGCAACCATAATAATGAAATAAAAGTTTCATGGAAATCATAGCTTTATGGGTGTTTTATTTAAGTTTACTTTTGAAGCCGAATAATGGATAATCATTTAGAAAAGAATACGAAATTCCTGGAGTGCAATTCAAACAGAAATCGCTTTCAGGCCTTAAGTGGTGATCTCTTGTTTTTTTTTTTTTTTTTTTTTTGCTGATCAATGAAATTTTTTGTTTGATCACTCTGGTGGTGAATTTAGCAAGTAAAATTGGGCTTCGATTAATGTTCGTCCGAATTTAGATAATTTTGCTAAACCTTGGCTACGGCGACGCCCTGAAAAAGTGACTTAATTCGGACAATGATTATTAAAATTCTATAATATATAATTTTCTACAGTCGTTAATCAGCTCTGGGTTGAAGAAAAGCTCCCGCGTTACTCCATCCATTTATGTGCAACTATATTCTGCAAATTTACTTTTTAGAATATGTACCTATAAATAAATAAATATAATTTCCTATTTTTGACGAGTATGTGACGAAGGGTTTTATTTAAAATAACTTTTAATTTAAATAATACTTCTTCGCAGTTGTTAAATGCTTTTTTTTATGTACATAAATTTACATAAATTTAATTTCTAGTCAATTCGCTGCTGAATGGCATTCAAAACAATTCAACACACCCAAATTAAAATACGATGTTGATCTTTGAAAAATTAATCTTAAGAACTATTAAATATTTGCAAAGATAATTTGATAATTAACATAAAAGCACGAAATCTTTTGAAATCTTTATGAACTGATTATTGAAATTTTAACCAAAACGAAGCAAAAGACCTTGTGTTAAAAAAAGATTAAGTGGTTTTAAAACACACGCTTACATAAAACTAAAACCTCTAAACGCTTAATGACCGAAGTATTTTCTTTTTTTTTAAATATAGAGCAAAATTAAAAAAACCTCTAAATGCTTAATGGCCAAAATATTTTCTTTTTTTCTTGTTCATTGCAATAAAATTGAATATAAAGTAAAATTAAAAAAATATTTGCACTGACTGCATTTTCATAAAAGTCGCTTGCATTGCATTTACCAATTTTTATGTGTTGTATCTCTTGTTTTGTATTTCAATTTTTCTTGTATATTTTTTACACAAAATTCTCTTTAAACTTGTATTATTTATTAGTATTTTTTTCAGGTTTTCTTTTATACATATATTTTTTTTTATAAATTATTGATGCGCGCACGTCCGATATAAATTTTTATAGCTTTTAACTCTTTTAACTGATCTAACTTAACTAAAGCTACAAATTGTTTGGCTTCAACATTTATACACAGTATTTTGAAGCGAAACAGCTTTTGTGTGATCGCAAATGCTCGTACTCAGAAGTTGTAACCTCTTTCCAATTTTACTAGCGGCTTTGGCTTAAATAACGGGCGTTTGCTTTAAGAGGCGGAAAGTTTTTCTTTTTCAATCAGTATAGTAAAGGGTGGTTAAATTTTAAGGCCCGATGTTGATTTTGAATAACACACAAATTATTTAGGAAAATATTGTCATATCTTTTTATTATGATAATATGGTATGGTTCAATTATGTATGGAACAAAATATCGGCCAAATGACCGCCACGATCTTGGCGGCACACCTCTATCCGATGGTCCAAATTTTTGATGACGCTGAGGCATAATTGATGTTCTATGCCGTTAATGTGCCGAATTATCTCATCCTTTAGCTCCTGAATTGTCCTGAATTGGCTTATCGACGTACACCTTTTCCTTATAATAACCCCAAATAAAGAAATCCAACGGTGTCAAATCACATCATCTTGACGGCCATTTGACATCGCCACCACGTGAGATAACACTGCCATTGAATTTGTCGCGAAAAAAGAGCCATTGTTTCGTTAGCTGTGTGACATATCGTCCACATCCATATCTTCCAATTCGGGCCATAGAAAGTTCGTTATCATCTCACGATAACGAATACCATTCACAGTAACTGCCTGATCGGCCTCATTTTGGATAAAATACGGCCCGATGATGCCGCCAGCCCATGAACCGTACCACGCAGTCACTCTTTGTGGGTGCATTTGTTTTTCGACAATCACTCTTGGATTATCATTCGCCTAAATGCGGGAATTCTGCTTATTGGCGAATCCACTGAGGTGAAAATGTGCCTTATCACTGAAGATGATTTTCTTCAAAAATTTATCATCCACAGTTGCCATTTCTTGCCACCATTCTGACCATTGACGACGTTTGGAATGAGTTAGTCTGAAATTGAGAAATGTCAAATCAAAAGCAGAAAAAACCTTGACGTTTAGGTGTAGTTTACATTCAACATCGGCCCTTAAAATTTTACCACCGTTTGCAATGATTTTTTGTATGAGAGTTTAAGAGCCAAAAACCTGGATTTACGCAAAACCTATGATTTCCTATTGATTTTTAATGTATAAATTTTCCATGTAAGCAAAACACCTTCAAAAACTGGTTTTGCTCTACAACAAACAATTGGTGCAACACTTGACAAAAAGTAACTTTCACCTGTCAATGTCTAATGGTAGGTACAGACTTAGCAACGAGTTTATGCAACCAGGCAGATTGCATTGTCGGTCGCA
Source organism: Tachina grossa (assembly GCA_949987645.1). Taxonomy (NCBI): domain Eukaryota; kingdom Metazoa; phylum Arthropoda; class Insecta; order Diptera; family Tachinidae; genus Tachina; species Tachina grossa. The sequence goes on along the minus strand of OX465274.1, from coordinate 156,922,656 downwards.
TAGTGTGTAGTCTTGTTTACGGTTGCATTCGAAGTTGCGTTCGAAGTTTCGAAAATATCAAAATGTTTTGATGTTTATGGGTTGCATTGACGGTTGCATTTTAGGTTGCAGTGTCTGTATCAAAGTATTCGAAAACGTGTTGCGTAATCAAGTTGCAAAGTCTGTATCTACCATAACGGTTTTAATAAAATTTTAAAATAAAACAAATGTTATGCTACGTTTTTTCTCATATATTTGTAATATTAATGTTAAAAATTTACTCAAAATTAATAATAAATGAAAATGTTAACATCTGTAAGTGCCAAATTCGTACACTCAAAACACTTACATATACATACATGCATATGTATAATGGAAACACTTTGAAAAGTTTCGTTCAAAACAACTTGTTTTGCTCATAATGGAAACGTACAATAGCTTCGAATGTCTGTCAAAATCACCAATTGACATCTAACTTACCCATAATTTTTGCTTTTAACATAGTATCCACACCTGATGAATTCATATCATGATGAATGTCAAATTGATATCATGATGAAAATTCATCACGTATAGACACAATTTATTAATATTATGGTAGTGTTATGATATCATCATCACAGCTCACGGCCTGATGAATTCATCTTGATATCAAATGACATTTTATGTGTTACTGTGAATTTAAATTATATATATTAAACAATTTTCGTTTAAAAAAGGTGGCACAACAATTATTTATGACCAAAAAATTAAAAAACACGCAAATTAGATATTTTTTGCAAGTATTTTTCAAGTATTTGTTTGATTCATCATGATATAATGTCATCAACGTCTACCCGTTTGTGCTGATATTAATGAAAAAATGACAGTTGCTCTACCGACGTCATATTACGAGGCCTGATATAATGTCATCAGGTGTGGACACTATGTAAGTGTAAGTAAAATGTTTAATTATATTTGATCTTTTTCTTCAAATTTTTGCCAACACATACACTATACTATGCTATACTAAAACAGCTGATGTCATATGTTTTGTTTGATCAAAATAAAAGCAATACATTGTGGTTGGCGTTGGCTGAAGTAGTTAGCATGTTGATTACAAAACCGCCGCTACTGGGTTCAATCCATGGTACAATTATTTTATGAAATTAAAATTACAACACCAAAAAAAAACATGCATTTTGTTGTTATAAACAAACTTATAATTGTCAGAAACAGATGCATTTTGTTTATAAAAATAACAATTACAGGGTAACTAAAGTACAATTGCAGACGCGCATTCGTGAATGATTAAAGTCATTCAGTGTTGCCAATAGGTTTGTAATTACACAGAGTGTGCAATTACTCTCATGTGTAGGCCATGTAATTAGATTCATGTATAATCTGCGTGTAATTCTATTTTATCTTCTATTTTTGTTTAGTTTTGTTTTCATTTTAACCTACAAAAAACATGTGTAGTGTAATTCTCTTCAATATGTAATTGGAAACACACCCATGTGTAAACTCAATGGCAACACTAATCATTTTATTCACACACATACACTAACATTTTTGCAGCTTGTAAAGAAAGTTTGACAACTAATTGTATTGTATACAATAACAGGCTGGGCTTGTGCATGTACCTGTTATAATTGTATCATGGTTCAATCCATGTATTCAACCGTCATTACATAACAACACCATGAATTTTTCTGATGTACATTAGTGTCCCTTTGTGTCAGTTGTTGTAGGAAAGTTCAAGTGATGAATGCATAGTCACAGATACTAATCCTAATGTACTCGTAACCTCAGAGCGCCCTCCTTTGCTGTGTAGCAGAATCATCGGCGAAGTAAAATAACCGTTAAAATGTCTACTAAACACAGCTTCAAAAAAAAAAAAAAAAAAAAAAATTTAACACGCCTAATTTAACATCAAGGGCGCTGCAACACTGCATTATTAAAAAAACGTGCAACAAAGCAGAGTTATAAAAGAATGAAGCTTTTCTCTGTCTCTTCCTTCACCGCTTGTCTTCTCTTTCACTACGCCTTTCCTAAAGAAGGTAACACCTAGTAATAGTAGTAGGCATTCATTGATTGAGTGTTACTTCTCTTTAAATATACATATATATATATATATATATATATATATATATATATATATATATATATATATATATATATATATATATATATATATATATATATATATATATATATATATATATATATATATATATATATATATATATAAATCGGTTAAATGGCTCGAGTGATATCGTTGGCGAAAAATTTTGAAAAAAATTCTTAGTGGGAAATTCCAAAGTTTTTATGAATTGTGCAAAGTAAATTTGGCTTGAAATAGTCGAAAACTCTGAAACCGTTAATCACAGAAAACCGTGTTGCCAAATCGCAGATTATTGTCTGCTATAAAAAAAAACACCCTATGTATATAAATCTAACAATAAATTCTCTATTATTTGTATGACATGTTTGTCTCAATTAACCGGTAACTTATCTACTCAGCTACAAGTAAAATTAAATTAATTAGTAAATAGATAAATCTTTGAAAGCATGCAAGAGCAACAACGTTATGTAAGATTACGTTTGGCAAGTTGCAATTCCAAACAATACTACTGGGTCACAATTGATGGCACAGCTTATGTAGTTGGTTTCGCCTTTCAATCATTTTCAATTTGTAATAAAATCACATTTTTTAAATTGACCACTAGGTTGCTTTGAATTTCAACTTTCTATTGGCGATTTTACGTTCAGTCTTAACAACTGGAGTATACTCTTTAATTCGAAATGAAAAGAAATACTATCAAACAGTAATGTTAATGACATACAACTTCGAAAGCATTTCCTTCGTTTCCAAATACAGAGTAGATCATAAATAAATTTGTGTTCAATTTGAGTGAGGCTACGATTATAAGTTGTTTCTTCGCGGGAGGAACTTTTTATTTCATTTTGTGTTGGTTTAGTTTATACTCATCTTCTTATTATTTACGTGTAAGCCAGCCTTAAGGTGGAAGTACATACCACGCGTTACGCGGCAACGCTTTTCTGGCTTGTTAAACGTTTAACGCTATACAAATGGAAAGCTACACAACACGTTTTTGAGGTTTTTTTAGTTGTAAAATTTAAAGCCTTTGTCGGTTATTTTTTTGTCTTGCACTTACGTTTCATATTTCTTTAAATCTGTAATGCATTTTTTTATCCATTGTTCAATGAAAAATTAATTTCTAATCATTTTTGTGTATGTTAGCTTATGAATCTGGCAACACTAGCTTTCATTTTGTATACAACGCGTGAAAGTTGAAGAATGTTCAACTTTTTGCGAGGTACGCGCGTCGCGAACTTCTCTATGTAACTTGCCTTATGAAAACACACTATTTCAACTTTTTTGACAGCCGTGTGTATCGCATTAGCGCATTGAACGCGTGTTATGTGCTTCCACCTTTAGCCTCAAGTTGCGCAAATATTAAATCTTAGCTTGCATGTCCAAAACTCTGTGTGAGATAAGACAAATATCATACGCATAGTCGAGATCGTCAAGGTTATCATAAAGAACATATGTAATGCCGTTTGGTCACAGTGTGAGTTCCAACGGCAGACCTGACGAACTCCAATAGTTACTTGTTAAACCGTAATCTGATATATAGCAATGCACACTCATAATTAGACTTACAATTTTTTCTGGAACCTCCTTACAAACCTTAGTGCTTCCTAAATCGTAACGCATGAAATCCACTAATACTAAGTACAGTAGTAGATACATTTCACCGACTGCTCGCCAATCACTCTATTACTTAATCTACACAGGACTTGTTCGGTCTGGAGCCGCCTTGAAGTCTTTTAAGTTGCGTTTCCAGGAAGAATTGTATTAGTTAAAGTTAAAAACAATAAACAAGGCAGTTAAAAAATACTTGACTCCACCTCCATAGAGCGCCAACACTCTACCTTTTTTTAGAAGTTTTCAAACACTTTGTTGTTTTTTGTTAAGCTTAATGTTGTTGGAGCAGGATACGCGCTGCTATCTTTCTTATTTATCATATTGAGCAGAGTAATGCCTTTATAGTTCCCACAGTTGTTCATTTTGCCAGATACTTGTCACCAAGGCCTTGAAAATCATTGTAGATAGGTAAACATCATTTTTGAAAAATTCTGGTGGTATTCTACTGAGGACTGATGACTTGCTATTTTTGATCTGATTAATTGCTTCTGTAATTTTGTCTGCGATAGCAGCTAATGTTCTTACATCTCGCTCGCATTCATACATGCACGATAACTGGCTAAGGTTAGTCGACAGTGAATCGCTCTAATACTTCTCCCATATCTTATATATATATATATATATATATATATATATATGTATGTTAATAATGACCATCTATCGCTTTTGTGATTATATGTATATATATCATTAGATGGACTTATTTCACTAGCTACACAAAAATCATTGCTTCCCAGAAAAGTTTTTCTAAGGGAGACAATGTTACAGAATCATTTGCTCTTGCGCCTTAATAAGGCATTGTTTATGTTCGAGATGACCAGCTGGTGCTGGGATACTATCGATGTTTTCAACTATCGATATCTATCGATAGTTCAGATTTCACTATCGATAGTATCGATATTACTATCTACTGAACGTTTGTACTTGAGAAAGAAAAATATAACTAATTTTTTTATCAGGTTACAGTTAGTTTTTTTTATCCTTTTATTGAAAGTACATATATAGTCTTCTGTTTATTTTAATATGTATGTATGTACATATGTATGTATCTACGAACGTTATTTTAGAAGCAATACATTCAGCTTCTAAAAAGCCATGATTTTTTTTGTCTTAGTAAAGTGCTTCAAAGCAGTAATAATATATAAATTTTGTGATGGTAGTCGTCGCCTGCATCCGCGGCCCTATTAGTCGTTCACAGTTCTATGGTCTGCAAATGCCCACGTCACTTTATATATGTTTTTGTGAGAAAGAAAACAAACTTGCAATTACCATATAATTATACAAGCATTTCAACCAGCGATGCCAACTTGGTGCTTTTGGCACTATTTGTAGTGCTATTTGAAGACTCAAAACGCCAAATTTTGAGCGCTAGTGCCAAACTAAAAAAAGCACTAAGTAGTGCTTTTAAGAAATTTATGTATTTCTTAAAATTACTTTAATAAAAACTTGCTGTATTTACTTGTTAAGTGTAAAACGTACCTTTTTCGTCTGGTATATTTGTTGATAACATAGCCGTAATAGAGAAAAGCTTAGAAAACTTTGTTAAATTTCACTCGTTTTTCACGTTAGTGCTTTGTACGCTTTTTAGATCTCAATATTACGCTTTTTAGTGCTTTTTTAAAATTATGATGTGCTTTTAGCGCCAAAAAAAGTTGGCATCACTGAGCTTAAGGTGCAATCAGACGTTACATAACCATAGCCATAGAAAACAGCCGTTCGAACCAAACTAATGGACAACACTGTATTCGATTATAGGTGACTCGTCATAACGCCATAGCCATTACCATAAAAACCAATTGAATTTTGGTTTGGTTATGGCTATGGCATTGCACCTTTAAGGACCATGGCGCAGAATGTTTTATTAGAACAAGGTTGGCAAGATTTGCTAGAACTATTATTAAACTAAAAAATAAATAAATAAAAAAAATATTCACACCTTCCTATTGAGAAATTTTTAGCCACAATGAAAAAGTAATGTAATGAATGAGTTTCTTCTAAAGCATTTTATGATTAATTCAAAAAAAGCTTAGAAAACTTTGTTAAATTTCACTCGTTTTTCACGTTAGTGCTTTGTACGCTTTTTAGATCTCAATATTACGCTTTTTAGTGCTGATTTAAAACTATGATGTGCTTTTAGAGCCAAAAAAGTTGGCATCACTGATTTCAACATTTTTCACTATGCCCACCAGGGCTGTCAGATATGGCGATTTCTCGCCAAACGTGGCGATTTTTTAAATTGTTTGGCGTCCAAATTTTTGGTTTGGCGACATGGCGATTTTTCTGGCGATAAACAAATTTGTTGGCGATGTTCCTGGCGATAAATAAACTTGTTGGCGATTATTATAGCTATTTTTTAACAAAGTTTAACACCAAAATTTGTATAATTCAAGAAAATTAGTTTGTTGAAGGAGTAGTTTCAAAAGTTAAACAATTTGATTTTAATGATTTTTCTTACATTTTGGAATTTGGATGGCAAAAATTTACAAAAAATTATTTTGGCGATATTATTTCCAATTTTGGCGATTTTCTGATAAATTTTGATACGATCATTTTATAAAAATTTATATTAAAAAAGTGTTATATAAAAACAAATTTATTATCAAATATATATTTACTAAGAAAAACTACATAAAACTGATTTTTGGCGACTTTTGGCGATTTTTAAAATCAATGTGGCGAAATAGGTTGGAAAAAATCTGACAACCCTGATGCCCACACAAGCTCATTACAATCTCTCTCTCTCTCTCTCTCTCTTTCCCTGCTGTTACCATGTCCAACCAAGGCACTAAAACTTTAAAATTTAAACGGTATACACAAAGTCTGTAATTTCTTAATTTTGAAGACAATTGATTTTTTTTTCAAGAGCTGCCCATTATTAGTTTAGTACTATCGCGCTATTTCCTAGACTAAACGTTTTCCCTGACTTTTTTCAAAATTTCCATAGATATCTCTCAAATTTCTCTGCAAATATTATTTTTTAGTTGGAGTATATTTTGTGGGTAAATCTTTCAAATAACCCTAGAGGAAAAAATCGGAGACAGTTAAGGGCAGAAAATTAAAATCGCTTTCCCTTGTTATAATGTATTCACCGAAAATTTCGGTTTTCAAAATAAAATTTAACGATATGAGTTCGTTTTTCATTAGTGTAACTTTCCATTTTAAATTTGCCAAGTCTTCTTTACAAAAATGTAAAAAAATCATATTACAATATTGAATGCCATTTACATAAATGTCTTCGTTTCTTTTGGGCTAACCTATGACCCAGTTGAATAAATTGAGCTGCGCTGAAAAGATCTCACGCGCTTCAGTCAGCAATTAAAATTTGTTGAATAGAATATCATTTAAAATATTATAGTCAGTTTTATGTCTCCTCAAACGAGCACCTGAAACATTAAAATGCTAGATTTAAATAATTTGATAATAAAAAAGTGGCACGTTTTAAACTTAAGATCAGATTTCATTAACATCACTCAGCATAAGAATTGCCACGGTGAAAATAAAACTGTTTTATTTGTAAAAATGCTTTCTAATAATTCTTCGGAAATATTTTTTTACTGGAAAAAAAGACATGATTGGCTTAAAACGAAGACGTTATAATTTCATGCAATCGAAAAATGGGTATGTATGTATGTAGTCATTCCCGTGTGTTAGACGTTTGCAATAAAATATATTGATTCAAATAATATGCCTACATTAGCGTTCAAAACATTTGCCACTCTTACCTGCCGTCTACAGCAGACTTCAACTGAGTAACATTAACATTAACATCATGTTAATTCATAATGTAAACCATTTTAATGTTTTGTTGATGCTGTCAAAGATTTTAAAGTTAACCTGCCGTCTACAATACCAAAGAATAAGAAAGAAATAGATATGCGACAAAATAAATCTCGTAACTCTATTGCACAGTCTCAAAATAATATTGTTAGACTGAAATGTTATGACAATGGCAATGAAATGTTATGCCATCGTTAACATGCTGCTTCTTTAATAGCAATTCCCAACCAGGGTGACCGATGACATTTTTCAAAAAGTAGCAAAAAATAGGGGATTTATAAAAAAAGGGCAACATTAAAAAAACGAGACAATTACACTAAAATTTCTTATTTTCAATGTATTATTACATAATTCCCTTTAAAAAAAGGGGGACAAAAAGTGGCAAGGCAGTCGAAAAAGTGGCAAATTGCCACTTTAGTCGGTCAAACGGTTACGCTGTTCCCAACATCACACATCTCAACAGCAGTGTGACCATATTGTTTATTTTAATTGAGCCGCAAAGTTTCCATTTAGCACGATTTCTTTTTAGCATTTTTAAATTATTTATTTAGCATTTAGCTATGCTAATACCCTTTTCACACTCACTCACATCTTTGAGGAATGCGTGGAATATGTTGAAAATTGAAAAAACCTGTTCACATTACAACATCTTTCATCTTTCATCTGTCATGTATTATAATACTATTTTTACGAGCGTGAGCAACTAAAAATTAAATAATAAAATGCAATTTAAAAATTCATTAGAAATTGATTTAATTGCTGGCTTCTGAGGAGCAGAAACAAATAATGCTACAGTATGCAGAATTAGTAGAAATTATGCCAGCGGACAATGATGATGAAGAAATATTACAAACTTTATCCGCAAAGATTTCGCGTAGACATTTGCAACTAATTATATGTAATTTATTTCGATTTGGAAAAATATATAACAGATTTTATTATATGCATACATATACATACATATGTATGTATACAATAAAATCTTAGAGTAATTACGGATCTTTTTTTGGGAAGGATATTCCAAAATGTAGCCTTGAATGTATGTACATATGTACATGCATATGCAGATATAATTACAAACATAGATACATACATATGTAGACATTTTTATAGTATGTATGCATGTATGTATATAGTTGTATACATTTTTTCTAGTGATGACACTAAAATAATCGAAAGATGTTGAACGGAACAAAGTGAAATAGGAACATCTTTTGAAGATGTTGAAAGATGTTGAACATTCAGCCCTGTATAATTCTTATGGGAAGATGTTATCATCTTGCCAAATTGATGAAAGATGAAAGATGTGAGTAAGTGTGAAAAGGCTATAAGCTTATTTAAAATTTTATTTAATTTTATATTGAAAAAATCCAGACTACATATTCAATAAATTTAATATTTGAAGATTAAAAATTTTATGTTCAAAATCTTTTGAACCGGTTCATTATTTCACAAAATTTAAGCGCACAGAAAAAATTATGACAAGTTTTTTTATACCCTAGGTTTGTCATTCCGTGTGTAATTTTCACAATATAAATATGCGACCCATATTATGGGTCCTTCTGAATAGGAAAGACGAATAAGCGATGTCTGTCTGTCCACCCGTCCGTCGAATGTACGTGAAATCGGGTTTCCGAAGCTCTCAAAAAAATGGTCCAAATATATTGTTTTTGAAAATCAGCAAAAAATCAAGCAGACCGTTTCAGAGCTGGGAAACTTAAACTTTATTTTGCCATGTAAAAGTAACTAACTAGCTAAAATAATTTTTTTTAAAATAAACTTATTTTATGTTTCAGTACGAGTAAAACTGGTAGTAAATAAAAAAATCAAACAAATTCAAAAAATCGTTTCCAGGGTTGGAAAACTTTGTTTATTTTTTGTTATATAAAATATATTTTTTTGTTATATAAATTAATTTTTTCTTTTTCGCTATAAATTTAGCATGTCTTATAAAAAATCAGAAAACTCTTAAAGGATGATTTCAGGGTCGGGTAACTTACACTTTTTGTTATATATGTATAATTATTTTATTCCTTTTCTTTATAACTTAACTATATTTTATGTTTTCGAAAGAAAATTTTGGTATAGAAAATTAGAAAAATAAAAATCACAGCTGAAGAGCAGGAAACTTTGAACTTTTTTTTTGGATATTAAAGTAAAGCCAAAATTAGTTTTTACTTTCTGTTCTGTTACGAATCAGCTAACTCTTTTTTGTTTATAGAAAGCAAATACAAGTCGTTAGTTTTTCTGTTTCGTTCTGTTCTGTTTAGGTTCAACATGTGAAAATCAAAAAATTGTTAAGTAATGGCAAGTTACAGCATAAATTAAATAAAAATATTTTAAAATAATTTGTGATTGTGCTTTTGAAATTAAAAAAAAAATAATTTTTGAAAGAAAAACATAAAATTACATGGAAATTTAACAATGGACGATGCAAAACTTATCGCTTTAGTGAAAAACTGCGACCCTTCTGGTCAAAAACAGCTGATAAGTTACTACAGAAAAAGTAAGTAGTAAAATTTAGAAGCAGAACGGCACAGAATAGAACAGCAACAGAAAGTAAAGACTAATAAAGCCTTTACTAAATTAAACTATTTTTTTTCCTTACTTCCTTCTTTTTTTGTTCACTTAACATATTTTATATATTTTTTAAAGAACAAAATTGCTATAAGGAGTATACAAATTAAAAAGGATGATTCCAGGTGTGGCACATTATTTTTTTTTTGTATATAAAAGTAACTAGGTCAAATTAATTTTTTATTTATTTTTACCAATTAAATATACTTTATATTTTAGAGAAAAAAAAAATAGTTTGGAACAAAAAATTAGAAAAATAATAAAACATTACTCCAGACCTGGAAAACTTAAACTTTTTCTGGCATATAAAACTAATTATTTCTTTGGCAATTAAATATATTCTATATTTTGGAAATAAATAAATTTGCATTAATAGCCAGAACAATCAAAATTATGCTTCCAGGGTTGGAAATTGGGAAAAAAATATTATTTTTCAGTTAAGCATATTTCATATTTTAGGACGACCTTTACTCGCGATTTCTTTTTAATATTTGTTTAATTTTTATATGGATTTCTAATTTAAGTATAAATGAAGGTTTGTGCCATGTGGCTTATTATGCTCTCAGCACAGTTATGTTTCAAATCGATAGTAAATCGTTTGACAGCTTGTAAAAAAACGAAATCTAAATTGTCAAAAACTAATATTTTTGTTTTTTTTTTTTATACTTTTATAGAAAATTAGTGAATTAGCTACGGTCTTCTTAAAAGGTGTGTGAATTTGCAGTTGTTTGGTTGCAATTTAAGAAAATTTTCAGTCAATGGGGTTTGTTTTGTTTTAAAAAAATCTTGTTAAATGTGAAAAAAATAACTTGGTGTAAACGGTATAGATTTTCATAAAGATTTTAATAAAAATCTGCTAGATTTTCTATAGGTGTAAATTTTCTATAATAAAGATAATTTTAGTATTTAGTTTTACGAATTCTGTGATCGTAGGTCGTATTTCAGTAAAAATATTATTTGATTATTTTAATTTAGTAATTTAGTAGAAGGCTCAGAATATATCAAGAACTATTTGAGAATTCACAAATAATTATATTTTTGAAAATCACAAAAGAAAAATAAGCGTAGTAGGCTTAGAAACTTATACATATCGAATATAAATTATTTGCTGGGTTTTGTATAAGTTTCTAAAGGCCCAACTATAATATGAATAAGCTAGCTTAAGCAAATGTGCGGTTACATATAAAACGTATGTAGCACACTATAATGTACTTAACAAACTTTTCGTCAAGTTTCGTCAAATGTCATTTCCTTAAGTAAAGTGCCAAACTGAACGCACATTCCGTAAGGAAACAACTGTTTGTGCATTTTTTAAACTCAAACAAGTAGCAGCAGAAAATATTCATTGATTTTAAATATTTTTTTATTGTTTCTTATTTTAAACTCGAAAAATAAAGCAAAACTTTTATTTTCATTGTTTGTTTTACAATACCCATATACACACATACACATGTATTTACTTATGTATATTCACTGTTGTACTTTTTAGTAGCCAAAACAAATAAAACCAGTAATAAGGTGATGGATATATTTATATGTGAATTTTTAATAGATTAGGACATTCTTTCAAGTTAGTTTGATTGAATTGCATTCATTTATGAGTTATGAGAAGAAACAAAATTAATACAAAATTATTGACAATACCTAGATGTGCAGCTGTGGCTAAAGAATATTTAAGTGCATGTAAGCACATTGTGGCCACCTAAAAGTCACATCTGAATTGTTTAAGCATTTGACAGACTTATCGTTCAATTCTGACATTAGCTTAAGCCAGCTTATTCATATTATAGTTGGGCCTTAAGCCTACTACGCTTATTTTTTTTGTGATTTAAAAAAATATTATTATTTGTGAATTCTCAAATAGTTCTTGAAAGTCTGTACATAAGATAAAGGGTTTGTGAATATTCAAAATGTGTGGTTGAAGTCTACTGCCGATTTATTGCAGCAACAATGAAATGCATATATGTAGATAAAGCTGAACCACCAGCAAATAAATTTCAAACCACAGTATTATTCTAATATGTAAATGATCTGCTAGACAGCATGTGATCTGGAATACTAATTAATTCTTTTACTCAAAATTAAACAAATCATTTTATTAACTTTTTTCTTATTTAATGTAAACTGATTTAATTACATTGTTAAGCTTTTACGAGTAGTTAGTAGATGTAAAAGTCATAAACTCCATAATGAAATTTAAATAGTCCAGAAGTTACGAGTCATTCATTGATTTCCTAGTTGAAAGCCTTTAAATTTATTATTCTTAAAGATGCTTATGAATAGTTTAATTTGTTTACACGCCAGTTAATTTAAAAGGCAAATAACAAATTATTTTATGATGTTGTCTAGAAAAAAGTGTTTAAAAAATCACATCATACCATCGCACACAAACAAAAATTCAATAAACTAAATAAAGTTACAGAGTAAATAAAATTTTAAGCGAAATATAGGTATAAATTATGACGCAAATATTAATTTGCATCTTTATATACAAATACAGAGAACATTTCAAACTACATACATATATATTTTATGTACATACATATATTAAACATACATAATTATTACCCAGCAAAAAATTTCAAAAAAGGTAATCAAGCTTGGAATTAAGCATTTTTGGTGGCAGGCAGCTCTTCCCTACCGGATTACCAACTTAATGATTTTAACAAGACGTGAGACTAAAATAATCGATTCTTGAGAAGTATGTACTTACTTTCTTTTACTTGTCAACATATTCACGTAATCTATTAAATCTAAAAGAATCATTCTCCTCATTTACCAACTTGTATATATATATTTTTTTTTAAATTTATGTAATGTGATTTGTAAGCGAGTAGTGAAATTTGGTAATCAAAAAAGTAAGTCATTACATGGCAAGTAGTTCTCATGGTAATGTGTAATTTTTTGCTGGGTACTTATGCTATGTATTTATGTATGTATGTATGTATTAGCACACGTGTGTGCATATGTATATTAAACAAAATTAAAATTCAAATTCAATAAAAGATAAACTTCCGAATTATTATTCTCGTTTTGGTAATATTTCGCATACACGATCAATGTTAAAAATAACACACTTATTTGATATGAATTTGGCCAGCCGCTCGTTTTTCGAATATTATTTAATGTCATTAATCAAGTCTAGCTGGGCACGTACAATACATATGTACATATGTATGTACTAGTGATGTATGTACTAGTATTCGCCATTTTCAGGCGAATACGAATACGAATATTTTTCCAAAGAAATTAAATAAATAAATGTATAAATCTTAAACGAAATTTAAATAAATGACTAACAATTTTAGTTTGTACAAATACATTAATTTTTATAGAAATTTATGCTTTGTATCATTTTCAAATATTATTTAATGACGATCATTAAAATTTTGGGTACTTTTTATTAACTTTAAAGTACACCAACAATAGTGTGAAGTCCTTTTTCATAACAATTTTTTAATATTTCATATTGCATATAATATTCGTATTCGTATTCGCGAATATCGTTTCAAATATTCGTATTCGTATTCGTATTCGCTAATATCAAAAATTGACATTCGTTACATCACTATTATGTACAGGTGAATTCAAAATGTTTGTTAATATTTTAAAAATCAACAAATGATGATCACACCGCAAGTCTTTGTGACGTATGAAAAGGGTTTCAACTTTTCCTCATTCGAATAAACTATGATACGCACACGCCCGCCGTCATCTTGTTGTAAATTAAATTTTATTTATTCATAAAGCATTTAATTTATTTATAGCACAATGTTTAGTCTTGAGTCACTACATTTTGAGATACCCTACAGCAAGCCAAAATGCAGTTCGCTATAAGAAATGATTGATAATCACAAGCCTATGTCTTGTTTCTCTAACTCGTGAGAAAGAAGTTTTCGCATCGAGAATATTTAAATAATTATACTGCTCATTTCCCGCAAAATTAAATAACTTTCAAAAACACATCAAATAATCAAGTTTTGTTTTTACATTAACGAAGTATTGAATGTTTTATGGCACTTCCTTTGTTTTTTTTTTCAAAAGGGGCAAATAATACCAATTTTCATTAATAATGTACATACGTGAGTGACAACTTAATGTTTGGGAACCATTACCTGTACCTGGATTCAGTAACTTTTATTACGGTAATAGTAGCGCTATAATAAATATAACGAAGCGCTATAATAATTTATCACATTTGCTATAACGATATTCACTGTCGATTGAAATAATAGAATCAAAAACAGTTACATAGCTAGCTAAGTCGTGTTTTAGACTCGACAGTTTTTCTTTAAGCAAGTCTGAGCTTATGGGAGAGAGGAAAGAAGAAAGTAGAGGGCTACAGATTTGCTTGTACCGAAAAGTTATACCCCTTTTCCACACGCGAAAAAGATGGAAAAAAGACGGAAAGAAACTATACTATTACCTCTGTCTTTCACACAACTTTGCGTGTGGAAAAGGGGTATTACTTCAACTATCTTTTATTATCAGCGTTGTCAACTTTGAAATTTCAAAACGCACCAAAATGGAGAAAAAAACGCGCCATTTACAAAAAAACGCACCAATCTTAGAATTTCTTTTTTAGTTTAAGATGTTTATTGAATTAATTTTGCATAAAAGTACATTATTTTTTGTGTTAAAAATTTAACACTAAAACGGGATTTTACAGTTCAGGGTTAAAAAAGAATAAACCCTAAAAAAAATTAGCAAATTCGCTTATATTCATTTGTATTAATTACATAGATAATATTTTTTTTTAATTTCATAAATTCTGTAAAAAACTTTATAAAGAGATCAATGATTAATAGAAAGGATTCAAAACTAATAAAAGTTCGTTATTTATCATTTTATTCAAATATTTTTAAACTCTTTTTATCAGAAGTTTAATACATATATCCATATTAAATATATAAAAATAAAAATAAACAGCCTTTTACAATATATGTATATATATATATATATATATATATATATATATATATATATTGTTACGAAAATGGCCGTCGACAAGATTAAGCAGCAGTACACAAAAATATTCCAACAGGGTTAATGTAAGTGTTACGCGAAAATATTCCTACAGGTTCAATGTAACGAATAATCTAGAATAGTAGCAAACAACCAAATAAGCATGCGTAATACGTAAACAAGCAAAAGCAACAACAAAAAACGTCTGGATATTAAGAAGATTCACATATTTACACACATACATACATACATGCTAATTCAAATGAAAAAGTAAAAGATAAACAACCACCGTGTGTTGCTTAGTTAATGATGTACACACGCACGCATATACACATATATGTACATAGTTACCACATGAACTTAATTAGGCAGCATATAAGATGATAATGATCGTCTAGACATTGCTTGAAACTTCTGGTGGTATTTGTGTGGAGTATAAAAAGCGGTGACGCAGCCAATGAGTTAAGGCTCAGTTAGCCGACTGTAATGTAATGTAACTGTAATGTAGAAAACAGCTGATCGATATTTTTATATGAAAAGTAGGTTACGTTACATTACATTTCTATAACCATTTTCATTACTTTTCACATAACAAAATCGATCAGCTGTTTCTTACTGTTGCAGTTACATTACATTACAGTCGGCTAACTGAGCCTTTAGTTAGTTGCAGTTGTAAGTCAGTCGCGAACAGTTATAGTTAGTGCTAATCAGAAAGTAGTGAAGTTAAGAACTCGTTAGCTAGTTGAAAATTAAGTTGTGAATTAATAATAATCTGCGATAGAGTGGTGAGTTGATAGTTAAGAGCAGTCTGTGCTTTACACAAGAGTTGGAGTAAAAGAGAAACTATAGGGCAGTCTATAGTGACAGCAAAGTCTGTCGTGGAATTGAGATTATTGTGGAGTCTATCGTGTCGACTGGAGTAAAGGGAACAGCGCAGCGAATAGACGTGTGTAAGGGTGTAAGTAAAGCCAGTGCGTCTTTATTGGTGTATCAACTGTAAGTGTCGGCAGAGTGAGTGCCGTGTGTGACGAGCAGCAGACAAAGAGGTATTGCTGTATCAACTGTGAGTGACGGCAGAGTGAGTCTCGTAAGTGAAGAGCAGCAGACAAAGAGGTGTCACGTGATTACTTGCGCAGCCAGCTAAGAGACGTGCGTAAACTACAGCGAGGAAGGCGTAGTGGTAACCAGTTGTGAATATCTGTGCGTAATTTATTAGTTTAAGTTGTATTAGTGTATTTAAGCTCTTGAGTAATTTAGTATAAGTGTATTTGTAAATAAAACTTGTATCATTCTTAACCCTAATTACTACACTCGGCTCTTGTATTCATTTGCAAATCTTCGGATCTACGGAAAAGCGTTTTTATAGAAAGAAAAACGTAACAATATATATGTATGACATACATTGTATGTACATAATTAAAAAACAACAACAAAAACAATACAAATTCGTACATATATAGTGCACATATGAAAGTGGTCTAGGTCATATCATTTTTGATTCGATATAGTACATTTTGATCAGACTAGTACAACTCTAAATTAGACTGTTGCATAACAAAAAAATTATTTTTGGATTTTTTCCAATGTAATCTACTAAATATCTCGACCAAAGAAATATAAGACTTATACAACTTTCATAGTTAAGGGCACATACATATCTTTGCATTCATTTCTACAAGATGATAAATTTTTGTATATTGATTTTTTAAATTCGGTTTAAAACTTTTTTAAAAAAGACCAAAAATTAATTACTCCAAATAAATAAAGCTAATATTTTCATCATTATTGTTATCATCAGGCCATAAAACAGATTTCATTTAAAATTATGATATTTTGTAAACATCATTAGTATTAATATGGTAATTAACACTATCAGGAAGTTGGTAAGTTTCATTGTTGTGTTAAATTTGCGTTGGTGCCACCAAAAATTAGAAAACGCACCGAAATTTAAAAAAAAGTGCACCATGCAACAACTAAGGAATTTTTCGCACAACAAATTTCAAAAAGCATCCAAAATGATGCGAAACGCACCAAGTTGACAACGCTGTTTTCATTCGCTGAATTAAAAAAAGTGAATTAAAATAAAAATTCAACAACAGACTGTCTGTATGTAAGTCCCGGTTGTTACATTTCAACTTTGGTTGATTAACTCGTAATTCAGCTGTGAGAAAAAAAGAGATATTTGTGTTTCCTTCTCCCTCTTTATTACAGCTGAATCACATGTTGATCAACAAAACTTGACGTGTGTGAAAAAGAGTAATTTTATTTTTATAAATGTGAAATGTTGGAAAATATACATTTATACTTGGATATCAGTTGCTTCGGCCGTCTCCAAAATACAAGGCGAAAAATGTAGGTAGCGGCACTTTGAAGTCGTGTGTTCGTGTAGCCTGCTGTGTTCAATGTGTTTAATAAATTATGTAATTGAAAAAGAAAATTTTTTCGTTCCACTTTTTTTTCATATAAAAATAATTTTAAATTGTTTTCCCTTTTTTTACATAAAGAGAATAAGAATTGGTATGGTAATGTGCAAAAAAAATCATTTCACCGTTTCCAAAAACGAGAGTAGTCGCCTAGGACATTAGATTTTCAAATAATTTTTCAGGAATTCTGGAAAAATAAGCACAAACATTTTATTTAAAATAAAAAGTAATTTGTATCATGTATAATTAATTTTTTTTTAATTCTTTAACTTTTGGGCATCTCAGACTTTCTGTGTACCGTTATATTTCTTCCACTGTTGCTTGCTTTTTTCTTAAATGTTCAATTAGACATGCCATAACAAAACAGATATTCGAACCAAACTTATGGGCAACACTATATATTTGATTATAAAGGGTGTCCCAACAAGAACGCAAGATTTAAATTTGGCGCCATTCGAAGTGTCATTGTTTGAAATTTGAACAATTGTTATTGTTTGCTAGTAGAAGGTACGAGGTTAGTAAAAATGGAGCGCTACACGAATGAACAACGCATTCTCATTGTGAAATTGTTTTACCAAAATGGTGAAAGTTTTGCGGCTACAGTTCGCAAATTTGCGATCAATTTGGGGTCACAATAATGCTCCAAAAGAGTCAACTGTAAAGAGATTAATGGATAAATTTGCCGAAACTGGGTCTGTTAGTGATGTAAAGACAACAACGCAAGGCGCCTTCGACCAGGTCGATCGACCGAAAATATCGCAGCTGTACGTGATGATGTCGCTCAAACGCAGGTCAAGCGCAAACAGTCAATGGTGTTCGGTATCGTGAAATGATAACCAGTTTTTTCGTGCCTAGAATTGAAGAAATGAATGTGGAGGGCATGTGGTTTCAACAAGACGGCGCCACATGTCATACAGCCAGAGAAACAATTCAATTGCTACATCAATCATTTTCCGGCCGTGTTGCGCGTTTTGGAGACCAGAATTGGCCGCCTATATCGTGCAATTTAACACCATTAGACTTTTTTCTTTGGAGTTTTTTGAAGTCGATGGCTTACGCGAATAAGCCGACGACGACTCAAGCCTTAAAAGAGGAAATTGGACGCTGCATTAATAAAATACCGCAGCATTTATGCAAAACGGCCATTGAAAATTTCATTAAAAGATCGCGTGTGTGCCAGCAAAGCCGCGGCGGCCATCTGCCCGATTTGTTGTTCCACACATAACCTCATTTTGTCTACTTTACGATATAATAAAGTTTCACGATTTTTTTTTAAATATCTGTGTTTTATTTAAAATTTAAATCTTGAGTTCTTGTTGGGACACCCTTTACATACATATGTATATATAGGGTGTTTTTTTGAGGGGTATAGAACTTCGAATTGAAATAAAACACAAGAAAATCGTTTTAAAATCCATCAATTTGACTTTATTGGAAGAATAATTTTATGCCATTAATGTTTAAATATGATTTCGGGCATGTGGCCGCCGCGGCTGGCTCGAATAAAGCTAATTCTACAGGTCCAATTTTCAACCACTTTTTCGAGCATATGGGGCCGTATGTTGGCAATAACGCCACGAATGTTGGCTTCCAAGTCCCCTAACGTTTCTGGTTTGTTGGCGTAGGCGAGCGACTTCACATATCCCCAAAGAAAATAATCCAATGGTGTCAAATCACACGATCTTGGTGGCCAATTGACAGGTCCATTCCGCGAAATTATGCGCTCATCGAATGCTTCCTTCAATAAATCGATTGTGACGTGCGCTGTGTGGCATGTAGCGCCGTCTTGTTGGAACCACAACTCATCCACATTCATGCCATCCAATTCGGGAACAAAATAGTCGGTTAGTCGGCTCCAATTGCTGTGCGCGGTGGCGAATCGATTCATTCGGGTCCTCTTCAACACTTTGCTCTACAGCGGCAATTGTTTCTTCGGCGCGCACTGTTCGACGTCTCTGCGGATGCGTATTGTCACATAGAGTAAACGTAGTGCGAAAACGATCCATGGTTAACCGAATTAATTGCTCTGATGGACGATTATGCCGACCATAAAATGGACGGAGCTTGCGGTAAACTTCGCGAACTGAACCATTATTTTCGAAATAAATTTGCACGATTTGCAAGCGTTGTTCTTTTGTCAACCTGTTCATGATGAAATGGCAAACCAAACTAAATATTAATCACTTAACAGCTGACAAAATGGCCGCCAGTTAAAAAAGTGATGCCAACTTAAAGTTCTATACCTCAATAAAAAACACCCTTTAGTAGTGTCATGTACATCGCTAAGCAACACTGTTGGCAAGACATTTTTTTCGGTTGCTTGTCTTGCCAACAGTGTTGTTTAGCGATTCTCTTAGAATATTTCGCTGTAGCAAAGCATTTGAAAAAATCTCTCATGTCTTGAAAGGTCTTATAAATAGTCTTGTGCAGGACACCATAACCATAACCATAAGCATTGCAGTTGAATTTTGGGTTTTCACCGTAACCATAAATACCTAGTTGTTTGCTGGTTAGAAATTTATGTTGTTGGTATGGCACGTCTGATTAAACCTTAAAGTAGTGTTCAATACAAGCACATATTCAGCACTTTCTTATTTTCTTAAAACACAACACTTAATTAACAGCAACTAAAATTGCTGATTTCTGATTTCTTAAAAAAAAAAAATAAATTCATACAAAAACTATAGGCAACGTTCAATACATATTTTTTTTAAACGTGAGTAGTGCAAATAATGTGCCGGCCTCTGCCGAACTAATTTTGCCTTATTTTGTCTAGATTTAAAATAAATAATTTATGTTAAAAAAACACACAAAGCAGATTTGTAGGAAGTTAATTTAATTTATTTTCATTTAGTTTTTAGTTTTTTTTTTGTACAAAAGCAATACTCACTTGTTTTCTTTATATCACGTGATCTTTAGGAAAGTGCTGTAATTTTATTTTATATAAATAAAGTTCTCTTACTTTACTTACTTTTTGTTTAAATCTGTAATAATTTCCTGTTAGTTTTTATTTATGTAATTACACAAATTGTTCGAGTTGAGACATTTTTATTAATAAAAGTAATTTAAAATTCTACATACTAAGAATATTTCAAAGAATAAGATGGCATTAGAGTCATTAATTAGTAAATTTACAAAAAAAAAATAAATTAATTAAAGTCGAACATTAGAGAAGTTTTTGTTTTTTTAATGTCTTAGAACATAAGTCCAGGGGTACTTGAGTGGAATAATAAAATCACTTGCTTAGAGCAAAAGAAGAAAGCATTTGGTCGAGTTTATGCTTGCTAAATGCATGGTTAGGATAAATTTTTTTTAACTAGAAAATTTTTGTTGAATGGATCTAATGGAAAACTAACATTGGAGCTGATTATTACTTTCGTTAATAGATAAAACAGCAACAAATATTACATTGATTATGAATATATAATTAAAATTGTATGTATACTTCAAAATTTTGGGATTCTTGCAAATTTCGAGCGTTTATTTTTGAAACATATCAATGTATTGGCCATCCTTTTCTCATTTCTCTGGCAACATAGAATCAAGACTTAACAACTACTATCTTCTAAATAGTTTTTATCTGGTCTGGCAACATGTCGATGACCGTTATAATGATTTAATATTACGGTAGTCATAGCTGACAATTACGAAATAATACAATTCATGAACTTAACCATCTCAAAAACAACAAGTACCCAGGACTGTACAACATCCATCCAGAATATGTAAAACGACCTACGCATGTCAGTGTTAAGCTTCTATATAGCCCAATAAAACAAATGTGGTAATATAAAGAGCTACATATGTGTTGATATTAAAGAACATGAAATTATTAACTTAGAAAAGGAGATATAATTACATACAAAAACTGAATAAGTATTACTTTAATGAATATGGTAAGCCAGGTCATCGCGAAAATAATCAATAAACGTTCTTTGGACGCCCTCAACTCTAGGAAGCGGAACGTGAAAGCAGACTTTCGTTCGTTTAAATTTTACACGTATCACATCAACAGTCTCGGAATGATAATCGAACAGTCTGTAAAGTCACGCTCCGAAAGTTACATACTTATTTTAATGATATAAATTTTTTTTTGTGAAGAACACAATTTATTTAGATAATTTTTATTAAATTCTTAAAAGTTACACAAAACTATTAATCGGATTCGAAAACATAATACCGAAGCTTGAATGCAGCTTCGTTACAAAATTTCTTAAAAGAGCTGATAGAGAGAAATGCATGACAAATTTGGTTTTAGCGTCCCAAGTAACATAAGACACAAATGCAAAGTATGTTGGATTGTGTTATCTTTTACCTTCTATTTAAAAAATCCAAAACTACCAAAAATACCAACGACTTTCCAACATTATGCGATGAGCTTTCCATGACAAATTTGTATTACGCCAAATGTCGAGATGACCAAAAATATGAAAAAAAAAACCATTTAAACATACAATTTGACACACACAAAGTTTTTGCGATACTAATAAGTCTCGATATAACAAAAAAAAAAAAAAAATCATGGATATAAACAAAAAGAAAGTAGGACAACCCCGGACAGTTATTTAAAAAGAAGTAGGACTGCCCGCCCGTACACCCAAAAAAAAGAGTACATTGTGCGGGGAAAATAGGACGGATGGCAACGTTAGTCATATGAAGAAGTGGTAGGCGTGTTGCTCATTCTGATTTTCTGTGCTCAGATGATATTAGTCGGGCTTCTACAACATCTATGCTGGCTTTCATAAGGGGAGCTAGGTATCGCTGTGCAGTTTCAAAAATCCGGATTGCCTGTAAAGACATTTGTCTTGCCAACAGTGTTGCTTAGCGTTTGTTTTAGAATATTTCGCTGTAGCAAAGCATTTGAAAAATCCTTCCGTTTTAAAGTATTGTTGTCTTGAAAGGTCTTATAAACGGTCTTGTGCAGGACATTAGTAGGTATGGTCACGCCCACTTTTCAAACGTGGGATTATTTTATTATAAGAGGCTGAAATGTGTGCCAAGTTTCCTAGAAATTAGGTGGATGTTTTTCCGCCTACTTTTTTTTACAAAGAGACCATACTGTATTTATACCTTCTCATACAACATAGACTTTTTTAAATCGCTTGGAAAATGATGATGTTATGAAGTAACACAAATAAAAAAGTACAACCTAATTGTGGGTTAAGAGATAAAACAAAGTTCATTCCATAATTTACGTGCCTTTTCACAATGTCTGGTTAAAAGATAACAGAGACTTTAACGGCAAGTTTTTTATGAAGAAATTGCAGTTAAAGTTCACGTTAACTCTTAACCATACATTGTGAAAACGGACGTTAGTATGTATAGTGCAAACAAAACAAACGTTACTTTTTTTGTTGTTGCTTTTGTATGATGAATGAAATTTCTTTTCTTTTACTTTTGTTTTTTATATACAACAAAAACAACAACAACAACAACAACAACAACAATTAATTTCTATTATGAATCAAGAAAACAAGATTGCACATTGCGCAGGTCCGTTACTTTATTTTCTGCTTGTGATGTAGACATAGAATTTTGTTTTAAACCAGTGTTGCCAGAAAATGATGATGAGAGAATGCTAGATCCGTAAAAAAATTCTGCTAAAATGTTCTACCAAACAAATGTATAATGCCAGATTTAAATTTAAAATTTTTTATTGAAATAGCTTTGAATTTCATGTTTATACAAACGTATGTATTAGTATTTAAAGTTGTTTTTATAGCACATACATACAAAAGTATTGTCATACTGGGACCATGTATCTTTATGTCAACACTAAAATTCTGGTCACAATTTTAGTAGTTACATAAATAGCAACCACATGTGGTATATTTTTGGTGAATTTTTCAACAACTTGTCAATATATGTACATCAATTTGTATGTACGTAAAGTATGGAAATGTACCAGTAAAGTCTGGTTGGTATGTCTCCATGTTGCTATAAGAACTAATTAGTCAGTACCTGGTCAATTGTTTTAGTGTTACTAGTAGATTTCCAATGACAAGCACATGCTAATTGTCTATATCACAAAGTATTGTATGGGGAATAATTAGAGAGTAGTACTGGTGACAAAGTAAAAAGCGACTCAGTACACTTTCCAGGATATTTACGCATAATATATGTATGTATATACATATATCGAGACCTACCCAGCAAAAAATTTCAAAAAAGGTAATCGAGTTTGGAATTAAGCATTTTTGGTGGAAGCACTTCCCTACTGGATTACCAACTTCATGATTTTAACAAGGCGTGAGACTAAAATAATCGATTCTTGAGAAGTACTTAAATTTTTTTTCATTTATCAACATTTCACGTAATCTATTTCGTCTAAAAAAAATCATTCTCTTCATTTAGCAACTTGCACGTCATTTTTTTAAATTTTAGGTAATGTGATTTGTAAGCGAGTAATGAAAATTGGCAATAAGAAAAGTAAGTCATTATATGACAAGTAGTTCTAATGGTAATGTGTAATTTTTTGCTGGGTATTTTCGGTTTAAATGAAAGCAAGGTGTTGTACAAATAAACTTTTTAATTAAAATTAAAACTATGGCGTACCCATAGTTTAGAATTATCAAAACGTCGAAATGCTTGATATCTTTTCAAATGCAGGCTATAGAATTTTACCTTAATCCACAATTTATGTGTGGTAAAATATATTTGGATACTATAAAAACCCGCCTTCTGAAAACTTTAATTTTTGTCGCTTACGGATAATGGAAATTATGGCTCCATACACATACATATGTATGTATATAATACATAACATATAATACATAGGTATTCGTTGTATCTGCATTAGGTAGGAAACACATAATTGTAAACAAATTTACATTTATGAACAGAATTACTCTCTACACTGAAAAAAATATAAAATTTAAAAATTTAATTTAACATTTTTTATTTTAAGCAAATTCTGCCAAAAAGCATTTAGCAGAATTTTTTAAAAGTAGAATGGTTTTCAACTAATGGAAATGCCAGATCTGGCAGTTAAAATGCCAAAATGGCAACAATGTTGTAAACATTGTTTGTGGAATGTGCACTCTCTCTCTCACACGCTTTTTACAACAAACACACGTGTGTATTCTATATTGACGTAGATGCGCAGTAGAAATTTTTTTTTTGTACGGTTGAGTGCGCAATCTTTTTTCTTGATTCATGAATTTCTATTATAATTTGTTTTTTTTTTGTTTTCTAAAATTGGATTGGTTCTGCAGAGATATCGTAATTAATAAAAAAATTTAACATATTAATTGAAAATTTCTACTTATATTTAATAAAAAAAATCAGTTGTCATTTTTTTGACGTTCTTAATATAACAGTGTCTCTTGCACGATTACAGTGGCACGTCTTTAAAGTTAATTATTTACTTGGTGATTATTACCAAGCATGAAGAGGTTTACATACGCACACTTACTCATTATTTTTAAACTACTTAACTGAACAAAGCTCTAACCAAAAAAAAAAAAAAAATATTTTGTATCACAGTCTTCCTTAACTAGAAAAATATCATCAATGCTAGAAACACAATCAGAATGAACGATGATTTTTTTTATTTTATATGGAAAAAAGAAAAATTTCACGTAAACAAATTACATATTAGATTATTTATTTTTTGAACACACATTAAATTACTTTATCGATTATAACATCTGTTTCTTTTCGTCGCTATTGTGCTTCATACGACGAATTTATCAGCAAATTCTTACCGACTAGTTCGTCGTGTTGTGTGGAATTCGTCATTCGTGCCAGTTGTGTTCCTAGCATCAGTTTGTTTTCATGTTTAGGAATTTCTGGAATTACGACAGTTTTTTTACAATTCATATTAGCAGGGTTGTACTGTTTTTCTTTATTAATTTAAAGATTTTTAGAGCTTAAAGGAAAACAAATGATTTTGATTCAAAACTTGTTTTTTGTTTCGACATACAAACAAGTTTTTTTAATTTTTTTTTTTTTTGAAATACATATCAGGCTTACATACATACATATGGGCATTTCCCCCGAATGGTCTACCAGGCTGGAAAAATGAAATGTTTATTATCATCGTGATTTATTGTTTTTAATTATTAAAAAGTCTATGTTTATATAAAAGAATGCTTTAATAGCATATCTCAGCTGTTTTACTTGAGAAAATTGGGCTGGAAGCTGCAAAATTTTATATTTTCTTTTTAAGCTACTTCTAAAGACGTTTTTATATATAACTATTTTACATGCAAAAAATATGTTACGTTTGCACTCTTTCTTCAAAATCTCTCTATAACAATCAAGTTAGAAGAGAAAAGTATAAGGAGAACAAAAAAAAAGTTCGAAAATGGGAAGCAGGCATGGTAATAATAATAAAAAAAACATGTGGAAAAATCGTACGTTCGTGACCCGTACGTTCGCGACCGATAATTAAACTAATTAAACAAAAACCAATAGAGATATTTTATTGTGTAAATACTGAATAGAGACCTACATTAATACACTTTTAAAATAAATTAATCACTCTTCATTATTCTGTTCCATTTCGCAGATTTTTACATTTCACTACTGTCAGCCAAAGTTGACTTCTATTTTGTGTACGTTCGTGACCGCATGTTTATAACTATTAATATGAAAACTCAAACTCGATGAAATCCATCTTTTGCACTAAACACAGAGCTTCCAAAATGCTATCAAATCGCAGAAAAAATGTTTGCAAAAGTTTCGTTTTCTATATTTTTTGTACATCAAAAGCATACGAACGTACGTTCGTTTCCCCAGGAAATGCCCATATGTATGTATTTACATATGTACAAGCAAACAAATCGTGCACTTTATACCAGAAGTGTTCAGTTAAATTGTTCATACAAATACAAGATTGATGAAAAAATTACTTCAAGACAAATTATCAATTGTCTCGCATTTGACAGATACTCTGGAAATGTTTAATTTAGTTTTAATAACATCAATTTGATAAAAAAAAATTATTGTAACAGAATGTTCGTGATTGTTAGAATAAAACACAATGATGTAAATTGATTTACAAATTAAAAAAAAAAGAGTTCCTTCCGAAACTCTTCTCTGTTATTCTTGGTATAATATGTAGTTTTCATCAGCGACCCTGAAAATAGAAGAAGAAGAAGTCCATAAATGCTGTTAGTAAGCGTCACGAAAAAATTTCAAGCAATCTTTGGTATGTACACTGGCGTGGCTAGAAATTTTCTCTAATTTCTCTTTTTTTTTCTCTAATCACAATTTTTAATAATTTTGGTGGGGGTTCCATAGCTCTTGAGGTACTGGAGAAAACAGTCTGTGACAGACAGACGTACATCGCAGCGAAAAACACAAGGTTCCTTTTCACCTTTGGTGTATGGAACCCTAAAAACGAAAAGGCCTTGGGAATGGCCTTTCTACGCCTATGGTTATGTACTTTGTCCTTTTTTTAACGGTTTCATTTTTGTTGGTTTTCATAAATCTCTATGCGACACGAAAATACTTTTAATTAGTGCTACAATTTTCAAATATAGCAGGGAAGTTAAATAAGATGAGTTTCAATTATCAATTCAATTGCAACTCTGTATCGTACTTTCCCATAAAATGTAATTTTTGATTTGTATTTCGAAAAAATTTATGCGAAAACTTGAACCTTGTTTTGAAATTATCACTATGTATATCGAATTTTCCATTAAAATAAAAATAAGCTATATATTTGGAATACAAATAAAAAAATGTGAAATAAATTTCATGATTATGATGATTTGAAATTTTCCCAAAGAAAGAAGAAATACAAATGCATGCATGTAATTAAAAGTGAGCTTCCAGTTTGAAAATACTTGCTTTCATCTATGCACTTGTATATCATAAAAAAGTTTCAAATATACAGTAAATTTTAGACTTGTATCGAACTCTTTCAAGTCTAGTCTATATCGTAAGTAATCTTAAACAATTTTTATATATTGTCTCTCAAACATTTTTTTTTATTTTCTGAAAATAAAAAAATTAATTACATGTACTTTTAGCTGTTAATGAGTTCGTTAACTTCAATAAAACTCAAATGCTAAATTTTATACAAAAAATTATTTAATAAAAAAAGTAAATGTTTACAATTGAAAAGCTAAAATAATAATAATAAATTTCCTAAAACTAAAGAACATTTTGTAGACGAGTTTCAAAGCTATTATGATTGAAAAATATTTTTTTTTACAAAGTAGTTTTTTTAAAGGTTTAAAATATTTAATTTTTTATCAATACTATAAAATAAGTACGCCACATACTTAAATTATTGCTAATTAGATATAACAGCAAGACTTATTCATAATCCCAGTTTATATCGTTCACTGCAAAATAAATTAGTTGTTCCAATCACACAAACATTAATTAATTATTCATTTATTAAAAATTCATCTTTTAAGCAAAATAACTAATTTATTACAAACTTGCACAAGTTGTTTGTGTTTAATTGACTAAATAACTAACTCGTTCCTCTTTCCGAATTAATGAGCAACCGCATTTTGAATATTTTTAACAACGACTTGATTTATTCAAATTATTTTAAATCAAAAAAGATTAAACGGCCATTTGGTTGCAACATGTAACTAATGAATAATTTTATTTAGCTGAGTCACTAACCATCATATATATATTTAACTATCGAAATTGCCAACACTGAAACTACAAAAATTTATAACAAAAAGTCTCCATAGGTTTCTGAATTAGCTAAAACAGGAAATGGCTTCAGCGTCCTCTACTTGTCAAGGGCATGTAGTGAATTAGAAATTTTGTGTCAGGCTGTTATAAACCAACTATTGCCAGATAAATATTGCCACCACAAAATTTTAGAAGCAGGCATCTCTAAAACACATAATGGAAATTTAGGTTGGTAAATTCCATAAAGAAATTTCCGTTGGCTAGAACAGAATTCCAAAAGATAAGCGCACTACAGGGCATCTCAAACGACTGCAGTAATTGCTTTTGCTTGATTCACCCTGTGGTAAATATACGTATATATACTCCTACTACTTTATGCAAGTCTGTACAGATGGGTGCGTAAATAGAATGAAACAACAAAACAAAATTAAACAAAAAGTAAAGCATTCAAACAAGTTACAATTAATTTATTTTTTAAAGAAATAACAATTTAAATTTGCAAGTAATAATTTATAAACAGATTGTGAGTGTGGTTGCCGGTACCTGGTGACACGATATTAAGAATTTTTGCGGGTTTTTTGTATATTCAAAATTATTTTGAAATTTTTTAATTCCTTTTCGGCAGGTCTTTTGGCCTTGCATACATTTTGTTGTTATTGTTAATATCAAGTGTTTCTTTGTGTATACGTTTCTGTTTAGAGTTGTTTTTGTTAACCTTACATTTTATTCGTTTCTTTTATTCGGCTTCGTTTTATACTTGTCGTTCTTCATCATCAATAGAATAACTTTTTTTTAAGCCAAACCACAAGATCGTTTAATAAATAATTAGTAATAAATTTTGTATTTGTGCCTTAAATTTGTGTAAATTATTTGAATCGTGAGTGTTTTAAAATAGTTTTTCATAAATATGGCATTAAGTCGTTCGGATTTTGAGGTGAGTTTTAAAGAAGTTAATTTAAATTTTTTTTATTTTTAAGTATCAAGTTTAATTTCTAAGCCATTGAGTATAAACAAAAATATGTAATTGCTAACGTGTGCTGAAGTAAAAAAACCATAAAAATTGTGCACAATATGAATTTTTGTAAGGTGAATATAAATTTCAGTTTATTGTATTATTAGTGTGCATTAAATAAACATGCGAGTTAACTTTGTTTTGGCCAAACTATTATTAGACAAGTTGGTTAGAAACTATTGTCAGTTTTCTTGAGACTCCATTGAATAAATATTTTGGTAACGCCCTTTTAACACAATAGTCATTAAATACATATGTAGTTACAAAGATATTTATTGCAGGCATATTGCAGCAGTGCACAACTCAGTTTCCAATATTTGTTTTTTTTATTATCATATTCAATTCATGTTGTATTAGAAAATTATTTTTGTTTTTTTTTATAAATTCGGGTTAAAAGGTTTTAAATAATTATGTCTACAAGTCAATTTTAATTTTGTTAAAGCTGTCTGTCTTCTCACAGCCTGTCTGTGCTCTTATTCATTCGTTAATTTGCTATTCATCTAGAAATCTTAGAATTGTTTGGGGCGCTGCCCTCTGCTTTTTTAATGAAATGCTGCTGCGCACACTGGTTTAGCTGGAGGAGCATCTTATGCGATAAATCAAAAATTATAAATATATAATAATTATAAAGAACAGCTCTTGTGGCATCGTAATTAATTCTTAAGTGTGGTCAGGGGGTACACTCTGTATCATGCTAATCCGAAAACATTTTCTTTCGTTTCGAATAACAGAGTAATACTATGTTCACACTTATGTTTTTAAACGTGTTTAACGCCTCGTTCGTGTTTAAGAGCTTATACCATGTTGACACTTATGGTCTTAAACGTGTTTAAGGCAAGTGTTTTAAAAAACTAAACACAACCGTTCACATTACATTTGAGATGTTTAAGGTTGACGTTTTGTCAATAAATTATTGTATTTGTAAAAAATTACGAACAATTATGCTTTTTTATTGTTTTATTATTTGCAAACAACAAATGTTCTTGTAAATATTTGAGTATTTTGTAACTAATTACTTGTTTACCAAATAATTTTTGGCGTGACGCCATTTAATAATAACACAAAGTTGCCAGAGATATCAAAAAACGGACTGAACATACTCCATTATCGTGTTTAAGGAAGTGTTTTAATCTTAAACACTTCATTTGAGATGGTTAGCAAAACAAGTCAATGTATGGTAAAACATCTCAAAATCGTCGTGTTTAAGCTCTTAAAAACGAATGAGGCGTTAAACACATTAAGTGTGAACATAGCATAAGTGTGAACATAGTATTAAACACGTTTAAGACCATAAGTGTGAACATAGTATAAACCCACAGCCTTGCGTTTGTTGTTTGGCATTCGAGAGTTTTTCGTCTCATTCCTACTTCCTCAAAGAACTGTTTAGTTTTGGGGTTATTTTGTGAAATTTTGTGGAAGTCAAAGGTCGTTTATAGCCAGCTACAAAAACATATGTACTTATATGTATAAGAATACAGTAATTAACATTATGGACAAATAGTCCATACATTTCGCCCATTTTAGTGAAACCATATTTTGTAAATTTACTTTGCGAAATATGTACTAAAAGTATGATGAATGAATAAATATTTTGAGGCAAAACTATTTATAAAACAATTATAGGCCTGACCCACGATATCGACAACGTTCGACTTTTCGCACACTTATATTTGAAACAACAAAATATTAAAATTTGTTTTTGTTTTGAATGTAAGTGTGCTGCGACAAGTCGAACGTTGTCGACATCGTGGGCAGAGTAGCAAGCCGTAACGGCGCGGCTGGCGGCTAGCCACTCAGCCGATTTTTTTTCAACAAGCCAAGCCACCGCCGAACCACTCGGCTTATTGGCGGCTTAATACTTAGCCGATATTTTGTCTTTTATTTTTTATACTTTTTGAATTATATTTAATATTGTGTCTACTCAACTTGCTTATAGTTTTTATTTATATTACGGATTGAATATGATAGCAAGAGTCTCTGAAAAATAGTTGATTTTGCTTCCACATAGAGAGAAAATGTGTATATGAACGGTAAGTCCGGGTTCACACACTTCAACTTTTCTTGATCAACTCATAATTCAGTTGTAAGAGAGACGGAGGAAGACGTACAAATATCTCTTTTTTTCTTACAGCTGAATTGCAAGTTGATCAACATAAGTTGAAGTGTGTGAACCGGAACTAACGTAGCTGCGACAAAACTTACGTTCTCTACTGGAGTCGCTTCTTAAATCCATGCACGTTTACATAGACTTTTTGTTGCAGCCGTCAGGCGACTTTTTACAATTATTTGATCATAGCTTCTTATTAGTTCATCCGTAGAAGTGTTGCAATAAAGTAAATAATTTTTAATTCAATCAGGAAGCTTAAATGAAATTTATGTATAGTCTAGTTTCTATGGTATAACAAATTATTTAAAAGTTATTTTTATTGGCATTTAGGACATCAATTACTGCAATATTCAAGTTATCGCAAAATAAATAATGCTACAACGTGGTGATTCAATAATTCACGTACTTTTCTAGAAACAGACTGGGTTCAAAAAATTTTTTATATGCTTAAACAAATCGGCCTTAAGCCGTTCGGCCGCCGCCGCCGCCGAAAATATTTGTCTTTCAGCCGCCGCCGATATTTTTTGGTCGGCTTGCTACTCTGATCGTGGGTTTGGCCCTATGTATCTTTAATTTGATATAAAATTAAGAAAAGAAAGAAATGGCTTTCGAATTTAGATGCTATTATTGTGTTTTAAAATATAGGCAAAAGCAGTTTTACTATCAAATCTATATACATATGTACATATATAAAAATAAGTGCACATTTTGATTGTCACTCCATAACTCGAGAACGGCTGCACAAAATAAAAAATGGCTGAATACGTTTTGCAGAACATGCAATTTGGATGGTTTAAAAAAAATTGTTTAAAAATATTTTCATTTGGTCGAAATGTGGTGATTTTTGTGAACATTAGTAATTTTCATATCAATTGTGTGAATATCAAAAATTTTTGCTTGATGGCAAAACAACGTTGCTTAAACAAGATGTACATATTTTGTTGCGTTAAGTAAAATTAAGAAATTATTATTACTCTTTTAAAGTTTTCAAAATTAAAACATTTTTGTGGTTTTTAAAGCTGATACTAACAAATTTCGTAAGAATACAATTTAATTTCAAAAATTTTTTTGATTGGTTTTCAAAATACCCACATTTATTTTGATTTTGTGTATTTTCTTTTTTGTTTTCCTTTATTTACTTTTTAAAATCCCGCTATATATAAAGTTTCTAATATAATTTTCGAAAAATCGAGTTTTTTCATTATATTTCGACGTTTTGAGTGGTTGCTTTCGATTTTCGCGTTGACATTCGTGTGGATGCATGTGTGCGTGTGCATGTACATATGTACATATGTATGTATGTATGTAAACATCCAATAACTTAAATTAGCCGCATTTGAAAGATGTTAACCTCTAAGATTTTTGAAAATAAAATTTTTACAAAACTGTTGTTTTTTTTTTCAAAATACATGTTCAAAATACATGTAACCAGCATTTAACATAAAAAAGCAAGTCGAAAATCGTGTAATTCGATTGAGCGATATCGTTGATGAAAAATTTTGAAAAAATCATCTTTTTCTAATAACTTCAATTCTTATTCGAAACGATTGCAGATATTCACTGATTTTTATAGACTTTTAAAGGGTCTCGAATGTCGCAAATTTAACTAAAATCTGTAGCTTAGCGTTAAGTTTCAGGCATGGCCTGAAAGGTCAACTAATTTCCAATTTTTTTCTTCTCACAAATCAGTTGATAAGTAGAAAAAAATTATTAGAAATCAAAAAATCATCTTTATTTCTGCTGAAAATAAAACTCAGGAAAGAACTTTTATTTCTGCTCGAAAAAAAAAAATCCGAAAAAACAATTATTTTTCTCTTCGAAAAAATAAATATTAGAAAATGATTATTTTTATGCTCAAAAATATAAAAATCAAAAAATTAACTTTTATTATTTGACTTTTACTATAAAAGTCCCTGATTTTAATATTTGAAAAAAATAATTTTCTATTTACAAAATTTGCAAATTATTTTTAAGTATGTTAATCCAAAATGTTATCAATTGGAAAATGTGGACTTTTTACAAAACCTGGAACCAAATTACATATACTTATTTATATATTTGGCAAAAATTTGCAAAATATTTATGTATGCTGTTGTTGAAGATATAATACATACTTGATGCAATCTTGAAATTTTATTTGAAAATATGTTTCTCAATAAAAAATAAATAAAATTAAGCAAGTGGCTGCCTTCGAGAACTCTATTCGGATCCAGTCATATCAAAATCGTATATTTTTCTGACCTTCACCGTTATTTGTAGCAATGAATTGTCGGCGAAGAGAATAAAGCAATAAAATCGCTGCATAGCTTAAAGTAATCTGCCTACTTAACATCAGGGGATCTGCAAAAAGGCACAATAGCAGAGTTGTAAGACAATTAACTGTACCCTTCCTAAACGAACCCTGTCGGAGAATGTGTGGTTGTCTACAAAAATAATTAACTAATAGTTAAATTTTCTTTGAATAACTAAAAGCTAACTGCACTGTCATCCAGAAGAGATCCAAAATTAATTCTTAAGCTGAGTACGTAATCGAATTTGGTGAGAGCCAAAAAAAATTTACTCTCAGCTACTTTAAAGCTCATTTAAATTTTAGATTTAGATTTAGATTTAGATTTATTTATTTTCAATTCAGTAATAATAAAGCCTATAGGGCCGAACTATTTATTACGTAAGGGTAACACATAGAAAAACTACACCTTATTAAAATTAGTAGGAATGATACACCAGAAATAATATTCAATACTAATAATTCAATACTAATACTAGAGAAAAAACAAAACAAAAAAAAAAAATTTTTATATTAACATTTTGTTGTTATTATTTTAGATGGTACCTTAGCTGGGTAGTAGCGCGTTGACTGCACTACGTGTGATGGTGAACATGTTCGAACCCCAGAAATTAAAAAAAAAATCAACTTTAAGTTAGTTGAAAAGTAGTTCAGAATGAGGCAATTGACTACCGCCTAGGACATCGCAATGTTAAAATAGTCAGTTGATTAGATTGAAAATTAATTCAAGTACCAGTCAGTACTGGTTGCGAAATAGTTAGCTTAAAGCTAGTTAAAAGTTAACGGAATTTCCGACAGAGAAGATAGCACACAAACATTCATACATATGTATTTGTGTTGAAAGTCATATACATACATAAATAGACTGGGGGTAGGTACTTCTCTTAAAAAAACTTGCTGTAATACGCCTTTTATACACGGAAAGTTTACTTTGCAAAGTCTTAATTCAGATGGGAGAAAGACAGAGGGAGAAATACTATATATTTCTGTCTTTCTTCCAGCTAATTAAGACTTTGCAAAGTAAACTTTCCGTGTCTAAAAGGGGTATAATTTCACATTAGGAAAACTCTAGTTTAAATTTGATACACATTTAACCACGGTGCACTGTAGCAGAAAGAAGACAAAATATATACATTTATGCCTCAAGCGAGTGCCGACACGCCAAAGCACTAAAGGCCGGGGCACAATGAATCCGTCATACGTTAAACTTAGCCTTTTTCAACTGACATTAACGCAACGACGGAGAAGGTTGTCACAATGAGTACTTTATTGACGGAAGTATTTGAACAACTTCAATAGGTAGATTCTCCAGTTTATTTATTAAACTCAATTTTTTGTATTTATTTCGTTTATTTCTTTTGTTTAATTTTATTTTTGATGCCACAAAACACAAAAAACTAAATCAGAACATACCAAAAAAAACCAACCAATATCTATCAAACTGACCAAATTTTGTACTTTGCGTTTACGGACACGTACTGAATGTAACAGACCTCATAAGAAACCATGTATTTCAACTTAGCTGTCAGTTGAAAAAGGTGAAGTCTAACGCATGACGGATTCATTGTGCCCCGGCCTTAACACAGCATGCGAAGTATAGTAAACGTCAAAATAAATAAAAATTGTCATGCTCAAAAAATTCGCTAATACTCTTAGAATGCTCTTAATATGTATTGAAAATTTTATTTGCTATCTGTTCTCTTGCTTATTTAAATATAAAAGTATCTCAAAGATGCGAGAGAAAGGAAACAACCAACCCCCCTAGCTTTCAAGACAGACGTGAAAAGAGAATAATTGTGGTTGAATAAAATGTGATTTCCATTAAAAAAAGCTTTGCCTAACTAAAACTCTTTGACTTCAATGGAATTTCACTGGAAAATAAGTATTGCTAAAGCTTAGTTTTTTTTTTGTTTTGTTTTATTTTTGTGGGAAACAGCTTTTGCACAATATTATTATATAACAAACGCTTTCTCCAGCTGGAAAATGAAAAGATAGCAAAAAAAAAAAAAAACAAAAAGCAAAATAAAAATCCGTTGCTACCCTCCAGTTTATTTTGTTTTTTGTTCTTGTTGTAAATATTATATCATCATCTATCTCATAAAAATAAAATGCCAGTGTGCAAATACCAGCACACAATAATGATTCCCATTTGCCGTATGTGACTTTTCTTTATTCTGTGTACATATATTTACTTACAGCAAACGTGAAACTTTATGTATCTGTTATCTGTTTTTGGGGAGAAATATAGAGAATGTGGAAAACAGGGCTTGTTTGGACTTATTCCAGTAATAGTTACATATTTGTTGGTACAATTCTTTACATTGAACAAAGATTTTTTGGTTTGTTCTAAAACATGTGGATCACTTAATAATTCAAAGACATTTATTAGCGGGTTAAATTAAAAGATTAGCATTTTTGCTTTGTCTCTTGCCCGGCAAACTTTTGTTATTTTTTTAACACTTGGCTTAGATTAGGTCTACTTGCAAGCAAATGATGAATATTTACGTCCGGAATATTGCTCCAGTATTTGACTACTGCACTCCGAAACCCTGCTTCAGTAGGAATTTTCAAATTTCATTGACAGAAGGGGTTGTTTACCCACTAAACGGAGCCGTAAGTCGCTATTCACATTATGCCTTTTTAGCCTGCCTTGTATTGACAATTTTCTTTTGAACCCCCTACGAAAAGTCACACACATTTACATTAAGCCTTTTTTATTCATGACTTTTTGGCATTTATATACACGTTTAATGCTGAGAATACGAAGAAAGCAAAGAGAAATGTCATAAATCCCCTCGAATTTTCATTTTGTGCCTTTTGTTCTACCCCTCTCACCAATAAACTAAAAAAGCCTCCCTGCACTGGCAAGCAGGAAAGGCACAGTGTAAATTGCGTCTAAAGGTTTTACCAGGCAGTTCAAAAAGTGTGGGGAGAGTTGGTTGGGGCGTTAATATTCCGGAATACGGAATTGAAATTTCCTTTAGACTCTCGGACAAATGTAGCATAATACAGGCAGAGTTATCTGCCATTAAAAGAGCGATACATTGGCGAAGGTTCTATCGAATTTCAAATAGAGATATCCATATTAGTCCTTGTCCAGAGTTGCAATTGATCATTTATTAGTCTTATTTCGCTTAATTTTTTACTCTTTTTTGAATTGTCTTTCAGCCATGTTTCTAATCGCTTACGAGTCATATTTGAGAAATTTATCAGTCAGTTTATGAATCTTTTTATTGTTATTTATGACTGATATTTGAGCCATTTATCAGTCGCATTTCTAATCGTATTTGACTTTTCTTCTAGTATTTTTCAGTCAGCTTTCTGAGTCCTACGTTTAATGGTCAGTCAGAATTATGGCACAAACACATTTTCCATACAAATTGACCCCAAAAGGAAGTTACAGAAAGCAGTCCAGAGACAGAATCTATTTTATTTTGACAGCGTTTTTTCTTATGCTACCACACTTTCAATAAATTTCATACATTTTGTAAAGAAAAATAAGCAGAAAGAAAATATAACATAAACCAGAGAGCAGTTGAAGTTACTGCCGTTGATTTTATTATGGGCTCTGTTAATTTGAAATCGATTTTTCCTGAAGCTGCAGACTTATTCTATTTCATCATTTAATTACATATTTGATTTAACTTTTATAAATGAAAAAATAAAGTTTTTGACATTATACGTATACTTAAAAATAACATATGTATCATCTAGTGTTTAATCATCTATCTGCGTAAAATATGATCATAAAATACATAATTATAATCACTTTTAAAACACCTGCATGATTTGTTTTTGATTAAGCATTTTTCAGTCTTCCAGGTAAGCGAAAATGATAATAACACGGAAATAATAGTCACATTTTACACGTCTGGATGATTAATTTGCGATTGCTATACAAGTTGTTATTGTATTTTAAATCGAACTATTTTTACCCATTAGCGCGAATCTTTTTCGAGTCCTTTTTTGATCGTGTAAGTGATTAATCAGTTTTTGATCACGAATAGTGATCTAAAAAGACTCAGCAAGGTGATTTTTCAGAAAACTAGCTGCTAGATGGGTATATACACATATGTATGTATGTACAGAAATTGCATGAACCCTGAATACATACCCTGCAGTCAGACTGGGGCCAAGTGTCTCTATGTCAACACTAAAACGCTAGTAGTAGTTACATTGTCTACAATTTCTCTTTTATTCGTCAGTATAAAATAAAGAGAGAAAACAGATGTGGTGTATTTCTGGTGGATTTTGCAACAACTTGTCAATATACATAAATTTGTATGTACGTAAGGTATAGAAATGTACCAGTAAATGTCTGGTTTGTATGTCTCCATGTTCCCATAAGAACTATGAATTCACTTCCTAGTCAATTGTTTTAGTGTTACTAGTAGAATTTCAATGACAAGCACATGCTAAATGTCTATAGCACAAAGTATTGTATGGGGAATAATTGTAGAGTAGTACTGGTGACAAAGTCAAAAGCGACTCAGTACATTTTCACCATCGACATTTCCTTCAGGGTACATACTCATGTATATCTTTACATACATACATACATACATAGTATATTTTTCATCAATTTGCTTATTTTACAATTTATAACTTTCCGTATCTTAATAGCCAAAAATTAATGTTTAAAAATCCATGAAGAGATGATTCTTTTTTTTATTTTTACATATTTTCTATTAAAGTTAATAGTATGTTTACACGATACGTGCTTCGCTCTCTATTCATGCTTCACACCCCAATCATGACCGAATCAACTTGCTTCGCCATACAAAATTATGAGAGCGAATCAAGTAGATTCAATATGAATCTACTTGCGAAGCACGTAAAATTGGTATCTTCTCTAACTTTTATCGCAGTTTATCGGCAATTTAGCTGAACCAGCTATCAAAACAAAATATGTATATGTGTATGTATGGGTTTGAACAAATAAAAACAAACCAAAAAAACATAGATGTCAGTTTAATATAAATAAACCTAATTAAGTTATGAATAGTAAAAAAAGGAAAAATAAGAAGAAAATATAGGGATGTCTTCAAAAACAAGATTTTGAATGAGTCGAATGTATGTAAGTATGTATGCTTATGTGTATGTATGTATATACGTGCGTATGATGCGTATGTACCCAACTGGAAAAGCAGGCATTAATTACATACAGTATTATTTTCCAAAGCAAAACAATGAATCCCTTAGAAACGATAGGGTAATTTGATCAAACACAATTAAAATAATTCATTACTTTCCTATGACATCTTCTGTGTTAACAGTAATCAATTCAGAAATGAAAAATTATACATGATGTGCATTACCTTATAATTTGCTATTCACTACCTTTTCCCACTGGGTATGTATATGCATGCGTATGATATGTATGAATGTGTGAATATAAATAAAAAGATGCCACACGAACAGTGATGCCAACTTTTTCATAGCAAAAAGCACTGTGCCTTCAAAAAAAAAAAAAGCACTAAATGCAATAAAGCCTTATTTCGATTTTGTTCAGTTGTAAGTAGAACATGAGTAGAAAAATAATTTAAGTTCAAGACAAAAGCAAATTAAACAATTAAGTAATGGGATATTTGATGTAAACATTTTGTAAAAATAAAGTAGAACTCGTAAGCTTATATAATCCATAAAACTAAGCTTCAGAAACAAACTAATTTTATTTACAGGATAAAGATTTCAATTAAAATTTTATTTGAACTCTTTTATATAAGTGCCTAAATTAAATCATTCCGTATAGACGAAATATCAAAACACTTGATTAAAATTTATATTGGAAATGTAGGATTTTGGTCGATATCGAGTCCATCAATTTGTTACTGTAACTCCAGTAATTGTAATTAGAATCGAAATAAAATGAATTCTGCGTGTAATTAGCATACAAATCGAAAGAATTTGTATGTATTTATGTATATTTACATGCGTATAAATATGTAGGTATGTGTCAATGAATTAACAAAAACTATTTACTATGTA
This sequence comes from Tachina grossa, assembly GCA_949987645.1. Lineage (NCBI taxonomy): Eukaryota > Metazoa > Arthropoda > Insecta > Diptera > Tachinidae > Tachina > Tachina grossa. The sequence continues at coordinate 156,883,221 of OX465274.1, read as the reverse complement.
TGGATGTACATTAAGGTATTCTCAAAAAAAAAAAAAAAAGAATTCCTTTGTTTTTCTCAGAACCAGGTTTCAAACTTTAGTTTAGGTAAAAAAATAGGCCTGTTAAAATATCAGCTCATAATATTAATGGTGAGATGGTGCGCATCGCACTTTTCAATTTCCCATACGATTTACATGGTATAAATTGATTTTATTCATTCTGATTGTCATAAGTAAAGAACGGAATGTCCTACAGTAGACTTCTTGGTACGCTTTTGTAGAAAATTAAACGCTCTATAAAAAAAGTCACATAAAATTTTTTGATAAGTTAGCTGGATCAAAAGTTATTTACAGTCCAAATAAAATTTACCATAAATTTATACGATTTTTCAAGAAAACAACAGAAATATTATTTTATTCCAGAAAATTTTACCAAGTTCCATACAAAATACAAACAGGCCTTTTAAAAAGTGCCAAAGAAGTGTTTTTTGTTATAATAGAGAAATATAAAACAATTTTATAAGTTTTTCAATTTATTTTAGCCATAGCTGTAATAAGTGAATGGAATGGAAATTAAAAATATTTTTATTTCAGATTTAGTTTAATTTTCAATTTTTTTATAGAGTGTTTAATTTTCTACAAAAGTGTACCAAGAAGTTTACTGTAGCACATTCCGTTCTTTACTTATGACAATCAGACAGAAAAGTGGCAAATGTTTATTTGTGGTTTTGTGTAAAGCCACCGTACTATCACAAATTTATATTTAGTGGATTTGTTAAACACACTAAAAGCACTAAAGTCAAAGGTGAAAAAGCACCAATTTCGGGTATTTTTTTTTTCTAAAGCACCTAGTTAAAAAATTCCGGACTGTTATGAATTAAAAAGCACTAAATCTAATGCGAAAAGCACTAAATTGGCACGATGCACACGAAGCACGAAGGCGTCGTATAAACGGTAAGATTCAAAAACAAGATTCAGAGAGCGAAGCATGTGATTCAACTCGTCGTCTAAACATAGTATAAGATTACTTTGGTGTGCAAGTATACCTACGCTCTTAATCCATTCCACTGTTGTTGTTGTTGTTGAAATTTCTCAACTTCTTGAATTTGTGTCATTAGGGCGCGTCGTCAGCATGCATTTGATAATTTCGTGTTTGTCTAATTATTATTGACCAAGTGCATTTAGCTGAAAAGTAACTAAAGCACAAATGCACACAAATACACATACGCACAAACACGTGCATACATACTTACACTTCAATTCTAAGTGAGCGCTGGAAGCTTTGAGCAAAGAGTACAGTATAAAAGTTGTCGCTAATTGTAACCGCCTGAAAATATGTCTCTTTTATTTTGCACATTATAAAGTCTAGAGTTATGCTTATACATGTATATTTTTCTTTCTTACTTTTATTATACTCATGTGTGGTTTATTTTATGTATTTTTATTGTTTTCCAACGCCATTATTGATTTTTATTATTATATATGTACATACATATGTACTTTGATTGTGTGTACGAAATGTTTTTCTTTTGCGGTTATGTATTACCTAATCGTATATACTACATAAACACATACATATGTACATATGTATGTATTCTATTCTCTTCTGGGCTGTGATTTTTCTATCTCCCCTTTGTTTTTGTATGAATCAGCAAAATTAAATTAAGCAGGGTTAAATAAAATTAAATCTTTAATGTGATGTCAGTAATTGGACACTTAACTAAATAAAAGATTTTAGCTGATACATATTTTAAGCTACATACATAAATACATATATATGTGACGCGCAAAATAGAAAGGGACCTAAGGGTAAAAACCGGTTTTGTTAAGGAGAGCCATTTTAAAGATTTAAATACGTGTATCTTTGGTGTACCATCACATCATAAAACGCGCATATCTCTGGGAGGGAACACTTTTGGGGCATGGGAATGGTCTCATTCGATGCTCAGATGTTGTCCACATAAAAAAAAAGTTAAAATTGATTTTTTTTACCCTTAGGTCCCTTTCTCTATGCGCTGTCACATATGCATGTTCGTTGTGTATGTATGTACATATGTATATACAACAAGTATTTTTTTAGAGGTATGAGACTTTAAACTTAAATATAGCCATGAATTCTGAATATTAAGCCATCTATATTTCAATACGATTTCCGGCATATTGCTACCTCTGTTGCCTCGGAGGAAGTCCAATTTGCGATCACATTTGAAAGCAATGGAGGCCATATGTCAGTGATACCTAAAATGAAATAACGCCCAAAAATATTTAATGATATGATTTCCCAAAAAATTAACTTTTGGGCCAAACCTCGAAATCAAATATGTCACAATTAGAAAATTATCTTATATTCATCTTCTATTTTTAAATTAGTACAGCAAACTAGCAAAATAAAATGAGTTGATTTAAGGAAGAAAAAGTCCGCAAAGATTAAAATGTAGCCATATCGAGCAAAAAGTATAAAGGGTCTAAAAGGGCTGAAAGATAATTGTTAAAAGTGCTAGACTTACGCGTTTCTTAGTTTGGGCCCAAAAATTTTTTTTCGCGTTTTGAGTGACTGAAAACGGTCTAAATCTAGACCGAAAAGGGCTAAGTTGGCATCACTGTGTCTCAGAGTCAACGCTGGCATTGCCATTCACAACTTAAATAACGGTTGAATTGGTGCAATAAAATGTTCGGTAAATTTTTTTTTTGGGATTTAAAATATTATAATTGGGTTGTGTGAAAATTGAGATGAGAACGGCAATAGGGGCATTAATTAATGAAAAAAGTTAATGTTAATTTCGCTTTGCAAATTAAAATTTGTTTCATTTTTCGTTTTCTGGAAAACCAAGTGAGGGAAATAAAAAATGCACTTCTGAACCAAAAGTATGCCAATGTCAAGGAAATAAGTTTTGTTTTTGTTATCCAGTGTTATGAAAGCATTTTACTATCGTCTGTTAAATAAATATCGAAAAAACTTACGCCTTCACAACTTCCAGATTGCTTTTTTATTATTAACTGTTTACTTAAAGCGGTCTTACTTAATAATTTCTTAGTGTCTGTTATTCACATAAACTTAATAGAATTAACCAAGATTTATTAAGACTCGCTGCTGCAGCAGTGATAGACTGACACCACCCACTTGACCTGAGATTCGATAAAAACGAATGCTCACTAAAGCGAAGAAATTTCAAAACAAAATTCTTTGATATTTGAACGCTAATCTAAGAAAATTCGAATGTTCGCTAAAACTCCGAGCTTCGAACTTCTCTCGATAGTTGTTCGAATGTGTGACGGTAGCCGAGTGGATGTGTGTCGTCAGTCTATTAGAATGCAGTTACCATGTTCAAATCCTGCAGCGTAAGTTTAAGGTATTAAAAACAATAAATATAAATAAAAATAATAGAGTAATATAACTTCGTGCTAACCTAAATAGAAAAATGAAAATATGGAAAAACAGGGGAAATAAATAGTGATACTTACATATGTATTTACCAAAGGTAAATCAATAATTGTACACAACAATCATTTCTCACATTCCGTTTCATTAGAATTTACGTTAAATAGCTGATGTTAATAACAATCTCTACCCAAGTAGATAGACTAGGGTGCTGATGAAGTGCGTTGCTGCACAGAAAAATATCAGTATTTCCCCCAGCTTAAAAGTCTAATTTAATTTTTCTTCTCTTCTTTAGAAACTCACATTTATTAATAAAATATTTCATTCAATAAAAAGAATTGAAATTACTGAACTTAAGCCTGACTAAAAATTATTTCTGATTAAAAAAATAAATAAAATATGTAAGTAAAAATAAATAAACAACACAAAAAATAAAATAACTTTTTTCCTTTTTTTTGCTACCTTTTTGGGATATCGAAATTAGTTCGATATTCCCTCACTTTTGATATTGCTAGCAAAACTTCGAGATCGAATGTTTTTTGGGACAAAACTGAGCGACAGATGAACTTTTTTCGATTCATTTTTGAGTGTCACTCTCGATAGTTTTTCATTAAAAATGTTCGAGATATATTCGAAATCGATATCTATAACGAAAGTCTTGGTCAAGTGGGTAAAAGACAACAGCAGTAGCGCAGTGTGTGTGTGGGGATGAGAGAATAGAGATTGTGCGATTTTATTAAAGCATGGAATGAATCTTTAAATTTGATTGAGCAAAAAAAAAAAAAAAAGACTTCAATTATTTTATTGCTTTTAATGTTGTCTTTTATTTTCATAATGATATTTATTTTCTATTATTATCTTTATTATGAAGATGAACTTGTCTAAATTAAAATTATATTGTTCAAAAAAAATTTCTGTCGTTGTTTTTATCATTACAATATTTTTATTTTTATAAATGAGCGCGATTAAAAAAAAAGAATAAAAAAGTGGTAAGTAACAGTTCCGCTTTTATTTTTTTAGGAATTACTTTAATATAACCTTGTTAAGCAATGGCAGGAAGTGTTTTCAATTAATATGGTTTAACCGTGATTTTAAGGCAGTGGGTGTGGCAATGGAAAAGTTACAATTTCCTGTCAATAATTACGCAAACTAAGGAATGCGGAAAAATTATTGTTTTGCTTATATTTACATAAATATAATTAATTGCCTTACCGAGCTTTTTATACTAAATCAGCCACCAACATGCAAACTTCGATTTATTTTGGTAGGTCGTGAACAATGTTCTTAACATTCAGTTAACAACAATTATAGTTTTTTCCGCTCATTTACTTTCAATTTTTTTAGCCAGCCTCTATGACCAAACTACTCGATTTTTATTCGTTTATTAAACATGGAAATTTCCATAATGTCGAACGTGACCGTCGTGCACATTTAAAGTGAAATAAAACGGATTTTTATTTTGAAATCAAGCTCTAAATTAGCCCTATTATTGATGCTAAGTTTGATTTTGAACAATTTTTCGTTTTCAAGGTTATTGCAATAAACTAAGGCATTCGCATGTGACAAAAATATAATTTGTTTTTGCGGCAAATGCAAAACCTGATTTTATCACAATGAAAACAGACAGTAACAAATTTTAGTCTATAGGAACCCATACATGCGTTATATATAAAAATTTTATTCCTAAGTATGCGTATTTTACTCTTGTTCTTGTAAACAGGTGTGTTGTTATCATATCGTTTTAGATAAACTAAATATACCAGCAAGTGGTGCGATAATAGATAGACTACTAGTAAGTGTTTTGCAAATATCGCTAAATTCTAGTGGAAGCGAATAATCAGATGAGTGCTGTCCAACTGACTGACGGGCAAACTGACTAATTAGCTGAATGGTTGGTTCGTTGGTTAGTTGGTTAGTTGGCAGGTGTTTTGTTTGACGAAACGCTTTTAAAAATCGCAATTACATTTAGTGGGTGGGTTTGTTTTACTTTTCTCGCTGTTTGTAGATTAATAGATAGAATTGCTTTATATTGTTTATATTGCAAAAAAAAAATTCTATGTGCACTATAGTAATTAAGAATTAAAAATTGTGTGACAGCAAGTTTTGTGAATTTTAATGGGGTGCTTGAATGCTTGTGAGAAGGTTATTCCGGAAATTTAGCAAAGCTAAAATAATAAATTTTTTTTGAAAAAATTAATTACAAGGTCAGTTTGATAGTTCCGTGACTTACGGTATAAAATTAATTTTCTTTAAAAAAAAAAAAAATTATTTTATATCTTAACATAGTTTTCTATAAACTCGATACATTTAGTCCAACGACTTACTGTTTTTTTTTTTGTATTCCCTCCAAATAATAAGAGGGCCTCAGGAGTTTTGTATGGAAAGGATACAAATTTTTAATTGAAGAAACTATTTTGTAATCTCTGTTAAATAATAAACATTAGTTTTTTCTCTCAAAATGCACAGATTTGACAACCAAAATGAACCAGGAAATTGAAGACAAGTTCCTTCTCTATGCCTTCTATATTTAGATATAACATTTAATACTAGAGGAGGACACGGAAAGTCCATATCTTGACTAACACACAGTATACTGTATTTTTTTTTTCAAAAACCCTAAGAGATGGGGTAGAAAAAGAATATTGGAGGAGACTCCTGGACGCCTCTAAACTAATGTCTAATAGTCGAAAGTCATAATTTTGAAAACCGGAAAAATTAACAGCTAATCATCATATAAATTTGCGTGGGTTAGGAACATCCAGAAATTTTCAGCACATCAAAATTTCTAGCTTTCGATTATATCATTAGTTCGTGTTACAATCCGCTCTGTTGGTTTGTATGCATGCACGTTTTTGTTTGTGTCTGGCGTCTGCATCAGAGAATGACAAAAGTATGGTTTTGAGTACTCTTTAAGTATTTGCCGTCATACAACTATAAATGCGTGCAGCTTAAAATAAAAAAGAAGCTCATATGCAAACATATGCATTAATTTTAAACTGCATACGTATAACTATAGACATCCAAAACTATGTTTACACACATTTTTTAAATTACGTAGCATAAATAACTATAACTAAAATTTATAGGCTATGTGAGCTACAATCACACGTATGAGATTATAAAAATACTCTTGACTATTAGTCGGCTACACATGCGTATATACTGGGCTTTTTTATTTGCACACACAAACAGCCACACACACATACACACACACATACACACACAAACAGCAACACACACATACACACACAAACAGCAAAACACACATACACACACAAACAGCAACACACACATACACACATAAACATACACATACACATACACACATACACATACACACACCCACTCACACACACACACACCGAATATCTTCCATCTCATTGTATACACATAAATGTAAATATATATACGGTGGCGAATGGTGAATAAATATCCCGAGTATCATGCGTATACTTTTTTGTCCGATTAAATATCTTTAGCCTGAGTATAAGCATACTCAGAATATAACTATGAACGAGTCAATCAATACGCTTGATACGCATGTGCCTTTTTATTTTTCATTTTATTCTTTAAATTTTTACTTCCACATCGTCTTGTAGGTTATTGTGCTTGTCTATTTATTTCCTTAAACTGATAATTTATTTATCATCATTCTTGTTGTTTACCAAATGTCTTTTATGATCTGACTTGTGTCAGAAGTTCTCAGAATATCATTTGGCAATGATAAGCCATATTTCTCACGATTTATACCAGAGTAGTTTTTCAAATTTTCCAACACATTTTTTTCTGTTTTAATTTCGTACATACGAGTATGTAAATTTATTCACTTGTAAAAACAAATTGTAGAATTTTTCTTTTGTATTTATTTCTTTTTTTATTTTTATTTTCAGTTAAATCACGGTTTATTATCTAAATAAGCTTTTCCTTGTCTCTTCTCTTTGGCCCTTGTTCGTATGTTTATAGTTATTGTATGTATGTTTTATAGTTATTGTAAGTAGTGTAAAAGATAACTTTGATAAACGATTTTTTATTTTTTTTGTCATTAGTGCCTTTTTTGTGTTCAAATGTTTGTGTTATCTTAATTTCCTGTACTTGTGCAATTTTTCGATTTTCTTTTGTATGTATTTTTTTTATAGTTTTAAGCTACGATCACACTTGTCAAACATTTGCCCAAAAAAAGCGTAACCAACAAACACTAATGAAAAAAGTTTTGATCCAGACGCTTGTTTTTATCAAATTAAACAGTTTCGAACACGACTAATGGATAATGTCATAGAATCCAACAATATTGGCTACTCTTTAACTTGGCAAACTTTTGTCTGAATTGAAATACATATTTTTAAGTTTAAAATTTTTGGTAAAGTAAGAAAATAAAAAACATGTTGATTATTGAGTTCTTGTTTCAACTTTGTTATTTGTTATTGAGCTTCTCATTTGTTTAAATGAAAGTTTATAATATAATAACTCTAGTTGTTCTAAGAAACTTTGGGTAAAGGTTCCCTGATGATCTGCATTAGCAACAGAGAAATGTGCATAGGATCCAGCTAAACCCCTCAATAATTAATTTCAATGTATTTTTAATTAAAAAAATATTTTACTTAATAAGTAAAATATTAATTTGGGATTATTAGCGTCAATTTCACCAACTCTATTTAAACATCAATTCATATTTAAATGTCGATTTTCATGAATTTTTGTATTGAAAAATGACTTTTAAATATGAATTGATATTTAAATAAGTTGGTGGCCCTTAGTGCGTTTAAAAAATTTTAAACTTAAATTTTAACAATTCCCATAAAAAAACACTAAAGTATTTTTCATTAGCATTTAGTGGTTACGCTTTTTTGGGAAAAATTTTGGCAAGTGTGACCGTAGCTTTAGTGTTTCTTTTCTTAAATAATTTTTTATTTTGCTATGCACTTGCGCTGTGATTTTTTTCTGCCTGTACTCAATATTGATTGCATCATCTGCTGAGAGAAGGAAGGATTTTGCTTGTAGATTTTGCATTTGTAGGATTATGCAGGTCATAGATACTCTTTAAAAAAAGGGTGTTTTTACTTAAAAACCAGAATCAATAACAACAAATATTGCTAGTATTTATTTAAACGTTTTGTTTAGAGAATTTAAGTTTTGAATATATAAGCCCAATTCACAATCTTGTGCAAATGGTCTTGTATCGTTGCATGTGCAAAGTGGTATAGTATATTGAGACTCACCAGTAAGAATTGTTAAGTGGTGAATATCAATATGGTATACTATTTTGCACATGCAACGATGCAAGACCATTTGCACAAGATTGTGAATTGGGCTATAGTATTTATTAATTAAAACTTACAAAGATTTTGCATTCGTTGCTTAATGCTGCGTTATAAATCATGTGAAAATATACTGGCAGAATTTTATTTTAGCAGCAAATAAGTTAAGCATAAATAAGCTTGTGTAAATCCCAATTTTCACGAGGCAATTTTACTTGCGCAAGTCATAAATTTTTTTTTATTAAACTTGCTGTAGCGTTTAGATAGAGTAAGTTTACTTGACCATTTTAATTATTTCTTTTTATTTGCAGCAAATTAACAATTGTTATTAATATTCTCACAAAACAAACACTTCGAGCCACAATGAATTTTACAGACGAAAAACCAGAACAGAAAACAAACACAAATGAAAAGGAATGTCAAATTTGATATAGAGCGAATGATAGCAAAAACAGAATTGCCATGTACAGGCAATTCTGCTGGTTTTTACACTCCTCACTTCTTCCTCACTTCTTTGTTCGTCAAATTCAAGATTTGCGCAAGTAAAATTGCCTCGTGAAAATTGGGAATAAGTGTATAGAGTTTCAACTTTGGAAAATATCTTAAATTTTTTACCTTCAATCACTTGTGAGTGTAGGAGCGTGAGCAAAAAAGTAAGACTTGGCCAAGAATTTACATATAAATAGATTTTTTGTTGCATTTTTAATCTTAATGAGCTATGGTGCATTGCGTTGCCACTTTTTCTAACCGAATTTTCGGCAACAACATAAAAACCGCCACGCACCCCGACATTGTCTACTTTCATATGGAAAAAAGTCCCGCAAAACTCGATCAAGGAGTTGCCATATCTTTGCGTCAACTTTAAGGCGGAACTACATAGTTTTCGTTCCATTAAATAATTAGAATGAACAGAAAAAAATTTTATGTTACCATAAAAATAATTTGTTTTTAGAAAATAAGATAAAAACGTTTATTTTTTTTAATGTGAATGTCATATTCTTGACATACTGTACATATATTCGGTTTAATGCAAATTATTGTTACAACAACGAATTTGACACTTGATTTCAGCACATAAAGAAACTTGAGCCGTTGCAGTTGTGGAACTACAAATATTTTGAGTACCTTAATTTTTTTTATCAATCGATGGCAAATGATAATAAAAAATATGATTTTTTATTTCTTACCTGCTTGACAACAAATAATTACGAAATGTAAGATAAAATATTAATTGAAAAATAGACTGTATAAAAAAAAAGCTCGTCACTGCCGCGTAAAAGTGTGTTAATCTATTTTAAAGTGCCAGAAATCAAATCAATCATCCGCAGTATTGTATCAAGTACAAATAGCAAGCAGACCATTTGAGTAGATACTTGAGATAGGCAAATAAAAAAAATGTATCGATACATATCGTATCGATATCTTTGAATATCGATATTTCGTTGCATCCATAATTTTTTGTGGGCCTTTTAACCCCCCATTTAAGGGTATTTATATTATATTATATTAAAAGGAAAAATACATCCTTGTAATAACAATAAAATATCCTGATATACTCATCAATGTGCCTGTACTCAAATGAATGAAAATTTTATGTAAATTAATAATCCAGAAAGTATTTTAATGTTTGGATGACCATTCGTAGAATATTAAGCGAATTATAAAAAAAGTGGTGTAAATTCTAAAATGCTTAAAGCACCTCATACACGTTTCAATTCAATTGTGAATTTAGTCTTTCAATTGAATTGATTCTTCGCCACACACTTCATAAACTGAATTGAAAGGTTTTCATTCAACCGTCAAATTTATATTTTTTTCACAATTACAAATTTAAAAATTTAAAACTTCTATTGCATTCATTCATTAATTTTTATATTTTTTATTTGAATTCAATGAAATTTAATAAAATTTTAAAAATATGTAACTTTTTTTATACAAAATAAAGCTACAAACATAAATTTTGACAGGTAATCAAGAGACTCTAACACACACACACACACTCGAATTGAAAGATTTACTAGTCAACATGAAAAATCAACATCTTTTGATTTTTCTTCAACCAACTCGACAACTGCCAAGCTGATCAATTGACAGAGTCATACACGCTTTGATTTGGACAACAACCGACTCAATTGAAAGTTGAATTGAATCGTGCTTAAGTCGACCATTGTGCATTTTTAAGATTTAACAACAGTTCGGGCAAGTGTATTTTACATGTTTATTTGGGAAACAATTGCGCACTCTAGTTAGGAGGTATTGAGAAGCAACGTTTAAAAATTTCTGATTTGTGGAATTGCTTTTGCTTCTGCTTCTGAAAATGTAAACAGTCGCAGTCAAAGTGAACACATAAAACGAAAAGCTATACACAACGATGAGTTTCAGCAGTTGACATGTTCAAACAATTTCAGTTTGACTGATTGCTCAATTTTTGTTTTTCAGTATACTTTACTTTTTTTTTTTGCAAAAAGTGTTAGTGAAACTCTAATTTTAGTGTAAAACATTTTTGAAAAATGACAATTTTTCAATTAAAAACTGGTTTGTATGACATATTAGGGTGACTAGGTTCAGATTGTATTTGCCAAATATTGTTAGCAAAAAAATTAGGAGTCCCTGTTAGTTATTCTAAAAGAAATTAAAAAAATTACGTTTTATTATTTATTATTATTTAATTATTTTTTTCAGCGTAATATGTTAATGAGATTTATTTAGTGGACTCTTAGCTACATTATTTTCATATATGTATAGTAAAGCGCTATCACTAAGTCTGAATTAGCTGTTGGCCAAAAAATGAGAATATCATTTTTTGACAGCGCACTTTTTTTTGGAATCTTTGGAGATTTATAAAAATTAATTGATCACCAAAATCGCCAAACTGAGTATAGTTGCTTACTTCCCTTTGCTAGTATGTTTTATCAACCTATACTATCAGGACCGTGCGGATTTTTTACTGTTGCACAGTGTAATTCAAATATTTATAAATTTAATACTTAATATTAAAAAGCTTTTCCTCATAGAGCAAAAAGGGCGGCATATCTCACAGGGCATAGGGCGACATCAAACATAAATCCGGCACTGGTTCCGCTGTGTTATATATAGTACATAGTACATATAGATATAGATCTAGTACATATCGCTACCTTAATAAAAAAAGACCCTAACTCATTATTTTTTTGAAGTCGAGTTTTTCATATATTTCGATAAAAGAACATCAAATATGTTGAAAAATAGTAAAATCTCGACAAAAAAAATAAAGAGTTAGGGCCTTTCTACAGGGTGGGCCAAAAGAAACCAAGGGGTGTAAAAGTTTAATAACTTTTTTGTTTATTAATTTTTTTTTATTTTTTCTTTCAGATTATATAGACAACACTTTGAGAATTTATAGTGGAGAGGTTCACAACTGAACAGAGAACCAGAACAATAGAATTTTATTATTTAAACCAGAGAGCAATTATTTTAACGCAAAGAGCATATCGTCGACATTTTAACGTCAGAATTTCGCCCTCTGAAGCGATGATTCGTTGCTTAGTTAATCGTCATCACCAACATGGCAGCGTAAGAGATTTGCCTCGAACCGGTAGACCACGTTTAAGTCGCACTGCGGAAAATATTGAACGAGTACAGCAAAGTGTTAACGAAGCACCAGAAACATCTGGCAGAAGGCGTTCTGCTCAGCTAGAAATGTCTCGTACGTCACTACGGCGCATTTTAAAAAAAGATTTACAGTTATACCCATATAAGGTGCAATTGGTCCAAGAATTAAAACCCGCAGATCATCGGCAACGTCTAAATTTTGCAGTTAAATTTCAAGATTTGGCCAGAAATGAAATCAACTCGAAATTCGGAAATTATTTGGCCAGCGCGATCGCCAGATTTGACAGCACCCGACTATTTTCTTTGGGGTTTTTTGAAGGAGCGAGTGTATGTGAACAAGCCAGAGACAATCCTTGAACTCAAGGCAAACATTGTTGCAGAAATTCGAACGCTACAGCCACAAGTTTTGAAAGATGTTATGGAAAATGCTCTAAAAAGAGCCCATCAGTGCGAAGCTGAAAACGGTGGTCATTTAAGAGACATCATTTTTCATACTTAGTGTAAAAAAATTTCCATTTTGTATATTATATAATCTGAAAGAAAAAATAAAAAAAAGTTAATAAACAAAAAAGTTATTAAACTTTTACACCCCTTGGTTTCTTTTGGCCCACCCTGTATTTTAAGGTGGCGATATGTAGTACATGAATTCATACATATGGCCGTGTTTATGTAAAAAAAAACAGAAGAAGACTTAAAAAATCGTTTTTTATTGAATGATATCTGTTTGGGGAGCAAAATTGGGATTTTTCTTTTGAATGGGGATTTTTTGGGGACATACGTTTTAAATTTGGGGACGAAGGATAAAATTTTTCTGGCAACACTGTTAGGAATTGTACTCCGATTCGTTCCTACCGTTTGTTACAAAACGTTAATATCTTATGCTAAACAAAACATCGACCAAATGAGAATTGCAATATAATATAAACTTCTTGGATCACTAACAAACTTGTTTGCCATATAGATACTAGTGTCCTGCACAATACTATTTATAAGACCTTTCAAGACATGAGAGATTTTTTCAAATGCTTTACTACAGCGAAATATTCTAAAAGAATCGCTAAGCAACACTGTTGGCAAGTAATTTTTTTCGGTGGTTTGTCTTGCCAACACTGTTGTTTAGCGATTCTTTTAGAATATTTCGCTGTAGTAAAGCATTGGAAAAAATCTCTCATGTCTTGAAAAGTCTTATAAATACTCTTGTGCAGGACACTAATAGATACATACCTAATTGTGTAAGAATATTATAATATTATTGTGTGTGTTTTGTTGTTACGTTTTATTCTGTTTTGTTTTTTATATATACATTCAGTGTCTGTTTATACAAGTAAATGTATATGGTTAGGAAAATTGTAATTTGACGTTTCAATTACCCATACACGCACATTTATTTCTCTTTTGATCTCCTCTGCCTAAATTTTACTTTAGAACCCTGTGATTCTTATATTGTGCACGGTTAAAGTTAGAACTATTTTTAATTCGCTAAAAAATCCAAATCATTTAAAACTCGATGAGAAATTGGTCAGGAATCCCAAACGCTGAAGTGATACAAAAATAATAGACAAATTATTAAAAAAATTAATTTCTGCCTTGCAATTTGCAAGTAAATTATACATTATAAATTATAAATACATTAATTATATATAAGTTCCTTCACTTATGATGATTAAAATAAATTTTTCAGCTTTTTTCACAAACAACAACACTCGCTCCCTTTCAGGTATCGCGTCTGTCTGTCTTAATTAAATCAAACAAGCACATGCTACATTTCACTTATTTAATTACTAAAAAAAATATTGTTTTATAGGTACTGTTAATATAATATATAAAAAAAAAGAACTCGTGTTTTATTGTCTTCGTAATAAATAAACGTTTTGTTAATAAATATTTCGTTGCTGCAAGTGGCTAATGCCGGCAGTTACCAGTTTAAGCCAACAATAAACCAGTTTGAATCATAACGAATGAATTGATTATTTCTCGGCTTCAGTTTTCTTTTTATATTTACTTTTTTGCCTGCAACTTGTGATAGTTACTATTTTCAGTGCTAAATGGCTTTTCAAGTCGGGTTTAAAAAAAGTGATTTTTTTTTAAATTATTTTTCTTTCTTAATTAAATCCATGCTTATATAATTATATATTTTTATCTAGGTGCACGGTAGTGCGCCAGGCCAAGTTCTGGCCAATGCATGCAGTGTGTATATTCACAGGAAGCCATTCGAGCTCATAACTTTGTTCCCCGCAATCGTAAAATTATAAAATTTAAACCATAATTAGAATAAATTCATGTTACCTCATATGCGACGTTTGAAAGTTTTACAATGAAAGCTTCCGGAGATAAGGAGGTGCGTGCAAAAAGTGCATATTTTAAGACATACTCACTGACTCACTGACATACTGACTCACTCATCAATATTATGAAGCACTTGCGCTATAGCTAGAGATCTGAAATTTGGTACACAAGTAGATCCAGGTGAGCGATGAACTAGAAAAATCTGAAAACCCGGAAATTTTAACCAGGGTGGCGGGGCTACGCCCATAAAAATTAAAACTTGTTCTAGTGACCTGAAATTCGACAAAGAACTAGGTTTAGGTGAACAATCAACTAAAAAAATCTGAAAACCCGGAAGTTATAGCCAGGAGGGCGGGGCTGCGCCCACAAAGGTCAAAATTAAAAATGCAAATTTTAGGCGCTTAATGGAAGCTATTTGATTGAAATTCGGCATATATACTGCGATAATGCAAGTCTATAAATTTTTCATGAAAAAAGTGGGCGTTGACACGCCCATACAATTTAAACCTCATATTCGTGTACTACGGCTCAACATAGATAGAATAGATATACTATTTGTGGTTTGCAACGAAACTTGACACGAATACTAAGCACTGACGAAAAAAAATTTCGAGTTTGGAAAAGTGGGCTGGGTTACGCCCATAAAAATTAAAAGTTGTGCTAAGAAGCTGAAATTTGATATAAAAGTAGGTTTAGGTCAGAAAAAACAAGAAAAACCTGGAAATTTTAGTCACAGGGGCGGGGCTGCGCCCATAAAAATTAAAAATTAAAAGTTGCGCAAAGGAGAGAAACCAACTAGAAAAATCTGAGAACCCAAAAAATTTTACAAGAATGGGCGGGGCCATGCTAGTATTTATAAAACTTATTAAGGCTTTATAAAGGTATTTTAAGAAAAAGTTTTTATGAAAATTTGTCTTAAAACCCCTTTATAAAGCCTTAATAAGTTATATAAATAAGGCTGTTAATATACAGCTTTTAACTTAGGCCATTTTAGTGAAACCTTGTATATACGTTGCACGTATACAATACTTTAAACTATCACCTAAATAAGGGGCGTGATCACTCCCATAAAATTTTAGCCTTGTGTTTAATCTACTTCAGTCTAGCATATTTTAGAAAAAAAAATTAGCATGAATTATAAGCGCTGCTCACAACAAAAATGTGAGTTTTAAATAGTGGGAGGGGTAATGCTCATAAAATTAAAAGGTACAATTCTCACTAGAGAGCTAAAATTTTATACACAGAATTTACAATCAGGGGGTGGGAACAAGCATTTGAAGTTCAAAATTAGTTTCAATTTTATTGAAACTTTGCATACACATTGCACCTATCCAAAGTAAAAATTTCCTGTTTTAATAAGTGGCAGTGGCTACACACACAAATCTTAGCTTTTTATTTCATGTACTTTGGCTTAGCAGTTTTTAGTCTATTACTTATGTATTTCTCATTAGCTTCTTTTTCCTACGATACTTTACATGAACCATAAGCACTAGCAGATATAAAAGTCGGCAGGGCCAGGTCCATAAAAATTTAACGTAATATTATACTATAGAGAGATGACATGTTGTAGACAAATAGTCCTAATTGATTTACTCAATTGGAAAATCCAAAAATTAAAGCACTAGCTACCCTATTAAAACTTTGCATGCATAATGGGCATATCCTTTTGATTTATGTACTTCGGCTAAGCAGACTTTAAAATATAAATAAAGGGTGTCCCAACTAGAACGCAAGATTTAAATTTTAAATAAAACACAGATAATTAAAAAAAAAATCGTGAAACTTTATTATATCGTAAAGTAGACAAAATGAGGTTATGTGCGGAACAACAAATCGGGCAGATGGCCGCCGCGGCTTTGCTGGCACACACGCGATCTTTTAATGAAATTTTCAATGGCCGTTTTGCATAAATGCTGCGGTATTTTATTAATGCAGCGTCCAATTTCCTCTTTTAGGGCTTGAGTCGTCGTCGGCTTATTCGCGTAAACCATCGACTTCAAAAAACCCCAAAGAAAAAAGTCTAATGGTGTTAAATCGCAGGACCTAGGCGGCCAATTCTGGTCTCCAAAACGCGAAATAGCACGACCGGGAAATGACTGATGTAGCAATTGAATTGTTTCTCTGGCTGTATGACATGTGGCGCCGTCTTGTTGAAACCACATGCCCTCCACATACATTTCTTCAATTCTAGGCACGAAAAAACTGGTTATCATTTCACGATACCGAACACCATTGACTGCGTTTGAGCGACATCATCAGGTACAGCTGCGACATTTTCGGTCGATCGACCTGGTCGAAGGAGCGTTGTTGTCTTTACATCACTAACAGACCCAGTTTCGGTAAATTTATCCATTAATCTCTTTACAGTTGACTCTTTTGGAGTATTATTGTGACCCCAAATTGATTGCAAATTTGCGAACTGTAGCCGCAAAACTTTCACCATTTTGGTAAAACAATTTCACAATGAGAATGCGTTGTTCATTCGTGTAGCGCTCCATTTTTACTAACCTCGTACCTTCTACTCTCAAACAATAACAATTGTTCAAATGTCAAACAATGACACTTCGAATGGCGCCAAATTTAAATCTTTTTGGGACACCCTTTATATTGAGAAAATAGGCGGGGTCATGCCCACTAAAATTTACGCCGTATTTTATATGTTTCTTTTCAGACGACTCTTACCAAATTGCATACACACTTGCGACCTGTTGTAATGACACAATAGTGTATTTTTAAGTTCTACAATCCAACACCTATCACGCTCTAATCCACCATTTTATGTAACTATGCCACTTTCAACTGGCATAATGATCATAAATACAAATAAAACACACTAGAAATATGTGTGAAATAAATGTGAATAAATGTGAAAAAAGGCCAAGTTCCTATCCAAAATTTCGGCCATTAAAAGTAATGAGATATAAATTTTGACCAAGTTCTTGTTTGCCACAATTCGTAATACAGAAATATGCTATAAATTATATAAATTTGTAAACGAAAGGGTGTCATATAATTTCTAGATAATCTGCTAACTTGGCAATATTTTTACCTTTCCAAAATGGAGAGAATAATGTTTATATGTTCATTTCTTTATATCGGTAAAAATGGTGTCAAGTTAGCAGATTATCTATAAATTATATGACACCCTTCCGATTACAAATTTATATAACGCATAGCATATTTCTGTATTAGGTATTGTGCTAAACAAGAACTTTGTCAAAATTTATATCTCACTACTTTTAATGGCCGAAATTTTGGATAGGAACTTGGCATTTTTTCACATTTGTGTTTTTGTGAGGATATACATTACATATAATGAAGAGTTTTATGAGAAATATATGTATGTATATTGATAAGGGATAGATTATGCTCCCAACGGCTCTTTTTTGTCCCTTTCGCAAGAGGAGAAATTTTATCATTTCAAAATATTTTTTTTACTATATAATATATAGTATAATATATTATATGTACATTTATTCAAAGTAGCCAGTAAATTTGTATGTATGTATGTAATATACTCGTATAGTCGCATTTAATATTAAACAAATCAATATTACTATTTCTGAATAAAAATTTTCATTATTAATATAAAACAATATTATTTATCTATATTGTACATTTGTATGTACTTATGTATGTATGTATGTATGTATGTATATTGTTTGACCCACATTTTATCCACTTCCCTTTTCCCAACATTAATATTTAATAGATATTATTCTAGTGATTAAGTAAATGTTCTTCTAATTACTTTTATTATTTTCTATTGCGAAAACTCGTTAGCAAAAGTGTATAGAAATAAATATGTATGTATGTACGTAGAATTTAATAAAATATACTTCTAGTCAATCCATTCCCACGAAAATATTCACACAGCTTGTGTGTTTACACGTGTTATAATAAAGTCCTGTTATAAATTTAATTGGGAAAACAGTAAGTTTATTTGTTTTTCAATAAATAAACAAAGGAAGTGAAATGTAATAAATATTAACGGGCTTATTTATAAAACTTATTAAAACTTTATAAAAAAGTTTTTTTAAGAACAATTTTGTACGAAAATTTGTTTTAAAAACCCTTTGTAAAGAAAGCCTTAATAAATTTTATAAATAAAGCTATAAAAGTATTTTATTTTTTTTCCAAAAAAATGTAATGATGAATTGTCGTGTTGAAAAAACATTATTGAAACAAATTTCAATAAGTTCTCCTGATGTTTTAATTTGAAATGTATGTACATATGTATGTACACAAAAATATACACAAGTATATACACTAGGGTGGCCGTTATATATTTTTTGGATTTCTTCTACTCTCAGCCCCCAAATCGGTTCAGTTTTATGTAAAAAAAAATACAAAAAATTTCATACCGATAAGTTGTGTTTTAGGGGGTGCGTCCGGCCCTCAATGTTGGCCCTCAAGCCCATATATTCAATGCAATTTTTTGTCTGTTTTTTTAGTTTTATTTTGTCTATATGTATACATATGTATGAAATAATTTAATATATATAAGCTCTTAGTGTACATCCTTAAAATAAAAAATTTCCATATATGTAAGTATAATATTGTTACATAAAATTGTTGGTATTTTGTTGGTTATTTTCCTCATTATTTTCTAAAATATTAATTTTAGCAAAAAACTTTTTTTGAGACTAATGTTGTTGACTTGAAGAGCTAAAATATTGCCATATGTCATATTCTTGTAAAATGATTTTTCAAAAAGATAGTCATATGCAAAAAATTACATTAAAAATTGGGCTTGAAGGCCAACTTTGTGGGCCGGACGCACCCCCTAAAATGCAACTTATCGGTATGAATTTTTTTTTGTATATTTTTTACATAAAACTGAACCGATTTGGGGGGTGAGAGTAGAAGAAATCCAAAAAAAGTATTTATACAATTAACGTCCACTCTAATACACACATATACATGACTGTGGCAATATGGAATAATCGCTTAAGTCTACTTGAGTAAAGTAGTGTTTTTCGAAAGTTTTGCCCTTACTGTATGATATCAAAAGATTCCAGCGTCTGATAATACTTTCGTCGGCCCTTTCTCTGCATATGTGTAATTGTTAGCACAAAAACATTCAACTGGCACAACATACAGTTTAATAGAGCTAAGTCGACTTGAGCAATTATTCCATACTACCATAGATATGTAAATATGTATATACCAAATAATGATAAAATTATTGTTTTAAGTACTTTTTAAGTATTTGCGGCCAAACAACTATGAATGCATACAGCTAAAAATTAAAAAACACGCTCATATAAAAAACACACACATTAATTTTTTCAACCGAATACGTATAACTATAAACATCCAACAACTCTGTGGCAATAAGCAAAAAGTGCTTAAGTCATATTTAACTGTTTTGCAGGAGAGCACCTTCAAGCGTTCAAGTCGATTTCCAGAAATTTTTTTCTTTTACAGTTAAATTGGAAAGTTCTCAGTTTAACTTGATTTTTTTAAGCAAACATCGTTTTACAGACTACAACTAATACATTTAAGTTGAAATATACCAAAGTATAACCTCAATTAAGCTATTATTCCAAATGAGATTAGAAGTCTAAAAAAGATAAGTCGCAAGTCATAGTGCTATAACTTCCGGAAAAATCACACAAATTAAATGAGATTTTGACCAGGGGTACTTTCGAATATGCAGATTACGGAGACACCATTAACACAAAATCAGCTTATCTCGACTTAAGCACTTTTTCCTTTTTACCACAGAACTATGTTTATAGACATTTTTTTTAAATTACGCAGCACAAATGACAGCAACTAAAATTTATGGACTGTGTAAGCTACAATCACATCCATGAGTATAAAAATACTCCTACTATTAATCGGCTACACATGCGTACATACAGGGATATTTTATTAACACATACACATAAAGCATGTTTTCAAACCCTGCAAATAATATTGGAGTACGTGGTCCAATCTAGATGAAACAGACTAGTAACATCATGGTCCCATGTAATGCAGTCATGGAGCATGTCGTTTTCATACAAGCATTCAATGCTGTACGATAAGTGTTCGTGTTTAAACGAATAAGATCGTTCTTCTTAGGCACTCACAACTTGTATGCGAGTAGTACTAGTAGTTTTGGGGTTAGTCCGATGTAATGCAAAGTTGGACGATGTGGTCCAACCCTAGGACATCGCAATCCTCTTTGGACTACTCTACATGCATGTATGGATTAGTCGCATTATTTGCATTTTCCATCCCATTTTATGTACACAAATGTCAGCATACGGTGGCGAATGATGAATAAATATCCCGTATACTTTTTGTCCGATTAAATGTCCATATCCTGAGTATAAACATAATAAGACTATAAGTATGAGAGAGAGTCAATGCACTTGAAACGCATATGCCTTTTTATATTTAGTTGTAGCGTATTTTATTTTTTTGCCTTAACGAAGCAGAGACGCTCTTGTATGTTGGATTATGATATAGTCCTAGTGACTTGAGAGCACATATGTGAGCGTTCGAATTATTTGCGTGACAATTACAATTATACGCAGTAACTAAAATTAGGAATATTTATTTAAGTATATTTATTTTTCCAATACTCATAGTCATTCTCTCTATCTACATACATATATGTATGAGCTCATGTTGTATGTAAAAAAATATTTGTCATTAGCTAAAAGCTCTTATTATTAAGTAGGAATAATATCAAATAACACATAAAAGGAAAACAAAAACCACGAAGCAAACACTCAAGAAAACATATGAAAAATTCTGCTATATTGGCAACAAAAAAAAAAAAAGACATCAATTCAATAAATTTAAAGCCTAATATGAACTTAAGTTTGTATTGAATAATTTTGGCATAACTGTACTTCATTGAAATACAAATTCCTTTTCAGTATTATTTTCAGTAATTAATCTAAAAATTATTAACATAAATATCGTCTCAAGTAGAAAGGGCCGAACTCAAATAATTGTAACTTTAGAGGAGAAGGTAAAAACATAATAGAAACTGCAATATTCAAAATGTAACTTTTATTGTAAAACTGCTTGTAAGAGAGTTATTTTTTTACAATTTTGCAATAAATTTTTGTGACGATTTGTATTTGTGTGAAATGTATTGGAATCACTGAAAACCCCAATTCCATAAAAAATACGATTTAGGGCACTTCTACTGGCGACCATCGTTATATTGTTCCCTCTTGGTTCCCATAAGCACAACAGGGCATCAAAGATTTCGTTACATCTCTGAATGTCTTTTGATACTGTCTTCAGTTTGTTCTTGGATTAATTAGAGCTATGTTCTTTTTGTCAGACACAGTTATAAATTTATTTTTGTTTTGATTGCTTTGTACTTAAAACCAGAGTACGAAAATAAATAAAACAAAATTTTTGATTTGGGTTTGTTTCGTTCGTTGAAGTCAGTGAAACAAAAACAAAACAAAAACTATGAGAACGATTGCTCAATTTGTTTTTGCATTGAGCACAAAAAATACATTAATTTAATCGTACGCAGCTAGAAAAAAATGGAAATTAAATGAAATCGTTTTGAAATATTGGCGGCGAATTTGACATCATCATATAATATAATTTTATTACATTGTTATTTAACACATGAAATTTATTTTATATAAATAATCAGCATAGCTCTAACAGGGTGTCCTAAGACACCTCTGTTCTTTTTTACACTCGTGGTATCTTGTTCAATTTATCTGCTCCATGTGTGGCTTCGGCAGATTATACTCTAGAGCGGGTATGGTGATGTCGTTTTGTTCTCTGCGCGGGGTGTGGCCCTTTTTAAAATTTCACAGATCACAGCTATTTGTGTTGTTTCAAGGCGGTCTTTCATTGCTTGTTGTTTGTGTCCCGAATGTTTGTAATATTCGTCGAAAAAATCGTTTTAAGAAGACATGCAGTAATTTGAGGTCGGAACGAGTTGCGTGTCACGCTTTACAGCCATATGCATTAAACACATTCACCACAGCAGGCTACACGAACACACGACTTCAAATGCCGCTACTAGCAGCATATGTCGCGTCGTAGCCAGCTACTTAATTATTTTGGAGACGGCAGCAGCACCATCTGCACCTCATATTTAAGTATAAATACATAGTTCAGTATTACCACCTTCAAATATTTCGCATTTATAAAAATTAAAAAAAGTAAAAGTATGAAAATGCATAAATTTATGCTTTACATCAATTTTTGGATATTCCCAATAAGCACTCAAAAAATTAAAATTCAAGCACTTGAAATTGAACTGGAAACAAAGTTGAATTCAAGCGTCTTTTCAAGTAATTTTCAAGTTTGAAAATATTTTTAAATAAAATTCAAACAACATAATATGTGTTCAAACCTTGTCAAATACATAATTTATTTATTATTAAAACTGAAATTGTGATGAAAATATTAAAAATAAATAAATAAAAAAGTGAATTTGGAAAACAAAGGTGATTAAGATCGTGAAAACAATAGCGAAGGCAGATGTGCAGAAAATTATTATTAGAAAAACAAACGAATTGCATTTTGTTTTCTATTTTAAAAGCCTTGTTTTTGCAGCTTGAAATACACTTGAATTCAATTGTAGTACAAGGTTGAATTACAGTATAATTCAAGGCTTGAATTGAACTGTAATAAAATTGAAATGTTCGAATTGAATTCAAGTTCCCATTTCACTGGAGAATGCTATTGAAATAAAGTGTAAATCAAGCATAATTCAACCCTTGACAATTGAATATGTGGCTTGAATAACAATTGTTTTACACTTGATTTCAAGCAAAATTGCTTATTGGGTTGTTTCTATTAATTAATATGTAATAATTGTACAAAATCATTCATTCAAATTTTTTTATTATGCTGGCAACACCGAATTTTCTCATTGTAGCCAAAGAAATAGAAATTGGTTTATAAATATATATATATATGACTATTCGACCTTTTTTATTTAACGTATGATGTGGTTTTTATAGAATTACTCTATTCAGGCTTCCAAGGTCATTCAAATTGATTTAAATGCAAATAAAAGACAATTTTATTTCATTTTTTCATATCCGACGTTTCGTTGGGATTTTCCAACATCTTCAGGGATACTATTTTTATTGAAATCTGGTAACATTGATAAATAAAAGAACGATTTTAATGCAACAACAACAATAATAATAAAACAATTAATGTTTTGCTTCAACTTACATATACTATCTTCTAATAAAATTTGCATTTAAATTTTAATAATGTTATTTTACGCGACATGACAACATACAACATAAAACACATAATTTAAAAATAATTGCAAAAATAATCAAAATTGTAAATATCACAGTATAAAGCTTTTCTTAACTTTCTAATATCACAGCTGGAGTTACACTAAAACTTAAACCAATACAATGCTATAAGTAGCATTAGTTTTGTCTTTGTCAGTTTTGTTGTTCATTGCTATGTCCATTTTTTGTTGAATACTTAAGCTTTCCAAATTGTATCTTTTGTTGTATTTTCTCTCTTTGTGTAGTATTTTCACATTTTCCAGATCAGCTGAGTGAGAATAATCCAAACAATGTTGAGCTAGCGCAGTAGATTGTCGTCCTTTTTTAATATCATTCTCATGTTCAGCTACTCTTACTCCTAGATTCCTTTTCGTTGTCCCGATGTAAACTTGTTTATATATTTCGTGTGCGTTTCCATTACATTTTATTTCATATACTACATTGCTTTGATCTTTTTTATTTATTTTTGTTTTTAGATTTGTGAACAGTGTATTTGTTGTTTTGTTTGGTTTGTGTGCAAATATAATTCCTTCTTCATTAATTATCTCTTTTATTTTATTTCTCAGTCAGCTTTGGAATATAAGATAAGCTTATATATTTAGTGTTGCCATATATTGTTTTTGTGTTATTGTTTTTTGTTGCGTTATGTATTGATTTGTCTATTAGATTATTGATCAAATATGTCGGATAATTATGTTTTTAAGTATTTCTCTTATTAATTTAATATATTTATCTTTGAATTTGTTATGAGTTATATGTAACACTTTATTAATAAAGTTTGTAATTGTGTTTGTCTTATGTTTAAAGGGCTGTGTTGAATTATAATTTATTATTCTGCCTGAAGCTATTTGTTTCATGTACCAATCTGTTGTAATTCTATCATTGTGTCTTATTATTCTCATATCAAGATAGGGAAGTGAATTGTTTATTTCCTTTTCAATAGTAAATTTAAGTTTGTTATGGTAATTATTAAAGGCCTCCATTATGATTTTCTCGTCCTTTTTTTTAATAATGGCAAATAGGTCATCTACATATTTTGTCAATAATTTTATTTCTATGTTTTTATCTCCTAGTTCTTTCGTTATTTTTTCTACAAGAGTGTCTAACACAATGTCGGCGATGGTTGGGGATAGAGGGTTCCCCATTGACATTCCATATGTTTGATTATAAACTGTGCCTTCACATATGAAATAATTGTTTTCATTTAAACAAAATTGTAATAATTTTAAAAACTGTGTTTTGGGTATTTTTGTGTAATTTTTTAAAATTTCCTATTTCTCCATAATATTTCTTATAGCTAAATGTATTGGTATGTTAGTAAATAACGATACCACGTCCAATGATACAAAGATTTCGTCGTCATCCAAAATAATACCCCTTATTGTGAATGGCGTCGTCGACCTCACATTAAGACGACACTAAAAATTGTCACTTTTCTACTCTTTGTCGACAAAAATTTACTACTATTAACATGCTCCATTAATTTACAAATCCTTAGAGATTAGTAAGAGATTATCAATAAGATCTAATTTTTGCCGGTAAAGAGTATACAAGTGACAAAATTTACTGTCGTTTTGATGTGACGTCGACGACGCCATTCACAATAAGCGGGAATATCTTCCAATCTCGTTTTTAGTTCTATTGAATTTTTAATGTTGAATTTTATTGAAATTACATTCTTTAAAATTATGCCTATATATTCAGACAATTTGTAGCATGGTACTTCCACAGATGATGATATTGGCCGTAAAGGCACGTCAGGTTTGTGGATCTTCGGTAAGCCGTATAGTCTCGGTGCTGTAGCGTGATCAGAAATTAATCCTGATTTCTCAAATTGAGTAATATATCCCTGTTTGTATAAATACATTATTAATTTGTTGTTTTTCCGTTGGAGGTTCTCTGTGGGGTCTGCACGTAATGTTTTATATGTTGTTTTATTTTGTAAAAGTTTGTTCATCCCTCTCTTATAGTCTTCTCTATACATAATCACCGTTTTGTGTCCTTTATCAGATTTTAGGATAAATATATTCTCCTTATGTCTACGTAGTATTCGTTTTGTATCTTCATATATATTCAGTATAAATTTTTCTTTTGGTTTGTTTTTTTTTGTTAGAATTCTATTTGTTATCCTAGATCTTACAACATCTTTTGCTTTATCATCTGTAAGTGTTTGTACCCATTGTTCTAAATCAGCTACCAAATTAATCGTTGAAAAATTGTCCTTATTTACTGGTAAAGAAAATTTAATTAATTAATTAGTTTAATTGGACTACAACGAAAAATCAGCATAGACAACAACCTGTCGCACTGCATGTTCCAGCAGGCAAAAGTCCTCTTTAGAGTATCGACTATTTTTGGTTGGTAAATAAATTTCATGGTGTGTAATCGTCGCTATCGATAATGAGTTGCTTCGATCACGAGTTTTTAATTTCAAATTATAACATTCGATAACGCACAATGTCTTTACGTGTGGTTTGATTGTTTGTTGGTAAATGTCCCGATCTCAAACTGAAAAAAATGTGATCAAATCAACTTTGTTACTGCACTTCAACGGCTCTCAAGCCATATTGCCCACAGATATGAAATTTAATTGAAAATCCTTGATATTGGACTATTTTAAACTCTTTTATGTTCTAAAAATTACCTTAAATAACATACAGGCATTGCACACATATAATAAAACTATGAACAATTACTTAATTGTTTATATATTTTTAAATTGATTTGATATCTATATATATTAATTCAAGTTCATAAAAAGAAAGTTTCCACACCACAGCTTTGCTGCTAGAGTATTAGTATGAATCAGAGATGGTTTCGTGAATAAGTGAGCGTGTTAGAACACTTACGAGCAGCTTTGCCACAGTCAAAATGTTTTTGTAAACAATATATGAAATAAAAGTAACCAAAATTTGTATGTATTTAATATACTGACCAGTAATCGGCAATTAACCGTTTTTTCGCTATTATACTGACTCATGAATTTTTAAATATGTATAACTGAGTAGACAACTACTCTGATTTACGCATACTCACGATGACATTGATTTATAAGTTAAGGTTGAAATAAATATGAATGCGACGTCGACATCATAGTCACACCACATTCACACTCATAAATCACCTCAGTTTGATTTCTAATTTCAGGAAAATACTTATGATTTTTGCAACTTTTCGTTGACCTTTTATTTTTATGTAATAACTATTTTATTAAACTTGAGATATTTTTTATAAACAAATTAACATTATTCATTTATAATAAAGACCTGATGCTTAATAAAATAGTTATTAGAGGAAAATACTTATACTACTCATATTGATTCAGCTCACTCAACTCATGCATGTATGTTTCTTTAAAAGTTTCGTAATTAAACAGTTGCAAGTAGTATACAATAGTACAGGGTGTTTTTTTAGAGGTATAGAACTTCGAATTGAAATAAAACACAAGAAAATCGTTTTAATATCCATCAATTTGGCTTTATTGGAAGGATAATTTTATGCCATTAATGTTTAAATATGATTTCGGGCATGTGGCCGCCGCGGCTGGCTCGAATAAAGCCAATTCTACAGGTCCAATTTTCAACCACTTTTTCGAGCATATGGGGCCGTATGTTGGCAATAACGCCACGAATGTTGGCTTCCAAGTCCCCTAACGTTTCTGGTTTGTTGGCGTAGACGAGCGACTTCACATATCCCCAAAGAAAATAATCCAATGGTGTCAAATCACACGATCTTGGTGGCCAATTGACAGGTCCATTCCGCGAAATTATGCGCTCATCGAATGTTTCCTTCAATAAATCGATTGTGACGTGCGCTGTGTGGCATGTAGCGCCGTCTTGTTGGAACCACAACTCATCCACATTCATGCCATCCAATTCGGGAACAAAATAGTCGGTTATCATGGCTCTATACCGGTCTCCATTAACGGTAACTGACTCTCCAGCATTATTTCGGAAGAAGTATGGCCCACCAAACAGTCAGTTTTTGTGGATGTAATGGCGTCTCAAGGGTCTCATGTGGATTCTCTTCACTCCAAATGCGACAATTTTGCTTGTTGACGTAGCCATTCAACCAAAAATGAGCCTCATCACTGAACAAAATTTTGCGATGAAAATCAGCATCGAGATCAATCTCATTTTCGGCCCATACACCAAAATCACGACGCATTGCATGGTCTCGCGGCTTTAATTCTTGCACAAGCTGGATCTTGTAAGGTCGCAAGCCAAGATCTTTGCGCAAAATCTTCCATAAAGTTGATGGACAAAGCTCCAATTGCTGTGCACGGTGGCGAATCGATTCATTCGGGTCCTCTTCAACACTTTGCTCTACAGCGGCAATTGTTTCTTCGGTGCGCACTGTTCGACGTCTCTGCGGATGCGTATTATCACATAGAGTAAACGTAGTGCGAAAACGATCCATGGTTAACCGAATTAATTGCTCTGATGGACGATTATGTCGACCATAAAATGGACGGAGCTTGCGGTAAACTTCGCGAACTGAACCATTATTTTCGAAATAAATTTGCACGATTTGCAAGTGTTGTTCTTTTGTCAACCTGTTCATGATGAAATGGCAAACCAAACTAAATATTAATCACTTGACAGCTGACAAAATGGCCGCCAGTTAAAAAAGTGATGCCAACTTAAAGTTCTAGACCTCAATAAAAAACACCCATTATTAAATAAGGTTGTTTTTCAAATCCTGCAAAAAAAAGAAAACAAAGAAGCACATAACCTCATAATGTGAACTTTAATGTTCGTATGCGAAGTTCGTATTGTGAACAGCGTTGCCGTTTTGGTTACTTGTAACCAAAATTGGTTACTTTTTTTTGCCAATGTGTACTTTTTTCCATTTTGGTTACTTTTTTTTCAACACAAAAATAACCATTTTTTACGCATATATGTACATATGTGGTATGTTAAATTTGCATATAACTAATTACCTTGATAAAAGATTACAATTTAAGCGTTTTTACTACGTTGTAAAGACAACACTGGATAATCAATATAGCGTTTAAAAAAATACATGTCTGTCTCTGAACATATCAAGCCTGGGGGCCAACTCTGTAATTGTTGCAAAATCTTTAAACGTCAAACACTATGTAAAAAGTTAAAAGCGAATTTTTTTATTTAAGTTTGAGAGCGTAAGGTAGGTACAGACATAGCAACGTGTTTATGCAACCAGGCAGATTGCATTGTCGGTCGCATAGTGTGTAGTCTTGTTTATGGCTGCATTCGAAGTTGCTTTCGAAGTTTCGAAAATATCAAAATGTTTTGATGTTTATGGGTTGCATTGGCGGTTGCATTGTAGGTTGCATAGTATGTATCAAAATATGCAACATGAATTATAAACGTGTTGCGTAAACACATTGCAAAGTGTGTACCCACTATAACAAGCAGGGAACGAAGCCGATCGGCTGTGAGTCGGCTAACAGCCGCCGCTGGCAAATTTTCTAAATTAGAAGTAAGTGCTGATATGGTCATAGTTGAATTTTTGGACGCGGTTTCAAAACATACAAATGGATTGAACGAAAAATGTTTTTATGGTTTAATTAATTTAATGTAAAATTTAATGTCACTGCCACACAGCTGCTGAAAGGATATTTTCGCAGCTAAGTCTAGTTAAAACTAAATATAGGAATAAGCTCGATTTTAAGACTGTAAACTCAATAATGCAATCTAAAGAATTGTGCATCAATCGAAACAATTCCCATTATGTTTGGTCTGCCAAAGATTTGTTTTAATATTAACAAACTTAACTTTATCTATACAGTCTTGTATTTTGATAACGAATGTAATTAAATTACATATTATTTGTTGTTACTAAAAACATTTTTGGTTTGGAATTTCTAATAAATAAAATAGATGCACAGTTGAATAAAGAAGCTTGTTTTGTAAAGATTTTTGTTTGAGGTTTTCAAACTTATTATTAGTATTAAGAGTCTTACTATAAACATACGGAGTTTGTTAACTAAATTAAAAAATTTTGTGGGTTGAAGTCTACTGAAGAGTTCCACAAGCGGGAACGAAATGTATATAGACAATTGCTTAACCATAAAAACAAGCCAATTTTTGAAATTTCTAATAATTTACCTGAAGTATTTTTTTTACAAAATTGATTTTATTGATTGTTAATTATAATAAGATATACTTTTAAAACTGATATACAAATTTATATTATATGATTTTATATATTAACATATGTATGTATATTTTTCAACTGAACTACAAATAAAACAGTATTTTAAATACATAAAAATTTTGGTTACTGTTTTTTGCATTTGGTTACTTTTTTTTTTGTATTGTGGTTACAAAATTTTTTTGGTCGTGGCAACGCTGATTGTGAATCATACTTATTTTGCATCGTCCATAGGCATTGAGTTAAGGAGAGTCGAAATCAACAACGTCATAAATCATGCGAAATAAGAGTTCGATGCGAAAATTAAATTTTCGAGTGAATATAATTCATAGACAACATTGCAAAAAGTATGAGTGCGCATAAGTACGAGAAATTAAAAGTCATGACTCAACTCTACTCACTTTTTCACTACCCATTGCTGTTCTCTGACACTGACTTGCTTGTATTGCAGTTGAGTTCACTTACTCAAAGAAGCGTTTTTCAAAGTAATAAAAATAAATTGTAATATATACATATGTATATAAATATTAGGGACGTAACGATACGCCGTTTTGTCGATCCGATACCGATACTCAAAAAGAAATATCGCCGATACCGATACGCATGTTAAAATTAACTAAATTCAAGTAGAGTAATTCTTTTATTATACAAAATTACATTGTAAGAAATTATTAATATTTAAAACTGATATTTGAATTCATTCTCAAATTAACAAAAACAAATTGTTTTTTTTTAACAAAATACATACATACATGATTTAGCATTGAGAGAACATTTCAGTACTATGGTGCAAAGCTTTTAACGTATTATTTCTCTTAGCTGTTATGCAAAAAAAAGCGTCGAAAATTGAATTGTTTGTTCAAAACAGCTCTAAAATATCGCCGATATCCATATATCGGTGAATCAGAAGTATCCCCGATAAATATATACATATGTATATATATTAATAACTAGGGGGTTATTATCTAATCCGAATCGAACGGAAATGTGTTCGAATGTAATGTTAATAACATACAAATTCGAACAGTTTCCGTTTCGAATCAAATTACATAATGGGCCTAATTACGAGTGTCGTATTACTACAACGACTACGACGATTTCGTACTAGATTAAAGAAAAAATGTTGCAATGCTCTTTAGTCTTATACAAAATCGTCGTTGTCGAAGATAATACGACACACGTAATAAGGCCCAATAACCCCCCTGGAAAGTACTAAAATAAGTACTTTAACATAATGATATAAATAAGTGCTTATTTTGTTTTTGTACCGTACACATAAAATATTTAGGTAAATAAGCACCATTAATTACTTTGTAAGCCATTAACTTTTCGAAAACTTTTGTGCTGGGTAAATTCATAAACTGGCATAATCACGCACAACACCCCAGTAAAAAAAGACACTCCAAAGAAGTCATGAAAATGTAGAGTTTGCAGTCTGGAAGCAGTTCAAATTTCGATCCGATCTAATGATTTTTACATAGAGTTGTCATTGCAAGAAGTTCTCTTTTTCGATGCCTAGTCACCGAAATAGAATTGGTTTTAAGAAAAATTTCCTTTTTTGTGTTCTATGGTAATATTTTCATCTAGGAAAAACTTTAAAAAGTTACATATTTTAACAATTCGTTTCTTTTTATACGAATTTAAACGCGAAACAGTGTTTTCATGTAAATTTAAGCAAATAACTTCTAAATTTTAGGCCAAAATTAGTTCTTAAATTTCTTTCAAAAAATCGATTTTTTGAACATTTCGGTGAGTATTTAATAAAACTATGGAAAAACTACAAGCTTTTGTGTGATTAAAATAAAGTTTTACTTGGTTTTCTGCTAACTATCGGCATATTAAAAATATCGATTTTTTGGAAGCAATGAAAATGTGGTTCCTTCAGAATGACCTCCATTTTTTTTTTACTGGGACGTGATCGTTCACTTTGCATGTGCACGTTGCATGTTGCAACAACAGTCAATTAAAGATGGCGCTGCTCATGACACATTTGATTAAATTGTTGTTGAATTAACTAAAACAAAATAATAAAAATCATGTCACATTGATTAGTTGGCAAATTCTGGCGGTCACATTTTAAATGCGCTTTTTGTTTATTTTTTTCATTTGTTTGGAATAAATGGGATTGTGTGTGTTGGTAAATTCTATTTGCTTTTGTTTATTCGTTTTTTTTTTGTTTGTTTATTTGTTAATAAATGAAATGAATTTTTCCCCTATAACGCTTTCATTCATACATTTACATATGAATGTCGTGCATTTTATTCACTCATTCATTCATTCATTCATTTATTCCATACATTCTATACATTTGAATGTTTTAGTTTTCTTTTTGTTCTCGAAGGTACATTTGCGTGTAAAGACTCGCGCTGCATGAAATGAACTCATATCACACTCTACTCGTACTAGAGAGCTGCGTAAACAGTCTTGAAATGTAAAAACGTCATGATTTTTAGGGTTCCGTACACCAAAGGTGAAAAGGAACCCTATTGTTTTCGCTACGCTGTCCGTCTGTCCGTCACACGGTATTTTCTCAGGAACCGTAAGAGCTACGGACCTGAAATTTGGACACAGTATGTAGAACCTTGGCCGCTACAACAACAAATACATGAGAATTAAAAATTGAAGGGTGTTCCAAAACGAGCAACGAAAAATGTTAAAATCCCAAGTAATATACATACAATTGTATGAACATATGTATATTGAAACTTGAAATTTGTAAAATTAGTGTATTTTTATACAGACTACAACAATTAACACTAAAATTTAAAAAAATTAAAATTAAAGGGTGGTCCATCAGTTAATGCAATTTTGACTATGTAATTTTGACAATTTGCTATATCTTGGAAACCGTAAGAGGCAAACACTTGAAATTTTCAAAAACGGTAAAACTAAAAAAACCGAAAATTATAAAATCGTCAAACAAAAAAAAAATCGCCAAAATGAAAAAAAACGCCAAAATGAAGAAAAAAAAAACGCCAAAAATCGAAAAAAATCGCCAAAAACGCTAAAACGTCGCCAAAACTAAAAAAAATTTTAAATAAAAAAAAATCGCAGAAATGAAAAAATCGTCAAAAATAAAAAAAAATCGCCAAAATGAAAAAACGCCAAAAACCGAAAAAATCGCCAAAACAAATAAAGTTTCAAAACTAAAAAAGGAGCCAAAACTTACAAAAATCGCCAAAAACTTGAAATTTTCAAAAACGGTAAAACTAAAAAAACCGAAAATTATAAAATTGCCAAACAAAAAAAAAAAAAAAAAAAATCGCCCAAAAACAAAAAAATCGCTAAAATTAAAAAAAAAATTTCTAACACTAAAATAAATAGCCAAATTTGAAAAAATTGCCAAAATGAAAAAAAACTCCAAAATAAAAAAAAAACGCCAAAAATCTAAAAAAATCGCCAAAACGCGAAAATGTCGCCAAAACTAAAAAAAATTAAATAAAAAAAATCGCAAAAATGAAAAAAATCGTCAAAAATAAAAAAATCGGCAAAATGAAAAAACGCCAAAAACAGAAAAAAATCGATAAAACAAGAAAATAAAGTGTTAAAACTAAAAAAAGAGCCAAAACTTAAAAAAATCGCCAAAAACTGAAAAAACGCAAAAACCGCCAAAACAAAAAAAAAAAAAGACCGAAAAGATCACAAAAACGAAAATAAAATGCCAAAACTATATATTATATAGGATGAAGTTTGTATTAAATTACATATCTAGTGTTCGTTCGGAACCCTTCGTGCTCGAGTCAGAGTCTCACTTTACTGAATTTATTAAATGTATTCACGTCGCATGTATTATACTAAACCAATAATAAATGCTGTCTTACTATAAGCGAAGCACGATGGATGTATTGGTGTATGTATATATCAGTTGTAACAAGGGATGTCGCAAGATAGCTTGTTTGTAACAAATACTCAAAAGAAGTACTGTTGATTAGTGTATGCTTGTTATTTTTCATATTGTACGTTTGAGTGTGTGTGTAATATGTAGATGGTAAGCCATTATGTGGTTAACCGCATACAACTAATGTTAATGCATGTGTGTGCCTTTGCATGTACGCAGAAAAATAAAAGATCATACACACATACATGCATGACGTTTGTACACGCGCTTATGCGTAGAAAGAAGCAAGTATCACAAATTCTTCCGTCACGAAGTGTTTTCTTCTTTACTCTTATACCTACAATACTCAAACAAATTTTTTGCAAACAATGTTGTTAACGTTTGTTTTATAAGATTTCGCTGTAGTAAAGCATTTGAAAAATCCCTCATGTCTTGAAAGTTCTTATAAGATGTCTTGTGCAGGAGACTAACTCGTACACATGCAATTCAATGTTACAGTTTTTATTTTTATTTTATTTTATTTTTTGCATTCACAGTAACATGATAAATATTTAACAAATGCACAAAAAAAACGAAAGTTTCCCAAATGCACAGTGTACCATTTTATGTAGAGCAAAATGAAAAAAAAAATATATATGTACATATATTATGATGATATGTTGACCTTGTTTGTGACACAGTACGAGTATTCAAATCAAATATAATTATGAATACATACTCGTACTTATTTGTATGAATGTGTGTGTCTTGTTCTATTAAGACTTAAGTGTGATTTTTGACAAAAACTTAACAAATCCATTGACACCTCCGCTACATCAACAGTTCTCCTTTTTTTGCTCATCAGTTTCTTTCAAGATTTACATAAGTACGACTATATTGTGCGCGACATCACTTAAATCAGCTGGAAATTTTTCGCTTTAGTTTTTTCTTTCTTGTCTGCCATTCATCCTTTTCAGTTAATTAAACTTGTTTGTACTCGTACATAGTCGTGTAGTCATGCTGTGGATTTAAATTCACAGCCCCAGCAACAACAACAATCATCATTTATTTTATTTGTTATAGAAATTTATCTTTCTTAAAATGATAAAGTTTATTATACGAGTAGATTTATTTAAATAAATTATTAATATTATTTTACGAGCGAAAAATATTCCTGTTTATGTCTATTGTACCCTAAATGATTCTTTATTATGTTTTAAGATTTGGGATAAAAAGCTGGGCGGAGTAATTTTTTTTGCCTGCGCTTGCTTCTTAAAGCCTATAAAATTTTTGTAGAAGTCACTAACTACTATTTATTAAAATTTTGTTAATGACAAAGAGATTTCTTTGTCCCTCCTCAAAATTAGAAATGTAGGCGTTTAATGTTTTTTATTTGCCGCCGAAGCACAGTGAGTGGCATCATTTCAAATATCGCTATAATTTTGTGCACTAATTTATATTCATAAAAGCTAAAACTACTAAAAACTAGCAGCATGTCGTTGTGCAAGGATTCGTATCATACCCATATAAAGGGTGGTTAAATTTTAAGGGCCGATGTTGATTTTCGGCGGCACACCTCCATCCGGCGGTCAAAATTTTCGATGACGCTGAGGCGTAATTGGGTTCTATGCCGTTAATGTGCCGAATTATCTCATCCTTTAGCTCTTGAATTGTTGCTGGCTTATCGACGTACACCTTTTCTTTCAAATAACCCCAAAGAAAGAAGTCCAACGGTGTCAAATCACATGATCTTGGCGGCCAATTGACATCGCCACCACGTGAGATATTCGTTAGCTGTGTGACAAGTGGCACCGTCCTGTTGAAACCACTTATCGTCCACATCCATATCTTCCAATTCGGTTATCATCTCACGATAGCGAACACCATTCATAGTAACTGCCTGACCGGCTCATTTTGGAAAAAAAATATGGCCCGATGATACCGCCAGAACATAAACCGCACCAAACAGTCAATCTTTGTGGGTGCATTTGTTTTTCGACAATCACTCTTGGATTACCATTCGCCCAAATGCGGCAAATCTGCTTATTGAGGAATCCACTGAGGTGAAAATGTGCCTAATCATCAAATCACGAAGTGCACGATATGAATTTTCATTTGAATGCCCATTTTCATAATAAGCCTGAATAACTTTAACGCGTTCCTCGATTGTGTATCTTTCCATGGTTCAAATTGTGTTAGTCTGAAATTGAGAAATGTCAAATGAAATGCAGAAAAAAACTTGACGTTTAGGTGTGGTTTACATTCAACATCGGCCCTTAAAATTTAACTACCCTTTACATATTCTGAAACTTTTATAAAGGACAGAAAATATGCAGCAGCGCTTTGAAATTTTGTGTACACTCAAAATAAAAATCAATCCATCCGTACTTAAATCAATTCAAAGCGGTGTCATAAGTACGGTAAGTACGGATTTACTCAAATCAAGTACAAAAGACTTGATTTAAGTACGGACTATTCAAGTGCTAAATACTTAATTTTATCCATATTTAATCCTGATTCCGTACTTGAAATAATTCCAAAACCAGATTGATTTCAGTTAACCTCAGATTGAATTAATTTCAAAATACGCTTGATTCAAGAATTTCTAACTTGATTTAATGAGAATCCATACTTGAAATACTCCCAAAATGAGATTGATTTAAGAAAAGCTGCGATTGAATTAATCTAAAAATGGGGTTCATTTAATCCCGAATCCGTACTTGAAATAATCCAAAAACGTCTGTTTTAAGTAATCCTAACTTGATTTATTAAATTAAAGATTTAATATAATTTTTTATTAACTTTTATTTGTTGATAATAATTTCTATGGTAATAACAATTAAATTTAATGCAAAATACCAAAAGCGGGTATTGTTTCCTTTACGTCGCTCTATTACATGCATCTCTAACAGTGTTGGCAGATAATTATGATGGAAGAATGCTAAATGAGTCCAAGATGTCTGTTCTATGGAAGAAAAAATACTAAATACTAAATTTATATAGGTTATTTGTTTAATGCTTTTTTACTAAATAATAATAGGAACTTGCCCTGCACAATACTGCCTCTTTGTCATCAATGAATAATTATTTGTTTTGCTCTCAACTAAAGCCCACGTTTCTAAGCTGATTACATTTATAATCGTCATCGCCCCAAAAGTGAAACCCCATCAGTGCTCTAAGCGAAACTATGTCATTAAGAAGCTAGGGGTTCTTGGTCACCTAGAGCGATAACATATTTTTGAGTCCGGTATTACAGCTAGCTGAGCATAAGAAAATAATTCTTCAATGAGAACTCATGAGACATGCATATGCAGGAAGTTTTTGTACCTATTACTATTTTTTACTTAATATGTATGTATGTTTATGTACATAAATATGTATGTACTTGTAT
The DNA here is from genome assembly GCA_949987645.1 of Tachina grossa. Taxonomy (NCBI): domain Eukaryota; kingdom Metazoa; phylum Arthropoda; class Insecta; order Diptera; family Tachinidae; genus Tachina; species Tachina grossa. The sequence goes on along the minus strand of OX465274.1, from coordinate 156,846,146 downwards.
TTATATATTGAAACGGGACTTGTTAAAACAACACGCGTACTCGATAAAAAAAGCCCCATATTTATTACTTACTCTTTAGATATTCAGAAACATCTTCGCACTTAAGCCCCTCAGAAGCTGACGCTTCTGTTAGTTAATATTGATATTATAGTTTTATTAAATTAATTATCATTGAACATTATAGTTTTATTTTAGTTACCATTATATTTTTAAAACCACACTTTTGCACACGAGTATTAAGAATAAACCGCACTTACTTACACTTAAATAAAATAAATATCCGTTAAAAATTACAAATATTAAATTGTTTTTATTTTAATGTACTGATTTTTTAATTAATTTTTTTAATTTTATTCAATTTTTATCATAAGCATACTAATGAACTTGAAATTTTTTTGGTAAAAATGTTTTTTTAATTTTTTTTTTTCATATGTGTATAAAGTTTGTGCACGCAGTCGTACTTTAAACAAATTTTTTTTTGTACTCACTTCAAAAACTTTGTACTTGATTTAAAATTTTGTACATAATTTAATCACTTCATACTCAATTTAAGAAACTTAAGGATTGGTTTCCTAAAGTAACCCCGTTTTCGGCTTGATTTAAGAAAATGTTTGTTCTATTCGTACTTAAATTTTTAAATACGATTCGTACTAAAAGTAAGTAACAAAAATTTGAATTTAGTATGGATTTTTTCTTTCTGTGTAGGCATTATATGTATATTTAGAGCCTTAAGTTTAGGTAAGCAGGCTGCTGGTAAGCAAGGGTGAAATTTACAGTCCAGCTCAATGAACCCTTTGTGTTACCTGTGAGTTGAAAGGAAGATAGCAAGAGAAGGTGATAGGATAGTGATAAAGAAGATAGTGATAAAGAAGGTGAAGCAAGAGATAGAGCAAAGCTTAATTTTTTACAACTCTGCTTTTTTGCACGTTTTTTTTTTAATGATGGAGTGTTGCAGCGCCTCTGGTGTCAAGAAGGCATATTAAATTTTTGAAACAGTGTTTAGCAGCCATTTTTTATTGCTTATTTTACTTCACCAATGAATCTGCTACACAATACCGACGAAGGACGGTGCTCTAATGTTACATTAGAATTAGCAGCCGCTGAAGTCGGTGTAGTTTAGTGACCAGTGTCCATGTCTTCATCACTAGAACTTTTTCCTACAACAACTCATACAAAGAAACACTAATTCACATAAGAAAAATGCGTCGTGTTGTTATTTAATGGCTGTCGGAGACCGGGCTTGAACCCAGGATCTTCGGGTTTGTAGTCAACGTGCTAAATACTTTAGCCAACGTCACCCTCATATATATTGAGCCTTTTATCCCTAAAAGTTTTACTCAATTGAGGTCAAGGATGCGTTTAGCTTAAAAAAAAAACTAGAAATGCTTTTATTGCTTCGTATAATTTTAAACTTGCTCTGTAACTCTTACATCTGACACATTGCGATAGATTAATACAAAAATTAACAAAATGATTTTTTTTTTCAAATGAATGCAGACTTTGACTCTACACCCAGGCTGCTCAGCAAAGCGCAAGAGTGCCGTACATCAATCGGCTTTTTATACAAATGAATACACATACGCTTATACATTTCTCTCAGTTTTCTTTCTTCTGTGGGTAGCTCTGCTCTACACGAAGGATTCCGTAGGACTTTTTCTTTTTGGCGATTTTTTTTTAGTTCTGACGATAATTTTGGCGGTTTTTTCGTTTTGGCGAGTTTTTCGGGTCTTGTCGATTTTTTTATTTTTTTATTTTTTATTGTTTTTGACGACTTTTTTGCTTGTGGTAAATTTTTTTGCATTTTAGCGATTTATTTTATTTTTGGTATTTTTTAGTTTTAGCGTTTTCGAAAATTTCAAGAGTTTGCTCTTAAATTTAAATTTCTTAAATTTCAGTTTTAATTGTTGTAGTCTGTATAAAAATACACTAATTTTGAAACTTGCCAGTGTCTATATATAATTGTCTGTATATTCCATTAAAGATCAGTAAAAGACTGCAATGGAATGTAACTGCAACGTTAGGAAACAGCTGATCGACAAATTCCTACAAACTAAACCAAGACTTTGCAAAATAAACTTTCCGTATGGAATAGGCTCCTTAGCTAAATTAGTGTTATCTTAAGCAGTACAAAAAGTTTTTTATAATTTTTATGCTTGAGATAACTTTCAGATTCCTTCCTTAACTCATATCGTAATGATAAGTCATATAATACAACCTTCTTTAATTTACAGTGTGTCACTCAATTAGTATTTTAGAACTTTGGTAAAGTTGGATGCCTAATATCATTTTCTTTAAGGCTGAATTTACATCTGGCATTTCTTGTGTGTCATTTGCCCAAAAAAGCGTAACCAACTTATACTAATGAAAAACTGTTTGATTCAGACATATATTTATTGATTTAAACAGTTTCCAATCATGTTGGATTCTATAAAATGTTCTATTAGTTATGTATAAAACTGTTTAACTTAATAAATACGTGTCTGAATCAAACTGTTTTTCATTATTAATTAGTGGTTACGCTGGCACACAGATGGAAACCCGGCCTAAGAAGCGTGATTCTTTTCTGGCCGTTACCACATAGTTCTTGTAAATAAATACCCTGTCGAAGAATGTGTGGTTGACTACAAAAATAATCAACTTATAGTTAACTTTTCTTAGACTAACTAAAAGTTTACTGAATTAAACTTAAGGTTCAATCAGATGTGCCATAACCATAACCATAGAAAACAGCTGTTCGAACCAAACTTATTTGCAACACTGTATTTGATTATAGGTGACTCGCCATAACGCCTAGCCATTACAATAGCAAACAATTGAATTTGATTTGCTTATGGCTATGGCATTATGGCTATGGTACGTCTAATTTAAGCTTTAATTCTTAAGTTGTGTGTATAGTTACGAAATAGTTAGCTTAAGGTTAGTTTAAAGTTAACTTAGTTTCCGACAGGGTACTTAAAACTAAATCCAAGAAATATATAAACTTTTATAACACATTTTTATAGAATATTGAATTTCTCATCTTCTCTAAGTCCCAGTTTAGATGGACGAACATTTGGAAGGAAAACATCTGGAAGTCCCTTTTGTTGTTTCCTTCGCGTCCACACAGACGAAAATGTTGCCGGCGACATTCCAATATTAATGCATAAAAGCAAGCATATATGTACATGTATGCGTGTATATGTACACGCAAAGAAAAAACATAGTTAGTACAATCACAACCGCAAACTATCATTAATGTTTGCTATTATAATTATGTCAAACATGTAATATAATGAAGCCATTCGAAACATTATATGTTCAGCTATGTGAAGCACAATATATGTTCATGTTAAAAGTTTTATTATGTTCATTACAAGTATGCCCTATTTCCCGTTAACTAAATATTTTTTTGTGAGTATTATGATAATTGTCCTTTTGATCATATTGCTATGTTCCTAAGAACTACAATATAAAAAAATAACAGTTTTTTTATTTGCATAGTTTTTTATTGAAACTCAGGTTTTGCAAATACAAATTTTCTTAAAACAACTTATCCTATATGTAAGTATATACATATGTACATAGTTTTATGGCGAAGTTCCGGCTGAAAATTTCAAATTGGCATTGGATTGATTGGCATTGATATGGTGCACCTCTTTTTCTGCAAATGAGAAATAAGCATGTACATTGTACATACATACTAGAGCGTGGCACAAGCCCTAAAAAAAGGCTTACAAGCACTCTCATTAATTTCAAAATGTGTGTGTATATTGCTCCGTTATTTTAAAACAAAATTTTCAAAAGAGATGTGTTTTGCTTTACGATAACAATACTGCAGTACAGAACAAAACTGCAATATAACAATGTTGAAGTAAAACCAAGCCTTTCAAAACAAAAATGAAATAGAACATCAAAATTCACACAGAACATTAAAAACATGTTTGAATGTTTTGATAGCAAAGATAATTTTCCATATAAAAGAAACATTGCACTTCGTTAGGAATATGAAAGCTGAAAAGAGTTTTTATTTACTATGAAATAATATCATACATACTTATGTACATTTATATATAATAATTTGTTAATTTTTATTTTCAATATACATATGTATACATATATATACATAGCTTGCATGTTTGTGCTCGTGTTCTAGTGCACTCGATGTTTCTGCTATGATTTACTGTTGTTTTGTTTCATTCTCGCTTTTCGTTTTGATGTTCTACTTGTTTTGAGAACACAAGCACTAACAAAACTGCAGAGAAAAACTATTCGAATGATGCTTGATTGATTTTAGCGAGAGTCATGTTTTGTTAGTTTTGTTTTGTTATTTATGTTTGCACTAAAACAGACTGCTTGGCAGTAGTGTGAAATAGAATACAAAACTTTTAGAACGATTTACGCAGCCCTTTAATACATACATACATATGTAAATAATATGGCCAAATTAATAATAAATTCAGTAAAGTGCGACTCTGACTCGCGCACGAAGGGTTCCGTACGAACACTAGATATGTAATTTAATACAAACTTCATCCTATATAATAAATAGTTTTGGCATTTTTTTTCGTTTTTGGGGTCTTTTCGGTTTTTTTGTTTTGGCGGTTTTTGCGTTTTTTCGGTTTTGGCGATTTTTTTAAGTTTTGGCTCTTTTTTTAGTTTTGACACTTTATTTTCTTGTTTTGGCGATTTTTTTCGGTTTTTGGCGTTTTTCATTTTGGCGATTTTTTTATTTTTGGCGATTTTTTCATTTTTGCGATTTTTTTTATTTAATTTTTTTTTAGTTTTGGCGACATTTTCGCGTTTTGGCGACATTTTCGCGTTTTGGCGATTTTTTTCGATTTTTGGCGATTTTTTCGAATTTGTCGATATATTTTAGTGTTAGATTTTTTTTTTAATCTTGGCGTTTTTTTCGTTTTGGCGATTTTTTTTTAATTTTTGGCGATCTTTTTTTTTGGTTTGGCGATTTTATAATTTTGGTTTTTTTTTTAGTTTTACCGTTTTTGAAAATTTCAAGTGTTTGCCTCTTACGGTTTCCAAGATATAGCAATTGTCAAAATTACATAGTCAAAATTGCATTAACTGATGGACCACCCTTTAATTTTAATTTTTTTAAATTTTAGTGTTAATTGTTATAGTCTGTATAAAAATACACTAATTTTACAAATTTCAAGTTTCAATATACAATTGTATGTATATTACATGGGATTTTAAAATTTTTCGTTGCTCGTTGTGGAACATCCTTTAATTTTTAATTCTCATGTATTTGTTGTTATAGCGGCCAAGGTTCTACATACTGTGTCCAAATTTCAAGTCCGTAGCTCTTACGGTTCCTGAGAAAATACCGTGTGACGGACAGACGGACAGCGTAGCGTAAACAATAGGGTTCCTTTTCACCTTTGGTGTACGGAACCCTAAAAATTAACTATTTTCGTACCTGTTTCAATAAATATGTAATAATTAAGGAACTCATTAAAAGTGCATGGAACTAACACCTTTTCTTCGTTGAAGATGGTTTTTATTAATTTTATTTGACTCACTTTTACCGGTAATATATTTTATTATTTTCTTTTACTTTGCGATCTAAAGTGTGACTGACGCTTGTATTTAATTTGAGAAAACTGAAGAAGAAGAATTGGTATTTTGGTATGGTATTTTCTATAGAACCATAATTAGTTTGTATTAGTAAAACTATCAGCCTAACAAGAAAACAATTTTTTAAGCAAAATATAATAATGACGATAAACATTCTCTTTTTATGTAACATTGTAAAATGTTAACAATATAAACTTTTGACTTTTATTTGTCGAAATATGTATTTAACTTTTATTTGTTGAAGTATGTATGTATGTATGTATGTAGGTATGTATATTGTTGTTTAAAATTTTATTCGCCACAAGTTAAGTATGATTGGATCAACTATAATGAATATTTGAGAAATGACGACCATATTATAAAAATTTGCATACATTTTAATGTTGAGAATAAAAACATAATCTTCGAACTCTATTTTTATTAGAATAACTTAATTCTTTCAACCATATCAGGCAAAACTGAACACAAAATGACCGCAGTGATCATTTCTGAATCATGTTTTTTCTTTGCGTGTAGCAAAGAATATGAAAACAAAGCGTGTCGCCGATTACCGAACACAAAAATGATTCTTTCTTCCCCACCCGTAAATTGCTACCAAACTAAATGTTTCCCTTCCAAATGTTTTCGTGTCTAAATACGGTCAAATTTGTATCGTTATCTTAGGGGTTACTGAGATTAAAAGAAATTTTCATACATTCCCTTTCATTATTCATTGAATCATTGAAATGTGTTACATACAAATCGCATACAATTGGAAAATTGTGCAAAAACACATCATCAACATTAAGATAAACGACATTATCACCATCATCATCATGATCATCCTCATCATCTACGTTTGTGTAAGTGCAATAAAAAGAAGACTCTAAGCACTACCCAGCAAACATAAAATTAATCGATTGAATATAAAATAATTTCTTTTCGACTTCAATGCAAAGATCTGCTAGAAGTACGTGAAATATAAAATTAAATTTTAATGGGCGTATTTACGCCCACTTTTCAAATGCAAGAATGTGTGTTTTTCAGAGCTCAGGGTGCGTTTTAAGTCTTGTAAAAATCGGTAAAGTAGAACCACTTAAAATAAAATATCAAGTTTTAATAGGCGCGACTCCGCCCACTTGTTTTAGAAGTGGGAAACTATACCATCTCAGACAGAAAAACAATTTTTACAATTAGTCATAACTCCCAAAAAAATTATATATGTTAACCTCTTCCTTTTTTGAAGTGGGTTAAAAAGAAGGGAGGTGTCTTAAGACACCCGTTTAGAGCTATGCTGTATAGGTATATACATAAAACAAATTTCATATGTTAAATAACAATGCAATAAAATTATTTGTATTTTTAAAACTATTTATTTGATATTCATAAAATTTATTTATACTTTTATATTACTACTATTTATAAAAGAAAACTAATTCGCCGCAAATGTTTGCATGTGTGGACTATAGCATTGCACAGATACATCTGTTTGCACTAGTTTTGCGTGTTTTTTGGTTCTGGTATGAACAAATATTTTATTTATCGTTTTCTGGTACTAGTTGTAAATGTTGATTTCTAAAGCAATTATTGTATGGTTGGGCAATGAGCAAATGAAAACAACACATTTATTTTTTTTTTGTTTTTCTAAGGCAAATAAGATACATAAAACTGCTTTTACCATAAGTGCCTTATGATGTGTTGAGAAAAAAATGTAATTGGCTGATGAATGAATGAATGAAAGCAAAATTGCACATACATATGTAAGTAAATGATACATGTACATGAAACACATGCATTTGTAATTACTCTCAGAGCAAAATTGTCTCTTTCTCTCTCTATACTTTGTCTGCGCCACAAAATAACATAACGAACGTCCGCACATACATCTGTACATCATGTATTTGTTTCAATAGTGGTTTTTTCATATATTTGTATTACAATATGTATTTTTTGAGCAAAAACAGATCAAACAGTTGCTCAGCAGCAATACAATAAGCAATTGTTATTTGTTTGCAATTGTATTTTAATTTGGAAAAGCACGCGCACACAATAACTCTTATACTAGTTCTGTCGCTCACACTACAATTACATGGTACATACCATGGTATATTTGTTTTGGCTATACAAACGAGTATACAAATGCAACCCTTTAGTGTGGACATTTTGCATAACTATGCTAACGCACCCCTATTTTTTTTTAAGTTCTTATTACTAAGTCATCTGCCATCTCCTTCTTTACGAACGAGAAAAATAAAGAAAACCAAATCTAAAAAATACAAACAAAGAAATCAAGTAAATTTATAACTGTTATAGTGTAGATTATTTTTGTTACGAAAATCACGTCCTAGCTCCTGTGTCAGTCATAAAGAGCATAGCTCTAAAACGTCATCGTTTCTCAGCTACAGATTGAACTTTGAATCAAAGGAGATGATTATTTGAGAAAGATATATTTTTTTCTGCAATTTGATATTAAATGTTAAACTTGAATTACTGTCAAAAAATTATTACACTTATAATTACCTAATTTGCATTATGAATTTTTTATTGAAATCTTATCAAATTTGCTGAACGAAAATTTTTTATTTGCTAATAGTAGCGCTATATAAGACAGTGATATATAAAAATTGACGTCGCATGAATGTCTGAAGTATTTTGGAAACCTTTTTAATATGATTTGCTTGTCCAGAGCTTTTATCGACAAATAAAGAAAAATTCATGCATTCAAATTAAGTATTAGCAATTAAGAAGAATTAGTTTTAAAATTTTTATAAAAATATGTTTGCTGGGCATAAAATTAGTAATTTAGTTCTTGTATAGACAAATTATTATATTATTGTTACATATTCTTGTGGTTGCGTGTATGTGTGTGGAAGTTTTTTAAATCACAATAAATTTTTATTAAATTTAATGCCTTGTGACGACAATTGTCACTCAAAATATGAAGAGCAATAAGAAAAAAAAAAAATAATCCCGATCTGTGAACACGACGACAATCAAATAGATGAACAAACACGCTCACTCACTTTAATATTTAATAAATTGTGTATTAAATATCTTAAATATTGTGTGATTTTCTTTCACGTCTATTTTCACACTTAGTTTCGTTTTTTTTTGTGAAACTGGAAATATTAATTGGAAATATTTAATCTGCGCTCGTTTATTATTTGTTTATTTGGATTTAAAATCAAACATAATAAATGCTATTGCTATTTTATAACACTTAATTTTTCGTTTTTGTGCACTTTGTTTGCTTGCATTTTTAAGCAGGCTAATGGAAATTTTGTCTTTGACCATAAAAATATTGATTTTTATTATTTTTTTATATATTAAACTTATCATTAGCTGTTGAATTGAAATTATAATTTCAAGTGCTATAATGATACTACACCGAAAGAATTTTGCTTTATAAGTCCAATGAAACAATTTCATTAAAAATTTTTCACAAATCTAATGATAATTTCACAAATCCAATTAAAATTTCATGAATATTGTGAAAGAATATCATTGGAATTGCTTCCTTGGTATTCTGGTTTCGTAAGAATATTTTATTGGATTTATGACAACAATATTTTTTAATTATTAAGAAACCCCTTTATATTTAAGTTATTTCATTCTTTTCATGAAATTATTTTATTGTTTCGATGAAGTTATAGGACTGCATTAATTACACTGTTAAATAAATTTGATGAAGTTTTCAATAAAATAATTTTAACGAAACTGGTTTCATTAATCCAACGAAGCGTGACGTTGGTTGAATTTTAATGAATTTTTCATTATATTAATGTCGATATTCATAGAATTTCTGCCGAAAATTCTTTCAGTGTAGAACAGAAACCAAATGACAAAGATTAGAATTGCTTAAGATATCAACGCTAATGGTCTTGTTACATATATAATTTCCAGAAATGGTCCTTAGTATCCAGTCTTCTGATCTGGAAATAATGAAATTTCTTATCTTTAGGACCTAATTTTGTAAAACGCAACGCCAAGCGTTGACAAATTTTATATGGAAAAAATTTAAATTACAAAAACAAAATACATACAAAATTTGTCAACGATAAGCGTTGCGTTTTACAAAATTAGGCCCTGAATTATTATTGTTCGAACTTCATTTATTTCTATATTTATGATTTGTTTGTTCATGTAGATTTCTGCTTTATATACTCAACTTTTCAGTGCAAACAGCTAGTTGTTCCATTCTGCTAATTATTACATGTAAGTTGGCTTACAGAGCGATACGAACTTTAGTCTAATGAAATCATAAATTTCTTAACATTTCTAATAAATGTAAAATAGACATAAACAACATTGTATATCAACTTGCTGTCAGTCTTCAGTCCTAAATAATCTTTAAAAATTAAAAATTTGCATATAGAGTGCCGTAACCGCCAAAAAAGCTTAAGTGAAATAATATTCGAACTTGATTTTTGACCAAAATTTATTATGTGCTATCGTAAATAATGGATTTTCAGCAAAAAAAAAAAAAAAAATTTTACGCTTATGCCTTGATATATAATATATATGTATATATTATTTTTACTAAAAACCAAATGAGAATTCTATTATAAATTACAAAACGTGCATACATACCCAGCAAAAAATTTCAAAAAAGGTAATCGAGTTTGGAATTAAGCATTTTTGGTGGAAGCACTTCCCTACTGGATTACCAACTTAATGATTTTAACAAGGCGTGAGACTAAAATAATCGACTCTTGAGAAGTACTTACATTTTTTTTATTTGTCAACATTTCACGTAATCTATTTCGTTTAAAAAAATCATTCTCTTCATTTAGCAACTTGCACGTCATTTTTTGTAATTTTAGGTAATGTGATTTGTAAGCGAGTAATGAAAATTGGCAATCAGTAAAGTAAGTCATTATATGGCAAGTAGTTCTAATGTGTAATTTTTTGCTGGGTATGTATGTACCATAAGCTACATATTACACACAAATTAATAAATTGAGATAGTTTTTCTTAATATTTTTGAATTATGCAATTTTTTCCTAACCAAATGATCTAGTTTTACAAAATATTTTCTCACGTATGTTTTTTTTTTTACAACAAACTTGTCGAATTGTCAACCACATTTTATTAAAGAAATAATTTTTAGTGAATAGTAAGCATGTACATATGTACATATTTATTCATGTATAAGCTCTGATTTAAGACAATTTATCTTAATTCAAAATGTCAACAAAATCAGAATGTTAATTTTCAAGACAAATAATATAGTATTGTCATAGAGATTTTATATATAAAGTTTAATTTTTTCACTTTAACTACAAGTCAAGGTCACAAAAAAGTATGATTAGAAATTCTTTTTGGATAAATTTGAAATTACTTCAACAACTTTTTTTCATTACGATTTTAATTATTTCCTGCTTTTGGACGTTAAAGTATTTTTCATGGTTAAAATCTTATCGAATTCTAAAAAAAGTATCCAATTTGTAATAATACTTCGGCACTTGCTGAATCCTGTCGGAGGAACGCACAGGGTCATAGCCTCAGTGCCATTGTGGCTGAGTGGTAGCGATGCTAGCCTCTCACTCCAGAGGTGGGTGTTTTCTGCAGGCAAGATAATCGCTTCGAGTTTGTTTAATTAAAAAAAACTAAAGAAAATCAGTTGTCAAAGAAAGCAGTGTTTCAAACTCAAAGTTGTGAACCTGAAAATAAAACACCCAGCTAATTCACATTTGGGCAAATCACAGTAAGTGAAATTCACAATAGCGATATTGTCATGCATGTCATAATGCAAGCCACAGACCTTGCGACCGTTGGTACAACACGTTGGTTTATCAACTTGTATGTTTTGGACACAAACTATACAACAACGTGTGCAACATTAGCGCATAACTTAATTTCACAAAAAAAAAAAAAAAAAAAAAATTTGAGTAAACATGACATCGGGTACTACTGCGCATATTGTAGTCGATGATTTTTTTCGTGCAAAACGAAGAAGAAGAATGTAAAAAAGGGCAGAAAAAAATTTGGTAAAAAAAAAATTGGTTTATATAAAAAGAAACATATTCTAACAACAAACTTTTAAAAACACTAAAAGAAAGTGAGCCAAAAGACTTCAAAAATTACATTTGCATGACATTTTAAACGCACATTTGAATTCGCGCGTAACGTTTCTTTATATGACACTTAGAAAATAAAAACAAAATGAAATGAAGTTGTACAATATACTTATAAATTATACAACCTGTCTATACAACTTGCCAAAAAATCAAATCTTTTTAATCTTTCATACAACCGAGACACAACTTCATACAACGACCCCACACACTTTACAATCTCATACACAACCTGCTCATGTTGTAGTTACCAACGGTCGCAAGCTCTGTGGCTTGCTTAATGCCGAATGAAAATTGATTATGATGCAGCACTTTCGTCCACGGTCGAAGATCAAAAGCTGTTTATAATAAAAGCCAAGGGCAATAATTTCACTATGGACGAACGACGAGCAAATGTTTAACTTAATTTTCTGATTGAAAACTTTCAGTTTAATGTATTAAAATAGTATTGGATCCGTCCTCTTGTATTGAAAACGATTGTAATCATTTTTTTGTATCTGTAGACATGAAAATTTATTTATTACACATTGATAGAATGAAATGGGAGAAAAAAAGTATAAATAATATGAATGTATGAAAAATTAATTAGCAAAATATTAGTTATTTTGTGCTAATTTCAGTTTAAATAATTTTTTTTAATAATTAATTAATTAAACATAAATAAACATACATATATTAAACACAATCTACATCTATGTATATATATATGCACATTGTTTTATATACCTAGATCATATAAATAAATAAAAGAAATCACTAAAACACTAATAACAAATAAATACATACATACAGACAATTTATTAGTAATAAAAAAATAAAATAAATTTGTAAAAAGAATATTTGAACTTCCAATCCTTCAAATTTTTCCCTACCCGGGAAGCATTAATTTCATTTCCAGCGTGTTTTTTTGAATTAAAAATTAATATAAGTTTAAAATTTTTTAAACGCACTAATAATGCCAAATTAATATTTTACTTATTAAGTAAAAAAAAAACAACTAATTATTAAATTGACTGCACCAGGTAAAAAAAATACTTGTGTGGCAACACTCTATTCTTAAAAAGCTGTTGTTGTTATTTACATTTATTTTCTTTTACATACTCTTACGACTACAATTTGAAGCTGAAAAAAAGTCAGCCAATGTATTAATGGTAAAGTAAGAAAATAAAGAAAAAACATCTTGATTATTGAGTTCTTGTTTCAACATTGTTATTTGTTGTTGAGCTTCTTATTTGTTTAAATGAAAGTTTATAATATAATAAATCCAGTTGTTCTAAGAAGCTTTGGGTAAAGGATCCCCGATCATCTGCATTAGCAACAGTGAAATGCGCATAGGATCCAGCTAAACCCCTCAATAATCAATTTCTTAATAAGTAAAATATTAATTTGGGATTGTTAGTGCGTTTAAAAAATTTGAAACTTAAATTGTAACAATTCCCAGAAAAAACAACTAATTTTCCCGCGCTGATAGCCCCGGCAGCTATGCTCGATAAAATTTTTGATTTAATCTTAGAATTTATTTATAAGATTAAAATAATAAATAAATAAATAACAACTAATTAAAAATTAATATATTGCATTCAAAGTAATATGAATCGTAAGCAATTTATAGACTCCATCCAATATCCGCCGAAACGAATCAATTGAATATTTGATATTTTGGAGACAAGCGTATTCCAGCTAGAACGTTTTGAACCGGACGAAGCAAGTAATAGTCAATACCTAGGCAAAACTTTCCAGCTATTGTATTCTCTGTAAAACATTTACATATACATATATGTATGTATAGGGTGTTTTTTTCAGGGGTATAGAACTTCGAATTGAAATAAAACACAAGAAAATCTTTTTAATGTCCATCTATTTGGCTTTGTTGGAAGGATAATTTTATGCCATTAATGTTTAAATATGATTTTGGGCATGTGGCCGCCGCGGCTGGCTCGAATAAAGCCAATTCTACAGGTCCAATTTTCAACCACTTTTTCGAGCATATGGGGCCGTATGTTGGCAATAACGCCACGAATGTTGGCTTCCAAGTCCCCTAACGTTTCTGGTTTGTTGGCGTAGACGCGCGACTTCACATATCCCGAAAGAAAATAATCCAATGGTGTCAAATCACACGATCTTGGTGGCCAATTGACAGGTCCATTCCGCGAAATTATGCGCTCATCGAATGTTTCCTTCAATAAATCGATTGTGACGTGCGCTGTGTGGCATGTAGCGCCGTCTTGTTGGAACCACAACTCATCCACATTCATGCCATCCAATTCGGGAACAAAATAGTGGGTTAGTCGGCTCCAATTGCTGTGCACGGTGGCGAATCGATTCATTCGGGTCCTCTTCAACACTTTGCTCTACAGCGGCAATTGTTTCTTCGGTGCGCACTGTTCGACGTCTCTGCGGATGCGTATTATCACATAGAGTAAACGTAGTGCGAAAACGATCCATGGTTAACCGAATTAATTGCTCTGATGGACGATTATGTCGACCATAAAATGGACGGAGCTTGCGGTAAACTTCGCGAACTGAACCATTATTTTCGAAATAAATTTGCACGATTTGCAAGCGTTGTTCTTTTGTCAACCTGTTCATGATGAAATGGCAAACCAAAATAAATATTAAGCACTTGACAGCTGACAAAATGGCCGCCAGTTAAAAAAGTGATGCCAACTTAAAGTTCTATACCTCAATATAAAACACCCTTTATAAGCACATGTAAGGTCAGTGTTTGATACAAAATCGAAAAATAAAAATACGTGATCGCATCAGCAACTAAAATCAATTAAATATTATGAATAAATGATTAAAACTCGTACTAGTAATCAATCAAGTGTATAGTAAAATTAAACAAAATATTAAGCAGAGGGAATGCTTTTCATTAAAGCGAAATAAGTGTGATTTTTTTAGTCTACATATATGCTCTATTTCTATATAAAAATTCCCACAAAATAAATGAGAATTATTAAATATGAAAATATAAAAAACTTCAGCAAAAATCACAACACATTTCTATCAAATTTTTTCACCGAATGATCGAATTCAGTAATATTTTAATTAAATATTATTTAAAAATTAATTCTACGATTAAATAAAAAAACTTTAGAATAAAAAAATAATTAATTAATATTTAATAATTAATAATTTAATTAACTTTAGATACCTATCACACATCGTTCTTAATTAAAACCATGAGAATCATGCATATACCGAATATCTAATATAATTTAATATTTATTTATAAATCAAAATTAATTTGTGCAAACAAAATTGAAAAAATTCAGTAAAGTGCGACTCTGACTCGCCCACGAAGGGTTCCGTATGAACACTAGATATGTAATTTAATACAAACTTCATCCTATATAATATATAGTTTTGGCATTTTTTTCGTTTTTGGGGTCTTTTCGGTTTTTTTGTTTTGGTGGTTTTTGCGTTTTTTTCGGTTTTGGCGATTTTTTTAAGTTTTAGCTCTTTTTTTAGTTTTGACACTTTATTTTCTTGTTTTGGCGACTTTTTTCGGTTTTTGTCGTTTTTTTCATTTTGCCGATTTTTTTATTTTTGACGATTTTTTTCATTTTTGCGATTTTTTTTATTTAATTTTTTTTAGTTTTGGCGACATTTTTAGATTTTTGGCGTTTTTTTTTCATTTTGGTGTTGTTTTTGATTTTGGCGATTTTTTCGAACTTGGCGATTTATTTTAGTGTTAGAATTTTTTTTAATATTTTTTTTTTCTTGGTTTGGCGATTTTATAATTTTCGGTTTTTTTAGTTTTACCGTTCTTGAAAATTTCATGTGTTTGCATCTTACGGTTTCCAAGATATCGCAAATTGTCAAAATTACATAGTCAAAATTGCATTAACTGATGGACCACCCTTTAATATAAATTTTTTAAATTTTAGTGTTAATTGTTGTAGTCTGTATAAAAATACACTAATTTTAAAAATTTCAAGTTTCAATATACATATGTTCATACAATTGTATGTATATTACATGGGATTTTAACATTTTTCGTTGCTCGTTTTGGAACACCCTTTAACTTTTAATTCTCATGTATTTGTTGTTGTAGCGGCCAAGGTTCTACATACTCTGTCCAAATTTCAGGTCCGTAGCTCTTACGGTTCCTGAGAAAATACCGTGTGACGGACAGACGGACAGCGTAGCGAAAATAATAGGGTTCCTTTTCACCTTTGGTGTACGGAACCCTAAAAAGGGAAACTTTTGTTTATATAAATTTTATTTAACACTTCACCACTCGCAATACATGGGAAAGTGTGAAGTTTTTACCAGAACAAACTGATTCATGATGCTGTTGACTTGACCTTGAAAGAAACCTTAAAATCTGTTTTTATGCGGCAGATCAAAGAAGAAAAATATATTATTGATATTTCTATCTCATTAATTAAAAATATAGGGTGCACTCTCGATAACCTTGAATTTGAAGGGATCATAAAAAGTATACCCATGAAATATAATAGAATTTTTAACTAACTAAAGTAAAAAATGCGAAGTATGACAAGTTCAAGATTTCTCTCATATTAAATTTATGTATTAACTTTCAAAATGCCAATTCAGCAAATTTGTTTTTTGTCTGCTTTGGTACTCTGAAATTTTATTATGCTGTACATTGTTTTTTGGCCACTGCCTGTAATTTGAAAACTTAAGGAAAAATAATGCTTCTATAGCATTTTTGGGAAACAAATTCATAGTAAAGTAAATATAATAAAATGCTCATGTTTGCACAACAAATTATGACAATAAAAACCTAAATGCAAATAGTACATGAATATTTATTTATTTATTTTTTTTTTGTGTAAAACTGTAATCAATATACAGTGCGAGCTCGATATGTGCAACCTCATTTAGGTTTTCTTTTTTAATAAGTGTTGTCATTTTGTGGTGTCATTTTTAAACTGTGTGCAACGCCGCAAATTGTTTCCAAATAATAAAAAAATTTATAAATATGTGTCTGTGAAATTTGTGATCCGATAACAAAATTAGAAATTATAGAGGAACAACCAAGCTTTAAGAGTATTGACTTTGAATATTTTCTTTTTTACTCTTTTACCTGCAGTGTTTTTTAGTGTGTTTTTTAGCGTTTTTTTTAGAATTCGGTGTAGTAAAGCATTTGAAAAATCCCTCATGTCTTAAAAGTTCTTGTAAGTGGTCTTGTGCAAGACTTTAATAGGTAAAGAAACTACAGGTTAGTTTATAGAGATATCTTTAATAGTTTCAACGATATTTGGTTTTGAATTTTCAAATTTTCCTTTTTGGCTTCGACTTGGTTCCTCATTTCGTAAAATATCTTCGGTAGTCGCATAGCCAAAATTTAAAAAAATATATATATGATATATATATTAAATATATATATCAGAATATTTACAACAGACTTTGGTGTTATTTGTTCATTAATAATTATCACATGTAATTTGGCTTAAAAAGCAATACGAACCCTTAGCCCGCTCAAAAAACAAAAATTAAAAAAATATATTTTATAATTTTTATCTCAATTCGTAATGCCGTGAACAAAAATCAAAGTCAAGACTTTGAAATGAGAGTGAAAAATGGCTAAATTTTGGCAAAGACGAGTTTAATTGTTGGACGTTTTTAACAAAAAATATTTCAGCTAAAATTTTTTTTCAAATTTCCAAGGAAAATAATTCAAGAAAGGCTGCAGTTGAAATTTTAAATTGATTAAGGCAATCACAATACATCCAGTATTGGATGAAAATTTCACAGATACAGATTTATTACCGCTTTTTTCTATTTGGTACCACTGAGCACTTTTCAAATTATATTTTTTTTATATGGAAAGCAATGCCACGCAACGAAAAGTTTTGGAAATGACAAACGTTGCCACTAGTACACACAATTGCGATCTCACAAATTGTCATAATGTGTAGTCGGCATAAGAACTATTTTTTTGTGTCGTCGGGGGTTCTACTGTGTAATTAAGTCTAGTAAAAGTTTTTATAATAGAAAATTATTATTTTTATATACAGTGAAACCTTGATATAACGAACTCCAAGGGGAATCAGAAAATAATTAATTATAGCCATTGATTCGCTATAAATATAATCAGCAAAGCCTTGATACAACGAAATTTGAAGAAATACGAAAATAATTCGTTATAACTTTTCCAATTTGCTATAATTTTATTCTTACTTCGTTGTATAGAGGCTTTTGTGCGACTTCTTCGTTGTATGGAGGCTTTGAAAATGCCCTGGTAAATACATTTAAACTTCGCTGTTTTTATAACGGGACTGCACCATTTAGGATTTATTCTGATATCGTTTTATTGAGACCCTTGAGGGAATATTTCGCTATATAGAGGCTTTTTTG
Source organism: Tachina grossa (assembly GCA_949987645.1). Classification (NCBI taxonomy): domain Eukaryota; kingdom Metazoa; phylum Arthropoda; class Insecta; order Diptera; family Tachinidae; genus Tachina; species Tachina grossa. Next base: position 156,828,186 of record OX465274.1, on the reverse strand, counting down.
CTCAGAATTCGTTCGTTATAACTATAGTGTATTTCTGTATGAAAAACATTGCAATAAAGAGGTTTTCTCAATGGACTCAATAAAACATACGTTATGTTAAGTTTTTCGTTATAATGAAGTTCGTTGTAATGAAGTTTTACTGTATTCAAAAAAAATGGAAAATAATCGGGGTATCATGAATAAAATTCCGCGTGAAATTTTTCCCGGGGAACAATTCCAACTAATAGCAAGTAATAGAGAAAACAAAAAATTCTAATTGGAAAAAGGTTAAATTTCACGCGGAATTTTATCCATGTCATTCATAGCCCTGAATGTCGAAGGTGAATATATAATTAATTAAAGTGAAAAGTTGTCGCGCGTGAGAAGACGTTAGCGTGAGTGATAAAAAATGTTTCTTCGTGAGATTAAGTGATACAAATTTCAAGGACGTCAAGGGTGAGGCCTCCGAAGCTTGATTCCAAAAATTATTTAAATCGGCTCTATCGTTTGCCTGTAATTAATTATGACCCCAAACATGGATGAAAAAAATCCTATAGTGCATTGTTACGAATACTTGAATTATTCTTTACAATCGTCTTGTTTTTAAGGCAATTACAATCAATACTTTATGCGAAAAACTCGATTTGGATCGCTTGGGTGGTATAAGTGGCACATTATGATGAAACTCTGCACTAGAGATGGGCGCGTGTCGTGGTTTTCTTTTCGTGACACGAACACTTACGATTCTACACAATTTTTCTGGGGCCAAATTACAGCATTCTATATCGATCGCAATTTCCATACAAACACAATTGAAATTGTATGAATTTTTTTCCGATATCGAATGCCATAATTTGTGCCCTGATTTCAAGCGTGGTCGGGTTGTTTCGTGTTAAGCAAAATTGACACGAAAATTACAAAACAATTTTAGATGTAAAATGTGTATGAATGAATTTACAGTAAAGCAAAAATTTAATATTTTATATCATGAAACATGCAAAACCTACAAATTTTTTGATAGTGTAGGGGTCTGTCAAACTTAAAGTTGTGAAGTTAAGCAAAACTATGTACATATCTATTTTAATATAAATAAATGCTTTGTAGCTTTGGGAATTTTTTGTAGCGTGCGTGTTTCGTGCGCGTTGGACATCTTGGTTGGAAAAATTCGACACGCGCCTATCTATTTACCAAAAGTATTTACCAAATTTTAAGACTTTTGCTTGGTTACGAAAAAATTTATGCGGAAAAATCGATTTGAATTTTATGAGCAGTGGGCGTGGCCGATTTTGATGAAATTCAATTTATGTTTAGTTTAGTCAATGGTAAGGCTTTTTGCCATCTTTCAATGGTCTAGGGCCCAATACTTATAGTTTTTTTTTTTACAAAAATGTATGAAGCCATCCCACTGTGCGTTGTGGCAAAAGTCAAAATTTGTTTAAAAATTTCATAAATTTAATTTATCACTAAGTTTTAAATTCATGTATTTGTTCAAGTATTTTATACTTTTAAATTTTTAGGAATAGCAGCTAATTTTCAACAAGTTTCTTGTTGAAACTACGTTAATGAACAAATTATTTGCAAAATAAAATTACTTGTAATGTATTAAAAGAGAAAAAAATTGCACTTAGCGAGTCTACTTTTTAAAATAAATAAATGACCTATAACGATAAACTGGACGTGGCTACAATCGTTGGTGGCGTAAATATCTAGCTCGCATTGTAATTTAAAATCACAAATCAATAAAATGTATTTAATTTCAGCCAAACAGAATTATTGAGCGTGAAAAACGTGCAAAATCGTAGAAAACATTTTATAGTTATTATTGTAATTGTTGCATAATTTTTTTTTTGAACACTTACGTTAATTTAAAGTTTAAACAAATTTGCTATAATTTTTTTTCACTCTATAAAACTAGCGTTAATTAAGCGACAAAGGAATTGATTAAATAAAGTCATTAATACTTAAATAACATTCTTAATTAACAGTAGTAATTAGTTATAAGAAGAACGAACTATGATTTTGTGTAAAAACATTTAACTACGACCGGAAAGAGATCTTTAAGATTTTAATGATTAAAATCTTTAGATGAGCAAAATTGCTCATCTTTTTTATGTTTGAACTAGTTTGAGAAAGATAAAACCACAAAGATGTTCTTGTCTTGCAAATAAGTACATATTTACATATGTATGTATGTACTTAGATATCGTTGCCTTAATATAAAAAGGCCCTAACTCATTATTTTTTTTGATATGGGCATTTCTACGGAAAATTCCACTTTTTGTCGCGTGCGACAGCAAGCAATTAAGCTTGTACTTCAAGAACAATGTGACTCGATTTCTCTTAAAATTTTACTCAATGTAGATCTGCTGACGGCCTATACAAACATCTATAGAGAACAGTGATGCCAATTTAACCATTTTCTGGCTAAATTTAGCCATTTTTCATCCCGTTTAGCCGGAAGAAAAGTGCATTTAGCTATTAGCTATTTTTTTAGCCATTTTTATTTTAATCTAGCTATTTTTTTTTAGCTAATTTTGCAAACATGAAATTTATTTGTGATTTTTCATAAAAAATTTAAACTCGTATCAAAGGAACACTTATTGACTACCAAAAAACACAACAGAGTATTGTTTCGCATTAATATCAGTTAATCCCGGTTCAAATTTGGCATTTTTGTTGCAGCAGTCTAAAAGCGCTTATATGAAAGAGATGGCTAAATTGGTAACAATAAGATTTACTACTCCGTTCTTATAATCGTTGCAATGTTGTTATAAGTTGTCGGTTCTAATTGGTGGTTTCTGGTATCAATCAAACAAGTGTCATTTTCGTTTTTCATGATTAAAAATAAAAAATAAACTTCAGTTTAAATGAAAGTTTGAAAAAGAGAAAATGAATCAAAAGTATAAACAAAAATTTGGCAAGGAATGGATTAGTAACCCAAAAATTTAAAGACTAAATAGCAGAAAACATTAATGAATGAAGTTTGCAAGTTTGCCCTATATGCGCAGTTTCTTGACTACCTGAATACAAATAATTTTGTTTATTACTTCAATTTATTGTTTTGATTTAATTTAAAAAAGTTTAGGATTTGCTTTAAAAAAATAATATATGAAATACCTTCTTATTTTTGCTAAAGTTCATGATTTTTGCACTCGATGTCGCTTAGCCATTTGTTTGTCTTCATTTAGCCATATTTGGTGAAAGAATTCTGGCATCACTGATAGAGAAGTAAAAATAACTTCCGTTTTCTGAAAAAATAACAAGCATAGTCGTTTGGTGTCGCACGCTACAATAAGTTGACATTCCTGTGGAAATGCCTTTAACGATATTTTTGCGTTTTTCGATGCATTAGAAAATATACAAAAAAAAAAAAAAAATAAAATACATTGAAATATACAAAAAACTCGATTTAGAGCCTTTCTATATTAAAGCAACGATATGTACACATATCTGATTTGTCAATCTGTCTTGGTTTCTTTAAATTTTATCTCTGTACTTCTCCATTTGTTGCTCTTTTAAAGTGAAAGAAAATATCATTGCTAATGCTAATCTGGTTTAAACTAAATAAATCCGCCTAGAAATTTTTCCATTTCACTAAATTTCGTACAAGAATGTGAATATGCATACCAAACACACACACCCACACACAGTTCGTGCTCTTGAACCGGCGAATGAAAAATTCTGATTAAGTAAAACTTTTTAATCAATGGCTGGAAAAGATCTTAATATTATTGCTGCTGCAATTGATAGTTTTTTCTAATCCTGCTGACCGACCCGTCCCAACCAATTGCTGAGAATTCAAAAGTTTATCTTTTTTTGCGTGTTACACGCAAATGCGTTTGTTGTGTGTCATACACACTAGAGACCTGCGTAAACAGACTTTAAATGTAAATACGTCATGATTTTTAAATGTATTCACGTCGCATGTATTATACTAAACCAATAATAAATGCTGTCGTACTATAAGCGAAGCACGATGGATTAATTGATGTACGTGTATATCAGTGTTAACAAGCGATGTCGCCAAGACAGCTTGTTTGTAACAAATACTCAAAAGAAGTACTGTTGATTAGTGTATGCTTGTTATTTTTCATATTGTACGTTTTAGTGTGTGTGTAATATGTAGATGGTAAGCTATTATGTGGTTAACCGCATACAACTAATGTTAATGCGCGTGTGTGCCTTTGCATGTGCGCAGAAAAATAAAAGATCATACACACATACATGCATGACGTTTGTACACGCGTTTATGCGTAGAAAGAAGCAAGTATCACAAATTCTTCCGTCACGAAGTATTATCTTCTTTACTCCTATGCCTACAATACTGAAACAAATTTCTTGCAAACAGTGTTGTTAACGTTTGTTTTAGAAGATTTCGCTGTAGTAAAACATTTGAAAAATCCCTTATGTCTTAAAAGTTCTTATAAGATATCTTATGCAGGACACTAATACACAAATCGTATAAATATGTAAGATTTGTTTATTAATCATGCTCAATCCAGTTAATTCAGGTATGAATCTTTTATGAAAGTGAGATTTTTTTTCACAAATTAGCCTTAATTCGTTGGATTATACGAACGGGCCTTTAATAATTTTGATTTGATTAAAAAGTCTTTTGTGGCCACAAATTGTAAATATTTGTTTGTTTGTTTGTCTCTTTCTTGTTTGTTTGCTTCAAATGCGTAAGTTATTAAAAATTGAGTTCTTTTAGAAAATATGATTGTTATTGATCGTGTTAAGGTCAGTTAGATCTGGTGAACTGTTGATTATCTCTTAAGAAAGATATACTATTTAAATGGCTAAAACTAAATAAATCGCGCTAATAATCAGATTACAAAAAGAAACAAAACGAAAAATTTGCTTTCGTTTTCCTTTTACCCGACTGCGCAACACAAAAAAGGGTTGTTATGTTTATCAGCCTATGTAAAGAGTGGGCGAATTTGAGATTAGGAAGTAAATTGGCTGTCAAATGATCAAATGTCAAAAATTGAGCTGTCATCCTTTGACATTTATTTAATAAAAAGTTTCAAATTGTTATGGAACACCACACTCTTTAACAAACAAATTTAAATTTTGAAATTTGTGTGTGGGCTTAAGTTAACAAACCAGAAATCACTGATGGCCTGAAAGATCAAATTCGGCGCTGCATTGACGAGATAAGCGAAGCTTTGTGGAAAAATCGGATGTCTGCCGACGAGCTAGAGGTGAGTAATTTGCCCGACATCATATTTTATTATTGGTTCCCATTATTCTATTTTACATTGGTATCAATAAAACCGAATTTGTGAAAAAAATGCTTTAAGACAATTTACTTCCTTACCTTAAATAAGGCCACCCTTTAGTATGCATATGAGTTCCTTTGCTCCACCAAACGCGTGGGCTGATTTTTATAACTCCTACTTGAGTCAATCGATTTGTCGTAATCTTAATAGTGTCACTAAAGATATGAAAGCAATCACAGTTCAATTTGGCGGCAAACAAGCGCCATTTTGTAAAAAAGAAAAGAAAACAAAAAGTCGTCGAACTATAGGGTTTTACAATAAGACATTTAATTTCCAATAACCCGCCATTTTAACAGTTGTCATCACTCAAACTGATCGCCGTGTATTTTGCCTTCAAAAACCGTTCAACACGCGATCTGCTTTTAATATGGTTGAATATCAGAAGAGTCATTGGGTTATAAACCAATAATTGCAAACCAAAGATAATTTTTTTTTTTAGAAAATCAGTTGATTCATGCTGAAGAATAAGCCTGTAGTGGACGAGGTCACGGCCATACAAAATTTCATATTATAATTCACGTCTTATACTAAAACGATTCTTACGAAGTCTGGCACACACTTTTTTTAAATCGAGTTAATTAATTTTTTTTTAAACTTAATTAATTATCAGGTTTAATTGACTAAATTAAATTTTTTATTGATTTTTGTTTTTTTTGATTGGAGAAATGTTTACTTCTGTGTACTAATTGAGTTGCTTTTTTTTTAAAAAATTTCTTTATATTTATATACATATATCGATATAAAGGCAAAAAATGGTAGGTACTTTTAATCAAGTATTCAATGTGTTTATTATACAAACATATTTCCCTGAAGAAGTTACCCATTGTGACAACGAAATATTGGAATATAAATAAAATTTGTTAATTCTTTTATAAATAATAATAATAAAAATAAGATCTCAAGCTTAATAAATATAAAAACACATTAAAAACAAAAAGATCGAAGAAATTTAAGCAAATATCAAGTATTCAATCTTAATTATTTTATAAACAAGAGCTAACCTAAAAAAAACCGTTTGGCACCACTGAATTCAGCGTATTCGAATTAATTTTACCCACCAGGTCCCCGCCTGTTAAATTTTTTACACTAGCACAGTGTAATTAATTAAGAACCTATTTCATTTAAGCAAAATTTGTCATCATTTGCAGTTTCTCCAAATATTTACAATGACTTTTTTTTTGGAAAATAAAATCAATGTAATGAAGTATTAGATTTTTATTTATAAAAAATATCTTGATTTCAAAGAAATTTAGGAAAATAATTAAAAAAACGTACGAAAAATCCGATTTACTTAACATCATGTTCATGAGTTCGGATTCACTGAACAAAAAAGAGAACTTCGTGCAATGACAACTTTGACAATTTGCACTACTTCCGGATCACAAATTGAGGATATCATGGACTTTCTTGGAAGTTTTTTTTTAATGGGTACATAAATGGAGCACTGAATTGCTTCAAAATATAAGCAATTTCTTGCTTAGTTCCCCTGGAACTAAGTTCCCGTGGACTTTACTTCGACTTTTGTTTTTTAAATAAAATAAAATTTTTCTTAAAAACTACAAATGCACATTTGATGCTTAAACATTTTACCGTAAAACTGCAGCATTAGATTTTTAAAATTGAGTGGCTGAAAAATGGGGTTTTGGCTCCAAAATCCCACTGAGTCGCAATATTTTTTTTTTAAGTTTGTATATTCAAGCGACTCTTACACAACCTTGCACAAGCAATAATTACGTTTCTTCTGCTATACAGTTTTCACAATTGCAAAATTTATCAAATAATTTTGTATAAAAGATTCTTTTTGAATTTGACATGTACATACATTCGATTGGCCGTCGATGAAAGCAAACATGTAAATTTATTTTTCAGCTAAAAAATACAACTATTGTATTATTGCCACTGTTGTTTAATATATTATCTAAATTTAATTTAAATTGTAACAATTCCCATAAAAACACTAATTATTAACTTGACTGCACCCGGTAAAAAAAATCGTGTGGCAATTCTGATGATTTATATCATATTTTTGGTGAGAGATAAAAAATTTAAAATGTTTTGATTCATTCAAGCAATTTGATAATTAATGCCCCTATCACGGTTCTCAACTAAACTCAGTTTGGTCGTCTAAAAATAGACCAAACTTACACACGACCAAACTGTGTTTTAGTATTATAAACCACAACTGTTTTTAGTTGAACTTGTCATCGCGTTGCCAACTTGAAATATCAGGTTTGACAGAAAAAAACACAAAGTTTTAGAAAAAGTATCGTTCTTAGTGTTTTAGTTCAAAGAAATCATACCAAATGCATACAAATATGTGTAGATTTCTTTTATGACGTATCAGAAGAAAAATTCGTGATGATTCCAACCCTCTTGAACTACCCAATGCAAGGTAAGGAATAATCAAAATAGGGAACGAATTCTTTAAAAAATAATATTTGGAGGTTCTTAGTTATTCCGGCAGAACAAAAAAACGTTTCGTTATTTGTTGGATCACCTAAAACCTTATTTGAAAAAATATTTGTATGTGCTCGCTATACCGCCGATACTAAAACTTTTAAAAAAATTTGTTATTAAGCATACAAATATTTCTAATTACGATTTCTCCACTTTTTCTGCGTTTAATTCGCACCAACCTGTAACTAGAAAAACTCAACCTCAGACCCAACTACTAAAAAGCAGTTGTGTATACTCAACGCTTTTCTCAACCAAACTTACGCGGAGTTGTAAAAGTGCTGTCTTTCCAAAACACAATTGAAAAGTCAACTGTTAATTAAGTGGAGAATGGCAATGCAAATTTAGCAATCCCAACCAAACTATTTTAAAAGTTGAAAACCGTGATAGGGGCATAAAATATATATTGTTAAAGTTCTCTATGTAATTTTGTTTCAAAGAAAAATATTAATGCTTTTTCCTTGTTTAATTACCCGGTAAAATTTTATTTAAATAAAATAAGAAAAAAAAAATCAAATACTTTGTTTCTCAACTGTCTTTTTCATTTATTCTTGGATCAAACTTAAGACATCAAACTACATATGTATTTCCTTGCTGCTCATTATTTACTTAAAACTTTGTTGTCTGTCTGCCACTTATTCTTAGTTATAAAGAAAATAAAACAAAATTATTAATGTAGGTGTATAAAGATTGAGCGTTGTCGTCTGCAACACAAACTGGGATGACATCGAAACTCATCATCACAATGATGATCAGCCATGTGATCATCATCATTTAAAACGGCATTATCACACAACTATTTAATTTGAATAAGTTTTGTTTTATTTTTTTAGATTCAATTTAAAGTTTTTTTTCCATTGACTTTAGATATGTACGAGTGATGACTGTTAAATATACCGAGGAACTTATTGTTATAATTTTTTATTTATTTATTATATAAGTGTATATGCATATGTATATTAAAAAAAATTAAAGTTTAAATGAAAAGTTAAAAAAAAAAGATTCAAGTAATTAGGGAAGATTCATTAGCGATTTAAAGAAATGAAATTTAAATCGCTCTTGCTGAACAAACTTTATAAAAGTTTTAAAATATTTCAATAATGATCAATACAAAAACAGTTTTCGGTTGCTTTCGGACTCGACCGAATATTAGATTCTATTTATATTCGGCCTTCAGAAAAACCGTTTTCGGTCGTTCTGTACTAACTAATGTAAACATATTATCTCCGTTTAGCAAATGGACTCAAATTAATATTTTCTCGTTTACATGTTACATTTTTTTTTCTAGGTTTACTAAATCATCATAATTTTCTGAGATAGATATTAAGCGGGGACAGACAGCGACAATAAGAAAAGAAATCTTAAACAGCAACAATTCAATCCCATATAAATCTTTTTCTAGACATTTTAGAATTTCACACTTTAAATGAGAGCAATAAATTCTAATCATAAATTTTCGTTCATTTGACTTAAACCTTGTGATGTGCAAAGTGCATTTCCATTCACACTTGTAAGTCACACAAGTAATTCGACAAAAAAAAAAACAAGACTTAAGACAAAAAATTACAAAGAAACAAAAACTTCATGAATAAGTAAATTAAATCTTATTAAAATTATTAACTAAAAGTCCCGCCATTTATTACAGAAATTATAATGTCCTCGAATAGTGTAAAGGTAACAAACAAGCAACATATGCACTCACAGTCGAAAACTGACATCCAATGCTCTTTGCACTAATTTTAAGCTGCTCTTGCATACAATGAACAACCCACAAAACAATAATACGAGTATGTATGTAATTGTAGCTTAAAAGCTTTATTAATAGAAATTAAAATAGAAACAAATAAGCTGTAAAAAGTTAAAAATAATTTAGTTACAGTTAAATAAAATGGCGCATATTCATAGTGAAAACAAAGTATACTTTAAGAGTTTAACGAATTGATCACGTTTTTTCAGTTTGAGATTATTTCATTCGTTATACGGATTTCCCGATATTTTTTATGCGGCATCCCGGGAAATAATAAAAAAAAAATTGTCAACTTTACATTTAACTGCTTTCACTTTGGCATTTGTGAAAATTTATTAAGAGCAGCGGTTTGCCTAACAAGTTTTACATTTATAGATACTTTGTCAAATAGATTCATGTCCTGAGGCAATTTATTGAAATCATTATTCTCTTTTTAGGGTTCCGTACACCAAAGGTGAAAAGGAACCCTATTGTTTTCGCTACGCTGTCCGTCTGTCCGTCACACGGTATTTTCTCAGGAACCGTAAGAACTACGGACCTGAAATTAGGACACAGTATGAGAATTAAAAATTAAAGGGTGTTCCAAAACGAGCAACGAAAAATGTTAAAATCCCATGTAATATACATACAATTGTATATTGAAACTTGAAATTTGTAAAATTAGTGTATTTTTATACAGACTACAACAATTAACACTAAAATTTAAAAAAATTAAAATTAAAGGGTGGTCCATCAGTTAATGCAATTTTCACTATGTAATTTTGACAATTTGCTATATCTTGGAAACCGTAAGAGGCAAACACTTGAAATTTTCAAAAACGGTAAAACTAAAAAAACCGAAAATTATAAAATCGCCAAACCAAAAAAAAAATCGCCAAAAATAAAAAAAATCGCCAAAACGAAAAAAATCGCCAAACTTAAAAAAAAATTTCTAACACTAAAATAAATCGCCAAATTCTAAAAAATCGCCAAAGTGAAAAAAAACGCCAAAATGAAAAAAACCCCAAAAATCGAAAAATCGCCAAAATGAAAAAACGCCAAAAACCGAAAAAAATCACCAAAACAAGAAAATAAAGTGTCAAAACTAAAAAAGGAGCCAAAACTTAAAAAATCGCCAAAAACTTGAAATTTTCAAGAACGGTAAAACTAAAAAAACCGAAAATTATAAAATCGCCATAAATTAAGAAATAATCGCCAAAACGAAAAAAATCGCCAAAATTAAAAAAAAATTCTAATACTAAAATAAATCTGCAAATTCGAAAAAATCGCCAAAATGGAAAAAAACGCCAAAATGAAAAAAACGCCAAAAATCGAAAAAAATCGCCAAAACGCGAAAATGTCGCCAAAACTAAAAAAAATCGCCAAATCAAGAAAATAAGGTGCTAAAAATAAAAAAAGAGCCAAAACTTAAAAAAATCGCCAAAACTGAAAAAACGCAAAAACCGCCAAAACAAAAAAAACTGAAAAGATCACAAAAACGAAAAAAATGCCAAAACTATATATTATATAGGATGAAGTTTGTATTAAATTACATATCTAGTGTTCGTACGGAACCCTTCGTGCTCAAGTCAGAGTCGCACTTTACAGAATTTATTTTTAAATTCCCCGCTTTTCAGGGAACTCTATTCTTGTCGCTCTTGTTATTAGTATTTCGAAATAAATGCAAATACACACTTTGAAAGAAGTGCTGAAATGTGTTAAAATGTCATCAGGGTCACTGTTAAATTTCACAGCTACTCTTGTTATTAAGCTGCCCATCCATTGTTTAGACCTATACTACGCAATGAATGACACAATATTTTCAAAGAAAATATTGCCCAATTTACCAGACAGTGAAAAAGTAAGCAACATTAAATAATGTTGCCAACACATTACACAATTGTCTTGATTGTAAAATAAAAATTAAAAGTCTTTTGAAAAATATATTATGACACCTTCGGATAATGACATGCACATTGTCGATATTATTGTACAATAAGAAGAATTGCACAATTATGTATATTGCAAGTGCAAGAACTGCTACAAACAAAATACTGCTAAACCGCGATCACAGTTGCAGTTTAAAAGAACAGTGATTTAGAAATCACGTTCACTATAGGTACAACATTATTAAAAAATCACTTTCACTAAACAACATAAATATATGACAGATATTTAACAGCTGACAGCATTGCCAGAGCGGCGGTTTTGAAACCACCAAACTGATAGCCCTAAAATCCTTATTAGTTATTATTTTTCATTGCTGTTCTGTGTCGTTCTCTTTTGTATAAAATATTTTTTAACTACTTTTTCTGTGAAAGGAACCAGCTGGCAACCTATATAATTGATTACACTTGTATACAAAATGTCAAAAAAACTAATACAGGGTGGGCCAAAAGAAACCAAGGGGTGTAAAAGTTTAATAACTTTTTTTTATTTTTTCTTTCAGATTATATAATATACAAAATGGAAATTTTTTTACACTAAATATGAAAAATGATGTCTCTTAAATGACCACCGTTTTCAGCTTCGCACTGATGGGCTCTTTTTAGAGCATTTTCCATAACATCTTTCAAAACTTGTGGCTGTAGCGTTCGAATTTCTGCAACAATGTTTGCCTTGAGTTCAAGGATTGTCTCTGGCTTGTTCACATACACTCGCTCCTTCAAAAAACCCCAAAGAAAATAGTCGGGTGCTGTCAAATCTGGCGATCGCGCTGGCCAAATAATTTCCGAATTTCGAGAAATTATTCGCTCTCCAAAAATTTGACTTAAAAGTGCCATTGTGTCTCGGGCAGTATGGGCAGTGGCTCCGTCCTGCTGAAACCACATACCAGGTCTGTTTTCAAGAGCATGACGTAAAAAATTTTCTATCATAAACCGATACCGCTCTCCATTTACGGTTACAGCACTTCCGTCTTCATTCTCGAAGCAGTAGGGCCCAATGACATTTTCAGATGTGATCCCACACCATACTGTACACCTGATGGGGTGCAATTGGCGTTGATGAATGGCTCTTGGATTTTGAGAACCGCAGAACCTACAGTTCTGCTTATTAACAAAGCCATTCAAATGAAAATGAGCTTCATCACTCATAATCAAATTTTCAATAAAGTTGATTTCATTTCTGGCCAACTCTTGAAATTTAACTGCAAAATTTAGACGTTGCCGATGATCTGCGGGTTTTAATTCTTGGACCAATTGCACCTTATATGGGTATAACTGTAAATCTTTTTTTAAAATGCGCCGTAGTGACGTACGAGACATTTCTAGCTGAGCAGAACGCCTTCTGTCAGATGTTTCTGGTGCTTCGCTAACACTTTGCTGTACTCGTTCAATATTTTCCGCAGTGCGACTTAAACGTGGTCTACCGGCTCGAGGCAAATCTCTTACGCTGCCATGTTGGTGATGACGATTCACTAAGCAACGAATCATCGCTTCAGAGGGCGAAATTCTGACGTTAAAATGTCAACGATATGCTCTTTGCGTTAAAATAATTGATCTCTGGTTTAAATAATAAAATTCTATTGTTCTGGTTCTCTGTTCAGTTGTGAACCTCTCCATTATAAATTCTCCAAGTGTTGTCTATATAATCTGAAAGAAAAAATAAAAAAAAAATTAATAAAAAAAAAAGTTATTAAACTTTTACACCCCTTCGTTTCTTTTGGCCCACCCTGTACATACTACGTTTAAACGCAGGGCTTATTTGGGAATAAAACTGTAAATTGTTGCCATATTATTGTTTTTATTCCGACTTACTAATTCAAAAACCCATTCACGATTAATGCACTATTTGCAAATAAAATGCTTGAGGTTGCCACGATTTGATAACAAAAAAAAAAAAAAAAAAAAAAAATGGATTAACATTGCACAAAGAACATTAATAGAAGCAATGACAATTAAAACAAATAATTATTTGATATTTTGTACATTTGCACCATTTTTTATTTATTTTTTGTTAACATAAGTAAGTTTTCTATAGAAGTGCTACCAAGTTTGTGTACTTTTGCTATGCCGTATATACAGTGAGTTACTTTATTTGCGAACATTTTTATTTTCAAGATATGAGCCTGAGGAAATGCTAAAATGACACCTAGGCCACAAATCTTTGGGGCCCATAAAAAAAGTAGATGACGTGGAGCAAAACTGGGAGACACCGGTCTTTTTTTTTTGTCTTTTATCACGTAGTCGTATGGTATTTTTAAATTTCCATGTCTTAAAAAATTACACACAGTGTTATGCTTGATTTATACTTCATTTCAATAGCATTCTCCAGTGAAAAGGGATCTTCAATTCAATTAGAACAATTCAGTTGTAGTACAGGATAATTCAAGCCTTGAATTATACTACAACTAAATCTTTTATTACAATTGAATTCAAGTGTATTTCAAGCTTTTAAAATAGAAAGCAAAATGGAATTCCTTTGTTTTATAATAGTAATTTTCTGCACGTCTGCCTTCGCTATTGTTTTCACGATTTTACTCACCTTTGTTTTCAAAATTCACTTTTTTTTATTTATTTACTCGTATTTTTGAAATTTTTACCACAATTTCAGTTTTAAAATAAATAAATTACGTATTTGACAAGATTTGAACATATTTTCAAAATATTTTCAAATTTAAAAATTACTTTAAAAAATGCTCGAATTCCAACTTTGTTTCCAGGGGGTCCACGTTGTAATTCGATTCGAAAGAAAATGCTTTCGAATTTACATGTTATAAGCATACAAATTCGAAAGCTTTTGCTTTCTTTTCGAATTACACAGTAGACCCCCAGTTAAATTTCAAGTGCTTGAATTTTAATTTTGTGAGTGCTTATTGGGCAGTTCAACCGAAAATTTTTTATTTTATTTATGCTGTCATTTAAGGTACGGTCAAACGTGTCAATCATTTTCCCAAAAAAGCGTATCCACTAAAGACGCGTTCAGACTATTATACTTTGTATTTATACTTGTCAAAAATTCAAATAATACGTGCAAGAGTCTGAACGCAAAATGTCATCAAAGTGGCAAATAATACGATAAAAATTTTGACATCCCATAAGACTTTTTCGTTTTTAGAAAATTTTCTAAACGATAATACTTTTCATTAATCAGGGTTGCATTTTCACACAAACAAAACTTCCAAGTCGGCTGTTTCGCCGCCGATAGCGTGTCGTCATTGATGTAAATGTTTTGTCATATGTATATCGGCTCAAAATTTTGAATAAGTGAATCGTATGGAAGTATATTTCGTTGACGTAATTTTTAACGCTTTTGTAACATCTTTTCTTAAATTTTTTTCTGTTATTTACATAGAATATTTTTAACTGCTAAATTTTTTCAAGTGTCGGCACGTCCCCGCCTGCATGAAACCGCTTTGCCGCCGCTAGTAAATGAAAAGCACAGACATTTTCATTGAAGAGCTGTTTTGTTTTCTACTTGTATTACACATTTGATTTGAAGTGTGATGGTCTGAACACAATATGTGATTTTACGTTAGATTTTTTGACAGTCGCAATGAATGTATTTAGATTTCTGTATCGTAAAATGTGATGAAAGTATTAATACTTGTATAATAGTCTGAACGGGGCTTAAGTGCTAATGAAAAATCTTTCAAATCAGAGAAAAGTCTATCAAGTTAAAGAGTAGCCAATATCGTTGGATTCTATGACATTATCCATTAGTCGTGTTCGAAACTGTTTAATTTGATAAAAACAAGCGTCTGGATGAAAAATTTTTGTATTAGTGCTCGTTGGTTACGCCTTTTTTTGACAAATATTTGATAAGTGTGGCCGTACCTTTACAATAGCTTAAACATTTTTTTTATTTTCACATGTTGAAACGAAGCAGAACAGAGTGTGGCTGAGTGGTAGCGATGCTATCCTCTCAGTCAAGAGGTCGTGGGTTCGATTCACGCCATAGCTCATTTATTGTGTTACATAGTATTGAACAATCTTTCCATGTTAAATTTTTTTTACTGAGATCGTTTATTTTGATGGGTCCAAAAAAAAAATTCTGAACAACGCATGTTCTATGATGTTGCCCCTTTTCATCAAAGTCTTTTTTTTTTTTTTGGGATGGGCGTCGTAAATTAAATTATCTGCCAGTTTATAGAAGCCATGTAAAAATTCTCGGCTGTCTATTTATATTGAAAACAAAAACAAATTTTGAGTGCTTTGTTTTTGCTTTCAATATAAATAGACAGCCGAGAATTTTTACATGGTTTCTGTAAACTGGCAGTATATCCTACCTCTTCTCTAATAAAACCGTTAATTGATACTCGTATATATGTTTGCTTAGGTTCAATAGGTTCATACATATGCATGTATGTATGTACATACATATACATATATGAACAAAAACAGTATGAATCGATATAATATGTGTTTTATGTAATTGTGTCTATGAGATTGACATTTAGTAAGTAATTTCCCATTAAGTAGATTTATTTTTTATTTTTCCAACTTTACTATTGCTTCCATTTCTCTAAAAACATAAAAAAAGATTGTATGACTCAATCAATATTGATATAATGTGTGGCATTGATGATAGGACAGACATAGTATTAATGCGGTTATTGTTATTGTTTTTGTTATTTTGATTTGTTTTTTTCCTCTCTTTTATTTCGGATATAAATTGATAATTAATTGAAAGTAGGTTGGACGGTTGTAAGGGGGTAGAATGAAGACTCAACCACAATATCATATCGCTCATTTACTTCAATAGTGGCAGAACTCAAAAAAACCAGTTTTGCAGAAAACGCGTTTTAAGTTTTCAGTTTGCATACAACTCAATGGAGAAATGAAAAAAAATTCTTCTCTCAGGAGGTGATGGTACAAGCTATTTATATGAAATTTTTACACAAGATAAAATACGAAATGCCGCATCTTTCTGCATAATTAACTCAAAAAACTCATTTTTTGAGTTATGCCACTATTGAAGTAAATGAGCGATATGATTGTTTGTATTTGTAATTGTTGCTATTACCTAAAACAAATAAGCAATAGTAAAAAGTTAGTAAAATAGCTAAAAAAAAAGAAAATAAAATAGTTGACACATTGCGAAAGTGTATTAGAGATACGGGATGTCCTCACTGTAAACATTCATTTTCTTTTGGAAATTTTTCTTCAATATTTCTTTAGTATACATTAAAGCAAAGTTTTTTACTATGAGTAAAAATGTGAAATTGTTAGTCATAATGAATAAATATATAAAAATTATATAATTTAATAAAGGGTCCGCCATCTAACGTTTTTTTTCAACTAGTGCCTATTTCGTGAATGGTAACACTTAGCTCATGTCTGATTTGACAGATAATTAGTTTTATCCTTCCGCTGAACGAGCCAACTTACCATACAATGCGTTTTCGCTTCGCTAAGTGGGCCTGCGATCGACTTACAGAAGATGCCAATTTTGCCAAAAAAAAAAATCATCTTTTCAGATGAAGCTCATTTTGATCTTGGCGGGTATGTAAACAAGCAAAATTGTCGCATTTGGGGCACAGAAAACCCGCACGCATAAATTGAAAAGCCGACGCACCCAAAACGAGTCACTCTTTGGTGCGGATTTTGGTCCAGAGGCATAATTGGGCCATTGAGCAAGGAGTGGCCGTTACACTCAATGGCGATCGTTATCGGGCCATGTTGAACAAATTTTTGTTCACAAAAATTGAAGAGGAGGATATTGGCAACATTTGGTTGCAACAGGACGGCGCTACGTGCACCACACCCGAAGCTTCAGTAGTTTTTTTATAGCATTTTCAAAAAAAAAAAAAAAAAAAGTTATCTGGCGGACCCTTTATAACAAGACAAGGTAGCCTTGAACATTGTTACTATCATTCCCATTGTTTTGTTTGAGCAGAAATGTATCATCATAAAACTTGACATTTGTAAGATCTTAATGAAAGTCGTATAATAAATTTTAGGCCCAATAACAATGTTCTATAATTATAATTAAAAAGTGGTGCTCTTTTTTCTTTTAGATTTTTTTTGGGGCTAATAGAGGTTTTGTCTAAAAATAATAGGTGACAGCACGGATGGAAATCATGGTACAATTGTACTTTTTATGGTACATTTTTGACCTTGTTGGTACCGTGGTACTACCGCGAGTTACTTGGTACAATTTAAAAATATCAATGTTTCACTATATGGAAACATTAATTTTGCCTATGTTCTCTTTAATTATTTGTGTGTATTTTATTTTAATCTCTAATATAATAGTCGAATCTACGAATCTATGAATGTAATATTTAATGTTTTTTTGTGTTAAGTTTCTGTTTTTTATTGTAAAGTTTTGTATTTTTATACTAATTTTTTTACGTTTCTGTTTTTAACCCCCGACTAAAAAAAGGGGTGTTATAAGTTTGTAGTTTGTGTCTGTGTGTCTGTGTATCTGTGTGTCTGTCTGTGTTTGAAAGATGATTTGATCGAGAGGGTTCTTAGCTATGTTTGAAAAAAATCGGTCCAGCCGTTTAGAAGATATAACATCTTTTCTGAAAAAAGTCGGGGGTTTTTAAAATTTTTTAATTTTTGTTATTATTAATAAATATTAAAAATTGGTACCGTCATGGTCTAAAAAGTACATTTTATTTTAATAGTTGGTTCAAAATCCAAGAAGTCATTTTCCTTCCCTGGGTGACAGAATTCCAGTGCCAACTCTGCTTTTATATATATATATATATATATATATATATATATATATATATATATATATATATACCCAACAACAATGTTTTCATAACTTTTTAAACACATGAATTCACAAAAAAAAATTTATATCTAAATGCTAGTAAAAGTTATGGTTTGGTTAGTTCCCATTATGGTGAGTTCGCTGTATTTGCATGATAAGCACGCGCTCTACTACGGCACACAGCAGAAAATATTTTTTTTTTACTTTGCAGTCGCTACATAACTGATGTAAAGTAATAAATACGGTATGTAGTTTATGTAGAATAGATGTTATAATGTAAGACAAATATATCATTTACAAAATATTAAAATTAGTTAAGATATTTTTTGTTTCCTGGCAGCCGATTAAGTTAATCATCTTCCCAGCTTTCTTTTATATAACCAACAACAAAGTTAATTTTCATAACTTTTTAAGCAGATGAATTAACTAAAACATTTATATGTAAATGATAGTAAAAGTTATGGTTTTGATAATTCATTGAATTCAGCTCAGCTAAATAAGTTATAAACTTAACAGGAGCAACATGTATTATTAATTAATTAATAATTAGTGTTATAATATACGAATGGATTGAATTCAGCTGAGCTGAATTTGTTGTAAACTACACAAATGTAACAAGTATTAAATAAAATAATTATAAGCATTATGATATGCTTATATATTGAATTCAGCTCAGCTAATTAGTTATGAGATCTGCAGGTGTAGCATAAGTTAACAATCAAATAATAGCAAGAGTTGTGGCATAGTAATGAAGTGAATTTAGCATTAATTAAACCACGTACAACGTGCACCACCAAGTAAATATTATTCAAAGTTACATATGCCATAATAATTGAATTCAGCTTAGCTGAATTAGTTATAATCTCAACAGCTTTCATACGAAGTAACAATTGGACCAGTTTAAAATTCCAGTTTTAATATACATATATACATATATATATATATAGTGTGTTTTTCTTAGAGGTATAGAGCTTCGAATTGAAATACAACACAAGAAAATCGTTTTAATGTCCATCAATTTGGCTTTATTGGAAGGATAATTTTATGCCATTAATGTTTAAATATGATTTAGGGCATGTGGCCGTCGCCAATGGCTCGAATAAAGCCAATTCTACAGGTCCAATTTTCAACCACTTTTTCGAGTATATGGGGCCGTATGTTGGCAATAACGCCACGAATGTTGGCTTCCAAGTCCCCTAACGTTTCTTGTTTGTTGGCGTAGACGAGCGACTTCACATATCCCCAAAGAAAATAATCCAATGGTGTCAAATCACACGATCTTGGTGGCCAATTGACAGGTCCATTCCGCGAAATTATGCGCTCATCAAATGTTTCCTTCAATAAATCGATTGTGACGTGCGCTGTGTGGCATGTAGCGCCGTCTTGTTGGAACCACAACTCATCCACATTCATGCCATCCAATTCGGGAACAAAATTTGATGGACAAAGCTCCAATTGCTGTGCACGGTGGCGAATCGATTCATTCGGGTCCCCTTCAACACTTTGCTCTACAGCGGCAATTGTTTCTTCGGTGCGCACTGTTCGACGTCTCTGCGGATGCGTATTATCACATAGAGTAAACGTAGTGCAAAAACGATCCATGGTTAACCGAATTAATTGCTCTGATGGACGATTATGTCGACCATAAAATGGACGGAGCTTGCGGTAAACTTCGCGAACTGAACCATTATTTTCGAAATAAATTTGCACGATTTGCAAGCGTTGTTCTTTTGTCAACCTGTTCATGATAAAATGGCAAACCAAACTAAATATTAATCACTTGACAGCTGACAAAATGGCCGCCAGTTAAAAAAGTGATGCCAACTTAAAGTTCTATACCTCAATAAAAAACACCCTTTATATATATATATATATATATATATATATATATATAAGCATTAAGCAATATGCCGCCTTCTATCTCAGTTATAAGCCCTGAAACGAATATTATATTTTGGATAAATCGTAGCTAAAAAAACTACAAAATGTAATTAAACCATTAAATTTTACAGTTCAGCAGGTTGTACTTGCCATAAAATTAGCATATTAAATATTACAAACTTATTTGTCTGGTCTAATATCTTATTCAGCTAGCTGAATTAACTAAACTATTAACATCTTAAAATTATAAAGGACTGAAATCTGTATTTTCCATATATTTTTTGGAATATATTGAATATACATATATGTATGTTCTCAAAGAAAATGAAATATAATATAAAAATATTTGAACCAATTAAAAATTTATTCAGGTAACCGAACTGAATTTTAAAGCTATAGTAGATATCAATTCAGCTAGCTGAATAAAGTTGATTCATATAATTTGATTACTTGACACTACAGCGGTATTGAAAGAAAATAAAATTAGATATATTCAGCTAATGGAATTGATTTGCATAAAATTTTCTATATGGTGTTATGAGCATTATTAAAACGCGATATAGCTGTGATGTACATATGTATATAGCAAATCAGCTAGCTGAATAGAGTTGAGTTTTATAATTTAATTACTTATCACTACAGCGGGATTGACAAAAAATAATATTGGATCTATTCAGCTAATTGAATTGATTTATATACCGTTTTATATACGTGGTTATTTGTTTTTATTAAAGAGCAGCAGTATTGACAAGAGATAGATATGTTCAGCTAATTGAATTGACTTACAAATATACCATTTTCTATATGTCATATTAAAAAGCAATACATCTATGATGTATGTATGTGTGTGTATGTATGTATGTTTGTATATACTACATGTATTTTTCATAAGTACATTTTCAAAAAAAAACTTTAGATACTTTGTGGCGCCACTACAAACTACTTTTAACACTCCAAGCATATATTTATTTCACACTTCCAAAAGTGCTTTTTTAATTTTTATTGGGTCTAATTACGAGTGTCGTATTTTGACTACGACTACGATGATTTTGTACTACATCAAAGAAAAAATGTTGCAATGTTCTTTAGTCTTGTAAAAAATCGTCGTAGTCGAAGTCGAAATACGATACTCGTAATAAGGCCCATTAGCTTTTATATGTATTCTATTCGAAAATTAAACAAAAACATAGAATTTTTTATTTTTTTTCCTTTCTAACGACTGTGAAACTAGTTTTGTGTTTTTAGCGTTACATAATATTTACAAAACTTGTACTGCATACATATGTATGTCCATGCAAGTTCTTAGTAATCAATGCATTTCTTTTTGGAACATTTCTATAACTCTTTTGAATTGTTCTGTCATTTTCAATTACGTACATAGTTTATTAGTTTCAAGTAAAAACCTATTCAGCCGAGCTGAATTAGTGAAAAATCACGTACTTTTTCAACATCATTTTCCGTTGACTGTAATTATTTTTAATTTTAAATTTCCTTGCATTTGACGTCGTTATTGTGTTACAAGTTTTTTTTTCTAGGTCACTTATTTATATTTCTTACTTGCATTTATTTTTTTATTTTTTGCATTGTATTCTCCCTATTTTTATGGAATTTTATTTTTGTGCTGTCATCTAAAAGCAAAACTGTATATTTTGCCAAAACAATGTAATTTATTTGTTCAACTGCTCTTTTTTTTTTTTGAATATGGTTTAAAGGGAGGAAAAACAAAAAAGTGTTTAAATTATAATACTTCTTGTTGCCAATTTCCAACAATACACAAAGAAATAAACATAGAAATAAAGCAGTTACATAATAGTAAAGTTTTCCATTTATTTTATTTTCTATTTGGCCATTTTAATTTTCTAGTTGAGAGTATTTAATACTTGTTGTAACCCACTTCGTTGGGTGTTTCCGTTACATTCATGTCATAACGAACAAATGTACGTATTAGTGATGTAACGAATGTCAATTTTGATATTCGGGAATAAGAATATTTGAAACAATATTCGCGAATACGAATACGAATACGAATATTTAATGTGAAATTTATAGACATTAAATTAGAGTTCTATTTACGCCTGCAATATGAAACATTAAAAAATTGTTCTGAAAAAGAACTTCATACTCCTGTTGATGTACTTTAAAGTTAATAAAAACTACCCAAAAATTTAATGATCGTAAGTAAATAATCGGCCTGGCCCACGATGTCGACAAGAAATTATCTGTCGCTTAGTTATATTGAAAACAAAAACAAAATAAGAAAATTTGTTTTTGTTTTCAATATAAGTAAGCGATAGATAGTTTCTTGTCAACATCGTGGGCCAGGCCGAATATTTGATTATGATACAAAGCACAAATTTCTATAGAAAATTTAATGGATTCGTATAAACTAAGGGCCAAACCCACGATGTCGACAACGTTCGACTTGTCGCACAACTACATTTGAAACAAAAACAAAATATTAAAATTTGTTTTTGTTTTGAATCGTGGGTTAGGCCTTAATATTTTTATCGATTTATTTAAATTTTCGTTTAGGATTTATGCTTTTATTTATTTAATATTTTTGGAAAAATATTCGTATTCGTATTCGCCTGAATTGGACGAATACGAATCAGAGTACAGAATGAAACCATTCACATTT
Source organism: Tachina grossa (assembly GCA_949987645.1). Classification (NCBI taxonomy): domain Eukaryota; kingdom Metazoa; phylum Arthropoda; class Insecta; order Diptera; family Tachinidae; genus Tachina; species Tachina grossa. The sequence continues at coordinate 156,805,559 of OX465274.1, read as the reverse complement.
GCTAACAATTCATAAATTCGTTGCTTTTGCCATGCATTTATTCGACAGCAATAACAAATGTAATTGCTATGATACAATTCGTTGCAATTTGTTGATTGCTCATACGCACCCTGTTGTTACAATGTCGTTATAACACAAGCCGTGAAATGAATGATGCAGCATCTTTTGTATATCACGTTTAAATAAAAAGTTTATTTTACGTGATGGTCATAAATAAAAAAAATGCATTGAGGGAGGAAATTTTAGAAAAAATAAATGCCGATATTTACAGTGTTAGAAAAAAAGAAAATATAAAAACTAAAATTTGGAAAAAGTAAAATAGATCTGAAATGTATTTCAAATAACCGTTTCATTTAAAATTTTACATTAAATGCATTTCAAATCTGTATCGTGTTTTATGAATACTAATATAAGAGTTTTATACAAGCACAAAATACGAAGACTACGTTGTGTTCAATCACAGTAAAAAGTGTTCGCATCGTTCACTGAGTATTCGTTGCTTTTGACAAGACCAGTCAGTGAACATTTATATAAAACAAGCAATGCACGCAATAAAATTCGACGCATTCATCTCTTTCGATTGTGCCATGCGCTGTTTTTTTTTTTTTTTTGAAATGTTGTGGATTGACAACAATATGCTGGTTATTTGTGATTGCATTAAAAACAACAAAATAAGGCATTCAATCTGTTCTCTGATACGAATATTTGAAAATTGCCGAATATTCGGCAATTCGAATACGAATACGAATATTCGTGCATCACTAGTACGTATGTATGGGTACGTTCGGAAATTCAGCAAATTTACGCATCTATGCAGAAGTTCTGCGAAGTTTTACTGCGTATGCGTGATTAACTGTTGCACATGCTTTGCAACTGCTCAATATCTGTGCGTGTTGGGCATTTTTGAACGAACTGCAAACAATTTTTAAGTCAGCAAGTAATTTTATTTACGAAAATCTTGATAACAAAAGTGACAATTTTCTTTTAAATTATAGTAAGAAAAAGATTGGAGAGAAAATCAAAGCGGCTATTTCTTGTAAAAATATAATTGGCCGTAAAAAGAAGACTACTAAAATGAAAAAACTCCTTTGAAGTGATAAAAAACTACTAAGATTTGTGTTTCAAAATGATTTTCGAATATATCAATCTTCTCCTTTGTTAAAATTCGAAACATATAATTTAAATATCAAATTACTTGAATGTATATATTCAACTTATTGTTCCACTGCAACCTATTGCATCTTAAAATAATTTACTGCGCCATTTGCAGAGATTTGCGGCATGCATTAAAAAACGCTTGACGCTAAACAGTGCTGCCAAGTTATACGTTTTTGAACGTTAGATGTTCGTGATGCTGCAGACGTGCACTATAAATGCTTTTACGAACGTACCCTATATTAGAGTGGCCGTTAGTTGTATGGAGATTTTTTTTCTGTTGATTTCTTTTATTCTCACCCCCAAATCAGTTCAGTTTTTTGTAAAAAAAAATACCAACAATATCATAGCGATAAGTTGTGTTTTAGGGGGTGCGTCCGTCCCTCAAAGTTAGCCCTCAAGCCCATTCAATGTATTTTTCTATTTAGTTTTCTTATGACTATACTTAACATATGTATGAAATAATTTAATAGGTATAAATTCTTATTCACCCCTATCGTGAATAAAATGTGAAATTTTTGTTCCCATGAAATTTTCATTCCCCATGAAGGGAAATTTGCAATCGTGAATTTCATGGGAACGTTTGTTCAATGAAAAAAGGCGTTGCAAGGAATAATTGTTATTAATCGTGGACATTATTTATTGATCTTGTCCTAAAAATAATTATTAATAAGTTTTAAAATATAATTGCAAGTATAATATTCAAATTACGCAGTGCACTAATACAGTTCGCCTGCAAAAATAAAGTGAACAAAACCAAGGCAAAAGTGAAAAAATCCATGTGAAAAATATTATTTACGATAAGGGGAATCAAGAAAGGGAATACATTTCAGGCGAAAAATTATTCACGATTGCGATTTAGGGAAAAGGGAAAATATTTCGAGGGAAAAACTGTTCACGATAGGGGTGATTGTAAACGATTAGTAAAATAATATCAAAGAATATAAATCATATAGAATGCGCATCTCATACAAGCTAAAATTTTCTATGACGGGTATTACCAGTACTACCCGTCCTGCGTACGCACTCTCATTTCTTTCTGCAGTGTATGCTACGCTCGCATTGCTGAGAGCAGCGTTGCCGTTGTGACACTAAAGTATCACTTTTGACCCTTTTTCGTGCCAATGACACTTTTTATGACCCTGTTTTAATTTATCCCTTTGTATCATTTTAACAGAATTTATGCTCGATGATGTCGATAATTTTATTGTTTTGGTCGATAGAAAAGCCAATAAATGGTGAAAATATTGCAAAAAATCTGACACCCAAATCCTTGATTCCAAATGCAAATTATTTCTAGGAGTATCACAATTAAAAAAATATGCATTTTAACTTACTTTCATCTTTAATCTTATAGTATTTTCACACTGACATGGTTTTAATAAAAGTTGATTTTAACGTTAAAACCAACTGTTAAAACCTGGTTTTACCATACAAATTGTTTTTGTTAAAACCAAATTAAAACCATTTTTGAATTGGTTTTAAGTTGGTTTTATGAAATGCAACCTTGTTTTCGCTGTGATAAATTCAGTGCTGCCAAGTTGAAATGACCGACAGCAGCTGGTAATGTTTATGCCAGAGAATAACAATAGAAGGCGCCTGAAAAATTTTCAACTTAAAAGCAGCAACAATAATCAAAAAATTATTGAAAAAATAGTTTTTTGGAAAGTGAAAATAGACAATATGACTGACATTCATCTGTCTAGAAAAAATGTTTATCTTATAATGTATCTGTGCATTTTTATATTATTAACAATATTTCCAAGCACTTCTTCATTCTGTATAAGAAGTTCCATAATTTAAAAAAATTTTATTTACAAAATATAAAATAATTTCCATTTTAGAGAGCATTGTGAAATATCTCAGTTTTTCATACAAACAAAAACAGTCGACCAGTATGTCCAACAAGTGTTATTAAAAAGCAGAAAAAATGCAACAACAAATACACGCATTTCGGCAGGAGATTTATTTTATTTTGAGCAAAGTTATTAGACGGCCTGTAAGTTAAAAACTGAATTTAACAAACTTGCAGTGTGAAAGCAAAATCAGCTGTTTGTGGTTTTAACGTTAAAACCAGGTTTTAACTTTCAGTGTGAAAACACTATTAATAAAACTTTTTAGAAATGTTTATAAGTTAGTAAGTTTTTATAAAATGTTTATAAGTTAAAAAAGGTTCCAATGAAGTAAATTTGGAAGCAAAAATTGGGGCCTTAAAGTATACATGTATGTATATAAATGATCAGCATCAAAAAAAGTAAAGTAAAATTTAGATGGAAAACTGAAGTTAAAATTAATTTTCTTTTTATTATAATTTTTCATTTATAAATGATAAAAGTAAGAATAATTCAAATAATTAATTAATTAACTACGAACATATTTCTATAATACCGGCTAGTAGAGTATTTACAAATACAGTTTTTATTTGCAAATAAGACGAGTATAAACCTATTATAGATAGCTACTAAATATAAAAAAAATCATATCGAATGAAATTCCAATCGAAATTAAATGCATATTTCGTTCGATATCGAGTGCCGTAATTTACCCAATTACTTAAGATTTATTAAAAAGATTAGATATTTTAAAAATATAAATACATATATTGGACATGATTCATCTCACTTATTTACTTAAAAACCAGCATAACTCAAAAAATTTACTTTGAAAAAAAAAACCATTTAAAGTTTTGTAGAAAATTTTAAAATTAGGTTCTGAATAGGATAATATAGTTATACTATTCTTTCAAGGCATTATGCATAATTCTTTAAATACATATTTTTTTTAACTGAACATCCTGTATTTTTTAATAAGTTCTTCACTTGGACAAGTGTCTACTATAAGTCTATTTGATAATTGTTTAGTAACGCTAATTTATGTTTATACTTTTTTGTTTGTTTTTTTTTTGTAAATTATATTTTATAAAGATCAAGAAATAAGGTGTAATTCACTGACTTTACAACTGCAGAATTTGGAAACTTATCACCCTTTAAACAAGCTTTATTTCAGCAACAGCAACTTTCCTCCAAAAATCGGTATTTTTTTTTTTTTTTTGATAAAACTCGTATATTTTTACATAGTTTTTTTTGCAATTGGCCGCATGTTTTGCTGTTGAAAAAGTAGCAAAATGCTACTTAAGTCGCACAACGGCAACGCTGGTGATAAGAGCAAAGAATATAATGCTCTCAGTGTATGTTTGATTGCTCTTTATACTTTCCCCCCCGCATCTAAAGCGTAAGCGAAAAATGTTTAATTTTTTAGCCCAGATGCGCATTCTATACAATTTATATTCTTTGATAACATCCCATATAAATGCAATTTTGGTATATATGTATAAGTTTTGGTATTTTGTTGGTTATTTTCTTCATTATTTCCTAAAATATAAATTTAAGCAAAACACTTTTTTTTGAGAGTAATTTTGTAGACTAGAAGAAAGGTGTAGAAAAATAAAATAGATTCAAATCGAATATAAATTATTTGCTAGGTTTTTTGTATTAGTTTCTAAGCCTACTACGCTTATTTTTCTTTTGTGATTTTCAAAAAATATTGTTATTTGTGAATTCTCAAATAGTTCTTGAAAGTCTGTGCATAAGATAAGAGGTTTGTTACTATTCAAAATGTGTGGTTGAAGTCTACTGATGATTTGTTACAGCAACAAAGAAATATATAGACAACGCTGAACCACTAGCAAATAAATTTCAAATTAAAGTAGACTAGAAGAGCTAAAATATTCCCATATATCATTTTCTTGTAAAATGATTTTTTAAAAAGATAGGCATATGCAAACACATTGCATTGAAAATGGCCTTGAAGGCCAACTTTGAGGGGCGGGCCCCTAAAACACAACTTATCGCTATGAAATTTTTTTTTTTTTATATTTTTTACATAAAACTGAACCGGACACTCTAATGTATATACGTATACATACATATAAATTATATGGATAGGAATTTAATTCATAATTCGACAAACAATTCATCATCCGCAATTTCTTTGACTACATTGTCACATTGCACATCCTGTTTGGATGGATCATATCTTAACCTGTAACTGTGTTCTGTAACATGTGAGTTTTCGCGTCCAAAAAAATCGAGCAATTACGAGTATTCGTTGTCCTGTTCTCCACAGAAGGAAGCAAGACGCATCATCGAGAAACTAAGTTTTTTTTCGCCTGGAAAAGTTGTCGCCAAAGTTACAGAACATAGGCACTGCTTGTAAAAGGGTCTGATGAAATCGATAAGCGGCGAAAAATGTCAATGTTTCTTGAAACTCTCTTCAACCTCCGCAAAATCCACAGAATTATTACTATAAACGAAAAAAGATATTCCCACCTTTCTTTTTATTGAAAGAATTTTAAGATGGGCATATCTTCGCGGTTCATTATATTCCCATTGTCAATAAAATTATGTAAATATTATGTAAATTTATGTTTATAATGTATTTTTGGTCTGCGCCAAGGCGCACGCACACTGCAAGTCATGTGTCAAAACCCTACATTTCGACCATTCAATTTCAAAAATCTAATGATGTAGTTTTGTAGAGCTATTTTTAAATATGAAATGTGCATTTATGAGTTTTTAGAAAAATTGTAATTTATTTGTAAAAAGGGTAAGTAATTTCTTGCTTAGCACCCTTGCATTCATTTCAACTTTTCACAAATAAATTAAAATTTTTCTAAAAAATCATAAATTTACATTTCATATTTAAAAATTTATCTACAAAACTGCATGATTAAATTTTTGAAATTGAAAAATATTTTATAAAAATAAATTTACATAATATTTTATGCATATCATTTTAAGATCTGAGTGCCGAAGTACCACACCCACCGGCTGTGCATATGAATAAAAACAATTCATAACTTTTTCCCAGTTTGAGTAATTTTCTTTTTTTGAGCTTTTAAAAGCCCTCATGACACCGGCCGTATGTATGCTAATCCTAATGCTTTGCTTTATTTTAACCTGTAAAATTTTAATTGTTTCACCGTTCATTCATTTGTTTTTCATCTAACATTTAAAAAACATGTGCCACTTAAGTAAGTTCTCCCTTCTCTCTTTTACTCTTGCAGAACTAACTTGACTTTTATAACTTCATCAAATAATATTGATTTTCGTTGTAATTTTCTTAAGACCCTCATAACTTGTCGTTATTTTTCAAGTTTTTTAATGTACAATTTTCTTAATCTAAACAACAAATTGTTTTGAAAACAATGTTTTCTAAGAAACACGATGTTTATTAATCCATTGTTATGTATTTATGTATATGTATGTATGTATATTGTATTGAAAAAAAATTATTTTGTGTTATAAAGGGTCCGCCAGATAACTTTTTTTTTTTTTTTTGAAAATGCTATAAAAAAACTACTGAAGCTTCGGCTGTGTGGCACGTAGCGCCGTCCTGTTGAAACCAAATGTTGCCAATATTTGTGAACAAAAATTCGTTCAACATGGCCCGATAACGATCGCCATTGACTGTAACGGCCACTCCTTGCTCAATGGCCCAATTATGCCTCTGGACCACAATCCGCACCAAACAGTGACTCGTTTTGTTTGCGTCGGCTTTTCAATGTGTGCGTGCGGGTTTTCTGTGCCCCAAATGCGACAATTTTGCTTGTTTACATATCCGCCAAGATCAAAATGAGCTTCATCTGAAAAGATGATTTTTTTTTGGCATAATCGGCATCTTCTGTAAGTCTATCGCAGGCCCACTTAGCGAAGCGAAAACGCATTGGATGGTCAGTTGGCTCGTTCAGCGGAAGGATAAAACTAATTATCTGTCAAATCAGATATGAGCTAAGTGTTACCATTCACGAAATAAGCACTAGTTGAAAAAAAAACGTTAGATGGCGGACCCTTTACAATCATGTTCTACTTGTATTTCTAGTCATTGTAAGGTCGGTAATCATAATTTCTTGTTGTTGTGCGAACTTCATGTGTAATTGAAAACACGCATTCTATGTATACTGTTCATGTTGACCGACTTGTTATCTGTTCTCAAAATGATTGAAAGGGCACTTTGTGGCAACAACAAAAGTTATAAAATATTATGAAGAAAAAAAAAACTTTTTTTTTAACAGTCAGTGATGCCAACTCAATAATTTTTGCTTACTTTTCAAGTCTTAAAACGGAAATTTCTTGTCTTAGTTGTAAATAAAATATATATAAAAATAGTAATACAACATAAATTCAGTAAAGTGCGACTGTGATTCCCAAACAAAAGGTTCCATACGACGCACAGTGGGGGATTTAACCCTCAAACAGCTGACTGTTGTTTACTTTTACCTATTTCGGCGGACTGGTTTACATTTGTAAACCCATATGTGATATACGAATATGCGTGGAAAGATGCAATAATATAATAAATACAAAAGTTGTGTTTTAAAGCTCAGACAAAACACGTGTATCGTCCTTGAAGTGAAAAAAAAAGAAATAATAAGAAAAATGTCAAAACGTTCGCGTAATGTTGTGGACCCACCAGTTTTTGATCTCCGACGAGGAGTACTTCTAGTCTTTGTGCCAATAATTTTACCTGACCCTGAGGCTGGGCCCAGCAGGTATGCTTTCGATGTTTTTGTGTATATGTACATTTTGTCATTTATGTTTCCGTCTATTCATTTGTATAGTAATGAAGTACTGCTTTATGGCGGAAGCTGTGTTCGGTATAACCGGTATGTCAAGATAGACGAGCAGTATTTTCCGTTTAAAGGCCGCTGTCCTTTCAAGTAGTATATTCCATCGTAGCATGCAAAATATGGCATCAAAATTTGGTAGACCACCGATGCTGCCACTCATTATCTACTGAGAGGTGACAAATATTATATTCACCAGCCTGGTCAACCGATGGCCACTAATATTGGCGATAATGTAGTACAAGAACTCGTAAAACCATATTGGGGCTTTGGTCGAGACATTGCTATGGATAAATTTTTCACCGGATTGGATTTGACTCATCAATTGGTTGACAAAAAGTTGAGTGTTGTTGGCACGATTCGCAAGAACAAGCAATGTATTCCACAGGAAATGCATTTGACACGTGACAGAAAAGTGGGCGAATCTGTGTTTGCCTTTCGCCAAGATGTCAAATTGGTCGCTTACTGCCCAAATCCAAATATATGTGTATGTTTTGTCCTCGATGCATTCCAACAACGCCATTGATGCAGAAACTGCCAAACCAGAAATAATAATGGAATATAATCGTACGAAAGCTGGCGTGCAAGCGGAAATCGCTTCGGTGGCCATTAGCTATGTGTTTTTACGTGCTGTATTCTGAAACGTATGGTACAAGCAATTGCCGTCGTAGCTTCCTCATTGCATTGGTATATGATATGGCCAATCCAAACATCAGACATCGAGCACAGATTAGCCACATCAATCGTTGGCCTCATGTTCGGAATACGATGCTGGCCATCAGGAGGCTTCCATCGGATCAGCCACAGGCACAATTGCTAGCGAATAAAAAAACATCGGGCTTCAAAGGAAAGTGCGTCTTCTGCGCAATGGAGAAAAGGTAACGCCTCACCCGAAAGTGTTGCTCTCTTTGCGGTAAAAGAAGGTATGTGATGCGTGTGTCGCGATTACAAAGTGCCCGGATTGTCAATAATTATTTCTATTTTTTTTTCTTTCTAATTATGCATAATTTTGATTCCTTTCTAATTTAATTTTGAATAAAACTTGAATCTTCTTGAAAAAAAAACACTTGTGATCCTAATATTTCATTTTTTATATTTAAAATTATACCAGTCAGTCGTTCAGCAGGTAGTTTTGAAAAACTGGTAAAATGAGCAACAGCAAAATGTTTCACCACTTCTTTATTCTTGTATTCGATTTAGAAGTGAATTTGTAGTTCTCTTATGAAGTTTAAAGATATTCATGCAATTCTAAATAAAAGCAAACCGTTCCAAAGTCGGAAAGTTTACATTTGTAAACTGTCAGCTGTTTGAGGGTTAAAAAAAAAATTTAAAGTAATTCTGCAGTTTCTAAACGAGCCGTCCGATTGTCGTATAGCATTTAAGCAGGTGTCACCCAACAACGATATAATTATAGTCGGCGATTTCAACATAGATTGGAGCAAAAATGATACCTATAAAAATAGAATTCAAGCAACTCTAAAGGTAGTTACCAACAGACGACATGTTTTTTAAGTTTTTGACTCGTATGTTTTTCTTTATGCTTGTCAATATTGGTTAATTTACATAAGGTTTATAATTTTTGGTCACAAACGTACATGTAGTATCACTTCTTCTTTTTCAGTACATAAATATCCACGTAGTTTGTTTTATAAATGGCTTGCAGCCGTCAAAATATTTTTGGTTCCGTCGCTGTAGTACTGGCGACGCAAATTTGCTTTTTTAATTTTTTCTTTTTTAAACAAGACGTTGAGGTTGTATCTAAAAATATATAAATCTTTGGACTTATTTTAATAAAACGACAACGTTAAATTAAAAAAAAAATATATAATTAATTTGTCTTGCAAAATACTTCATTCAGACGGCTAATGATAGTGCACATAATCAACCGCCGACGAATTTGTTCGCATGACATAGACATTTGGAGCTGTATGTTTAACACAAGGCGCATTTATTAGGTGGCAGCACTACACCAGGTGACTAATGTCATTATACCAATCTAAATGTCAAATTTGGTTTGTGTAGGTATAAGCCTAAAAGCATGCTTTTATTTGGGTATACATAATTACATTTCGAATATTTAGTTTTGTATGGTGTTTGACATTTCCTATAAGAAACATGCAATCTGACGATACTACCCCATTTTGAAAAGTAAGAAGGTAGTTTATACCAACAAAGTACATGTGGTTGTTGCTGTTGTAATTGATGTTCCTTGGTTTAACATAAGAAAATAGAGCACGCTCTATTTCAAATAATGTCTTATGTTTTTTGTCATGTTTTTTACACAAGCAATGTTTTAAAGGTAACACACGACATGTTTTCGTTTACATATGTAAATTCTGGCACATACAATGTGAAAAACATGTCGTCTGTTGGTACCTTAAACGATAATGGCCTCAAACAAATAGTTTCCGAGTATACGAGGGTGACATAACATACAAAAACATTAATAGACTTTGTTATTACTAATAATAGCAATAATGTTACCTACAGTAAGGAATCATATTCAAAATAAAATAGCAGATCATGAAGCAATAGATATAACTAAAAAATAAAAATTTCGCACAGTCAACAAAACAGGAAGTAGAAATATTTAAATATAAAAGAAACCTGTTTAATATAGAAATTAGATGTGTTTTAATAAATTATGATGAAAATGAGCACAGAAAAAATTATTCCCAAAAAATTTTTAAACAAATATTTGTTTGAAATCAAACTTACTTTCAGTAAATATTCTGTACTGTTTCATTAAATTAATTTGTACCAAAAAACTGTGTAGAGAAGAAACAGGCCACGACGTTTGTCGGCTACGTTTCAACATTTACATGTACACAACACGATCAATCAAAATAAACAACAACAATCGCACAACAGCACGTTGTTCCTATCAACAAGCGAGATAAACACCAACACACTGAAATAACATTTTCTTTCAGCCGAACTATGATTAATTAAAATTTTTACAAATTTTTTATCAGAATTTACAAAATTATTTGTAGGACCGCATGCAAATAAATTATTTACTGATTCAACGAATTTGGTTACTGAAAATGAAATTTAGTTTTTTCTGTGATGATGTAAATAATGTGTGTTACAATTTCGATAATTGCATAGAAAATACAATTAAAAAATTCACGCATACAAAAAATAATCAGAGAATCAAATAATGCAAGTAAGTGGTTTAATAGACAACTAGAATTACTTAAAAGGGATAAAATTTTCAAATATAACATTGCAAGAAGAGATAATAATTACAATAGATGCTTGGAATAGCTATAAGGTAGCAAGAAACAGATATAAAACGAGTATAGTTTACGAAAAAAAAAAATAAATTTATAAATAACCAAATATGTAACGCCAAAGACCAAAAGCAAATGTGAAAAGAAATCAAAAACTTAGTACTTAAAAAAAATCATAACGTGATACAGACTGTTTATATTTGATCAAGTAGAAGTTAAGGAAAACTATCAAATAGCCAACAAATTTAATAAATACTTTGTTAATAGCATTGAAACAATTAGAAATTCTATAGAACGAGTGCAATATGTAAACCAAATAAATATGATAAATACTAAATTTAAGTTTCGTGCAGTTAATTTACAAGAGCTAAAACTTATATGTAAAGATATAAAAAATAAACCCGATTTTAATAGTGTATCAACAAAAATAATACTGGATAGCTGGAATGTCGTGGGTAGAATAATATTGAATATTATAAATAAATCACTTGAAGTGGGAGAATTCCCGGAAATTTGGAAAATATTGTCAATAACTCCAATAGAAAAAGTTGCAAAAACAACAAAATGTGAAGAATTTAGGTCAATAAATATACTAAAAACGCTAGAAAAAATATTTGAAAAAGTTGTGAAAAAACAATTAGAAAACTATTTTGAGCAAAACAATTTATTTTCAAAATATCAATCAGGTTTTAGAAGAAAATTTTCTTGTGAGACAGCAGTGAACTATGTTATTAATAGATGGAAATATGTGGAAAAAGATAAAAGAATTATGGCAGTATTTGTAGATTTTAAAAAAGCATTTGAAACAATAGATAGAGATCTCTTAGGGCCTGTGCCAAACGGTAGCAAAGTACTAGTGTAAGTAAATTTTTTACACTTCTGAGGTGAATAAAATTTCATTAGCCCTGGGGGCTAGTAGAAATTTTGACACAACAGGTAAATTTTTGACAAGATGCAATAAAAAGCATGGTATCATAAAATTTAAATCCACCGCCGTCGTTTCGAGCCGTCGCCCAATACAAAGATTTTTACGTCTTTTCAGTTTAATTAAACTGTGAAAAAATCATTGTTTATTTTAGCTTGCGAAAAATTTTGCATCATATATACAATATTATATAATTTTTTGCTACAAGAATATTGTTTTATATAAAAATGTCCTCTTAAAAATTTGTTGGTAGCCGGCGGCTTGTAGTCAGGCAAAGCAAAACCGCCGCCGCAGCAATTCTTTCATCAGCTTCTTTCTATGCTCAAGCGAATTTGTCAAAATTTTACATTGTCAAAAAAGATATCATTTGGCACAGCAGAAAAATTAAATTTTTTCCCCACAGGCAAATATTTTTTTACCATAGTACTTTTCTACCGCTTGGCACACGCCCTTAGTTAAAAAACTTTACATGTATGGAATACAAGAAACTGAATTAAAATGTTTTAAATCGTATTTAACAAACAGAAAGCAAATTGTGAATATTAATAGTGAAAAATCTGAATGCATAAGCAATGAATATGGAGTACCACAAGGATCCATTCTGGGATCATTACTTTTTATTAGGGTTCCGTACACCAAAGGTGAAAAGGAACCCTATTGTTTTCGTATTTTCTCAGGAACCGTAAGAGCTACGGACCTGAAATTTGGACACAGTATGTAGAACCTTGGCCGCTAAACAACAAATGAGAATTAAAAATTAAAGGGTGTTCCAAAACGAGCAACGAAAAATGTTAAAATCCCATGTAATATACATACAATTGTATGAACATATGTATATTGAAACTTGAAATTTGCAAAGTTAGTGTATTTTTATACAGACTACAACAATTAACACTAAAATTTAAAAAAATTAAAATTAAAGGGTGGTCCATCAGTTAATGCAATTTTGACAATTTGCTATATCTTGGCAACCGTAAGAGGCAAACACTTGAAATTTTCAAAAACGGTAAAACTAAAAAAACCGAAAATTATAAAATCGCCAAACCAAAAAAAAAATCGCCAAAAATTAAAAAAAAAATCGCCAAATCGAAAAAATCGCCAAAATTAAAAAAAAATCTAAAACTAAAATAAATCGCCAAATTCGAAAAAATCGTTAAAATGAAAAAAAAAACGCCAAAAATCGAAAAAAATCGCCAAAACGTGAAAATGTCGCCAAAACTAAAAAAAAATTTTAATAAAAAAATCGCAAAAATGAAAAAAATCGCAAAAAAAATCGCCAAAATGAAAAAACGCCAAAAACCGAAAAAATCGCCACAACAAGAAAATAAAGTTTCAAAACTAAAAAAAGAGCCAAAACTTAAAAAAATCGCCAAAACCGAAAAAACGCAAATACCGCCAAAACAAAAAAAAACCGAAAAGACCCCAAAAACGAAAAAAATGCCAAAACTATATATTATATAGGATGAAGTTTGTATTAAATTACATATCTAGTGTTCGGACGGAACCCTTCGTGCGCGAGTCAGAGTCGCACTTTACTGAATTTATTATATATATAAATGATATGCCAAGTGTGCTACAAAAATGTGAAGTTATTTTATACGCGGATGATACACTGATTTTTACGGAAGGACAAACATATAAACAGTGCCAGGAAAATATGGTAAATGATATAAACAATGTGGATAAATGGCTGAAGATAAATAAGTTAAAATTAAACGAAACTAAGATAAAACTAATGCAAATAAATATGAGCAATGGACAAATTATAGAAAAAGTAGATAAAATTAAATACCTTGGTTTCATAATAGGCAAAAAATTAAAATTCAATGATCATGTAGAATACATATGCAAGAAAATTGGTAAAAAGATAGGATTCTTTAAAAGAATACGTAGCAAAGTATCCACTATAACGTCATAATAAAACCCCATTTTGAATTTTGTCCAACAATCATATATACGTGTTGCACGGTAACACAAATAGAAAGGCTCCAGAAATTACAAAACAAAGCTATGAGATCAATATTAAGATGTAATATTTATACACCAATTGAATTTATGCTTGATACACTAAAATGGCTAAATATAAAATAAAGATACGAGATGAATACACTTATCTTTATTCAAAATATGATAACGGGAAACGCACCAGAATACCTAATAAATCAGTTAATCTATGTTGGAGGAGTACAACCATACCACCTAAGAAACGTTAACAACTTCAGGCTTCCAAGAACAACAACAGCTGCAATGCAACGATCTCTTTTCCATAAAGGTCTACATCTTTACAACATGCTCCCTAGTCACATCAAAAATGAAATAAATATCCAAGTTTTTAGAAAGAAAATTGTAAATTTTATAAGAAATAACAATGTATAAAAATTTTATAATACTTATGTAAAATTTTGAATTGTCACTAAAAAAGCATTCCAAATACTACTTAATAAATCTATCTATCTATCTATCTATCTATCTTAAGTCTGGAATTTGGAATATATATCTTTAAAGGGGCAGGAGCCACAAAGCCTCAAAATGGGCAACCTCGGGTTAATGAAAAATCGAAACCGATGCCAAGCTGATAATTATTTAAATGTAATAAAATACTTAAAAGAGTAAAAAACTCGTTTTTTATTGAATGATATATTTTTGGAGACAAATATTAGTATTTTTTCTTTTGAAATGGGAATTGGAGAGGACATGACATTTGAAATCGGAAACACGAGTCAACATTTTTCTGGCTACGCTGTTGCCTTATTTTCGATAAGCGATAAAACTGAAAGTTGTCAGAAATTGTTAAAATATTAATTTCAATAAAAAAGTTAATTTTGTACTACATATCACTTACGATTAAATCGCAAATAGGCCTCGATATATCTAAACTATATCAAAGTAATTATTATCGCGTATGTATGTACATATATATATATATATATATATATATATATATATTTTATAAAAAGCTAGAAATTCCGTAAATTATCTTGATTGATATCATCATCTCGGTAATATGTCAAAAGTTAAATATTTTTTAATAATTCAGGCAATTTGTTGATTAAAACTATTTGTAAACGCCTTAAAGAATAACAAAAAGTGAAAATTTAAAAAAACCCTGAATATATTTAGAGAAGATGCGATATCTTCTGAACGGCTGGACGGACTTTATTAAAACATGGCTAATCACGCTCTCGGTCAAGTCATATTTCAAACTAAATTAAAATCGGTCCAGCCGTTTGGTCTGTACGTGCACTCGTCCAGACACACAGATACACAGACACACACTACAAACTTATAACACCCCTTCGTTTTGGTCGGGGGTTAAAAGAGAAGGTTATCAATTCGTTTCTATTTTTTTTTTTTTTGGTGTTACTTCATAACTCGGTACATTTTAGACCGATTGTAAAATTTTTTTGTCTGAAAGGGTATAGCTCCCCTTGGTTCCATTGTAAAAAAAAGTGATATTCAGGTTATTTGATTGCTGCGAAACCTATAAAACACCTTTGGTTCTCGTAATTAAACAATTTGAAGTTTGAAAAAGTGGGCGGCTGTACGCCCATTAAAATCTATTATAATATTTCAAGCGGTTCTACTTAACCGATCTTTACGAAACTTACCACACACCTTGAGCTCTAAAATTGACAAGATTCTCCTTAAAAAAATGGGCGGAGTCACTTCCATTAACATTTAATATTAAGTGGTTTTACTTTATCGATTTGTACAAGACTTAACACGCACCCTGAGCTTTAAAAAACTCACAATCGTGCATTTTAAAAATGGGCCTAGGCACGCCCATTAAAATTTAATTTTATATATCACGTACTATCTTATGATATGATTGAGGTAAAAGAAAATAATTTCTAAGGGTCTTATGCAAAAAAACTTAATAAAGCTTTGCCAAGCAATGTTAAGTAAAGTTGTATTCTAAAAAAATTATTGTATAAAAATTCTAAAGTAGGCACCCACGTTTGTTAAGACTACTTTAAATTGATATTTCCAAAATGTGTATTTTGTACCTCAAATATTTTTACTAATATAGCACATACTGATTCATGTTACATCTGAAAATGAAGCTAGAAGTGCCTGCTCTTATCTTAAATTTATTATTTCTGTCATGTAATGGGAAACATCACCAAGTTATCCAACTGATTCGAAATACATAGCAAAATCCATAAAAAAATATCAAAATAAATACAATTATACAAAAATGTTTTAGTGATGTACATACAATCAAAACAAATCGAAAAAAGTTGGATATTCAAATACTCGTTTCATTCGAATAAAACAAATTGTGATAATTTTTCACATTTTTTTACTTTTACTTCATGGTTGTGTTTATCTGTTTTCCTATTAAGTCAGAAGCTCATATTTTTTAAATTAGGTTGCTTTACTTCAAGATAATAAAAATTTATTTAATAAAATAAAAAAAATATTTGAATACCCGAATGAAATTGTATTCAATTTTGTACATCATAAGCTGTGAAGTGGTTGTTGAACACGGTGGTGTTACCAGTATTTATTATTAAATCACAAAATATTTAAAGTTGTCTTTTGCATATGATTTTTTAATAAAGCTGTGTTAGCCTTAAAGTGCTTATCAACTACTATGACCTTTAAAGCTAAATTAAAATATTTTTTTGCATAAGGGGGTAAACCTTTTCGTATATGTTTGTATATATGCAGCAAATGCCAGTAACTAATAATTCTAACTAGGAAAAGTGTGTAAGAGCTAAAGATAATGATATGGGAATTGATTTCTCATATTGAAAATTGAATTCACTTTGTAGTGAAAAAAAAATATATATATATAAACCGTGAAAAATGTGTGATTAGATAACATTAAACACGGAACGAAAGAAAGAAAAAAAAACAAAAAGTTGTGGAAAATGCAAAATAAAACATACCAAGTAATAAATGTGAGTACAAATTCCGCAAGGGAAGAAGTCTAACGCAGGCGCTTAACCAAAAAAGATAGATAGAGCATTATTTTACCGCAAACCTTTAAGGGATGATTGTTGTTTTTGGTTTAAACACTTACAATAAGTTAAAAATAAGTATGTTCAAAAACTTACTTGTGAAAAGGAATTCAAAAAATGTATGTCAAGAAACAACAGAATGTAAGAAAATGAGTGAAAAATGTGTGCAACTTGTTAAAAATACAAATGAAAAGAGAATAAAAAAACAGTTGCCATAAAACGCCTAAGTTTAGTATTAAGCAACACAAATCCAATTAATTTTAAGAACTTCCTGCATTAAAATTAAATTGTTGCTTAAAAATTTTACACATGTTCTCAATGAAAAAAAAAAATAAATATCGATTTAATTCTAATACTTTTCCCAATACAGTGCACAGCATAAGTGTACTCTTCTCACAATAATCGTTGTGCGGCATATAGTAAAGATTACATAATTAGAATCTCACACAGTGTTGCCAGTAAATTTATCGAAAATATACCTACACATGCTAAAAAATCAGATTTTTCCCTACACGTTGAAAAAATGTCCCCTGCCAAAATCCCCACACATATTTTTGTCATTAAAATAGAAAAAAGCACATTAGTTTTAGAAAAATATACATATATATGTTTATTAAAGTTTTGGTAAAAAAAATAAGTAAAAAACTAAAAAAAAAATAAAACATGTGACCTGCTCCGAGAAAAGGGACCTAGTGTGTCAAAAAACGGGTTTGGGCTTAAGAGTGGATACTGGTACCTAAAAGCGTGTAGAATAAGATGAAATGAATTTTTCCCAAAACTTCATTTTCACACACTAGGTCCCTTTTCTAGGAGAAGGTCACACATACATATTTACTTTTAATTAAATTCAATTAAAAGTTAAATTTAAAGTTTTTTAAAAATTAATATGAATATGTATACATACTATAGTTCTTTTAAATAAAATTTTAAAGGATAAATTCAAGTTATCTTTCAACATTGAATGATAACTTAGAAAAAGCGAATTCATATGGCAGGTGGTGCCAAGTTAACAGCTGCTATTTTTTTAGGAAGTTTGGCTTGTCAAATTTCATTACAATGAAGTACTATGCAGATTTTGTTGTTGCAGGCTGGACACCACTTAGTATATGAATTCGCCTTGGCAAATGCATACATCAGTGATGGGAAAGTTGGTACGATCGTACTTTTTTTGATACTATTTAAGATGAAAAAGTACCGTAGTACTCCCCCAACACATTTGATACTCTCACGGTCAGTCAAATGACGCGCGGCGTATGCATATATTTTTTTCCAACAATTAAATTTCTTTTCCGGGCAATGTCACGAAACTTAATTGGTAAAACTATTTTAGAAAAGTGTAATTTTTCAAAATTCAATATAAACGAAAACCAATGATATTTTCTGTGGCTTAGAAGTTGATCTATATACTATAAATACAAATCATGTTGAAACAACTGTTTGAAATCAGTTTAAAGAAAATTGTAAAAAGTTTTATATTAAATTCTGTCAAGTTCTAAGGACAAAAGTGGACTTTGACAATGAAATGTTAGTTTGGTTTAGTAATACCCCTTTTAGACAGAAAGAAGAATGAATATCACCTCTTTCTGGCTTTCTCCCAGCTGAATTAATACTTTGGAAAAAAACTTTCCGTGTCTAAGATAGGTATGAGTTTTACTCTGGAAATGTTTTATCTGGTAAAACCAACAGCATTATACATACCACTTTTAATTAAAATGTTTCCTAGCGGAAAGAAAAATTTTGAAGCTATTAACAACCAATACTTGTATAGAGCACTGGCTGATATGAAAGAACTGAAACCATTAACAATAGAAAATATACATGTATCTACAGTGGCTTAAACTAAAAACGCATTATATGAATACATGTTTCATCATATATCGAGAGTAGCTTACGGAATTTTGTCCATACCTTACTCCCCTACATATGTCGAAAGGATTTGCTATTACCAAAATCCCATGAAAATAAAACCCAGGAACCGATTTTATGTTCCAAACCGTATCAAGTCTTACCCAGGCCAAAGATTTATTGTCTAAAAATTCATCTTGTTATAACTTTGACATTTGTATCTGCATATGTATATATGTATATACTTTGTGTCCTTTTTTTATTTCTTTATAAATGAATTTTTTACCATATTTTGTTAATAAAATTTAAATAAAAAAATAATAATAATTTTTGGTACTCTCGGGTCCAAAAAAGTACTCAAACTTTTTTTTTTTGATACCGAAATGTAAATCTCATTTCCCATCACTGGCATACATACATATTATTGTCGCAAACTTTTTAAACCAGCGATTTTAACGAAAATAACATTTTTGAACCATTTTGAAAAATAAAATTTTGCTAAAAAAAACGTTATGTTTGCATTTTTTTTTCATAAATAATTCGACAGGACGAAAAATTCCTACATTTTGGAGAATATAAAAAAAAATCTGTCCGATTTTCCCTACGCTTCTATTTTAGTAACAAAAATACCTACATGTAAGAATTTTCCCACACTTATGGCAACTCTGATCGCACATTACATTATGATACGTCGCTCGTTCCAATTGTGCTCCTAGCATAAGTACCACTCATTACTTTTTAAGCCAAAAGAAACAGTACTACTTACCCATTATAAAAATTCATAAAGTTTTTGCTGGGATGTCATAGGGCAGGCCTTGTCTTGTGGTGGGTGGTTGTCTTCTAAATGGTGACGTCATATTGTAATAACAAAAAGTGCAATTATGTATGGCTAAATTGCAATTTTTGTAGCCCAAATTCTTATAAATAAAATTGATAAAATCAACACTTAAGACTTATATTTTTCTTTCTTTCTCCCATTATTGAAAAATATCTTTACATACATGCATAGTATGTGTTAAAAATACCTTTAACATGGAAATAATAATGAGTGAGCAGCCTAGCATAATAATAAAAATATCTCTACCACAAAATTTATTAATAGTGTCAAGTAAAAAAGAGGGGTGGAAGTGTAATGTATATATATTTATACGTTTAACTTTGTTAACCAATTGCTGCTGCACAAATATACATAAATATCATCAGAATTACTCGTATTTACCATAACTGCTGCTAAATATAGAACAACACGCTTTTTCTAATGGAATCTGTATATCAAAGTGTCTTGTATGAATAATATCGAACAGATTATTAAGTTCAGACACGAAGGTTTGTGAAGTAAGGAATTCCGTGATATACTCGTAGGTATATTGAATTTTTCATTGATGGAATGCAAGAAATTCCGATAAAAGAAATATTATTAACATGCTAAAACTAAATAACACAACAAAAAATTGTATGAATACCTTCCTAAGAAAAAGGTTTGATAAGGTCACAAACAAGCTGTCATACTGCGCTAGGCTTGCCACCCGTCCTTATTTTATCTTGATTTAAAAGAATTTTTTATGTCTGTCAAGAATCAAGAAAAAATACATTTTGTCAAGCATTTTTAGGGTTCCCTACACCAAAGGAATTGGTTTTTATTGTTATTGTTTTCGCTACGCTGTCCGTCTGTCCGTCACATGTTATTTTCTCAGGAACCGTAAGAGCTACGGACCTGAAATTTGGACACAGTATGTAGAACCTTGGCCGCTACAACAACAAATACATGAGAATTTAAAATTAAAGGGTGTTCCAAAACGAGCAACGAAAAATGTTAAAATGTGTAATATACATACAATTGTATGAACATATGTATATTGAAACTTGAAATTTGTAAAAATAGTGTATTTTTATACAGACTGCAACAATTAACACTAAAATTTAAAAAAATTAAAATTAAAGGGTGGTCCATCAGTTAATGCAATTTTGACAATTTGCTATATCTTGGAAACCGTAAGAGGCAAACACTTGAAATTTTCAAAAACGGTAAAACTAAAAAAACCGAAAATTATAAAATCGCCCAATCAAAAAAAAAAAATCGCCAAAAATTAAAAAAAAATCTCCAAAACGAAAAAAATCGCCAAAATTAAAAAAAATTTCTAACACTAAAATAAATCGCCAAATTCGAAAAAATCGCCAAAATGAAAAAAAAAACGCCAAAATAAAAAAAAAACGCCAAAAATCGCCCAAACGTGAAAATGTCGCCAAAACTAAAAAAAATTTTTAAATAAAAAAAAAAAATCGCAAAAATGAAAAAATCGCCAAAAAATAGAAAAAATCGTCAAAATGAAAAAACGTCAAAAACCGAAAAAAATCGCTAAAACAAGAAAATAAAGTGTCAAAACTAAAAAAAGAGCCAAAACTCAAAAAAATCGCCAAAACCGACAAAACGAAAAAACCGCCAAAACAAAAAAAAAAACCGAAAAGACCCCAAAAACGAAAAAAATGCCAAAACTATATATTATATAGGATGAAGTTTGTATTAAATTACATATCTAGTGTTCGTACGGAACCCTTCGTGCGCGAGTCAGAGTCGCACTTTACTGAATTTTTTAAATCCGTTTACAGTTTTCCTTAAACAAAGAGTGTACATTATATCCTGTTTAATAACCCATCGGTTAAATACTTTTATCGCATATTCACCCCAAATATTGAATCCTAGCTTTTTTACCAATTTTCACACAAAAGTCTAAGCGTAATTAACTTTCATTGTTTATCTTATCTTTCGACATTTTTTAATTAAGTTCAATGAAACTGTTTTATTAAGCTTTAGATACAAATAATTAATTTTATACACTAGAAAAAGTTTAATGCCCCAATTCAGTAAGAAGATTTAGGACGTTTTTGCTTGAAAATACTTTTGAGTTCTTGTGTTCGAATTCTCTAAACTGTTTTCTTCAAAAATGGTTGTTGTCTTTGATAATGAAAAATAAAAATATTATTGCCATGTTTTTAAAACATCAAAAATTAAATTTAAGTATTATACAATAGTTTGAAAAATATATGAAAAAACATGTGTTGGGAATAATGTTTGGAAAAAAATCATAAAACAAATACACGAACCTTCTAGCATAGACAATAAGAAAAATTTTCAAACAAATGAAATTAAAAACTTTTCGGGAAATTTTTCATTTTTGCAGCTACCTAAGCGCTACCTAAACGGTGTTACGAGTCATTCCTAGGAAGTTCGTATATTCTAGAAAGTTGTTTATTGAGATCTTAGGTACATTTTTGTAGTTGATTGTTTCCTTGAATTTTGAACGGTTTGCTTATCTATGGACCTGAACAGAAAAAAAGGTAAAACAACAAGGTTACCAGATTAACAAATAAAAACATCCCTGATGAAGTTGGGATTTTCCAACGAAACGTCGGATGAACTAATTAATAAAATAAATAATCGCTTATTTTAATTCACTGACCTTAAAAGCCCATTTATAAAAAAAAGCACTTAAACTAAATATAACCAAAGGTCAATAAAAATAAATACTGAATATGGGTAAAAAATTTAATTTCTTAAAATTTATTGCGATTTTGATTTTGAAAATGAAGTTTTATTGATTTTATATGTTCACAATTTTTGTTCTTTACGACAATAGCTACAATTTTGCCTCAGAGAGTAAATCAAAATTCTGAACGGTTTGCAAGATATGAGCCTGAGAAAATGCAAAAATTACACCGAGACCCCAAATCTTTTGGGGGCTCATAAAAAAAAATGCATGACTTGGGGCAGAACGGGGAGACACGGGTCTTTTTTTTTGTCGTTTATCACGTAGTGTATGTAGTCGGTATATAGTTATATTTTTTGGTGTTGCACTGTGATCAGCGTTGCGTTACAGTTGCGATCAGGTGTGTGAATTATCACAATGTCTGTACTGCCGAAAATATCTCATCTGTTAGTAAAAGTGTGGCGGATAATCCGAAGATTCTTTACCACCAACTCAGAGCGCTATGACTGTATTTTTTTTTTTTTTTTTTTGGCCGGCAATTGAATATTATGAACTGTGGTTTCAAGCCCCACACAACACATCCGCTTTGGATTTTATTGCATGGAAAGTTTTCAGGGAGCAAATTACCGCATTCAATATCGATAGAAATTTCCATACAAACTTAATTAAAATTGTATGAATGCCGTAATTTGCCTCCAAAACGCATAATTTCACGTTT
The DNA here is from genome assembly GCA_949987645.1 of Tachina grossa. NCBI lineage: Eukaryota > Metazoa > Arthropoda > Insecta > Diptera > Tachinidae > Tachina > Tachina grossa. The sequence goes on along the minus strand of OX465274.1, from coordinate 156,782,603 downwards.
TGACGACGTCAATTGGCCACCAAGATCATATTAGTTGACGCCGTTACATTTTTTGTGGGGCTACGCCAAAGATCGTGCCTATGCGTAGATAGCGCCCAAAATGTGCGAAAAAGTTGTCGAAAACTACCTTAAGAGACTCGACTGATGCAACCAACCTGGAGGCGGTTATTTAAATTATTATTATTATGTTATTTAATTCTTACATAATAGCAAGATTCAAGCATTAAAATGAAACCAAAGTTTCGTCGAAATTGTAGATTTATGTGTGTTTTATTTAACTTTACACTTGTGAAACCGAAAAATGAATAGCACATTGTGTATGCTTTGTTTGCATAATATTCATATTTATATATGGTTACCTTAATTCATAAAGGCCCTAACTCGTTATTTGGTTTAAATCGGGATTTTGGCATATTTTGATACAATAAGTGTTCTTCTATCGAAATATACAAAAAACTCGATTTCAATAAAATAAAGAGTTAGGACCTTTCTATATTAAGGTAACGATATATAAAAATATTTATATTCTCATAAAAAAATTTAAAAAATTATTTTCCTTAAATTATGTCCCCTCTACGTTCCTTTTAATGCCCCACATGCGTGGTTAGGGTTGATGCATATTTTTCTTTTGTCTGTGGTAAGAACAACCCCTTCAAAGAAACACGAGTGAGAGAATGAATGTTCTGTTAAGATTTTGCTCGGAAACGCGCCTTTCGTTCAATGAGCACAAGCAAATACTTGGAAGTGTCATAGTTAGTATGTTAGGTTAGGTTGACGAAGGCACATACACATACATACATCCATACATACATACATATGTAAGCCAGTATAGGCCCCTTGTGCGCACTCATGTGAATTAAAAGTCATATTACTTTTAAATATTTTGTGAATTTGCAAATCCAGTAATTGCCAAAGTATTTCTTTAGTTTGAAATTCTTTTTCTGTATACGAATATCATCATCCCCTTTTAAACAAACGTACGAACAAAACTAAAAACTCACACATCTACATACATATGCATGCGAATTAGTTTTATTTGCATTTTGTGTTTTAATCTAAAAGTTTATTTTTTTACATTTATAAAAATTATCCACAAATCCGGCCACCGATATTTTTTTTTTTTTTTTTTTGTAATTCGTGCAAAGCTTACATGTGTACTTAGAACAATGTAAGCAACTCTCATGATTTGTTCGCTCTTTAACGCAAAAATATTTTCTTTTATATCATTTCGTTTGACTTTACCTATTCTCTCGCGAGTTTTAGTTATGACGCCAATAATACAGACGTGCTCTTTTTGAATTTATATTTTATATAAAATTTAATTTATTTTGTTTTTTTTTTTATAAATTCAAATGAGAACTAATGCTCAGCTCTCATTATTTTCTTCTTTAGGTAAGTGCTGAAAACGCTAGTACGAGTACAATTTACATTCGATGCGATTTTATAGAACAAAAATTTTAAAAAGAAAGAAAAAAAAACTTTCCATGCTCATATACATACATACATACATACATATGTATTAATATGTAGTTATCTTCCCCACGGTGCAAACTAATTTTTAAAAAGTGTGGATGCACCCTCGGCCGTTTCTAGCAAAAGCGCTAAATTATTTGAAATTTCGCTGGAAAAGCGCTTACATATTTTGTTAATCAAATCCGTCTAAAAATTTGTGGAAGACGAAAACTCATTTAACCGACTTTCGAAAAAGGAGGAGGTTGACAATTCGTCTCTATTTTTTTGGGTGCTACTTCATAACTCGGTACTTTTTTGACCAATTGTAAAAATTTTTTTGTGTGTTTGGTCCCATTGTAAATTTTTTTTAATCTTATGATATTCTACTTATTTGATTGCTGAGAAAGCTGTCAAACACCTTTGGTTCTTGTAATTGCACAATTTAAAATTTATTATAATATTTCACGCGGCATTTAAAAAATGGGCGGAGGCACGACCATTAAAATTTAAGTTTATATTTCACGTACATCTTCTTATCTTCATCTATCAGGGGGCAAATTACGGCACTCGTTATCGAACGAAGTAACGAAATATTTCAATAGAGTTTATATGGAAATATTTCTTAATTTCGTTCGATAACGAGTGCCGTAATTTGCCTCCAGATCTTGCATTGATGTCCTTTTTTTTTGCAGAACGAATTATTTTATGTTTGTTACTTCATAGCTCGGTATCTGTTAGACCGATTTTAAAAATTCTTTTTTTTTTGTGTCTGAAAGGGTAAAGCTTCCATTTGGTAACATTTACCTGATTTACATTAAGCATTTTTTCATGAAATTTCATGAATTTTGTTGAACGCAACTTTTTCTATTTGCTTATTGCAGCGCTATAAAAGAGAATATTATATAAAAAATAGCGTAGAATGAATCTCTGATGTATTTTTGACAAACTTTTTTGATATAAGTCGCTTCTCCAGGTCTCCTATTGACAAATAAAAAATTTTCATGCAACTAATTTCATGAAAAAAATGCTTAATGTAAATCAGATAATTGTCAAAAAAAAAAGCAATTCGGTTTAAGGCGATTTTTTTAGTTTTATCGGTTTTCGGAACTTTTTAAGTTTTGTCGTTATTTTTCGTTTTGGCGATTTATTTAAGCTGTAGCGTTTTTTTAGTCTTGGTACATTTTTCGAGTTTTCGCGATTTTTTTAGTTTTGGCGCTTTTTCTTAGTTTGGGGCTTTTTTCGTTTATGGACTTTTTTCGGTTTTTTTATGCTTTTCAGCACAACAAGAAATAAAATGGGTTATAAAAAATATGGCATCACTGTAGCGCGTTTGATGGGATTTTGCCACACTCTACACAGAAAAAAAAGAATTGTAAATACAACTAATTTATTTGTGAATACAAATAAAATATTATTTAAAAAGGCACCTACAACGATTTTTGTAAATACAAACACACATTTGTAACATAAGAAAACAAAATCAACTGAATTATTACCAATTAAAATTATTGTGTTTTTCACAATTGAGTTGTTAACAGAAAACAAAAATTTTTAATGAATTTGTTTTTCAAATTCTAATGTGTTGTTTTTCGTTGTTTGTTTAATATTTTTTTTTTACAAATTTGTTTTTTTTTATTAAATTTTAATTTAAAGATGTTTGGCATGAGTCGAACCGGCAACCTCTTGACTAATAGACTAACGTACTTACCACTCAGCTAAAGAGCAAATCGTTATTGGGTACGCAAATAATGAATACACACAAAACATGATTTCTTATGTTTCTTCTGCATGGCGTATTTCGTTGATATAATCTAAAAATAACTTTGTTGGTTAAAAAAAGCAAGCCACGACGTTTTTCGGCTTCTTGTCGGAATTTACACGTATACAACACCAACAATCAAAATAAACAACAACATCAGCACATGACCACGTTGAGTCAATCAACAAGCAAGATAAACACCAACACAAACAAAGTAATTTAAATCACTGCTGGCCAGAGAAGCGCCAGGGTGCCGAACATCAATTGGCTTTTTGTACAAATGAATGCACATACGCTTATACATTTATCTCGGTTTTCTCTCTGTGGGCAGCATTGATTTAAATGATATTTTAAAATACGCAGTATTGATAATTACAATATTTAAGTTAATGCCAAATATTATTGAAATTAAAAATTTTATTCAACAACATGGTCTTGTTGAACATAAATCTTGTATATTTTTTTCTGTGTATCGCTCAAACTTAATTTTGAGGAAGTCTTTGAAACAACAATTTTTATAAAAAAGAACTACTCAATTTTCGTGCTATTAAACACAGCAACAAAAGAAAAAACTTCAGTTTAAAAAAGTTGGCATCGCTGTACCACGTTTAACAGGATTTTGTCGCACTCTAGCATCACATGAACTTAATTTTGAGGATGTCTTTGAAACAACAATTTCTGTAATAAAACTACTAAATTTTCGTGCTATTAAACACAAAAACAAATAAACTTGAGTATAAAAAAATTGGCATCACTGTAGCGCGTTTGACGGGTTTTTTTTACCGCACTCTATCGCTCAAACTTAATTTTGAGGAAGTCTTTGAAACAACAATTTTTATAAAAAAGAACTACTCAATTTTCGTGCTATTAAACACAGCAAAAAAAAAACGATTTTAAAAAAGTTGACATCACTGTAGCGCGTTTGACAGGATTTTTGATGCACTCTAGCACCACATGAACTTAATTTTGAGGAGTCTTTGAAACAACAAATTCTGCAATAAAGCTACTAAATTTTCGTTAGATTACCCAAAACAACAAATAAACTTGAGTTTAAAAAAGTTGGCATCACTGTAGCACTTTGGCAGGATTTTGCCGCACTCTAGCATCACATGAACTTAAATTTGAGGATGTCTTTTAAACAACAATTTCTGTAATAAAACTACTCAATTTTCGTGCTATTGAACACAAAAACAAATGAACTTGAGTATAAAAAAATTGGCATCACTGTAGCGCGTTTGACGGTTTTTTTAAACCTAATATTGAAGAAGTCTTTGAAACAACAATTTCTATAATAAACTACTCAATTTTGCAACCCTTAAATATATAAAAACTTTTTTGGTGCTTTTAAGCACAACAACAAATAAAATTGAGTGTAAAAAGTTGGCATCACTGCAACACATTTGAATCTTTTGCTTGAATAATCATATTGTGCCGTTGTTGATTGTTGTTGCTATTGTTGTGCTTATTGTTATGGGAGTGTATGCATGTATGTATGTGTCGTTTCCTTTTCTCTGGTCTCCAAAAGCTAGTGAGTATCTGTGTGTGTGTGTGTATCTGAGTATCTGTGTGTAATAGCTCAATTTTTTCATTTGTGTGGTATAATTTGTTGTTGGCTGGCGTTCTATTCACAAATGTTGTTTGTATAGCTGTGTGTGCTTTCATAATTTTAAAGTTTCTTGCTGCTGTGTGTGAAAGCTTAAGCACTCGCAGCTCGTTGAAAAATATCAGTCGAGCGCTGATACCGTACTGAAGAGGTCGGTCTTAGAAATTATATTCTCGTCTCGGGTTGCTTACACAATTCAAATAGTTATTATATATACTAATATATATTTATGTGTATAGTATATGCATATATTTTCAACACCATATAGTATATGTAATAAATTAAGCAAGAAATAAAAAAAGTTTTCCATATAGAAAATAAATAGAGAAGAAAACAAAATTTGTATCTACAGGATACAAATTTTAAACATTTTTTTATACTATTAAATTGTTAAAGAAGATACATACCACAAAATTATATAAATCCAAAAGTGTAAAGTTTTAAAAGCAATAAACTTTGGTTTTTTCCCATAAAATCAAAAGGGGTAGTTTTAACCCCCTAAAACGACGAAAAAAAACGAGAAATTGTGTAACACCAGTGCTACAGAAAGGTAACCAAATCAAAAAAAAATCGGAATTATAATTTCAAATTAAAACAAAGCATTTGTTAAAGAAAAGTAATGAATATTGAAAATTATATTTAAACAAAATAAAAACAAACAAAAAATTGTAAATAACTTTTTTGTATGAGCATTTAAAAGAATTAAAAAAAATTAAACAAGAGATAAAAACGTTGTGTTGTAATTGGTGTTGTTGCTGTTGTTGTAACGCGTCGTTTCCTTAACTTTAAATCACTCGTGTAGACATGTGTTGTACATTACGAGATACACAGTTAGAAATATGTATAGATATAGATATTAAAGCCAATGATGATGATGTCCTTGTACAAAATCGATTTTTCACCATAAAAATTCAAAACCGTAAAACAATAATTTGCAATGATTTGGCCATTTTGAAAAGTGTGTTAAGACAATTTCTAAGAAATTTATTTTGTTTGCAAAAAAAACGAGTAAATTTACAAAAGTTTTAATAAAATTTTAACAAACCTTTTTTCCAATCATTTTTCATATGAGTATAATGAACATGTAATAGATTTATGATTTATTTGGCTTAATTTATAAATGTTATGCATAAAAAGATATTATTAATAAATTTATTAACAATTAGTGCGCCATTTCTTGCAACAAAAATGCCAACGCTGTTAAATCCAAATAATATAATTTGTTTAAAAAAAAAACTATACTACATACATTTGTATATTTTTGCTGCTCTTTTTTGTCATTATTATTTCTATATGTATGATTGTCTGACATTTAGTCTCGTTTATAAATAAAAATATACATTTGTTTTTATTTAACAACTTTTTTGTTATTGTAAAGAAAAGAAAAGAAAAAAAACTATTTTAACATGTAGAAATGAAAATGCAAAAGAAAGATAAAAAAAGCCATACACACGTCAAACAAATCTCTACTGACTGACGTTCAACGATTTGCTATTGGCTTTGAATTTGAAAAAAAAACAGAAATAAATGCATATAAATTTTCTTCCTAGTGACTACTAGAGATTTTTTGCATTTTTTTCTAATATTTTCTATTACAAAATTTTCATAATAAATCATTGATTTTTGAAAACTAAAAAAAAACTAATTGTACCTAATAAGTAAAAATAATCCATATTTTTCGTTAATTTTCTCTTTCAAATTCCGCCCCTCTCTCTTTCTCTCTCTCTCTCTTTCTGGTTTTTCACTCACTCGGGCTTGAAAGCTTGTGGAGAAAAAATTGCTGGAATAAATTTCCCATATTCCACTAAAGCTGTTTTTGTGCACTTCCAAGAAATCATTTGCCTTAATTTTATAACTCCATTTATATAAATTTTTAAGGATCTGCCATGATTAACTTAATTAATAAGATGCGCTTAATTTTTTTTTTAAATTACATAAAGTAAGTTAAAGTTTTATATACATATCTAGAATTTAGAAAATCAGGTTACATCACAAGGAAAACTCCCTTAATACTTGTTTTTTCTTCCTTTTTTTCTTCATTTATATAACAGGATTTTTGTTCTACTTTTTATGCAATAGAGTATATATATCATAAAACGCTCTTAAAAAGCTCTCTCTCTCTCTCTCTCAGTAAAAAAAGAGCAAGAACAAGTAAATTTTAAAGCTTGAAAAAGAAGTAAAAAAACAATAAATAACTTGCCATCAAATTCCTTTACTAAATTAATTTTTTTTTCTAATAAAAATTTTTTAATTGGGTTAAAGTTCAAAGAGTTACATAACGCAGTCTCTTTTGCAATAGAAGTATGCGGCTTTCGAAATCCTTTTATTCTATTTGTACTGTAGTTTAATCGGAAAAGAAATAAAAAAATTATGCCACCTAATAATATGCATAAAATGCTTTAGTTACATGTTGGTTCAAAATTTCCGAATGCTTTTCTAGATTTGTTACAAGAGAAACTAACAGCTGATCAGCACTTTCTGAAACGTTTTTAGCTGGTATCAATTCGCCTTGAATACGCAGCAATAATTCACAAGCTGTGAAGCCATTTTATTGGCAAGAAATTGAACTCGCACTTGCCCGGATTACACAACTGCAATGATCTATTCTGCAGTAAAACATGTTTTTGTGTTTTTAGTCCTAATACAATCGTTCTTATTTCATGATCTCTATAAGCAGCAGTAAATTGTTACACCGAAAACATAACGATCCATAACCGCTAAAATAGCTTAAGCGACACATTTTTGGGACTTCGTTTTTTGACGAAAATCGACACTTTACGATCGCAAATAATCGATTTTGGTCAAAAAACTAACTTCGAAAATTATGTCGCTAAGCTCCTTTTTGGCGACTATGACACGATAAAATATCCTCTTAGGCTCCAATTCAAAGTCTTTAGTTAACTAATTAAGGTGATTTAACCAATGAAATTGCTAAGAAAAATTGTTAGTTAAACCACGGGCGTTAGTTAATTATAGATTGTGAATTTGGGCCTTAGTCTAACTGCCTGCGTACTGGGTTTCTGCTAAAATTTAGGTTTCAAACTTATTGTTGTCATTTTCAGGGAACATGACCTTAGACATGCTTTAAGAAGTGTTACTTAATTTCCAAATTAGTAGAAAATCACCGAAACAAACAAAAAATTCCTTCTAAAGTACGCTCATTAGGGATATTTCAAGCTTTCTTAAAACTTTAGTTAATTCTTAAGTTATCTATGGGTAACTATGCAATATTATTGAGTATTTTATTGATATTATTGTCGTTTTGCGCCACCCTTGAACTATGCAATATTATTGAGTTTTGCTCCACACTATTCAATAAATTGCACAATAAAAAAAATATGGCGCAATTTTTCCTACAATATATGTATGTAAAAGAACGTTTAAAAAATTTTAAAATAGATTTCCAACAAATTAAATAGTTTTTAATTAAGTAATCTAAAAAATAGAAAAATAAAGTGCAATATTGTACAATATTGTCAACACATTACGCAATATTTCTTGTTGCGCAAAATAAATTAAATTTAAAAATAATTTAGTAATAATTAAAAAGACTTAATTTTATCCAATGTATTGTGCCATGTACCAATATGCACCCAGTACCTGGATTCTGTAACTTTTTGCGAACCAAAAATCGTAATTTTTATCGACATGTTTATTCGCATGCGATAACCATAATGTGATTCTGTAATTTCTTTTAACGATAATCTCCCGCTTTATCTTATTCACATTTTAATTCAATATTATGTGGTATCTCGGTATAGAAAATGTGAAAACAAGCGAAAAGCACAAAGAATAATTAAGAAAAACTCAACAAATTAGATCTTATGACTTAATTTTTTTTTCTCCAACCGACACCGAATATCGTTAAAATATGTTACTGAATAGCAAAGTCGATAAATTTTCCTTATATTTATTATAACGATACGATTATCGTAATAAAAGTTACTGAATCCAGGTACAGGCAATGTTATTGTACAATATCAATTATTGCACAATAATATTGTAAATGAGTGGGAACATTTAATCTTTGGATTAGATAATTTTTTATTTCGGTAATATTGCAGTTGGTCTTTTGTCTGAAGGTAGTTTGGTACCGACTCCCACCTTTGGCACGGCGATCAGACGAAAAATTACAGCATTCGATAACCACCGAAAGTTTGAAATATTTCCATATGAACTTCACTCAAATATTTTTAAATTTGTTTTCGCTATGGAGTGCCATAATTTGTCTTTAGAGGGCAAATTCAATGGACTTAAAATGGGTGGGAATATTTTTAATTTCGTTCGATGTATCGATTATTTACTTCAACAATGTTTTAAATTTTTAAAGTTTTCAATTTACACACAATTTAATGAAAAGAGAAAATATTATTTTTCTCTCAAGATTAGAGCTTATCAGATATTTATAAAGCTTTTACATGTGACTAAAATCTATTGCTTACAAGATTTCTGGCAAAATCTATTAGATTTTGTAGCGATCTACTTAAAATCTAGTAGAACTCAGTTATGCAAATATGGTTTTTTTTTCTCTTTCAACTTTGTACTAAAAAGTAAGCCTCTGTACTAGACTTGTATCCAACTCTATCAGTAGCTCTTTTTAGACACAAACCACCAATCAAATCCATGTAATTTAGATGTTTATTTGTTTAAAACAAGCTACTGAAAAAGTTCGATACAAGCCTTCCATGTAAAGGGTGTTTTTTTCAGAGGTATAGAACTTCGAATTGAAATAAAACACAAGAGAATCGTTTTAATGTCCATCAATTTGGCTTTATTGGAAGGATAATTTTATGCCATTAATGTTTAAATATGATTTCGGGCATGTGGCCGCCGCGGCTGGCTCGAATAAAGCCAATTCTACAGGTCCAATTTTCAACCACTTTTTCGAGCATATGGGGCCGTATGTTGGCAATAACGCCACGAATGTTGGCTTCCAAGTCCCCTAACGTTTCTGGTTTGTTGGCGTAGACGAGCGACTTCACATATCCCCAAAGAAAATAATCCAATGGTGTCAAATCACACGATCCTGGTGGCCAATTGACAGGTCCATTCCGCGAAATTATGCGCTCATCGCATGTTTCCTTCAATAAATCGATTGTGATGTGCGCTGTGTGGCATGTAGCGCCGTCTTGTTGGAACCACAACTCATCCACATTCATGCCATCCAATTCGGGAACAAAATAGTCGGTTAGTCGGCTCCAATTGCTGTGCACGGTGGCGAATCGATTCATTCGGGTCCTCTTCAACACTTTGCTCTACAGCGGCAATTGTTTCTTCGGTGCGCACTGTTCAACGTCTCTGCGGATGTGTATTATCACATAGAGTAAACGTAGTGCGAAAACGATCCATGGTTAACCGAATTAATTGCTCTGATGGACGATTATGTCGACCATAAAATGGACGGAGCTTGCGGTAAACTTCGCGAACTGAACCATTATTTTCGAAATAAATTTGCACGATTTGCAAGCGTTGTTCTTTTGTCAACCTGTTCATGATGAAATGGCAAACCAAACTTAATATTAATCACTTGACAGCTGACAAAATGGCCGCCAGTTAAAAAAGTGATGCCAACTTAAAGTTCTATACCTCAATAAAAAACACCCTATAATTAAAAAGGTGTGTGAATTAGCTACATTGCAGTTGTTTGGTTCTAGTTTAGGAATATTTTCAGTTAATGGGTTATATTTTGGATAAGTCTTGGTAAATACTCGTATCAAACTAAAATTTATAGATTTTCATAAAGATTTTAATTGAAATATGCTAGATTTCGTGCAGGTGTAAATGTAGTATTATGTCAATGGCAGGCCTGAGAAATTTGCTCAAAAAAAGCTTCAGAGATATATCACTATCTTCTATGGTGCTGCTTTAAGTAAATAACAAGAGTTTCGTGCAACAAATTTAATGAAAAAAACTCATAATGTTTATTAGCTATATGAAGTTTAATTCTACATTATGAAGTCATAAATCGCATTTTTTAAGTTATGACGTTGTTGAAGTAAATGAGCGATATATTATGACTCCAATTCCGTATTTCTATTCCGCAGGAATTTCTTTTAAGTTCATTTGTCTTTCTTTAAGTTCCATCACACCAAGAGTTATTATGATTATCACAGCTAGATTTAGCATATTCTTTAGCAAAAAGCATTCAAGCTTTTAAAAACTTTGCTGAAGAAACCTATTAAAATTTAAAATCTCGCGTTTTATTTATTTCTTCTGTAGAACATTTTAGCAGATGCATACATACCTTGGACCGATTTAACATTCTTCCATTATAATTTTCTGTTAAAACTGAGCATGACGTTGAAGAATTTTCGACATGGATTTAAGTCCGCCTTTCTAATTTATTATTTCTGTGATATTTCTGATAGTTTATGTACTGTTCTTTAAGCGATTTCGGTTTCTGGAATTTACTTCGTAGTTCTTATTTATGTTTTCATGAAACTCCTAATAAAAATACGTAAGCACAGGGGACTTAACTCTGCTTAGACGTGACACGTGGTGGCAAATTTTACATAAATAAAATCAGTGCTTACAGCAATACCATTTTCAAATAAAAAAATGGAGTTTCCAAACAGTTTTATAAGTAGTAGTGCAAAGTACTCTTTTTTTATGCTTAGTTAACTCAAACAATCAGTTCCGATTATTATAGGAAATGTTAAGTTAAACTTTGATTAAAGTAGTAGTATTAATTCAAAATCGACTAATTTGAATAGTCGGCATATAAATAAGCTTACAGTCTTGTATTACTTGCAAATGAAACTGTAAACTTTAAATTTCAATATGCACCAAATGAGAATTCTTTCATATATACAAGACAACGGAGTTGGGTTGATTAAATGAGCTCTGAAAACTTTGCAAATATGTGCTTATTAATATTTTGCAAGAAATGCAAGTGTTGAGCCCTAAAACAGACACCTGGGGATCTCTACTATATTTCGAAACGAAAGAACACTATTTTCAATTTGCATGTTCATTACAATTCGAAAGCTTATTTTGCGGAATGTAAACAGTAAAGTTGCCGCAAACATATCTTTAGCCGGTACGTTTGCAAATTTGTTAATATGATTTCTTCGGGATTGGAAGATATGCACTTAATGATACATAGTTTTGATGGATGTTGGCAAATTTAATATTTTCTGTCTAGACCATTTACATTTCTTGAATATTCGAAGCTAACTCACCTGTCATTGCAAAAAACATCCTTGTTGGTCAGCAAAAGCAGCCAAGGGCATCAGCTGAGTTGAACCAAAATTTACCATCATGTATTGAAGGAGAATATTACTATGCCCGTCTCTGCGACTTGACATAAAAATCTTCGTGCATAAATCGAAGATAACTGTCATATCACCAGATCGTAAGAAGTCTCGCCAAGAACCAATTTTGAGGATTTTTTTTATAAAACCCGATAGAATTTTAAACTGTAAAAAAATAACACAATAAGGTCCAATGATGACAATAGCAAACGTTTTATTTTTTGTGTATTGCAGTCTGTAAGATCAGTTGTGGATCGGTTTAACTCCCAGCCAAAAATGGACCTCGTCGCTGAACACACGAAGCCGTCTATAAGTTGCGCAAATTAATTCCTGATTTTCAAAGTAAATCTAAATAATTTGATAGCCTTGTTTTGCCACAGTATAGTGATCGTAAATATAAAAAAGTGAGCGCAATATGACAGTTGATGTGACAGTTAACTCTCTCGTAAATTCCATTGGGCTTAAAAAGATCCCTATACTTAGTCGATCAATAAGAAACAATCGAAACAATATTCTTTATGAGGGCAATTATGAATATGGGTACAATTCCAACTAATCGCAAGTAATAGGGAAAACAAAAAAAATCTAACTGGAGAAACTTCTCGCCGAATTTTATTCATAATTGCCCTGTATTTGTTTAATAAACAATTTGGACATTTATTTTTTGGATCGTTTGATATTCGAACAGTGCAAGAGATTAATGTTAACAATGGTAATCTGTGAAAAAAACAGGTTTTGCAAAATTTTTGCTTCAATTAGCTTTTACTGTTCCTTAAGCGGGCCACCCAGTTGCAATATAATTGTGCAACTCTTCGTATTGTACAATAATATCGCCAATGTGTATGTCATGTTCGAAAGTGACACAATATATTGGCAAGTATCAAAAGACTTTAATTTTATTGTACAATCAAGACAATTGTGTAATGTGCTGGCAAAATTGTTCAATGTTGTTTACTTTTACACTGTCTGGTAAATTGGGCAATATTTTCTTTGAAAATGTGCCATTTATTGCATAGTATAGGTCAAAACGACAATAATATGTACAACAACATATGCAATAATATTTTATAATATTTATGTCTTTAAACTCTATTATTATATTATGCAACTTTATTCTCTTAAGGGCGCTCTAAAACTCTTAATTAATTAACAAAGTGTGTATATATTTAATACACCCAGATGGGGCATAAAATTTGCCTTTTTTAGGTTATTAAGGCAACAGAAAAATAATTAAAGAATTGGCTCAAGAGTTGAAAGGAAGTAGCAGCAGAGAAGGAAAATGAAAGAAAGATGAAGAAATAGTGCAGAAAAAGTAGAGAAGAACAAAGAGCGAAGAAGTAGAAGAAAAAATAAAATAAGAGAGAGAGATAGAGTAAAACAAGAAATAAAGAGAGAGTTAGAGTTAGAGGGAGCATCCAAAGAACTTTGAACTTTAATTAAGAGAGCGAGAGGAAAAGAGAGAGAGAGAGAGCTTACATCTTAAACAAATAAGGATACATATAAATTTAGAGCCGACATCTGCAATACACCCCATTCCACACAACTTCCTGCTAGTTCTCAATTTTAAAAGGAAAGTATACCTAAAATTGAGAAATATTATTAAGAGGCAGGCACTTGCTTTAAAGTTTAAACGTGCCCAGAGTACTCTTTTTGAGTGATAACTTGAAAAATTAAAGCCTTATAAAAGAGGGTAAATATTTCCACCGGACTTTTTCGCCTTTTTAATAGTACGTTTCCATATACGTGATTTAGGTCAAAACATTTGATTTGCCCAAATTAAGTAATTTGCGAAGTGATTTCCCATACATATTTCATATCAGCAAATTATCTCAAATGACTTAATTTGCTACAAATTAAGTCGAATTTGTCAATGCAACACTGCGCGGCTGCTATTATTACAAATGCAACTCTGGGTCATCCATTATTGGTGACTTACAAATCCGAAAAAGTGACATTTAAGTACGAATAAAAATGGCAGATTCTCTTTGCTTATAAAAAGAAAAAAGTAATTTAAAAAAAGAAAGTTATTGTCAATGTTGTTTTCCATTCTTATGTAAAGGGTGTTTTTTATTGAGGTATAGAACTTTAAGTTGGCATCACTTTTTTAACTGGCGGCCATTTTGTCAGCTGTCAAGTGATTAATATTTAGTTTGGTTTGCCATTTCATCATGAACAGGTTGACAAAAGAACAACGCTTGCAAATCGTGCAAATTTATTTCGAAAATAATGGTTCAGTTCGCGAAGTTTACCGCAAGCTCCGTCCATTTTATGGTCGACATAATCGTCCATCAGAGCAATTAATTCAGTTAACCATGGATCGTTTTTGCATTACGTTTACTCTATGTGGTAATACGCATCCGCAGAGACGTCGTACAGTGCGCACCGAAGAAACAATTGCCGCTGTAGAGCAAAGTGTTGAAGAGGACCCGAATGAATCGATTTGCCACCGTGCACAGCAATTGGAGCCGACTAACCGACTATTTTGTTCCCGAATTGGATGGCATGAATGTGGATGAGTTGTGGTTCCAACAAGACGGCGCTACATGCCACACAGCGCACGTCACAATCGATTTATTGAAGGAAACATTCGATGAGCGCATAATTTCGCGAAATGGACCTGTCAATTGGCCACCAAGATCGTGTGATTTGACACCATTGGATTATTTTCTTTGGGGATATGTGAAGTCGCTCGTCTACGCCAACAAACCAGAAACGTTAGGGGACTTGGAAGCCAACATTCGTGGCGTTATTGCCAACATACGGCCCCATATGCTCGAAAAAGTGGTTGAAAATTGGGCCTGTAGAATTGGCTTTATTCGAGCCAGCCGCGGCGGCCACATGCCCGAAATCATATTTAAACATTAATGGCATAAAATTATCCTTCCAATAAAGCCAAATTGATGGACATTAAAACGATTTTCTTGTGTTTGATTTCAATTCAAAGTTCTATACCCCTGAAAAAAACACCCTATATATGTTTTATTTATTTTGCTGCTCCAAATTATTATTAAACAAATTTTTGTGTTTCTTTTAGGTTATAAAAATAAATAAGCAATTCAAACGTCAAATTGATTTCGAAAATTCGAACATAGAAACACTTACAACACATAATGGAAACACTTCGACATGATTTTCTCAAATCAACTTGATTTGCTCATAATGGAAACGTACTATAATAGGCCACCACATGCTTGTGTGTGTATGGTTCTTTTTATATAATGTTCTGGAAAATAAGTTTTTTCTTTTCTTTTCAAGCAAAGATTACATAATAAATTTTATACTGCATTATGGTATTTATGTATGCATATGCTTTTGTTTTTTTATATAATTGTTTTTTATTTTAATATTTGTGTAATTCCAAAAAAAAATACCCCTTTTATTTTATTTTGCAAAAGTTTTTACGAAGTAAACGATTTAAAAAAATTTAAAGAAAGACATGAGTATACAGGTTAGTATTTCTAAGAAAGTTATTATATATTACATTTTCTTCTTTTTTTGCATTTTATTTTCTTTGTGTGTTTTTTATTTATAGTTACAAAATTATCTTTTAAACAATCGCACACGTTTAAACTGCATTTTTTTAACATTTTATTTGCTTTATTTATATTAATTTTTTTTATTATTGTTTATTGTTTATAAAAATTTATTTTGTCTAATTCACATGACATTTCTCTATGTCACTTTTTTTTCTACTATGTAAACTTGTTTGTTACCGTGTGCGATTTCAAATTTAGTTAAATTCTCTAGACATGTGTAGAGATTTTTTATTATTTTATTACTTGAAAACTTAACGATCGAAATGATATAAAAATTTTGCTGTATAGGATTTTATAAATAAGATTTAAATTTATTAAAAAAATACTTACGATTATAATAAGAAAAAAAAATGGGAAAATTGCATATTCCTATAAATAGCTATTTTTAAAAAGAATTAAGAAAACTTGTTTTTTTATGATTTGGATTTTTTATTTTATTTTATTAAAAGTAAGAAATTAGTCATAACATCCGTACCTGCAAAGTGAACCGAAAGCCGTCATATTTATCCATATATTTATTAATTTGCAGTAACGATAATGTGATTTTGTAATTTCTTTTGTACGATAGTGTGCAGCGGATTTTTACACACCCTTTTATTCTATATCATGTGGCATCTCTGCATACAAAGTGTCCAAATAAGCGAAGAAGAAGAAGAATAAAAAAACTCAATTGAATTAACGAATTAGAGCTTGCGATTTTACTTTTTTTACTTGAACCGACTGTGAAGATCGTTAAAATATGTTATATGTATTATAGCGAAATGATTGTCCTAATGAAAGTTAAGGCTCAGTTAAGGCTCAGTTAGCCGACTGTAATGTAAGGTAACTGTAACGTAGAAAACAGCTGATTGATATTTTTATATGAAAAGTAGGTTACGTTACATTACATCTCTATAACCATTTTCATTACTTTTAACATAACAAAATCAATCAGCTGTTTCTTACTGTTGCAGTTACTTTACATTACAGTCGGCTAACTGAGCCCTTAGCCGGCTGTAATGGAATGTAACTGCAACGGTGGGAAACAGCTGATAGATATTTTTATGTGGAAAGTAGGTTACGTTACATCACATCTCTATAACCATTTTCATTACTTTTCACATAAAAATATCGATCAGCTATTTCCTACCGTGCCTTTAGTGAATCCAGATACAAACATCTTCAAGAAAAATATCAATCTAAGATGACTGCCTTTAAATAAGAATTTAATCCGCATAATTTTCATAATTCTTGATCAATTTAAATTTTATTAATTTTTTGCCCGACCCCAATTTTTTTTTTGGTATTGTGTTAAAGTGACGTCGATGCCGACAACTGGAATGAGGGTGATTATCTATTTCTTTTAACATGCACAATATTTTACATGCAAATAATAAAATTATACAGTTTCTTCTTCTTTACACAAGAAATCAAAATATGTTGATTATGACTTTTTCATAGAAAATGTTGCCACTATTTTGTTCCCCAGTATGTGAATGCTACACTCAAAAAGAAGTTTAAACTACCACTGAAAAATATCAAATTCAATTAATGTGAGATTGAGTTAATTTTTGGATTAGCTAAGTTTAATCTCGAACCCAAAAACTTGTCCTTAATCTTTTAACTCAATTCTTAAAAATTTTTTAATTTCATATTTTTATGGAATATTTAAAAAAGTGCTGAAGGGGGCGCGGCCAAGCCCCATTAATTGTTAATGTCATATGCTATGTATTTCTATTCAACTGATTCCTACAAAACTTTGGACATATGTACCTTAGGCTCTTTAACGACATAATCTGGGACATAATTCGCATTCGATTGCGAGCAAGTTATTACTCGAATGTGCGAGTTTTTTAACTTTTGGGATTTTCGCTTTCGGTTTCTAGTAACACATATCGAAATTTCTAATGACAGCATTCGATAACGTGCATACATTCGAATGCAACCGTTCGTGTTTTTACTAGCAAGCAAAAAGGCATTCGAAATCATTTTTAACATAAAAAAAGCGAAGGAAAAGAAAATGTATGTTCAATATTTTACTTATTTATTTAGAAATGAATGAATGCAAATATAAAGTATTTTTAGTTGACTTTAAATATAACAAAGCACACTGACTTGGCAAATAATCAGGGCTATCATGAATAAAATTCCTCGTAAAATTATTCACGGGGAACAATTCCAACTAATAGCAAGTAATAGGGAAAACAAAAAATTTCAATTGCAAAAAGGAGAAATTTCACGCGGAATTCTATTCATGATAGCCCTGAATGTTTTGCCTAAGAATTTTCGGGGAAAATAAAAAAATCAACCAACTCTGGGAGCATCTAAATAACAAATTAACTGCTTCTGGTCAACTAATAAAAGAATAAAAAATTTAATCTTACACTAATTTATTATTATTAAGTTATTAATTAAATAAAAATAATGAAAATAATAGCGTTTTCTTTTCTGGAAAAAGTGTAACATTTTTTAACTTTTTATTAAAAAAAATACCATTTAGCGTTCATTTAAAGAAAAAAATTTAATGTCGCAAGGGATGACACAATAATTTCCAATAAAATGTATATTTCAGAAAATCATTTTAATGCGAATTTTCATTGAAAAGCGTAATAAGTGTAACATTTTTTTCCAGAAAAGAAAATGCCATAACATTTATGTATCAGTGTTTTTTTAACTTAAACATTTATGGATATTCGTTTCTTTTTCCTTCATATACGTGTGTATGTACGTACATTCATACATATATTTTTGCACACATATACATATACATATATGCAAACATATGCTTTTGCTTACAATTTATTCAGTGTTGTGAAATTAATTTATTTGCCTCTTTCCAACACTGAAACAAAAACTCGATTCGCTTGGTAACGAGTGAAATCATCGGAAAATTTCTTGCCATCGAAATTAATTTCTATTCGAATGCAATTTCGAATACGAGTGCAGGAATTAGGCCCCTGGATTTTATTAAAGTGAGCGGGGCCGCGCCCATTAATTGTTTGCATAGTATATATTTTTTATCTGCTTGAATGAGTTTTGTCAAACATTTTCACACTTATGGGGCTCTAGTAGGGACACAACATCGTGATTGAAAAAGAAGGGCTAGGTCACGCCCACTTATTTTTTTAAATATATTATAAAATTTATTTAAGCCTTTGCTACCAAAGTTGGCACACATATTGCTCTCAAGTAGTGACAAAATTTTGAGTTTGAAAAAGTGGGCGGGACTGCGCCCATATGCATTTAACACTATGTGTTTCTGCTCAACTGCTACCAACAAAATTGCGCACATACATATGTATGCACATCTTGTTATAAGAAAATTGGGCCATTAATAATAGATCTTGAAAACATCACCAGTATTGCCAGATGTGGTTTTCAGTTTTTTCAACTAATTCAATAAAAAAATATAAAATATTAAAAAAATAGGTACAGTAAAGCTAAAACTAGTTAAGTTTAAGTGAAATAAAGTCCTATTATGTGAGTATTGGCAAAAAAAAAATATCTTGACTTTAGCGGTTATATATTAAAAAGCACTAAGATTGTATAAGACATGGAATGTAGACGTGATTGGCCTTTTTTTTCTTTTCCAAATAATTCTTACTAAAAGAAGTTTCGCTTAGCTTAAAAGCTTTGTCTGTAGCATACATGGGCATACTGCAGTAAAATTAAAATTCCAGTAAAAATAAAATTTTACTGATTACTGAAAAAATTTCAATATCCAGTAAAAATTTACTGGTTACTTCAAAAATTTTCAGTATCCATTAAAAATTTACTGGTTACTGAAAAAATGTCAGTATCTGGTAAAAATTTACTGCATACTGGAAAAATTTCAGTAAGCAGTAAAAAAATTCCAGTAAGCAGTAAACTTTTGCTGGTTACTGAAAACATATAGCAATCAATAAATTTTTACTAATAATGCACTTTTATCATAGGAAATATTCATTCGTTAAAACGACTGCATGTTTAAAAATTTACTGCTTACTGGAATTTTTTTACTGCTTACTGAAATTTTTGCAGTATTCAGTAAATTTTTACTGGATACTGACATTTCTTTCAATAGCCAGTAAATTTTTTTTCTGTAATAAATTTTTACTGGATACTGAAATTTTTTTCAGTAATTAGTAAAAATTTACTGCTTACTGGAACTTTTAATGCAGTAAATATATACTGCAGTATGCCCATGTATGGTCTGTAGTTTTACTTGTCAAGTCAGGTTTGTTTTACAAGTTCGTTCGGCTGGTGAAAATTTCACTTATCTGGAAGTTGCTTAAATATGCGTTTTTGTCTAGCAATAAAAAAGCCAGTTTTTGATCTGTTCTTGGTAATTGTATAATGAATTAGCGGTAATTAACATCAAACATCAGTGAAGACAAACTGAAGTGGGGAACCCCATTGAATGAAAACCAGTAATTAAAAAAACAAAATTTTTTTATACTGTTTAATTATTATAAAAATGTTAATTTATCTCTAGCGGTTTGAAAAAAATATATTTATTTTTCTTATGAATAAAAATCTTTCTAATTTAATTTTATAGTTATTTTGTGATGAACTTATTAGCAAATTTCTTGTCTTCTAAATAATTAATGAGTTTTTTGTTTAATAAATTTTATTTATTTTTTGGGATAAAAAAATTAGAATTTCCATTTCATTCTTAAAAGCTAAAATTTCTATTGAATATATAAGTATGTTATTTTCATTGACACAATTTCCACTCGGATTTTCTTTATTTATTTTTTATTAAGATTTCAATTTAATTTTTTTTTGTACTCTAATATCTTATGGAAGGAAAAACATGCTTTCATATCTGTACAACATTTCTTTTTTAACAAATTGCTGCTTAGTTTAGCTCGTCTGGCATTTTTTTTTTAAATTATACAATAAGATAAAAATATGTTAATTACTCTCAATGTGTTTTTTATGTATGTACATATGTAGAATTTATCAATCCCCTTGATTCGCTGTTGGTATGGTAAAAAAAAATTACACTGTTTAGCTTTCGTTTAGTTCGCTTTGATTTAAACTTTTTAAATTGTTTTTCAAGTTCAACCATTATGTGTATGTAGTACTTCCATAATCAAACAATGTCCCGGCTTTAATTTAACAGTTGTGCTAATTTACGTTTTTAATGTATTCCATTTTTCAAATAGTTACAAATATTTAAGGTCTTGAAAACAAATTGAACAATGTTTTTTTTTATTTAAAAAACAAATGGTAATGTGGTCTTATTAAATATTTTGAACAGCCTAATTATTTTGGGCATAAATACATATATTTGAATACAAATGTTTTAATTTATAATGTTTTTTTTTCGTTTAGCTCATGTTGGCAATTAAAATTTTGTTTATAAAATTTAGTTATGTATAAAAAGCAAACTAAGTTAATTTTAAGTATTTCATATTTTTTATCTAGAAGAATAATCAATGTATTTGTTGAAAGCCTAAAGGTAAACTACAGACAGTTAAAAAGCAAAAATTCCAACCAGAGGGTCGAAAATTTATTACTATCGATGCACATACATACATACATATGTACATATGTATGTATATCAGAAATCTATATAATTATTAGGCAAACATGTTTTTTGTAATCCCTTTTATGCTGGTACTACTGCATCGATTTTAAAAAGATTTATATGGTTTTAAAGGTTTTTCTGTACATATTTATATGCAGAATCTATATTATTCACAGAGAAAACAGTGCCTAATAAATACATCATAAAATAGAACAAAATTAATAAGAAATCTCTATGGTTTTTTTTTCAATAAGGAAATCTTATTAATTTCATATAGAAAACCTTTTTGAAAAAATCAAGAAGAAATCTTGTCGTTTTTATGAGGTTATATTTATTATTGATTTTTTTTAATGAGGTTTTCTTCTTGATTTTATGAGGCGACCTCATAAAATAAAAAAAAATATGTCTTTCTTTATTCTTTGTGCTTTGCTTATGTATTTTCATTTAAATTCTATACCATATACTTATGTATGTATGTAGTATATGTAGATGTTATTTATTTATACTATACATACTATACATACTTACATAGATACATACATATTATATTGTATTCTTAAATAATTAACTCACCATACATACATATTATTACTTGAAAGGCGACAAGTATTGAACCAGCAAACTTCTGACTGATAGACAAACACTCTAACCAATATGCTAACAAGCAGTCTGAATAACCATTGAAATAATTTTGCAAACATGCTTATACAAAAACGAAAAAGATCATGAAAAAAAATTGTCTGTGTCTATTTATAGATATGAAATAATAAGACAACTCATAAAATCAAGAAGATTTCCTTATTAAAAAAATCAATAAGATGCTTTACACATAATCATGTAGGAACCTAATAAAATCAAGAAGAAAACCTTATTGAAAAAATCAATAAGGCAACCTAATAAAATCAATAAGAAATCCCTATAGTTTACAATTTATAAGAAAACCTAATAGAATCAAGAAGTTTTACTCTATGGATTGTTTTTTTTTTGGTGCCAAAAATAACGGAAATTGAGTAAAAAAAGTTGGGAATAATAAGATTTCTTCTTGATTTGATAAAATTAATAAGATTTACCACATAAAAACAATAAGGAATCTCTATGAAAAAAATCTTCGCTTTTTTCTGCTGGGATACCCCATAGCCTAAAAACGTTTCATAGAGAAAATCTTATTGATTCTAGGAGGCAGTTTTTTCTCTGTGTATTGAGATCGGTTTAGTATTCTGGGAGCTTTAAGCGTTTAATGTTGCTACTACTAGATCCGTGGTCGGCAACCCATACCATTACATTTTGCAATTGTGTGTGTTTTACTCCTACCACGATTCGGTGTTGCCAGTTAAATTTTCGTCTCATTTCCCTAACTTGAAATTTTAAATCTCCAAAACCAAACTTGATTTTATTATGATCAGAAGAAACACTCAAGTTTTGTTTATGAAGAAATACATCTTCTCTTGTTGCTACGCCAATGTAAAGATGAAAATTTTCTTAAAATAATTTAAATATATGCTTGAAAATGCCTTTGCATGTCACGTTTTTTCATGCATGACAACGTACGTTGACAAACCAAATTTTCTGGTTTGCCATAATAATTTTCTGAAAATAAAAAATTTAGTAAATTCTCATCACACATATTTTATTATTGTTGGGAAAAAATTGTTCTCTGGCAACGCTGATTCTTAAAAGTATGAGATACACACAAGTTGTTCTCAGTAATGCGTGTGTACACATACGTAATAGAAGAGTATTAGAAAAGGAGCGGCGCCCTTAATTTGCCGACCACAGTACTAGATGCACACATATTACTCACGCATTTATTATTCCCAGTTCATACGTGTCAACTTTTGTTGTTCAACTCGTAATTCAGCTGTAAGAAAGACGGAGGCGGAAGTACAAATATCTCTTTTTGTCTTATAGCTGAATTACGAGTTGACCAACAAAAGTTGAAACGTATGTGTGTTTGTAGCATTTCTCTTGATCTAACAATTTTTTCTCTTATTTGTGATTGTATGAAACAGTGAGGACATTGAGAATTTTAAAATTGTACCTACAACTTTGAAAAATTGTACTTTTTTGACCTTAATTGTACTAAAAGATTTTTTTTTAGTCAAAATTACATAATTAAAAATCGACTTTGTTCTGGCTACCGAATAGTTTTTACAAATTTGCTTGTAAGTTGGGATGTAACCATATGGTTACACCTGTTTAAGTTGAAATTTAAAATATACAAGTTAATAGCATGTGCTCTAGCATCCGAATTCAGAAGAAAAATTATTTGGAAAAGGACGAGTTCACATTTTCACAAGACTGTTTTCCAGTGAGAAGAATATGAGTTTCATGATTCAAAAGAGAAAATTGACATATTAAATCGTTTGAAAAGAAATGCGGAGTGAAACTGGGATAATTCCTTAAATGTACTAAATTAGTCATTGGTGTACTATTGTACTTTCCGAGTTTGAATAGTACCAAAAAAGGTACATACAATTGTACCAACTTTGCCGACCCTGGTATGAAAGCTATAATACTTAAGGAAGGAAGGAAAGGAAGAGAGTTCAATAAATTAAATTAGCTTGGTTAAAATTATACCCCTTTTAGACACGGAAATTTTACTTTGCAAAGTCTTAATTAAGCTGGGAGGAAGACAGAAAGAGATAGTATTCCTCCCTCTGTCTCTCACACAGCTGAATTAAGACTTTGCAAAGTAAAATTTGCGCGTCTAAAAAGGGGTATTATTTACATCTAGATTCTAGAATACAGACGATTGTGTCAACCGTTTGATATATCTAGTTATACCAATTGTATTATTATTATTATTTATCGATCGACAATTTCCCAACGTGTATTGCTCAATTAAGTTAATGGCTTAAAAGTCTAATCTGCGGAAAAAATATTTTTTTTTTTTTTTTTTTTTTTGTTTATCTCATCTCCAAAAATTTTAAATTTTGCATTTGTTCTGCATTTTAGCCATCGAATTTAGCTTTAGCTTTAGTGAGTTACAGAATACGGGGGCTGGTTTCAACCTTAAAACCATAAACAGCTGATTTTGCCTTCACAAGTTTATAATTTTAATAAATTGTGGTTTTAACACACAGATTGTCTAATACATAAGTTGAAAGTAAAATAAATCTCTCTCTAATTGGTAGTATAATGCTAGGAACACAATTGGGACGAACGACGAATTTTGCGGTGCGAACTTTCGTCATAAAAAATAGAACACATTTGTTCGTATGAAAATGAACATACCACCGCCGTAGAACGAAATTCGTCGTGCGTTACGAACTCTGAGATAGATTTATTCAGTGATGCCAACTTTTGAGACTCAAAACGTGTAAAAATTTTTGAAAAAAGGGCTAGAAAGGGCTAAATTGAAAAAATATTCAAAAATAAAAAAAAAATAGTAAAATTTTTCGAAAAAGCGCGAAAAGGGGCTAGTATTAAAATGTTTCTGTTGAAAATGAAAACATCAAATCAATTTTTGTAAAGTAATTTATTAGAATATAAATAACTATCATGAGATCAAAACATACATAGCTTTAGAGCTTCAATATTGTACATATTTCATTTACATTTCATATTACATTTCAATAAAGTATGTACATACGTACATTAAATAGTTAGCATATACATACATATATAATTGAAATATATATACATATGCATGTTTACATAAGTAGATATATTTAAAATTGGCCGTTATTAAATAAAATTTCAATTTCTCGCTCTTCCAAAAACATACATTATCTGTTTTAGGCTGTACTGAATAACTTTCAAGGCATAAAAAATTTGGAAGAAATAAAAGATTACTCTATATTATTCTTCCTTTTTAAATTGGTAAAGCAATATCGACTTTTTACTCATTTTATTTTGCTAGATTAAAGGAAGGAAAAGTTCGCTAAATTTTAAATGTAGCCATATCGAGCAAAAACTAAAAAGGAGCTAAAAGGGCTGAAAGATTATTGTAAAAAGTGCTAGGTTTACGCCTTTTTTTAGTTTGGGGCTAAAATTTTTTTTCCGCGTTTTGACTGACTGAAAACGGGCTAATTCTAGCCCTAAAAGGGCTAAGTTGGCATCACTGGATTTATTTCTATTTTTTACGCCAACGAACGACGAAAAAACAATTTTCTCTCACTCTCTTTACATACACAATAAACAGTGTGACCAGATTTTAAAATAAAATTAAGCTAAATCACGTATGTCTTTAATATATTTTTAGAGAATACGCAATTTGGATTAAAAAAAGGCTAAAAAAGCTAAATCCGTTTTTAAAAAAGCTAAAAAATAAGCTAAGGGCTTAATAAAAATGTTAAGGGTAAATTTAGCCCAAAATTAGCTAATATGGTCACACTGACAATAACCAACTTTATCAATTATAAGAGCTGAATTTGCTGAGTAAATTCGTCGTTATTGTGTTTCACACGACGAATTTACGCAGCGAATTTTTATCGACGAATTCGTCGATGTGGACGAAATTCGTCGTTCGTCCCAATTGTGTTCCTAGCATAACTCTTATTTGACAAACTGTACAACAGCTGTTTTTTTTTGTATTAAAAACTAATGGCGTTTTCTTTTCTAAAACAAAAATGTAAAATATATGTTACATGTGATTTGGCAACATTTTTAAATGCTCACCTGATTTTTAAGAAGTGTTGCATATTTTACGTTTACAAAAGAACAATTTTCTAACAAGATTTGTCATAAAACAATGACGAACTAGAAAATGACTTATTTTTTTCAAAGACAATAACAAAAACAGCTGTTAATTTAATGCTGCACTCATGCCCCTTTAATGAAAATGAGTGTTGAACATGTAACATTTTTCTTCTTTTTAAGGGTAACATCGTAAGAAAAGAACGCGTTCCATTTTTTAATTAATACATACTTTTCAGAAAAGAACAAAAAGAAATGTAAAAGGCAGTATAAATGTAGCATATTGCTCAGAAAAGAAAACGCCATAAGATATTTTACCAGGAAATTATTTTATATATTCCAAATGAATAAATATATTTTCGTTGTTTTGCGTTGAAAAGTTAATTTTTCCTGAATTTTTTAATTGTTGTGGCAGTCGCAACTAATTTTAAGTTAAAAATTTTTCAATCGGTATCTATTCTTATTAACTGCCGTAAACACTATCAGCTGTTTTCAATCATTCTAACTTGGCAGCACTAAATTTCTTACAACTAAAAACAAGGATTCACTTCATAATTTAACAAAATCATTTTGTGCGGTAAAATTAGGGTCCAAATCGTTATATCTCTGAACGTGTAACTCCGCACGTAAAAATACATTTTTCGGATTATTTGGATGCTTAAAATTAAAAACAATCGCCTTAAGACTTGGATTCTTAATCATTTTTCACATTAAAATACTGCATCGAAAGCAAAATTATGTTCGATAGAAAATTAGTTTCCAAACGAAAATTTCGATGCTCATAATATGAATTTGACATGCGATGTTCGAAAGCTAGCGAAAATCGAATAAAACTCATAATAAGGGCCTCAATGTGTGGGACTCATTGTTGTAGAAAAGAATCCATATAAATTCGTAATATAAAATTTTAATTTTACTTCTGTAGATTATTTGAGCAGAAATTTTTGACATATTTAGCCTACTCCCATCAACATTTTCTAGCAACACTGGTTCGAATATTCTCATCTCAATATGAAATTGAAATAACATGGATACAAATATTAAATAAATCCTAACTATGATTGATTTATAAGAAAATAAAACATAATTATTTCCGCTAAAAAACCGACTTCAATGGATAGATCTGATAGAAAAAGATAAAAAGTACGTGAAATATAAAATTAAATTTTGATGGGCGTGCCTCCGCCCATTTTTTAAATGCAAGATTGTGTGTTTTTCAGAACTCAGAGTGCATGTTAAGTTTTGTAAAAATCGGTAAAGTAGAACACTTAAAATATTAAATTTTAATGGGCGTGACTCCGCCCATTTTTATAAGTAGGATTGCGTCTAGTTTAGAGCTCAAGGTGTGTGGTAAGTTTCGTAAAAATCGGTTAAGAACCGCGTAAAATATTGTAATAAATTTTAATGGGCGTAACCCCGCCCATTTTTTCAACTTTCAAATTGTGTAGTTACAAGAACCAAAGGTGTTTTATAGGTTTCGCAGCAATAAAATAAGTAGAATATCATAAATTATATAAAAAAATTGTGGGCGTGTCCCGCCCCATTTTTTTACAATGGGACCAATGGGAATTGTCCCTCTCGGACAACAAACAATTTTTACAATCGGTCCAAAATGTACTGAGTTATGAAGTTGCACACCTAGAAAAAAATAGACGAATTGTTTTGAAGTTGCTCTTTCGGCAATAACAAAGTCTTATGAAGGTGAAGACGGTTTTGGAAAAAATCCAAAAAAATTTAAAACTTTTTTCCATGAAAAATTATGAACATGAATCAAGAAAACAAGATTGCGCATTGCGAAGGTCCGTTATTTTATTTTCTGCCTGTGACGTAGATGTAGAATTTTGTTGTAAACAAAATACCTACATTTGTTTGTGGAATGTGCTCTCTCTTTCACACACTTTTTACAACAAACACACGTGTGTATTCTATATTGACGTACATGCGCAGTAGAATTTTTTTTTCATGAGTTCCAAATACAGTGGAGTTCGATTATGACGAATTCCAATGCATCGGGCAATTACGCTTCTTATAGGCGAAGTTCTTTACAAACAGAGCAAATAATTTCTACAATTCCAATATGATTTACATAGACAAAATAATAAATTTTATTAAAATAAAAAATTTTTGTCGAAATTGATTTTTAGTTTTATTATTATTTTTATTTGGTTTGATAAATTTATAGTAAATAGTTAAAAAAAAAGTGTGTTTTTCATTCTATTAAACGAATTTTTGGTTATTCGATTTACGGATTCCGTGGTAGGTCCTATTTCAGTAAAAGTTTCTTCTGTGTATTAATATCTTCAATTCATCATAAAAAAGTAGCTATACAGGCATGTTCGGTAAATCACAAGGTTTCAAATCACTTTGTAATTTTAAAACCACAATTGTGATTGGATGGTGTTCTGAAAATAACAAAAGTTTTAACTTTTCGATGTGATTTCACCCTTTCAAAAACACAAGAAAACAGCTTTTGTTTTGTAAATGCAAAATCACAAATGCATATCACAAAGCAAATAACAACATTTCTCGCAAGAGAAAGTGTCTTCAATTTTTTCATCATTTTATAAATTCTTTATAGAAAATTGCTAATTTTACTATAAAAATCAATAAAAAAGATATTAAGTTATTCATTTAACTAATTTATTGCGAATTCCAAAACGAAGTGATTGAAAAAATAACCAAGTGATTTCAAATCGTCAGGCATTAAGCTGACCGGTTTAAAATCACAAAAATTAAAAAAGTTTTGTGTACAGAACACCTTTCTTGTGATTTCAAATCACTTTCACAAAAAGTGATTTTCAGAACATGCCTGATAATCATTTAAAAATTTAATTGTATGAATTAAACTTTTTAATTAATTAAATTTTCTTAACAAAAGCTTAAGTGATCCAATTACATTTTTAATTAAACCTTTAATCAATTATAATTTCAAACAAATATTTAATTGATTCAACACAATTTTTAATTAATTTTTTAATTGTTTTTACTATTAAAGCTGTTAACAGGAGAAATTTTCTATGTAGAGACTTTCCTTAAATTTATCGAACTAATTAAAAATTTTTTTGTTTTCCTTAAAAATTTACAGTACAAGATATCACCAGATTTTTGTTCGTTATGAGCTTATCATGTGCACAGTGGGCATTTTTGCAAAATAAATGGTAATAAATCTGGAACTTCTAAACTATTGGTTGGATTTATCTGAAACTTCGAATATCTTTACAGGCATCTGTAATCTTTTTAGTCTGTATAAAATATATCTTAAACGGCATTCTGACTTTAGCACAAGAGGAGTTACAGTGGGCCAAATTTTACCACCTGGGACTCAAAAAAACTTCTGAGGCTTGTAACTTTTTTTTAAATATCATTCGATTTTTAATGGATAAAGATTTTTGTATGCATGAGCTGTTTGTACGAACTGTGAATTCATTCATTTCTTTTAAACATTCTACTACATCAAGGTAACGATACCTTAATATATGTCGAAAGGCTCATTATTTTTTGTTTTATTTTTGAAATCGATTTTTTTGTATATTTCGATAGAAGAACATCTAATGTATCGAAAAATGTATGTATGTATGTATGTATGTTTTTATTCAAATGATAGCGAATAAAAATCTATTCGCTTCGACTGCTTTGGGGTTTCAAGTAAAAATACATTGATTTCATTTCTGTTTGGTTTTGTTTAACAAATAAATTGATATAAATAATTAGCGTAGAGTATAAACAAATATTTGTTTTACGTACGTACATACTCTTTTTGCAATGAAAATTATTTAATTTCTATTCAATTGAATCTACGCTGTCTGCTGCAAAAAAAAAAACACGCTGGTAACAAAACATTCGTTGGGCTGATTTTTGTTTTTGTTATTTCGTTTTTCTATTTTGATTACGTACAATCATCATTGTGGTTTCTTTTTTTTTGTATTCATAATGCATATTTATTTGTTGTGATGCTTTTTGTTTCACTATTATTTCTGACGTTTCTTTTTTTTTTACTCACTAACTTTTTATCAATTGGTTTCGACAACAAATTAAAATTTGTATTTATGTAAATTGAAATAGTTTTACATACTCGTATATACACATGCAAACATACATACATATGTACCCGCATACATTCAAAATTAAAACAACAAACACGTCTTCTATTTATAGTTTTTTTTTCTCCAATAAAAATAAATAATAAAAAAATCAATATAATTGTTACAAAGTCTGTTCACGTTTTGACTGGTCCACCGTGTTTGAACTTGTGAAAATAGATCAAATTTAAGAAAAAGTCTTGAGGAAATAAATAAACGTAAATATTCGCCCTTGTTTTATAAACATAATTCTTGTAAATTTTCGTTGTGAAGATGAATTCACTTATTTAGTGTTCCTTACAACCACATTGACATAATTTTACTCGTAATAAACAAACTGACAAGTCGTCTGTTTCGACGCCGATGCCGTGCCGTCGTCGCCTTAAACCGGCTATAGATATTGAAAATGATTATCGTATTGAAATATATTTCGTGCAAGCCATGTCTGAAAGTTAACAAAATTATCGTATTTTTCTTTATCCTGCCTAAATCAGCTATTTGAACCGCCGTTTATTTTCAAAGGCCGTCACGACCACAACTTGCATGGAACTGCTCTGCCGCCGGAAGTTAACGATGAATGTCGTAGGCACGTTAATCCTCAACAGCTGTTTGCTTTCTATTTGTATTTTTAATGTAATTTGAGGTGTGATGTTGTGAATACAAATTGTCACTTTATGTTAGATATTTTGAGAGTCGAAACAAATGTCTTTAGATTTCTTTCACGTAAAATGTGCTGAGAAGTCTGAGTGGCCCTTAAAGGCTTATTTTTTCTATTTGACTAGGTAGGCAAGAGTTCGTATCTCTCTATACATATATCAAATTGAAAATGATGAGTATAAATCAAGACAATTGTAAATTTTTATGAGAAACACCAGCAGAACGGCACAACATGCTGTTTTCGAAGACAGCCGTACCTTCATCGTCAGCGCTTTTGTGTTCACTGTGCAAACTTCAGTTCTATATGTACATATTTTTCAATGCAAATATAATATGTGAATTGTTTTGATTCATGCAAGACGCTATATTTTAGTTTCCTACTGGGTACTCAACTTCTTTCAATATCAACTCATGACGTTCTTATCGCTAAATGAATCGTTTTTATTGCTTCTAGTACTATTATCACTATTTCAGATTTGACGTACATACATATCTTGTTTATTTTATATATTATTGAGTTTTTATATTTTTTGTGTGTGTTTTTAAAGATATTAGCACTGATATTTTTATTATATAATTTATATGTCGTTGTTTAAGTTTGCGTTGTTTATGCTTTCTATGACGATTTTTTCTCTAATAAGTTTTTCTGTATTTGGGTTTGTTGTCGTCTGGGACTGTTTTTTAAACAATTTGTTTATTTATGTCTATTTATTTAAATTTACTCTTTCAAAAAATTGTGCCTATTAATAAATAAATTCAGTAAAGTGCGACTATGACTCGCGCACATAGGGTTCCGTACGAACACTAGATATGTAATTTAATACAAACTTCATCCTATATAATATATAGTTTTGGCATTTTTTTCGTTTTTGGGGTCTTTTCGGTTTTTTGTTTTTGTAGTTTTTTGCTTTTTTTTCGGTTTTGGCGATTTTTTTAAGTTTTGGCTCTTTTTTAGTTTAGACACTTTATTTTCTTGTTTTGGCGATTTTTTGGATTTTTTTTTTATTTTTGGCGATTTTTTTTAATTTTTGCGATTTTTTGTTTATTTAAATTTTTTTTTAGTTTTGGCGACATTTTCGCGTTTTGGCGATTTTTTTTTCAATTTTTTGCGTTTTTTTTTCATTTTGGCGTTTTTTTTCATATTGGCGATTTTTTTTTTGTTTTGGCGATTTTATAATTTTCGGTTTTTTTAGTTTTACCGTTTTTGAAAATTTCAAGTGTTTGCCTCTTACGGTTTCCAAGATATAGCAAATTGTCAAAATTGCATTAACTGATGGACCACCCTTTAATTTAAATTTTAGTGTTAATTGTTGTAGTCTGTATAAAAATACACTAATTTTACAAATTTCAGTTTTCAATATACATATGTTCATACAATTGTACGTATATTACATGGGATTTTAACATATTTCATTGCTCGTTTTGGAACACCCTTTAACTTTTAATTCTCATGTATTTGTTGTTGTAGCGGCCAAGGTTCTACATACTCTGTCCAAATTTCAGGTCCGTAGCTCTTACGGTTCCTGAGAAAATACCGTGTGACGGACAGACGGACAGCGTAGCGAAAACAATAGGGTTCCTTTTCACTTTTGGTTACCTGAATTTACACGATTTTCTTGTAAAAAAAAACAAAAGGCAATTTATTTAGGCAATTTGTAGTTATTCTACAAGTAAAAATTAAAAAATAAAAAATAAAAAAACACGACTGCAGCCAACTTGAAACCGTTAAAGATCCTAAATGGTTACTGAAAACGAAAAATCATAAGAGATACCTAAAGAAGATTTTCAAATATCTGTCGAATGATACCCATTTTTATATAGTTGGCCGACTTTTTATTTTTTTTGCGTGTTTACAAAATGGCGTCTGTTGGCCGCCATATTGAATTTTTACTAT
This sequence comes from Tachina grossa, assembly GCA_949987645.1. Classification (NCBI taxonomy): domain Eukaryota; kingdom Metazoa; phylum Arthropoda; class Insecta; order Diptera; family Tachinidae; genus Tachina; species Tachina grossa. Next base: position 156,750,238 of record OX465274.1, on the reverse strand, counting down.
AATCACTTCCATAACACTTACTGCATGTTTGTTGCATCAAGACTAGACTTATGTAGATCAAACTCGTTCACAAGTCCATTTTTGACACCAACCGATGGGTTTGTTCCGATTTAAATTACATGTGTTTGATCATGGGTGTGTGTTAAAAATGAACGAGGACTCAAGTCTAATTGAAAGATTTTATCTCTATTTTTATACCCTTTACCAAAAAATGGTGAAAGGGTATATATATATAGGTTTGTCAATCCGTTTGTAATTTCCAGAATATTAATAAGCGAGCCATAAAGTATACATATTCTGGATCCTTATGCATAGGGAAGACGAATAAGCGATGTCCGTCTGTCTGCACGTGAAATCGGTTTTCCGAAGCTCCCAGAAAAGCTAGAGACTTCCTTCTTAGACTGGTGTGTCAGAAATATTCCAAATAAGATTCTGTTGAAAATCAGCAAAATCGAGCAGACCGTTTCAGAGCTGCGAAACTTAAACTTCATTTTGCCATACAAAATAACTACCGAAAATTAGTTTTTAATAATTTTTTTATTAAATAAACTTATTTTATACTTCAGTATGAATAAAATTGATATTTCTGGCTAAAAAATATTAAAAAAAATTAAAAAAAATTAAAAAGACGTTTCCAGGGTTGGAAAACCTTAACTTTTTTTTCTTATACAAAAGTAAGTTACTAAAACAAATTTTTCCTTTTTTTCTCTATAAATTAAACATTTCTTAAATTCTTAAAAGAAAGAGATTGGTGTAAGAAATCAGAAAAATCAAAAAGGATGAATGAGTTAAGGGTTAGGACACTTACACTTTTTTTATATATAAAAGTAACTAACCCCCTGTTTGTGTAAAACGTTTGAGTTAAAAATCTTGGCGTTTTTATAATAGACTAAAGGAAACTTGTACAACTTTTCTTTAATCTATTACAGAAACGCTAAGATTTCTAACTCAAACGTCTTAGACAAACAGGGGGTAAGTCTAATTAATTTTTTTCTTTTCCTTTAGAAATTATATATATTTTACGTTGTGGAAAGAAAAGTTTGGTATAGAAAATTATAAAAATAAAAACCACAGCTCCAGAGCTGGAAACCATGATTTTTTTTCTGGACATTAAAGTAATTAATTAAAACATTTTTTTTTTGAATTTCCTTTTTTTTCACTTAACACACTTTCTATATTTTTTAAGAACTACTAGATTGGTATAAGTAATCCGAAAAGTCTAAAATTATGATTCTAGGGTTTGAAAATTATTATTTTTTTCTTTGTACATAAAAGTAACTATGTTCTTATGTATGTATCTCTATACTACATAAACGCAATTTGGTAAAGGGTATATAAGATTCGGCACAGCCGAATATAGCACTCTTACTTGTTTTTAAATGTAATTCAGTTATTTTTATTACTATTGTTCGAACTTCATTTGTTTCCATATATATGATTTGATTAGTCTAAAGTTCGTATCGCTTTGTAAGCAGAAATCTACACCACACACAGTGGACCAAACACAAAATAACGCTGATGATGGAGTTTAGTGGCTTTCGAAAACAGCATAATGTTCCGTTCTACTACGTGTTTGTCAGAATATTTACAATTAACTTTGGTGTTATTTGTTCATTAATAATTATCTCATGAAATTTGGTTAATAAAAGCGATAACGAACTTTAGCCTAAGCAAATCTTTAAATATAGTAAGTAATTCAGTTATTTTAGTTCGCTCGTAAGTAATTTTCCATATTCAGGTATTCAAGTTTTCTTTACAACAATGTGTTACAGACCAGAGATCAACAATAATTTCTGAATAGGCTGGAACTTGTTCATTAGTCTAGAACGTTCGGCACCCAAATGGCATTTTTTTTACCATTGACATTGATGGTGAAAAGTCTTTATAGTCAGCAGGCCGATTGTGAATAACAATTCCCCTGGAATTTTGTTTCCCTTTTAACACATTCCTTCTATTGTGAATTACAATTTCTATGGGAAAAAAGTCCCGGGAAAAAAGTAGAATGAGAATTTATTTACAACAAAACCAGCAGCACATTTCCCTCTTGTTTTAGGAAAAAAACAAAAAACATATTCTTTTAAGTTCAAATAATAGGTAAATGTAAGATTGGTTTCCTATAATATTACCAAGACCGATCAGAGGGGCCGAATTTTGTAGATCGCAAAGCCAAGCGCTGACAAATTTTATATGGAAAAAGTTTAAATTACAAAAACAAAATACATATAAAATTTGTCAACGCTAAGCGTTGCGTTTTACAAAATTAGGCCTTTAATAAAATTTAAAAATTTCCTTTGTGAATTTACTCCATTTGCATCTGCTTCTGTCTCAGTGTTCGCTCCACTTTCTCAGCATAAAGTTATTCCGCTGTTGATTTTATTTTGTATATAAGCAAAAATATAAACATATTTAATCTTATTTGCAATGAAAAGATAATTTTTTTTATTAAATTTCTATTACTTTACTCTTGCTTTAGTGCGAAATAAAATGTAAACATTAAACAGCTGATCCATGTCACATATTTGCTTATTCCCCGGCTATTTGAAATAAGAGGATTTTTACCGGGAAAAAATTATTGGTAAAAGAAAAAACTCCCCGGGAAAATAAATTCATAATTGGACTGAGTATTTATCAAATACAGACTTGGTTGAGTGATGGTGAATTTTTCCGCAAAAAAAAAAGTTTTTGTGAACACACGAAATCGACTTGTTTCATTTTATTCTCAAATCACATGGTAGTCTGCTATCGGTGGCTGTCAAACACAAGCTAAATGATGCGCAGCTTGTTTAAATTTTATTTTTGAGAGTCGACTGTCAGTTGAAAGGCGGGAAATTCAGAAACTCACAGACTTATTGACAGGTGTAAGATAAGAATTTAAATCAAAATTTTGCCTTTTTTTATCGCCTTATCTGATATGAAAGACATGCGTTTATTAAAAGAAAACAATCAGCAGAAGTTATAAAGAAATTTTACTTGTGTTTGTTAGCTATTTAAAAAAAAAAAATTTTTTTTGCATGAGTAATACTTATTTGCTCATTAGGCAGAGATTGTTTTTAACAAAAAATTAAAAAAAAAAACAAATAAAATAAAATAAAAAAAGCAAAACAGAAAAATAATTGTTTATATTGTTGAATTTATTGAATTGCCGGAAATTTAAATGATACACAATACTTTATAAGTGAAAAGAAAATGATATTTAAAATTAGCAAACAAACAAAAAATTCACATGGCAGCAACTGAAGTAAATAAAATAATTTTTTTTTTTAATAAACAATTGAAATATTTTTAATAGTGAGTATTCGGTTGCTAAGAGTATAATTAGAATTATTAAAAATGTTCATGAAAAAAAAAATTATAACGATATCCCAAGGGGGCATGAAATTGTTTGCATAAGCACCAGGGATGGAAAGTTGAAAGTTTTACTTTATAGAAAATTGTTTAAATTGCTTTTTTTTGTAGAAGCAACATTTTTCGCTTGTTGTTACAAATATGAATATGAAGAGTTTTTAAGTTTTAACATTTGTTAACTTACTAATAATCCCATATTATTAGTTTTGTTATTTAGGGCCAAATTTACAGTCGTAAGTTAACTATTAGTAAACTAAAATGATAACGTGTTTTTATATTTATTAAGAGCTTGAGATCTTATTTTTTATTTTTATTTTTTATAAAAGAATTAACAAATTTTATTTATATTCCAATATTTCGTTGCCACAACAATGGGTAACTTCTTCAGGGAAATATGTTTGTATACAATGGGTAACTTCTTCAGGGAAATATGTTTGTATACAAACATATTTCCCTGAAGAAGCTCAAGCTTAATAAATATAAAAACACATTAAAAACAAAAAGATCGAAGAAATTTAAGCAAATATCTGAAATGATAACTATTGTTTAACTAATACTTCATATTCACAGTGTATTGTTTAACTGAAGTTCTTAATATGAGCAAAGAATGGTAACCCTATCAAACTATTATTAAGTTTTAGTATTGGCAGCCATGTTACAGCATATGGTTTTAGTTCATATTTATTATATTCGGCCCTACGCCCGTTGGCTTTTATGCTTTAAAATGAAACTAAAACGACAATTTGACATCCCCATTGGCGTTATCGAGGTTTATTGAAAGTATATCGGTATTCTCCATTTTGAAACGAAGATAGCAACGACAAGGAAACATTCCTTCTTTGTCGTCGCCATTTTTAGCAACGAATTTGAAACGACTAGAACAAAATAAAAAAAATAAAAAATTAAGGCAATTTGAAATTATAGTTTCTGAAATGGTAAAAAATACATAGGCAAAGGGTTTTCGATCGGGTATAAAATTCCTGATTTTCGATAATTTTCAGAAAGAAGTTTCGTCATGGAGACGGTTGGTGCAAAGTAAGAAAAATAAAATTTGGTTATGAAATTTTTGTGAGAAATTAAAGTAATTCACAACGCTTAGTTGATGTGATCCTTGCACAAAATATCGTAGAGCTCGTTCGATTTCTTCCTTGACATATTGAAAGGTAAATTTATTCAGTCTGAATGTGTTCACAAACCATACACGAGTACATATACATAATAAAGTTGCTTACATATTATAATCTTGAAAAATAAAATTCAATATTAGCCATTCATTGATTTTTCGTTTAAAATTTAAAAAAAAAAAAACTATTCAAGAAGTTTTGAAAAATGTCAAAAATAACAACGATAAGCATTGCAGTGCCACCAACATTTCTTTACTTCGTTTCAATATATTTCAAGAATGCCAACTTGGCAACGCAACGACGATAAAAACGAGAACAACATAGAAACCACATTTAAAACGATAACGCCAACGGGAATAGGGCCTATCATTTCTCAAACATGTATAAAACAAGTGGTCACTCGTCTAACTTCTTTACCGTGCAAGATATTGAATTAGTGCTGAAATTGTTTCGGAACAACCAAAATATAATAGAAAATAAAAAAGGAACGTTTTACATCTAACTGCAAAAAAAAAAATGTTTTACAAAACAACAATACTAATAAAGTTTACAACGAATCAGCTGTTGTCTAACTATTTGTTAACCAATGACATTTGGCGGTTTAACTAATGGTAAACAAAGAGGTGTGAATCAAATATTATTGGGTAAACTATTGACCGTGAATTTGTGCCTCAGTAAAATATTTTTTTTTTTATTAAAAATATATTGAAATTGATTATTGAGGGTTTAGCTGAATGCAGTAAAAATAATTGCAGTTTAATTACCAAGTCAAAAATCGGCCCTTAATATCGTCGCATTTTTTTTAATGGGCCAATTTAGGGAACAAATGTCTGAAATAAAATCTCTATCTGTAAAAAAGATGAGTTCAGCTGAAATGTGTGTATGTACTAATTTGCACTATGCACGTATAATTGCTTAGTTGATTAGTTTGTTAGGAGAGAGAGAGAGAGAGAGATAGAGACGAAGTGAAAAGAAACGTTTCTGTTCACCTCGTCTCTCTCTCTCTCTATATCTCTCTTGACAAACTAATCAGCTTACCAATAACACTTGTATAGTGTAAATTAGGACTATGTTTTGTGCTATAACTGACTATTTTTGCTTTCAAAAAGTAATTGCTAATTTAATTATTAAGCTTAAGTTTAACTTTTAAGGCAGACTGACAATATCATTTCGATCGTTTTAAGTTTTATATTAAAATTAATTTTTATTTAACTTAAATTAAATAACTTTTAAAACATTTTAATATGACAATTCATTCATTTTTATTTTTATTTTACCTATTTTTCTCTGTTTCTTTTCATTTTCCTATGCCATCAAATAATAAATAATAAAAAAATTAAATTTGCTTGACAAAAAAACTACAATTTGTGCGCCAATTGGTTATTGTATTGTGCCATCAATTTGAACAATTCGCTTTCTGTTTTTGAAAATTTAATACAATATTTTTCTTAAACGGACGCTTTTGTTTGATTCATCTTTCGATCGCCTGCCTGCCTGTCCGCCTGCCCGCCTGACCGACCAACCGTCCGTCCTACTGCTTGCATACTTTCCTTACATCATTTGTTTTAATTTTGTAAACGTACATACACATTTTATGTTTCGTTTGTTTGTTCTTGTGCCGTGTTTTTTTTTGTCATCTATTTTATGGTTGTATTTTGTTTATAAAATGGAAAATAAAATTCTGCATTTATATAAAACCATAAACGGTTTTATGAAACTGCAAATAAAATTACAAACAAAACAACTATCAACCATATAATAGCATGGGAGAGCAGACTCGTATCGCGTCGCCACGGTTGTACCAACTGATGACGACAATCTGACAGCCGATGGCCATTACAAGGTAACAATTTTCGTTTATAAATTTATTTTCCGTTTACATACATATATTTTTGTATATATCTTTTTTCTTTCGTTTTTGTTATATTTTTAAATTTTTTTTTCAATGTGTAAAATATAGAAAAAAAAACTTGTATTAGAAAATTTAATTATGTTTTTAAAATTCAGATTTTCATGTAGCCTTAACATTGCAGTTCTTAAATTCATTTGCCATTTTTTTAACACTTTTATTTTTAATTTATTTTTAATCTATGTATGTTTGTTTATTCATATGCTTTAAATTTTGTGTTTTGATGTCTCAATTGCACTCTAACAAATCGTTTTTCTTCACTGGGTTGCATGCATGTGGTTTTCGTTTTTTATATGGGGCATTCCATGCAAAAAATAAAATAAAATAAATCCGCCCACTAGCGGATAGGGCTTAAAAGATGTTGGGTAGATATAAGTTTAAAATTACAAATTTCAAAAAAAATAAATAAATAAAAATATGATAATAATAAAAAATTGTCGCAAGATAAAAGCTTGAAATATTTAAAAAAATCCTGACTTAAAATATCAAATCTAAAAATCTAAAATAAAAACCCTTGGAATATTGTTTCTATTTTTTAATTCGCACTTAATCAACAAGAGGGTATTAACTCAAAATTTTTAAAATTTAAGTTTTTAACCCCCGACTAAAAAAAGGGGTGTTATAAGTTTGTAGTGTGTGTCTGTGTGTCTGTCCGTGTCCACGTACAGGCCAAACGGCTGGACCGATTTTCATTTATTTTTCATTTTTCTGTTTGAAAGATGACTTGATCGAGAGGGTTCTTAGCCATGTTTTAAGAAAATCGGTCCAGCCGTTTAGAAGATATCGCATCTTCTCTAGATATATTCGGGGGTTTTTAAAATTTTTAATTTTTGTTATATTGATAAAAATTCGTTTTAATTTGTGATTTTAATTCGAAATGTGACTGTGTTTTTATGATAAAATTGATTAATTATTGTTTGAGGTGTGACTCTTTTCAAAATATAGATATTCTTCTCCAATAATTGCAATGTTTTAAAATTAATATAATGCAAATATATTTTCAAATGGAATTTGCTGATTAATTTGTATTCGGATATTCAAATTCTCTTAAATTGTAACCACAAACAGTTTTTTGTCTCTACTGAAAATTTTAAAATTTTGAGTTAATACCCTCTTGTTGATTAAGTGCGAATTGTAAAAAAAATCTAAAAACGAAAATATCATAAAAAATTTTAATTTGGTTCATTATTAAAAAAAAAATATGATCAAAAAAGTAATATTTTGAAAATTTATCTAATAATTTGCAAGGAAATCTCTTTTTTGACGATTACAAAAAAAAAAATCACAAAATTAGAGAAACCCAAAAAAAGATATTTTAAGAGTGGAATGCCCCATATACATATGAATGTGTATAAATGTGTATTTTGTATAAAATATATATAAATTAATTTTAATATAAATTTTTGTGTTGGGAGTTTGTAATACGTTAAAAAATTGCTGAAGTGAGAAAAATCTCAATAAAAAGCTTAATGCCCGGTAGGAAATGCTACGTTACCAAATCGAACAAAAATAACACATCAAACTTTTTTTTCCTTCTCTTCTTATTTTCGAAATTTGCGATTTTTTTCGAAGCCGAACTCTCAATAGTTATCGATGTACCAACTGTATACCAGAAAGAGAAAAAACTATTCTCTCCTAAAAAAAAAAAAAAAAATTATATAAAGTTGACTTGTTGGGCCTTATTACGAGTGTTGTATTACCACTTCGACTACGACGATTTTGCAGAAGACTAAAGAACATTGCAACATATTTTCTTTAATCTAGTACGAAATCGTCCTAGTCGTAGTCGTAATACGACACTGGTAATTAGGCCCTTTGTGTTGGTGTAGCGTGTAGATGCAATTCAACATAATATAATTTATTGTGTTAGAACAATTTATTTACCACAATTTTATCTCATATCAAAAAATTTCTTATGGCTTCTTAAAAGTTTTTACTTGAATTAAGACCATTTTAGATTTTAGACCACTGCTGGTTGTGGGGTTCATTGTCGAAATTTTTCAAAAAAGTATTTGCAAGCAACTTTAAAACGTATGTATTTGATTTGAAGAATTGAAAGAATTCACTAATCTTGCAAGAAAGTTATTTAAATTATAAAAAAAAATTAAAAAAAATAAATAAAAAAATTACTAAAAAAAATATTAATTTGTTAAGTATGTTCGAAATTTCAAACATTATTTTCAATATTCGAATTTAACTTAGTCATAAGAGGATTTTTTTGCAGCCAAATATTTCCATTCGCATATAATTTCGAAATTTGGCCAAAAATCGTTTTTGTATTTTGAGTATGGTAAAATTTATTTCAGGAAAATCTCTCTTAATCTCCCGTTAATGTATATTTCGTTAAAAAAATTAATTTTTAATTTATATTCATAGAAATATCTATGGCAACTTGTTTCAGAAAAACATTAAATTTTTTCAAATTGTTGTCTTTCAATATAAAAAAAATAAAGTAATTTTCATATTTTAAAAATAAGAAGTAATACTCGTTTTCTTACTTAAAAATACAATAAAAATCAATTTTTCGATCATGTTCGAAATTTCGAACATGTATACGAATATTCGAAATTGACTTTATTATTAATTTCTAGAAATTTTTTTTAGCTTTGAAGCCAAATGTTCTCAGTTATTAAGTTTTTTTTGCAAACAAAAATTCGAAATTAATTTCAAATTACGCACGTATTCCAAAATGTCTTTTAACACAGAAGACAAAAACTGAGTTCTCATATTTTTTTAAAAACAAAAAATTGGAAAATAAGACTTTGTTTTATATAAAAATGCAAGAATATAAATTTCTAGATAATGTTCGAATTTTCGAAAATTTATTCGAAAATTCGAAATTGACTTTATTATTAAATTTGTTAACTTTGAAGCCAAAATAATTCCAATTGTTAAGTTTTGCTATTAACGAAAGCTATAATTTAATTTCAAAGTAGGTGTCACGTGTTCCAAAACCAAGAAAATAGATTTTCATATTTTTTATAAAAAAAAAATAAAAATAACTTCTTTTTATATAAAAATGCTATAATATAAATTTCTAGATAATGTTCGAATTTTCGAACATTACTTCGAATATTCTAATTTGAGTTTATTATCAATCCATAAGCCTTAATTCTATAATTTTGTTAACTTTGAAGCCAAATGTTCCCAATTATTGAGTTTAATTATGAATGAAAACTCGAATTTAAGTTCGCAGTACGTATGTATTCCCGTAGAAAACAAGAAAACAAATTGTAAAACTTTTTATTAACAAAAAATTAAAAATAACACCTCTTTTAATATAAAAATGCGCTAGAATATAAATTTCGAGATAATTAATTATTAAGTTTTTTTATGATACAAAAATTCGAATTTAATTTCAAAGTACACGTACGTTCTAAAATGTTTTTTAATGTAGGAAAAAATAATTATTTATACCTTTTAAAAACGAAAATATAGTAAATAGTACATAAAAATGCCATAATATCAATTTCTAGATTATGTTCGAAATTTCGTACACTTATTCGAATAATCGAATTTGAGTTTATTATCAAACCATAAGCCTAAATTCTATATATTTTTTTTAACTGTGAAGCCAAATGTTGCCACTTCTTAAGTTGTGTTACGAACGAAAATTCGAATTTAATCACAAAGTACGTACGTGTTCCAAAATGTGTTTTAATATAGGAAAACAATAAATATTCACACTTTTTAAAAACAAAAAAAAAAAAAAAAAATAGTAAATAATACTTCGTTTTATATAAAATGGCATAATATCAATTTATTGCTTATGTTCGAAATTTCGAACACATTCGAATATTCGAATATGACTTTATTATCAATCCTTGAGCCCAAATTCTATAATCTTGTTAACTTTAAAGCCAAATGTTCCAATTATTAAATTTTGTTATGAACGAAAATTCTAATTTAATCTCAAGGTTTGATAAATCCAGTTTATGGTTTCAAAAGAATATAATTCCATGTCGTACCTTTTAAATTCTTGTAATAAACAAAAATTTAAATAATGGGCCTTAAAAAAATTTGATTTTACGTGGATAGTTCTATATTTTCTTTCTACCATATTATTTCGTCAATTCAATTGAAAAAAAAAGATAACAAAAAAGAGAAAGTGAAAAATACTACAAACTTTATGTTTACTTAAGATTTATTTTTAGACATACATGATTAAAAATAAATAATTTGAACTTTTAAAATGTTTACCTTAAGTCTAAAATTAAATTCACAAAAAAAAAAAAAATCTCTCATTAGACATGTTACGTTTCTCATGATAGATATGAATGAAACGTGACATTTTTTATGTTTGTGCTAATTTTCTATAAAGTAAACTAAAATTTATTTATATTTTAGATGAAATAGTTGGAATTGTGAAAACAAAAAACTAACATTTTCTCACGCTTCACACACATTTAGTATGAAAAAAATACTTTTTTATGTATTTCTGTGTAAAATATAATTTAATTTGTTTCAAAGAAAGCTTTAAACAAAATTGTAAGTTTATTGCTGCCTTAAAATTATTTTTAGTGAAAACTCTATTATTTGGTGAAATGGCGCAATTAAAATAAAAAATAAACGCTTTTATATATTCTAACCGCTTAATAATAATTATTGGTTAATAAAAATTTGAATTTAACAATTTAATTTCCTTCATGCCAATTATTTCTATATCAAAATAGATAACTACTCGTTTTATAAAATCTGCACTTAGAATTAATAAAGCAAACATCGAAACTTAAAATCAACACACTTTTTATAAAAATGGCATGACCAAAAAAACTGGGTTTATCTCAATTAAAATGGTGGTACAAGGACATCTTGTTTATTTTTTTCTCTCTCTTTCTCTAGCAATTGCTTTATTTTCTTCTCTTAAAAGTAACATTTATATTAACAAATTTCTTCTTTTTTATATTATTTTGCTATTTAGTCAAAACGCAAAATGCCTGCTAAAGCTTTAAAAAAGGAAAATTTAGATGATCTCAAACAGGAGTTAGATATCGATTTTCACAAAATCACTCCTGAAGAGCTGTATCAGCGCTTTCAGACACATCCGGAAAATGTAAGTTGTTACTCCTCATATATTTTTTTTACTGCTAAAAATACTTTTATCTAAAATTTTAATTTATTTTTCTATTTAAGGGTCTAAGTCATGCCAAGGCCAAAGAAAATTTAGAACGTGATGGTCCCAACGCCCTAACACCACCCAAACAAACCCCAGAATGGGTTAAATTCTGTAAAAATCTGTTTGGTGGCTTCGCCATGTTATTGTGGATTGGTGCTATTTTATGTTTTGTGGCCTACTCCATTCAGGCCAGTACCAGTGAAGAGCCATCAGATGACAATTTATATTTAGGTATCGTACTTTCAGCTGTAGTTATAGTGACTGGTATATTCTCATACTATCAGGTGAGTTAAATGTTTGATTAGCTGCCACAAATAACTCATACGATATATTTCATTTAAATTTCAGGAATCAAAAAGTTCAAAAATTATGGAATCTTTCAAAAACATGGTTCCCCAATTCGCCACTGTCATTCGCGAGGGTGAGAAACTCACACTACGCGCTGAAGATTTAGTCTTGGGTGATGTAGTCGAAGTGAAATTCGGTGATCGTATTCCAGCTGATATACGTATTATAGAGGCTCGCAACTTTAAGGTCGACAATTCGTCGTTGACTGGTGAATCTGAACCCCAGTCGCGTGGTGCTGAATTTACTCATGAGAATCCATTGGAAACAAAAAATTTGGCTTTCTTCTCCACCAACGCTGTCGAAGGTACGGCAAAGGGTGTTGTCATCAGCTGTGGTGATCACACTGTCATGGGTCGTATTGCTGGTTTGGCTTCCGGCTTGGATACTGGTGAAACTCCCATCGCCAAGGAAATTCATCATTTCATTCACTTGATTACTGGTGTGGCCGTATTCTTGGGTGTAACATTCTTCGTTATTGCTTTCATTTTGGGTTACCATTGGTTGGATGCTGTTATTTTCTTGATTGGTATCATTGTCGCCAACGTACCTGAAGGTCTATTGGCTACCGTAACTGTGTGCTTGACTTTGACTGCCAAACGTATGGCTTCAAAGAATTGCTTGGTGAAGAACTTGGAAGCTGTGGAAACTTTGGGCTCCACCTCCACCATTTGCTCGGATAAGACCGGTACCTTAACACAAAATCGTATGACTGTTGCTCACATGTGGTTCGATAATCAAATCATTGAGGCCGATACAACAGAAGATCAGTCGGGTGTCCAATACGATAGAACTAGCCCTGGATTCAAGGCTCTCTCTCGCATTGCCACTCTCTGCAACCGTGCTGAATTCAAAGGCGGCCAAGAAGGTGTTCCAATTTTGAAAAAAGAAGTCAGCGGTGACGCCTCAGAAGCTGCTTTGTTGAAGTGTATGGAATTGGCCCTCGGCGATGTTATGAATATACGTAAACGCAACAAGAAAATCGCTGAAATTCCATTCAACTCCACCAACAAGTATCAGGTCTCAATTCACGAAACAGAAGATCCCTCCGATCCACGTTATTTGCTTGTCATGAAGGGTGCTCCCGAGCGTATTTTGGAACGTTGTGCCACCATTTTCATTAACGGCAAGGAAAAGGTCTTGGACGAAGAAATGAAGGAAGCTTTCAACAATGCCTACATGGAATTGGGAGGTCTGGGCGAACGTGTGTTGGGCTTCTGTGATTTCATGTTGCCCTCCGACAAATATCCCACTGGCTTTAAATTCAATACCGACGATGTTAACTTCCCCATTGATAATTTGCGTTTTGTTGGCCTCATGTCCATGATTGATCCTCCCCGTGCCGCTGTGCCCGATGCCGTAGCCAAATGCCGTTCGGCTGGTATTAAAGTTATCATGGTTACTGGCGATCATCCCATCACTGCCAAGGCTATTGCCAAATCTGTCGGTATCATTTCCGAAGGCAACGAAACTATTGAAGATATTGCTCAACGTTTGAATATACCCGTTTCGGAAGTGAATCCACGCGAGGCCAAGGCTGCTGTTGTTCATGGTGCTGAATTGCGTGATGTTTCCTCCGATCAGTTGGACGATATCTTGCGTTATCATACCGAAATTGTATTCGCTCGTACCTCGCCACAACAAAAATTGATCATTGTTGAAGGCTGCCAACGTATGGGTGCTATTGTAGCTGTAACAGGTGATGGTGTCAACGATTCGCCTGCCTTGAAAAAGGCTGATATTGGTGTTGCTATGGGTATCGCTGGTTCCGATGTGTCGAAACAGGTGAGTTTATTTTTGGTTTGATAATAATTACATTGTATAAACAAAACAAAAGCTCTTAAGCCTTCCTTAAGGCAGGGAAGACCATAAATAAATATGCATATATACGTGTATGGGCGTTTTGAAAGTTTGCGTCGGAAGCTATTTAAAAATAGGAATATTGAAGTTCCTCCTAATCACCTTTCTGTACTTTGTTATGATGAATTTACAAAAGAAACTATGAAAATCGTTAATTTTAGATAAAGGATGTTTTCACTGAAATTGCTAATTAATAAATTTATTATTTTTGTATGGGAGCTCTCCTAAGGAGAGGAGGTATTTGTTTGTTGTGTTAAAAAAAATGTAGTGGAAAAAAATTAATGTGCCTCGGTCTTACATTTGGTTCCTCTAGGGGCAACATGGGCCTCGTTAGGACGGTGGTTTTATAAAAATATTTTTGTAGGGGAACACCCTTAACCAGAGATGACAGGTGGTCAGTATATTCTGAAAAAAATGTTGCTGAGAAAGAATTAGTGGAGGTCGGTCTTACATCTCACCCTTCTGGAACAGGGCCAGTCTAACTTATAAAAATCTTTGTTAATTTTTAGAACTTTATTAAAATTAGCGTCTTGAAATATTAAAAAAAATTTTATTTTTATTTTTTTTTGCTAATAGGAACAATTCAAGAGGTTCTTACATTGAATATTTGAAATTTTTTTTAATAAGAACCAGTTCAATGTCCCGAACTTTGACTTCGATGTGACACGTGTTAATATTAAAATAGCGAGTTGAAATGTTTACACAGTAAATGTATTCATTTCAGTTCTTTTTTTTTGTTGGAAAAATGTAATTTTTTTTTACAAAAAACAGGAAAAAATCCACCAAAAGTTGAATTTTCCATTTTTCCAAAAAAAAAAAAAACTGAAAGGAATACCTTTAGTATTTATAAATATTGTGACTTTTCTAAAATAAGAAACAGTCTAGTGTTCGGGGGGCTAATTCACGCACTCGTGATCGTAATTGTATTCGAATCGAAGTTTTATTTGGATCTTATAGGGCATTTACATTGCCTCGCAATCTAGTACTTATGAGATTTCGAGCTAAATCTAGTTGCTTTTTGCTAAATTCCCCATACAAAATCTAGGAAATCTACTCAAAATCTAATATTTTTATTTGCTTGTTACTACCCTGTACATTATATTTATATAAAAGGTGATTGAATTAGCTACGCTCCACAAAATTTTCTATTGAAGGTATGTGAAAGAGCTAAGTAGGCACTTTTTGGGCTACAAATTTTAGACAAAGGATTTTGTCTTGGATATTGAAATCTTGAAAAATGTCAAAAATCTTAGTGTAAACGATACAGACTTCGATAAAGATATCAAATCAAATTTACTAGATTTTGAGATAATGTAAATGCAGTATTAAGCAATTCTGAAATCGTAAATCACCCGCTTATTCGATTTAAAAATGCGAAAACAATACAAATGCCGTTTTTCATAATTTTTTTTTTTGGTAAATGAAGTCGAAGTAATTGTGAATAGCAATCGATTAAAAATCGAAAAATATTTACATTACATAACTGATATATTTTCCTTTGGTCTCAGCTGGCGGCAGAATTTAGATTTTGTTGTAAACTTTTCTCATACATATTTATTTAATTAATAATTGCACTTGTGTGTTTGTATTTAAGGCCGCTGACATGATATTGCTGGATGATAACTTCGCTTCCATTGTTACCGGCGTTGAGGAGGGCCGTTTGATTTTCGATAATTTGAAAAAATCTATTGCTTACACTTTAACCTCAAACATTCCTGAAATCTCACCTTTCTTGGCTTTCATCTTATGTGATATTCCTTTGCCTTTGGGTACTGTAACAATTTTGTGCATTGATTTGGGTACTGACATGGTAAGTTTGATAAAAATTTTGATTTTGTCTCTTAGGGCCAAACCCATGATGTCGACAACGTTCGACTTATCGCACACTTACATTCAAAACAAAAACAAATTTTAATATTTTGTTATTTTTTTTATATGTAAGTGTGTGACAAGTCGAACGTTGTCGATATCGTGGGTGTCAGGCCTTTAATTTTTTTTGTTTTACTTTTTATATACATACATATATTTGATTTCACTATTATTTTCACTATTATAAGAACTAAGTAAGATATTTTAACTTATTACCTAGATATTTAGTTAGTTTTTAAGTTTAAGTATGTTAAGTTCTGAAATCTTATATATAAAAAAAGAATTTAACTATTGATCACAAGATACCAGCTATTTCTTTGGCCTATGAAGGACCAGAGGCTGATATTATGAAAAGAAGACCTCGTAATCCCGATGTAGATAATTTGGTCAATGAAAGGTAAAAATTATATTTGCTTGAAAATAACAACGAAGTAAACTGGCTAATAAATGATATATGAAATGAAAAGTATCTAGGCAAAATGATATATTTTTTTCTGGAAGTACTTAATTAAGCTAGCGAGGCTACTATATAATATTATTTGTAGGCTATTTTAGGTGTCACGAATATCATTACAACATTATTATTAAAATTTGGTTATGGATTTAATTATTTATGTAGCTTTGTATGTAAGCTCCTTTTTATTATTTGTTAATTTCAAAATACTATTTTGTTCAAAACATATTAACTTTTTTTACGTATCTTTTTTATTCTACTGTAATTCTCTATTGCTACTACAACATTTGCAAATATATGTGTGTTATTGCCTTTTTAAATATTTGTGGTTTGCGGTTAAAAAAAACAAAAACTTTAATGTGAATTTAACATTAATGTTCTATTAATACAATTGAAACTACTTCAACACCTTGGCCACAAATATGAATATGAAAACCATTACCACACTTTGATATATGAAAAAAATGCATATGCATGTACTTGAAATTCTCTATGAACTGCGTTGCTGTTTTGTACATGCATTAAAAATTCCAAATTATTGTGCACATACTTATGAAATTGAAATCTAGGTTCCTGCTATTTCTTTGGCTTACGAAGCTGCCGAGTCCGATATCATGAAGCGTCCGCCACGTGATCCATTCAACGATAAATTGGTCAATTCAAGGTGCCTATACTATTTTTTTTTATTTTTCTATATTTTCCACTCTTAATTTTTAATTTGTTAAATGTTAAATTAACACTCTCCAAAAATGTTATTAACACATGTAATATTAATTAATTAATTATTATTTTTTGGTTACTAAAACTAAAGCAAAGAATAACAAGCTCCGCGCTGAATTATCTCTAAAGATAACTCCTAACAAAATGGCTGGATTAACTAACAATACTCGTACATACATTTATAACTTACAATTATTACACTCTTGCAATAAGTGTTGTAAACTGGTGTTTTAAAAACTCTCTCTCTCTCTCGCTCGTTTTACCATTTACAGTTTTACTTTTTATTATCTAACCCTGTTTTTTTGTTTATTTTGAAAAGTTTTTTTTTTTTTCTAAAAACGAAAAATCTTCTCTCATTTTCTTTATATAAATTTGTACTATTTTTTTGTTATAATTCTATTCGTTGTTGTGGGTTTTCATCATCGTACTACATTGCTATAAATATTAATAAATCTTCTTAAAGATTTGTTAATCACTACACTGCAACCAATCGTCATTATTATTATAATCATCATCGTCATCTTGATATGTATTTAAATTTTTTTTTTTTGTATTGAACATCAAAAGAAATTTTTTTCTATATATAATTTTATTTTTCTTTCTTTTAAATTTAAATACCGTCACCGTCATATTGAAATGTATCAAATATAATTTTTAATTGGTTTAAAATCGTTTAAAATTATCTTAAGATTTTGTGTGTATTTAAAAGAATTATTTAGTGCATTTTAAACAAAATTATAATATAATTATGGTTTTCTTTATATACATTATATACATATACATATATGTATTTGTGACAGCGTATAGAGAAAGGGACCTAAGGGTAAAAAAAAATCAATTTTCGTTTTTTTTTTTTGATGTGGACAACATGCCCCAAAAGTGTTCCCTCCCAGAGATATGCGCGTTTTATGATGTGATGGTACACCAGAGATACACGTATTTAAATCTTTAAACGGCTCTCCTGAACAAAACCGGTTTTTAACCTTAGGTCCCTTTCTATTTTGCGCGTCATATATATATATATATATATATTTGCTTTTATTTTTTTATTGTTTATTTTGAGTACTTTTCATTAATGTTTAGTTTCTAGATTGCGAACGGACCACGTCTCTAGAAAATTTGTATGCAAACTACTTGAAAAAATTTTTGGGATTTCTATAAAAATTTTCTAAAGGATTTGGCTGTTTGTAATGTAGAAACTACACTTTAATCTTTTAGATAATTTTATTCAAATAACTTTTTCGACCTTTTAATAAATTACATTATAGAAATAATCAAGCTTAAGGTGTTTTTTTTTTTTTTAATAAAAATTATATTGGAATTAATTAAAATATAATTTTTATAAAAAAAAAGACTTTAAGCTTGATTATTTCTACATATATTGTAATTCAATCTTTAAGTTTTACTGAATATTTTTTGTGTGTTAAATATGTCGCTTTTTGTAAAGCTAAGTCTAGACGATATGTTGAATCAGCAAATGTATGCTTATGTTCATATGCTTTAAAATAACTACAAATCCTGCTGTCAGCATATATATATATATGTTAGCCGTCTACACAGTATGCTGAAAGTACCACATTTTTTAAAGTTAACATATGTCAGCAAATGATAATACAACATATGAGTTAGCATAAAATTTTTGTGTCTACATGATATGTTGAATTTCGTATTCTAATATATATGTTGGGTCATGTGAGCATTTGCTTAGATATAAAATAAATTTTGACAATTCTTTTACATTATTATAAATTTATGTATGTACATATATCAATTATCGCTTTCAGTGCAAAAAATTATATATTTGGTTAAAATAAAAATTAGTGCAATTATACATGTATATAAATAAAAAGAAATTCGCGAAATGACGGAAATTGGCAAAAAGCTACAACAGCAAGATGATAAAGTCTAATAATGTTTTAAACTCTTCAAAATTGTTAAAACTTCTAAAAAAAACACGCGAAAAGCCGCCTTTATTGCAAACTTTGCAAAAAATCGTAAAAAATTGGCAAAATTTTAAGCAACTCATAATATGGATTGAAAACCGCTAAAACTGTAAGGAATGCAAAAAATTCGGCAAAAATCGCGAAAATTACATAAATTCGCAAAAAGTTACTAACAGCGGGATGATGACAAATTCCAATATTTCTTAAAAATCGGCAAAATTTTTAAGAGGCTGAAAGTATCCAAAAATTCGCTGTTATCTCGAACTACAAAAAGTCGCGAGAAGTTGCAAAATTTTAAACAAACCATAATGTTGATTAAAAATCGCCAAAACTGCAAGGAACACAAAAAATTCAATAAAAGTCGCAAAAATGGCGAAAATTCGCTAAAAGTTACTAACAGCGGGGTGTTGACGAATTTCAATATTTTTTAGAAATCGGCAAAACTTTTAGGAGGCTGAAAGCATGTAAAAAGTCGATTTTATTGCGAAGTTTGCTGGAATAAGATAGAATGTCTTCTTCAGAATCGCCGGAAATTTTTTTTTATGAAATTTTAATTTCCCTTATTTTTATCCACCCGAATTTACCATGAACATTTCTGCAGTATATTTTTCGCGTAATGTAGAATTTTTTGTGTTTTTTTTTTTTGCTTTTATTCTACTATTTTTGTTATTTTAATATTTACGTTATTTTTATTTTAAAAATGGCAAATTAGGAAACACTGTTCATACCTGAGCAGAGTTAAAATATCAATTCTATATGCTATCAAATTTGCCGTATGCTAAAAAGCTTACATAGGCTTTTCAACAAATAACATATCTGACAGCATACATAGGAAATTTGTTACAAAGGAAATATATGGTGGCTACACGATATGCTAAAATCTTGAAAATACGTTTGTTGACAACGTTAACAAATGCCCTTCATATGTCGTTAAGCATACGTATGTTGAACAAATTTAGTGTCTACACGATATGTTGGCACTGGTAACAAATTTTTTATCATAAATATGCTGATTCAACATATCGTCTAGACTTAGCTTAATACATTTTTCTAATTTATATAGAAAACTTCAATTGCAGAAATTCACTAATATTTTTATTATTAACTAGATTTACCCGCGTCTCCGCTCGCGCTTACCTCTTTTCAAAATACATAACACTTGGTTTTAAACTGGTTAAACAATCCGAACCTGATAAAAAATATCCTATTTTTGATTTCAAAATCGGCAAAACTGAACTTTCACATTTATAATATTAGTAAGGATTTGAAATATTTGTTAAAATTTTTTTGTAAAAAATATGGCGTTGTAAAAATGATTCCTTTCTTAGAATCGTGTTTCCCTTCAAATCCTCTTCTGTCCATAATTTGTTTTTGTAACAGCTCCGCTGCGTCAGGATATCATTCCTTGTAAATTCAAGCAGGATAATTAACATTAATATTCGCATCACTTCGTCGCTGTTTTAACTAACTGACCTAACTAACATTTTAAAAATTAAACAGGAGAGCAGCTGTTGTTTTATACATTAATTCTTATGGCTGATTTAGAAATCTTTTTACTTATATAGGCACAAAAGTAATGCTAACAGTCATGAAAATTGTAGACAATGTGTATTATGACTTATAAATTCTAGTAGAGGACTAAACTCATTTATCAAAAAAATGTCAGTTAGGTCGGTTAGTTAAAACAGCGACGACTTTGGTGGTAGCACTTTAAAATGCTAAACAGTAAACAAATGCATACAAACTGAGACATGCAGCATGTGAAAGTTCTTCATGAGAATAATTACTCGTATCCAACAAATAATGAATGCTGTAAATTCTAAAAACTCTGAAAAAATCTGATTTCGTGAGTGGTTAGGGGTCGTTTCAACTTTGATATTATTTAAACTTCTCATTTGTTTAAAGGGAAGTTTAACTTAATAACTCTAGTTCTTGTAAGAAATTTTTGGGCTAAAGGTTCTCTGAT
Source organism: Tachina grossa (assembly GCA_949987645.1). NCBI lineage: Eukaryota > Metazoa > Arthropoda > Insecta > Diptera > Tachinidae > Tachina > Tachina grossa. The sequence goes on along the minus strand of OX465274.1, from coordinate 156,729,587 downwards.
GATCTGCATTAGCAACAGTGCAATGCGCATAGGATCCAGCTAAACCCCTCAATACTCAATTTCAATGTATTTTTAATAAAAAAAATATATTTTACTGAATAAGTAAAATAATAGTTTGGGATTATTAGTGTGTTAACAAATGTTAAACTTAAATTTTAACAATTCCCAAAGAAAAAAAATGCAATAAGTATTAAAAGAAAAAAATAAATTGAATAACGCTCAAACAGCTGACAAAACATATCTATGATTTGTACGAGGTGAGTTACTGTTTTTGACCTGATCAATGGTGGCGTGTTTCAGTTAGTAGACTGTAATGGAATGTAACTGCAACGGTAGAAAAAAACTGGCAGATATGATTGTATGGATGTAACCGGAATATAATAATCTCTACATTACTTTTCACTTAACAATATCGATCAGCTGTTTCCTAATGTTGCAGTTAAATTACATTACAGTCGGCTAACTGAACCTTAAAAAAGAGTTGATGAATTCAACACACAATGCAGGTTTTATATTACCAGTAAGGGTATTCACAATGGGTACTACCAAGAACGCAAACGATGCAAATGATTGCAAAAATGCAATAAAATATATGTATGTATTTTCAATTTGCTTCATTTTATTTTGTTTGCTCTAAAAAAAAAAGACGAGCAATAATACTCGTAGTAGTGCATATTTTTGTTTTGTTATGTCGAGTGCCATAGTTTTACTTGTGAAAAAGGAAATTTTTAATTAAAATTCTTTGTGATATCGTTATTTAATATTTTTTTTTGTTAGATAGGTATCAAGCAAATAAATAACTTTTGACAGCTGAGGAAGATGTTGCCAGAATGTTGTATGAGTTGCAAATTAAATGATTTTCTCACAAAAGTACAATTAAAGTTGCAAATTTGCTAATAATAGCCAAATAGGTCTACTGTAAATCACAAAATGCAGTGAAATTGCATTTAAGTTCGAATAAATTATTCTAAGCCTCGGAAACAATAAAAAACTTAATTCAGCTTTCAGTGGAATTTTAATCGATCTGTTTCTATTCCGAACCAGATTAGGTGTCTGCTATTGATTGAAATTTAAGCCCTTATTTTTTGTGTCTAGTATATATATTTATTTTTCGAAGGATTTTTTTTTTTTCATTAACAATTTTTTCTTCTTAAATATGTCTGTGGAAACCTTTAGAAAAAAGGTTTTATGATTTGATTGCAAAATCTTTAATCAGCTTAACAAAAAAAAAAAAAAAAAAAAAAAAATAATTTAACTTTTAATACTAAATTTCTCATTGATTTAAAAAAAAATTATGTGATAACATTTATTTATTTTACTAAAATGTTTTCAAGTTTATTTTACATAAATCCTGAATTTATTGCAATAAGTATTTTTTATGTTGTTAAGAAATTATTTTGTAGGTATAAAGTATTATTTATTATTTAATGCTAAGGCAAAAATAAGTACGTATTTTATTTTAAAAATTAAGTATTTTTCCCTAGACTTTTTTCAGGTAATTGCTAATTAACTTCGATTTAAGTATAATTATTTAAAACCTTGTGTTTATATAATTAAGAAAATTGTTGTTATCTTTTTGATTTTTGTACAAGAGCTTTTAATCATTTACAAAATTTTCTTTTATTTTTCCCTTAAAACAATAATGTTGCGGTTTTTGTGCGTTATTTTTTTTTTTTTTTTTTTTTTGTAAAACAAATTTCTGTTTTGAACCACTTAAATGTTGCGCGTTTCCCTCCAAAATTAATTGAAAAAAAAAAAATAATAACAATTGTTTGTATTAATTTTGAAAACTTTTAACAAAAAACCTGACCCTGCCCTGTGCGCCCTTTTAACAAATTCCATTTGCGTATTCTTATTTGTTGTGTTGTTGTATTATTGTGTAATACGTTAAATGTAAAAAAACATGCCTACTAGGTACCCGCCATTTCCCTTGCCTATGAAGAAGCAGAATCAGATATTATGAAACGTCAGCCCAGGAATCCATTTTGTGACAAACTTGTCAACGAAAGGTAAAGTTTTTCTTTGTGTCATCATCATCAATTAAGATTATTATTCAGTTATTTTTGTTTTTTCTGTTGTTTAATACTCTCGTAATGAAAAAGTAACAGCAAATTTTGAAAAAGTCAGACAAACAAACTGTTTCTACAAAATATCTTTGAACTGCATAATTTTAATACACCTCAAAATAAATCACTTTGAAGTAAAGTTTTATTTTTTTTTTTGTATTCAAATATATACGAATCTTTTTTTTTTATCAACACTCACAAATTCTTTTTAAAGCCTTTTACTAAGTTGAATTAAAAAAAAAAAAACAAATGCGTATTTAAATTTTTCCTTAAAACTTAAATTAACTGAAAAAAAATAATGTTAATAATAATAATTTTTTCCATTTCCTTAATCATATTTTAATTTATTATTTATGATTTATTTTGAAAGCAAAGTACATAAATATTTTTTATGAATTATTTTCAATTTCAATGTATTTTAAAATTTTTAATGTAGCTTGTTATTTGTGTTGAGCTTTTTTTTTAAATCGAGTAAATAATTTTTGTTTAGAGTTAGCAGCATACTTGAAGGTGCCTTTAACCTTCGTTGCCTTAAAGTATGCTAATGTTTTTTTTTATAAAGTTTTTAGTATAAAGTTAATTAATTTTTGTTTTCCAGCTTTGTTTTTTGTGTTCTTTATGTTTTCTTTTCTCTTCTTATTTTACTATTTTCATATGCTTTTCTACAGTTTCTTACAGACAAAAAAAAAAAATGTTTTAACCTTTCAAAAGTCGCTTAAACTCCAGCTTGCCTATTTTTTTCTAACTAAAGAAACTGTAAACTTTAAAAAAATTTTTTTAATAAACTTCCTCTTCTAAAGGGTGTTTTTTATTGAGGTATAGAACTTTAAGTTGGCATCACTTTTTTAACTGGCGGCCATTTTGTCAGCTGTCAAGTGATTAATATTTAGTTTGGTTTGCCATTTTATCATGAACAGGTTGACAAAAGAACAACGCTTGCAAATCGTGCAAATTTATTTCGAAAATAATGGTTCAGTTCGCGAAGTTTACCGCAAGCTCCGTCCATTTTATGGTCGATATAATCGTCCATCAGAGCAATTAATTCGGTTAACCCTGGATCGTTTTCGCACTACGTTTACTCTATGTGATAATACGCATCCGCAGAGACGTCGGACAGTGCGCACCGAAGAAACAATTGCCGCTGTAGAGCAAAGTGTTGAAGAGGACCCGAATGAATCGATTCGCCACCGTGCACAGCAATTGGAGCCGACTAACCGACTATTTTGTTCCCGAATTGGATGGCATGAATGTGGATGAGTTGTGGTTCCAACAAGACGGCGCTACATGCCACACAGCGCACGTCACAATCGATTTATTGAAGGAAACATTCGATGAGCGCATAATTTCGCGGAATGGACCTGTCAATTGGCCACCAAGATCGTGTGATTTGACACCATTGGATTATTTTCTTTGGGGATATGTGAAGTCGCTCGTCTATGCCAACAAACCAGAAACGTTAGGGGACTTGGAAGCCAACATTCGTGGCGTTATTGCCAACATACGGCCCCATATGCTCGAAAAAGTTGTTGAAAATTGGACCTGTAGAATTGGCTTTATTCGGCGGCCACATGCCCGAAATCATATTTAAGCGTTAATGGCATAAAATTATCCTTCCAATAAAGCCAAATTGATGGACATTAAAACGATTTTCTTGTGTTTTCTTTCAATTCAAAGTTCTATACCTCTAAAAAAAACACCCTATATATATTCCATAATATTTTTTTTAAAATATATTTATGCTAATTTTTTTAATATTCATTGCTGTTTTTAAAGCAAACACAAAGAAAAACTGTTTTTTATAAATATTAATATGTTTATCTTGTCTCATTTGCTAAATAATATTTTTCACTCAAATATTTTATATATAAAAAAATAAAATCTCCTGCCATGATATTTTTTTTATAAAAAATATGCCTCTTGGCTTATATTTACTATTGCCCTCCTTTCACCGACCCGCCAATATCAGTCACCATAATATTGCTCGTTACAGTTTTTCTCTCTCTCTCTCTCTCTAATCTCTTTCTCTCTTCATATATACTCGTAAAAATATATAGATATATATAACATATTGTATATTCAAAATATATACTCAACAATATTTTATATTATAAACAAACAATTTAAATTTTCCTTTATACATATTTAATCATAACTCTGTGTTGATTTAGGAGACTTATTTATTTACTTCTTTTACTCTTGCTGAAGTGTGTTGTTGTTATAATTTTTTAAAGTATAGTTTTAGGCGTTTAACAGTTGCACAAAAGTTTGAAGTGGAAATCAAAATCAAATTGCATTCCTTCGTTAGGGTGAAAAATAACTTCATTTCAAATTTTTTATTTAGCAAATTTATTTTAAAATTCATATCAGCTATTTTTTAATATGCTTACAGATAATTTCTTTTATTTTCAAATTTATAAAAGATATGCTGTTGGCTGAAGTTGTTAGTGAGTAAATTAAAAGCAAATGAAGGTGTCCGAAATCCCGAGTTCATACCCTGGCCAGATACTAGTCATATCAACATCATTAGATTTTTCTGATATGCGTTAGCGTCTATGCTTATGTACAGCACCCTCTATCGTCGAAGTAAAATAACCAATAAAGTGGTTACATGGCTGAAAGCAATACAATTTCTTTACCACAGAGGCGCTGCAATGATGCTATAAAAATTAGGAAAACATACAATAGCAGAGTTGTAAAAACGGAAAAAGGATTTAAGCTTCTCTTTTTTCTATCTACCTGTTACTGCACCGTTTGTAGTTGTACTGTCTCTTTTGTACTCTCAGGTAACACAAAGGTACCTATAATTTGGACCCAAGTGCGCTGAAAACATACTTTCTCTCCTCAGCAGCCTGCCAATCTTACAATTTATAATAGTTTTCTCAAAAAATTTTCCTTTGAAAGCCGGCAAATTCTGTAGGAGTTTCATTTATTTGTGGCTTTATAGATCGATGAGGAAATACAATCTGAAAAAGCCTTTCAATATAAAAATGAGAGAAAAAGCATTTTGTGGAAATATCAAGGTATATAGTAGTCGTCTTCTTTATCAAATTTATTAAGTCTTTATAAAGGGCTTAGTAATTTTTTTTTATGAAAATCTGCTTTAAAAACCCTTTATAAAGCCTTAATAATTTTTATAAATAAGATAATATATAAAGCAATATTAGGTTGACAATCCCCATTTGCGAAATAAATTTTATCTGTTCTATTGCTTCCTAAGTAGATGATTAGGTGATTAGTCAACTACATGACAGTGTGATGATGGTTCTGCCATATAAAGGTAGAATTAGCCGAACGTCCACGTAAGCTAACGAAACAGCTGATCGTTTTTGTTGATTGAAAACAATGCAAACGCTTACCGAAATTTGCTGTAACGTTCACGGCACGTCTCAACCTGTATAAAATAGAATTTCCTAACGTTGTTAAGTGACGTTTGTAAGCCAGTGATGGTACCATTGTAATTTAAATGGAATAGGGGTATTTTGGCTCTGTTTTTTGGTACTTTTGTTAATAATATCTGTGTGAAAAAAACATAAATATATAAATAAATATTTGGGAATGTACATATATACATACTTATGTAAACAAATATATACATGCATGTGTATGTATATGTACTTATATATAATAAAGAAATGCATAAATATGTATGAGCATAATATAAATGTGATATGTATGAAAGGATTTAAATGGTATCAAAACTTCTTATTATGTATGCACACATGTAAAAATTATTTCATGTTGCATACATATCGTTGGTCACAAGTAGAAAGGCCCTAACTCAAATAATTGTAATTTTACAGGGGAAGATAAAAACATAATATTAAACAGCACAACTGCTTTGTTAAACTGCTTTTAAAAGTGTTATTTTTACGATATTGCAATAAATTTTTGTGACGAGGTGTACTTGTGTCCATCGATATGTATGTATGTATGAACATATTTATTTGTTATAAATGTATAACAGACAGTATACAGTTTTAGTAGCGTTTACATATTTTAGGTACTTTTTCTTCGCTACATTCACCATTTGAACTTTTTTATTTCCCATCACTGTTTTATGAACAGCTGTTCCTTTTTAATATTAAAACAACAAAACGAAGTAAAGCATACGCACGTTTTTAAATGTTCTATAAGTGCACCAACGTGCTAACAGTACGGTACGGTACAGCAACAGCAACGTTCGGCTAACCCAGCCTTAAGTCTACAGATAGCGAACAGTACAACAAATTATTTTATTTTTCAACTCAACGTAGTCTACTTTGAGCTCTATAGACTTTTTGTCCAAAGTTTCTAAAAAAAATTTCCCCTTCCAAAAAAAAAAAAAAAAAAAAATTATTTGTCGAAGTCATCAAAATATGTATTTGTGTGTGTGTGGGTGTGTGTGTGGCTGTTTGAAAACATGCTTAATGCCCAGTCAGAATGTGGAAGATAGTTTCACCAAACTGAGTCTTTTTCGAGTACCTTAGATGATCAATAACTGATTAATCATTTCTGCGCTTAAAATAAGACTCGAAAATGATTCCCAGAAATACTTAGAAAGTGATTAAAAAAAAAAACAAACAGTAAGTTCGTATAGTAAAATCAAAAAAATATAAAGTGTACATATTACATTTGTGAGTGAATTCATATAAAAATTTGAAACTAAAAAAGGTAATGTCAGCTAAAAAAAAATTAAAAGATTGGCCGAAAAAAACTCGAAAAACTATTATGCTTTCAAATGCAAAAAGTGGAATGCCAAGAACATTTTCGAAGTGATATTGAAACAGGGCAAACAAGCAGAAATTCAAGAAAATGAGGAGAAGCTAAGACAATTTCTAAGTAGCATATGTAACTTGACATGTCATTTTAATTTATAATATTGAATAACAATTTTTGAATTACAAATTGAATTTTATAATATTTTATTTGTTTTTGTTAAATGTTATTTGTAAATTAAATTAAAAACAAAACAATAATAAATGCTTGTATTCAATTAAAAATGCGCGTATAATATGATTCCAAAAAGACTCGTAAATGATCAGTAATATGACTGAAAAATGCTTGTAAGAACTACCACAAACTATCTCGAAAATGAGTCGAAGTTGATCAGAAGCGCGAATCATTAAGGACTCCTTTAGAAGAGTCGCAGCTAGGGTACCATTTTCTCCCGAATGAACAGTCATTTTCGACTCGAAAACGAGCGCATAAATGCTTATTTTAATCGTGCGAAGGAGTTGAAAAAGACTCGCATATGATCATTAATTTCATAAAATGCTGACTGGGTGTGGGTGTGTAAATAAAATAGCCCTGTATATACGCATTTGTAGACGATTAATAGCCAGAGTACCTTTTTACTCATGCGTAGGATTGTAGCTCATACAGTCTATAAATTTTAGTTATAGTTGTTTGTGCTACGTAATTAAAAAAATGTGTACAAAAATAGTTATTGGATGTTTATAGTTGTACGTATGTATTCGTTTTCAAATTAATGTGTGTGTTTGCATATGAGCGTGTTTTTTTATTTTTAGTTGTACGCATTCATAGTTGTTTGGCCAATACTCAAAGAGTTCTTAAAGCCATATTTTTGTCATTCTCTGCTGAGCACCCTTGCATTGTCCTCGTGGTAGAGAATTTTTTTGTTTTGACCATATGTGGTCATAATATTCGTCATTGACTGTTTTACCCTTTGTTAATGTAGCCAGTGTGGATTAGACCAGGTGCATGCCAAAACGAACGTTCTGCATGACTTTATTGGCTGTTAAATCTATCTTGTCTTTCTTTGCCGCCGATTCACCCTGAGAAATCCACTGTATTTACTGCTGTTTGGTCTCTGGGTTGTTCACGGTCACGAAACGACCTCAAAATTTGTCTCTGTTGCATTTCAACAACACGAAAAACACCTGCGAACTTGTCTTGCGGAAAGCTTTATCATACCCAAATGAGCATTTGAAATTGAAACTAGTAGACCGTGTGATATGCCTTTGGCTTCCATAATCTTTCTCTCTTACACTGCTTTCAATAGCTCTCAAATACAGCAGCTTGTTAAAATTTTGACAGGACTCAGACAACAAATTGCCTGTTGACAGAAGCAGTGTTGTCTTTTCAGTTAATTGACGGGAAATTAAAAAAAGTCACAGAAAGTTACAATCTGTGACATTACACGAGACTAACTGCCTGTTGCACGATGTCACCAGCAAGCGTTCGATCGCAAACTTGTATTACAAACAACAACAAGATTTCTAATGTTATTGTTGTCGATCGAACGTTTGCTAGTGACATCGTGGGACAGGCCGTAAAGCCTTGAGCTGTCCACTGTTATATATTTCTTCAAACTTAAAACATATTTTTAGGAGTTATAGCATTAACTTTTATAAAGTTCCTTGTAGGAAAATGCACTTCAGCAAGCTCTTTTTTTTTTGAGTGTAAATCACTAAAAGCCCTAAAAGCCGTTTAAGGTAAGTTTTAATTTAACGTTGTAAAACCCCGAAGAAGTTTTCAGATATATCCTTGAAATCCTCTCAATAATAATCCCAAAAATCTCTAGCTACAAAAAGCAAAAAAAAAAAAAAAAATTATTTTTGTATTATTATTTTTGTAAATAGCTGAACAGAAAATCTCCGGCAGTCCTTAAACTTTTTAGGATAATTTTTTTAATAGTGAATGTTTAACATATAAAAATATAAACTTTAATAGATTTACTATAACTAGCAATTTATTTATTACTTACTATTAAATATTTTATAATTTCTTAGATACATTTTTTCTTTACTCGCGGTCTCCAACTGACCTAAAATGACTAGATTTAACATTAACTTTAAGTTAATGTTAAGTGTAGAATGCTCAAGTTAATGCTTTTTTTTAAAGTTATAAGATTATTGTTAGAGCATTTGTTTTAACAACTCAGTATAACATCAAGTTACAGCAGAATATCATGTCAGGTGGAGACGTAGAGTTATAACAATTATTTTTAGTTATGACATAAATATTTTTAACTTATCATAGTTTTTCTAAAGCTAATTAATTAAAATTTATACTAAGATTATCACATTTTTGCTATTATTAATCTCTAAACTTTAATTTAATAAAAAAATAGCGTAGTAACTATAAAAAAAAGAAACAGAATTTATATCTTAGAGTCTTTCTTCTAACACTTATTGGGAAGAACAGTATTATTATTTAAGACATTTAAGACATTTAAGTTATTAAAAAGAAGAATTAGTTATAACTAAATTAAATTAAATTTCTGTATTTATTTCTTATGTTATTTTGAAAAAAAAACGAAACTCTTTTTGGCATTTTGAAAATTTAAGTTTAAAAAAAACTATTTTGGTAACAAACTTTAACAAATCTAATTTAACTTTCTTTTTTTATAAATTTTTTCCTATGATATATTTTATAAAAAAAAAAATTCAAACACATTTTTTTTAACTAAAAATATCTATCACAACTCTACTGCACTCTAAATATTTTACAAATTAATTTAAAAACAATGAAAATCTCTAAACACTTGAACTTACAAAAAAAAAAAAAAATCCAATTGCTCTGGTTCACTAAAAAAAAGGTACCAGCTATATCTCTGGCTTATGAGAAACCAGAAAGTGATATTATGAAACGTCAACCTCGTAATCCCTATCGTGATAACTTGGTCAATCGCAGGTCAGAATTAAATTTAAAAAAAAAATAGAAAAAAACAAAACATTTTTACAAACCTTCAAAAACACACATATTTATGTATATTTACTTATTAGAATTTAGTACACACGATATTTTAGTTGAGTTATATAAAAAAAATTAAAAAAACAGCCTTTTAGTGTGTTTTCTAGTGCATTTTAATAGATTTTGTTTTTTTATTTCTGTTAAACGTTTTTACGTCTCAATAATATAATTTTCCTTAAAACAACAATGAAAAACTTTAGCCATTTAATTTCAATTCGAAACCTAAACACATACATTCAAAAAAAGATCATTCAAAATATTGAAATTGGAGTTTTTCTAGTTGTAGTTCTTTTCTTTTGTAGTTTTTCGTTAAAAAAATGCAAAAAAAAATCAAAAATTTTAGATTTTCTCTTCAATTGATTTTTCTAATTGTGAGTTTGTTGCTTAGTTTTGTTAAAAAAAAGAAAAAAAAAATGTTTTGAAAATTTTCCATGTTATATTTGGTGTTAAATTTTACACATTTACGATTGATTCTCATTCATTGTTTCATTAAATTTATTAAATTTCTTTAGCAATAATATAAAATATAATTAATTTTGTAAAAGGAAAATTGTGACTGATTCTCTCTCTCTCTCTCTCTCTCTCTCTATCTCTTAACTACTCTTCTGCCCCGCTTATTCAAAGTTCCAAAGCTGCCAAATTCTTGGCCAAGTTCAAAATTGTTTTAAAGTTCTAAAAAATGGCATCAATTTATAATTATTTAAAAATCGTTTAGTCGTCCAAATGCTATTTTTGGAACCCAAATTCATCAAAATCTGGCTACCATGCTACAAGTTAAATTTAAACAAGATAATCAGTCATAAAAGCAACTCTGTACCTAGATTCAGTAACTTTTATTACGATAATCTTATCGCTTTAAAAATATAACGAAAATATATCCATTTTGCTATTCACTAACATATCTTAACGATATTCGCTGTCGGTTGAAGTAAATAAAGCAAAATAACAAGCTTAAATTAATTTAGTTTTTCCTTAATTCTTTTTTGTACTTTTCGCTTACTTGGACATTTTGTATGTAGAGATACCTCAGGATATACAATTAAGTGTTGGATAAGACACAGATGTACGCTATAATGCAAGCTACACACTTTGCGACCGTTGGTACAGAACGTTGGATTACCAAGTTGTGTGTTTTACTCACAAACCATACAACAACGTTTACAACATTAGCTTACAACTTCATCTCTTAAATTTTTTTTGGGTCAACATGACATCGGGTACCATGTCGCATATTGGAGTGGAATATTTTTTTTTTGGTGAAAAAATAAGAAGAAGAACGCAAAAAGACAGAAAAAAGAATTTGGGTAATGTAGTAGTTTATAAAAAAGAAACATATTCTAACAACAAACTTTTGAAAATATCAAAAGAAAGTAAGCCAAAGGACTATAAAAATTACACGTGGGTGACCGACGTAGTATTTAATGACCTTTTGTCTAAAGTTCCAATGTATATACAAAAGCAATTCCGCCCCTCAAACTTTTACACGATTCAATAAAAGTCACTTATTTCTGCTGAATTCTCCATTTTAGACGCAAGTTTGAATTCGTGCACGACGTTTTTTATAAGACCACATCGAAAATAAGAATAAAATGAAATGAAGTTGTACAACAAACTCCTAAATCGTACAACCTGTCTATACAACTTGCCAAAAAAAACAAATATTTTTAATCTTTCGTACAACCGAGACACAACTTCATACGACGAGCCCACACAACTTTACAATCTCATACACAACCTGCTCATGTTGTACCAACGCACTGTGGGGTGAAAGCCTTCACAAGTGGCTATTAATTCAAAAGATGAACTTTAACTTTCACAACCGTATTTGGTGCCATATGAAATTAGATAAAATTCTACATCACTAACTGCAAAAATAAAAGTTCTTGGTAGTTTACTTTATTTGTAGTGTGTGTTCAAAGTTCAATAATTTAAGTGATTTTTGCGCGCATTGATTAAAGGAGAAAATCTTGACATTTCAAGTGATTATAGTTTTTGTTAAGACTTCCAAAAGTAAAAGTTTCATAATGCAATCGTCAACTTCAGGTATATGAGCATTTAAAAAATTATTTTTTGTTTAGATAAATGTTTTAGAAATATTAAAAAAAATTAAATTGCCCTAAAAGTGTTGCATTTTTTATATATAGATTGAGTCTCAACAACTTTGCAGATGAGTGCAGGGAAAAATGCTTTTATGCTCTTAAAATAAAGGGTCCGCCATCTAACGTTTTTTTTCAACTAGTGCTTATTTCGTGAATGGTAACACTTAGCTCATATCTGATCTGACAGATAATTAGTTTTATACTTCCGCTGAATAAGCCAACTGACCATCCAATGCGTTTTTGCTTCGCTAAGTGGGCCTGCGATCGACTTACAGAAGATGCCGATTATGCCAAAAAAAAATCATCTTTTCAGATGAAGCTCATTTTGATCTTGGCGGGTATGTAAACGAGCAAAATTGTCGCATTTGGGGCACAGAAAACCCGCACGCATACATTGAAAAGCCGACGCACCCAAAACGAGTCACTGTTTGGTGCGGATTTTGCTCCAGAGGCATAATTGGGCCATTGAGCAAGGAGTGGCCGTTACAGTCAATGGCGATCGTTATCGGGCCTTGTTGAACGAATTTTTGTTCACAAAAATTGAAGAGGAGGATATTGGCAACATTTGGTTTCAACAGGACGGCGCTACGTGCCACACAGCCGAAGCTTCTGTAGTTTTTTATAGCATTTTCAAAAAAAAAAAAAAAAAAAAAAGTTATCTGGCGGAACCTTTATAAGATTTTAGCTAAATCCCAGAATACCTATTGGCGCATTTGTGCGATTTTTAAGTTATGAAGGTTTTTGTGAGAGAATTCCAGTTGCTAAAAATCAATGTGAAAAATACATATTAAATATTTTTTTATTTATTTTTAAAGGCACATAAAGTATGCTCTAATTTACAATTTAATTTACTAATTTATCTTTTTTCATTCCAAAGTTATAGCAAAAATAGTCAAATGAGACCATTTTCTCCAAAATACAAAAAAACCCCATAAAAGGTTAAAATTTTGTTTTCAAAAAAAATTTTTTAAATGCTGGTTTTTATGTATTTATTAATATTCATCAACAAAAAATAACAACACTTTAAAATTACGACTTCTATGAATTAATTGCCACTTTCTCTACCATTCACCCCACTGTGCAACGGTCGCAAGGTCTGTGGCTTGCTCTAAAAATAAATTACAAAATCACATTATCGTTAACGCAAACGAATAAATAGTATATCGATTTTCGGTTTGCAAAAAGTTACTAAATCCCGGTACTGTGGAACAGCTCTCGCGTCATCGTAATTATTTCTTAAGTGCGATCAGGCTTGTGTGTGTTGTTTGGTCTTCAAGAGTTTTATATCTCACTCGCACTTGTTAATGTTTACCGCATATAACTCTATCGCTTGCAGTTAGTTGTTTTGTGATATTTTCCAACATTAAAAGCAAATCTTATTGAAAAAAAAAGATTTAACAGGTAGAGACCATAAAAAACTCTAGGAGTGGATCTTCGAAACTCCTATTTCCTATACAAAAGTATAGGTCGTTCGCAGCAACCGAAGGAAGCTGCTTCTACACGTGGGTCTTTGGCTACGTGCCTTTGCTATTTTCTATTCCATTTGAAACACAGAGTTAAAAAATAATAATAAATAAACAAAATAAGCGCAAGATATTTTTTTTCTTATTTTCTATATAATTTCCTTATAAATCCGCTGAGTAAACAGCTACAATTTTCCTGATTTAAAATGTATACCTTAATATAGAAGGGTCCTAACTTATTTTTTTTTTTAATTGAGATGTTTGCATTTTTCGATAAATTAGATGTAATACAAAAAAAAACTAATTTTCCAAAAAATAATGAGTTAGGGCCTTTCTATATTCAGGTAACGATATGTAAGCTTTTCCCATACGATTGGCCAGTTCGTTTCTCATACGTATTTTTTTTTATTGAAATCTATCATTCAACATTTCTTCCAAATATCACAGCACTCGAATTGTTCAACAAGTGTGTTCGTTCAAAATATTTACGATATTCTCATTGGATTTTTTTTAATATAAATTTTGTTGAAAACAAAAAACATTAAAATGCTTTGAAATACTTAAAGCCAGATTACATAATTTTCAGTATTAATTGTATTAATGAATACTCGTAAAACAAAACTAACTAAAACATCTGGCATCTTATTTTTGACAAGAATTGCCAATCACAAAAGAGATGGCAACATTTATTTTGTGTGTTATAATTTCAAGCTTACTTGTTAAGGTGAATTCCAATAAGTCCCGGTTCACACACTTCAACTTTTGTGGATCAACTCGTAATTCAGCTGTATTTCCTTCTCCATCTTTCTTACAAATGAATTGCGAGTTGAATTATGTGGACCGGGACTAAGATGAACTCATTTTTATTTCAATATAACATTAGAGAAAAAAAATTTATTTTAAAATCAGCTGATTTGAGTTCTGAAATGAGTTGATCGAATGTGAATTCTCCTTGCCACTTACGATTGAGTTGAAATTTTGTAGCCTTGTTTTAAGCATAAAAAATTTTATTCACTTTAATTTTTATTGCTGTTTTATTTTCTCTTTAATTTTCTCTCAACGAAATCTTATAAATCTTAAATTTAAAATAGACTATATTCTTATAGTGATAATTTTTAGTTTTTTGGTTACTATTTTTAGTTAGAAATAGAAAAAATTGATTTCAGTGCTGTTCCGCCTCCTAGATAGAAAATTGTGAAAGTTTAGAAAACCTAGATAACTGTTATTGTATACAATTGAGGGGATTCTAATGGTAGTCATAAAGGCCATGGTGTCATAATAAAACAAAAGAAAAAAAAAATTATATTCAAATAATTTAAAACAATATGACCCTTGCGACTACCGTTTCAATCCCCCATATGTGTGGATATTAATCAGGCATCTTTAAAACTATGCACACGGAAATCACTTTCAATAATATTTTTAAATTTTACGTATAATTTTTGTAGAGAAGTGTGATGTGTTTTGTTGATGCCTGATATAAATAATTTCTTTAATTTTTGTAAATTGTTAATACTCATTTTTAAATGAAAAAGAAAAATTAACAGAATTTTAAGTGAATTCGAAATGCATACATTCCAATTTTCCAGGAGCAAAGAGAAATTCTTTCTCCTAAAAGTTTTCATCCTTTAACTGTTTAATTTTATTAAAGGCCGTGGTTCACTATCATACATAATCGTGTGATTTTTTTTTTTTAATACAAACCTTGTGTAACACCAAAGTTAATTGTAAATATTCTGACAAATACGTAGTAGAATGGAACAACTAGCTGTTTTCGAAGGCCACTACACCTTCATCATCAGCGATGTTGTCTTTGGTCCACTGTGTACAGTTGATGCAAATTTCTGCTTTACAAGGACGGAGCAATAACTTTTTAAATGACACACAGTTTTTTTTTTGCAAAACAAAAATTTATTTTTCAACATAATTTCCTTTTAGCTCAACATATTTAGTCCAACGTTTCTCCAGTTTTTGTATCCCTTCCAAAAAATAGGAACTTTGGAGGTCCTTAAAATAGGCAATAATTTTTGTCGCTGGAGCTAAATCTCTTTCCACCGAGCCATTTCGTAAGGATTGGAAATAGGAAGTAGTCAGGGAGAATATGGCGGATGGAGTACCAATTCGTAAGCCAATTCATAGAGTTTTGCCATTGAGACTGCACACGTGCGCACTCGTGCATTATCTTGATGAAAAGGAACTTTTTCTTGGCCATATGTCGTAGTTTTCTTTTTAAATCCTCATTAAATCGGTCTAATAAGTTGGCATAATATTCGCCGTTTATTTTTTTTTCCTTTTTGAAGGTAATCAATGTGGATTATCCCGCGTGAATCCCAACAAACTGTTGCTGCCAGCTCCTTATTGGTCGACAAACTCACCTTGGCCTTTTTGGGAGCAGGTTCAGACTGCTGCGAAAGTCAGTAAACCACTTTTTTACCATTGAAATCGATGGTGCAGAGTCCTTTTAGTTTTTATCGAGCTTTTCCTTGGTTTGATTGATAGTTTTTTTTTCGCAAAAAATAATATTTAATGAGCACATGAAAACTCATTTTTTCCCATGTTCTTCTCAAAAGGCTGCCAAATACAAACTAATACCTAATTTACATTAAGCATTTTTTTCATGAAATTAGTTGCATGAAAATTTTTTATTTACCAATACGAGGCCTGGAGGACCAACTTATATCAAAAAAGTTGTCAAAAGTGCATCAGAGATTCATTCTCCGCCCGTTTGTATATAAAATTCTATTTTATAGCGCTGCAATTAGCAAATAGAAAAAGTTGCGTGCAACAAAATTCATGAAATTTCATGAAAAAATGCTTAATGTAAATCAGATATAAATGACACAGCTTGTTCAAATTTAGGCAGGAGTCAGCTGACAGTTGTCTCTTTACAGGAGCAGTTTTGCCATTTCAATGAAGAGGCGGGAAATTCTAAACGACACTGAGTTAATGGGTCTCATGCATAAAACGTGAGCTTGAGCTCGGACTCGATTGTTTGAGTAAAAGGTGCTTATCGTATGCATAATAAAATTTGATGTATTTGCTTTTACTCACTGCTCACGTTTGATCTCGTGTTGCTCAGTTTAAACTAAGTTAGATGAGCTTGTGCTCATTTTCATATGCATAAAAACAAGCTTTTGCTTTCTTTTGTGAGCTCTTGTTCAAATTTTGTTGAGCCTGCCTTATAGTTGACTCGCGTACACTAAAAAGGAATCATGGCTGAAAATTTTGTGCCACAAGGAAATAGAAAATGTTATCAACAGCGTAAAAAATTTAACAAGTGAGGATAAAAAATTATACAGGTTTGTATTCTTAATTATTAATTTTTTTTAAATATAATTAATAATAAAATAATAAATACATAGGTTTGATGATAGTAGCATCTGCCGGTTGGCTAATTACTTTTTTGAGGAGTCAGAAGAATTACGTGGTGGTGCCCTCAGCAACATTGATAAAATTCGACTGTATTTAAGATTTTGTGCAGATCCTGGATTCCAAAACTTTATAGCCACAGATATTGGAGTCCGTTAATCCACTGTGTCGCGAACTATTGCAGAAGTTGCGAAACTTATATCTGCCAAAACAAGCGAGTGGATAAAATTCCCGAAATGAAATAAAAGATGCTCAAATGACGCAAGTTTCTTTCCACAAGTTATTCTTGCAAAATCTGCATTTTTGAAGGAATCACCCACCTTGTTTTGCTTTAACAAAACAAGCCTCTGCAGACTTTGAAAATTCAACTCCCTTGTCTCATCAGTTTCATAACGACTCAAAACTGGTGTTGACTTTTTTTAACCTTCAAAAATAAACTACATATAGCAAAATCTAAAATAAGATTGCTTAATTTCTGTTACACATATTTCTATTATTTGTTTTTTATTATTTTTACGGCCTGTCCCACGATGTCACCAAAAATCGTTCGATCGAATACTTATATTGAAAAGTTTTCTAATGTTATTGTTTTTTGCAATACAAGTTGTCGATCGAACGATTTCTGGTGACATCGTGGGACTGGCCGTAAATGCTTGGTAATTGACTTTTTTCTAGTAAATATTTATTTTATTTTTTCTACTAAAAATTTAGAAATGTCGTCAGATTGTATTGTATTATTATTATTATTTGATTCTACTTCTACTTCACTTTCACTTGACAACATATTTGCACTTAAATAACCATTAGACGTTTGATCTCCTTTTGCTCAAGTAATTGCAATTGGTTTGAACTCATTTTTATGCATACGAAATTGAGCAAAAGCTGTTGCTGTTTGATCGAGCTCAACTTACGAGCAATTGCTCACCTGACTCAACTCAGCGCTTTTACTCGTTTTTATGCATGAGACCCAATGATCCACCCTTGTATATACTCAGTTTTCAGTACATATAGAATACGTGAATTGTTTTGATTCATAGTATTACAATTTTCCGAAAGCTTTTGTAATGAAAGCTAAATTTTACCATCTCTAATTTACTGTAGCCCTGCAATTATATAAAAATTTGCTTATTTTTGTTGTACTTAAGACAAACTTTTTAGTTTGTTACTTTGAAGCATATTTATTTAATTTTTGCCACAAGTTTAAAACTGTTAACTTTGGTTATTTTAATTGTTAATGTTCGAACTTTTGTATCGCTCTTTAGGCCAATTTTGGTTAAAAGTAACCAAAACGGCAACGCTGCCGTGAGACGTAGGTGAGAGAATAAATGAAAACAAAAGCACATAAGCTTGTTTTGAGTGACTCTGATTTAAAGCCATTACTTTTAGCCAATTTACGTTTCTTATATATTCTTATTACCAAAAGGAAAATTTGGAACTTGAAGTATTTCGATTCACTTAAAAATATTAGTCACTATATGATTTATTTAAATTAAATTTTTAATGGGAAATAATACTAAATACCATTCGCTCCATATACCTTTCTCCTCAACACTTATAAAATCCTCCCACAAAAAAAATCAGCTCTAATAGGCAATTAATCTTTTTTATGTTTTATAAAACAAATTATTTTATATTAATTTTTCTTAATTTAACTTTAATTTCTAAACTTAAACCACAATAATGTCTTAAGCGTAAGTAAATTTTTTTTACTCTTAAAATGTCCGTATTTATTAATCGAGGGGGAAAATGAATTTGGTGCACGTTTTTATTTTTATATTTTCGTATGTACATACATATTCTTTTTTATTAAGCATGCTGAAGCATGAACTGCTATGAATTTTTAAACTTTTATGCTCAACTCTTGTGTTTTAAATGATATTAATTTTTAATTTTTATTGTTAAATAGCACTTAAGTTTTTATGTCGCCTTATGATCGATCAATTAAAATCATAAAAGCTTTGCTTTTTTTTTTGGGTTTGATTTTCTTTTTCCTATTTTTTTTTTCAATTACTGCAAATAAAAGTTGTAAATACCCCATTCATTTTCAACGCTTTTACTGCTCTACTTACTGTCTGTTTCTCTTCTAATTTGCTGCAACTTCACCACGCATTTGTAAAAAAAAATCTGCTTAATAAAAAATATACTTAAAGCATAATTTTTCTCTCGAAAATTTACCAAAATGTCTTCACTTTGGTAAATTTTCTTTCTTTGGTTGAAAACACTCGTACAGCCGCACACACACACGCACTCACACACACACTCACTCACCTATAACCCAGCAAACCATTAAAGTGCTTTTCAAAAAAAAAAAAAAAAAAAAGTTTTAAACAATTAAAAAAAATGCTGCTTTTTCATGTTTCTTTTGTAACAAAGTGTAATTAACTGTAAAAATTAAGACACAGTGCAAATTTAAATAAAACAAACAAAAAACAAATACAATAATAACAATTCATCAAGTGAATCACATACTAATTGACAAAAAAAAAAAAAAAAAAAAAAAATATGATAATTCGGCATTGGAAAAAAATCCACCATTTGTTATTCGGCTTGCAAAGACAAACATTTAGCATTATGATTTGCAATTGGAAGGAATAGAAACAAAAATTAAATTAAATTGTCTTTCTCCTCTCAATTCATCAAAAGCAAATGCTTGATATTTGTCTATCAAAATTCTTAATAAAATTAAAAAAAAAAAGAAAACATTTTCCATATTTTCTCTAAAAATATTAACCCAAACACTAACACTTTTTTTACAAAAAAAAATATACTTACAACATTGTAATTAATTAATAAAAGAAAATTAATCAATATAACAAATTAAAACATAAAAACAGATTGATTTCCATGGCTTATGGACAAATCGGCATGATCCAAGCTGCCGCTGGCTTCTTTGTCTACTTCGTTATTATGGCCGAGAATGGTTTCTTGCCAATCGATTTGTTTGGCATCCGTAAACAATGGGATTCCAAGGCAGTCAATGATTTGACCGATTCCTATGGTCAAGAATGGGCAAGTATTAAATTATTCGAATAACTTCGAATGCAATAATCGTATATCTTTTTTTAAACTTCTTTTGAATATTTTTAAATTTGTTTTTTTTTTTGTACTTCAAACATTTAGACTTATCGTGATCGTAAGACTTTGGAATATACCTGCCACACCGCTTTCTTCGTTTCCATTGTTGTTGTACAATGGGCTGATTTGATCATTTGCAAGACACGACGAAACTCCATTTTCCACCAGGGCATGAGAAATTGGGCCTTGAACTTTGGTTTAGTATTTGAAACCATTTTGGCTGCATTCTTGTCCTACTGTCCCGGTATGGATAAAGGTCTTCGCATGTATCCACTCAAGTAAGTAGTTACATTTTTTTCTTTTTTATTTTTATATTGAAATCGTACAAAAAGATTTGTAAATCTTAGGGCTAATTTCACCAACTCTATTTAAATATCAATTCATATTTAAATGTCGATTTTGATTAATTTTTGTATGGAAAAATTATTTTTAAATATGAATTGATATTTAAATAAGTTGGTGAAATTGGCTCTTAATATTTAAATACATATATAGCAATTAGGGGAATAATTTCAAATCTGTAGGGAGTGGGTTTCCAGATAAAATTTCTGGCCTTAAAATAGTTTGGATTAATTTTTGTATTACTTTATTTTTATCCCCCGACTAAAAAAAGGGGTGTTATAAGTTTGTAGTGTGTGTCTGTGTGTCTGTGTATCTGTGTATCTGTGTGTCTGTCTGTGTCCACGTACAGGCCAAACGGCTGGACCGATTTTCATTTAGTTTTTTCTGTTTGAAAGATGACTTGATCGAGAGGGTTCTTAGCTATGTTTGAAGAAAATCGGTCCAGCCGTTTAAAAGAGATATAACATCTTTTCTGAAAAAAGTCGGGGGTTTTTTAAATTTTTAATTTTTGTTATTATTTTAATTTATAATAAGTTCGTCACTTTTTGAATGAATGTCCCGGTCCAGACTTCTAATTTTTGTTTGCAGCAACTTCTTACGTTTTAGTGCAAAAGAGCGAGAGAGAAATACTAAATGTATGTACATTAGGGCGGGTCGATTTAAAAATCGCTCAAAATTTCAAGAAAAATCGTATTCTAAGGATCAAAATAAGAAACTTTGCCGAAGGAACCATACCTCTGAAATGTATTTTGATGTCCCGACTTTTTATCCGAAGGGCCAAATTTTGAAAAATCTCACTTTGACCCATTTAGAGTTCCTCAATCGATTCAAAAGGTATGACCGACACCCACTAATTTTGGAGGGCCGACCCACCTATGCCAGTGGCACAAACATTTCAAAAAATCGCAATTTTTGTCACTTTACAAGAAAAAAATCAGCGAAATTTTTTTATTTTTGGAGTTTATTTTTCTCTTTAGAAATTTACTTAGTCAGAATGAAATGAAAAAAATTAATTTTACTTGGTAATAGAAAATAAAATAAAAAAAGAATTATTGTTTGCAGTCTTTTTTGCTTTCAAGTCTGGGCAATTTCGCTCGGCTCTCTAATGTCGTCGCCATAACAGCCTCTATATTTCCCGGAATAACTCGTTTGGAAACGCTAGCTAGCAATTGAGCGTGTCGTTCCGTTCCTTGTATGTGTGATGGAATTTTCGGATCAAAAAAAAAAAAAGGTGGATCATCTTGATTTAAATATTCTTTCAATGTATCGTACGGAATGTTTCGCGTGAATGGTGGTTCAAATACTTTATTTATATCATTCAAATTGATAATTTCCGTGTTGAAATAGAAATATATACATTGTATATATTTCTATTTCAACACTCTTACACTTATTCAAGAATTGCTGCCACAAAAATTTCAAGTCTGGACAATGACAAACAGATTTTTTATAAAAAATTTGATTTATTTTCAACATAGTCTCCTTTGAGCTCTATATATTTTGTCCAAAAAAATTAGATTTGTCAAGGTCATCAAAAAAGGTATTTGTTTGTGATTTGATTTCATCGTTGGAGTCAAATCTATTTCCGCCGAGCCATTTCTTCGATACTAAATCCGGAGAATAAGGCATATTAGGCAGCAATTTAGGGTGATGTTGACTGAAGTAGTTAGCAAATTGATTACAAAACCGAAGATCCTGGGTTCGATCCCGATTTTTTCTGTTGTGTATTAGTGTACCTTTGTATCGGTTGTTTTAGGAAAAGTTCTAGTGATGACACTGCTGACTGAATTAAACCGGCTTCAGTGGATGCTACTGCTAATGCTAATGTAACGTCAAAGCGCCCTCGTTCTACGGTATTTTATAGCAGCATCAACAGAAAAGTAAAATAACCAATAAAATGGCTACTAAACACAGCTTCAAAAATTTAATGCGACTCAGTGACACCAGAGGCGCTAAAAAAACACGCAAAAAGCAAAGTTGTAAATGAATGAAGCTTTCCTCTATCCCTTCCTTCACCACCTGTCTTCTCTATCACTATCCCTTTCATACAGAAGGTAATACCTAATAATATTATTAAGAATTCATTGCTTGAGTGTTATTTCTCTTAAAAAAAAGAAACAAGTATCTCTTAGTACCTGAACACAGTTATGTTCGTTTACTTTTATTCTCCATAAAGTTCAAGTATAGTTCCATCTGGGTAAGTAGAAGTAGAAGTGTGGATATTACTGCACACAGGCATATCACAAGTATAAATCAAATACCAAACTGGCCCCATTACGCTCCCCTGTGGCACACCGGAAGATAAAGATTCGCACACTCATGAAGTCTCCTTCCACAACAATGAACTTCTGGGCGAGAATATAACTTTCCAAAAGCTTTAGAATGTTTATCCTATCACACTTTATCAAATGCATGAGAAAAAATCAGCAGTAAAGAGGCCAGAACAATACTTCTTTTCTTCAGAACTTCTTCTTATAATTTGAACTAAATCTATGCTTTGATTCAATTGTGCTATTCTGACTTCTAAAATTGCTGGATAATTTTGTCATGCAGCTTTTCGAAAAGCTTTATGGCATATTTTCCAACTGCAAAAGAAAACTTTGGACTTGCAATTTATATTGAAAACAAAAAAAAAAAAAAAAAAAATTCATGTTTTATTGTATGTTACATTTTTTAGTATCGCTTCTTGCCCAACCTGCGCACTGTGGGGTGAAAGCCTTCACAAGTGGCGATTAATTCAAATGATGAACTTTAACTTTCACAACCGTATTTGGTGCCATATGAAATTAGATAAAATTCTACATCACCAAGTGCAAAAATAAAAGTTCTTGGTAGTTTACTTTATTTGCAGTGTGTGTTCAAAGTTCAATAATTTTAGTTATTTTTGCGCGTGATTAAAAGAGAAAATTTTGATATTTCAAGTGATTATAGTTTTTGTTAAGACTTCTATGAGTAAAAGTTTTATAATGAAACCGTCAACTTCAGGTATACATATGAGCATTTAAAAAATAATTTTTTGTTTAGATAAATCATAGCTGTAATAAGTGAATGGAATGAAAAATAAAAATATTTTTATTTCAGTTATAGTTTTTATTTTAAATTAGAAATAATAAGAATTCAAACAATTATTTGTTATGTGAAAATTCAATACAATTTATTTATTTTAAAACGATTGAAATTTTTTAAATTTATACATTGCTCAAATCCATTTTTTAGAGTATTAAATCAATTTACAATATTCGAAATACAATTTTGTTGTGATTTTTAAAACAAAAGAAAAATTTATTGAATTTAAATTTTCAAAATTTGAATAAAATTCATTTCATTATTATTTGACTACGAAAAAATCAAATAGTTTTTCTCAGAATTTAATTTGAAAAAAAACGATAAATTAATTAAATCGGGCTATTATTTCTTGAAGAGGAACTATTTCTGAAAAATAAAAAGAATTATGTATTAGACTTAAAAATATAAACAACCATTTGTGATATATTTAGTTCAGAGAGTTCTATAGTTGAATTTTTTTTTTAACGGACTCATGGTATTAGCAATGAAAAAGAGCACTTTTTGTGCGAACGCGTTTTTCTTATCTCTTTTCTTACTACTGAGCCTCTGGTATTCATTATATTTTTCACTATGAAATTTCCTTAGGTGTACAATAAAATTTGAATTTCATTTAGAACTAGCACTTAATGATTTCGCGCAAGTTTTGCATAAACCTAATCAATATCTTGTTATTTTTATTGTGCTAAATATTTTGTTATATGAAAATAACGTTAAAAGTAGGCAAAATACGGATATGGCGCTAACTGTATTTCTCAATTATCCAAGGTGATAGATAATTGAGGCAATAGGTGGATTCTTCTAGGGGTCGTCGCAGGAAAAATCTTCATTACTAGAAGTCATCTTACAAGGAGTATTTTCAATAATAAAAGAAAATTTTTTTATTTGTATATTTTTTTACAATTTAAAGCTATTTGAAACTATTTTTTATGAATTTGAAATAATCAATAAAGTTTTTGTTGAATAATATAAATTTGACTTATTAACAAAAAATTATTTGAATTTCAAAAACTCAAATGAAATAGAATAAAATTTCATTCATATTATAGAAATATAATTTAAAAAATTTCATTCGCTGAATTCAAATAAAGCATTAATTTGTTATATTTTTATTTGAATTTCTGAAGGCGTGATTTTCTTAAATTTTCTGAAAAAAAATAAATTTACATTTGAAAAATTTTATTTCAAATCAATAACCACAAATGTTAATTCATTTCATGAGAAATGTCAATGATTTCAAGGAAATTCTATTTCTTAAACAGAAATAAAATTTAAAATTAATTTAATTTTATGAAAAAATTCAAATAAAAAAAATCACACTGAACAGCTATGAGATAAATGTTTTAGAAATATTGAAAAAAAATTAAATTGCTCTAAAAATGTGATATTTTTGATATATACATTGAGTTTTAACAACTTTGCGGATGAGTACAGGGAAAAATGCTTTTATGCTTTTAAAATATAAGATTTTCGCTAACAAATCACAAATCCCAATGTGAAAAATACGTCTTAAATATTTTTTTATTTTCATTTAAACAAAAAAAAAAAACAAAAAAAAAAATAAAATTTTTTTTTAAAGGCACATAAAGTAAGTATGCTCTAATTTACAATTTAATTTACTAATTTATCTTTTTTCATTACAAAGTTACAGCAAAAATAGTGAAATAAGACCATTTTCTCCAAAATACAAAAAACCCATAAAAGGTTAAAAAAAAATAAAAATTTTTTTTAAATGCTGGTTTTTTATGTATTTATTAATATTCATAAATAAAAAATAAAAACACTTTAAAATTACGACTTCTATGAATTAATCGCCACTTTCTCTACCATTCACACCCCACTGTGCTGCGGTCGAAGTGCGCAGAGGTGATCTAAACTCAGCGTGTCTTTTAAAGTTTCTAGCAGGGCGCCACAGAGAGTAATTAGACCTTCCAGATAGCTTTTGAGAGATGCAGTTTTTTCAGATACTAGCCGCTCTTGGAGTCGTTTTGTCCACTCTTTGAGTATGATTTTGTGTTGAGGTGATCTTGCCATTCCCTTCTAGCTCTACTTTTTCACATACAAGACGTAGAAGAATAAATTCCATTAAACCCAGTCTGCGGATGGGAGGTAGTGGCATGCTCAGCAGCCTTTTTTCAATCATTTTTTTTAAGTTTGAAAATATTATATTCAACATCATCGGATGTTCTTAGCTTAATGTTTTCCGTACCATGACTACTGATATATATTTTGAACCCCAGCCAATTAATACGATTAATCATCTTCACACATGAGTGAGATAAAACACTGCTTAGTGGGTTACATATTGTAACGATAGTGGGAGATATCTAGAGAAGCTGCAACATGAATTAAATCCCTAGAACTATTTTTTCATGACGCCAAAATCTATAACATCCGATACAAGCGATTTGTAGAAATCCTCGTATTGATCCTCAATGATTGAGAATCTGGGAAGGGGAGTAAATTGATAATATCACGAAATTGAGTCCTCAGATTTTATTAGAATTGCTGATCCACCGCATGATCTTCCTCTTGGGTACTTTAAATCACATAGGGTGTAACAATTTATTTTAAAAAAGCTGCTCGAAGTTAATTCATTTTAAAATTTAATTAATTTGTACTAAATATTTTCCCCCATATTCATAAAATTTAAAATGAATTTGAAATATATTTTATTTGAAATTTTTCATACAATATTTTCCTAAAATGGATTTCAAATTTTTTTTATTTATTTTTTTTTTTTTTTATGAATATGATGGTTTGTATTTTATTCAAAAATTTAGAAATTTTTAGTTTTCATACAAAATGTATCCCTTGACAATTTTCATGAAATTTAACGAAATTTGTTAAAGGAAACATTTCCTTGGAGCTGTTAATTCAGTATTTTTCGTTTATGTATTTTTTTTTTACAAATCTTGTACAATTAAAATATAAATTAACTTAATTTTCAATGTTGGACATGAATTTAATCCCTTTCTATTTTCTTGGAAATTTACAGACTCGTTTGGTGGTTCCCAGCCATTCCATTTATGTTGGCCATCTTCATTTATGATGAAACCAGACGTTTCTACTTGCGTCGCAATCCCGGAGGCTGGTTGGAACAGGAAACCTATTATTAAACAAACAAAAAAAAAACAAATCAACAAACATTATTTTTGTTATATAGCTGCTTCATCCATTTCTCTTAACCTCTGCCGCCCCGATGCGCCACTCCAAAAAAAAAAAACAAAAACAAAAAAAAATCGACAAAAAAAACAAAATTTCACTTCAAACCAATTCATTATCACTACTACAAAAAACAACAACAACAACAACAACAACTACTACCACTACCAACAATTTATCTTCTCACTAAGCTTGTGTAAAAAAACATCTTGTAACCCCAAGAGATGTTTTTATTAAAAATAATTAATTATAGAAAGAGTAAGAAAAATTTAAAAAAAATGAACTAAAAAAAAATCGAATTCATAGAACCATAATAAGCAGTAAAGTATATAAAATTAATTAATTATTAAACGAATGAAGAGGAGCGCATTATTCTTTTATGTCGCCTTTTGTTATTAAATTAAAAAAAAAATGAATAAATGAATAAATAAATAAATAAAGAAGAAAAGATAATGAGAGTAATTTAAATTTAGTTTAAAGAATAAAATTTAGTTTCTTTTTTTTTTAAATAAAGTATAAAAAAGCATAAAAAACTCCTGCGATTAATGGCAACAACTACAAAACAACAACAGCAACAGAGAAGCAACAACAAAATACAACAACAAGAATTATTATTATTATAATTTTTTTTTTAATTTTAATTATTATTTAATAAAGAAAAAGATAATTATTTAAACGATTAAGTAAATTTAAATTATAATAATAAACTAAATAAGATTTAAATTAAATAAAAAAAAACCAAAATACAAATACGAATTGGGTTTGACATTTCAGATGGTTGGTATTTCTTTGTTTTTGTGGCATCGAAAAGTAATGTATCTTTCTTAAGCTGGTTCCACACGCATATCGTGCCATAAACGCCACAAAAAAGCTTAAGCGGCATAACTTTCGTATTTAATTTTTTCACCAAAATCTACTGTTTGCGATCTTAAATAATCGTTTTTTGTAAAAAAAAACGAGGTAAAAAAAAGGTGTTCGTTAAGCTCTTTTGGCGGTTACGGCTCGATATGTATGTTTCACTTTTGAATTGTCAGCTAATGTATTTCGCACGCACGTTCTTTTTTAATATTTGTCACCACACACATACACACACACATACACTGTGGTTATATCAAAAACAGCTGATGCCAGTCAGATGCGCAGGGCCGTTATTTTATTGTGTAGCGATGAGTTGCTTGTGTGACGTAGACATAAAATATGTATGTGTTCTTAACAAAGTATTTTTTGTGTATGGAAAGTGTAAAAGAGTTAACGTGAACACTTTTTACCAAAAGCACTCATTTGTATTCTATGATGACGTACATATGTATGTACATGCGCAGTAGAATTTTTTTTGCACGCTTGAGTGCGCAATTACACAAGGTAAAGCCAGCTTTAGTGTGCGATTTCAATAATTGGAAATAATGTTTTAGATTCAGGCATTATTAATATAGCTCAGTACCTGGATTCGGTAACTTTCATTACGATAATCGTATCGCTATAATAAATATAACGAAAATTTATCGAATTTACTATTCAGTAAAATATTTTAACGATATTCGCTGTCGGTTGGAGAAAAAACGAATCAAATCACAAGATCAAATTCAATGAGTTTTTTTTTAATTATTGTTTATGCTTTTCGCTTATTTGAACATAATATTGAATTAAATATTGAATAATAGAAAGCGAGAGACTATCGTAAAAAAGAAATTACAGAATAACATTATTGTTATCGCAGGCGAATAAATATGTCGATAAATATTACGATTTTCGGTTCGCAAAAACTTACAGAATCCTGGTGCTGATAACCTTATAAGGGGCATGAATGGCTTTCATGTCTAACAGCAAAAAAAAAAAAAAAAAAAAAATATTAATAAATGTGGGGGCAGCAAATGCGGCATTCTATATCGAACAAATTTTCATAAAATTTTAATTGTGTTTGTAAAGAAATTTCGATTGATACCGAATGTCGTAATTAGCAGCCTCGTAGTTAAACATTTCATTGTCACTCTCGTCGCAATGCACCAGTATCAAGCAGAAGGTCTCCTCTATTCTTTACCACCCTGTTTCTATAACCCGGACTACAGACTTGATTAGAAAAATTATATGAAAAGCACTCACTAATTTGTTTGAGTGATTTCCAAACACATTTTTTAAGCGAGTTGCCTGCTGGAGTTGTTTAAATGGGATCTACATCTGTGTAAGCCAGAGTGCGTTTGAATTTTTTATTTATTACAATATTTTTTTTGGAAGTGTTGTTCCGCTCATATAGGCAGGAGGTCGGTCTACTCTTTAACTCGAAACGAAATAATTTGGAATTGCAATGTTAATAACGTACAAACTCTAAAGCATTTTCTTTTGTTTTGAAATACTGAGGGGATCTGCTCCAAGAATAGTTATTTACCATTCTCTCTTTCTCTAACTCTCTCTCTCTCTCTCTCTTGTTTAAGCCATAGCTTAATATGCTAAAATAAAAATAGGGGCTTAATTTAAAGCCTTTTCCATGATGCTGAAAGTAAACGTTCATTCGACAAATTATATTGAAAACGAAACCAAATTTGTTTTATATTATTATTGTAATTCTTTTGACAACGTGGGAAAGAGGCTGCTAGTCCCGCTCCAGAAATGCGATTAAAATAAAAGCAGCATATTAATTTACAGCCTTCTCGATGGTGTCGAAAGAAAACGTGCGTTCGACAATTTATATTGAAAATGAAAACAAATTTTTTTTAAACATTATTATTGAATTTCTTTCAACATTGTAGGACAGGCTGTTAGTACTGGTGCAGACTTGCAATTTTTGTTGCAGCAATTCTTGAATGTGAGTGAGAGTGTTGAAATAGAAATATATACTTTTTTGTATTCCTCTCTCTCTCTCTCTCTCTCTCTCTGTTGCTGCAACATAAATTGCAAGTTTGGACCGGGACTTAAAAAGTTTTTTAATAAAAATTTATAAGATTATACATTAAACGTTTTCACTCTATACAAAACAAAAAAAAATATTAAAAAGTAAAAAACAATAAAAAATTAAAAATAAAAAATAATAAAAAATAATGAAAAAATAACGCATGTTGATTTAAGTAAAAAAAAATATAAAAATTTAGAAATTTTATTAAAAAAATTAAGAAAAAAATTCTAGAGTAGTTAAATAAAAAAATGAATCTCAAGAGTATTCAAACTCTTTTTTGGTAACCGCAACAATAGCAGCATCTCTAATATAAAAAATATGGGGTCTAATTATCGCTTTCGTTCACGTGTTGATTCGATTACGTTTTTCAGTTTATTAGATAATGGCAATCGAACAATGTAATAATATGGTACGATATCGTATGCCATAATCTCAAACTGAAAAAAAAACGTGATCGAATCAAGTTCTTACCGAAAGCGACGTTTAGACACCTACTCCGGTTTATAAAAAATAAACCAATAAATAAAAACAGATTTCTTTAAAAAAAATATACATATATATAAAACCGTTTTTAAGTTATAGAAAAAAATAATAATACTTAGGTCTAGTGAAAACTTTTTTCTTTTTATTTAAAAATTAAAAACGAACACTAAGAAAAATAATAAGTAATAAAAAAATAAATATAATAAAATAATTTTTTTAATAGTATCATGAAAAAAGAAAACAAAACAGTAAAACTAAGCGATTATATTAAATACATATAAAATCATTGAAACTTTTAATACCTAATTTACATTATGCAAGAATTTTTTTTGCACGAAAATTTTTCTATTTGGTAATTGCCAGAGAGAGAGAGAGAGAGATTGTGGAAGATTAAAAGAGAGCGATATATATACATAAAATGATTTGCTTCTTTACTTTCTACTGATAAATGAAAAAATTTTCATGCAACTAATTTTGAGAAAATAAAAATGCTTAATGTAAATTAGGTATAAATAATTTAAACAAAAATTAACTTAAAAAAATAGTAATTTCAATTGCATTTCCTTTAAGTCCATAATATTCTTTATAAATATATCATTTATTTTGCAAAATAAGAAATTTAAGTTGAATTAATAAAAAGAAAATCTTTGCCCCTTTCACGGTTTACAACTCAACTAAATTGAATTGAAACTTTAAAAACTCAACTCTAAAACAACTACTACAAATTACAACAAATTCCACTTGAAATTGTGTTGGTGTTGCCAGCATAGAAAAGCAACGATTTGACAGCTGATTGATGGTAATGTGGGAGGAAAATTAAAACAATAAAATAAAATGTTTTCGCTTAATAAATAATAAAAATGGGTATCAGTTAAGGCTGGTACTCTCTGTCCTACACACTCGTTATACTTTTGGGAAAAGGAACAATAAATTCAACCAAATTCAGAATTTCAAAAATAAAAGCATTCGAATTCATATACGTTTAATTTTTAAATTCGAAAACATTTTCTCTCGATTAGAATTTGTACAGCATAACCTCATATAATAATAAAAAAAATGCGACAAAATTCAAAATTTCAAAACTGAAAAAAGAAATCGAAATCGTATGTATTTAATTTTCTTTCCATTATAACTTGCACAGCAGTACATACCACGATTGTTTTGCAAAGCAAAAAAACCAAATTCAGAATTTCGAAACTAAAACTTCGAATTCGTATGAAATTCGAGCACATTTGCGTTTGATTAGAATTTGAAATGTACAATATCTAATCAGTTGTTGTTTAAAGCAAATAATAAAATAAATCTAGCAAAATTCAGAATTTCGAAAATAAAACTTTTCGAATTCGTATGCACTTCATCGATTAGAATTTGCACACCAAAATATCAATTGTTACGCCAAGCCAAAAAAAAGCAATAAAGTTCAACCAAATTCTGATTTTCGAAAATTAAACTCTTCGAATTCGTAAATATCTCATATTGGAATGCGAAAATATTTCCTTGCGATTAGAAATTTCACACTATCAGCTCAGTTGTTTTATAATGCAAAAAAAAAACCTTAAATTCAACCAAATTCATAATTTCAAAAATTTAAATATTCGAATTCGCAAGTATTTCACATTTTTTGCCAACTATTTCATTGTATATTCGAAACCTTTTATTAAGAAAACTATACATTCATATCCCTTTCAAGTTCAATGCAGATAAGTACTATAAAAATAATTTAAAATACTTTCGAAAAAGTTATTAAAAAAATTTAATATCCCAACAAACATTTCTAATTAGAAAACCCAAACAGGCATCACACACACACATAAAAATAAACACAATCCTACTAAATGCTTAAGAGACACATACTATATAATTTTATAGCTAAAACAACTATTAACAAGAAAAAAATACAATATTAAGAGGAAAAAGAAAAAAAAATATAAAAAACCATATTGAATTACACTATTGTTGTCTACACTCTGTGTTTATTTGTTAAAGCCTAAATAAAAATAAAAAAATTAAAACTATATTATTGAATGTAAAAAATTGGTTCTATTTTTCAAAAAATACTTATTTTTTTATTTCGATTGTAAAAATGTGTTCATAATTATAAAAAAAAAAGAAAATATTCCCCATTTTCGTTCTGCCATTCTGCTTACAATAAAACTTTCATGCTCCCATCATTTTCATTTTCAACTCCCTTGATCTTAAATTTTAAGTTAAACGACAAGACAAAATTTTGCAATGAAAAATTTAAAAAAAAGAAACACATATACATATAAGATATGGTAAAAAATAAATAAACAAACATTTTGACAAAATTTTTTGTTCTTTTTGCCCTCCGCTGTAAATGTATTGTAGTTTTTAAAATAACAAAAAATTATATAAATGAAAAAAAAAAATCTTTAAATAAATAAAAGAAGTATATATAAAAATAGAAAAATTAATGTTTTAAAGTTAAATTGCTCGAGTGGTAATATAAAAATTAACTCATAATTGCAGTAAAATGTAAAATTTTAAGGTTAAAATTAAGGATATCGCTTTAGCTTAAATTAGACGTGCCATAACCATAAACATACAAAAAGGTATAATTAGACGTGGCCAGTATGCCATAGCCATAACCAAACTTAAATTCAATTGGTTTCTATGGCAATGGCTATGGCGTTATGGCGAGTCACCTATAATCGAATACAGTGTTGCCCATTAGTTTGGTTCGAAAAACTCCTTAAATCTCAAATAGATTAAAAAGTTATCAAAAATATTCTAAATATTACCCGGAAAATAATTCCCACGGAATTAATTTTTTTTTTCTAAAAATAAATTCCACCTATCTTTTCGACTAAGGAGAGAATTTCGAAGAATTTTTCAATTCCGCTATTTCGTTTCAAGCTGTGTTATTTTAACTGAAAGCATGCAAATAACTTTTTAATAAATTCAGTAAAGCGCGACTCTGACTCGCGCCCGAAGGGTTCCGTACGAACACTTGATATGTAATTTAATACAAACTTCATCCTATATAATATATAGTTTTGGCATTTTTTTCGTTTTTGGGGTCTTTTCGGTTTTTTGTTTTGGCGGTTTTTGCGTTTTTTCGGTTTTGACGATTTTTTTAAGTTTTGGCTCTTTTTTTAGTTTTGACACTTTGTTTTCTTGTTTTGGCGATTTTTTTCGGTTATTGGCGTTTTTTTCATTTTGGCGATTTTTTTATTTTTGGCGATTTTTTTCATTTTTGCAATTTTTTTTATTTAAATTTTTTTTAAGTTTTGGCGACATTTTCGCGTTTTGGGATTTTTTCGATTTTTGGCGTTTTTTTCATTTTGGCGGTTTTTTTCATTTTGGCGATTTTTTCGAATTTGGCGATTTATTTTAGTGTTAGAAATTTTTTTTAATTTTGGCGATTTTTTTCGTTTTGGCGATTTTTTCTGATTTTTGGCGTTTTTTTTTTTGGTTTGTCGATTTTATAATTTTTGGGTTTTTTAGTTTTACCGTTTTTGAAAATTTCAAGTGTTTGCATCTTACGGTTTCCAAGATATAGTAAATTGTCAAAATTATGTAGTCAAAATCGCATTAACTGATGGACCACCCTTTAATTTTAATTTTTTTAAATTTTAGTGTTAATTGTTGTAGTCTGTATAAAAATACACTAATTTTACAAATTTCAAGTTTCAATATAATTATATATGTATGTTCATACAATTGTATGTATATTACATGGGATTTTAACATTTTTCGTTGCTCGTTTTCGAATACCCTTTAATTTTTAATTCTTATGTATTTGTTGTTATAGCGGCCAAGGTTCTACACACTGTGTCCAAATTTCAGGTCCGTAGCTCTTACGGTTCCTGAGAAAATACCGTGTGACGGACAGACGGACAGCGTAGCGAAAACAATAGGGTTCCTTTTCAGCTTTGGTGTACGTAATCCTAAAAAGGGGGAACAACGAAGAGGCAATAAACTACCGGGCTGATGCTATTCAGATAATAATTCATCAATGCTGGCAACGCCGATCATGTATTATTGAACGTTTTGTGCTGTTAAGTCCCATTTTGAAGTTTAACTTTATTTCCTCTAGAGTCGTTAATTCAATATTTTGTGGATGCTTAGAAAATGCAAAAATATTTTCAATTTTGTGTATTTATATGGTTTTTGTTGATAAATGTATTGCTTTAGTATTATTAAGAATAATTTTCGTTTCTTCTTGGTTAAGTAACTCGTCAATTAAAAAATTCTTGAGAAAAGCTATAAAAAAACTGGGTAAGTATAGGCAAATTCTCAAAATGTTATTGAGAATTACCTACACAAACATTATACGTTAAAAAGTCTCAAACAAAACAATTTAACAACAAACATCTTTATTCGAATCTGAATGCGTCTCTTTTTTAACTTATTGTAATGTTAAGTATGGATGTACATAACCAAGCTTTTTAGTAGGAATTATTAAGTTAGTATTTTGTTAAGTAATTTATTAAAATGCATACTATACTGCAAGCAACCGGCGCATCTGCCTAAAACAATAATTCTTATTCTCAATAAAAAGTAACACAATTTCTTTTTGTTTTATCGTACTTCTAGGACACACAAATGTACATGCATACATAAATACTCGTATTTTATAAAACCAAAACTAAACCATTATTGGTTGGAAACAAAAAAATGCTCAATCAAAATTCAATACAACAATTTTATCATCTTTACAATATTCAAGATTATTTCAAGATTCCAATCAAAACATGTATTAGACAAGAGGGTAAGTAAAAAGCTTTCATTTACATTTAAATACATAAATAAACGTTAACAGCCGGTGTTTTGAAAACGAGTAAATACGTTCTTAAAAATAACGAACGAAAATCAAGGACCGTAACTGTTATGCATTTTATAATAAAAATCAGAATATACTAGTTATTTTTAGATTTTTATTTTTTCGAGCAGAAATAAAAATCAATTTCTGATTTTTATTTTTTTGAGCAGAAATAAAAATCATTTTACTGATTTTTAGGGTTCCGTACACCAAAGGTGAAAAGGAACCCTATTGTTTTCGCTACGCTGTCCGTCTGTCCGTCACACGGTATTTTCTCAGGAACCGTAAGAGCTACGGACCTGAAATTTGGACAAAGTATGTAGAACCTTGGCCGCTACAACAACCAATACATGAGAGTTAAAAATTAAAGGGTGTTCCAAAACGAGCAACGTAAAATGTTAAAGTCCCATGCAATATACATACAATTGTATGAACATATGTATATTGAAACTTGAAATTTTTAAAATTAGTGTATTTTTATACAGACTACAACAATTAACACTAAAATTTAAAAAATTTATATTAAAGGGTGGTCCATCAGTTAATGCAATTTTGACAATTTGCTATATCTTGGAAACCGTAAGAGGCAAACACTTGAAATTTTCAAAAACGGTAAAACTAAAAAAACCGAAAATTATAAAAACTCCAAACCAAAAAAAAAAAAAAAAAAGAAAATCGCCAAAAATTAAAAAAAATTGCCAAAACGAAAAAAAATCGCCAAAATTAAAAAAAATTCTAACACTAAAATAAATCGCCAAATTCGAAACAATCGCCAAAATGAAAAAAATCGCCAAATTGAAAAAAAACGCCAAAAAACGAAAAAAAAATCGCCAAAACGCGAAAATGTCGCCAAAACTAAAAAAAATTTATATAAAAAATCGCAAAAATGAAAAAAATCGCCAAAAATAAAAAAAAATCGCAAAATGAAAAAACGCCAAAAACCGAAAAAATCGCCAAAACGAGAAAATAAAGTGTCAAGACAAAAAAAAGAGCCAAAACTTAAAAAAATTGTCATAACCGAAAAAAGCAAAAAACGCCAAAACAAAAAAACCGAAAAGACCACAAAAACGAAAAAAATGCCAAAACTATATATTATATAGGACGAAGTTTGTATTAAATTACATATATATTGTTCGTACGGAACCCATCGTGCGCGAGTCAGAGTAGCACTTTACTGAATTTATTATTTTTTTAAGCAGAAATAAAAATCAATTTCTGATTTTTATTTTTCTGAGCAGAAATAAAAATCAATTTCTTATTTTTACATTAAACGTAACAAATAATTTTTATATGCACATGTTGTACATTGTACATACATGTTGTACATTGTACATAAATATATAGCTACTACGATGAGATCAACCTGTGGACATTCCGCCAACGATAAAAATATGGTGGACACCAAAAAGGGTCGTATTACTCTTTTTATCACTTTCGTGATATGGGTATCAAATGAAAGAGATTTTTGAGGAGATGACCAAAAATGCGTTGGAAAAATGGCGTAGGCGCCAAAAGGGCGGACATCTAAGAACATTAACAGCGGGTCGATTTGTATAAAAAAAATAATCGATATTGTGCCATCGATTTTTTGATAGCTTTTGGCATGAGGAATATGTCTCAAAAAAATAGTTTTCGAGGCGCCAATTTTTTTTTAAGAACAATACTCGAATATTTTACTTTTTAACAGTATCAAAAAAGACTTAAGATACTAAATAATATGCACATTTCTTCTATAGCACAAATAAATTTAAAATAATTATTTTGCATGATATTAATTTATTGCGCATCAATATTTAACTCCACCACAACAACAAAAATATTTATACATATTATTATTAAAAAAAATTAATGAGCGGAGTTATGTATTATCTACTAAAATAACCTGAAAAAACTAAAAAAATAAATACATGTCTGAATCAAACAGTTTTTCATTAGTTACGCTTTTTTGGGCAAAGGACACACAAGAAATGCCAGATGTAAACTCAGCCTAATACGACCCTTTTTGGTGTCCACCATATTTTTATCGTTGGCGGAATGTCCACAGGTTTATCTCATCGTAGTAGCTATATATTTATATACATACATATGTATGTACAATGTACAACATGTGCATTAGTGTCCTGCACAAGACTATTTATAAGACCTGTCAAGACATGAGAGATTTTTTCCAATGCTTTACTACAGCGAAATATTCTAAAAGAATCGCTAAGCAACACTGTTGGCAAGTAATTTTTTTCGGTTGTTTGTCTTGCCAACAGTGTTGTTTAGCGATTCTTGAAAGGTCTTATAAATATTCTTGTGCAGGACACTAATGTGCATATAGAAATTATTTGTTACATTTAATGTAAAAATAAGAAATTGATTTTTATTTTTGCTCCAAAAATAAAAATCATGAAAAACAGTTATTTCTGCTCAGAAAAATAAAAATCAGAAATTGATTTTTATTTCTGATTAAAAAAATAAAAATCAGAAATTGATTTTTATTTCTGCTCAAAAAAGTAAAAATCATAAAATAACAAGTATTTCTGCGCAAAAAATAAAAATCAAAAATTTTTTAATCATTTGAGCTTTGAAAAATCTAATTGAAAACAATCAAAATGGTATGATTGTCTAGGCTCTACGATATTTCCTTGTACTTGATTTTTTTCTATAAAAATTCAAGAATAACAATTATTTTCGGTCCTTTACGAAAATATTTTTAAGTTTCTGTAACAGTGATGGGAAAGTTGGTACGATCGTACTTTTTTTGATACTATTTGACATGAAAAAGTACCGTAGTACTCCTGCGACACGTTTGATACTCTCACGGCCTACTTAGAAATATAGTCGGAAGACGCGCGTATGCATATATTTTTGCGAAGAATTAAATTTCTTTTTCGACAACTGGCACGAAACTTTATTTGTAAAGACATTTTAGAAAAGTGTACCAAACCAATCACAATTAAATATGAATGAAAACTATATTTGATTCAATGATATTTTCTGTGGCACAGAAGTTGATCTCTATGTAAACAGAAATCATGTTGAAACAACTGTTTCAGTAAAAAAAAAAAAAAATTGTAAAAAGTTTATATTACATTCTGTCAAGTTCTTAGAGCAAAAGTGGACTTTGACAGTTTGGTTTAGTAAGTATCCCTTTGAAAATGTTTTATTTGGTAATTATACTACTTTTAATTAAAGTGTTTCCCAGCGAAAAGCTAAATTTTTGAAATATCAACAACCAATATAGGTCATACTATGGCAGAACTAAGGCCATTAACAACAGAAAATATACATATGTATGCAGTTTCTGGACTTCCGTTGCTATAACTAAAAACGCATTGGACGAATACATGTTTCCTGGTAAATCGAGAGTAGCTTACGTAATTTTGTCCATACCTCACTCCTCTGTTAATATCGAAAGGATTTTCTCTTACCACAATCTCATGAAAACAAAACGAAGGAACAGGCTTTATATTCCAACAGTATAGTCTTATCCAGGCCAAAGATTTATTGAAGTCTAAAAACTGTTTTTGTTATAATTTGAATATTATACCCACCCAGACAGAAAAAGACAATCAGCACGATGTATAACATCTATATATCTATCTATATCAGTATAACATATGTTTAATTTTAAGTAACTCATAACATTAAAATTGTAACGCCGAATGACCATCCTCCAACTCTTGTTTTTAATGTTGGTGCAATACTCTAAATACAAATTTATACGGTAGTCGCAATGGAAATTGTCAAACTTAAGTCAAACTTTTGTATTTACGGCATTGAAGCAGTATATGACTGTTGTGGACGGGGTATTTGGGAAACTTAAGTCAACTTTTTGTATTTACGGTGTTGTAGTGCTATAGGATTACTAAGAACACGGTATTTGTAAACACAAAGTCATATTTTTGTGTTTGTAGTACTTTGGTGGTACAAAATTTTTGGAAGAGTCGTAATTTTGTATTTACAGTGTTGTGGAGGCACATACTTTTTGCGCAAAATCACAATTTCTGTCTGGTTATGTACATATGTATATGCTTTGTGTTCATTTTCTTATTTATCTGTAATAAATTTTATATTTTTTTTTTGTTAATAAAATTTAAATAAAAAAATAGTTTTTGGTACTCTCGGGATCAAAAAAGTACTCAAAAATTT
Source organism: Tachina grossa (assembly GCA_949987645.1). Classification (NCBI taxonomy): domain Eukaryota; kingdom Metazoa; phylum Arthropoda; class Insecta; order Diptera; family Tachinidae; genus Tachina; species Tachina grossa. The sequence continues at coordinate 156,690,957 of OX465274.1, read as the reverse complement.
TTTTTTTTGGTACCGAAATGCAAATCTCATTTTCCATCATTGTTCTGTAATATTGAACAATTTTCCTATGAGTGACAGATAAGGGCTTTCAGTTTTTCTATGGTTATACAACAAAAGCTCTTTTTATGTCAAACTGGAAAGACGAATAATGGTCGTACTTCAAACACAAAAATGTACGTACATACTCGAATGTATATCGTTTCTGTAAACTGCCAGATAATCTCGTGTATTTTTCTAAAAATGGAAAAAAGGGAATTTCGAGTGCTTATTAAGCATTATTTTTTGAAAAACCAAGGAAAGCTCGATAAATTTAATGGGAACTCTGCACCATCGATTCCAATGGTAAAAAAGTGGTTCCTCAATTATACGAGGGCGGATCAATAAGTCCGTGAATTTTTTAATGAAACACAGTTTTTTTTTGCAAAACAAAAACCTATTTTTCAACATACTCTTTTAGGGTCGTATTCAAAAAAAACTTAACAAAGCTTTGAAAAGCAATGTTAAGTAAAGTTGTATTAAAAAAAATTATTATATCGAAATTCTAAAGTAGGCACCTACGTTTGTTAAAGCTACTTTAAGTTGATATTTCCAAAATGTGTATTTTGTACCTCAAATATTTTTGTTAATATAACACATATTGATTCATGTTACATCTGAAAATGAAGCTAGAAGTGCTAGCTCTTATCTTAAATTTATTATTTCTGTCATGTGATGGACATCACCAAATTATCCAACTGATTCGAAATACATAGCAAAATTCATAAAAAATATTAAAATAAATACAACTATACAAAAATGGTTTAGTGATGTACATTCAAACAAAACGAACTCAAAAAAGATGGATATTCAAGTACTCATTTCATTGAGTACAACACACCTCCAATCGTATACCAAAAAAAAAGTGAAACAAAAACCGTATAAAAACAAGGCTATTTTGTGCTAATTACGGCTGTGAAGAAGAGAATTATTAGGGCGATGCCGTTTAAAATAAGCACATGCGATTCAAAATTCATGTTTGAACAATTTTTAATATATCTTCAGAGCATAAACCATTACATGTATTATTCAAAGTTACATCTGAAAATGAAGGTATTTTAAATTTACTAGTGTTCGCCCAGTGGTTGAAATGCAACCATTATTGCAATAATACAAACCGCTCAGATAAAATGTCATATATTTCTTCATTTCTAATAAAATGTATTACCCTACTTACTCCAGTCTTTAATAGTTGTATCTATTAATGTGAGCTTTCCAAATAAATAATAGAAACGGTTTTGATGTTCATTTTTTCTCTGGTTTATGTTTTTCAACTTTTTTTTCTCCAAAATGTATTCTATTTCATTTAACTTTTTGTCGTTTTTATTCTGTCAGCTGTTCAGAGATGCCACTTGCTTATTACTCATACCAAATTGCATGCAAAATTTTCAAGATTTTACTCATCACCCTCTTAAAGCTGATTCAACTTAAAACCGGTTATAATTTTGACTATAGTTGAAAGAAAGCTAACAACAGATGTTAAAATTTAATTTGTCTCTAAAAGGAACCGACTTTAATGTTTGTCTATGGCTATTGCCCATTATTTTTAAGCATCTAAAGAAAAATAATACAGTATCGTAATGTATTTAACTTACTCGTTATTTAAATATGCAAAATTTTATTAGTTTCAGCAATAATCGTTTAAGTACATACAAAAATGCAAATAAGAATAGAATGAACAAATAAAATAAGTATTTCCTTCTGAGCAGTGATGGAAAAGTTGGTACAATCGTACCTTTTTTGATACTATTTGACATGAAAAAGTACCGTAGTACTCCCGCAATACATTTGACACTCTCTCGGCCAACCCAGAAATACAGTCAGAAGACGCGCGTACACATATATTTTTGCCAAGAATTCAATTTCTTTTTCGACAAATGGCACGATATTTTAGAGATATTTTAGAAAATTGTAACCCTTCACAATTAAATATATGTAAATAAAAACCATATTTCTTTCAATGATATTTTGTGTGGTACAGAAGTTGATCTATGTTTTAGATCAGTTTAAAGAATATTGTAAAAAGTTTATATTAAATTCTGTCAAGTTCTAAGGGCAAAAGTGGACTTTGACAATGAAATGTTAACTTAGCTTAGTAAGTTTCCACTGAAAATGATTTATCTGTTAAAACCAATAGCATTATATCGCTTTGAATAAAAATGTTTCCCAGCGAAAAGCAAAATTTTGAAAATATTAACAATCAATATAGAGCATTGGCTGATTTGGAAGAATTAAAATTATTAACAACAGAAAATATCGGGCTTGTTCTAAAAATCACGGTGATTTAAATCACGGTGGTGTTAAAAAGAAACTACTAATAGCTGACTTGTTCGTGGGTATTTATTGTATTTTAAGTTATAGTCATGTATAAACCATAAATCGTAAAATTTACAAAAGCAATAATTTAGCTTTTATTAATTTTTTGAAATCACCGTGATTTGACATATCATGATTTGCAGAACAGGCCTGTATATGCAGTTTTTGGCCTACCGATGCTAGATGAATACATGTTTCCAGGTAAATCGACAGTAGCTTACCGAATTTTGTCTATACCTTACTCCTCTGTAAATGTCGAAAGGATTTTCTCTTACAAAATGTCATGAAAACAAAACAAAGGAACATACTTTATGTTCCAACAGTATCAAGTCTTATCCAGGCCTAAGATTTATTGAAATCTTAAAACACTTCTTGTTATAACTTTAGCACTTGTACCTATGAACGAAGCGTACCAAGAAGTTTATTGTAGGACATTCCGTTCTTTACTTATGACAATCAGAATAAATAAAATCAATTTATACCATGTAAATCGTATGGGAAATCGAACGGACCATCTCACCATTAATATTATGAGCTGATATTTTAACAGGCCTATTTTTTACCTAACAAAAGTTTGAAACCTGGTTCTGAGAAAAACAAACGATTTTTTTTAGAATCATCCTATCCATATGCTTTGTGCTTAATTTTTATTTCTTTGTAAATTAATTTTATATAATTTTTTGTTAAAAAAAGTACTCAAAAAAATTGTTTTTGATACCGAAATGCAAATCTCATTTCCCATCACTGCTTCTGAGTGTTTACGGAGTTGCCAAGCCAAATTTAATTTAGTTAATTTTGAGTTTTTTGTTGTAATTTTTAAGCAAATTAAGAGAGAAAGAGAGATCATGGCTTTATGGTTGGCTAATATTCTTAACTGTTTTTAACTATCTTAGACACAAAAATGTAGAAGAAAAAATACTTTCTGCACTGCTCCTATTGACAATCTATCAACAAAAAAAAAAAAAAAAATCAAGCGAATACGTTGAGTTTTAGTCAGTTAAAATGGTTCTTAACTTTTTTCACTTGCCTATTTATTAGACATCTGCATGAAACTAAATAATGATGTTTATGAAACTTTCGCTATAATTTTTTATTCGTTTCATTTCTATTTCATACAGATGAATAACTATGAAACAAGAGCAATGAATATTCAATAGTTACGAACGCAGTAAAATGATGTTTGTTTGTTTACTTATACAAGAGCATTCTAACATTTACAAATGTGAAACAGAACATATGTTGAGTAAATTTCGATTAAGTTCATGCAAAAACAATATGCTTTTAAAGGTCAGTGTTGCCAGTTGTAGGAAAAGGGAAAATATAAGAATAATTGTCAAAAAGGAAGTTAAAAAATTACACATACATAATTATCTTTTTTTTCAATGCAATATTATTGTTGTTTAAAATTTCGTATTTTTACATAAGGTGATGATAATCAAATTTTTTGAGTTTTATTACAATTATTAATTTCAAAAATAATTGTTAGTTATATTTTTGCTTGGAAGAATATAAATAGTTATTTTCGCTTGGAAACGAGTACTTTTGTTGTGTTTCGTTTAATTTTTGTCAATTTAAATTTTTTTATACCATATGAAATTAAAAAAAACAAAGCACGTGACCAAAACCGTTAGACACCTACATAACTAATAATCAAATTTGCTTAAGAATATATTCATTTCTCATAAACCAATTCCTTTCTTTCATTTTTCATCTAAAAGTTTGTGTTTCTTTCCATAGCATTTCATTTTAGGGTTGTGTGCAGTTCATTACAAGAATATATAATATATTAAAATAGTTTAAAGATTTATATTATTTAAAAATGCAAATGAAAAATTAAAATATGTATTACTAATATGTATGGAATATACATATGTACTTAGTTATGTATGTATGTGTAAATGTTAAAACTTTAATTTAAAAGTAAAACCTATTACACATGTGCGACCCATACAAAAAATTCCATGATTTCACTATATTGGCAACATTGCTATTGCGAATTAATAACAGAAGATGAGATGAGAGAAAGCAGCATGAACAAAAGTCGTTTCAATGAACAATCTCTTTGTGTTAACAGTATGAAACGAACCATTTTCACTCACAGTATGATAAAAGCAACAGTTTGTTGAGTATTACCATATTTATTCGAAGTTGGGCTTTAGTAAACAAACATTTCAGTAGTTTCATGGATGGAATTGTTTATGCAACTCTATACTATTTATATATAGATTATTTCTGTCATGTGATGGAAGATATCACTAAATTATCCAACTGATTCGAAATACATAGCAAAATCCATAAAAAAATATTAAAATAAATACAATTATACAAAAATGTTTTAGTCATGTACATTCAAACAAAACGAATCGAAAAAAGCTGGATATTCAAATGCTCATTTCGTTCGAATAAAATAAATTCAGATAATTTTTCTATGTTCATCATATTTTTTTTTTACTTTTACTTTATAAAAATGTTTATCTGTTTTGCTTCCATGTCAGAAGCTTATATTTTATAAATTAGGTTGCTTAACTTCAAGCTAATAAAAATGTATTTAATAAAATAAAAAATTAGTTGAATACTCGAATGAAATTGTATTCGATGTTGTACATCATAAGCTGTGAAATGGTTGTTGAACATGGTGGTGTTACCAGAATTTATTATTAAATCACAAAATAATTAAAGTTTTCTTTTGAATACAATTTGTTAACAATGTTAGCAATGTTAGCCTTAAATTGCTTGGTAGCTACTATGAACTTTAAAGCTCAAGTAAAATATTTTTTTGAATAAGGCTGTTACTCCTTAACTCAGTAGGCTTAGTCCAACGTTTCTCCAGTTTTTGTATTCCTTCCAAAAAATAGGATTTTTCGAGGTCCTTAAAATAGACAATAATTTTATCGTTGGAGATAAATCTCTTCCCGAACATCCATTTCTTTAGGTTCGGATATAGGAAGTAGTCACTAGGGGCTAACTCCGGGGAATATGGCGGATGGGTACCAATTTGTATTCTTTTGCCATTGAGACTGCACACGTGTGCACTCGTGCATTATCTTGATAAAAAAGAACTTTTTTCTTGGCTATATGGGGTAGTTTTCTTTTTAAATCCTCATTAAATAGGTCTAATAAGTTGGCATAATATACGCCGTTTATTTTTTTTTTCTTTTTGGAGGTAATCGATGTAGATTATACCGCGTGAATCCCAACAAACTGTTGCTGCCAGCACCTTATTGGCCGACAAACTCACCTTGGCCTTTTTAGGAGCAGTTTTAGACTGCTGCTTGGCCTCCGGAGTACAATAATACAATACCCATCCATGTTTCATTCACAAATACAAAACGCCGAAAAAACTCATTTAAAAAAATTCAAACAATTCTTTGAAGTTGTCACACGTTTACGTTTATGGTCAATTGAGAGCAAACGCGGCACCCATCTTGCAGACAACATTCTTAAACCCAGCTGATCATTTAAAATCGAAACCACACTGCCATATGAAATGCCTATGGCATCAAAAATCTCAAGCAGTTTTACTCTTCGATCGGCCAACACCATATCGTGGATTTTCTTCAAAATTTTCGGGAGTACTGATCTCAATTGGCCGTCCAGAACGTTCAGTGTTATTTGTACTTGTGCGACCACAGCGAAAGTCAGTAAACCATTTTTTACCATTGAAATCGATGGTGCAGAGTCCCCATAGTATACATCGAGCTTTTCCTTGGTTTGATTGACGTTTTTGACGCAAAAAATAATGTTTAATGAGCACTCGAAATTCACTTTTTTCCATTTTTAGAAAAATAAACGAGATTATATGTTTTGAACAGCTGTTAAACACTTGTTCAAAAGTTTAAAGTAGTCTATTAACAGGTGGTTCTTGATCTGAACAGTGTTGCATTTCTCATATAACTACGAGGGAAGTTCAAAAAGTCACAGACTTATTGATCCGACCTCGTATAATAATATTTAAAACTGTATGATTGTACATTTTGGTCTGACTTCTCTTTAGGGGCGTGCCACATTCTGTATATGAGTCATTCTACGTTAAGAGGTCATTTGATATTAGGATGGGCGGTATGATAAAAATACTTAAAATAATAATTTTTAACTTGAATTAGGTATTAAACTTCGAAAAAAAAACTTAGTATCTGCTTACAAAAATAACATAACGTCCTTTTTCTAAAATAGCATAAAAGTACTTGAAAGAAAGTAATTTATTTAATTACACATATTTTGCAATGTGATATTACATATACAGCCCAATTATGAATATTCCCGGGGAGTTTTTTCTCTTCCCTATCATTTGTTCCCAGGGAATAATGCTCATATTCTAAATAGCCGGGAATAAGCAAATAAGGGAGAGAGTAAAATCTGGATCAGCTGTTTAATGTTTACATATTTTTCTGCACTAAGGCAAGAGTTCAGCAATAGAAATTTATTAAAAATTGTATGTTTTCATTGTTATTCAATCTTGCGTGTGAATATAATATTTGTTTTTGTTTAAATAAAAATTAAATAAACAGTGTAACCATTCACAGACTGAGCCAGGTGTAAGATGCAAATGGATTAAATTCCACAGGACTGTGTGTGTACAAAGGAAATTTGTAAATTTTATAAAGTTTTTCTTATCGGTCTTGATAATATTAGAAGCAAACAAATCTTCCATTTACCTATTATGTGAACTTAAAGGAGGCCTATAAAATTGAGACTTTTAGTATTTGTTCTGGATACAAAAGTAGTTTATGTTTTTGAAGTGCATGTGCACAGGGTTTATATACAAATGCAAAAATAAAAAATACAAAAGCGAAATATAATAATTCAGTATTTATTTAAACTTTTTGCTCTAATTAAATGCTTATACTATTGTTTTGTAACATTTATTAATATGATTTTTAAATTTTTGCATTAGTTCCCTTCAAAATGTTTGGGGAGAAAACTTTCAACAAATTCTCCTTCTCCCTCATATTCAGAATACTTACTTTTTCCCCGGGGAGTTTTTTCCCGGGGAAATTTTAATTCATAATAGGTGGAATGGGAAAAGGGAAAAAACTCCCGGGGAATTGCTATTCATAATTGGGCTGATAGAGCATCAATGCTCTGATAAAAACTTTTAACTTATGTAATAACTTTTAGTTATATAAACAAACATTTTATAATATAATGATTGTGATCACGCCTCTTCAAAGACATTAGCACTTTCATCAAAAAAGTTTTGAAATTGGCGGCTTGTATGTTGATGGTTGTTCGCTTACAAACTGGCATTACTTCTCGGAAACTGCCTGAGAACACGACTGAGAATATACTACAAGCTGATTTGACTTACTATAATTTATTAGTGGTTCATCGACAGGTTCACTTTTAGTCCCATATACATTACCAACATTAAGGCAAGATTTATAAGTAGTAGTATTTATAAGAAGTAATATCTCACTTGCTTACTTACACTTCCTTCCTACTATAGCATCTGATGAAGCAGAGGAGATACGGCGTCTCCTTTTCATTAAAAACTAACTTAATCAGAAAAATATGCACTGTTATGAAAAAATAAACTAACTCGCTAAACTATGCTAAAATTCAAATAGATTAATTAAACAAACTTAAACGATAAATAACAAGTAGATTAAACTAACCAGGCGAGATACATCAATCACTGGCACGTTCCAGCGAGACGAGTAGCGTGGTCGAATTATCGGCCCAAAGACAGCTCGCTAGTGGCTCGAGCGATGCTTATTATTAGATTCAGTTTAAAAAAAATGCCCTGCTATTAAAGTTTACAGCATCAACGCCTTTTGGCGGCATTTTTAAACAGACGAAAAAAGAAATAACAAAAAATTAAAAATTTTAAAAACCCCCGACTTTTTTCAGAAAAGATGTTATATCTTCTAAACGGCTGGACCGATTTTCTTCAAACATAGCTAAGAATCTTTCAAACAGAAAAAAACTAAACCAAAATCGGTCCAGCCGTTTTGCCTGTACGTGGACACGGACCGACACACAGATACACAGACACACAGACACACACTACAAACTTATAACACCCCTTTTTTTAGTCGGGGGTTAAAAATACGAGGAACAAAAATAATAATATTTAAAATAAATAGTAATATTTTCTAATAGAATATAAAAGTAATTTGAGATTTTTAATGAAGTAGTAATTATAATAATATCAAAGATTTTGTTACAGAGTAGTAAAGGGACATGCCAGGATAGATACTTTTTTCTTGGTAAACATAAAGTTATGACTAAACTAAGCTAATTTAGGTATTGCAATTTATTGGTAAAAAAAGTATACTTTATTTATTATTAAATATGTTTGATATTTTCGCAAATTTCAAGTTATATATGATTTTCTGATGTAGCCGTCGATAGTGCCTCTTAATGTAGAAACACCCATATGTCTGTGTCTGTGATAACACCCGCATGTTGTAAATTTATCTGCTTTTTTTTTAAATAACTACTTACGAAGCTTTACCACTCGCTGCAAGCCAATCGATAAAATTGCAAACAAAAGAGATACCAACAACTAAAAATGGTTATGAATAAATTTGTCAGAGTCTATTTTTAATTTTTTTTTTAATAAAGTATTTGAATGAAATTAATTGTTTTACAATAATTATAAAATTAAATATTTTTCCTGGTAATTTTACATGACGGTGTCTGTTTTCTATGTATACGTTCATAATTTATAGTTGTTAACTATTTTGCTATGAAAATTAAACGATAAAGAAACTAAAATACAATAATTCAATTACTTTGAACGTAATCCGCAATAAAAATTAAATGTACATGCAGTTAGTACGCTTTAACGTTTTATTCATACAATTGTCACCTACTGGCATGATTTTGGTTTTGTTTCTGCCATTTGTTCTTTTACTATTATATTTATTGCTCAAAAGTATTCAACTCACAAAGTTACTCATTTTCTATATCATGTTTTTTGTCTGGTATTCTAATGCGAAAATCTTAACTGTTATACAAATATTTAAAAAAAAAATTCCAGTTGATTTTCCGGAGAAAGTTTTTCACTTTCTGTGATGTTAAGGTGTTCTTAGCAAGAAGCTGCTCCAAATTGGAAATAAAAGCACTTAAAAGCACAAGCTTGACATACATTTACAATATTATTGTGCAATAATTTATATTGCACAATAAAATTTTCGGTTTTTGAATATATATAAAACAATATATTGACAAGTCAAATATAAAAAGCACATTTGTAATATTATTGTGCAATAATTTATATTGCACAATAAAATGGTCGGTGTTCTCGTATATAAAACAATAGATTTACACGTCAAATATATTTACACATTTGTTATATTATTGTGCAATAATTTATATTGCACAATAAAATGTTCGGTTTTTTCATGTATAAAGCAATATATTGACAAGTTATATATACTTAAGCGGCCCATACATTATACAATATTATTGCACATGGTGTTGTACATATTCACCCTTATTCCAGTTGTCGGCATCGACGTCACTTTAACACAATATCAAAAAATTGGGACTTGTGTACCCGTTGTCGAAAACAAGTGACTCCTTTTGGCAGGTTTATGCTTTTTTCAAGACCTTAGGGAACGGAAATGAAATGCCGGTTGCACAAAATTGTTCTTGAGAGCGAGTAAACAAACCCCAATTTTTTGGTATTGTGTTAAAGTGACATCGATGTCGACAACTGGAATAAGGGTGATTATTATCGTTTTGACTTATACTTTGCAATAAATGGCACAATATTTTCAAAAAAAAAAAAAAAAAAAAAATTTCCCTCAATTTTCCTGACATTGAAAAACTAAAGAACATTGAACAATGTTGCCACCACATAAGACAATTGTCCTGATTGTACAATAAAAATCAAAAGTCTTTTGATATTTGCCAATATATTGTGCCATCTTCGAATATGACATACACATTGGCGATATTATTGTACATTACGAAAAATTGCACAAGTATATTGCAAGTGCGTGGGCCGCTTTACATATTTGTAATACTATTGTGCAATAATTTATATTGCACAATACAATTTTCGGGTTTTCCATGTAAAAAACAATATATTGACAAGTTATATGTACTTACATATTTGTAATATTATTGTGCAACAATTTATATTGCACAATAAAATTTTCTGTATTTTTATATATAAAGCTTGTCCTTAAAACTAAAAGTAAAAACTTAGCCAAATGATGATTTTATGCCAATTATTATATTTGTATTTTTTTTTTGAAATTATTTAATGCCAAAATTTTTTAATTTGTTTAAGTTCTTAAGTTCAGAAAAGTCTAGTCAACGTCTTGGAAAGCATGTGCGGTGGTTATCCCTTTTACCTTTGCTTCATCAATATCCTAAAAAAGACATGTTCGGTCCTATTTCAAGTGAAATATATTATACACAATCTGTATTTTTTTGAATTGTTTGCTAGATGAGGTCGGTTTTGCTTTAAATTCGTATTAAATCGGTCTTAAAAACTCGTGAGTTATATTCGCCGGTAATCGCTTTACCCTAAAAAGAAAACTGTGGCCCATAACATTCACACGAAGAAATCCACTATTTTGATTGTTGTTTGGTCTCTGATATTTTCTGATGGATCAATGTTTTGGCCACAGTTATAAATCGGTGCCTTTGTAGTGGTTACACGATAGCGCTTCTGAAGCACAGTTAACTGTAGCTACAGAAAGTTTTACTTTCTCAAAATATTATTGAACACTTTCCGCGTAATTAAAAGAGCTAACAGAAAAATGAAGCTATTTAGGTGCTTTTATTAAAAAAAAAAACGCTAAAGAAAAAAACGGTTGGCATCGCGGGTTGCAGATATTAACAGCAGAGAGAGAGAGAGAGAGAGAGAGAGAGGGAGCGAGGAAGTGAGATAAAAGTAAACAATGCAATGCGCATGCAGCAATTGAAAATATTTTGAGATTAAATCATACAAAACAAAAATCATATGCTTTAAAAAATTGCAGACATTTCCACACACATTCAACATTTTCAAAACAAAGTCATAAAAAATATATATTTCTGTATATACTCGTACATACATACGATTATAACTTACATGCATGCATATTGATGTAGGAACAGTAAGACCTCGATATGATTAATTTAAAATTATTCTGCAATGCACTTTTTCTAAAATTTCTTTTCCCAAACTTATTTTCTCCAAAAATTAATTACCATTTAAAATAAATACTTTTATTCAAAAAATTTACTCTTTTAAGGTCTTATTCAGAAAAAAATAATTTAGGTTTACAAAATGTTTAACAAACAAATTTCCATACAAAATTTGTTTTGTAAACTTTTCGTAAATCAAAATAATTTTTTCTGAACACGGCAGTAAGAATTTGTGTATTTTCAAGAAACAATACCCTGTTTCCACAAGTCAGGCAGGCAACTCTCGTTTAGAAAGTTTATATGAAAATCACTCAAAAAATTAGTGCTTTTCATATAAACTTTCTATTCAAATCGACCGTCCGTGTTGTGGAAACAGGTAGCAAGTTTAAAAAAAAATATATATTTTTTAACAAGTAGAATATCAAAAAAGAATTTATTCCAAAACAAGGTTTTGAATATGATTCTTTGCTAAATAAAAATTAAAAAAAAAAAGAATCCCATTTTCTTTACTCAAAGAAAAAAAAAAGAAACATAACACACCACAGCCACAATTTTCCATTATGTTTTCAATTGTTTATGTACTTATTGTTCATCCCTATGGGTATTTCCAATGAAACATGCACCGGCACAAAAAAGTTAAAAGTTCTTGAAAACACTTTGTATTAACATAATTTCGTAAAGAAACAATTAGATTTAACTAATGTTAAATTCATTTCGAGCCTTATTTTCGATTTTATCGTAAGCGATATGTTATCGAAAATAGACTTTTTTATTGAAATTAAAATTTTATGGGCCTACCCACAGTTTATAATTATCAAAGTGCCAAAATTGTTGATAACTTTTAAAATACGGGCTGTGAATATTTGAATATTTAAAAAAAAACTTTCTCTTGAAAACTTTAATTTTTGTCGCCCATGATTAAATCGAAAATAAGGCTCGATATTTTGTTTTGGTAAACGTTCTTCAAGTAAGAATCATTATACATTGCCATTTTTACTAAAATTCTAAAAATTTTCTAAGGCAACAAAGAGTCAGAAAAGAATGCATAAATTTTAGTTTTTTTTAATCTCATAGTTCAATGTCACGTGCGACATTGTAATACAAAATTTGTTATCCTTGCGTCGAAAGCATATGCAGAAAGCTTATCAAATATTCTTTACAAATAGAGTTATCTAATATAATTAAAATAAAAGTAACCTTGCTGCAAAACATGAGAATTTTGTCACGTGCGACATCGTTAGGGTAAAATTTTATTTAAAAAAATACATAAAAAAATGTTTACATACTTTAAAATTACTTAAATTTATGTAAGCCAAAACGGCTTACAAATGTATTTACCAAAGGTAAGTCAATAATTGTATATCCAGCAATCATTTCTCATATTCCATTTCATTGAAAATTTACGTTAAATAGCTGATGTTAATAACAATGTCTACCCAAGTAGATAGACTAGGGTGCTGATGAAGTGCGTTGCTGCACAAAAAAATATCGGTATTTCCCCCAGCTAATCAAAAGTCTAGTTTAATTTTTCTTCTCTTCTTTAGAAACTCACATTAATTAATAAAAATATTTCATTCAATAAGAATTGAAATTACTGAACTTATGCCCGAATAAGAAATTATTTCTGTTTAAAATGAAAAAAAAGTCAGCCAATGTAGCAATAGTAAAGTAAGAAAATAAAATATATACATGTTGATTATTGAGTTCTTGTTTCAACTTTGTTATTTGTTATTGAGCTTCTCATTTGTTTAAATGAAAGTTTATAATATAATAACTCTAGTTGTTCTAAGAAGCTTTGGGTAAAGGTTCCCTGATGATCTGCATTAGCAACAGTGAAATGCGCATAGGATCCAGCTAAACCCCTCAATAATCAGTTTCAATGTATTTTTAATAAAAAAATATTTTACATAATAAGTAAAATATTAATTTGGGATTATTAGTGCGTTTAAAAATTTTAAACTTAAATTGTAACAATTCCCATAAAAAACACTAACTAGAAATTATTTCTGGTTTAAATATTCACAAATAATATTTTATTGAGGCTACCGAAGCGAGATTGATATATAGGGCCTAATTTTGTAAAACGCAACGCTTAGCGTTGACAAATTTTATATGTATTTTGTTTCTGTAATTTAAATTTTTTTCATATAAAATTTGACAAACGCTTGGCGTTGCGTTCTACAAAATTTGGCCCATAATAGATTTGTTCATTTACTAAAAATTGTAACAATTAGTAACAATTATTACTGGAAAATGTTCATTAACTCAAAAAGTTTTCAAGGAGAGAGCGTCAAAAGAGATAAAAAAATTGAGAGACAAAAAAATTCCTAAAAAATATTAATAGTAAAATTTTTACTTGCAAGAATTATGCAACCACCTGTTGTGTATTTTATTGTCAAATTAATTAATTCAAAAATATCTGAAAAAGGAAAAGTGAAGAATGTGTTTTTCTTTGTTATAAAAACATGTATACTTATGAAAAAAGAAAGCATGTTTTCTTAATTTATTGTTTTTCTTTCATTAAGCCACATAAATTCAATTTTATTGGCAAATAATTTTGTTTGTTTCTCATATATGATCAGAGATGGAAAGTAGCATTTTTGTTTTTTTTTCAATGGAATAAAATTAAAAAATTATGAAAAATGCATATAGATATTAAAAATACATGAAACTGTGTAAAGAATTTCATATTAAATGTCAACTTCTAAAAAAAATTGCAATTTAAAATATTATCAAACACAATACATTAGAAAAAGTACAATTGTATCATGCTTTCCATCCATGGTTGTGATATGAATAAAATTTTCTTGCAAGTTTTTACAAGTAAAGCATTCATTTACTTTTTCATTTTTATGAGAGTAATTTTGTAAATTTCTGCCTTAATCTCTCGTTGCTAGTTTCTGCTGGGAAAGTAATTGAACAGACCTAATATTACAAATTATTATTTTTTTGTGACAAGTTGTATGATTTTTTTTTTTTTTTTTTAAAGAAAATATTTGCCGAATACGTCTACAAATTGCAATGTCATTAAATGGGTGAGTATATTCGAATACAAATATTCATTTCACCATTAACGGAAATAACTTTTAAAATTTTGCTTCTACTCGAATCGCTCAATATGGATTATAAAATTCTTTTTGCTCTGAAATTTTGGAGTCTAAATATTACTTAAGAGAATCTAATAAGCAACAAAACGCATGCAAAGATTCTCTCTTTTGGCGTTCTAAATAAATTTAAAAAAAAATTAAACTTATTTTTTTTTTCTTATGTTGAAATTGCCAACACAGTGAAAAAATAGAAATAAAAACTGCAAAATCTTAATGCGAGTTTATTAAAATGCCGCATATAAAAGTTAATAGTTTGTGAGGATGCTGCTGCTGCTGCTGCTGCTGCTGCTGCTGCTGCTGCTGCTATTGCTTAATTCTATGAAGGATAGAAATAAAAAAGAAATAATTTTTGTTGGTTTCCGTTTTCTATAGCATTTCCTTTGTCCTTTTAAAACGAAAGAATATGCACGTATAGCAGGCAGCTGCCACTACACACACACACACATACACACACTAGTGATATATACGGTTATATTTTTATTTAACACTAACACATACACCTACGACTACATTTGCTCATTTAAAAGAAAACACGTACACTTGTCTATACATACATACATACATACTCGTGCATATGTGGGTGTATGTTTTCAATTCATCTTAATATGGAGCATTAGTTTCTCAACATTTGCATTTATTAATTTCCGTTTAGTTTAAAAAGATTTTAAATTGACATTCATATGCTTAGAACGAGATACTTACGATTAACCATTTGCAAAAGAAACCAGAATTCCAAAGAAACTGGGTTATATTAAATGAAAAAGGAAAATTGGAAATATAATACCACAGGGTTCTTTGTTTGTATGTGTGTGTGTGTGTGCTGTGTGTGTTTGAACTTAATTTAAATGGTTTTAGAATATGAAGATATATTTTGTTTATTTCTAAGAATTACATAGATCTGCATCAAACATTTACTTTATTGACAAAAAAAAAGAACACATTTCACTTTTTTGAAATAAATTTTAAATTTAATTGGACAAGTGAATAGAAATTGACTGTAAGAGCTGTGCCAAATCGTTCATTCAAGTGACAGCTCATTTTCGTTCATTTGCTAAAAAAAAAAGAAAGAGTTCGTTCATTTCATTCATACGCTCTTTTCAAGAAATAGCTAGAACGAAATATAAACAAACAAACAAACAAACAAATTTTTGTTTAAAATTTTTTTAACGCACTAATAATCCCAAATTAATATTTTACTTAATAAGTAAAATATTTTTTTAAATTAAAAATACATTGGAATTGATTATTGAGGGGTTTAGTTGGATCCTATGCGCATTTCACTGTTGCT
Source organism: Tachina grossa (assembly GCA_949987645.1). Lineage (NCBI taxonomy): Eukaryota > Metazoa > Arthropoda > Insecta > Diptera > Tachinidae > Tachina > Tachina grossa. The sequence goes on along the minus strand of OX465274.1, from coordinate 156,675,120 downwards.
AATGCAGATCATCAGGGAACCCTTACCCAAAATTTCTTAGAACAACTAGAGTTATTATGTTATAAACTTTCATTTAAACAACTGAGAAGCTTAAAACAAATAAGAAAGTTGAAACAAGAACTCAATAATCAACATGTTTTTTATTTTCTTACTTTACTATTGCTACATTGGCTGACTTTTTTTCAGCTTCAAATTGTAGTTGTAAGAGTATGTAAAAGAAAATAAATGTAAATAAAAACAACAGCTATTTTAGAATAGAGTGTTGCCACACAAGTATTTTTTTTTGACCGGGTGCAGTCAATTTAATAATTAATGATTTTTTTTATGGGAATTGTTAAAATTTAAGTTTAAAATTTTTTAAACGCACTAATAATCCCAAATTAATATTTTACTTATTAAGTAAAATATTTTTTTAAATTAAAAATACATTGAAATTGATTATTGAGGGGTTTAGCTGGATCCTATGCGCATTTCACTGTTGCTAATGCATATCATCTTTGAATAAAAAAGGACAAATGCAGTGAGTTTTTTTATAAATTGTTTAGCAAAATAATCAATAGAAAATACAATAAACAAAAAAATCACGAAGTAAAAACTTTCAAAATATTAAAGTATTTTATATTCTTAGGAATAAGAGATCAAAAGATTCGTATTGCCAAAAGAGCCACATATAAAGAATAAAAATAAACTGTTTATAATATCTACGTACATATGTACTAGGGTGAGCCAAAAGAAACCAAGGGGTGTAAAAGTATAATAACTTTTTTGTTTATTAACTTTTTTTTATTTTTTCTTTCAGATTATATAATATACAAAATGGAAATTTGTTTACACTAAGTATGAAAAATGATGTCTCTTAAATGACCACCGTTTTCAGCTTCGCACTGATGGGCTCTTTTTAGAGCATTTTCCATAACATCTTTCAAAACTTGTGGCTGTAGCGTTCGAATTTCTGCAACAATGTTTGCCTTGAGTTCAAGGATTGTCTCTGTGGCTTGTTCACATACACTCGCTCCTTCAAAAAACCCCAAAGAAAATAGTCGGGTGCTGTCAAATCTGGCGATCGCGCTGGCCAAATAATTTCCGAATTTCGAGAAATTATTCGCTCTCCAAAAATTTGACTTAAAAGTGCCATTGTGTCTCGGGCAGTATGGGCAGTGGCTCCGTCCTGCTGAAACCACATACCAGGTCTGTTTTCAAGAGCAGGACGTAAAAAATGTTCTATCATAAACCGATACCGCTCTCCATTTACGGTTACAGCACTTCCATCTTCATTCTCGAAGAAGTAGGGCCCAATGACATTTTCAGATGTGATCCCACACCATACTGTACACCTGATGGGGTGCAATTGGCGTTGATGAATGGCTCTTGGATTTTGAGAACCCCAGAACCTACAGTTCTGCTTATTAACAAAGCCATTCAAATGACGTTAAAATGTCGGTGATATGCTCTTTGCGTTAAAATAATTGATCTCTGGTTTAAATAATAAAATTCTATTGTTCTGGTTCTCTGTTCAGTTGTGAACCTCTCCATTATAAATTCTCCAAGTGTTGTCTATATAATCTGAAAGAAAAAATAAAAAAAAATTAACAAACAAAAAAGTTATTAAACTTTTACACCCCTTGGTTTCTTTTGGCCCACCCTGTATATCAAATTTGTTAAAAGAAAAACTCTTAATATATTCTAAAAACCTAAGAAATATTATTGCCATTTTTATTAGTTTCATAGTGGTCACACTGCTACTAAAAGCAGACAAAAAAGCAAATGAAAAGCAGAATGTGACAAAAAATCTCACATGAATGAAGAAACATAAAAAAAACACCCAAGTGCGTTAGTTCATTTCGTTCAATTTTACTTTTTATCAGTACTGCTGAGCCAAAAAAGCTCAGTAAAATGACCGGCTCACTTCATTCATTTTATTGATTCGTTCAATTGTACTCGTTCATTCATAAACGACACAGCTCTATTGACTTGATTGATATAAGAGCAAATTTCTCATATCTCAAATAAGGTTACATTTCTATACGATAAATGCATTTATCGTATAGAATTGTGCAAAGAAAATTAATTCTTTTTATTTATTTGATTTATTTCATAAAATATATTAAAACATTATATAATTATAAGATATTCTAAGACAATCGGGTGAATCTTTAGAGCTTGTTTTTTTAAATGGTAGAGGGTATTCCGTGTATAATTTCTACAATATTCATATGACATCAATAAAGTACATATATACTCGTATGTATATTCTGTGTCCTTATGAACAGAGAAGACGAAAAAGTTATTTCCGTCCGTCTTTACGTGAATTTGGTCTTCCGAAGCTACCAGACTTCGGTCTTGGACTTATGTGTGTGAAATGGTTCAAAATAGATTGGTATTGAAAATCAGCAAAATCGAAAAGACGCACAGGGGCGTTTTTGATCCATAAAGCTATTCAATACTGCTTTTGTTTTACTTTAGATTGCTTGTGAAAAGTTATTGAGTGCCCCTAGATCAGCAAGGTCCAAATACACATACACTGATATTTGTATTTGAGGTAAATAGCTATGAAAGTTCTTAAATTTGTTCTTATTTCTTTGCAAAAATAAGAGCAAGCATTGTTGTCTATTGTGTTGTTGTTGTTGTGGATGTTGTGCTCTCGTCGGTGTGAAAGCTCAAAAGCTCTTTTTTAAAAGTTTGCACATTGTGCATATGGCTTGGACGTAGCTGCCCTAAATCAATGAAACTTGGCAGAAATATATCTTATAGTTCTAGGCTGTTAAACTTTGAAAACAAAAAAAATCGGACAAAGGGGAAAATAGTTTCCCTCAGAGGAACTAATCCCACCTCTGAAAAATTAAATTTTTTTCTTAACTTTTTTTCAGACTTTTTCTTATTAAATGCAAGGCGAAAGTTCAAAATTCTAAACTTGGACCCAGGAGACCGTAAGATGATATTTTCGTCTCCTTTTGTGGGGGGTGACAACCAATTTTATTTGCAAAAATAAAGTGAATAATAAAAAAATGTACTACTTATACCTTAATATCAAATGAAGAAAATATTTGAGCTACTGAAGATGCCAAAAATTTATTTAAACAAGAAGGTATTTTTTTATGCTCAAACATTATGAGATAGTGATATTAATATAATTGAGAAAAGTCTAATTATTATTATTTAAACTTTATTTGTTTCTATATTTGAGATAAGGCTTTGTAAGCCAAATTAAATGTGATCATTTTTAAGATTTATTTGTATCCAAAGTAATTTGTGAATATTCTTACAAACACTAGCAGAACGGAACAACATGCTGTTTTCGAGGGTGACCACCATCAGCGTTTTTTGTGTTTGATCTTTTGTATGTGGTATCAGTTCATGTTGATTTCTGCTTTATATACTCAGCTTTCAGTGCAAATGGAATATGTGAATTGTTTTGATCTATTGTATTATAATTTGCTGAAAGCTTTTTTTGTAATGAAAGCTCAATTTTACCATTTGTAATTTACAACCGTCCTGCCATTGTCGTGTGTTCCTTTACCAATTATGCAACAATAAACATTGATGCTCTTTTGGCCGGATTCTTCTCTCAGGATGCTACAATTTTTGATAGTTCCCGTTTATAAATCACTGGCATATTGTAATGCGATTTCATCGCTCTTTTTTGTGGTAAATAATGTTTTTTGAAGCTAACTTAGCTGACTGACAACAAAAATAACATTGCAATGTATTTATTGAAAATTATTCAATTTAAATCTTATATGAACAATACTTTAGTATTTTAAATAGTTTCAAAAAATAAACTTCAAATGCTGCGAAAATTTTTTTGATGTGTAAACATCTATACGCTAGGGGGTAAAAATCTTTTGACTTTGATTTCTTTGCTGAAATTTCTTTGCATTGTCAAATCGGTGTGATCTATGTATGAGTGTATTAGTGTTTGAAAGAAGCAGTACCAAGCAGAGAAACAAGTCGACTGGCTCGAAGCCGACGGTGCGCCGCCGCCGGTTATTTTTCTGTATATTTCCGTACACCAAAGGTAAAAATGAACCGTAAGAGCTACGGACTTGAAATTTGGACACAATATGTAGACATTTGGCCACTACAACAACAAATACATGAGAGTTAAAAACTAAAGGGTGTTCCAAAACGAGCAACGAAAAATATTAAAATTCCATGTAATATACATACAATTGTATGTACATACATATATACACTTGAAATTTTAAAAGTTAGTGTATTTTTATAAAGACTACAACAATTAACACTAAATTTAAAAAATTTAAATCAATGGGTGTTCCATCAGTTAATGCAATTTTGACTTTGTAATTTTGACAACTTGCTGTATCTTGGAAACCGAGCAAAACTCTTGAAATTTTCAAAAACGGTAAAACTAAAAATTAAAAAAAATATAAAATCGCCATATATACAAAAATCGCCAAAAACAAAAAAAAAACGCCAAAACGAAAAAAGCACCAAATTAAAAAAAATCTCTAGGACTAAAATAAATCGCGAAAAACCGGAAAAATCGCCAAAATGAAAAAAATAGCCAAAATGAAAAAAATTGCAAAAATTAAAAAAACTCAAAAAGAGAAAAAAAATGCCAAAACGAGAAAAAAAAAGCGATAAAACTGAAAAAATTGTTTTAACTGAAAAAAAACTGAAAAAAGGAAGAAAGCTAAATCAAAAAAATGCTCAAAACCGAATGTGCGCGAGTCAAAGTCGCACTTTACTGAATTTATTTTAATTGCAATGCGTACACAACAACAAGAACAGCAACAACTAAACGATGAACAACAGGAATTAAAAATTAAAAGGTAAAAGTAAAGGCATTTACCATAGATGAGCACTACTACCACTAAAGTTTCAGTAAAAACAATAAAAAATGTTTAACAAGTAAATTTTTAATGATTACTAAAATTGTTTTCTACAATTTTTATAAATTGCCTAAATGATTTGTTATATGATGAGGTGCATTGAATTTTCAGTAATCAGTAATGCCCGTATTCATAATGAAATTCTACCAAGTGGCTAAATGTTTTTCATACAAAAGTTCCAAAATTTGAATGAAAAAACTTTGCCACTTGCTACAATTTTATTATGATTACGGCCCTACGATTTTACTGGTAATGCAAATTAAATTTCATTAGCAGTAAAAATTTACTGAATTTTTTTTAGTAATCAGTAAATTTACTGCTTACTGCAATTTTGAATGAGTGTGCCCATTTACTAACTAAATAAGTTTAATAAAACAAACAAAAACCCACAAATTCATATGTATTTACAATATTGAAAGTTTTGATACTTTTAATTAATTAATTTCAAAAAATATACTAAAAGCATAAGTACTTTACACATCTCCTCTGTGATCGGACTCACATTGCTTTTTTTATATTTTCAAACTATATCTTATCAAGCACACGTAATTAATTAAGAAACTTCATTTAACTAATTTAACAAAACGACAAGCTTTCAAAGTAAGCCAAAATGCTGCACACACTTTTGCATTTTTTTTTTTGGGACCAAGAAAATAAAATACGATTAAATAAAAAAAATATCAAGAAAATTTTATTGCTATGAAAACTTTCCTAAAAGTTTTTTGCTTTAAAGCATTTAAATGGCACCTGAAGAGCAAAAAAAAAATAAAAAAAAAAAAATAAAATCTTAAAGGAATTTGAAAAATGATTAGTCAAAGAAAATGTTTTAAAATATTTGCAGGCCATAAAAATATGTATATATTTTTTATAATATTTCTATATCTGTGGCGAAAAGGAAAAAGTGCTTAAGTCGAGTTAAGCTGATTTTGACTTAATGGTACCTTCCTAATCTGCATATTCAAAAGTACCTCTGGTCAAAACCTTAATCAATTTGTGTGAGTTTTCGGGAAGTTATAGCACTATAACTTGGAAGTTTTATTTTTTAGACTTCTAATCTCATTTAGAATAATAGCTTAATTGAGCTTTAGTTTATAGTTTATATAGTTTATAGTGTGTAGAATGATGTTTGATTAAAAAAAAATGAAGTTTAACAGAGTATTTCCCAAATTAACTGCAAAAGAAATACATTTCTGAAAATCGGCTTGAACGCTTAAAAGTGCTCTCCTGCACAACAGTAAACTATAACTTAAGCACTTTTTACTTATTGCCACAGATATATTGCAAATTGAAAAAAAACTCACTTAAATTATTTAAGAGCATAAAGAGCTTAAGAGAAACTCTAAGAGAGTTTGAGTGCTAACAAAGAAAATGGTATAACAGTTTTGTGTCTTAGATAAAATTTCCCTAGGGTTATTTCTTCTCTAACATAAAGTGGCCAAAAACAAAAACAAAAACAAACACACGTTTACACAAACACACACACACTCGCTCGCTGATACAACAACTCAACGATATGACAGCCGTGTACTGGTAAAACATAAAAGAACATATTTTCAGTCTTAATGAAACTAACGAGCGCATTGGAACGGTTCACAAACGCACGAAAACAGAACCGCGGGCGCGCACCAAAAAATATAAAATAGCAAATACATAGACAAGTTGAAGGGGGAAAAAAGCAGAAAAAATATGTGAAATAGAGGTACGCAAAAAAAACGTTGAACTTTCTATGACACAATATAACCACGACAACAACAATAACAACAATTTATTTTAACCATTTAGTTAAAGTATAGAAATTCTCTTTGTGTATGGGAATTCTTTCGGAAGTAAAGAAAAAAAAGTGAAGAAATATGGTTTAGAAAAAAATAAATAAATAAAAATACTTATACTACTACTACTACTACTACTACTGCAAAAAGCTAATGCCTAAAAATATACTACAATTTATTGCTATTTATACTACAACTATTAATTACTACTATAACAAATAGCACAGCTGTTTTCTACGATTAAAAACTAAGTAAAAAGTATAAAAAAAGAATCACTTGCAGCAAAAAAAAAAAAAAATATATATATATATATATATATGTTCAATCCTTTAAAATATATAAATATTTATATTTCGTAATACACATTAATGTTACTAAAAGCTTCCAATTTTGAATAGATAAAAATAATAATATTATAAACAAAAAAGTGTTAAGTTGTGAGACAAACATAAAAAGTTTAACATTGCTAATGAAAAGAAAATAACAAATAAAATTACCATTATATATTGTGCCATTAATGCAAGCAGATTTTATGGAGCCAATAAAATTCATCAAATTACAGCATATTTTTGGGGTAAAAAAAAGAAATAACACATAAAACTTAAATAAATCCAAGCCGTAAATATTTTATTGCAAAAAGTAAAACGTAGTTGGCAGGTTGCGAAGACTTTACACGACTGTTCTTTCATTTCTACAAAAATAAATAGCTTGTATTATTGTATATTCCTAGCTACAGTGAAATGAAAATAAATACTCATGTGGTAAATACATATTACTTCTTTTTAGCCGACTTCCAAAAAGGAAGAGTTTATCAATCAATTCGTAATAAATGCATTATTTATAGTGGTTTTAAATTTTTTTTTATATATTTTTTATGAAAAGATAAAACTTTCATTGCCAAAAAAAGTAGGCTCTGGATTACGCCCTTTATTTTTTTTACTTGATCTTATGCACTTTCACTTAACGGATTGATCCCAAACCTATTGCAAATCTTTGACTCTCGTACTGACACTATCCCAAATTAAAAAAAAAAAAAATGGGCGCAGCCATGTCTATTGCAATTTTATATTATTTTTCACGAGCTTCTACCCAACCGTTGCCTACGAAACTTATCACACACCCTGAGCTGCTCTCAAGGTGACACGATCTTTAAAAAGCTGGGCGGTGAAACGCCCCTTTAAGTTTAGCATTTAGCATTTAGCAGTTTGTTTTCTTGTAATCACATAGTTTTGTGTCAAAAAAAAAAAAAAAAAAAAAAAAAAAAAAATGGGCGGGACCATACAGATTAAAACTTGATATTATATATCGTAGTATTCTACTTGACTGATTCTTACGAAAATTGACACACACCTTGAGCTCTGAAAATGGTGTTATTTCGTATTTAGAAAAGTGGCTTTAACTACTGGCATATGTAAAAGTGGGCGTGATCACGCTCTTAAAAATGTAAAATAGGCACTAAAAATATAAAAATAAAAGTTTTCAAACAAAATTAAATTGCCTTCAAATATAAGCACTAAAAAGTTAAAAATAATTTGAATTCAATTAAATAATAGTGCGTTTACATTTGAGCTAAAGCTAGTAGATTTCCCTTGTAAAATTAAGCCTACGTTGTTATAAGATTTTCTCGAAATCTACTTAAAATCTAGTAAAACATAGTAATGAAACAATGTTTTTGCCAAATTGTAATAAAACCTGGTTTTTGCTGAAAAGGTGTGTGAATGCAGTGACCTCGAGCTCATGTATTATCGGTTCTGTTTTGTGAATCGAGTCGATTTAAAATTTTATGAATTCCAAAATTAATAATAGTTCAGCAGACGTGTCTAAAATCATATATGATAAATTTCTTTCAGATGTGATAGTTTGATAATATAATAGAAAAAAGTATGTAAAATATTTCTATTAACGGAATAAGTTTTCTTAAATCGTGCGATTTCAATTCAATGCGATTTACAGAACAGGGCTGTATAAACATACCAGAATAGGCCCGAATAAAATAAAAATGAATACTTTGCAATTTTTGTTCACTATAATTTGTCCAACAGTGCCTGTATATACAGATATAAATATACATATAGTTACATAAAATGCAAACGGACGTAACTACACTTTTATATATTTTACAGGGAAAACAAAAAACGTTGCAAAATCAATAATAAAAAAGTATTTTTGAAAATGTTCCTCGAAATTTACTTGCAGTATGGATACTTATATGTTTGTAAGCATTTATTTGCTTTTTATATATTTCTAAGCTTTTATGTTAGTTATCTTCTCTGCAATTAAAAATAGAGGTATTCGTATTTATGTCTATTTGAATTTCTTTAATAAAGTCGTCATTTTCGATCGCAGAGGTCTAAATATTTGCGTGAACATGAAGTTTGATTAAATGAACCATAAACAATCAAAAAATCGATTTCGAATTTTTGTGTAATTACGTCCGTTTGCATTTAAAGTGACGATATACATTTATATGAAATACGTTACTAAACCTGAGAGTGGAAGTGAAAATCTGACAAATACTTACATAAGATTATGATTATATAGAAATAGAAATATATTTATATATATAATTGGCTATAAAAGGAAAAACATTTATTTATTTTAATTGACCTAGCACTTGTATTAAATTATCGATTGCATTAATCCATATAAGGTGTATAATTTTTCATTGGAAAAATTTTGTACAACTATACAACTTTAATTTCATATGTTTTGAAAAGGTACGTGAAGCAAATACTGTTTTTCCATAATATCAGATTTCAAATTCTGCATTAATGACTGCACCGAAAATTAATCATCAAGCAACATATTTGTTTACACACAGAAATTTGCTTATACATAGTTATTACTAAACAAGGGGAAAAAATATTAAAAATTAATTAAGAGTCGCCAGGCAGAGTATGAAAAAAAGCAATGTGAGTCCGATCACAGAGGAGATGTGTAAACATCTAGTAATGAAATTTTTTTTTTAATTTAGAAGTACTTATGCTTTTAGTATCTTTTTTTAAATTAATTAATTAAAATTATCAAAACTTTCAATATTGTAAATACATATGAATTTGTTGGTTTTTGTTTGTTTTATTAAACTTATTTGGTTAGTAAATGGGCACACTGCAGTATATGTATGTATATGTACTGCATTCAAAATTGCAGTAAGCAGTAAATTTACTGATTACTAAAAAAATTCAGTAAATTTTTACTGCTAATGAAATTTAATTTGCATTACCAGTAAAATCGTAGGGCCGTAATCATAATAAAATTGTAGCAAGTGGCAAAGTTTTTTCATTCAAATTTTGAAACTTTTGTATGAGAAACATTTAGCCACTTGGTAGAATTTCTTATGAATGCGGGCATTACTGATTACTGAAAATTCAATACACCTCATCATATAACAAATCATTTAGGCAATTTATAAAAATTGTAGAAAACAATTTTAGTAATCAGTAAAAATTTACTTGTTAAACATTTTTTATTGTTTTTACTGAAACTTTAGTGGTAGTAGTGCTCATCTCTGGTAAATGCCTTTACTTTACCTTTTAATTTTTAATTTCTGTTGTTCATCGTTTAGTTGTTGCTGTTCTTGTTGTTGTATACGCATTGCCATTAATATAAATTCAGTAAAGGTGCGACTTTGACTCGCGCACATACGGTTTTGATCATTTTTTTTTGATTTAGCTTTCTTCCTTTCTTAATTTTTTTTTCAGTTTAAACGATTTTTTTTTTCAGTTTTATCGCTTTTTTCTCGTTTTGGCGTTTTTTTTTCTTTTTGATTTTTTTTAATTTTCGCAATTTTTTTTATTTTGGCGATTTTTTTATTTTGGCGATTTTTTTCTGTTTTTTGGGGTTTTTTTCATTTTGGCGATTTTTTTCAGTTTTTTGGGTTTTTTATTTAGGCGATTTTTTAATTTGGTGCTTTTTTCATATTGTCGATTTTTTTGTTTAAGGATTTTTTTCATATTGGCGATTTTCCGGTTTTTCGCGATTTATTTTAGTCCTAGAGATTTTTTTTAATATGGTGCTTTTTTTCGTTTTGGCGATTTTTTTTTGTTTTTGGCGATTTTTTTATATTTGGCGATTTTACATTTTTTTGATTTTTTAGTTTTACCGTTTTTGAAAATTTCAAAAGTTTTGCTCTTACGGTTTCCAAGATACAGCAAGTTGTCAAAATTACAAAGTCAAAATTGCATTAACTCATGGAACACCCATTGATTTAAATTTTTTAAATTTAGTGTTAATTGTATGTATAAAAATACACTAACTTTTAAAATTTCAAGTGTATATATGTACATACAATTGTATGTATATTACATGGGATTTTAAAATTTTTCGTTGCTCGTTTTGGAACACCCTTTAGTTTTTAACTCTCATGTATTTGTTGTTGTAGTGGCCAAATGTCTACATATTGTGTCCAAATTTCAAGTCCGTAGCTCTTACGGTGCATTTTCACCTTTGGTGTACGGAAATATACAGAAAAATAAGCGGCGGCGGCGCACCGTCGGCATCGAGCCGGTCGACTTGTTTCTCTGCTTGGTGTTGCTTCTTTCAAACACTAATACACTTATACATAGCTCACACCGATTTGACAATGCAAAGCAAAAAGCAAAGAAATGTCAGCAAATAAATCTCAGCAAAAAAATCAAAGTCAAAACATTTTTACCCCCTAGCGTATAAATGTTTACACATCAAAAGGCTTATAAAACAAAAGTAATGAATAAGCTCATACAACAGTTTATTTAATATATATTGAAGGTTTAATTTTAAAATTTAAATTTTATATTTTTAAGCAAAAACGCGTGTCATATGACCACTTTTATAACTACAGTATTTATCGGATATAAGAACATCTCATATAAGAACAAAACGCTTATAAGAAATATTTTCAAAAACATCATGTCTTTTTAGTGATTTTTCTAACAAAAACGGTTTCATATAAGAAAAGCGCTTATAAGAATAAAAACTGATAAAAGAACATTTCTCTTAAACACCAAAACCACAAAATGTATAAAAAAAAAAGAATTTATATAAGAAACTTCCAAAGGCAACACAGAATTTATGTAGTTTGCATGGACAACTATGTTTTCTGACATTTACAACAAGAACAAAGTTTTTTTTTTACTTTTAGTTTTAGATGAGCGAGCTGGTATGTACTCATGAGAACCTTTGTGTTTTTTTTTTATTTACTAAAGGGGTTAATAAAATAAAAATTAACTAGATGCCAATCATGATTTGTTTGATTTTTCTATTTACATACATACATCTACGTATGTATATGTATACATAAAAAGTTAAAATAGCTCGTATATTCATATAAGAAATAAATGTCTTATGGCCATAGCTACTTATATAAGAAATAAGTTTCTTATATAAAATAATTGTAATTGTAATTGAAAGAAACGCTTATACGAAACTTTTTCGTGGATTTTTTAAGTTTCTTATATCCGATAAATACTGTATGAGCACGTATACTATGTGTAACAATTTCTTTCGATTAAAGAGTTTCTGGTCATCAGTTTATTTTTCCGATTCTGTTACTGAAACTGCCAGCATAAGCTCCCAGCAGACATACTTATCCATCACACACGCCTGCACAGAAAAAAAACATGTTTTCAAGTCAAACACAAAATTCTTTGAATCAAGCATTAATTTGTTTAATTTAGGTCCTTAGAAGAAATTTTATAAATTTAAATGCGAAAATGTGCAATAATTTATTTTGTTTTTCACTGAAACTAAAAAGCTCATGTTGTTGCTTATTTTAACAGATCGCGCTGTGCTCTTTACAGTCTTTTTGTGGATAAAATAAAATTAGAACAAACAATTTACTGGAACAGTAAAAAATATTAACTGAAACTAAACGTTGGTTTGAAAAATTTTTTGGGAATACTTTTTTCTGCAACAAAAAACCGACGCCAGCTGCCTGTGACATGCTATCAAAAGCTAGATAATGTTGTCTATTAGCTATTTAAAGGAGTCAATTAGAGTAATTGTAGCTTCAAAAACCATAAGCACTTAGAATTTTAATGAATCATAAATCTATGAAAGCATGTTTTAAAAAGATTTAAATAGTTTTTTTTATCTAAACACATTTTTTATGTATCTACTCGTGTTACAAAGAACTTTTGACCTATAAGGAACATATTTTTAAGATTCTTTGGAGTTTGTTTCAACCAAACCCCACTGTATATTATTTACAATTTTCATCCCCATTCTTAATTTTACATTAAACATTAACTGCTATTAATTTAAATCACGTGAAATATCTACTCCACTTAACACGAACTTCGCTTATAAAGAAAACAATTTGCAGTTAATTTTAACCGAACGTCATTGTGTATTATTTGGAACTTGTATTGCATTTGTTAATTCTACATCAAACATTAATTGCTAATAATTTTACTAACTATTTTAAAAGCTTAAATGAGCGAACAAATATCGCATATGAAGTAGCTAAATTTCCATTAAAAATGTTAAAAAGTTTGTAAAATACATGTATGTATGTTAAACTATTTTTTGCAGACATATTTCGAAAACATACATTAATTTCTAAATATTATTAAGTAAAACTTTACCCTTTACAATGACAACAGTTGCAAACATTAGCTTTAGGCAAACATGAAAACTTAAATAAATATTTCAACATGTTAAACCCTTTCATTTACAAAAAAACTTATTTAGCACATGTAAAATTATTTTGAAACTCATCTTAATATTTATTTGTAAGTTAAAAGCATTGAGAGGCATTTGGAAATTTTACAGCCGTTTCAACATCCCCAAACACTTCACAAATTATTTACAACGTGAAGCTTTTTAGCGTGAGAGAAGTTTTTTTTCACACGTTTTAAATGCAACATAATTTTAGGGTACAAAAAAAAGTATTGCCTTGTTTTATTTAGCACACAAATGCTTAAAAGTTAAGTGAAGAGGTGGGAACATTTGGCAAATGTTTTAAAAGGATTTTTTAAAGCAAATCGAGGAAAGCAACTCTGCCTAAAATGCCATCAATTTCAGGAAATGTATTAAAAAAATGTATGTACATATATTTTATGGATCGTAAAATGTTACTTTAGGAACTAGAGCGTGATAAAATTCAAATAAAGTGTTAATTTTAAGTTTGACGCCTGTGTACATTTCCAGTTAAAACTAATATTGTTAGGTAACAACAAGTAGGTGGTAATATAAAAATATCGAAGTATATTTATTTGATGTTATTTAACTGAACTTATGGTGTTTTCTTTTATACAGAAAAAAACGTAAATTTTTTTTTATCTAAAAAGTGCCATTTGATGTGCTTTTCTTAAAAATCTTTTGCTCTCTAAAAAGGTAGTGTGTTTTTATTTTAAAGAAAAAATTACTCTCACTAATGGTCCTTATGTCCTCAAAAAATCGGCAAAGATTTTATTGCTCTTTAAAACAGCTGGTTGGATATATTGTAACGATGTGTCCCGCCGGATATACTCAGCCTGAAAATGCCAAGGTCGTTAAAAGAAATAACACGTTTTGATGTGTAAACATCTAGCTAGGGGGTAAAAATCTTTTGACTTTGATTTCTTTGCTGAGATTTCTTTGCTGAGATTTCTTTGCATTGTCAAATCGGTGTGAGCTATGTATGAGTGTATTAGTGTTTGAAAGAAGCAATACCAAGCAGAGAAACAAGTCGACCGGCTCGAAGCCGACGGTGCGCCGCCGCCGGTTATTTTTTCTGTATATTTCCGTACACCAAAGGTGAAAATGAACCGTAAGAGCTACGGACTTGAAATTTGGACACAATGTGTAGACATTTGGCCACTACAACAAAAAATACATTAGAGTTAAAAACTAAAGGGTGTTCCAAAAAGAGCAACGAAAAATACTAAAATCCCATGTAATATGCGTACAATTGTATGTACATATATACACTTAACATTTTAAAAGTTAGTGTATTTTTATACATACAATTAACACTAAATTTAAAAAATTTAAATCAATGGGTGTTCCATCAGTTAATGCAATTTTGACTTTGTAATTTTGACAACTTGCTGTATCTTGGAAACTGTAAGAGCAAAACTCTTGAAATTTTCAAAAACGGTAAAACTAAAAATTAAAAAAAAAATATAAAATCGCCATAAATAAAAAAATCGCCAAAAACAAAAACAAAAATCGCCAAAACGAAAAAAGCACCAAATTAAAAAAAATCTCTAGGACTAAAATAAATCGCGAAAAACCGGAAAAATTGCAAAAATGAAAAAAATCCTTAAACAAAAAAATCGCCAAAATGAAAAACACCCCAAAAAAACAGAAAAAAATCGCCAAAATGAAAAAATCGCCAAAATGAAAAAAACTGCAAAAATTAAAAAAACCCGAAAAGAGAAAAAAAACGCCAAAACGAAAAAAAAGCGATAAAACTGAAAAAAATCGTTTAAACTGAAAAAACTTAAAAAAATGGAAGAAAGCTAAATCAAAAAAAAAAAAAAAAAAAAATGATCAAAACCGAATGTGCGCGAGTCAAAGTCGCACTTTACTGAATTTATTTTAATTGCAATGTGTACACAACAGCAAGAACAGCAACAACTAAACGATGAACAACAGGAATCAAAAATTAAAAAGTAAAAGTAAAGGCATTTACTTTAGATGAGCACTGCAGTACCACTAAAGTTTCAGTAAAAACAATAAAAAATGTTTAACAAGTAAATTTTTACTGATTACTAAAATTGTTTTCTACAATTTTTATAAATTGCCTAAATGATTTGTTATATGATGAGGTGCATTGAATTTTCAGTAATTACTAATGCCTGTATTCATAATCAAATTCTACCAAGTGGCTAAATGTTTTTCATACAAAAGTTTCCAAAATTTGAATGAAAAAACTTTGCCACTTGCTACAATTTTATTATGATTACGGCCCTACGATTTTACTGGTAATGCAAATTAAATTTCATTAGCAGTAAAAATTTACTGAATTTTTTTAGTAATCAGTAAATTTACTGCTTACTGCAATTTTGAATGCAGTACATATACATACATATACTGCAGTGTGCCCATTTACTAACCAAATTAGTTTAATAAAACAAACAAAAACCAACAAATTCATATGTATTTACAATATTGAAAGTTTTGATACTTTTAATTAATTAATTTAAAAAAGATGCTAAAAGCATAAGTACTTCCAACTTAAAAAAAAAATTCATTACTAGATGTTTACACATCTCCTCTGTGATCGGACTCACATTGCTTTTTTTATACTTAATTATTATTATTCTTTATTTAAAGTAATAAATTTGTTTTTTTCTTAAATACAATTCATTTGATTTTTATTCCACAGCATTATACCATCTATTTCGTTTAAGACCTCTCAGCCTCCCGGATTAGTTCTTGACTTGGCTTGTTGCGAGTTTTCTTCTATGCCTCTGTGTTAACTTTTCTCTTACTACTGATGTAGACAAGTATCGCCTTATCAGGAAGATTGAAACCTTGTGGATATTTTACTTATCTTTCCGCGACTAGGAAATCGCTAACAATGTTTATTACTTGAATACTGTCTTACCCTGATTGATCCTGATCCACTGATGTCTACGAAACGAGTGATCTTTGTTTGCAAAATCTTCGCCCTTTTATACTCTTTTTTCTCCTTACGTTATTGTTGTAATATTTGCCCAGATTTATGCATGCTTATGTTTTGTTGTTGCTTTTGTCCCTTACATATTTCATTCAACTGTGTTTGTGTTGTACACATGTTATATTTTAATATCCATACATGTTTATATGTATATATTTTTTTAGTGACCGTTAATCTCTTTGTTTGTAAATTATTTTTGTTGATGTGTTGTTGTTGCATTTATTTCTGTCTTGATATTGAAAGTCAAACTGTAGTAAATAAGTTTTTGTTAGTGTCCCTTAATGCATTTGTTTTATAAATTATTTTATCGATTATTTGTTATATTATGTTTTACTTCCATACAGGGTGTGACATCACTTTGTGTGCAAACTGTTCGTCACAATATGCATAAGATTACCAGGCTAGTTAGGTTTTAATTTACATTTTAATATGAAATTTATTTGCTGGTGGTTCAGCGTTGTCTATATGCAAATATATTTCAAATTAAAATAAACTTCTGACAATATGTCGAATGGTGGATCTTTTGAGATTTAATTTACTTTTATATTGTTTAAAATAATATTTCAATTAAAAAAAAAACATAATATTGCTAAAGCTATGTACAGATCAGATTGTCGGATCTTTTAAATATTGTTAGTAAAATGTGCTAGAAATCGGTAACACCGGAAAAAGCATTGCCATGTGAACACATTGTTAAACTATTGCCAAGTATTTGTCAAGAATTTTAATATTGTCAGATGTGCGCAGCTTCTGCATCTGACATTGGCGTCATTTTAAGAGAATTTCTTGTATGGGCAACACTCTACAAGCTTGATTTAAAAAAAATATATATATATATAATAAAATATATGTCGAGAAAATCATTGCAATTCCTTCTTTATGGTCCATAATAATTTATATTTTCACTTTTAACATTCAACCACAAACAATTGATATGTAACAATTTCTAACAAATGCTTTGAGTCTGACAACGCATAACAACAGATCTTACAATTTTTGCATATCACAGCCATGTGAACTGACAATTTTTCGACTAACGATTTTGTCAAATGAATTTATTGTCTTACAACAGTCTGGCAATAAATTGTAAGCTTCTCAGACAAATTTGATACATCCATGTAAACTAACAATCTACCTTGTGCTGGCAATTTTCGATTGCCAGTACATTGTCAGCACAGATTTGACAATATTTTAAGATCTGACTTTTAAGTCTTGGTAACACTATCGTCACAATATGCCGATTTTCGTCCGCTCACTGCCTTATTTCTCATCTAATTGAAATATAAAGACATAAGTGCACCAAACTGCATTGGTGCAGTCTTATTCCAGAATTAATTGAGTTATAATGCCATTTTGTCTTATTATCTACCACTTTATTGCAGTGATGCGACAAAAATCGGAATATTGCACTGTGGGGTGAAAGCCTTCACAAGTGGCGATTAATTCAAAAGATGAACTTTAACTTTCACAACCGTATTTGATGCCATATGAAATTAGATAAAATTCTACATCACCAAGTGCAAAAATAAAAGTTCTTGGTAGTTTACTTTATTTGCAGTGCGTGTTCAAAGTTCAATAATTTTAGTTACTTTTTGCGCGCATTGATTAAAAGAAAAAATTTTGATATTTCAAGTGATTATAGTTTTTGTTAAGACTTCTATAACTAAAAGTTTTATAATGGAACGTCAACTTCAGGTACACACAAAGAAAAAATATGGTTGTAGAAAGGTTGAGAAAACAATATTATGTTCTCTGAAATAAATAAGTGGTCGTCGAAAACTAGTTATTGTTATTTTAAACATTTATTTCGTTACGATAAACAAAGTAATGTTTGAATTTAATAATAGCATTATCACATCCATAAAAAAGTGGGATATGGTTAGAGTTTAACAATATAGTCTTGTTAAAAATTTATGACTACAACATAATTTGTATTATTATTTAAAAATAATATGATGTAAATAACAATGTAATGTTATCCAAAACCATACTATGTTAAGCTTTAAAAAAAAATCTTTTTTAGAAACATCTGTCAGTTCAGTATTTCGTTTGTAAGCTATCGGTAGTGTTAAATAAATGAATAAATAAATAAAGTATAAACAAAAGGATAGACCAATAAAAATATATAAACATTTGTGTATCTCTGACATGTCAGTATATCGTATAAGTATACATTTCTATATATACATTTTATTTCAACAATATTAAATTATTCTTATTTAGATTTTGACTCACAGCTGTTTCTGCAATAAATATATGATTAAAAAATAAAATAGTATTATTATATTGAATAATACTGTGGTCGTATTTAACAATACTAGTATAATATTAGAACATGGTATGGTGAGTCCCAATTATATTTTAGTCACATCTAACAATAGTGTTGTCATAATTTACAATACTAAGATTATAATATAATTAACTCAGATAATATTATAATTAACTCAGATAATAATATTTTTAAAGTTTTTTTTCTATTAACAATAATATGATTTGACTGCAACCATATAATTCAATCATAGTATGTTGCTGATTTTTTCTTTGCGTGTATATGAGCATTTAAAAAATTATTTTTTATTTAGATAAATGTTTTAGAAATTTAAAAAAAAAATTAAATTGCTCTAAAAATGTGGTATTTTTGATATATACATTGAGTTTTAACAACTTTGCGGATGAGTGCAGGGAAAAATGCTTTTATGCTCCTAATTTATAAGATTTTAGCTAATAAATCCCAGAATACATATTTGCGCATTTGTGCGTTTTTTGAGTTATGAAGGTTTTTGTGAGAGAATTCCAGTTGCTAAAAATCAATGTGAAAAATACATCTTAAATATTTATTTTTTTATTTAAATAAAAAAAATATAATTTTTTAAAGGCACATAAAGTATGCTCTAATTTAAAATTTAATTTACTAATTTATCTTTTTTCATTCCAAAGTTACAGAAAAAATAGTCAAATAAGACCATTTTCTCCAATATACAAAAAAGCCCATAAAAGGTTAAAATTTTTTTTTTAAATTTTTTTTAAATGCTGGTTTTTTGTGTATTTATTAATATTCATCAATAAAAAATGACAACACTTTAAACTTACGACTTCTACGAATTAATCGCCTTTTTCTCTCTACCATTCACCCCACTGTGCATTGTGCCGATAGTGTGATCTAGGCTTTAGTGATATCAAATTCATAGAAATAAAATTTTTATAATTTTTTATGGCTTGGTTAATCACAAATCGCATCGACTTACTTGTGAAGTTGTTGAATCGTTTAAGTTTGGATGTTAAGTAAAAAAAGTTCAGCGTAGGTTCCATGTAGGCTCCACATATGTAATACTATATGTACTAACTTTAGCCTATATAATCGAATATTTTACTTGATGTAGACGGTAAACTTTTTTCGGTTTATGGCGATTTTTGTTAGTTTAGCAATTTTTTCGCTTTTCGGTGTTATAATATTTTAGTTTTAACGTTTTTTGGTTCTTTTGGACGCTTTTTCTTAGTTTTGGCGCTTTTTTCGTTTTGGAGATTTTTGGCGTTTTCTTAGCTTAGACGTTTCTTTCGTTTTTGGCGATTTTTTCGGTTTTTGGCGATATATTTTAGCTATCGCGTTTATTCTTAATTTTGGCGCTTTGTTTCGTTTTTAAGTTTTTTTTTATTTTTGGCGTTTTTTTAGCTTTTGAATTTTCTTACCTTTGCTGTTTTTTTTCTTTTTGAGCTTTTTTTGTTTTTAAGATTTGTTATGTTTTTGGCGTTTTTTTCGTTTTGGGGATTTTTTTAATTTTTGGCGATTTTTCTCTCGTTTTTGGCGACTTTTTTCGTTTTGGTGATTTTTTCCGTTTACGGCGATTTTTTCTTTTAAGCGATTTTTTTAAATTTTGTTATTTTATAGTTTAAGCGTTTTTGAAAATTTCAAGGGTTTGCATCTTACGATTTCAAAGATATATATATAAGTTGTAAAAATTACATGGTAAAAATTACATTAACTGTCAGAATACCCTTTAATTTTAAATTTTTTAATTTTAGTGTTAATTGTTGTAGTGTTTATGAAAATACACTAACTTTGCAACTTTCAAGTGTCTATAAATAATTGTTTGTATATTACATTAGGATTTCATAATTTTTTTTTTTTAGGTCCCCGCTTTGGAACACCCTTTAATTTTTAACTGTCCTATACTTGCTGTTGCAGCGGCTAAAGTTTTACATATTTTGTACATAGCTCTTACGGTTCTTGAGTAAACTGCCTGTGACAAACAGACAGACACACAGACGGTAGGACAGCTTTTCGCCTTTGCTGTACGGTGTACGAGCGCTCATTTTCATGCCAAACCCGAACACGAAAAAATATTGGCAGCATTTATGCGAAATTTTAAAACATTCTGTGATATTTTCTAAATAAAACTTTTTCAGCATACATTTAGGCTACACGTAAATCTCTTATTTGTGGCCTACTTCAGGCTGCAGCCATAAGTGTTTTAAAAGAATAAAAAAATGTCTTTTTTAGTTACTATCACCAAAACTAAAAACAAAAACTGCAGCTTAAAAGTTTCCTATTTTACGTTCATTGACTTTTGAACTCAATAAAAAAGCATACATACGTCGTATGCTAGTGGAAGATTTCAAAGCCTTTTATCCTTGTATAACTACAGCTTAAGGTACATTCAAATAATACATGCATAATAATAGTATTATATATTTAATATTATAACTTTTGTACTTTTTATATAGTTTATTATTATTTATTTTTTTGTGCACAAAACTAAAAACAAACCTGCAAAAATATCTAACAGTCTAACTATTTTTGGCACTAATACTGGTCAATCAGAATAAAACAGAGCATAAAAGAAAAAAGAACAAGAAAAAAAATAAAACACAAAAATACTAGTAAAATACTCTAGAGTCACTATAGTTCAACAGCCTCCAGTTGAGAGTGAATAACTATGAAACAAGAGCAAAACTATCATTCCAGCAATTCATTTAAACAAAAACAAAGCAAATTCAATACCATAACCCAGCCCAAAACCAAAAAATATAAAAAAAGCAACAACAACTTAATGACAATTTATATGAAAAAAAAAAACAGCATCAGAAAATTTTCGATTGCCACAACAGTTTATGCAGTAGAGCATCATGTCGTTTGTGTTGCTACAACAAGCAGAAACATAGAATTACCTACTTTGTATGTGTGTGTGTGTGTGTGATAATGCAGCAGTTAGTGGCATCATAGAAACATTGCACAGCGTAACATACTGACACACTAACACTCATACAAAATACATTCATTCATGCACACTGACATTCATTTCTGGCACAAGCAGTAAAAAATTTTAAATTTAACACACTTCCGTATCCATGAAATTTACTGGTCTTTTCTAGGTTGATGTTTACACTATGAAACAAAATGAGTTTATTTTTAAGTACATAAATATATGTATAGGGTGTTTTCTTAAGAGGTATAGAACTTTGAATTGAAATAAAACACAAGAAAATCGTTTTAATGTCCATGAATTTGGCTTTATTGGAAGGATAATTTTATGCCATTAATGTTTAAATATGATTTCGGGCATGTGGCCGCCGCGGCTGGCTCGAATAAAGCCAATTCTACAGGTCCAATTTTCAACCACTTTTTCGAGCATATGGGGCCGTATGTTGGCAATAACGCCACGAATGTTGGCTTCCAAGTCCCCTAACATTTCTGGTTTGTTGGCGTAGACGAGCGACTTCACATATCCCCAAAGAAAATAATCCAATGGTGTCAAATCACACGATCTTGGTGGCCAATTGACAGGTCCATTCCGCGAAATTATGCGCTCATCGAATGTTTCCTTCAATAAATCGATTGTGACGTGCGCTGTGTGGCATGTAGCGCCGTCTTGTTGGAACCACAACTCATCCACATTCATGCCATCCAATTCGGGAACAAAATAGTCGGTTAGTCGGCTCCAATTGCTGTGCACGGTGGCGAATCGATTCATTCGGGTCCTCTTCAACACTTTGCTCTACAGCGGCAATTGTTTCTTCGGTGCGCACTGTTCGACGTCTCTGCGGATGCGTATCATCACATAGAGTAAACGTAGTGCGAAAACGATCAATGGTTAACCGAATTAATTGCTCTGATGGACGATTATGTCGACCATAAAATGGACGGAGCTTGCGGTAAACTTCGCGAACTGAACCATTATTTTCGAAATAAATTTACACGATTTGCAAGCGTTGTTCTTTTGTCAACCTGTTCATGATGAAATGGCAAACCAAACTAAATATTAATCACTTGACAGCTGACAAAATGGCCGCCAGTTAAAAAAGTGATGCCAACTTAAAGTTCTATACCTCAATAAAAAACACCCTTTACATATGTACATATAAATAGCATTTAAGATATATAAAGTCTTTCTTGTTATAAGCTGAAAATCAAAATCCTTTAACAATAGTTTGCGTTTATTTTTTTATAATTATGTCATGTTACGCTATGACAGCTACATTTTTTTATTTTATTTTATCTTGTTATATTTATATTGTTTTCTTTTATTTTATTTTATTTTATTTTATTTTATTTTATTTTATTTTATTTTATTTTATTTTCTTTTATTTTATTTTATTTTATTTATTTTAATTTATTTTCTTTTATTTTATTTTATTTTATTTTATTTTATTTTATTTTATTTTATTTTATTTCATTTTATTTTATTTTATTTTATTTGATTTTATTTTATTTTATTTTATTTTATTTTATTTTATTTTATTTTATTTTATTTTATTTTATTTTATTTTATTTTATTTTATTTTATTTTAAAATAAAATAAAAATTTTATTTTATTCTAATCTATTTTATATTATATTATTTTATTTCATTGTAATTTATTTTTATTTAATTTAATTTAATTTAATTTTGGTTTATTTAAGTTTATTTTACTCTACTTTACTTTATTTTATGTTATTTTATGTTATTTTTTTTTATTTTACTTTATTTTATTTTATTTTATTTTATTTTATTTTATTTTATTTTACTTTATTTTATTTTATTTTATTTTATTTTATTTTATTTTATTTAATTTTATTTTATTTTATTTATTCTATGCTATTTTATTTTACTTTATTCTATTCTATTTTATTTTATTTTATTTTATTTTGTTTTATTTTATAATAATTTACCTTAATTTATTTTATTATGTTTAATTAATTTTAATTAAATTAAATTTAATTTAATTTAATTTAATTTAATTTAATTTAATTTAATTTAATTTAGTTTAATTTAATTTTATTTAATTTAATTTAATTTAATTTAATTTAATTTAATTTAATTTAATTTAATTTAATTTAATTTAATTTAATTTAATTCAATATAATTTAATTTAATTTAATTTATTTAATTTAATTTAATTTAATTTAATTTAATTTAATTTAATTTATATATTTGTGATTTGAACGGGCTAAGGTTCGTATTGCTTTTTAAGCCAAATTACATGTGATAATTATTAATGAACAAATAACAACAAAGTCTGTTGTAAATATTCTGACTAACAACACATAGTTGAACGGAACAGCCAGCTTAATTTGGCTTAAAAAGCAATACGAACCTTAGCCCGTTCAAATCACAAATATAGAAATAAATGGAGTCCGAATAATAATTAAAATTAACTTTATTTCATTTAATTTAATTTAATTTAGTTTAATTTATTTTAATTTAATTTAATTTTATTTTATTTCATTTCATTTTATTTTATTTTATTTTATTTTATTTTATTTTATTTTATTTTATTTTATTTTATTTTATTTTACTTTATTTTATTTTATTTTATTTTATTTTATTTTATTTTATTTTATTTTATTTTATTTTATTTTATTTTACTTTATTTTATTTTATTTTATTTTATTTTATTTATTTTATTTTATTTTATTTTATTTTATTTTATTTTATTTTATTTTATTTTATTTTACTTTATTTTATTTTATTTTATTTTATTTTATTTTATTTTATTTTATTTTATTTTATTTTATTTTATTTTATTTTATTTTATTTCATTCTATTTATTTTAATTTTATTGTGTTATATTTTTTGTTTTATTTTAGAAATTTATTATTCGACATATTATCATAGTTCTATTATAAGTCAAATTTATTTGCTTGTGGTTATGCATTGTCTATATGCATTTTATACTTATTTCAGCAAATCGTCGGTAGACTTCAACCACACATTTTAAACAGTTAGGTTTTATTTTATTTTATTATATATATTTTATTTTGTTTTATTTTAATAGAGTTATTCACGTCAATTCCTGCAACTGTGCGAAACTCATAACTGCATTTTCAAACGTGAGCAACCTTAAGTTGGCTTCAAAGTCAAACGCAATGTTTATTAAAACTTTTTATTATAATATCGATACAAAGTGTCAAAGTACCTGTTAAAAAAAGCGACCGAAACCATTTTTCCGTCTGTGAAGTATTGACAAAAAAAAAAGACATTTCAATTCTTCTAATTGTTTTTGGTTCTATGAAAAAAACTCCTCTAAAGTCAAAATGGAATAAGCGAAAGCTGTAGAATATTTTATAAAAATTCAATCCTTAGGGCCTGTTCATCTAAACGCGAACGAAAGATTCGAATGAAAATTTATATTAAGACAAAAAAAAAAAAAACAACTAAAATATTTTATAATAACCAATGCTTAAACGTTATTGTTTATAAATGAAACATAAGTGAGTTTATGTTTTCAAAATACCGACAATATTAAAGTTGAGTTTCAAATTTCAGTATATAAAAAAACTTTGTTGAGTAAGTCTTTGAAGAACATTTAAGCTCGAATTTTATTCCTCATTTCGAATTAAACAAAAGTCAGGCAGAGAGGAAAATGTATGCTGTGTCGAATGCTTATATGAGATTGAGTTGTTTTCTTCCGTACGTGTACATAAGAACATAGCGAAGTACCCACGGGCGGCCTTCTGCTTGTCTCTGAATTACACAAAATTGCCAAAAAGGACAAAAGTTAGAGTGCTTAGAACATCCTAGAGCTAAAAAGCATGGGATAATATATGTAGAAATATATTTCGATGACTAAAATTTTTTGGATCACGGTATTCGATCGTAACTTATGTCACCTACTACTATTTTTTACATTGTTGTTAGCATATGACAATAAGAAAAACGAAACGAAACTGAATGTTCCATCATAAATTGCTCCAATACTTCTTTTTGTTTCCTATTTACTGTATTTGTATTTGTTCTGGAAACGATTTTTCTCTTATTTATTTTCTTGCACTGTCTATTGGGCGATCTTTGTATTGATATTCACTTTCCCTAAAAACAATTAAAATTATATTTTCAAAGCTAATTGTGCGAAAACATCAGGAAAATACTTATATTGTCATTACTCCTTCCTTTCTTTTTTCCTTTGTTTTGTTTCTTTGGTTTGTTTCGCGGCAAAAAGCTAGAGTTTACTTGTTTGCGATAGTAGATTACCAATCGAGTGCAACCTCGAGCAGATACGTTTCGATAACGATTGCCATGATCCACGTTAACAATATTTCGATGACAAAGTACTTGATTCCGAATGCGGTCATTTGCCCTCAGGGCTTATATAGTTTCCGATATTAATTCACCACAACAATATACATATGCATGTAAGAAGGGAATTTGAAGCTCTTAGGTTTAAATAAATCCCAACCGTAAGTTTTACGTAAACGCCGATACATGTACACATGTATGTATATATTTTGTGCTTCCTATATCAGAATTATTTATAAGAACTTTTTAGTTTTGGAAAAAGTTTAATTTAGTTTTATGTTATGTTATTTACTGTTTACTAATATTATGATTACATGTGGATATTAGACCCCTGCAAAAGACCACTCACAAGAAATTTTTGAGACGAGGGATTTTTCAAATACTTTACTGCAGCGAAGTTTTCTAAAACAAATGCTAAACAACACTGTTGGCAAGACATTTGTTTCAGTTATTGCAGGTAAAGGAGTAAAGAAGAAAATAGTTCGTCACGGAAGAATTTGTGATGCTTGCTTCTTCATAGGCATAGGCGCGTATACAAATGTCATGCATGTACATACGCATATACATTGTGTGTATGATCTTTTAATTTTCTGCGCACATACAAACCCACACACATGCATTGACATTAGTTGTGGGCGCTTGCTTTAAAAAACCACACTTAAACACATAATATCTTAATAATAGCTTACCATCTACTTCTTACACACACACTCAAACGTACAATATATAAAATAAGAAGCATACACCCATCAACACTACTTCTTTTGAGTGTTTCTTACGAACAAGAAGTCTTCGCGACATCGCTTATAAACACTCATATACACGAACATCAATACAGCCAACGTGCTTCGCATATTAAACGACAGAATTTATTATTGGTTTAGTATAATACATGCCACGAGAATAAATTAAGAAAAAAGACGTATTTACATTTCAATACTGTTTACGCAGGTCTCTTAGTGGATATCAATCAAAAATGTCAAACATAATATAACTCCATATGTATATTACGATTTTACTGTCATATTGTGTATCTTATGAATTCGTGCAACATCAAGTTTCCGTGCAGAAAGTGCGAATAGCGAAATGGTAGTGATTTACTAGTGGCATTGCCAGTAGTACTACTGACCAGTTGTACCCCAGCTAATGTAATCATCTATTGACATTTAACATTAGCTTGTCATTGAAAATCCACCACTGGACTGACTAAGTAGTTCCTTGGGGACCAAATGGAGACATTGGAACCAAAGATTCACTAGTAAATTTTTGGGGATCTAGTCTACAATATTGATATTTCCTCGCTCGTTGTCAATAGTAAAATTATAGTGATTTTCTAGTGTCATTGTCAATAGTGCTAGTGCCTAGGTGTACCCCAGCCAATGTAAACGCCTATTGACATGTAACATAGGGTTGTCATTAAAAATCTACCAGTAGACTTTAGCACTATTGAGAAGGTAGTTCTTTTACCACCATGTGGAGATATTTAAACCAAAAATCCACTATTAGCTTTTAGTGACCTTCGTCTACATATATTTATTTAATATTATTTCACAGCATAATAAAAAAGAAAAACAAACTATTGACGCGTTCATGGACAATATCACCAAAAATACACTGGAACTGTTGTCTCTAACGTATCTTTACTCGCGCATAAAAGGAAAGTTGTCGACATTTTAACTAGTGCAATTGTCGCTGGAGAAATAGTATTGACATAGAGACATATGGTTCTAGGCTGACTAGAGTGTTATTATACTTTTTATACAAATATTTAATGAAAAATTGCAATATGTTGCTTTTGAATTATGGTCAACTCAAACACGTTTCTCGCTATATATACATAAGTAGCAGCAGATCATAAACATAAATTAACTTCTACTCTGAGAAAAATCATCTAGCAACATTTCTTTTTTATGCACCGTAGTGCTACATTTGCAGCTGTTATTTTTGCAGAAAAAAATTCTCTATAAAAATCATATTTTTCTTTTATTGTAAAAAAACCAAAGAAAAAAAATTTCTTAAAAGTTTGTTTGCTTCTTGTTTTTATTCCCTGTAGCAGATCGACTTTATGAATTTAGTCTTGATTGCCAACGTGTCGTCTACTTTATATTTAAGCATGTATTTTATTCTTGCAGAGTGTGTGAGTGTGCGAGTGTGTGTATGTATGTGTAGTTTCTCGTTCAAAAACCAAAAAAAAAATTTTTTTGTTTGACAAATCCGCCGCCTTGTGTGTGGTACTTTTTGTTTGTTTATTTTTCTTCTTTTCATATATTTTAGTTCGCATGTATGTATGTATGTGTGTGTGTGTGTATTAGTAAATGTATGTGAGCTGCATATTTAAACAAATAAATACACTCACTCATGCTACTGGCTTTGTACAAGAGACTGTATGAATGTGTGCTCTTGTTCTTCGTGGTACGTGCACTTGTTCTTCTTTAGCTTGTGCAGAAATAATTGTGTCAGCAGAAAATGCTGCAGTAACATCATAATTATGTTTCATAATCATCATCATTATGGAACTAAATATGACATCATTATGATTACCATCGTCATCATTGGACAAGAACACAATTTAACTTCTCTTTGGAGACGTAAAATCACAAGAATTTTATTTGTGCTGTAACTACTGCAGCAAAGAACATAAAAAAATATATAAATTTATATAAAAATATTTTGGCCACATAATAAAATGTTCACATTATAAATTGGATGTTTACGTCAGCTTTGGCGTCGTCGCTGTCATAGTCATCGTCGACGTCGTCGTCGTCGTCTGTAGTCTGTTGTCTGCCAAATTATTTTGCGGGCAATTTTCTTTAATTCATTTATTTTGTTTGTTTTTTGGTTCCTATTTTCCATTTATTTCATTTTGAGTGTTATGAAAATGTTGCTCTTTATAGAATTATAATGAGTATTTTACAAATATGTATACATAATTAACAAACATTAATGAATCGATTTGGTACATGTCCTTTAGAGTAAAAGGCTTTTAAGACTCATAAATATGTTTCACGTAATACATTATTTCAGCAAAATTAATCTTTATGAATATATATATATATATATATATATATATATATATATATATATATATATATATATATATATATATATATATATATATATATATATATATATATATATATATATATATATATATATATATATATATATATATATATATCTATATCATGATGTAGATCTAATAAATACTTAAGCATTGATAAGAAATTTGATATGTATACATACATATCTACAAATTGATTTTATGTATGTATGTATGTATGTATGTACATATATATGTACATACAAATAAGTGTTCAACTCAATCTTTGAATACATTTTTTATTTTATTTTTTGTCATGTGATGTCTGTTGTTGGTGAAATTAAAAACATTTTAATTTTTATCTGCGTTTACTTAAAAGTTTGTGAGGATTTTCTGTTATAAGTAAAACTGAATTCTTGAAGATATGTACTTACATACTCTATAGTAATAGTAACTATAATAGAAATATTTCTTATACTTAATTTACAGTTTTTTAAAGTATAGGGTATAAAATTTTTTCTAGCTATAGCCTTCTACATTTATTTTGGAAAACTTGCTTTGCTTTTTAAAAATGTATAAACATTTTTAAATGAAACTGATCCGGCACTCCAGCTTATATATATATATATATATATATATATATATATATATATATATATATATATATATATATATATTTGCCATAAATCATGGATTGGACAGCAATTTAATTTTTTTGCACAAGTATGGAACTATAATACATATATTTTTGGGAAAACTAAAAAACAACCAGCGTAATACAGGGTGTTGCACTTAATTTTGAATAGCCGGGTATTTTAACAGTTTTTTTGACTTCACCTGTAACTATTAGACAAGTTGAAATGACGCCATTAATAAATATGGAACGATTAAGTCTTCCAAAATGCCTTGAAATTATTAAAATTCACTACAAAAATGGTCGAAATTTTTCTGTCGCACAATTAAAGCTTATTTGGGTCGTCGTGAGGCAGCTTCTTTGACAGCAATTGTGAAACTAGTGAACAATTTGAACTCGCAAGCTTTGCTCCATATAAACTGTGAATATTGCTGTTGCAGCCCATAGTGTTGAGTAAAATTCAAGTTTGTTCATTTCTCGTTGATCTTTGAAACTTCAAAAATGACATTACATAGTATATAACATGCAAAGACTCATGTGTAAAGCCCTCTAAAGTTAAGCTAACACACGCTTACAGACCATCAACAACATCGTATCCTTGGTTATTTATGCCCTCGAAATGTGATTTTTTGAGGAGGAGATCTTTTGATTTAACACCATTAGACTTTTTTCTTTCCATATAAATGAAGGAAAAGGTCTATGCCAATGGAACACAATCGATTCAAGATTTCAGAGATAGAAGGAGAAGGTTTTTTTTTACAAAACTAAAAAATGTTTAACATTAAATTTTGGTCGCTTACGATAAATTTTTAAATCCTGCATTTGGATAATTATAAAACAATAAAATATTAATAAAAAAGTTTACATGTTGCTCACAATTAAATCGAAAAATAGGACCCAATATAGCGAATAAAATGTATCCACAGTTCTACAAATGGCTTGCTCAGACGAACGTTTATGTACGCTATATACATCCCGAAGTTGTCTATAAGTTGCGCGAACTGAGGACTGACTTTTAACGTAAATTTTCTAGCGTTGTTCAATCGTCAGTCTATGTAATCATAATCATAAGTGTTAATAAATTCAGTAAAGTGCGACTTTAACTCGCACACGAAAGAAGGATTACGTATGGATAATATATGTGACCTTCTCCGAGAAAAGGGACCTAGTGTATGAAAATGAAGTTTCATAACGCATGATCACTTTGAACACACCTTCAGTTGGGAGAAGCGATTTGGTATGGTTAGTTGTGTTTATCAGAAATCGAAGTCATTTCATCTTATTCTACAACCTTTTAGTTACCAGAATCCACTATTAAGTCCAAACTCGTTTTCGACCTTTTCTCGGAGAAAAAAAAAAAAAAAAAAAAAAAAAACTGTAAACTTTTTTACGGTTTTTGGCAATTTTGGCGGTTTTTGATTTTGGATTTTTTTTAATCGGTTTTTGGCGTTTTTTTTATTTTGGCCATTTATTCGGTTTTTGGCGATTCATTTTAGTTTCCAATATTTTTTAGCTTGGCGCTTTTTTTTCGTTTTTGTGATTTTTATTTTGGTTTTTGGCGTTTTTTAGTTTTATTTTAATTTAAGCGATTTTTTCGCTTTTGGCGGTTTATTTTGGTTTCAGAGCTTTTTTATTTTGGCGCTTTTTTCGTTTTTGTGATTTTTTCGGTTTTGGTTGTTTTTAGTCTTACCTTTTTTTGTTTTGGCGATCTTTGTTTAGTTTTTTGGCGTTTTTTTTTCATTTTGACGATTTTTTAAATTTTTTTTTCATTTTGGCGATTTTTCGGTTTTTGACAATTTTTTCGGTTTTTATGCGTTTTTTTTTTGGGTTTTTGGCGATTTATTTTAGTTTTAGATTTTTTGTTTTAATTTGGCGCTATTTTTCGTTTTGGCGATTCTTTTTTTGGTTTTTGGCAATGTCGAAATTACATTGTCATAATTACATTAACTGATATACTACCCTTTATTTTGATAGTTTTAAATTTTAGTGTTAGTTGTTGCAGTTTGTATAAAAGTACACTAACTTTATAAATTTCTAGTGTTTATATACATATAATTGATTTGTAAACTTTTCCTTGCCCGTTTTAGAACACCCTGTACTTTGTCAAATTTTCAGGTCCGTAGCTTTTCCGGTTCTCAGCCTGTGACGGAGACACAAACAGACGGACAGAGCAGCGACAGCAATAGAGTTCCTCTTCACCATTGGTGTCAATGATGTGCAGCGAAATGGTGAAACTAAAACCAATTTCGAATTCTCCAAATTCTTGCTAAGTTGTTAGAAAAAAAAGACTTAAAATGTGTGTTCTCTTTATTTTAATTAAATTTTATACCAATTTAAATTGAAATTTATAGGAATAAAAAATTGTAACTTGCAAAAGAAAGCGACTTATATCGAGGGATTACTGTAAATAGTTTTCCTATCTTTATATATACAATTCTACTGTACGTGTGTATGTCACTGAACTCCTACTAAAAGGCTGCACCGATTTGAATGAAATTTTTGTATGCCTTTGGGTGGCTTTAATACACAAATCAGCCCTGCAGATGGCACTGCAGTCGGTTAGGTCATTTATCTATACTGCAACTAAACGGCTGGAGCGACTTGAATGAATGAATTTTTGTGTATGCATTCAAGTGGGGTGGTAAGGCAACGTTTGCCGCGCTCAGCTGGTAAAAATTTTACCTTGCAAAAGGCGATGACATATATCGAGCGATTACTGTAAATTGTTTTTTTCTCCTTTTGCATTTGTAAAACAATACTCTTTCCAACATTTTTCATAGCCAGCTATCAACAAAATCTGATTCCTATTTGATTACTTAAGTCCCATCTAATTGTCCATTTAACAAGAAACACATCATTTCCATTTTCTTCCTATTTGAAAAACTATGAAAGAAAAATCAAAAGGATTAATAAAAAGAAAAATTACATTTAATATTATCTGTAAGTGGTGTCATGGCTTCCAATATTGCTTGTAAGTTGGTAATGGCATTCACATATCTTGTGTGTGTATGTTCAGTTGCATTAAATTTTGTTTTGCCCGCTATTGTTTTCTAAGAAACACATACATACATATCGTTACCTTAATGTAAAAAGGTGCTAACTCATAATTTTTTTAAGGAGAAATTTCTGCAATTTTCTATAAACTAGTTGTTATTCTTTTGAAATATACAAAAAACTCGATTTCAAAAACAAAAATTATGAGTTAGGGCATTTCTATATTAAGATAGCGATATATATGTACATATATGTATATTTTTCTAGTTTTTGTGATTGTTTAAAATAAAACGACAGGCAGTTGTTTTCATGCATTCATTCATTCATTCATTCTTTCAAGTATTTTTGTTGGCCTTTTTGTTGTTGTTTGACTTTTTGCGTTGCCATTTAATCGATTGTATTGTGGATTTCAATATGAATGAAAATGAATATGGCTTGTGTGTTTGTGTGTGTGTTTTACATATAACATGAATTCATGCGTTTATATATGTATGTATGTATGCATGTATGCATGTATGTAAATATGTAAGTTGACGTGCAATAAAATCGGG
Source organism: Tachina grossa (assembly GCA_949987645.1). Lineage (NCBI taxonomy): Eukaryota > Metazoa > Arthropoda > Insecta > Diptera > Tachinidae > Tachina > Tachina grossa. Next base: position 156,642,200 of record OX465274.1, on the reverse strand, counting down.
TTTTTATTCAATCACGAAAACATTTATTTCTGCTGGTACTTTTATTAAAGCACATTTATTGGCGCTAAAGCTATCAATCTCTAAATGATGATATGAAACTGAGTTTGAATGAAGGTTATTTGAAACAAAAGTAATATTAGTAGCTTTAATTTGCTCAGCCAATAGAAATTATTTTCGGATGGATGTTTGAGATAATAAAAATTTAAAAAGAAAAACTAAAAATTGCGCAGCCGAGAGTGCAAATTTTGAAACTACAGTCAAATCCCGATAATTCGTAATAGCAAGGGACCGGCCATTTCTTACGAATTATAGGGGTTTTCGATTTAGCGGGGTTTTGATTTACCGGGGTTAAAATAAAATAAATACGAATTAACGGGGTTTTTCAATTTATTTACTAAAACGATAAAAAAGCACAAAAAAATTTTAAAAATAAAATACAAAATAAAAATTTGTTGTTTTTGTAACACCAACAGAGTTTTATGCGTGCGCACACACACACACAAGCAGAAGCAAAAACCCACGCAAAAAAAAATAGGCGTAAACAAAAAATCATTCATTACATATTTCGGTTGTTTTTATTACGAATTATAAGTGGTAGTTAGCTAATAATTACGATTTATAAGAGGTAAAGAAGATTTTATTTGAAAAAAAAAATACGAATTAGCGCGGGGACCAAAATGTGTGGAAATTTTACGAATTAACGAGATTTTTTCAAGGGACCGACAGTTGATTACGAATTATCAGGAATTACGATTTATCGGGGTACGAATTATTGGGATTTGACTGTATTTTCAAAATAGATTTAAAAGTTTAAATTTTTACATATTAAATTGAATTGAACTACAATAAATTTTAATCAAAAATAATTTCTTAATCGGGTTTAAGTTCAGCGGCGGCATAGAAAAATATCTACTTTTCCCCAGCTATAAAACTTAAGTTAAATTTTTTTACACCTTACCGTTTCCAATATACAGATAGAATATCCTTTAGTTAAAACTTTTTTTTTTTCATTTCAGTATTAATTGTTGCAGTCCTTATATTAAAAAAAATAAGAAATTGCAGTAAATAAATAATATTTAAAATTTGTATTTTCTTGTGGAATTTTTGTTGATTTTTTTAAAGCATTTTTGTATGGTATTTGCTTTACTAAATACTTTTTCTTTTATGTGTTTTTCTAGGTTTTGTTAACATGGTTCTTGTTTTTTATGTTTATTTTATTTAATTGTACTCGTAGTCTTATTATCTTTTCTTTTGCCTGAACTTATGTGTGTTTTTTTTTCTTCTGTTTATTGGAAAGTAGGACTTACACAAAGTATTAAAATAATTATTGTTTTAATTGGCAATAAATTAAATAGTTTAGGTAAATTATTACACTGTGTGAGTTAGTGGAAAGGCTGTTGGGGCCTACTTAATTTAGTAGATCATTTTGTCATTATATGATACAAAGGACCCTAGAGGGAGAGCATGCGGTGGATCAGCAATTCTAATAAAGTCAAGACTCAACAACTCAACTTGACAACATTTGTGAAGAACATCTACAAGCAACAAACATCTGCATTGAGAATTTTTGTTCAAATTTCGTGATATCTTCAATTTACTCCCCTCCTAGATTTTCAATCACTGAGGATCAATACGAGAAATTCTACAAATCTCTTGGACCTTGTTTCGTAGCAGCTGGCGACTACTATGCTAAGCATACGTTCTGGGGTTATAGACTTTGGCGTCATAAAAAGTATTTCTAGGAAATTTCTCCCACGATCATTACAATCTGTAGTCCACTACGAAGTGACTTACCTGATCCATATATGAAGATGATAAATCGTGTTAATTGGCTGGGGTTCAAAAAATACCTTAGTAGTCATTGTACGGAAAATATTAAGCTAAGAACACCAAATGATATTGAATCTAACATTGCCAATCTCAACGAGAATATTAAACAGGCTGCTGAACATGCCACTACCTCTCTTCCGCAGACTGGGTTTAATAAAATTTATTCTCCAGACATTGAACGTCTCGTATGTGAAAAAAGAAGAGCTAGAAAGGAATGGCAATAGCACAGATCACCCCAAAATAAAATTAGATTTAAAGAGTGCACGAAACGACTCCAAGCGTTGCTTGCATCTGAGAAAACTGCATCTTTTAAAAATTATCTGGAAGGTCTTGGTGTCACAACAGCATCTAATTTCTCTTTGTGGCGCGCTGCTAAAAAGCTTAAAAGACCCGTTGAGTTTAAACCACCTCTGCGCACTTCGGCCGGTGATTGGTCAAAAAGCGATACTGAAAAAGGTAAAATATTTGCCGCATTTAAAATTCGTATTTACCCCAAGTACATGTACTGGGGTTGCTGATTTGCCGAGTGTAGTTGCTCTTCCCCCTCGACCCCTAAAGTGTAAGATGCGTGATGTACATAAACTAATTGCTGAGCTCAACCCGAAGAAAGCTCCAGGTATTGATGGAATTAGTAACAATCTTACTATTTATTTGTAATGCCATATTACGACTAGAGTATTATCCACACAGCTGAAAGCTTGCCAAGGTCAAAATGATTCCAAAACCGTGCAAAGATCTTATTAAAACTAAGTCTTACAGGCCAATAAGTTTACTATCAACAATATCAAAGCTTTTCGAAAAGCTGCTCATGACAAAATTGTCCCCAATTCTAAGTGATAGTGGGTGCATACCGGACCATCAATTTGGTTTTAGAAGCCAGCATAGTACCATTGAACAAACGCATAGATTGGTTCAAGTTATAAGAAGAACATTTGAAGAATAGAAGTATTGTTCTACTCTTTTTATTGATGTTTCTCAGGCATTTGATAAAGTATGGCATGAAGGCCTAATTTTAAAATTGAAGACATATCCACCAATAAATTTTCTAAAGCTATTGGAAAGTTATATTCTATCTCGGAAATTCATTGTTGTGGAAGGAGACTTCATGAGTGTTCCCGAATCTATATCTGCCAGTGTGCCACAGAGGAGTATACTGGGACCAGTTTTGTACTGGGTGGGCCAAAAGAAACCAAGGGGTGTAAAAGTTTAATAACTTTTTTGTTTATTAACTTTTTTTTATTTTTTCTTTCAGATTATATAATATACAAAATGGAAATTTTTTTACACTAAGTATGAAAAATGATGTCTCTTAAATGACCACCGTTTTCAGCTTCGCACTGAGGGGCTCTTTTTAGAGCATTTTCCATAACATCTTTCAAAACTTGTGGCTGTAGCGTTCGAATTTCTGCAAAAATGTTTGCCTTGAGTTCAAGGATTGTCTCTCGCTTGTTCACATACACTCGCTCCTTCAAAAAATAGTCGGGTGCTGTCAAATCTGGCGATCGCGCTGGCCAAATAATTTCCGAATTTCGAGAAATTATTCGCTCTCCAAAAATTTGACTTAAAAGTGCCATTGTGTCTCGGGCAGTATGGGCAGTGGCTCCGTCCTGCTGAAACCACATACCAGGTCTGTTTTCAAGAGCAGGACGTAAAAAATTTTCTATCATAAACCGATACCGCTCTCCATTTACGGTTACAGCACTTCCATCTTCATTCTCGAAGAAGTAGGGCCCAATGCCATTTTCAGATGTGATCCCACACCATACTGTACACCTGATAGGGTGCAATTGGCGTTGATGAATGGCTCTTGGATTTCGAGAACCCCAGAACCTACAGTTCTGCTTATTAACAAAGCCATTCAAATGAAAATGAGCTTCATCACTCATAATCAAATTTTCAATAAAGTTGATTTCATTTCTGGCCAACTCTTGAAATTTAACTGCAAAATTTAGACGTTGCCGATGATCTGCGGGTTTTAATTCTTGGACCAATTGCACCTTATATGGGTATAACTGTAAATCTTTTTTTAAAATGCGCCGTAGTGACGTACGAGACATTTCTAGCTGAGCAGAACGCCTTCTGCCAGATGTTTCTGGTGCTTCGTTAACACTTTGCTGTACTCGTTCAATATTTTCTGCAGTGCGACTTAAACGTGGTCTACCGGTTCGAGGCAAATCTCTTACGCTGCCATGTTGGTGATGACGATTAACTAAGCAACGAATCATCGCTTCAGAGGGCGAAATTCTGACGTTAAAATGTCGACGATATGCTCTTTGCGTTAAAATAATTGATCTCTGGTTTAAATAATAAAATTCTATTGTTCTGGTTCTCTGTTCAGTTGTGAACCTCTCCATTATAAATTCTCCAAGTGTTGTCTATATAATCTGAAAGAAAAAATAAAAAAAGTTAATAAACAAAAAAGTTATTAAACTCTTACACCCCTTGGTTTTTTTTGGCCCACCCTGTATTTGATTTATACTTGTGATATGCCTGTTAGCACTAAAATCCATACATCTACTTTTGCCGATGATACAGCCTTCTTTAGCATGCACGAAAACCCTCACTAGTCATCCCGATATCTTCAGGAACATATTACCCAACTGGAACTATGGTTAAAGTTATGGAGAATTAAAGTAAATGAGCAGAAGTGTGCCCAGGTAACATTTACTCTACGAAAAGATACTTGTTCGCCCATTAGAATCAATAATCAAATTGTTCCTCAACATTCACATATAAAATACCTTGGTATACACCTTGATCGACGGCTTACATGGAAACAACACATTGATTCTAAACTAACACAAATGAAACTAAGATTAGGTCAGGTACATTGGCTGATTGGTAGACATTCAACTCTCAGTCTAGATTGCAAACTTTTGATATACAAGTCACTTTTGAAACCTATATGGTGCTACAGAATTCAACTATGGGGCACTGCTTCAGCTTCCAATGTCGAGAGAATCCAACAACGAAGGCAAAACAAAATTTTACGTATGATAACTTCGGCTCCATGGTACATCAAAAATTCAAATATACATCGTGATTTGAATATGCCACTAGTGATTGCAGAAACTGCAAAATACGCATGCAAATATTTAACAAAACTCGAATCACATCCTAATCCGCTTGCTCGTAGTATTTTGAACTTTACTGGACACATCCGCCTAAAAAACAGGGACACAAGGGCTCTTATACTCAACACTCCAGATGGGACTACTTGAAAATACTTTTTTTTCCTTTTTGATTATCACTACTTATGTATTATTTATAACTATCACTAAGTTTATGTCCGACAGTGGTCGGGCCTAATAATTATATTCTAGATTTAAGATTTGAATACTTATTGTTAGTTCATATTTGAAGATACAATAAATAAATAAATAAATAAAAAAAAAAATTTGTCATTTTAGGAAAATTATAACTCGGGAGTTATCGATAAAAACTTCTTTTGTGGATAACAATATTTTTATTTAAATAATTATGCCACCGATTTTAAAGTTTTAAACGGTGCACTTAGAGAAAAAATATGCATTCAGCTAATGAAATTGCATCATTAAAAATTCTTCATTGTATAAATGAAATTTTTCATTAGTTTATTGAAAGTTTTCGTTATATGCCTGAAATTTTATAATATACGTCGTGTGCGTTGTCTAAGCGTTTAATTATACAACATTATATTATTGTTGTTCAAAATTTTCATACAATAGTGTGTTATAATTAGACGATTGCATTTTATATGTTTTTCGAGTAGTAGTGTTCAGGTCAGGCCTGGGAATATTTTATTTGTTAAATTAAATTTTAAAAATCTTTTAACTTTGTGATAATCAGCACGAGAAAACAAATAAATCGATCTTAGTGATAAATTTCAATTCATTTCAATTAAATGTTCGTGCAACTTTAATCAAAGCGGCTTATAGCAAAAAAACTTATAACCATTTCGCATCAAATTAAAGTTTCCATACCTGATTAAATTTTATGCTTTCAGATGAACTAAATATTCATTTATATTCATTAATCCCATGAAGGTTTTTCTTTCAATGTGTTGATTAGAAAAGCAGAAGTAAAGTGGACTAGAGACGAGCAAATAATCATCATCAATCACGTAGTTCTCGACTTTGTTTGATGAAAATCAAAAGGTTTTGAAACTTTTATTTGATGGCTAATTATTTGATCGTCTCCAACTATAATTGACAAAAAAGAATATCTGTTGCCTTGCGATGGAGAAAGGCAGGCAAACAAAAAATTATATTGCGAAGTGAAAATAGAATTGGTGATTGACGTGTAACCACTCCTTTTTATGAGTTAAGGCCTCTCTATATTAAGGTAATGATATATATGCACTGATTGACGGGTTAATTTTATCGTTTCTAGTGCAGTTTTAACTTTTTTTTAAATACATTTTAATTATCGAAGTAATCGAAAAATAAAGTTGGATTTTTTTTTTGATTTAATTCGTTAAATTTTTTGCTTGAAAAACTCTTTTTACCCGACTGCGAGACGCAAAGAATCGTATAGTGTTTATCAGTATGTATACGGCATTATATAAACCGAACGTGTGTACCGATTTGATGGCTCTTACAATTACTAATTTGTCTGAAGAGTGTCCTGGGAGTGTCACGAAAGATATGGCTGTAGTCAAAACTCAATATGGCGGCCAACAGACGCCATTTTGTACATACGAAAAAATAAAAATAAAAAGTCCGGGTATCATTCGACAAGTATTTTAAAATCATATTTAGGGTTTTCTTATGATTTTTTTTAATTCGATTTAGGATATTTAACGATACACAGTTGTTCGCTGGCGGCTCTTTTAATTTTTTTAATTATTACTTGTTAACAAGTTACTTCAAAGCGTTTCATATTACTATTACTTTACCATAAAATAATTTATTTTTAAAAGGTTTTCTCTATTCAAAATTATCCAATCTCTTATGAGTTCCTTTTTTACTCCTCGTCTCGTTTTAACAATATAAACTTATTTCACATGCCAAAAAAAAAAACACATTAACTTTTCATAAAAATTTAATTTTTGGCATTATGCATAAAAGTAGCAAAAGCAGTACGTACACGCACCAGCCAAAGCAAATACATATTTACATGTTCTTTTTTTTAACAGCAAATATTTTCTTAATTTTTTAACTCATTTTTGTAGCTGTAAATTATGACAGTGCAAATTCATAAACTGCTTAAATGCTAAAGCAACAGAAACAAAAACTAAAAAAAAAATTGTAACAAAGAGAAGAAAAAACAAAAGACAGACTGTGCAGAAAATGCAAAAAAATCATTCACACATGCACACACATGCACAAATTACCCAGCAGAAAAAAATTAGAAGATCTTGTTACTTTAGGCATGCTTGGGTAATGTATTATTCGAATATTTTTCTTATCCTTGGTGTACGTGGGTGCTTTCTTTACGCAGGCATTCAAGTATAATCTAGATGGTTCCTTTTTAAAATTTCTTATCCTACTGCTAAAGAAACCTATATAGAAGACCTTGGCTCTTCCATGTAAGAGAAAAGTTTCATTCTATTAAAAGAACAGACGTAGTAATAATAGTTTTAAGGCCTGTCGAAATCTCTGGTTAAAAAAGCAAAATGGAAAGCCTACTTCGCAATGACAACGTATGTAAAAAATAAGTGGTTATAGAATGGGGGTAGCAGGCCTTTAACCATGACTATTGTGAATTGGTAAAAAGACCTAATCGTGCATTGAATGGATACTTAGGTATACATATATGTGGGTCAATTTATATATATATTTTTTTTAGTCGACATTATGGCTAAAGTACATTTTTTTAGATCTTTGGTTTTTGGCGAAGTCTTTTACGTTTGCTCTTAATCCTTTTCTTCCAAATTTTCACTATACCACGAAGTAACTAAACACAATGAAAAATAATTCTGCCAAAAAAAAAAATCGAGTTCAATGCAAAGGTATGATTGGAAATTTTTAAAAAAAATTTTTGACACATAAAATTTAATTTTAATGGGTGTGCCTCTGCCCATTTTTTAAATCCAAGATTTTGTGCTTCTTAGAGCTAAGGGTGTGGGTGAAGTTTTGTAAAAATCGATAAAGTTGAATCACTTAAAATAAAATATCAAATTTTGAGGGGCGTGACTCCGCCCATTTTTTTAAATGCAAGATTGTGTCTGTTTTAAAGCCGCAAGTGTGTGCTAAGTTTCGCAAGAATCGGTTAGTAGAAATTCTTGATGGCAAATCACTAAATCTAAATACAATAAAACTATTTTTCATATTCCATTTCATTTAAAATTCATTTTAAAAAACTGATGTTGACCACCACACTCTGTCCAAATACAAGGTGTTGAAATAAGACGTTTCATTTTAAAATAGGCCGCCATTTTAAATAAAAAAGGAATAATGTACGCTACAAAAATGCTTTGAAATTTACCAAACTTCACTACAAAAATGAATCTTATGGTTATTGTGCTGCCTTAAGGTTGGCGGGTTAGTTAAAGCTTACCATTTTTAAGCTTAGGCTGGTGCAGCTGATATATATATATATATATATATATGGAATGGGAAGATTATTAATTGCATATCGTTCTCTTTAAAATTACCTAACCATCCGATGATTTCACTTAATAATACATTAGATATAAACATTAAACGTCTTATTGGAAGACCCTTTAAGTACTGCTTAAAATATTCTTATATAATCCTGCCTAAGCGCTAACGGACATTTGTTTGCTTATACCTGAAAAATGTCAAACAAGCTTAGGTGAGGAAGGCTGCTGCTATAATACAATTCCACTCGGTGAGCCAGTTGGGTCTATTGTGAGCAAGCTTAAAAGCTTTAAAAAATTGTGGTTTTAGTAAAAAAAAGTAGTATATAGTGGTATTTTTTTAAACAAAAAAACCAATTAAAAATTCCAAAAAAAACATTAAACTTTACCTTATTTAAAAAAAATCCATAGTGTTTTTGAATAACGAGTTGAAAAAATATAATGTTATATGCGTATATATAATACCTTGATTTGAAAAAAATTAGTCAATAAAAAATTTAATTAACCTTTTTAGTAATTTATTTTTTAAGCTTAAGATTAATTAACTCAGTTAAATTTTCAATTAAACTGTTAATCAATGAAATTCTTAAGCAAATTTAATTTAAATTTTTAATTGAATATATGTATATTTTTTTTTAAATTAAGCTATTAATAGGAAAAATTTTTTCCCTATGGAAGTGATTTAATGATAAAATTAAATGAACAAGAATTTTAGTTTTCACATATTTTAATGAAAATTTTAAAATTTACTCTCACGCATTCTCATTCTATTTGATGCCTGGTTGCATATAGTTTTCGTTGGTTGGTTACTCAATTACTTAGTTGCACACTCTTTTATGTACAAACTGTAGTTGTTGTATTTGCTTTTAAATTTTTTTTCAAAATATTTTGTATTTATTTATATATTTTTTTGTAGTGTTTTGGTTTAGTTTAATATGTATAACTACAGCATTAAAATTTTTTGTTAGAAAAATATTTTAACCAAACAAAGTTGTATGTTTTTGTTTTCATTTCCCTTCAAAGCTCAAAAGCACCACAAACAAGCAGCTAAACAAAACCACTAAAAGGCTTGTGTTTCCTTTTTATGTATGAATGAAACAAAACAAAAAAATAAACAGAACTTTTCATAAATTGTTGTTTTGGTTTCGTTTTGGCTGTCTGAGCCAAAGCTGGAATATTAAAGTTGAATTATCAGCGAGATTGTGGCCGTTTATTTCTAATAGCGACCGTATATCCCACACGCAAAGAAAAAATATGATCGAGTTAACAATAATCAAACAGCAACATACTATTATTGAATTATATGGTTGCAGTCAAATCATCTTATTGTTAATAGAAAAAAAAAACTTTAACAATATTATTATCTGAGTTTATTATAATATTATCTGAGTTAATTATATTATAATCTATAAAATATACATAATTGAGACTTACCATACCATGTTCTAATATTATATTAATATTGTTAAATACGACCACAGTATTATTTAATATAATAATACTATTTTATTTTTTAATCATATATTTATTGTAGAAACAGCTGCGCGTTAAATTCGAAATATAAATAAATTAATATTGTTGAATTAAATTATATATATAGAAATGTATACTTACACGACATACAGCCATGTCTGTATAAAAAAAAGATACACAAATGTTTATATATTTTTATTGATCTACCCTTTTGTTTATACTTTATTTATTTATTCATTTATTTAACACTACCGATAGCTTACAAACGAAATACTGAACTGACAGATGTTTCTGAAAAAGATGTTTTTTAAACTTAACATAGTATGGTTTTGGAAAACATTATATTGTTATTTACATCATATTATTTTTAAATAATAACACAAATTATGTTGTAGTCATGAATTTTTAACAAAACTATATTGTTAAACTCTAACCATATCACACTTTTATATGGATGTGATAATGTAATTATTAAATTCAAACATTACTTTGTTTATCGTAACGAAATAAATGTTTAAAATAATAATAACTAGTTTTCGACGACCACACATTTGTTTCAGAGAACACAATATTGTTTTCTCAACCATTCTACAACCATATGTTTTCGTTGCGTGCATCAAAAAATTACACATTACCATTAGAACTACTTCATATATATAATATAATATATTAGACCGATTGAACAAAATATTTCATTTTCTGAGAGGGTATAGCTTAAAATTGGATCCATTATAAAACAAATTGGGTGGGGCACGCCTACATTTTTTTTATTTTATGATATTCTACTTATTTAATTGCTGAAAAACCTGAAAATACCATTAAATCCATTAAAGTTTATTATTATATATCACATGGTTCCACTTAACCGATTTTTATGAAACTTACGGCGCACCTTGAGCTCCAAAATAGACACAATCTTCAATTTAAAAAAATTTTCGGACTCACGCCCATTAAAATTTAAATTTTATATTTCACGTACTTTATTTCTGATTTTGCTTGAAAGAGTTTACTTCCATTTTGTTCCCATGAATTTTTTTTTTTTTTTGAAAATATTCTATCACATCTTTGCATTGAAGTCTGTTTTTTGGCAGAATTTTTTAATCACTTTTTTTGTTGCGTTTAATATTAATGAAATTTTTTTATCCTTGCCAGACAATTTTAGTGTTAACAAGTGAGAGTGCTATATTCGGCTGTGCCGCATCTTATATACCCTTTACCAAAGTGCCTTTATGTAGTATAGAGATACATACATAAGCACATACATAAAGTAATTTGACCTAGTTACTTTTATGTGCAAAAGAAAATTAATTTTCAAACCCTAGAATCATCAAATTAGATTTTTCTCATTCCTTTTATCAATATCGTAGTTCTTAAAAAAATATAGAAAGTGTGTTAAGTGATAAAAAAAGGGACTTCCAAAAAAAAAAAATTTTTTATTTAGTTACTTTAATATCTAGAAAAAAAGTTCAAAGTTTCCACCTCTGGAGATGTGATTTTTATTTTTATAATTTTTAAAACCAAACTTTTCATTCCAAAACGTAAAATATATATAATTTATAAAGGAAAAGATAAAAATTAATTAGACTTAGTTACTTTAATATATCACAAAAAGTGTAAGTTTCCCAACCCTGAAATCATCCTTTTTGATTTTTCTGATTTCTTACACCAATCTCTTTCTTTTAAGAACATAAGATATGTTTAATATGTAAATAAAAGGAAAAATTTGTTCTAGTAAGTTACTTTTGTATAAGAAAAAAAGTTAAGGCTTTCCAACCCTGGAAACGTCTTTTTAATTTTTTTAAACTTTTTTTTTATTTGAAATATTAATTTTATTCGCACTCAAGCAAAAAATAAGTTTATTTAATAAAAATAAACAAAAATTAATTTTCGGTAGTTAATTTTTTATATCACAAAGAGTGTAGGTTTCCCAACCCTGGAATCCTCCTTTTTAATTTTTTTGATTTCTAATTCCAATCTTTTTTTTAAGAATATAAGATCTGTTAATTTATAGTAAAAAAGGAAAAAATTGTTTAAGTATGTTACTTTTGTATAAAAAATAAGGTTTTCCAACCCTGGAAACGTCGTTTTAATTTTTTCAACTTTTTTTATTTTGAAATACCAAATTCATTCGTACTGAAGTGTAAAATAAATTTATTTTATAAAAAAAAATAAAAATTAGTTTTCGGTAGCTAATTTTTTATATCACTAAAAGTGTGGGTTTACCAACCCTGAAATCATGGTTTTTGATTTTTCTGATTTCTTATACCAATCTCTTTCTTTTAAGAATATAAGATATCTTTAATTTATAGAGAAAACGAAAAATTTACTTTAGTAACTTACTTTTGTATACAAAAAGGTAAAATTTTCCAACCCTGGAAACGTGTTTTAAACTTTCTTGAATTGAAATACCAATTTTATAGTATAAAATAAGTTTATTTATTTAAAAAAAAATTAAAATTAGTTTTCGGTAGTTAATTTTTTATATCACAAAAAGAGTAAGTTTCCCAACCCTGGAATTATCCTTTTTAATTTTTCTGATTTCTTACACCAATCTTTTTCTTTTAAGAATGTAAGATATGTTTAATTTATAAAGAAAAGGAAAAATTTGTTTTAATAAGTTACTTTTGTATAAGAAAAAAAATAAAGTTTTCAAGCCATGGAAACGTCTTTTTAAATTTTAAATTTTTTTTTTATTTGAAATACTAATTTTATTCGTGGTGAAGTATAAAATAAGTTTATTTAATAAAAATAAATAAAAAATTAGTTTACGGTAGATAATTGTATATATCACAAAAATTGTAGGTTTTCCAACCCTGGAATCATCCTTTTTGATTTTCTGATTTCTTACATCAATGTCTGTACTTTAAGAACATAATATATGTATAACTTGTAGAAAAAAAGGAAAAATTTGTTTTAGTAAGTTACTTTTGTATAGGAAAAAAAAAATTAAAGTTTTCCAACCCTGGAAACGTCCTTTTAATTTTTTTGATTTTGTTTTAATTTTTTTAAGTGAAATACCAATTTTATTCGTTTTGAAGTATAAAATAAGTTTATTTAATAAAAAAATAATAAAAACTAATTTTCGGTAGTTATTTTGTATGGCAAAATGAAGTTTAAGTTTCCCAGCTATGAAACCGTGCGCTCGATTTTACTGATTATTAATACCAATCTTATTTCGACCATTTCTGACCCACCAGTCCAAGAACGAAGTCTCTAGATTTTCTGGGAGCTTCGGAAAACCGATTTCACGTACAGACAGACGCACATCGCTTATTCGTCTTCCCTATGCATAAGGATCCTGAATATATATACTGTATGGCTCGCTTATTAATATTCTGGAAATTACAAACGGAATGACAAACCTATATATACCCTTTTACCATTTTTTGGTAAAGGGTATAAAAAGGAAACATAAAATTATGAATAATTGACGCGGCCTATAGTTTATATTTCAATTTTATTAAATATCTGCGCAATGAAAAATTATTTCTCTAAAAGAATCTCTTAAGGGGTTTCTTAACACATAAATTTCTTATGAAAACAATTTAAATTTAATAAGTTAATGGCATTTTAAGCACTTCAGTTTTAGCTAGTAAAAGTTTATTTATGACTTTGACCAGGAATTTGTCAAAACAGAAGGTAAACAAAATTTAAGGAATTTCATCGGGGAATTGGGACATAAACAAGAAACAAACATTTAGACACTTAATACGAGTACATACAAAATAAATGTATGTATGTATGTATATGGAAAACTTGTAGTTTTATATCTAGTCTGCTATACGCAACATGTCTCTTTGTGTATTTTGAAGTAGAATATTTCCATCGCTCTTTTTGCATTTACAATAGGTTTGTTCATTTACTAAAAATTTTAACGAATTTGTAACAATTATTATTGGAAAATGTTCATTAACTCAAAAAGCTTTCAAGGAGAGAGCGTCAAAAGAGAGAAAAAAATTGAGAGACAAAAAAATTCCTACAAATTATTACTAGTAAAATTTTTACTTGCAAGCTTGATCAGGGTGACAGATGACATTTTTCAAAAAGAGGCACTAAATAGGGGATTTATCAAAAAAAGGGGCAAAATTATAAAAAAACGAGAAAACTGCACTTAAATTTTTATTTTTAATGTATTTTCATATAACTCACCCGATATAAAGGGGGTCAAAAAGTGGCAAGGTAGTCGAAAAAGGGGAAACACAGTCGAAAAGGTGGCAAATTGCCACTTTAGTCGGTCAAACGGTCATGCTCAGCATGATACAATAATATAAAGGTAAAACCGTTCTCTCTTTTCGTCGCCATATTAACCTTCCGACGTTTGTCCCGATTATTTTTTACTCTCAAAATTAATGCTACCGTATTCATTTGTAAAATCCGAGCTTTTTGTTTATTTTTTTTACTTTTTGTTATTTAAAAATAAAAAGAAAAAATTTTTTATTAAAAAAATTGGACTGAGCTGCATATATTACAATAGCTTATCAAGCATTATCAAGAAAGGTCTCAATGTTCTGCGAAGAAACAAAACAGCAACAACAGCAACAGTGGTGTGCGGTAAGGAAGTAAGCGGTCTAACACATATGTACATATAATTATAAGTGTTTAGCCTTTCGAGCAATTGGTTGTAAAGATTGGCCAACACAAATTGAAATTGCTCATGTAATGTGAGTTTAGCGGCGTTGCAACATTGTGTGGTGCCATGACGTTGGCACACAATGGAGAACTTGTCAACAGCGAGTTGTTAAGAGTGAGGTTTTGGGACATGGTGTCGGTTTATCTGCACATAGTGGCAGTGAACTTATTATTATTGCAACCGCCAAGGGTTGGATGGTTTGAAGCGAGTCTTGTGAGTTTCTTCGATAGGCGCCGGACCAGGTGAAATTAAACTTATACAGAACGTTTATCGCGATGTCAATATTATTGAAAAGTTGGAATACAAGAAAATCGCTGCTCATAGTTATGCTGGCATGTAAATATTTACATACATATGTGTGTATGTATATGTATATGTGTACATTGAAATAATGTTTATGGAAAATAAAATACAATTATTTCGAATATACACATAATGGCTTCACAGGTTGAATGTTTTTATTAACCCCGACCAAAAAACTGGGTGTTATATGGTTGTATGGTGGTCTGTGTATCTGTGTGTCTGTCCGTGTCCGCGCACAGACCAAACGGCTGGGCCGATTTTGATTTAGTTGTATCTGTTTCAACTGTGACTAGATCGAGAGGGTTCCTAGATATGTTTTAAGAAAATCGGTCTAGCCGTTTAGAAGATATCACATATTATCTAGATATACTCGTGGGTTTTTAAAATTTTTAATATTTGTTATTATTTAGTCGCCTTACCAGACTAATTTATCTGGCATAAAATGTATACGTATATACAGCTTTCTGCGTGTTGGTGTTTTTCATATTCATCCCTGCAAATAACGCAACTAGTCCATGCATGCATGTAGGGACTACTCCATAAAGGACAAGGGCTAGTCCAAACCTAGTTCAAATGTATGGAAAACATGGAAGATTTAACATTGCGATGTCCTAGGGATGGACCACATTAGATTCGAATTATAATGGAATAAAACATCGATGTATCGCTTTATTAACGCCGTTTCTTTACATCGATATTTTTAAGAACGATGTTGAATTCGTAGCCGTGAGGCATTTGATTATCTGGTGAATTAAATAAATAAAGGAAACATTTGCTAAATGTTGTAGGTCACATTACACACATATTTCCTTATCCTCATGCCCAATTAATACAACATCCAAAAAAATATGTAATAAACAATAATTTTTAAACTCAAATTACACATTTCAAAAAGCATTCCCTAAATGAAAGTTGCCATTATATGTGTGTGGCAACGTTCTCCTCTCTGTTTACAAAAAAAAACAGTAATCAAATAATCGGAAAAAAAGTCATAATTTATTTTGTACGTCAAATGTGGTTGTACCTTTATATTATTGTTCATGCTTGCAAGAATTATCCAACCACCTGTTGTGTATTTTATTGTCAAATTAATTAATTCAAAAATATCTGAAAAAGGAAAAGTGAAAAATGTGTTTTTCTTTGTTATAAAAACGTGTATACTTATGATAAAAGAAAGCATGTTTTCTTAATTTATTGTTTTTCTTTCATTAAGCCACATAAATTCAATTTTATTGGCAAATAATTTTGTTTGTTTCTCATATATGATCAGAGATGGCAAGTCGCATTTTTGTTTTTTTTAATGGTATAAAATTAAAAAAACTATGAAAAATGCATAAAGATGGTAAAAATACATGAAACTGTGTAAAGGATTTCATATTAAATGTCAACTTCTAAAAAAATTGCAATTTAAAATATTATCAAACACAATACATTAGAAAAAGTACAATTGTATCATGATTTCTATGTATGGTTCTGATGTGAAGTAAAGCGTTCATTTACTTTTTCATATTTAGGAGAGTAATTTTGTAAATTTCTGCTTTACTCTCTCGTTGCTAGTTTCTGCTGGGAAAGTAATTGAACAGACCTAATATTTCATGATTAATATAGGTAAAAATGCATCTAGTTTAGATTAATATGTACTTTGAAAAGCTCACAAGTGGCAAATAAAATGAAGAATAAAAATATAATAATGATTGAAAAATGTAATGGAATTATGTAATGGAAATTATTATCCTGAATGTTTATTTATGTTTAAGCTTAAAATAATTACGAAATACTTGTTTATCTACATATACATAAATGAATCTATATACGAGAATAATTCTTTAAAGCTTTTTTAAAGTTCAATTAATCGTGTCATAACCATAATCATACAAAACAGCTGTGCGAACTTATGGGCAACACTGTATTTGATTAAATATAACTCGCCACAGTCATAGTTATGCTCATAGAAACCAATTAAATTTTTGGTTTATCGTTGTAACCATAAACATGATCCTAGCTAAGTTGTTCACTTTACTCTTCACTCGAGGCAACAAGACTTCACAACCTTATGATCCATTACTAGACAACTGAATTGACTTATGGTCAATTGATGATAGACTGATCTGCCAGCAGATGCGTCACCCAAGGCTTCCAATAACAATATTTTTGCTAAGCAATATATTCTTAAAACAGTCCTAGTTTATACTAGTCAAGTCTTATTGCTAAGCTTATCACTTTTTCTTTTTCGAACGAACTTTCATCGGCGTTCACACAATGCAAATCTTATTTTTCAGGTAATATTTTTTGTGCATAGTTTTGTGTATGCATGTGTAATT
Organism: Tachina grossa; assembly: GCA_949987645.1. Lineage (NCBI taxonomy): Eukaryota > Metazoa > Arthropoda > Insecta > Diptera > Tachinidae > Tachina > Tachina grossa. The sequence goes on along the minus strand of OX465274.1, from coordinate 156,625,120 downwards.
TTTTTAACATTACGAATGAGAAGCTGAGTATTCGTTTTTTCCCTTTCGTTCTCTCCCCTTAGCAATAAGACTTGTATAGTGTGAAATAGAGATGGGCAAATGCAAAAAGTGTATTGATATATATCGTATCGATATTTTTGCACGGTATCCATATATATTTTTTTAAAACATCGATATTTCGATACATCGATATTTTTTGCTTAGAAATGTTGCAAAAATATTTCAATTAATCATTGCTTAATAAATGCCCGGAGTTGAATACTTCAAAGTTCATATCCACAGGGCATCCGTTCATTAAACAATGATTTAATATTTAAAGAAATTGTGAACGACTAACTTAAATCTTAATGAACTCCATGACTAGAGAAAACTCAAGTTGATAATGATATCGAAAAAGGAAATAAAGTTTTCAATCAAACATCTGTACCTTTAATTTGTATTATAGGATAATTTCTGGAAAACTGCATTAATTTCGAATGCACAAATACTCACTTTAAGAAATTTAATACAAAAGAACTACCCAGCTAAAAAAATTATATATGCTCCATATATTTTTAATATATGAATGTATATAACTATATATGAATATGTATGAATTCATTTATGGAAATGTATGGGATTATACATTGCAAAACTATTATACAGGGTGGGCCAAAAGAAACCAAGGGGTGTAAAAGTTTAATAACTTTTTTGTTTATTAACTTTTTTTTATTTTTTCTTTCAGATTATATAATATACAAAATGGAAACTTTTTTACACTAAGTATGAAAAATGATGTCTCTTAAATGACCACCGTTTTCAGCTTCGCACTGATGGGCTCTTTTTAGAGCATTTTCCATAACATCTTTCAAAACTTGTGGCTGTAGCGTTCGAATTTCTGCAACAATGTTTGCCTTGAGTTCAAGGATTGTCTCTGGCTTGTTCACATACACTCGCTCCTTCAAAAAACCCCAAAGAAAATAGTCGGGTGCTGTCAAATCTGACGATCGCGCTGGCCATATAATTTCCGAATTTCGAGAAATTATTCGCTCTCCAAAAATTTGACTTAAAAGTGCCATTGTGTCTCGGGCAGTATGGGCAGTGGCTCCGTCCTGCTGAAACCACATACCAGGTCTGTTTTCAAGAGCAGGACGTAAAAGATTTTCTATCATAAACCGATACCGCTTTCCATTTACGATTACAGCACTTCCATCTTCATTCTCGAAGAAGTAGGGCCCAATGACATTTTCAGATGTGATCCCACACCATACTGTACACCTGATGGTGTGCAATTGACGTTGATGAATGGCTCTTGGATTTTGAGAACCCCAGAACCTACAGTTCTGCTTATTAACAAAGCCATTCAAATGAAAATGAGCTTCATCACTCATAATCAAATTTTCAATAAAGTTGATTTCTGGTTTAAATAATAAAATTCTATTGTTCTGGTTCTCTGTTCAGTTGTGAACCTCTCCATTATAAATTCTCCTAGTGTTGTCTATATAATCTGAAAGAAAAAATAAAAAAATTAATAAACAAAAAAGTTATTAAACTTTTACACCCCTTAGTATCTTTTGGCCCACCCTGTATATGAAGTATTATATGGACTAATATATGAAATGTATTATAATACATGAGCTCATAGTTATAATTTCTATAATAATTTCATAAATTTCATTATGAAGCTCTTCATATGTGGATCCATATATGTATAGAAGTGATTTAATATATGGAGCCATATAAGAATGTATGCATACATGATATTTCACATGAGATCGGTTTTGCAATCAAAAAAGCTTGGTATTTTATCACTTGTGAATTGGAAATCCATTAGAAAATACATACGTGAATTTAACAAATGCCTAATTTATATTATGCATTTTTTTTTCACGAAATTTGCTAATCGAGAAGACACGTAACATGAATTTCTGAAGCATTTTTGAAAACTTTTTTGATCTAATTTGGTTCTCCAGAAGCCTGTTTACAAATGAAAACATTTTCATACAACCAATTTTATAAAAAAATGCGTAAATACGAGGCGGGTTTCTTTAGCAAGTTTCTATTAAAAAAGTTATATATTGCAAAAATTATGCAAACTCGCAAGGATTAAATCAATAAAAAAAATACCCTAAAGCTGATTATATAAACCTCAAAAAAGCAATAAGTCGAAAATTTGTTCCGCATATTAATCGCGAAACCTTGCAAAAATGCGAATATTATTAAAAAAATTTCCAAAACCTAAAAAATTTCAACGAAAAGTTGCGAAAATTCGTGAATAATTGTTTAATTGAAAAAAGCCTGAAAATGTATTAAAAAAAACCTAAAATTTGAAACGAATGTCAAAAACTTGGAAAAATTTGCGACCATGTCGAAAATTAGCAAAAACTTGGTAACATATAATACATAGATTGATACTGGTTGAAAATCTTTAAAACTGCAAAAAAAAAAATAATTGGGAACAATCACATTTATTGCGAAAAAAAAGAAAACATTTGCGATAAATATCCCTAAAATAACTTACAAATACTTAAAGATCTAATATATATATCTAATGAAATAGATATGCAGATGGATTGAAAATCAGTAAAATAGTAAAAAAGCCAAGATTTGGGTAAAAAGTCAGTTTCATCGCGAAAATTGGCGACAAACAAGCGCTAAAATTGCTAAAACTGTAACGAATGCCATGGTTCAACCTTTCTTCCAATAATTCGGCTCTTAGCTCAGATCTAAAATGGAGCGTGTTTCTACACCCGCGGTCAAATTATTCTCGTAAATATTTAATAGGGCTTTTAGATCTGAGGACTGCGAAGAGTGTGTGTGGTGGTAAAACATTTTTAATGAATTTTATGTTAAAATAGTTTGAACAAAATGTTATTTCCTCAACAATTACAAACTAGTATTTCTAACAACACTTATCAGAAAATATTTAAAAAACCAAACGTGTTGCAAGTCATGGGTATATCGATAGATATGCGTAAATATGTGGGATGTAACGAAGAATACGCATCGATACATACAAGTATGAAATAAAGTGCGCAGGGGTATACGCAAGTATGAGAATGAAAATGAATAGATATCAACACGCACTAGCATAAAAAATATTCGATATGTGCGGGAGTATCCAAAATTTTTTGCATCGATTGGCTTTCCCTGATGCATACCCTCAACGTTTAAAAAAGAAAAACTTTTGTTACAAAAAAAAAAAAAAAAAAAAAAAGCAATCTGAGTCCGATCACAGAGGAGATGTGTAAACATCTAGTAATGAAACTTTTTCTTTAAGTTGGAAGTACTTATGCTTTTAGTATCTTTTTTTAAATTAATTAATTAAAAGTATCAAAACTTTCAATATTATAAATATATATGAATTTGTTGGTTTTTGTTTGTTTTATTAAACTTATTTGGTTAGTAAATGGGCACACTGCAGTATATGTATGTATATGTACTGCATTCAAAATTGCAGTAAGCAGTAAATTTACTGATTAATAAAAAATTCAGTAAATTTTTACTGCTAATGAAATTTAATTTGCATTACCAGTAAACAGCTGCTTTGTACTAGTGTCCTGCACAAGACCATTTATAAAGCAACACTGTTGGCAAGACAAACAACTGAAACAGATGTATTGCCAACAGTGTTGTTAAGCGTTTGTTTTAGAATATTTCGCTGTAGTAAAGCATTTGAAAAATCTCTCATGTCTTAAAAGGTCTTATAAATGGTCTCGTGCAGCACTTTACTTTGTACTGTCAGACGTATAATTATTAGTTTATATTTAAATTAATCATACGACCCTTGTGTTATGAGTCTCATTTAAATTTTCATAAACATTGTGTTATAATTTAAATATGCATTGCTGCTTTGATATTTTTTTTATTTGCAAAAAAAAGAAATAAATATATATGTAAATAAAAATGTATGTTTATTAAGCGGAACTTAAAACGTGATGTTCATTTTTATTTATTTTTTATGGTACTTCCTACAAGTTGTTTTAATCTTGATCTGAAATTCTATGACATGCCGCACGCAATTTTATTAGATTTTTTTCAATATAATTTTTTTGTTTGCTGACCAGGTAAAAGCAATAAATATTTGTCTTTGGCTGCTATGTTTTAATAAAATGTGAACATTAAATGCTAGAAAAATAAAAGCACGATATTCCCCATAAAATTAGTCCAAATATTATGCTGTTAAATAAAAAATTTGCTTTTAAAAGTTCTATTGTATTCAGAAAGAGTTAATTAATTCTTTAGTAGTGTATTATTATTTCAAAAGAGTTTGCTTGGATTATTAACGATTTTCCATCATCCTACGTCAAATTTGTTAGTAAAAAAACTAACGTGTGATGACAAACAATCTCCCCAAATTATAAATTTTTGTGCTCTTCTAGATTAGGCTTCAAGAGCGTTGCCATTTGGTTGCTTTTTAGCAAAATTATTTAATAAAATAATTGAAATTTATTTGCTGGTAGTTTAGCATGTCTATATACGTATTTCATTGGCGCTTGAAACAAATCATCAGTACACTTTAACCACAAATTTTAAACAGTCACAAACCTCTTACTTTACACTTCTGACAATATGTCAAATAATAAATTTTCTTTAAAATTCTTTAATTTTTTTTTCAAAAGTGTGTTTGCAATTGTAGTTTCTTTTATAGTTTGTTTGCATTTTAAGGCAATAATCAACCACAGTCTAAGTATGTAAGTTTAAATCTCTGTTTGTTATTAAAAAAAAGCTTTAATTTTTTTTCTAGAATATTTTTTTTTCAAAAAGCAAATATATGTATATATGTAATATGGCACCCTTAAATATATTCAAATATTATATTTAAGCTCCTACACAAACACACATCGGAATTTTATGTATTAATGTCAACAAAAAAGAGAAAATCTCTTCAAATCTTCTTTTCATGATTTCCTTTATCTGTTATCTGGCTGGTTAAATTGCCGCCTGGTTGATTGTTTGCTCTTCGTTGAACACAATGGAAAGAGTTCAGTTCACACCTCAACTTTATGTTCCCTTTCTGTCTCTTGGAATTGGTTTCTTTAAATGTCGTGTACCTTTTATTGATCCTTTTATTAAAAGTGACAAAATTCCAAAGTTTTAGCAATACATGCAAAGCAATCTTATATTTGTAGATATATTTGCCATTGTTGTTGCTTAACAACAAACCATATCTTTAACTGAATGAACAAATGCTGACAAGAGTTCTTATAAAGGCAAAGACTCTGCACAAAAGTAAAAATAAAAATATTTCCTTAAAAACGTTTTTTTTCTTAGCTTAATTGTCTGCTTTGGATGGAATAAAAATATTTTTGTGACTGCCATTTATTGTATCTTAAAGTTGCAAGATGTCATCATATCCTTAAGGACTACAGCACACAGCACACAACACACACACACACACACCAAAAACTTAAGTTGTTTTAGTTTTTTGATTGCTTAAAAAAATTTATGAAAAAAAGGAGGTGAATACAATGCAGTAAAATTAAGAGCCAAATTTTTTTAAACGCAACGCTTGGCATTGACAAATTTTATATCTATTTTGTTTTTGCAAGTTAAATTTTCTGCATATAAAATTTGTCAACGCTTGCCATTGCGTTTTACAAAATTAGGCCCTAAATTTGTTTTGAAAATTATTAAAATACAAAAGAGTCCTTAAAAGAATAAAATTATTCCAACGATTAGAGTCTTTTATAATCACTAAATTAAATAACTAACACTGCTATAAAAAGTACTTTTTATAAGAAGTACCTTGTGTAAAAATTACCTTTCATAAAAAGTACCTTTTCTAAAATGTACCTTTTTTAAAAAGGTTACTTTTATAATATTAACCTTTTTAACAAGGTAACTTTTATAAAAAGTACCTTTAAAAAACTTTTATAAAAAGTACCTTTTAATAAAAACACCTTAAAAAAGTAGTTTTTATAAAAACACCTTTAAAAAAGTACTTTTTATAAAAAGTACCTTTTAAAAAAGTACCTTTTAAAAAAGTACTTTTTATAAAAAGTAACTTAAAAAAGTACCTTTAGTAAAAATACCATTTTCTCAAAAGTGCCTTTTACTAAAAATGCCTTTTATAAAAAGTACCTTTATACAAAGTACCTATTTAAGAAATTACATTTCATAAAAAAGTACCTTTTAAAAAAAGTAAGAAGTATTAAAAGTACCATTTAATAAAAGTAAAGAGTATTAATAGTACCTTTAAATAAAAGTACTTTGTATAAGAAACAGCTTCCATAAAAAGTACATTTTTTTAAAAGTACCTTTTAAAATAGGTTCCTCTTATAAAAAACACCTTCCATCAAAAGCCACTTTAAAAAAAAGTACCTTCTAAAAAAAGTACCTTTATAAAAAGTATTTTTTATAAAAAGTACCTTTAATAAAAGAAAGTTCATTTTCTAAAAACACCTTTTATAGAAAGCACCTTTTGCAATAAGTAAATGTAAAAAAGTACCTTTTTTATAATGTACCTTTTGTAACAGTTTCCTTTTAATTATAAAAAGTAACTTTAATGTGTGGCAGCCTGCTAAAAAGTATTTTTTTTAGAAAAAGATAATTAATAAAAGGTACCTTATACAAAAGTAATTTTTATAAAAAACTATTTTTCAGGGTTTAAAAAAACTAATAGATTTACTAGAAATTGTCAACATATTAACTAATTTTCTATGAAAACTAAAAAATTATTTTTCTGTTACGAAATAATTTTATTGCGCTAAATAAATATTTTATACCTTCACACTATTTAATATTTTCCATAGCAAACAGAACAGAAATATTTTTGTAGTAATATTTTTCTATGCACACAAACTGAAAATATATCCACAATAATATTTTACGCAGTACACAGATTTCAATTTTTGCATATTAGCTTGTGTAATATTTTTGTGACTGCAAAATATTATAGCACACAAATATTATAAATAACAACTACCGAAAAATATGCATAGAAAAATATTTCAACCCTAAAAAATATTTCGCCATTCAACTACTCTGAAAAATATGCTAAATGAAATATGAGAAAATTGAAATATTTGAGAAAAAAATATGTAGATATGCAAACAAGAAATATTGTCATTTGGAAAATATTTTCAAGAAATATTTTGAAGAAATATGCATGTTTATGGCAAAAAATATTTCTGACTCATTATGATGCGTGAAATGGAATGATTGAAGATGAGTGTGGGCATTTGACTATGTGTGTATGTTGTATATTTATGTGTGTACGTATGTTAATTAATTTACGCAAAGTTTATTATCATTATTATTATTAATAATAATAGTAATAATTATAATAATTTTAATTATTGTTTTTTTTAAATATATTTTACTTAGAATGTGTAAGTAAATAAAATGTTCACTAAGGAAACATTTCCTTCTTGTTCATCCTAGTAAAACTACAATTCATATTAGATATTACTAAAAAATACGTTAGATAGGACAAACTTGCCCTTAAGTTATCGCTTACTTTAGGTTAAACTAAAGTTGTAATAATGAAAAAAAAGCAATGTGAGTCAGATATTGCATATATGTAATATGCAAATGCACTTGAATATTTTTATTATGCACCTTGTCAGAAATTCAAACAAGTCATATTTTCATAATAGTCATATTTAAACTAAAAATTTTTAAAAACAAATTTTTAAACCCTGCTATTTTTGTATACTTTCGCAAAAAAACGCCTTGCATAAAAAATCTCTATTTTAAAAAGTATCTTTCATAAAAAATACTTTTAATAAAAGTAAATTAGTAAAGAATTCCTCTCCCTTTAAGTACCTTACACAAGTTGGGAACTGCCAACAATTTCATACCAATTTTTTTTTTAAATTCTTAACAAAAAATAACCTCAACTGAAAGCTCTACTTACCTATTGCATTTTAATTTGCTTAACTTTGCCTTAAAAAATACTTTCTCTCTCTTTCACTTGGCATAACTTTTCTTTAATAAAATTTATAAAAATTTTCTTCTAAGTTATAAAATGTGGTTTCGAGCATCATCTGGCATTTGCATTTGATACAAAATTTATGTTTATCGTTAGTTTCAGGACATAAATTTAACCACAAGTCCAGTAAGAGCAGTAATAAAGAAGATTCAATCAAGATGTTGTTCAATTAAAAAGTCAAGGCAAAAGTCACAAAATTGTGTTTAATGCCAGGGGAGGCAAATAAGTCTGCTCCACAAAATGTTTTTTTTTTTGTAAATACTCGTATCTAAAGGACGTTAAGTTTGTTGTTGTTTTAAACATGTTTCACTTGTCGTTATTGTATTTTTTTAAGCATTAAAAAACTTTTTTAATTGGTTCATTAAAAGGCGTTTACGTGCACGCAGCACATAAATAATATTGTTGCCAAATTAAAATAGAAATTAGAAGGTATTCTTCGTAAGTAATATTTTAACATTATGATCTTGAGCGAAAAATAAAAATTCGTTTTATGATTTTTTAATGCTTTCAAGTTTTAATTTTATTTTGTTTTCTTTTATTATTATGTTTATTGTTATTTAATGTTATTTAAGGTAATTTGTGTGGACTGCTGGAATATTGGCTTGTTGCTGTTTGACTTTTTACCTGTTCTTTTATTTTTTTTTCTGCCAAACATTTTTCTTTAAGTTAGAAATGCTTTTGTAGGACTTATTACTCGTATATTGGCTCTTAAATAAAGTGCTTTTATACTTGAATCTAACTACTTTTAAATTTTCTCGCCACTATCTTTGTAAAAGAATTACAGCAATTAAAATACTTTCAACAGCTCAAGTCTATTAAAAAATACTTTTTCTTCACTTAAGACTGTTCTTACACTTTCGCCAGTAGAAAAGAAACTTTTTGACAAACATGTACCAAAGACTATTGGAAAAAAAAGAAACTGTAGCAGATGTTTTAAATTGATTAAAAGTTGAGTGAGAAGCAGATTGGAAAAATGTTTCATGGAAATTTTAAAAGCACCAGATAGAAATTTGCCAAAGAAGAAATTGTAAAAAAAGAAGAATAAAACTGACCTGCTCTGCATATAATTAATATTGTTGAATTAAAAATTAAGTATACGCCACGGATTGAAAAACGAAAACGCAAGAACAGTAAATCCTAAATTACACTATGCAAGTCTTATTGCTAAGCTGATTAGTTTGTAATGATTAGTAAATCCTAATTTACACTATGCAAGTCTTATTGCTAAGATGATTAGTTTGTGGGAGGGAGAAAGAGAGACGAGGGGAACAGAAATGTTTATTTTCTCCTCGCCTCTCTCTCTCTCGCCTAACAAACTAATCAGCTTAGCAATAAGACTTGCATAGCGTAAACTAGGACTAAGCAGCAAAATATCTTATTGTAACTTTTTTAAAAGCACTTACATTAGACAAGGGCATCGCTTATGTGATTTGCATTCTCGTAATAATTTAAATTTTTTAATTACGTTAGCTTGCAAGCATGTGCTTTCTGTGCAATTATTCAATGATTAAAACTTTCAGAAATGTTTATTGTACATTAGATAATTCTGCAATACCAATAGAAATTCTAAATGTATTAAAAAATGTTTCTTGCGAATGTGAGCATTGTGCGTTTATGAGCGCAAGCAAAAAAAAATTAATAGTTCTGTAACTTACGAATAACTTTCCCGATTACATAGTAATGCATGACGAAGAGTAAGAAGAGGACTTAAGCTTTCACAAGCTTTCATCTTTGCGCATTCTGTTATAATAAAAGCGGAAGCACGGGGTCTCAAATTTAACCATCTCGTGATATTCAAATATTTCCTAAATCTTAAAGATATTTATTGTTTTGTAAATTTAATAAGAAAATAAAAACAGGAGCTTAAAATATATGCATTAAAATTTAAAAATCTTCTGTATTTCTAGCAGTTATTTGGACTTTCACTGATATCTTTAACGAAATTAAGAAAAAGAATTAAAAAATAATAATTTAATGATTTCTTAAAAAGAACTGCACAACAACACCGTTTAAATTTTGTGTAGTAATTAGTGCTGCTATTCGAAAAATTCGAATGCATGAATTAAGTGAAAATATGCTAACGATGTTCAAGCTTCAGGCTATTTTCTGACAATTTACGAGAGTATAGTGATCATCGGGGACAGGGGTTTCATGCAAATGCATATTTTTTACCTGAAACCTGATAATGGCAAGAACGAAATATCTTTACTAAACATTGAATTTGTGTGAAAATGGCATCGATTTGTTAGTGCATATTTTTGCATATTTTCCTGAAAATGCATATTTTAGTATAATTTGGTCATAAATGCATATTTTTGTCTCATATTTTGGTATAATTACAAGTTTTGTGTCATATTTAGTAAAAAATTCAAATTTCAAAATTTGTTATTAATGCAAGACCATTTTTTTTAACAAATTATTTCGCTTGCATTGTTGAAGAATTGTAAAAGGATTGTACAAGCACACACACCTACCAAATTTAATAAAAATTTTCATTTGGTGATTTCAAGAGGACATTTTCTGCTAATAAAGCCAAAAGGAGTGAAACAATTCTGCGGAAACTTGATATTGTTTTTAAAAATGCCAAATAAATCTAATAGTTAGTATTCAATTCATTGTAATAGTTGCTTTAAATAAATATAATTATTATAAATTATATAAAAATAATTATTTAAATTTGAGCCGAGTACATTTACAGACGTTACAATGCCTTTTTCAATGCCAAAAATTCTTCTTAGAACAAATTGATAGAACTTCGCGTTCAAAAATTTTTAAATTAAAATAAGTAAATAACACTTTTCCTTTTCAATTAAGGTATCGCTCCTTTACTGCACAGAAAAAATTATTCCCAAAAAATTTTCAAACAAACGTGTGTTTTGAAATATAATTTAGTTTCAGTAAATATTTTTTACTGTTCCAGTAAATTATTTGTTCCAATTTTATTTTATGTAAAAAAACTGTATAGAATGAAAATTATCTATATAAAGTAAAATTTGTAAAAAAAAATTTTAGATTTATTTTTTTTTAAATTAAATTTGTTATATACCTGATTTACATTAAGCATTTTTTTCATGAAATTAGTTGCATGAAAATTTTTTATTTGTCAATAGGAGGCCTGGGGGAGCAACTCATATAGAAAAAGCTGCCGAAAATCTATCGGAGATTTATTCTATGTCCTTTTTTATATAAAATTCTCTTCTATAGCGCTGCAATTAGCAAAAAGAAAAAGTTTCGTGCAACAAAATTCATGAAATTTCATGAAAAAATGCTTAATGTAAATAAGTTAATATTCAGTTAAATTTATTTTTATATACTGTAAAAAAATTTGTCTGATTTTTTTTAATTTTTTCAGTTAAATTTATTTTTATACATATATGTACTGAAAAAAAATTTGTCTGATTTATTTTAACATTTTATTTTTTTTCGGGCCTGTTCTGAAAATCACGGTGATTTCAAATCACGTGATTTCAAAAGTAAACTGCCAACAACTGACTTGATATTGGGTTTTATTGTATTTTAAGTTTTTGTCATGTATAATAGAATATTTTCTTCCAACTTCCAACGCTATAAATCGTGCAATTCACAAATTAATGAAAGCGAATTTTTTGAAATCACCGCGATTTGACATGTCGTGATTTGCAGAACAGGCCTGTTTTTAAGATTTTTGTTTGCGATTTTCAAACTTATTATGTTTGTATATTGTGATTCTCAATATAGTATTAAGAGTTTTACTATAAACATACGGAGTTTGTTAGCTAAATTCAAAAAATTTCTGGGTTGAAGTCTACTGACGAGTTCCAAAAGCGGGAACGAAATGCTTAACCATAAAAACAAGCCAATTTTTGAAAGTAAAAAAAAATAGTTGAACCTTTCATTTGATTCAGTTAATTATTTCAGATAAAACTTTTACTAATTTAAAAAAAAAAATTTTTTTAAGAATTGTTATTGATTCAGTTAATTTATTTTCTGATAATACGAAAAATTTTAGTGAATGTGTTTGTAAATTATAAAAAAAAATTTGCTGAATAATACAAAAAAAAAAAAAAATTTGCAAAAATGTTTTTCTGTTCCTATTAATAAATTTGACTGAAAATATTCTGAGTTTCAGTTAACTTTTTTCTCTAATGCCATAATAAGTTAACTAAAAATAAAATATTTTTTTTCAGTTAAATTTTTACAAAATTGTTATCAGAATCTACAAATTCCTTTGTAGGTCCGCATTCACACAAAAAATTTACTGATTCAATGAATTTGGTTACTGAAAACGAAATTTAGTTTTTTCTGTGTATGTAAATTTAAAAATGTTATTTTGAACAAAAATTTTTTTAAAATATGTGCATATTTAATTGTTTTTAGTGCATATTATTCGTTTTTAATGTCATATTTTAGGCGCCTAAAATACCTTTTTTAAATGCATGAAGTCTTTGTCACTGGTGATCATAAATGTAAAAAAAAGTGATCAGTATGACAGTTCATTTGACACTTAACTCTTTCGCAAGTTCTAACCATTATTTCTTTTCAATTTTAATTAAAATTCCACTATTGTAAATAAAAAAAAAAATCATAATTGCCCCATAAATAAAATCGTTCATATCTGCCTTTACAATTGAACTGCAAATACTGATAGAATCTCTTTTAATTAAATTTATTTTTTAATTTACATAATCTTGATTTCATGTCCCTATAAACCATATTTATTTTTACACATTTACATTTAAATCCTTTTTTTTCAATTTAATTGTCTCTCTACTTTACGCCAGACAATTTGTGTTGATTACAAATAAATGTGACAAACTGCCATTAAAAAAATATCAAGATTTATAAACAACAGAAAAAAGCGAAAAAGAAAAAAAAAATAACTTAACAGGAAAAAGTGTTTATCAACTTGATTAAAATACAAAAGAGGAAAAAAAAATTGAAAAGTCAATAAACAATAAGTGCTCACACTCACTCGTATCGATGGAAAACAATAATAATTGCACAACAAGAGCTTAAATGGTTGCTCTTTGCGAACCTCTTGCTTATTTGTATGTCTGCTTCCTCTGTTTGATTTTTGCTGCTTAATGAAAGGTTTATTTTCTCATACTTGCTTACATATCGATAGGCAACAACCGTGAATACCCAGCAGTTCTTAAAGTAGTTGATATTATAATAATTTATTCGATATTTTTATTTATTAAATATAAATTCTATCAAAACTTTAGGGGTCGTATTCAAAAAAACTTAACAAAGCTTTGTAAAGCAATGTTAAGTAAAGTTGTATTCAAAAAAATTATTAAATCAAAATTCTAAAGTAGGCACCTACGTTTGTTAAGCCTACTTTAAGTTGATATTTCCAAAATGTGTATTTTGTACCTCAAATATTTTTGTTAATATAGCACAAATTAATTCATGTTACATCTGAAAATGAAGCTAGAAGTGCTAGCTCTTATCTTAAATTTATTATTTCTGTCATGTGATGGACATCACCAAATTATCCAACTGATTCGAAATACATAGCAAAATCCATAAAAAAAATATTAAAATAAATACAATTATACAAAAATGTTTTAGTGATGTACATTCAAACAAAACGAATCGAAAAAAGCTGGATATTCAAATACTCATTTCGTTCGAATAAAATAAATTCAGATAATTTTTCTATGTTCATCATATTTTTTTTACTTTTACTTCATAAAAATGTTTATCTGTTTTGCTTCCATGTCAGAAGTTTATATGTTATAAATTAGGTTGCTTAACTTCAAGATAATAAAAATGTATTTAATAAAATAAAAAAAATTAGTTGAATACTCGAATGAAATTGTATACGATGTTGTACATCATAAGCTGTGAAATGGTTGTTGAACATGGTATTGTTACCAGAATTTATTATTAAATCACAAAATAATTAAACTTGTCTTTTGAATACAATTTGTTAACAATGTTAGCAATGTTAGCCTTAAATTGCTTGGTAGCTACTATGAACTTTAAAGCTCAAGTAAAATGTTTTTTTTGAATAAGGCTGTAGATCTTTTATAAATAGATAACAACTTTGTTTATTTATTTATTAGAGTTATGGAGTTAATTGTAAATATTGAGCAGCAAAAAAGAAGCGAGGTGTCTTAAGATGCCCGGTTTTAGTTTAGCTCCTTAATTATATAAAACAAATTTCGTGTGTGAAATAAAAATGCTATAAAATTATAGTATATCATGATATCAAATTCTCTGCAAATATTTCAAAACGTTTCCATTATTTTCTTTTCTAGCGGCGTCCGATTAAATTAATATATTGTTGATCGGCTGTGTTCTCTGCTTTGTGCTCATGTGCAAAAACAAAGCAAAACAAATTGAAAAATCGTTCTCATTGTTTTTGTTTTGCTTCTATTTCACTCACTTCAAAGATCGAAACAAAAGTCAAACATTTTTTCCGTTTATTTTCGTACTCTGCTTTTAAATACAAAGAAATCAAAACAAAAATAAGTTTATAACTGTAATAGTGTCGCTTATTTTTGTTACAAAAATCACGTCCTAACTGCTGTATTATCCCCTATAAAAATCTTTGATCTAATTTACTGGACTTATTTCCAAATATATGAAGTTTTGATCATTCAAAATTGAAATTGCTGAGCCATCTGGGATGCCTACTTCACAATTTCTCTCATCTTCAATATCCAATCAGTCAACACCCTATTTTTTTTCGTTTGAAGATACCTCAACTCACGTTCAACATCTTCCGTGCTTGCACGGCCACAATGAAATTTTGTAATCCACTTTTTGATGTGTAAACATCTATACGCTAGGGGGTAAAAATCTTTTGACTTTGATTTCTTTGCTGAGATTTCTTTGCTGAGATTTCTTTGCTGAGATTTCTTTGCTGAGATTTCTTTGCTGAGATTTCTTTGCATTGTCAAATCGTTGTAGCTATGTATGAGTGTATTAGTGTTTGAAAGAAGCAATACCAAGCAGAGAAACAAGTCGACCGGCTCGAAGCCGACGGTGCGCCGCCGCCGTAACCGTAAGAGCTATGGACTTGAAATTTGGACACAATGTGTAGACATTTGGCCACTACAACAAAAAATACATGAGAGTTAAAACCTAAAGGGTGTTCCAAAAGGAGCAACGAAAAATGTTAAAATCCCATGTAATATACATACAATTGTATGTACATATACACACTTGAAATTTTAAAAGTTAGTGTATTTTTATACAGACTACAACAATTAACACTAAATTTAAAAAGTTTAAATTAAAGGGTGTTCCATTAGTTAATGCAATTAATACTTTGTAATTTTGACAACTTGCTATATCTTGGAGACCGTAAGAGCAAAACTCTTGAAATTTTCAAAAACGGTAAAACTAAAAAATCAATAAAATGTAAAATCGCCAAATATAAAAAAAATCGCCAAAAACAAAAAAAAATCGCCAAAACGAAAAAAGCCCCAAATTAAAAAAATCTCTAGGACTAAAATAAATCGCGAAAAACCGGAAAAATCGCCAAAATGAAAAAAATCCTTAAACAAAAAAATCGCCAATATGAAAAAAATTGCGAAAATTAAAAAAACCCAAAAAGAGAAAAAAAAAACGCCAAAATGAGAAAAAAGCGATAACACTGAAAAAAAATCGTTTAAACTGAAAAAACTTAAAAAAGGAAGAAAGCTAAATAACAAAAAATGATCAAAACCGAATGTGCACAGGTCAAAGTCGCACTTTACTGAATTTATTTTAATTGCAATGCGTACACAACAACAAAAACAGAAACAACTAAATGATGAATAACAGGAATTAAAAATTAAAAAGTAAAGGCATTTACCATAGATGAGCACTGCAGTACCACTAAAGTTTCAGTAAAAACAATAAAAAATGTTTAACAAGTAAATTTTTACTGATTACTAAATTTTTTTTCTACAATTTTTATAAATTGCCTAAATGCTTTGTTATATGATGAGGTGCATTGAATTTTCGGTAATCAGTAATGCCCGTATTCATAAGAAATTCTACCAAGTGGCTAAATGTTTTTCATACAAAAGTTTCAAAATTTGAATGAAAAAACTTTGCCACTTGCTACAATTTTATTATGATTACGGCCCTACGATTTTACTGGTAATGCAAATTAAATTTCATTACCAGTAAAAATTTACTGAATTTTTTTAGTAATCAGTAAATTTACTGCTTACTGCAATTTTGAATGCAGTACATATACATTTACTGCAGTGTGCCCATTTACTAACCAAATGAGTTGTATTTACAATGTTAAAAGTTTTGATACTTTTAATTAATTAATTTAAAAAAAGATACTAAAAGCATAAGTACTTCCAACTTAAAAAAAAAAATTCATTACCAGATGTTTACACATCTCCTCTGTGATCGGACTCACATTGCTTTTTTTTACCATTGAGATTGATGGTAAAAGCTTTGCTTTAGTTTGAGTGCTGGGTTTTCCGCAAAAGATAATCCACACGAAATTCATCTCTTGTATTTCCTCTGCAGTCACGTGGTAGTCTGCTATCAATGGGTAACTAAATGACGCAGCTTATTAAAATTTTTGTCGGGAGTCAACTGACTGTTGGTTGTTGACAGCAGCAGCATTGTTGCCCTTTCAGTTAAAAGGCGAGAAGATTAAAAAAAAAATACGCACTTATTTGTGTAAGAATATTTTCTTGGAATGAAAATTTCATATGCAATTTTCCAAATAATTATTTTGCTTATTCAGTAAAACTAATAAGTCCATTAACAAATATTAAACCTAATTTTAACAATTCCCAAAACAACATTGTCTGGCAACACTCTATTAGTGTGAAAACACTGAATACTTGTTGTTGTTTTTTACATTTATTTTCATTACAACTCCAATTCGAGCTAAAAAAAAGTCTGCCAATATAGCAATAGTAAAGAAAGAAAATAAATAAATCAAGCAAACTGCGACTGTGACTCGCACACAAAGGGTTCCGTACGGACACTACATATGTAATACTATACGATTTTTATAGCACGTTTCCATTATGAGCAAATCAAGTTGATTTGAGAAAATTATGTCGAAGTGTTTCCATTATGTGTTTTAAATGTTTCTATGTTCGAATTTTCGAAATCAATTTGACGTTTAAATTGTTTATTTATTTTTATAACTTAAAAGAAGCACAAACATTTGTTTAATAATAATTTGGAACAACAAAATAAATAAAACATATACATAAGAATGGAAAACAACATTGACAATAACTTTCTTTTTTTAATTTCTTTTTCCTTTTTATACGCAAATAGGATCTGCCATTTTAATTCGTACTTAAATGTCACTTTTTCGGATTTGTAAGTCACCAATTATAGATGACCCAGAGTTGCGTTTGTAATAATAGCAGCCGCGCAGTGTTGCATTGACAAATTCTACTTAATTTGTAGCAAATTAAGTCATTTGAGATAATATGCACATATGAAAAATGTATGGGAAATCACTTCGCAAATTACTTAATTTGGGCAAATCAAATGTTTTGACCTAAATCACGTATATGGAAACGCACTATTAGAGTCTATAATCCAATATCTTACCTGATGTAGAGCCATTTAAAAAAAATAAAAAACAAGTATCCGGTAAAAATTTTTCCGGTTTTTGGCGATTTTTCTAATTTTGGCGAGTTTTCTTATTTTTGGCGTTTCTTCGCTTTTAGAATTTTTTCGGTTCTTGGTGATTTTTTTCATCTTTGGCGTTTTTTCTATTTTGACGATTTTTTGGGTTTTGGAGATTTATTTTAGTTTTAGAGTTTTTTTTTGTCTGGCGCTTTTTTCGTTTTGGCTATTGTTTTCGTTTTGCCGATTTTTTAATTTTGGTGTAGGGACTCTTAAAAAACACTTGATTATTTAGTTTTTGTTTCGACTTTGATATATGTTGAACTTCTCGTTCGTTTAAATGAAAGTTTAACATAATATCTCTAGTTTTTGCAAATAATTTTAAGATAAAAGTTCCCTGATCACCCACATTAGAAACAGTCAAATGCTAGCCCCTCAATAGTAAATTTCAATAAATGTATTTAAAACAAAAAAAAAAAAAAATATTTTACTGAATAAGTAAAATAATAACTAAACTTAATATAAATTAAATTAATGCATGTATTGGATTCACTGACCAAAATAATTATGAAGCGTTTGAGGATTAAATAAAATTATTGTCGAAACCATTTACGCACACTTCCTGCCTGAACGTTTCCAACTCTGATGCCATAAATGCCTGTAAACGAGTGAATGTAATGACTGCATTCATTCATGTGTATGTGTATGCACATGAGTTTTAACGAGTATGACATCACTTCGAACGTATGTGTGTGTGTGTGTGCATGTTATGTTATGTCTCTTCCCAGCTAGCATTTTGTATCATAATCGAATCTTTTGCGTATCAGCTTGCTGGGAAAAATAAAGCCATATGAGCTCATTTTTCGATCATAACTGATACTCCCGTTGTGAGAAAATAGTGCCCTACAGATGAATCATACCAAAGAATCATTTATGATACGATTTGCTGATTCATATTTGAGCAATTTTCTGGTAGTATTAGATCATTAAATCATTTTTTTGTGATTTCTTT
Organism: Tachina grossa; assembly: GCA_949987645.1. Lineage (NCBI taxonomy): Eukaryota > Metazoa > Arthropoda > Insecta > Diptera > Tachinidae > Tachina > Tachina grossa. Next base: position 156,606,656 of record OX465274.1, on the reverse strand, counting down.
GTATTTTGTTCCTCTAAATATTTTCAAAATGCAATTATTTTATCATATAGATGAATCATAAGTGAATCATTTTTCAATCACACAAGTGAGAAATCAGTTTAAGTCATCAAAAGTGATCTGAGGAGAATCATATAAGAGATTTCTGCAAAAAATTATCAACCAAATGCTAGCTGGGTTTTAACACATGTCTGTTTTTATACACAGAAAAAACAGTGCCTAATAATTACCTCATAAAATAGAACAAAATTAATAAGAAATCTCTATGGTTTTTTTTCAATAAGGAAATCTTATTAATTTTATAGAGAAAACCTTTTTGAAAAAATCAAGAAGAAATCTTGTCGTTTTTATGAGGTTATATTATTGATTTTTTTTAATAAGGTTTTCTTCTTGATTTTATGAGGCGACCTCATAAGATAAAAAATAATTATTAGTTAATTTTAATTATTATTCGAACTCCATTTGTTTCTACATTTATGATTTTAACAGGCTAAACTTTGGTGTTATTTGTTCATTAATAATTATCACATGTAATTTGGCTTTAAAAGCGATACGAACTTTAGCCTGTTAAAATCATAAATATAGAAACAAATGGAGTTCGAATAATAATTAAAATGAATAGCCATAAAAATATACTTAATAGCAACAAACCAAAAAAATTTGTCTTAAGTAGAACAAAAAAAAAAAAAACAAAATTAACTAACATGTGTATAATTAGTTAAAGAACAAAACGACAATGGTAAGACTGTTGTAAATATAGAGATGGTAAAATTGAGCTTACCTTTCAGCAAATTGAAATACGATGAATCAAAACAATTCACATATTCCCTTTGCAATAATGCTAAGTATATAAAGCAGAAATCTACATCAACTGACACCACACACAGTGGACCAAACACAAAAGAACGCTGATGATAAAGGTGTAGTGGCCTTCGAAAACAGCTAATTGTTCCGCTCTACTACGTGTTTGTCAACATATTTACAATTAACGTTGGTGTTATTTGTAAATTATCGCTTGTAATTTGGCTTACAAAGCGATACGAACTTTGCCCTGATCAAATCATAAATATAAGAAGGATTTATTTACACCGCCTGAAAGTTTACCCAAGTGTTTCAAAGCTTGCAAAATACTCGTATATTATAATTTTTTCAATGTTACAATATCGGTGATATAAGTAAGTCAGTGGCTACTCTCTGGGTTATTTTTCCATTAAGATTTCACATAAAAGTCAAATCTACATAAACAAGGCTTATTTAATATTTCGGTAATGATTTTGTTTCATATGTGTTTCATGTTGATTCAAAATGATTTACAGAAATCTTAGTGGCCTTCGAAAATGGCTGGCTGCTCCGTTCAACTATGTGTTGTCAGAATATTTACAACTAATTTTGGTGTTATTTGTTCATTACTAATTATCACATGTAATTTGGCTTTAAAAGCGATACGAACTTTAGCCTGTTAAAATCATAAATATAAAAAATGATTATGTCTTTCTTTATTCTTTGTGCTTTTTTACTTATATATTTTCATTTAAATTCTATACCATATACTTTGAAAGGAGACAAGTAGTGATCCAGCAAACTTCTGACTGATAGACAAACACTCTAACCAATATGCTAACAAGCAGTCTGAATAACCATTGAAATAATTTTGCAAACATGCTTATACAAAAACGAAAAAGATCATGAAAAAAAATCGTCTGTGTCTATTTATAGATATGAAATAACAAGACACCTCATAAAATCAAGAAGATTTCCTTATTAAAAAAAATCAATAAGATTCTTTACACATAATCATATAGGAACCTAATAAAATCAAGAAGAAACCCTTATTGAAAAAATCAATAAGGCAACCTAATAAAATCAATAAGAAATCCATATAGTTTACAATTTATAAGAAAACCTAATAGAATCAAGAAGTTTTTCTCTATGGATTGTTTTTGTTTTGGTGCCAAAAATAACGGAAATTGAGTAAAAAAAAGTTGGGAATAATAAGATTTCTTCTTGATTTTATGTGGTTTTCTTCTTGGTAAAATTAATAAGATTTACCACATAAAAACAATAAGGAATCTCTATGAAAAAATCTTCGCTTCTTGCTGCTGGGATACCCCTTAGCCTAAAAACGTTTCATAGAGAAAATCTTATTGATTTTATGAGGCAGTTTTTTCTCTGTGTACATATATCTGTTGGCATGTTTGTATGTTTTTGTTAGACTAGCGTAGCATTCATTCATTGTGTGTGAAACACAAGAGGAAATGTATAGCAACATTTTAGTTTTGTCACTATTTACTTATTGTTTCCCTTTCTTTGTTTCACCCCACCATCTTTCTTATACTATGTTCCCAGGCTTACAGACTCCTGCGCTATTGTTGCTTTACATACACACACACACGCACACACACACATATATATATATATGTATGTACACATGTCGTTTCTTTATTGCAACATAGTCATAACTCAAAAAAAGGAAATTTTGCCATACACTAAAAAAAACTAACTAAAACTTTGGAAAATTATCTAAATTTGAGTAAAAAAATGTTGTCGTATGGCGCCAAAGCTGTTTTTACTTGAAACCAGTAAAATATTTACTAAATTTCTAGTTCATTAATGAACTAGTTTATAGTAATTATATATTTATATTTAATTAAAATTTTCCTATAAAATTCGGAGCTTTGCAAAAAAAATTTTTTATCTTTGATCTCAAATTTAGTAAATTTTTCAAAGTTTTTTTATGTCTTTAATTCTGGTACTTTTTTATTTTTCATTAAATTTTATTCAACATGATGATATGTTTTTTATTATATCTTCATATTATATTCTTAATTAATTCACCATGCATACATATTAATTCTTTGAGAGAAGACAAGTATTGAACCAACATCCTTCTGACTGCTAGGCAAGTACTCTAAGCAATTGCCTAACAGGGCAGCCTAAATAAGCATTGAAATTTTTGAATTTTAAAATTTTATTTTATTTAAAAAAATATATATATATATATATATTTCAAGTTGAAATATTCCTCGAAAATATGAAAAATTTAAAAATTTACTAAGATTTTTTGCTTAATGCAAATAAGAGATATATTCTATAATTTAAAGAAAAAATAGTTAAAATTGGTAAATATTTTCTAAAATTTAGAATACCTTTTTATATCTTTCAAGTTAGTCAAATTTGATGAACTAATTACGAGTAAGTCATTTCCTAAAATTTATTTTTTGATTTAAAACAGATTGACTAGTTCTTAGGCCTAATAAATCAGTCAAAGTTTAAACGCTGGTTTAATTAAACTAAACCCAAATTTATTTGTAGTTTAAACTAAACAGGAGTAAATCAGTGAACCATGCTTTATGTGTAGTTAAAAAAAATAATATTGTGGCAGCACTAGAATAAATGTCAAAAAAAAAGCTGTTTTGCAGCAGGCTATCAATTATTTGCACAATCAAAAAGACAAAAAATTTAAGAAAATTTCAATTATATTTCGCCAAATTGTACCAAGAAAGGAATTATGTTTATGATTGGCGAAGTAGAATAGTATAAAAGAATACTAGAGTGTAAGAAAACAGGTCGAACAAGATCTGAAGAAAAAGTGGAGGCTGGGAAAAAAGTTGAAAGCTCGTTCAATGCAAAACATATGGTCTGTAAGTAATAAAATCATATGGGCTGTATTGATAGTTTAAACGTCCAATTTTATGCGTTTACATATGGTTTAAATACTGTATTGATTTATAGGTTTGCTAGTTTAATCACATTTTAAACCAAAAATGGAGATTAACTTGCACTGATTTATTAGCCCTTAGAATACAATTTTCCTAAACTTTTAAACCATTTTCCAATTTTTGGTAAATATTTCCTTTAAGCCAGTAAACTTGTCCGTGAATGTGAAAATTTGTGTGTGTATTTTTATGAGCTATTTTTAAGGATATGAACTTTTTTATTTTTTACTCATACTAAGTAATTTTTACTAGATTTATGTAAAAATTTACTTAAATTTAGAAAAAATTACTTAAACTTAGAAAATTATTTTACTTTAATTTATAAACTTTTTTTCCTTAATAATAGTATATGTCTTTTTTTTTTGAGTGTATATATAAATTAAGTGTTTTCAGTTTACATACACTTTAAAGATATTATAAAAAAATTTTCTTTTCTCCAGAGATGAGTGCAAAAAATAGTTGTATGGAAAATAAAAAAAAAAAAAAAAAAAAAAAATAGCCCAATTCACAATCTTTTGCAAATGGTCTTGCATCGTAGCATGTGCATAATGGTATAGTGATATGGCTACTCACCTCTACAAATTGTTAAGTGGTGAGTATCAAATTATTCTGCCTTAATTCAATGCAGAAACGAGTTCTTGACTTACTACCATTTTGCAATAAAGGAGCGATATGTATATCATTTACGTTATTCTATGTTCGTACATTGTTGTGACCATTATTTATTTTGGTTATACGAACGGCAAAAAGCAATAAAATGTTACATTGTTTTATTACATCTTTTGGTTATTTGTCATATTTTCCTTAAATTTATGTCAACTCACATTAAAACAAACAAAACAAATAAAGGCAGAAATCTTAGGAAATTTGGCAGTAAATGTGACCCAATTTCAAGTTTGAAATCTTTAATTCAAAATCTTGTGAAATTAGGAGATTTTACCCGTAAATCCTTTAAAAATTCAACGAATCTTTAAAAAGTTAAAAGCTTAAGCGACATAATTGTCGAACTTAATTTTTTGACCAAAATAGATTTTTGGCGATCGTAAATAATTTATTTTCATAAAAAAACGAAGTCAAAAAAGTATGGGTGAAGTTTGTTTTTAAGGCTATGGTTCGATATAATAATAATATAATTTGAGACATTTTTAGATTTAATTGAACTGAATTTTAACCAAAAATAATTTCTTAATCGGGCTTAAGTTCGGCAATTTCAATTATTATTGATTGAAATATTATTATTAACTAATTTGAGTTTTCAAAGAAGGGAAGCAAAGTTAAACTATAATTTATTAGCTGGAGGAAATACCGATATTTTTCTGTGCAGCCACTTACTTCATCAGCACCCATGTCAATCTACTTGGGTAGAGGCTGTTATTAATATCAGCTATTTAACGTAAATTTTCAATAAAAGAGAATATGAGAAATGATTATTGTGTATACAATTATTGATTTACTTTTGGTAAATACATTTGTAAGTATCACTATTCATTTTATGTTTTTTCATTTTGGCGTGTATACATATGTATGTGTTCGGCTTGAGGTCCGTTTTAATAAATAAATAAAATTACTTTTTATTAATTTTTGTTTATTTATTTCCGATATTTCGAACAACTTTGTTGGCCATCTTCAGGGTATTATTAAACTAAAACAATAATGATTTAACATATAATTAAAAATATTTAAATTTATCACTACAAATTATAATTACTTTTATTTTGTAAAATTTGATCTTAGCAGTAGATCTATTCCCTTTTAAATTCTGTCACCTACTGTTGATATGTTTTCTTTTAGTCCTGTGTTTGTTTATTATGTGTCTGTATATGTATGCGCAATTATCATTATCTGTCTTATAGTTAATTCTTTTTTCATTTGGTATATTTATTATATGTAACATCTCCTGCATGTATCGCTTGGTATAGTTTTTCTCTCTCTCTCTCTCTAATATTTTGATTTTATTAAGTTCTGGTTTATGTCCAGTTTTTGCACAGTGGGTGCAGTTTTTTGTGTCAGCGGTTTGTTACTTGTCTTTAAGTTTGATTTATGCGATGCTAATCTTGTTTTTAATTTTGTTTTTGTAGTACCGACATATACTTTTTGGCATATATCAGTCTCGTCGCCATTACACTTTATTTCATATATAACGTTAGATTCATCCATAATATCTATCTTTGATTTCATATTATTAAATAATATACATATTTGTTGTATTGTTGGATTTCATTGCCAGAATGTATTTGTCTTTATCATAAATGTCTGAGTATTTTAACCTTTCCGATAATCCTTCGATGTAGTTAATTGATTTGTAGACCTTTGTACTATTGTCTGTGTTATTATTAGTTTATCTCTGTTTTGTAATAGTTTTTTCTATGTGTTTATCTACTAATTTTTTAGGAAAATCATTTTTAATTAAAATATTTCTTATTATTTCCTCGTTATTTTTATGAAACTGTGTGTTACTTGTATCTAACACTCTAGTGATAAAATTGGTAGCAGTGTTAATTATTATATTTTCCGGGTGTTTGGAGTAAAAGTTGATCAATCTACCAGACGCTGTGGGCTTTTGATACCAATCAATTGTTATTATTTCTCCGGATCTTCTTACTAATGTGTCTAAATAAGGTAATTGGCCGTTATTTTCTTTTTCCATTGTGAACTGAATTTGTCTGTTAAATTCATTTAAAGCTTTGAGTGTATCTTCAACTCATTTTTTCATTTTCTATATAAGTTAGCACGAAGTTATGAGTATATGATACCGTCAAATTCGACGCAAATATTTCAAAACGTTTCCATTTAGTTTCCATTGTTTCATTTTGTAGCTGCGTACGATTAAATTAATGTATCGTTTGTGCTCATGTGCAAAAACAATACAAAATCAAATTGAGCAATCGTTCTCATTGTTTTTATTTAGTTTCACTCACTTCAAAGAATGAAATATAATAAAGTCAAACATTTTGTTTCGTTTATTTTCGTACTCTGGTTTTAAGTACAAATAAATGAAAACAAAAATAAATTTATAACTAGCACTAGTTTTTTTTTTCTCATATATTTATTTATTTATTGAATCTTCAAACATGAACTAACAATAAGTAATCAAATCTGAAATCTAAATATAATTATTAGGCCCGACTAGTTTCGAACATAAACTTAGTGATAGTTATAAATAATACATAAGTAAGTAGCAATAAGGGGAAAAAAGTAATTTCAAGTAGTCCCATCTGGAGTGTTGAGTATAAGAGCCCGCGTGTCAACGTGATTCGAGTTTTGTTAAATATTTGCCTGCGTATTTTGCAATTTCTTCAATCACTACACTGAAAAAACTGTTTTACATAAATTCAACGAACTCGCATTCATTGATTTAAATTCATTAAAATTCAACGCACTATACGTTGGTTCAAAAAAAATATTCCTTGAAATTCGACGTAAAATTTTATGTAGATATGAACTGAACGTTGAAACCATTCCTTGATATTATTCGTTGAATTTAACAACGAGCTAGTTTATTAATTTAACGTATAATACGTTCAATTTAAGGAACACGTTCTTTCTTATATAAATAAGAGAAAAAAGTTTAATAATTTTCAAGAAAGTGTACTTTGATTCAAAGAACCCGTTCATTGATTTTAAGTAATGTACGTTGAATTTGACTTCAAGAGCAAGAAGAAGATGTTTTATTCAATGAACGAGTACTTTGATTCAAGGAACCACCATTTGAATTTTTGTTATACTTGGCTCAATTCAACGTACAAGTTCCTTGTTTTATAACGGGGAAAAACGTACTAAAAAGAAAAAATAAACACAAAGCAATCAGTTGTTGTTCTTCGTTTAACAAATAAGTTTGTGTGCAAATTAAAGAAGAAAGTTTGAAATAAAAAAAATTGCCAAAAAGTAAGTTAATAATTAAGAAGTGAATATAATTAATTTTCTTTGCAAAAAGAAATATAGTTATATAATATCCCGAATATCAAGAAAACATTCTTCTGACATTATTGGTTCCAGTTCTCAAGTTTTATATTTATAAGTAATTATTATGGATGCTATTTAGATAGTATACTTTTATACATATACATACTATACATATATATTTATGTTAATTTTGAAGATTCGGAACCAACGCATTGATTTGCATTAGAAGCCTCAGATATGACAATTCGAGTGCAGAGGAATTCAATAGAACTTGGCAGGCATGCAGCAATTTCATAATTAAAGAAGTAAACCAAGCTTCCACATTAGCCGAAGTTTTTAAAAGATGCTCGGGTAATAAGAAACCGAGTAGATTGCGATATGTGAGTATACAAATCTGTAGTGTTTTATACTTTAGTACATATTTATTGCAAAATAAATATTTATAACTATATTTCAGATTAACAAGGACTTTGGCGTTGCTTTTGGGAAACGTGAAGGAGTTTTCTTTAACTGGCAAGAACGGTTCGATATTAACCCTTTATAAACCTTTAATAATTTTTATAAATAAGGCAGTAATAATTTAGTAGACTATGATACTATCATAAGCAAATTTTTTTATGTAAATACATACTTACATATATACATATATAAATGTAAACTATTTCTTATTATAGGAAATTTTAAATAAAATACTCAATTTAATATAAACTTGTCTATTATTATATATATTAAAATGAAATTTTAAATGTATAGGTGCATTGGGTCAAGGAATGAATTCATAAAAATCAATGAATGTGTTCATTGGGTCAATGAATAGGTTCCTTAAATTCAAGGAACTATTTCATTAAATTCAAAGTATGTGTACGTTGATTCAAGGAATATATTCATAAAAATCAATGAATTCATTCATTGGGTCAAGGAATAGGTTCCTTAAATTCAAGGAACTCTTTCATTAAATTCAAAGTATAAATATATAGTTTTAATGAATTTACGTAATATTTCAACATATGGATTCTTAGCTTCAACGAACTGGTACGTTGAACTCAACAGGCCAATGATTGGCATACGTTGAATTCAATGAACATGTTCCTTAGGTGAAAAATAAGGAATAAATTTGTTGAATCAACGAATTTTTTTGTTGAATTTATGTACCTTTTTGGTTCAGTGTAGTGGCATATTTAAATCACGATGTATATTAGAATTTTTGATGTACCATGGAGCCGATGTCATTAACAGTAAAATTTTGTTTTGCCTTCGTTGGATTCTCTCGACATTGGAGGCTGAAGCAGTGACCCATAACTAAATCTAACACTAGTGTCGATTAGTTTTGTTACGAAAATCACGTTCTAAGTCCTGTATTGTGGCATAGATAGCTTAGCTCTAAAAAATTTCTACATCAGGCAAGATATTCGATTATATATGTTAATGTTCGTATAGTTTTTCATATGTGCACTTATAGTTTCCGTACGTAATTTACTGAATTTATTAACTATTAATTTCTTTCTGAAAATGAAGCAAAACAAGAGTTTTTGTGAGTATTACCTGATTTACATTAATCATTTTTTCATGAAATTTCATGAATTTTGTTGCACGAAACTTTTTATATTTGCTAATTCCAGAGCTACATTGTTTATTAACTTTTTTTTATTTTTTCTTTCAGATTATATAATATACAAAATGGAAATTTTTTTACACTAAGTATGAAAAATGATGTCTCTTAAATGACCACCGTTTTCAGCTTCGCACTGATGGGCTCTTTTTAGAGCATTTTCCATAACATCTTTCAAAACTTGTGGCTGTAGCGTTCGAATTTCTGCAACAATGTTTGCCTTGAGTTCAAGGATTGTCTCTGGCTTCACTTGCTCCTTCAAAAAATCCCAAAGAAAATAGTCGGGTGCTGTCAAATCTGGCGATCGCGCTGGCCAAATAATTTCCGAATTTCGAGAAATTATTCGCTCTCCAAAAATTTGACTTAAAAGTGCCATTGTGTCTCGGGCAGTATGGGCAGTGGCTCCGTCCTGCTGAAACCACATACCAGGTCTGTTTTCAAGAGCAGGACGTAAAAAATTTTCTATCATAAACCGATACCGCTCTCCATTTATGGTTACAGCACTTCCATCTTCATTCTCGAAGAAGTAGGGCCCAATGACATTTTCAGATGTGATCCCACACCATACTGTACACCTGATGGGGTGCAATTGGCGTTGATGAATGGCTCTTGGATTTTGAGAACCCCAGAACCTACAGTTCTGCTTATTAACAAAGCTATTCACATGAAAATGAGCTTCATCACTCATAATCAAATTTTCAATAAAGTTGATTACTGGTTTAAATAATAAAATTCTATTGTTCTGGTTCTCTGTTCAGTTGTGAACCTCTCCATTATAAATTCTCCAAGTGTTGTCTATATAATCTGAAAGAAAAAATAAAAAAAAAATTAATAAACAAAAAAGTTATTAAACTTTTACATCCCTTGGTTTCTTTTGGCCCACCCTGTATAAAAGAGAATTTTATATAAAAAATGACGTGGAATGAATCTCTGATGCATTTTTGGCAGCTTTTTAAATATAAGTTGTCCCTGCTGCTCTCCTATTGAAAAATAGAAAATTTTCATGCAACTAATTTTATGAAAAAAATGCTTAATGGAAATCAGGTATATCTCTATTAGGCGCAAATATTTCCTAACATCCTAACTCCTGTATGTGGCATAAAGAGCATAGCTCTAAAATCACATTTTAATAAGAATTTTCTTTTTGTTAAAAAAAAAACTTTTATCAATTTATTTGTTTTAAATTATATCAACTTGTTGCAGTAATAAACATATTTTATGCCAAACTTTAACAAATTTGTTATACCCTTCACACTTTTTTTTTTTTTTTTTTTTTTTTAAGAGAAGTAACACTCAGGCAATTAATGCCTACTACTATTACTAGGTGTTACCTTCTTTTAGGAAAGGGATAGTGATAGAAGACAGGTGGTGAAGGAAGACATAGAAGAAAGCTTCATTCTTTTACAACTCTGTTTTTTTTTGCACGCTTTTTTTAATAATGCAGTGTTTCAGCGCCTTCTGGTGTTAATTGAGGCGTATTAATTTTGAAGCTGTGTTTAGTAGCCATTTTATTGGTTATTTTACTTCGCCGATGATTTTTGCTATACAATACCGACGAAGGATGGCGCTCTGCTCTGATGTTACATTAGGATTAGCATCTGCTGAAGTCGGTATAGTTCAGTGACCACTGACTATGCCTTCATCACTTGAACTTTTCCCACAATAACTGATACAAAGGACACTAATGCACATCAGAAAAATGCGTGATGTTGTTATTTTGATGACTGTCGGATACAGGGATTGAACCCAGGATCTTCAGTTTTGTAGTCAACGTGCTAACTACTTCAGCCAAGGCCAACCTCGAAATGTTGGCTATAAAATTAAATTTTTCCCCCTTTATTTCTAATCTAATTTTATTTGCTTTAAGTTCTCTTAAACTATTAATACATCCAAATAAAATATATGTATATCATATAAATCGCTTTCATAATTACGGGAACACTCATACATTAGAGAGATATCTTTTAAATTTTTTACAACTATGTATTTGTAATTTCTTCTTTCTCTATAAGAATAAATACGAGTAAATCTCTTAAGATAAGAAAACAAAATTTCAAAAAAAAAAAAAAAGAAGAATTAACTCATTTGGTATCATTAAACACACACATCATGCACAAGTGCGAAGTATATAAAAATTAATAACGACATCATTCATCATATGAACAGACTTGATAATCTTTTTCTGCGCAACTTCTTCTACTTTTATCATGAGAGCAAAGTAAATATGAAACTAATGACCACGGACAGGGGTGTCATGCAAATGCATGTTTTTTCCCTTAACTCTGATAATGGCTAGAACGAAATATCTTTACGAAACATTGAATTTTAGTGAAAATGGCATCGATTTGTAAGTGCGTATTTTTGCATAATTTGCTGAAAATTCATATTTTTGCATAATTTGGTCATAAATGCATATTTTTGTGTCATATTTTGGTATAATTAAAAGCTTTGTCATATTTAGTCAAAAATTCAAATTTCAAAATATATTATTAATGAAAAATTAGTAATGCAAGACTGTTTTTGACAAATTAATTCGCTAGCATTGTTGTAGAAGGACTGTACAAGCATAAACACGTACCAAATTTAATAAATATTGTCATTTGGTGATTTCAAGATGATATTTTCTTCTATTAAAGCCGAAAGTAGTAACATTCTATATAAAAATAATTATTTAAATTTGATCTGATTACATCTATAGACGTTATAAGGATGTTTTTCAATGCAACAAAGCTTTCTGAAAACAAGTTGATAGAACTTCACGCTCGAAAAATTTTTAATAAAAATAAATAAATAAGACTTTTTTTCAATTTACGTATCGCAAATACTGCAATATAAACATATCTCGAAAAATGCCTATTTGGAGTAAATAATGCAGAAAAAATCGTTGTCATATTAAATCTTGTGTACAAATTTAATATAAAAGGCTTGTATTCGCACCTCTTTAGAAAATAAAATATTTTTATATCTCTAATTAGTTTATGTAAATTTAAAACTTTTTTTTTTGAACAAAACTTTTTTAAAATATGTGCATATTTTATTGTTTTTAGTGCATATTTTGCGTTTTTAATGTCATATTTTAGGCGCCTAAAACACATTTTTTAAATGCATTAAGTCCTTGTCCCTGCTAATGACTCACAAAATACCTAGAAACCTCGTACACAAATAAAATCCTTCGCAATAACCCAGTTGACCAGTTAACCATAGACAACATTTATTTATTGACTCATGGTCTAATTCATAAAAAATATTTAAGGTTTATTACAGATTTATTTGAAAAATTTAAGGGCACTGCTTGCTACACGTTAAATATATATTGAATAGTATTGATGGATCGCGATCCATATCGCAGAATGGCCTAAGTTATGGAATCCAGATCGCGGATCGCTTACTTTTTTTTTTGATTTTCTCGCGACATTTTTTTAATAAATTATCCGTATAGCACAAAAATAAAGTAAATACTGACGCTATAAATATCGAACATGAAGCATATGTTCGTAATCCATCAATCCATTAAAACGGATCGCAATCCAAATATCACAATATATATTGAACGTGTAGCAGTGCCCTAAGAGATTTTGCTATGTATGTACTCTAAAATGCAGTTGAGGACATATCTAATTAAAAACAATATCTTAAAAAAATATTTAACTGGTCTTGAACTAATCCTCAATGAAGACAACATAGAGGAAAAGTACATGTAATATGAACAGAAGTAGACAGTTTGGTTTTCGTGTCAAACCCCTTAAGGTAACCTACCTAGCAACTGCATCAGAAAATGTTTAATTAGTATTTAGTGGTTACGCTTTTTTGGGCAAATAATAACGATTCACCGTAACAAATGCTGACAATGTTAAGGCATCAATGACAGCTGCTGAATTTTCTTTGATGTCATATATGGATTTTTGAAGTAGATGTCCAAAATGTCATGGATGACTGAATTTTGATTTTGTCTGTTAGGCGTCCTTGTGCTAGTGAGTCCTAGCAGACAATATCATCGTTACTCACTATCAAATTTGTATGATATGTGTGCATAACTCGGAGACTTATGACGGCGATTATCGCTTTGAGTTACCTGCGACATACAGCAGCGTTCAGCTGGTTGTCGAATTATAACAAAAATTAATATTAAGTTTTAAAATTTTTAAGTACTGTGACACTTCAATAACATGTATAATAACTCTTTTAAACAGACTTCAAGTAATAAAAATTAAAAATTTAAAAAAAACACCCGAATTTTTCTAGAAAAGATGTGATGTCATCTAAGCGGCTGGACCGATTTTTATTAAAACATAGCCAAGAACCTGCTCGATCAAGTCACCAAACAGAAAAAACTAAATCAAAATCTGTCCAGCCCTTTAGTCTGAACATGTACTCGTACCAGCGTTGCCATAATATTTTTTTTTGGAAAACTGAAGATTTAGAATAAAAAAACTGATTTTCATGAGAAAAACTGCTCATAAAAAATTCTTTAGTATTTTGTATACATATTTTGGGAAGAGGGGGTGCTAACCATACGTCTATACCTGATTTATTTTTATTATATCATGACTTGATAATGATTGTCAATTTGTTGCGTTTTACCATCTCGAAAGCCTCATCGGCATCAGTTAAGAAAATATGTCACTACAATTTTACAAAATTTTTTAATTAATTGAAATGGAAGTGTTTTAGTTGCACTATGGAATATTTTGCATTAAATTACACAGGGAAATTCTTTTTTTTTCTGAATCAACGTAAAGAATTAAATGGATCAAAAATTCAATAAATAAGGCAATTAAAATGTTTTTTTTTTTATTATTTAAGATTTTCTTTTATTTGAAGTGCACAATGATTTATTTAATGCACTTGCTTAGCCAAAATAAAATGTTGTTTTTTTTTTGTGAAAATTCAATAAAGAAACTTGTTTTTCTTTTTCAATAAGGCAAGGCGACTTAATATTAATAAAGGAAGTGCTACGTTCGTATGAAACCAACTTGCAAACAATAAGACCAAATTCGATAAAGAAAAACACAATGTGAATTCTCTCTTGCTGTTTGAAAAAGTACTAATAAACCTTCACTATTATATTAAGCAAAATTTGTAAAACTATGGCTTCAGATTTCAGTATTAAAATAATTAAATTGAGATTAAAAAGTAAAAATAGAAAACTTCACAACCCAGCAAAAAATTACACATTACCATCAGAACTACTTGCCATATAATTACATACTTACTTTTTTGATTGCCAAATTTCATTACTCGCTTACAAATCACATTACCTAAAATTTTAAAAAATGATGTACAATTTACTAAATGAAGAGAATGATTTTTTTTTAGATTAAATAGATTACGCCCAATCAAAAAGTAAGTACTTCTCAAGAATCGATTATTTTAGTCCCATGCCTTCTTAAAAGCATTAAGTTGTTATTCCAGTAGGGAAGAGCTTCCACCAAAAATGCTTAGTTCTAAACTCGATTACCTTTTTTGAAATTTTTAGCTGGGAATTTGTAGAAAAACTGCAAAACTGCTCTATGCTTAAAATAAAACTGCTTAAATCAGTTAAAACTGCATATTTGGCAACGCTGAGTCGTACAGACGCACAGATACACAGACACGCACTACAAACTGATAACACCCCTTTTTTTGTCGGCTGTTAAAAAAGGAGGAGGTTAACAATTTATCTTTATTTTCTTGGTTGGGAGGGTGGGGGGGGTGTTACTTCATAACTACGTACATTTTATATCGATTATAAAAATTCTTTTTTTTTTTTAATTGAGATGGTATAGCTTCACATTTTTTTCATTTTATTATATTCTACTTTTTTGATTGCTGCGAAACCTATAAAACACCTTTGGTTCTTGCAATTAGACAATTTGAAAGTATAAAAAACGGGCGTGGTTACGCCTATTAAAATTTAATATAATATTTCAAGCGGTTCTACTAAAAGGATTTTTACGAAAGTTACCACACCTTGAGCTCAAAAATATACACGATCCTACATTTAAAAAAATGGGCGGAGTCACGCCCAAATATTAAAATTTAATATTTTATTTTACTTTACGGATTCTTATAAAACTTAACACGCACCCTGAGCTCTAAAAAACAGGCAATCTTGCAAAAAAAAATAGGCGGAGGCAGGCCCTTTAAAATTTAATATTATATTTCACGTGCTTCTTCTCATCTTCTTCTATCAGATCTTTGCATCGAAATTGGTTTTTTTTGGCAGAAATAATTACTGTTTGAGTCATTGTCATGTGGATTAACCAATGAAATTTTTAATTAAAAATAATTTAGTTCAAATTGCGACTTGGTCGTGATTTTGCGATGATGATTTATCTATGAAAATGTCGCTCAAATACGTCACTGGGACTTAGCTTCATTTAGACGCAGTCGTGTTTAAATAAATAAAATAAAGTGCAGAAATACAAAACTAAAATCTAGTAACATCCGCCATTTTTTGGCGTATACGTTAATTTAGCGCAAAAGGGTCCCAATGTAAAATTTGCCTTAGTTAACTTATTTTGAGATAGACAAATTCAAAAACTCTAAGGCCCAAATTTACAGTCTTTAGTTAACTAATGCAGGTGGTTTAACAAATGAAATAAATAAGAAAAATCTTAAGTAAAAAAATGGGCATTAGCTAACCATAGACTGTAAATTTGGACCTAATTGTCTTTTCATAATTGAAATTAATGATTCGATGTTGTTAGTCGTATCTTCTAAATTCATAAATTTTATTTTGCAGCCGCCACAGCTTTGGCAGATATATGCGATTAATCTTTTCTTTGAACACTAATTACTAAATTTAATATTCAGGTCATAAATTTGTATTGAATATGCCAAGAATCATATTAATTTTAATACGTGTTGGCTGCAAAGTTTTATTTTTAATGCGAAATAAATCCTTTAGCTGACATGCAAACAGTTAATAAAATTTATATTAAAAACTCACATGTGACAACATGTGACAGCCTCGTCATTTTCATCTCCATCACCATACAAATTAGTTTAGTTTTTTCTTCTTTTTCTTCTAGTCTAACGCGTTTTTATATTAGTTAGTCTTTTTTGAAGTTAATGTACATTCATTCTTAGTTCCTTTTTAGTTTTGCTGGTATACTTTTTTTTGAGGTAGTTTGTTATATTTGACCGCGACACCTGCACACCCAGCGAATAAGCAGGTGTACACCTTGAAGTAAAAGACATTTAAAATTATAGTCTTTTGCAAAGTTTGTACATTCGAAAATGATTTGAAAATCACGTATAAAAGTACCAGTATGTGGAGAATTAATTTCTATTTAATATAAATACATATCAAGGCACATTTATTTCCAGGTAATATCAGGATTACAAGAACAATGAAAAAATACTACAATCAAAAAAACAGCATGGCTTTTAGTTGATCCAAAAAATCAAAAATAGAATTTGTTGTAAAATAATAATAATGAAAATTATTCACATAAATTTGAAAAAAAATTTCTTCACGGCAGCTACCACTAACAAAATTTGCCACGTTTAGGCACTTTTCACAATTTTTTAATAGTTTTTTCATATCTTTAAATTTGTTTCAAAAGAATTTTTTTAATAAAATATTTTTCACATTGAAAATTTTTAAAATTTTTTTTTTTTTAATTTCTCATTCGTAAACAATTTTTGAAGCTTCGAATGAACTATAATTAAAAAAAAAATAGCTCAGCTGCGTTTCCGCTATTACCTGGTGAATGTGCCTTGATACATATATTGAAGAAGGAAATGACTATTTCCTCCTTGCGTTCTTGAATTATTTTAAAGTGATTTTTGTTATAAAAACTTCTAAATTATTCAATGCCAGAACTGTGAGGACAACTCAGGCTTGTTTTTAAGAAATTAGCTATTAATTGTGTTTAAAAATACATAAAGAATTTTTGCATGTTGTTGGTTAAGCAACGTCTAAAAGCATTTCATTTTTGTTTAAGAAAATCAGTGTTGCCGGTTTTTTCTAGAGCTTATCCCAAATTTTAGATTTGTCATCCCCGAAAATCCCCAAATTGAGTTTTTATGATTCAAATTTTTTCTTTGGTAAAAAAAAAATTTAATATTATTTAAAAAATAATGTCAAAAATAACATACTTATTCAATAAAATTCATTAATAATTAGTGATTTTTTTATGGGAATTGTTAAAATTTAAGTTTAAAATTAAAAAAAAAAATTTTAAACTTAAAAATTTTAAAATTCATTAATATCGTTACCTACGAGTATATTTACATTCATATTAATTTAATTTGTACTTGTAAATTTTGTTTAAAAAAAATTACACATAGTTTAATATACAGAAGTAAAAAAAATTTAAACCAAAGTTTACTATTTCAAAAACTTCACCAGTCTCAGAAACTTTGTTGTACATAGTACTTGTATTAAAGAGCTAAAGCATTTCAACAGAAGGATTGAATTTGTCACAACAAATTGAATTATTTTTAAAGTGTGTGTTTATTCTAAGAAGTGCTTCCATAATGTCATATTGAATCTTTACGTATTTTTGTGTTGGAGCTCATTATTGGTTAATCTGCCTTGATACTTTTTATTTCTTAGAAACCATTCATACCAACCATATGAATAATAACACGCATTTAGACTTGCCAGACGCACATTTCTTAGCTAAAAAATCATTCACGTTACCATCAGTTATAAAAGAAAATCCCCAAAAATTCCATAAAATTTGATTATCATCCCCAAAAAATCCCCAGATCCCCAACACGAAATTCTTATCCCCAATCGCGAAAAAATCCCAATTCGGGGACAAAGGTGAAGAAAATCATCAGCTAGACTTCAATTAAAAAATTCTTGAGAAAAGCTTAAAAACCAAATCTCTATTTTCACAGAAAAAATTTCAAAATAGAGAGATACACACATAAATATAAAATTGCTTAACCCACAACAAACTTAAATTCTTCATAGTAATAAAATGATATTCGCTGTACAAATAGTAAATTAAAAGCTAAAATTCATTCAGTTTTTTTTCTTCATATTTCTTTGTGCATTTCACTTGTTTTGATGCCACATGATATAGAAATAAATATTGAGAAAAAAAAATTTAAATAAGTCCGGAGTTTTTAAACGGGCCGTCCGATTATTATAAAATTTCATACGGCATTTGAAAAGCATCACAGAGCTTAAGTTTAGAGTTTAGACTAGACATCTCTTAAGGGGCGGTGCGACAAAGCCCCAATGTGGGCAACCCAGGGTTAATGAAAAATTCAAACCGATGCCAGGCTTATGATATTGATCTGATAAAAAAATATTTTTTGCAAGATTTTTCTATCCAAGAGCTAAAAAAAATCCGACTATATGTAAGGGTTTTCGCTTGCAGTTTGGAAAATATTTTAGAAAAAAAAATTAAAATTTTTTTACTTTTTTCTTCCAACCTTGGTCTACTGTTCTGCTAATGGGGAAGTCATTTCTTGGCCAATTTGAAAATAAAACTTATTATAAATTTAAAATAAAGTTTTTAATATGAGAAAGTAATTTGGTATCAAGAGCAATTTTAAATCAAAAGTTATACGCAGCTTAAATTAAAAATTTGAAAAATAGTCGATTTTTCGCCGTTTTTGCACAAAAAATGTGTGTTAACTAACTATTTTGCAGTTATGTATTTCTTCACAAAAACATCAATGTGAAAAAAGGCCAAGTTCCTATCAGAAATTTCGGCCGTCAAAAGCAGTGAGATATAAATTTTGACCAAGTTCTTGTTTGGCACAACACCTTTCACTGACATATGCTAATGCAAGTTTTCACTAAAATGGCTTAAGTTAAAAGCTGTATATTAAGCGTCTTATTTATATAACTTATTAAGGCTTTATAAAGGGGTTTTAAGACAAATTTTCATAAGAAATTTTTCTTAAAAAGCCTAATAATAAGTTTTATAAATAAGGCTGTAAGTTTGCAGGTTCAAACAATAGTAGCGTGGCCCCGCCCATTTTGGTAAAATTTTTTGGTTTTTCAAATTTTTATAGTTGGTTTCTCACCTATACCTACTCGTGTATCAAATTTCAGCTCATAACCGCAACTTTTAATATTTAATTTTTATGGGCGCAGCCCCGCCCCTCTAACTAAAATATCCGGGTGTTCAGATTTTTCTAGTTGGTTTCGCAACTAGAGCTACCTGTATATCAAATTTCAGCTCCTTAGCGCAACTTTTAATTTTTAATATTTATGGGCGTAACCATGCCCACTTTTCCAAACTTAAGCTTTTTTTGGCCAGTGCTTATTATTCGTGTCAAGTTTCGTTGCAAACGGATTATAATACATACAGAAATAGTATATCTAAGTATGCTGAGCCGTAGTACACGAAAATGAGATTGAAATTGTATGGGCATGTCAACGCCCCCTTTTTTAATGAAAATTTTTTAGGCTTGCCCTATCGCAGTATGTTTGCCGAATTTCAATAAAATATCTTCCATTAAGCGCCTTAGATTTGCTTTTTTAATGCTAGCCTTTATGGGCGTAGCCCCGCCCTCCTGGCCAAAACTTTCGGTTTTTAAATTTTATTTAGTTTATTGCCCACCTATACCTAGTTCTGTAGCAAATTTCAGCTTACTAGCACAAATTTTAATTTTTATGGGCGTAGCCCCGCCCCCTTGATTAATTTTTTTTTTTTTTTGATGAGTGAGTCAGTAGGTCAGTGAGTCAGTGAGTATGTCTTAAAATATGCACTTTTCGAACCTCTATATCTCCGGAACCTTTCATTGTAAAACTTTCAAACTTTCAAATACCGATATTTTTCTGTGCAACCACGCACTTCATCATCTACTGGGATATTTTCCCCAGCTAATAAAATCTAGTTTAATTTTTCTTCTCTTCTTTAGAGATTCACACTAATTAATAAAAATATTTCATTCCATAAGAATTGAAATTACTGAACTTAAGCCTGATTAAAAATTGTTACTGATTAAAATTCACTACAGTTCAATTAAATCTAAAAATGTCTCAGTTCCAAAAATATTATCTATACTCGGTGAAAAATAAGAAAAATACAGCAAAAATGGTAAAAAAATACCATTTTTGGAATTTTGCAAAAAAAAATTTTTTTTTGGGAATTGCCGGAAACTCAGAAGCAAAATATTTTTTTATGTTAAAAAGAAGCTCTTCTTATACTGTAAGCAGATGCGAGTAGTTCAAAAAAAATTATATCTAAAGGGTGATTTTGTATCAACTTCTTTTTGACAACACTGTTTCTGGCATCTCAGCTGAGGGAGTGAGAGTCGTGGGGAACAGAAATATTTCTTTTCCCCTCGTCTATCCCCCCTTCAAACTGAACAGCTTAGCAATAAGACTTGCATAGTATAAACTAGGAGCTTAGTCCATAATTTAAGCATGAATCGACTTAAAAATGAACAACGCATGCAGATTATTATATTTTATTAAAAATATTCATGCTCGGCTAAGAAAGTGTATCGTGCACTTCTTCCATTTTATGATCAGTTTGTACGACCTTCTCAGGCTGCTATTCAGAATGATGTGACTAAATTTCGTATCAAAATTACATTAGTGAACATTAAACCACCAACATGCATACGTAGAGTGCGCACAGAGGAAAATATAGCAGCTGTATCCGTCGCCAAATTATCGATTCGCGCGGCATTCGCAGCAATTGTGCCTGTGTCACCTTTTTCCCCCAAAATGAAGATCTGCACTTATGTAGCTGACATGTGATTTCAGCAAGACGGTGCCACATGCTACACAGAACGCGAAATAATGAGCCAATTGAGAGGTGAACTCGGTAAATAGTTTATTTCACGTTTGGTATCATATGAACCATTCAGGCGTAACCGCGGTCAACATTATCATGAAATCATCTTTAAACATTACATTATATAGTTTGTTCTAGCGACTCACATACATTCACTCACATTTCATACATTTCTCTAAATTGTACACACAAAAAAATTCATAGGTTATATTTTTTAAAATTGTGGTATAATTTTAACTAAGTGAAAGTGTAGAATGGCATTTACAAAGTTTTTCAGATAATTTAACAAAAATTTTGGTTGATTTCTATGTTCGAAAAATCAACTAAAATTTTAGTTAAAAGTCCTTGACGACTAGGTAAATTACCTAAGTAGCAAAGTAAATTTATACATATCATGGATTTGAGTTAAAATAACTATTTATAATTCGATAATTTTTCTAATAATATTCAAAGAATTTTTGCATTTGAGAATAATATATTATTATTTATTAATTTATATTTTTATGCTAACCGCCTATTAGACGGTCATACTTGGTATGTGAACATGATGTGATGATATATACTCGTTTAAAAGATCTGATAGTCTTACACAGAGAGAAGCAAAAGACCCGCCCGTTGGCACTTAGTTATTCTCTTATTTACACGTGCGTTCGTACAAGCATGCATTCTACTTTCTTTTATATTATACATATACATATGTATATATGTGTTTGCTTGACTTTGGTCTAACAACACAACAGTCTCTCTGATAACACCATGTTCACATACCAAAATAATACCGTCCCATAAGCACTAGATCTTGGTTCAACAACATTTAAACATTTAGGTTTGTGCCTAAAATGAACGACTGAACGATTTGCCCCCAGCTCTAATAGCCGCTTCTATTTGATTTCACAGTGAGCACTCCTACATAACAAAAATGCATAACTTTCTTCTTCTTTTGCATTTGTATACATACAAACGCAAACACAGCAAAGATAAAAATAAGACAACGTTTGCCGAGCTTAGCTGGTTTATCTATAATAATTAAAAGATAATAAATTTACACAAATATAAAACTTTAAATTTCATGTTACATACCTTTTTGCTCAAAAATTTTCTTTTGACAAGAAAATAGAAAACAATTCAAGAAAAATAATTTCCAAGAAGATACCTTATTGTAATAGGTATATTAACTTGGATTTTAGATAAAGTGTAATGTACAAATTACCTAACTGCATAGTTAATAAAACCCAAGATTTTTACTTTCATATAATAAAAAGTTACCTATTCAAGCTTAGTTAATATTACCTCTTATATTTTTTTGTGTGTATGTGTTTTTTTTAAATCAAATCCGAAAACTCTGAAAAAATCACCCCTTCCATTTTTGTAAATATTACGATTTTCGGTTCGCAAATAGTTACTGAATTACACTGCCAATACTTTTTTATAGAAATTTTTATATATTGGTAATACTAGTATGATATGTGAAGACATTAAAGATTCACTTTGATTGAGACCTTAAAAGTAATGAAAAAGTAGTTCTTTGAAAATGACTTGAACTTTGTTTTTTGCTGGGTTATCATACTTTTGCTTTTGTGTTTATATGGATAAGGATAAGGATAAGGTTTTGTTTAGTCCTTAATCATACATGTACATACATACTATTACACATGTGCAAGTGTGTATATAAACAAACCTATAAGCCTAGTTAAGCATACTTGTATATAGTTAATCTATAAGCAAACTTTGTGCTACGTATATATATTTAATTATGTCTTTTGATGAAAGACAGAAACTTAAATCTATTGGAGGTCTTCGAATTTATTATGGTCTTCCCAATAAAATGAAAACAAATTGTATTAGACGTTGTGACAGGAAAAAAATGTCAAGTAAATTTATCATGTAGTTAATATGTAACTGTAAATAATAAATTTGTCTTGATTTACTTTATTTACAAGTAAACTGATGTTTTGCTAATTATTTACCTGAATATCAATTCAAAAAATTGTAATTTATTTGTCAGGACACACTTTTTCCTACTTTTTATTGATTGTACGAAGCATAGCACTGAATTGGCAATATATAGTATGATTAAATAATATCTGTACAAGTGAAAAAAAAAAATAAATGTTTAGTAGCAAATGCTAATCCTGCGTAAATACTGGGTTGTAATTAAACAGATTTGACGTGTGTAAAGATTAATTTCGATATTTACAACCCAAGACACAACCTTAGTGCATTAACAGAGGCATGCTGACATGATAACACAGCTCTGTTAGACATCAAAATGCTGTAGGTATTACTTTAAATTAGAGATGGGCGCGTGTCGTGTTTTTTTCGTGACACGAATACGCACGACTCCACACAAAGTGTTCGTGACGGATTTCGTGCGTGTTCACACAACACCAGCATATTTGTTGATATTGTATGGGCCTCTGAAACATAAAGTTCTGTACGCAAACTGATGGTATCAGCAGTGGTGACAGATAGGGCTGTGCGAAATAAGACCCCAGGAAATAAGGCCCCAAAGTGCAAAATGAAAAATGGCCCCAATGCTTACGTAGAAAACAACAACACGAAAATTTTAGGTCGTTATTGCACCTTTTTTTGGGATATATTTTCATTTCGTAATTGTGACGACATTTCATTTTTTCTGAAATGAAATTTAGCCCAAAAAAAGGAAAATGATATTAAGCCCCACAACATATTAAATTTTTTAATGTGGGGCTTTTATTCATTCTTAAGTCCTAACGATTTCGCTAGGATTAAAGGAAATGAAAATTGGCCCCAATAACTCCATACAATTTTTTGGGGCTTTATTTCATTTGAATTAAATGAAGATATTTTACAAAAATTTGATTTTTATTAGGAGTATATTTAGCGGCACTATTATGAGATTTGTAATTTTGTTTTCTGAATATTAATCAAGCTTCATTTATAAAATAATATTAGTAATAAAAAATAATAACATTAAAAGTACGGTTTTGATCCCAACAAAATATTTCATCATATGTACATACGTATGCAGGTTGGCATTTGCAGTATTTTGTTTACTAATTGCCAAAAAAAAAAACCAAAACAGGGTATGGAGTAGGGTGATCGATTATTCGACTTTTTCCAGAAACCGGTTTGCGAATAGTTCGAATATTTGAAATTATGAAAAACCCGGTTTCGGTTTTTACAATTCAGGAAAAACCGGTCAACCGGTTTTTTTAATTAAAAAAATTATTATACAAAAGTTTTGATTTTAAATTGCTTCATTTAAAAATATAGTTAACAGTTAATGTAAATACTGTAAAACAATACAAAAAGTAAAGGTAAAACATAAAAATTAACTTCATATACTTATGAATAGTACATAAATATTTATATATAATCAGCCGTATTCATAAAAAAGTTGATTGGGGTTTAAAATTCATATTAGTTAAAAAACGTTTTAAGGCTAAATAACGTTTTTTAAATATTGGTATTCATAATCAGTTTTTTAACTAAAAATCAATTAATTAGATTTTTTTTAAATATCGTGGCAACACTGTATTCTTTATTTGTCACTTGCATATTAGTTCTGCAAAACAACGATTGTTAACTCACAAAGTACTCGTGTCTATTTTGTTTATTTGTCGGTTTTCAGAGAAATATTGTTTCTATAAAATAAAAGATATGTTCCAACTTGTATTTAATAAAATAATAAAAAAAGTTCACAACAAATCTTTGTTAAAAGTGCTTTTTATATTATTTATTTTATTGCAGATAAAGAAGCAGTAGAATAACGAGCTTTATTATGTTTGTTTTGAGTGTTTATACATCACTAGTTAATTTTCTACAATTATACTATACTATACACATAAAATGAGAAAACAATGACTGGGAATGGAAACTGGATCGCTCCTTTTCTTTCAAATATTCTTTTGGAGTATATTTGATATTTCGGCAATAGTTTCTATAAAAAAAATTACATTGTTTTCTTCTAAATAACACTGGCATATGCATACATACATGCATACATAAGTACATACATACATACACACATATGTACATACAGGTAAAGTTCAAAATGTAAACAAAAACGAAGCAAAATTACAACAACGTCACCTTAAAATTGGTTTAAACATGGGGGCAGTCAATTTTAAAATTTGCTGATTCACGCAAGGTTTAAAACCCGCTTTTTAAGCTAAAATTCTATTATGAATACAATTTTAGCGAATTTTGCTTAAACAACATTTGAAATGCTGTTTAAAATTATTATGAATACGGCTGAATATGTATACCATTAATACGGGATTTACACGATGACTTTTTCCCCTGCATTTTTCTTGAATTATCTTTTATGTTGCTACCCCTTTGATCACCTTTGTACCCCTTTTGTCAATAAACTCTAGGAAAGTCACGGTAAAAAGTCATACTGTAAAGCCCGTAAAAGGAATAAACTCTACATACAACCATCATTTTTACGGTTTGTGGAAACTTGGGAAGAAATTAAAAAAATTAAATATGTCAATATTTAGGGTGCTAATAAATATGTTTATACAAAAAATAATTATAATAACACCTATAGCAGCAAAAATATTTAAAATACCTAGGAAAAAAGTCTACATACAGGCATAAAATACATGAAAAAATACGTGCAAAATGTTTGATGTCGTCAACTTGTTTGGAAATACTGTCCGGAAATATGTTGGCATCCAAATATGGTCTTTTATGTTGTTGTTTTTATAATTATTTTTAAATTTTTTATTTGTGGTATAAACATGTTTATTAGCACCCTAAATGTTGGCATACTTTTTTGAATGTCCTCCCAAGTTTCCTAAAACCCCAAAAATTATGGGTGTATGTAGAGTTTATTTCTTAATGGTATATACATATGAATGTATGGACAAGGTGGATATCTACCTTTATATAAAATATGAAGCAAAATGGCAACAAAACTAAAAAACACTTTTTGCAACTGTATTTTGACATACATTGTACACCATAGGGCCAATTAAATTCGCCTCTGCTATTACCTCATAAAATAATTTCTCTTAAATTTCATGTTTCAGTAAATGTTGCCATGCTCCAAAAAAAGCTTAGAGCCTTTACACTAAAAAAAAAATACTTACGAAAATCAACCAAACACGCAAAATGTACAAATCGAAAAGTATTCGACTCAGCCGGTTTTTAAATTGTAAAAAACCGGACTATTCGACATTCGAAAAATCAACATTTTGAAAAAACCGACAACAGTATTGTGGAAAAACCGGATTTTAAAACCGGTTGAAAACCCGAGTTGACCACCCCAGTATGGAGGCATGTTTCGGTTAATAAAAAAAATATACATATTTCATATTAACACGATCTTTGTGGTTACGGGAATCGAGCAGGCTCTAAGAAAATCCATGCAAACTATTTCCCTAATGCATGATAAATATGTTGCTAATAAGTAAATGTTTTTTGTGTTTTAATATATATTTTTTAAATGCTATCTCCGCCTTGAATTCGCCAAAGCAGAACAATACCTTTTAAGGAAATGAATTGCAATTATAATGAAATAGATTTTGTATTTCTGTGTGGATATATGTAATTGTATTTGCATTTTTATTTCAAGTAAAACTTGGAATGTTAACCATAGAAAAATTAAAGGAAATGTATATATTTTAAAAATCGCGCGATTTGAGCTAAACATTTTTCGAATATAGCTAACTTGCTACCGATCCATTCTTTTGTTATTTATATATACACATACATACACACACTCAAACATATATCGCGCCATAATCGCCAAAATAGCTTAAGCGACATAATTTTCGAACTTCAATTTTTGACCAAAATTGATCATTTACGATCGTAAATATTCGATTTTCGTCAAAAAAAAAAAAAAAAAAACGAGGTCCGAAAAATGTGTCGCTTAAGCTATTTTAGCGCTTATGGCTCGATATATATACATCCATCAGATTCGACTCTCGGCACCGATTTTTGAAAATTAAGGTAAAATCATTAGCTTTCTATAGCAGGAAGTTCAAAACCGGAAAATGAAGTATATTACATATATATTTTTTAACTATTAAATAAATTTAGTAAATTATAACTTTGACTCCTTCCTTAGCCTACATAATCGAATATCTTACCTAATGTTGACATTTTCGAACAAAAAAAAAAAAAAAAAAATAAGAATACGTTAAACTTTTCTTCAGTTTTTGGCCATTTTTTTCGGGCGTTTTCTTAGTTTTGGCTTTTTTCGGTTTTTGGCGTTTTTTTTTAGTTTTGGCGTTTTTTTATTTTGGCGTTTTTTTAGTTTTGGTGATTAAATTTTTGCTTTAGAGATTATTTTTAGTTTTGGTGTTTTTTTATTTTTGCCATTTTTTCATTTTTTGGCGATTTTGTTTGTTTGACGATTTGTTTAGTTTTCGCGCTTTTTCTTAGTTTTGGCGCTTTTTTCGTTTAAGGGATTTTGTTCTTGGTCTTCGGCGTTTTTTTAGTTTTGGCTTTTTTAGTTGTTGCGATTTTTAGTATTGGAGATTTTTTCTGTTATGGCGATTTTTCTTTTGCTTACAGAATTTTTAGTTATGGCGCTTTTTTCGTTTTGACGATTTTTTCGTTTTATGGCAATTTTGTTCGTTTTGGCGATTTTTTTAATTTTGGTATTTTTTAGTTTTAGCGTTTTTGAAAATTTAAAAATATTGCTTTTTACGGTTTCCAACATACAGCAAGTTATCAAAATTACATTAACTGGTAGAATACCCTTTAATTATGATTTTTTCTATCAGTGTTAATTGGTGAAGTCTGACTATAACTAACTTTGAAAATTTCAACTGTCTATATATAATTAATTGTCTTTATATTACATAGGATTTCAATATGTTACGTTGCTCGCTTTATGACACCCTTTCATTTTTAACTGTCATATATTAGTTGTTGTAACGGTCAAAGTTTTACATATTTAGTGAAAATTTCTCGGGAAAACAGCCTGTGACAGACAGCAGACATACAGATAGACAGACGGATATATGGAAAGCGTAACGAAAATAATAGTGTTCCCTTACACTTTTGGCGTACGGAACCCTAAAAAGTGTAATGAAAATATAATTTTTTTTATATATGAAAAACTGTTAATTTCTTAACGACATTTTTGAATTGCTAGAGATCGGAAATACCTGGGCGGGTAAACATACGAGTATCTGAAATTTTTGTCTCTTATGATTTTACATGTAGATAATTTTTAAATTTCACTCATTTTAGAGATAAAAATTGCAAATTTCACTGTTCTGTCACTGTTCTTTTCAATTAAATTTCATAAAACAGCACAAAAGAAATTAATTGTAAAAACGGTTAACTGCTCAGTTCCCTTCATTATCCTGGATTTTCACTTGGATTATATGTGTATCACCAAGACTTTTATGTTTAACAGAGCTATGTTATCAAATTAAGATTATTAATTTAATGCATATGGTTTGTGTCTTGGGTTTTACACTTTAAAATTTATTCGCACACAGGTACAGATTTGCCCGCTATACAAATAAGAAAGAATCCCTTAAAATAATAACTAGTTTATTTGAGCTACAATGAGCTCATGGTACCCTATAAACAATTCTTTATTACCAACTATATGGGGTGAAAGCAAAATAAATTTTATTGAATAAATTTAAATGAAAAAAATAAATTGCTTCGTGTGAATTTATGAATAAATAATAACTGTTTGACTTAATGAATTTTAAATGAAAGACTTAGGAAAATACTTTAAATTATTCAGGTGGGAAAATGGTTACTGATTTATATGCAACACATTAAAGCATAATGAATACTGATGCCATTATTATTAAATTCATATATAAAAAAATAAAGAAATTATTGCGTTTTAGTTGTGAAAAATTTTAATTTTATAATTTAAACGGAAATTTAAAAAGAAATTCAAATGAAGCCACAGATGAAATATTTTAAAAATTTTTGAAGTCTTTATGAATAATTGCAATTAATAATAAATGAGTTGTATTTTGCTAATATTTTAAAATCCTATTTCATCAATTCTATTTAATAGCTCGATTATGGATGGCAACCGAACTTTGGTTGCGTTGCTAGTTGCCGAAATGGTATTACGGATGGCAACTGGCAACTAACAGCTGGTAATTTCACTTGATTTTTTCAAAAAGGTTTTCTCTATGAAATTAATAAGATTTCCTTTAAAAAAAAAAAAAAAAAAACAATAGAGATTTCTTATTAATTTTGTTCTATTTTATGAGGTAATTATTAGGCACTGTTTTCTCTGTGTATTTACGCGATGTTAAAGATCTCTTTCAATTTCATTTTATTTCTTGTCCCAATAATTTATTAATTACAGAACTTGTAATGAGAAAAATCTAATTTTCCTTTTTCTCTTTCTTTTCAGGTAAGCTTAAATGCTTTATCGTAATAACTGCCAAAATTTGCAGGTAAGAAGGGCCTACCTAGGCTTCTCTTTAATATCGATATTTTTATGCTCTTCATAACTTTAATAGACGCATATCAATACAGATTAAAAAATTGGTACAACAGTGGTCGCTAAACTTTTTATTCTTGACAACCAAATTTTTCACATGCACCAACCTTAAGAGTTAGGCTCTATTTGCAAACTTTTGATAACACTCTAACTTAAATTTAGTATAACAGTGCTTTGCAACTTGCGGCCCTCAAGCTGTGCAATGCAAATAAAATACCAGCTATTTTTAATTGCAGTATATCAAACAATTGATTGAAAAAAGTTTGGCGACCACTGTTGTAACAATTTTATACTTTGTGTTGATATACATCTACTAATTTGTACTTTCATCATCTTGAAAGCTTAAATATTTAGATAGAAAGCACATAAATAGGACTAAAAAAACATCACACTCAAAAAAAAAAAAAGACATATACTATTATTATGGAAAAAAATTTTCTAAGTTTAAGTAAATTTTTCTAAGTTTAAATAAATTTTTACAAAAATCTAGTAAAAATTACTTAATGTGCGTAAAAAATAAAAAGTTCATATCCTTAAAAATAGTTCATAAAAATATACACGAAAATGCTCACATTCAAGGACAAGTTTACTGGCTTAAAGGGAATATTTACCAAAAATTGGAAAATGGTTTAAAAGTGTAGGGAAAATGTATCCTAAGAACTAGTCAATCTCGTTTTAAATCAAAAAATTAATTTGACTAACTTGAAAGATATAAAAAGGTATTCTAAATTTTAGAAAAATATTTACCAGTTTTAAGTATTTTTTCTTTAAATTATAGAATATATCTTTTGCTTGCATTAACCCAAAAATCTAAGTACGTTTTTCATATTTTCGAGGAATATTTGAACTTGAAATATATTTGTTTTGAAAATAAAATAAAATTTTAAAACTCAAAAATTTCAATGCTTATTCAGGCTGCCTGTTAAGCAATTGGTTAGAGTGCTTGCATATCAGTCAGAAGGTTGCTGGTTCAATACTTGTCTTCTCTCAAGGAATTAATATGTATCTATGGTGAATTAATTAAGAATATAATATGAAGATATAATAAAAAACATATCATGTTGAATAAAATTTAATGAAAACTAAAAAAGTACCAGAATTAAAGACATAAAAAAATTTTTAAAAATTTACTAAATTTGAGATCAAAGATGAAAATTTTTTTTTTGCAAATCTCCGAATTTTATAGGAAAATTTTAATTAATATTGGAAAAATATTACTTAAGTACAAAAATATAATTACTATAAGCTATGTAGTTCATTAATGAACTAGAAATTTAGTAAATATTTTACTGGTTTCAAGTAAAAAACAGCTTTAACGCCATACCACAATTTTTTTTTACTCAAATTTATAAAATTTTCCAAAGTTTTAGTTAGTTATTATTTTTTTAGTGCATAGAGGGAGTTTTTTTCTAGCAAAAAGTCTTCTATTAAAATATTTAATAACTCAGTAAATTTCTAACGAATTTTTTACACATATCTTCAAATTGCTCCTAATTAATTACGTTTTATAAATAAAGTCATAAATAGTAGGGTCCCTGTACAAAACAAAAATTACTTAAGAACGAATGCAAGGAAGAAAAGTTACCAAAAAAAAACGAAAAAAAGCAATGTGAGTCCGATCACAGAGGAGATGTGTAAACATCTAGTGATGAAATTTACTAGATGTTTTTTTAAGTTGGAAGTACTTATGCTTTTAGTATCTTTTTTTAAATTAATTAATTAAAAGTATCAAAACTTTCAATATTGTAAATACATATGTATGAATTTGTTGGTTTTTGTTTGTTTTATTAAACTTATTTGGTTAGTAAATGGGCACACTGCAGTATATGTATATGTACTGCATTCAAAATTGCAGTAAGCAGTAAATTTACTGATTACTAAAAAAATTCAGTAAATTTTTACTGCTAATGAAATTTAATTTGCATTACCAGTAAAATCGTAGGGCCGTAAACATAATAAAATTGTAGCAAGTGGCAAAGTTTTTTCATTCAAATTTTGAAACTTTTGTATGAAAAACATTTAGCCACTTGGTAGAATTTCATTATGAATACGGGCATTACTGATTACTGAAAATTCAATGCACCTCATCATACAACAAATCATTTATGCAATTTATAAAAATTGTAGAAAAAATTTTTAGTAATCAGTAAAAATTTACTTGTTAAACATTTTTTATTGTTTTTACTGAAACTTTAGTGGTACTGCAGTGCTCATCTATGGTAAATGCCTTTACTTTTACCTTTTAATTTTTAATTCCTGTTGTTCATCGTTTAGTTGTTGCTGTTCTTGTTGTTGTGTACGCATTGCAATTAAAATAAATTCAGTAAAGTGAGACTTTGACTCGCGCACATTCGGTTTTGATTTTTTATTTTTTTTATTTAGCTTTTTCCTCTTTTAAGTTTTTTCAGTTTATACGATTTTTTTCAGTTTTATCGCTTTTTTCTCATTTTAGCGTTTTTTTCTCTTTTCGGGTTTTTTTAATTTTCGCAATTTTTTTAATTTTTTTGGCGATTTTTTTCTGTTTTTTGAGGTTTTTTCATTTTGGCGATTTTTTTCTGTTTTTGGAGTTATTTTATTTAGGCGATTTTTTCATTTTGGCGATTTTTTCATATTGGCGATTTTTTTGTTTAAGGATTTTTTGATTTCGGCGATTTTTCCGGTTTTTCGCGATTTATTTTAGTCCTAGAGATTTTTTTTAGTTTGGTGTTTTTTTCGCTTTGGCGATTTTTTTTTGTTTTTGGCGATTTTTTTTATATTTGGCGATTTTATATTTTTTTGATTTCTTAGTTTTACCGTTATTGAAAGTCTAAAGAGTTTTGCTCTTACGGTTTCCAAGATACAGCAAGTTGTCAAAATTACAAAGTCAAAATTGCATTAACTGATGGAACACCCATTGATTTAAATTTTTTAAATTTAGTGTTAATTGTTGTAGTCTGTATAAAAATACACTAACTTTTAAAATTTCAAGTGTATATATGTACATACAATTGTATGTATATTACATGGGATTTTAAAATTTTTCGTTGCTGGTTTTGGAACACCCTTTAATTTTTAACTCTCATGTAGTTGTTGTCGTAGTGGCCAAATGTCTACATATTGTGTCCAAATTTCAAGTCCGTAGCTCTTACGGTTCATTTTCACCTTTGGTGTACGGAAATATACAGAAAAATAACCGGCGGCGGCGCACCGTCGGCTTCGAGCCGGTCGACTTGTTTCTCTGCTTGGTATTGCTTCTTTCAAACACTAATACACTCATACATAGCTCACACCGATTTGACAATGCAAAGAAATCTCAGCAAAGAAATCTCAGCAAAGACATCTTAGCAAAGAAATCAAAGGCAAAAGATTTTTATCCCCTAGCGTATAGATGTTTACACATCAAAAATTATATTTGGTGAAAAAAAAGACATATATCTGACATTTCGTGCTATCATCAATTTACGCACCTTCCTGATTTTCAGTTACCGAAGATAAGTATGAGAAGTTCTACAAATCGCTTGGATATTGTTTCGTGGCAGCTGGTGACTACAATGCAAAACATACGTACTGGGGCTAGCGTCATGTTACACCTATAGGTCGAGCGTTGTTTAATACAATTTCAAAAATGGGAGCCTACTTACTGAGCTACTGATGTGCGAAAAATTCCGGATGTTATAGATTTTGGCGTCATGAAAAATATCACGTGGATGCCTCTCTACATCTCTCCTCCGTTCACTCTCCCACAATAGTAGCAATTTTCAACCTACTAAGGAGTGATTTAACTAGCTCATATGTGAAAATAATTAGTGGGGTCAACTGGCTAGTATTCAAAAAATATCTCAGTAGTCACTGCGTAGAAAACATTCAGCTAAGATTATGTGATTATATTGAATTTAACATTGCAAATCTTAACGAAAATATTAAACAGGCTGCTGAACATGCCACTACCTACTATCCGCAGACTGGCTTTAATAGAATTTATTCTACGCATATCGAACGTCTCGAAAGTGAAAAAAGAAGAGCTGGAAGGGAATGGCAACAGCACAGATCACCTCAACCTAAAATCAGACTTAAAGAGTGCACTAAACGACTCCAGGAGTTGCTGGCAACTGAAAAAACTGCATCTCTTAGAAATTATCTGGAAAGTCTCGATGTCACACCAGCATCTAATTACTCCTTGAGTTTAAACCACCGCTGCGCACGTCGACCGGAGATTGGGCAAGAAGCGACACTGAAAAAGCTTAAATATTTGCTGAGTATTTAAAATCCGTATTCACCCTAAATACATGTACTGGTGTTGCTAATTTACAAAGTCTAGTTGTTCTACCCTCTCGACCATTAAAGTTTAAGATCCTTGAATTACATAAATTATTTGCTGAGCACAACATGAAGAAGGCTCCAGGTATTGATGGTATTAGTAACAAGATGCTGATGAATTTGCCTCGCACTGCAACTAGAATCCTGCTATTTATTTTTAATGTCATATTACGACTATCCACACAGCTGGAAGATTGCCAAGGTCAAAATGATTCCAAAGTTAGGTAAAGATCTTACCAACCCTGATCTGATATAGCCTCTTAAGCTTACTGTGAAGAATCTCAAAGCTTTTCTAAAAGCTGCTCTCATGACTAAATTGTACAAAATGTTAGCTGATAGTGGTTGCATCCAGGACCATAAATTTTTGTTTTAGAAGTCAGCATAGCACCATTGAACAAATGCATAGATTGGTCCAAGTTGTAATAAGAACATTTGAAGAAAAGAAGTATTGTTTTGCTCTCTTTATTGAGGTTTCTCAGGGATTTGACAAAGTATGGTACGAAGGCCTAGTTGTGTAAGTTGAAGACATATCTGTCAATAAATATACAAAAGCTGTTGGAAAGTTATATCATTGACATGAAGTTCACTGTTGTGGAAGGAGAGTTCACGAGTGTGCCCGAATTTATATCTTCCGGTGTGCTACAGGGTAGTATTCTGGTGTCAGTCTTGTATTTAATATATAGATTTAAAATTTGAATACTTTTTGTTAGTTCATTTTTGAATATACAATAAATAAATATATGTATAAAAAATCTGACATTTCCTGAAACAAGATACATATGGTACGAAAGGTTTTAGTTTCTTCTTTCTAAAACTATTTAAAATGTTAATATCGGTTGATGATTAACTTTGTTAGAGGTTGATAAGTGCCTACGGTTACATAAAATCGGTTTTTTGTCCGTAACTCAAAATTTTTTGGGGTGTTTGGAAAATTTGAAATGCAGATTGTTGTTATGCTCGACAATACTTGCCAGAAAAATAGTAACACGTCCCAGCTATTTCCATTTCATCAAAATTTGTCGCACATTGTATATGTATATCACATTAATGAACAAAAATATTTTATTCAATAAGATTTTTTTTAAAGAGAATTAAAATTCAGGCAATTAATTCCTGCTACTATTATTAGCTGTTATCTTCCTTAGGAAAGGGATAGTGATAGCGAAGACAGGTGGTGAAGGAAGAGATAGAGGAAAGCTTCATTCTTTTACAACTCTGCTTTTTGCACGTTTTTTATTAAATAATTCAGTGTTGCAGCGCCTCTGGTGTGAATGAGGTATATTAAATTTTTTAAAGCTTTGTTTAGTAGCAATTTTATTGGATATTTTACTTCGCCGCTGATTCTGCTACACAATACCGGCGAAGGAGGACGCTCTGATGTTACATTAGGATTAGTATCTACTGAAGTAAGTATAGTCCAGTGATTAGGGACTAGGCCTTCATCACTTGAACTTTCTTTAAAACAAATGATACAAAAGGACATTAAGGTACATCACAATAATGTGGGTGCTGTTATTTAATTAGTGACCTTCGATTTTGTAGTCAACGTGCTAACGTGCTTCAGCCAATGCCACCCTTAATAAGAATTGAAAATACTGAACTTAACCCCGATTAGGAAATTATTTCTGAAACTCGAATAACTCGAAAAATAAACTCGAAAGCATTTTATTTTATTTCGAATTACACAATAGGCTTCCTGGTGGCAATCTTACTTTTTCTCTTTTATATTTATTTAATAAACAATTTGTATGAAATTTTTATTGCCAATTACATTTTAAAATCTATTTAATTTTCAGAGGAAAAATAAATTTTTTTAAGCCTTAACGATAAAAGATAGAAATTATTGAGCACATTACTTACGCTTTCGAGACATTAAATTCTGTGACAATGAAATTATTGTAATTTTTTTGTGGTTGCAAGTGGAAAGTAATTGTTCATATATTTCGAAAGCATGTTGGTGTTTGCCTAAGTGTCAAAAAAATTTTCCATGCTTCAGCTAACATAATTTCTTCTTAAAACGTGGCAAAGTATGCCGTTTAAAATGTTCATTTATTTTTTATTTTTTTTCAAACCAGCAAGCAAAGAAATTTCTTTTGATTCCACTTAATGAAAATTGAAAGTGATTTATCTTAAATGGTCATGGTTGGTTAGTTTCCATTCCCATTTGTAAATGGCAATTTGCCCCCATTTTCTTTTGCAAAAGGTTCAACAGCAGCAGCAGCAGCAACAACAACAATACAGTCCTTCGGATTATTATTAACGGTTTCTTTTCGTTTACATGTCAAGCCTAAAGCATTTTATCTGACTGTCTGTCTATCTTGTCACCTTTCAACTTCATTTCAAACAACCATTTGTTTCATGCAGGCATATAATTCTTTATCTGCTTTACTTTCTGGTCATCAATTTTGCTTAAGATTACGTTGCAATGTTTTGCACGGAAGACACACTCAGGGCAATAACATTTTCAATTTTTCATCATAAAAATTAATCGCTGCTGCCATTTACTGTACGCCTCAATATCTTCAACTCGTTTGCCAGTACAACACCTTTTTATCTCTGTTTCGATTACTGTTGTAGATTTTTCATAACAAATATGCCAAAAAATGCCAGAAACATACATAATTACACTCTACTACTACATATCGCTCATTTACTCAAACAACGTCATAAGTCAAAAACAACCGGTTTACCAGAAAACGCATTTGAAGTTTTCAATTTACACACAACTTAATGGGAAAAAAGAAAATTTTATTTAGCTTTCAAAAGTTGAGGAAACAAGATATTTGTATGAAATTTTTACACAAATGAAAAACGACATGAGGTGAGGATTATGGCCTGTTTCACAATAACGAAAGAAAGAAAACTGAAACGAAACTTTCGACTGAAAATTTATATTGAAAACAATAATAAAATATGAAAATTTTTTTTGTTTTCAATATAAATTGTAAGTCGAAAATTTCGTTTCGTTAATGTGAAATAGGCCATTAATTATGAGTTGTGACGTTATTTTAGTAAATGAGCGATATAGGTGTATATTTATGTATGTATATATTATTTTATCACATCTTGTAGTAGCAAGAGTATGAATGATTCATGCATCCTCTTTTGCTGGTGCTAACTTAACTACTGGCTTGGAAAAACACATTCACAACACTTTCCTAATGTGAAACCAAGTAAACAAATCTAGTTTAAGCTGTCACCCCCCCCCCCTCCCCCCCTCAAACAGCTACTTCAACTGTTATAAGTGCAACGAATGAAGCAGCAAATTGTCAGCGTCAAATTCTAGATAATGAAATAACTGGAGTACATCTTTAGCATAGAATTTGAAAGAAGAAAAAAATGAAAACAAATAAAATTTCACAGATTTTACAGAAATTCTAATTTATATTCGTCAGCAGTTTATTTTAATTAGTAATGGAGTGTATGTACACAAGGGAAGTTATGCCCCAACTAAACAATCTGACTTTATTTACACAAAAACTTACATATCGCACAGTAAACAGTAAACAGTCACAACTCAAAATTATCAAAATGTTTTTTTTTTCATAAATAAATTCACTGAATAAGTTTTTGCGAGGTTTCCTTCTTGGTCGAAATCCTTCCTTTATTATCTATTAACCTACAAGAACACTACCAGTTAAATGACCGGTCATTTAACCGGTTCTGCTTACTGATATGTCTGTTAAAGTTTCTATTAGTTTATTAAGAGCAAAATGTAAATCCTGACCGAAACTCTTGTGTACATGTGATTTTGCATCTCTCTCTATCTCATTAATTCCATTGTCTATATGCATTTCGTTCCCGCTTGTGGAACTCGTCAGTAGACTTCAACCCAAAAAAGTTATGAATTCAGTTAACAAACTCCGTATGTTTATAGTAAGACTCTTAATACTATTGTTACGAAAATAGCCGTCAACAATGTTAAGTAGCATTACACAGAAATATTCCAACAGGGTTAATGTAAATGCTACGCGAAAATATTCCTACAGGGTCAAAGTAAAGAATAGTCTAGAATAGTAGCCAACAACTAAATAAGCATGCCTAGCTTGATTAAACGTAAACAAGCAAAAGTAACAACAAAAAGCGTCTGCTTATTAAGAAGATTCACTTATTTGTACACATACATACATGCCAATTCAAACGAAAAGCAAAAGATAAACAACCACCGTGTGTTGCTTAGTTAATGATGTACGCACGTACGCATATACACATGTATGTACATAGTTACCACATGAACTTAATTAGGCAGCATATAAGATGATAATGATCGTCTAGACATTGCTTGAAACTTCTAGTGGAATTTCTGTGAAATATAAATAGAGGTGACGCATCCAATGAATTAGTTAATTGCAGTTGTAAGTCAGTCGCGAACAGTTATAGTTAGTGCTAATCAGAAAGTAGTGAAGTTAAGAACTCGTTAATCAGTTGATAATTAAGTTGTGAATTGATAATAGTCTGTCGTGGAATTGAGATTATTGTGGAGTCTATCGTGTCGACTGGAGTAAAGGGAACAGCGCAGCGAATAGACGTGTATAAGGGTGTAAGTAAAGCCAGTGAGTCTTTATTGGTGTATCAACTGTAAGTGTCGGCAGAGTGAGTGCCGTGTGTGACGAGCAGCAGACAAAGAGGTATTGGTGTATCAACTGTGAGTGACGGCAGAGTGAGTCTCGTAAGTGACGAGCAGTTGACAAGGAGGTGTCACGTGATTACTTGCGCAGCCAGCTAAGCAACGTGCGTAAACTACAGCGAAGAAGGCGTAGTGGTAACCAGTTGTGAATATCTGTGTGTAATTTATTAGTTTAAGTTGTATTAGTGTATTTAAGCTCTTGAGTAATTTAGTATAAGTGTATTTGTAAATAAAACTTGTATCATTCTTAACCCTAATTACTACACTCGGCTCTTGTATTCATTTGCAAATCTTCGGATCTACGGAAAAGCGTTTTTACAGAGAGAAAAACGTAACACTATATTGAGAATCACAATATACAAACATAATAAGTTTGAAAACCGCAAACAAAAATCTTTACAAAACAAGCATCTTTATTCAACTGTGCATCTATTTTATTTTCCACCACCTTTTTACCATTAGCTGCCACATTGGGCAACAATAAAAGTATTTAAAAAGCAAAAAGAAAAATAAAATATGTATTTCCATACATGAAATACTGAAGTAAATTTATTTGACATAATAAAATAAAATAGATGCACAGTTGAATAAAGATGCTTGTTTTGTAAAGATTTTTGTTTGCGGTTTTCAAACTTATTATGTTTGTGTATTGTGATTCCGAAACCCTTTGTATACTAATTATATTTTTTTGACAATAAATAATCAAATAATTATAATTTATGGAAACATTATCAATATATTTGAATAAAATTTTAATTAAAATAAAACATAAATAAATATGTGCAAAAATTACTATACAAAAATATGTAATTAATATTTTAAAAACAATCCTTCAAATTTTATTGAAAAAAAAAGAAACAGTGGCAGCTCCAGTAGCAAAAACTCAAGATAAACTTGTTGCATGTGTGTTAGTAAAAAAGTTTTGTTTGTGTTAGCTTCGGTCATTCATTTCTTGTAGGGTAGTGTCCTGCACAAGACCCCTTATAAGAACTTTTAAGACATGAGGGATTTTTTAAATGCTTTAGTACAGCGAAATCTTCTAAAACAAATGTTAACAACACTGTTTGCAAGAAATTTGTTTCAGTATTGTTTGTATAGGGGTAAAGAAAAAAATACTTCGTGACGGAAGAATTTGTGATGTTTGCTCCTTTGTACGCATGGGCGCGTAAACAAACGTCATGCATGTATGTGTGTATGATGTTTTATTTTTCTGCGCACATGTAAACGCACACACATGTATTGATTGTTGATTGATTGTTTGTTATGAACAAGAAGTCTTGGCGACGTAGCTTGTTAACACTCATATACACGTACACCAATACATCCATCGTGCTTCGCTTACAATGCGATGGCGTTTATTATTGGTTTACTATAATACATGCGACCAGAATACATTTAAAAAACAAGATGTATTTACATTTAAAGACTGTTTGCGCAGGCCTCTTTTATCTATCGCTGCAAATGTTGGATTGGTAATCTTTGTACTCTTATAACTATTACCTCCGTTTTCTAATATTATATATATTTGTTACGATGCCTGGAAAGGAAAACTTTTTTGCATAGATGTTGTTGATGTTTAGTATTGCTTGTTGTCAGCAACAGATACAACCACTAAATATTACTTTGGCGTCAACAAAAACTGCTGCCCCGCTTTTACTGCTGCTCATGGTAATGCTGCTGGTGCTTTTATTATTATATCGCCTATGAAACTATATATTGCATTAAACCATTCATTTCAGTCATTTTGCGGCAAACAGTGTTGTCGATATTTTGTGTAAATATTTGAATATAAATATTAATTTTTATAACATTTTTGTTTACATAATATATGTGTGCTTAAATAAAATCATCATGTTGAACAATCATGCTGAGAAATATTTTAAGTAAATGAGCATAAATTGTAAACACTTACTGCCTCATTCAGATATATAGGGTGTTTTTTTAGGGGTATAGAACTTTGAATTGAAATAAAACACAAGAAAATCGTTTTAATGTCCATCAATTTGGCTTTATTGGAAGGATAAT
Source organism: Tachina grossa (assembly GCA_949987645.1). NCBI lineage: Eukaryota > Metazoa > Arthropoda > Insecta > Diptera > Tachinidae > Tachina > Tachina grossa. The sequence goes on along the minus strand of OX465274.1, from coordinate 156,566,350 downwards.
TTTATGCCATTAATGTTCAAATATGATTTCGGGCATGTGGCCGCCGCGGCTGGCTCGAATAAAGCCAATTCTACAGGTCCAATTTTCAACCACTTTTTCGAGCATATGGGGCCGTATGTTGGCAATAACGCCACGAATGTTGGCTTCCAAGTCCCCTAACGTTTCTGGTTTGTTGGCGTAGACGAGCGACTTCACATATCCCCAAAGAAAATAATCCAATGGTGTCAAATCACACGATCTTGGTGGCCAATTGACAGGTCCATTCCGCGAAATTATGCGCTCATCGAATGTTTCCTTCAATAAATCGATTGTGACGTGCGCTGTGTGGCATGTAGCGCCGTCTTGTTGGAACCACAACTCATCCACATTCATGCCATCCAATTCGGGAACAAAATAGTCAGTTATCATGGCTCTATACCGGTCTCCATTAACGAATCGATTCATTCGGGTCCTCTTCAACACTTTGCTCTATAGCGGCAATTGTTTCTTCGGTGCGCACTGTTCGACGTCTCTGCGGATGCGTATTATCACATAGAGTAAACGTAGTGCGAAAACGATCCGTGGTTAACCGAATTAATTGCTCTGATGGACGATTATGTCGACCATAAAATGGACGGAGCTTGCGGTAAACTTCGCGAACTGAACCATTATTTTCGAAATAAATTTGCACGATTTGCAAGCGTTGTTCTTTTGTCAACCTGTTCATGATAAAATGGCAAACCAAACTTAATATTAATCACTTGACAGCTGACAAAATGGCCGCCAGTTAAAAAAGTGATGCCAACTTAAAGTTCTATACCTCAATAAAAAACACCCTTTACATATCGCGAGCCTATATTCAAAATACGTCAACTCAAATTTGGTCAAAATGAGTTGCTGATGGCAAATAGCTCCTTTATGCAATATTCATCTGTAGTACAAATTTCGAATAAAAAAAATTACTTTTCCCCGTTTTATATCAATTTTTCTTATTTTGCTATCTCAAAGTATTATTTTTTTTTGGTGAAAGCAAATGCTAACTCCCATGTAAATTTTCAATATAATTCCACCTCATATCTGATTGCATTTGGCATCCTGAGCACGAATATGTTAAGGATTATGATATCCTATGGCTAGTTTTTGAGATATTTTCACTTTTAATATAAAGGGTGTCCCAACAAGAAGGCAAGATTTAAATTTGGCGCCATTCGAAGTGTCATTGTTTGACATTTGAACAATTGTTATTGTTTGATAGTAGAAGGTACGAGGTTAGTAAAAATGGAGTGCTACACGAATGAACAACGCATTCTCATTGTGAAATTGTTTAACCAAAATGGTGAAAGTTTTGCGGCTACAGTTCGCAAATTTGCGACCAATTTAGGGTCACAATAATACTCCAAAAGAGTCAACTGTAAAGACATTAATAGATAAATTTGCCGAAACTGGGTCTGTTAGTGATGTAAAGACAACAACGCGCCTTCGACCAGGTTGATCGACCGAAAATGTCGCAGCTGTACGTGATGATGTCGCTCAAACGCAGGTTTAGCGCAAACAGTTAATGGTGTTCGGTATCGTGAAATGATAACCAGTTTTTTCGTCCTAGAATTGAAGAAATGTATGTGGAGGGCATGTGGTTTCAACAAGACGGCGCCACATGTCATACAGCCAGAAAAACAATTCAATTGCTACATCAGTCATTTCCCGGCCGTGTTGTTTCGCGTTTTGGAGACCAGAATTGGCCGCCTAGATTGTGCAATTTAACACCATTAGACTTTTTTCTTTGGAGTTTTTTGCAAGGTTGGAAACCGAAACAAATAACGGTATCGGTATTGATACCGGTACAATTATTTTAAAAATTTCGGTATCGGTAACGGTAACGGTATTTTTTTTATTTCGGTATCGGTATTACCGGTACATACCGTTATCGAGTTTAAAATACCGGTATACCGCTATTACTGTGAAGTTTATTGATTCATACAGTGTATATAGCAAAAAACCTCTTTTTATTAAGTTAAAAGTAAGTAATTTTACATAAAGTCTTTAGTAAACAGTAACATAAAAAAACTACGTAGAGTGTAGTGTAAACTTGTATGTTTGTATAAACATACATACATACATGCATGAGTATGTTTAGATCAGAGCTGCCCACAGAGAGAGAAAACCGAGAGAAAGGTATAGGTACATGTGTATTAATTTCTATAAAAAGCCGATTGGTTTTCGGCACTCTGACACATCTCTTGACAGCCTGGTTATAAACGGTTATACTATTGTTTTTCAAACGGGATTTCCCGGCTATTATGACAACTTGATGAGTGTCGTTATTCATTTTATGAATGCGATGACGCAATAATAAGGTCATGGCACTAGCACAATAGCTAAAACTTTACAACAATTAAGGCCGAGTTTACATCTGGCACACATGTGCTCTGAGACTAAGAGGCCTTTATTTGCCATAAGCAGAACGCGACGTTCAAAATTTAATTCTACAATTCATAAAAGTAAAAACAGAAATGTGCAAGGAAATAAAAGAAAAATTACAAAATAATTTCAGATTCTCTTAGGTAAAAAGAACGATTCTATTAATGCTTATTCTGTACTAGTGATGGCCGAATATTCGGCAATTTTTAAATATTCATATTCGCATTCGTATTCATCAAACTCAGGCGAATACGAATATTTTTCCAAAAAATTAAATAAGTAAATGCATAAATCCTAAACCAAATTTAAATAAATGGATAAAAATATTAGTTTATACGAATTTAATTAAGTTTTTTATAGAAATTTTTGCTCATTTTGAAATATTATTTACTGACGATCAATAAAATTTTTGGATAGTTTTTATTAACTTTAAAGTGCGCCAAGAGGAGTATGAAGTTCTTTTTCATAACAATTTTTTAATATTTCATATTGCAGGCGTAAATAGAACCCTAATTTAATGTCTATAAATTTCACATTAAATACTCGTATTCGTATTCGCGAATATCGTTTCAAATATTCGTATTCGCGAATATCAAAAAATTGACATTCGTTACATCACTGTTCTGTACTAAAGTCCTATTTTGTAATATTTATTTAATAATATATTTTTTTTAAGTGCGGTCAGGCTTGTGTGTATTGTTTGGCCTTCGAGAGTTTTTCGTCCGTATAATCTTGCGTTTTTTATGGAATTTCTTTAACAACCACGTTGCTACTTCCTATGTCAAGGCATACGTCGTGTACAGTCAGTCACAAAACTTTCTTAAAATACTGTTAATAACATCCTGGGCATATGGTCTACTTACTCCACCCATGTTTGTTCAACACCATATTATGCAAATTTACTTTGTATAATATGTATCAATAAATAAATAAATATTTTTTTTTTTTGCATTTACATATAATATTGGTATATATGCACCACAAATGGTATTTTTTTTTAGTAATGTGCTTATAAAACATTTTATTTAATCGATCTCATGAATTATAATTTTTTTTTGTTGAAATAATTAAATTAAAAATATTTTGTATTGTTTTGCACTGGGCGGGAATTTCCCGGGAAGCCGAAAAGTCGTTCCCGCTTTCCTGTGAAATGAAAAAGTCCGGGAAAAGAAAAACTCTAGTTTATACATATGTATTTGATTATGGTGTGCTTACACTTTGTTGTCGATAAAAAGTAGTAAGAATAGAGCTGAATAAGAACGTCTAAAGGGGGAAATTTTGTTTCTGTAATTAATTCCAAAAAAATTAATTGAAATTAAGTTTTTACGAAATCGGTATACCGGTACGTACCGGTATAGACATAAACGGTATTGTCGATACCGGTATTTTCTAACCGAAATGAGTTTCGGTATCGGTATTGATACCGGTACCTAATTTTAACGGTATTTGAATCGGTATCGGTATTTTTACGATACCGTTTGCCAACCTTGGTTTTTTGAAGTCGATGGTTTACGCGAATAAGCCGACGACGACTCAAGCCTTAAAAGAGGAAATTGGACGCTGCATTAATAAAATACCGCAGCATTTATGCAAAACGGCCATTGAAAATTTCATTAAAAGATCGCGTGTGTGCCAGCAAAGCCGCGGCGGCCATCTGCCCGATTTGTTGTTCCACACATAACCTCATTTTGTCTACTTTACGATATAATAAAAATTCACGATTTTTTTTTTAAATATCTGTGTTTTATTTAAAATTTAAATCTTGCGTTCTTGTTGGGACACCCTTTATTAGTACAGAGGAGTTCCGATAAAAAAAAATGGTAATGCATGTAAAACTTTTAAACTGTTAATCGAATAGAAACATAATGTACGGACCGATTATAGTCAATGACATAAGCTTTCGAAATTAATTTGGAGGTGGGTACCTGTTGCACTATGGAGTGAGTTAGAGAGTGCTAAAGCTGACCACCTCGAGATTGAAGAGGCTTTCAGTTAGGCTTAAGTTATTTTTTTATGGTATTTTTAGTTTTTTCTTGTAGCTTTTCAATTCTTATATCTAGTATTTAGTAAAAGATTCCACAAATTCATTAAGAAATAAATATATTAAAAAAATTATATTTTTTCCGACAAAATATGCCAATTCTAAGAAAATATTTGTTTTTTGATCGACTAAAATATGCTATCACATAAAAATACGCAAACCAGTGCAAAATAAAATATTTTTTGCAGACCAATAAATTAGTAATTATATTTAAACCATATTATGGAAGGCACGTCATTTATTTTTAACAATAATGAGCGAATTAAGTAGTTTCTTCGCTCTACTGAAAAGTTATCTTTTTGAGTTGACGTGTTTTGAATATAGGCTCTCGATATATAATTTTTGTGTAAAAAAGTTTTAGAAACCCAATTTCGTATGGAAAGTCGTTTACTAAAAGTTTTGTAAACATAGATAATATTTTTCTGAATGAGGCCTTTAAACATTAAATTTTAAACATTTATTTATTTGTAACAATAATTATTGCAAAGCATTAATTAAGTAATACTAAACTAAATAGAGAAATATTTAAATGGAAGTTTTGCAATAAAGTTGGCATGTCTATAGATTAGTAATTCACTCTTTTGTTTTTTTGACAGACTCCGAAATTTTATTTCAACATTAATGAATTATGAATTTTCATTCTGTTTTCAAGGAAATTTTATGGAATTTATATTTAAGTAATAGCTGATATATGAAAACCACGATTAGCTTTCACAGGCACACAATAGCACATCAGGTTAGTATAATTTTTGGTCACCTTTTGTTCTACATATTCTGTAAAAATTTCAAGTACGCAGCTTTTACGGTTCTCGAGAAAACGGCCTGTGACGGACAGATAGACAGCGTAGCGAAAACAATTGGGTTCATTTTCACGTTTAATGTACGAAGGGGTGGAAAAGTTAATATAGTGTGTTTTTTTTAGAGGTTTAGAACTTCGAATTGAAATAAAACACAAGAAAATCGTTTTAATGTCCATCAATTTGGCTTTATTGGAAGGATAATTTTATGCCATTAATGTTTAAATATGATTTTGGGCATGTGGCCGCCGCGGCTGGCTCAAATAAGGCCAATTCTACAGGTCCAATTTTCAACCACTTTTTCGAGCATATGGGGCCGTAGGCAATAACGCCACGAATGTTGGCTTCCAAGTCCCCTAACGTTTCTGGTTTGTTGGCGTAGACAATTGTTTCTTCGGTGCGCACTGTTCGACGTCTCTGCGGATGCGTATTATCACATGGAGTAAACGTAGTGCGAAAACGATCCATGGTTAACCGAATTAATTGCTCTGATGGACGATTATGTCGACCATAAAATGGACGGAGCTTGCGGTAAACTTCGCGAACTGAACCATTATTTTCGAAATAAATTTGCACGATTTGCAAGCGTTGTTCTTTTGTCAACCTGTTCATGATAAAATGGCAAACCAAACTAAATATTAATCACTTGACAGCTGACAAAATGGCCGCCGGTTAAAAAAGTGATGCCAACTTAAAGTTCTATACCTCAATAAAAAACACCCTATACATACAATCGTGAATTTGTTGATAACATATTATGTTCAAAAACATCATAATATATTTGTACATACATATGCACACATACATACCTACATATATAAATTCGCTTAAATACTGTTTCATTTGTTCGTAATTTTCCAAACCAAATTGAGATTGCGGCTCTGGCAGCACTTACACACATACTTACACACACACACACACACACACACACACACACACACACACACACACACACACACACACACACACACACACACACACACACACACACACACACACACACATCCATGGGAATTTGTCAACATTAATGAAAATTTGTGAATGTATTTAAAATAGCTTTTCCTTCTCTTAAGGGGTCTCGCTCGTGCTACTTTCAATATTAAATTTTCAGCTGTTAGGGATGTGCTTTTAATCTCCTGTTGGCGTAGATGTAACACTAGTATGTTTGTGACAGTTATTATTCTGTCTGTCTGTCTGTCTGTCTGTCTGCCTGATTGCTATCTCCTGCACTAACTGACTGTTTACTAAAGCAAATACGATAGTACATATTTGCAAACTGCTGCTGTTGTTGGCTTAAATGAGGCGAGTGTAAAATTTCCATTTTGATGGGAAGATTCAGTACTTCCGCTTGTTTTTGTTGTTGTAGTTGCTTGCCTTTCTGAATAACTAAAGGGTGTTTTTTATTGAGGTATAGAACTTTAAGTTGGCATCACTTTTTTAACTGGCGGCCATTTTGTCAGCTGTCAAGTGATTAATATTTAGTTTGGTTTGCCATTTTATCATGAACAGGTTGACAAAAGAACAACGCTGGCAAATCGTGCAAATTTATTTCGAAAATAATGGTTCAGTTCGCGAAGTTTACCGCAAGCTCCGTCCATTTTATGGTCGACATAATCGTCCATCAGAGCAATTAATTCGGTTAACCATGGATCGTTTTCGCACTACGTTTACTCTATGTGATAATACGCATCCGCAGAGACGTCGAACAGTGCGCACCGAAGAAACAATTGCCGCTGTAGAGCAGTGTTGAAGAGGACCCGAATGAATCGATTCGCCACCGTGCACAGCAATTGGAGCCGACTAACCGACTATTTTGTTCCCGAATTGGATGGCATGAATGTGGATGAGTTGTGGTTCCAACAAGACGGCGCTACATGCCACACAGCGCACGTCACAATCGATTTATTGAAGGAAACATTCGATGAGCGCATAATTTCGCGGAATGGACCTGTCAATTGGCCACCAAGATCGTGTGATTTGACACCATTGGATTATTTTCTTTGGGGATATGTGAAGTTGCTCGTCTACGCCAACAAACCAGAAACGTTAGGGGACTTGGAAGCCAACATTCGTGGCGTTATTGCCAACATACGACCCCATATGCTCGAAAAAGTGGTTGAAAATTGGACCTGTAGAATTGGCTTTATTCGAGCCAGCCGCGGTGGCCACATGCCCGAAATCATATTTAAACATTAATGGCATAAAATTATCCTTCCAATAAAGCCAAATTGATGGACATTAAAACGATTTTCTTGTGTTTTATTTCAATTCGAAGTTCTATACCTCTTAAAAAAACACCCGATACTTTCTGTTTAGGTTTAAGTTGTTGATTTATTTGCCATGATAACTGCTGATGCCGTGGTAGAGTTTTTATGCTTTTTAGGCTTTTTCCGTCTTTTTTTTTTTGTTGTTGTTGTCCCTTCATTATTGTTGTCTGATTTTCCTGAAATTTATTAAGGTGTAACTGATGTATGTATGTGCTGCTGCATGTTTTTTTTTTATCTTAATACTTCGTAACAAATGTAGGCCTTGGCGTATAATTGTGCCAAAATTTTTAACGTATGAGAGAGGCAAAAAAAAGTGTCTTTGAGTCAGCAGTAATTTTCTAGATTTTAAAGACCAAAGATTTTTTTAATACAATATAACTTGCTCAGCAAAATGTTGTTCTAAATAACAAAAAGTATACATCGTAATAATAATTAAAAAAGTATGCCATTGCATTAGAAAAATTAATTAACAGTGTATCGTATAAATGGTTTGAACGATAAATTGCTCTATTTCCATTTGCGAAATAAAATAATTGGGAGTTTTTGTTTTTTTAAACATAAAAATAGTGAAATTCCTAATTGACGTTATTACACGCAATTCACACGTTGATTTTTCAATGATTTTTTGAAACACGATTTTTGGAGTTTGTAGGCGAACGGTATAGAAAAGCAAAAGGGGAAGAAAAAAAATCACATTTTCCGTTCTACGAGTTTTTTTTTTGAATTTTCTCTACACATATTTGAATTTTTTTATGTTGCTTTATTTTATTTTTTCATTGAATGCTGCGACAACAGCTTTTTTTTTAATACAAAACAGTGTTACATGTAGGTATTTTTGTCACTAATATATGAGTATAGGGAATATCGGAAAAATATTTTATTTTGAACAAAATGCAGGTATTTTTTATTCTCATATTGCATTTTTTTTTTGTGCATAAATGTAAAAATAACTATACTAAAAATATATTTTTGCTCATAAACCGTTTCAAAATTTATTTTTGCTCGAAATTACATAGACTTTCATCCAATTATTTTGGTGTTGCAGTGCCTGTCTTTAGTAAAATTGCTGAGAGAATATTTATTTATATGTGAGAGGATAAGAAAAAAAGCTGTCAAAATAAAATAGATCTCTCTACTGCTACTTCTGGCGCTACTATTTTGTAACAATTTGTATGGAAAATGTGTTTATGCCGTAATTCTGTTTGAGCATTAAGGCCTTAAATGTTTTTAATTTATCTTTCTTTACATTAAATTACTAAAATTTGTAGATTTTCGTATATAGGAAATTTTTTAACATGTAGGGAAAGGAAAAAAACGGGATTTTTTAAATGTAATGGTAACACTGATACAATTTTTGGAAGAAAAAAAGTAAGAACTAGAAACATGAAAAAAATCATCGTATGAATGTAAAATGTTTTTGGAAGCAACTTTTAAAAGAGAATCAAAAATAAAACAAGATTTTTAAATCGTCGTATGAATTGGGCCTTAAGTTCTAAAGGAGAACCAGCACAAGCAGTCAAACGAAAATCAAAGGCTAACGAAAGATTTTCAATACAAAATTTATTTCCAGTGTCGTCACTGGAACGAAGCCGAAAATCACTGTAACTGAATTTATTAAATGATATCTACTCATACTTACAACCTAGTTCTTTCAAATAAATTCGATTACAAATTATCTTATCTGGCAACTATTAGCTCTGTCATTTTTTTTGTCGCTCTTTCTCTCTCGCTCTCTGTCATTGTTTTTGCTTTAAGCTCATGTCAGATAAAACTTTTGCTTCGCGTTGCGTTGAAGATTCGCTTTGACATCTAAGATGAAATGTACGTGCTTATATGAAAAATGTCACATAAAGAACTTTTAACGCAAAGCGAATCGAAAAGTTAGGCAACTCTAAACTTTTTGCGTGCTTTGACAATCAGTTGCTATACTTTTTTTTTAATTTGTTTGACCAAACTCGCATTTAAATATGAAATTTTTATTAAAATGTCTGTAAATTTACATAAAAAAATAGTTCGTGGCATCAGAGCAATCGAATTGTGCTGTGTTTTATACATAAAATCTAATAGTGAAACAAACAGTGATTGTTGTCAAAGTTTTTATTGTGTCATGAACACTTTGCTTGACGCTTTTTCTTCAACATTAGAAACGTCACTCAAAGCGTTGAAGTTGTATCTGACACCGACTTTATTCATAGGGCTTCCAGACAAATACTTTTCTTTTTAATTTTTTATATATATTTATATTGCTTTATTAAATTTTTCTATCGTTTTAAAGATCAAACATAAGAAAATATAGCATTGCTAATACTAGATTGTCAGTGATATAAAATTTAAGTGGATTTCAGTGTAATAAAATCGTCTTAAAAAAGGTTTAAAATTAACAGTTGAATCGGTAATGTGGCAGCTGGATTTTCATGTTTATATACATACATATATTTTTCGCAGAAAAACAAAAATATTAAACTTTCTTTAATTTTTTGAAAGGAGTGGAAGATGATACGAATATTGCCGCACACATTTTATGTGAAGAAATGGCAATGATTAAATGACTGGATTCTTCCTCTTCGCCTTGCAGAGTGTCAGACCTTTTAAGAGGCTTAAAACTGAACTTAAACCAAACAATTGTTTTGAATTTACATCTCATATTAGTTTATGCTCCTTAATTCAATAATAATAGTGCGATAACCCCATCCCTACCACACTTATCAATCTCTTCGTTTTCAGCGAAAGCCTGATATCAGAAAATCCATCTATGCATTGAACACATACACCACAGCAAGCTACCGACTACCAAATGTCAAGGATAGAATACGCATGCTTATATGAGAATGATTCTTTTGAAGACAGCAAGGCAACAGGGCGACACGTTGTTGTCTATGCTGATTTTGTCGTTGTAGTCCAATTAAACTAATTTCAATTTCTTTGGCTACAATGAGAAAATTCAGTCTTGCCAGTATAATACAAAATATTGAATGAATGATTTTGTACAATTATTTCATATTAATTAATAGAAACAATACACAGAGAAAACAGTGCCTAATAATTAACTCATAACATAGAACAAAATTAATAAGAAATGTTGAATGGTTTTTTTTCAATAAGGAAATCTTATTAATTTCATAGAGAAAACCTTTTTGAAAAAATCAAGAAGAAATCTTGTAGTTTATGAGGTTATCTTATTGATTTTTTTGAATAAGGTTTTTCTTGATCTTATGAGGCGACCTCATAAAATAAAAAAAAATTATGTCTTTCTTTATTCTTTGTGCTTTTTTACTTATATATTTTCATTTAAATTCTATACCATATACAAGACAAGTAGTGAACCAGCAAACTTCTGACTGATAGACAAACACTCTAACCAATATGCTAACAAGCAGTCTGAATAACCATTGAAATAATTTTGCAAACATGCTTATACAAAAACGAAAAAGATCATGAAAAAAAATCGTCTGTGTCTATTTATAGATATGAAATAACAAGACACCTCATAAAATCAAGAAGATTTCCTTATTAAAAAAATCAATAAGATGCTTTACACATAATCATATAGGAACCTAATAAAATCAAGAAGAAACCCTTATTGAAAAAATCAATAAGGCAACCTAATAAAATCAATAAGAAATCCATATAGTTTACAATTTATAAGAAAACCTAATAGAATCAAGAAGTTTTTCTCTATGGATTGTTTTTTTGGTGCCAAAAATAACGGAAATTGAGTAAAAAAAGTTGGGAATAATAAGATTTCTTCCTGATTTTATGTTGTTTTATTCTTGATAAAATTAATCAGATTTACCACATAAAAACAATAAGAAATCTCTATGAAAAAATCTTCGCTTTTTTCTGCCGGGATACTACCCCTTAGCCTAAAAACGTTTCATAGAGAAAATCTTATTGATTCTATGAGGCAGTTTTTTCTCTGTGTATCCAAAAAGTGATGTAAAGCATAAATTGATTAATTTTTATACTCTTATGTCATATAAGAACATTTCGAAAGAGTAATTTAATTTTTATAAATGCGAAATATTTGAAGGTGGTAATATTGAACTATGTATTCATACTTAAATATGAGGTGCAGATGGTGCTGTTGCCGTCTCCAAAATAATTAAGGCGGCAAATGCTGCTAGCGGCATTTGAAGTCGTGTGTTCGTGTAGCCTGCTGTGGTGAATGTGTTTAATGCATTAAAATTGAAGAACATTTCGAGTTTGAACTCATTGATTTCTTAAGATTTCTATAACTTATGTACTAAACTTAAATATACTGATTGTTAGTCTGTTGTCAAATTCTTTTAGCCTTTTAATACCTTCTCATTGTGAACAAATTTAATTACATTTTGATTCATATCGTAGAATCCACTACCCAATCCGTTACCAATTTTTTACACGTCCAGGTGTTGGACAGTTCTAGGTTTGTTCCTTGCTATTCTGCAATTTCATGGTAATTTTTAGGATTTTATCACACATAAACTAGCATAGAGACGATCAATTAAATCCATCAATTAGTAAGTATATGTGAGTGTCATATGCGTGTCTTTTTAAAAAAAAAGAGACCTAAAAACAAATACGGCAATCAGTATTTGTATTTTGATTTCATAGCGTTCGTATCAAAACATATTCGTGTGTACATTTCACTATCATTAACGAGAATTACAAAGAACCATATATTTTTGTGACAATCAGAGTAAGAGATCCAAAAATAATTTTGATTTTCATCAGTCATTGCTGACAATGTGTGCGTGTAGCCGAAACAAATACGTATGTACGCATGTAACTGTGTGATTGATGAATATATTTGATTGTGTTCACGGCGCTTAAGAAAATAATTGACTTGAAAAATTTTAATCCTTGTTTAATATTATATATCGTAAACTACAATCCATAGGATTACAAAATTTAAGACAAATTATTTGTTAGGTATTTTTAAAAATATGTATGTGAGTAAAATGTCTAGGAAAGATGTATTTAGTTTAATCACATTATCAAATCAAAAGAGTTAACCCTACAAAATTTCAACTTTATCCTATACTATCTATACTAGTTTCCCAGATATCTCAAAGTAAATATATTTTCTATATGGGAGGTGTCACACCCGCATGTCGAAGTCGAACTTTTTTCGTAAGACAACGCACATTATAAGAGTCGTTAAAATTTCACCTCTGTTGCTGCGTTAAATGCAAAGATATTCTAAAAAAAAAAAATTTATATGGAAGGCGCGACGTCCAATTTTTTTTATTCCGACCTTTTCTTTTTGAACAGGTTGTAAGGACAATGGAGTTCCCAAAAAATCTTGTTCACTCCTTAATAATATTTCTTTAAATTAATTAAATTTAAAGAAAAAAGCAATGTGAGTCTGATCACAGCGGAGATGTGTAAACATCTAGTAATGAAATTTTTTTTAAGTTGGAAGTACTTATGGTTTTAGTATCTTTTTTTAAATTAATTAATTAAAAGTATCAAAACTTCCAATATTGTAAATACATAGGAATTTGTTGGTTTTTGTTTGTTTTATTAAACTTATTTAGTTAGTAAATGGGCACACTGCAGTATATGTATGTATATGTACTGCATTCAAAATTGCAGTAAGCAGTAAATTTACTGATTACTAAAAAAATTCAGTAAATTTTTACTGCTAATGAAATTTAATTTGCACTACCAGTAAAATCGTAGGGCCGTTATCATAATAAAATTGTAGCAAGTGGCAAAGTTTTTTCATTCAAATTTTGAAACTTTTGTATGAAAAACATTTAGCCACTTGGTAGCATTTCATTATGAATACAGGCATTACTAATTACTGCAAATTCAATGCACCTCATCATATAACATATCATTTAGGCAATTTATAAAAATTGTAGAAAAAAATTTTAGTAATCAGTAAAAATTTACTTGTTAAACATTTTTTATTGATTTACTGAAACTTTAGTGGTACTGCAGTGCTCATCTATGGTAAATGCCTTTACTTTTACTTTTTAATTTTTAATTCCTGTTGTTCATGGTTTAGTTGTTGCTGTTCTTGTTCTTGTATACGCATTGCAATTAAAATAAATTCAGTAAAGTGCGACTTTGACTCGCGCACATTCGGTTTTGATAATTTATTTTTTTTTTTTTTTTGATTTAGCTTTCTTCCATTTTTTAAGTTTTTTCAGTTTAAACGATTCTTTTTCAGTTTTATCGCTTTTTTCTCTTTTTGGCGTTTTTTTCTCTTTTTGGGTTTTTTTAATTTTCGCAATTTTTTCATTTTGGCGATTTTTTCATTTTGGCGATTATTTTCTGTTTTTTTGGGGTGTTTTTCATTTTGGCGATTTTTTCTGTTTTTGGGTTTTTTTATTTAGGTGATTTTTTCATTTTGGCGATTTTTTCATGTTGGCGATTTTTTTGTTGAAGGATTTTTTTCATTTTGGCGATTTTTCCGGTTTTTCGCGATTTATTTTAGTCCTAGAGATTTTTTTTAATATGGTGCTTTTTTTCGTTTTGGCGATTTTTTTTGTTTTTTGCGATTTTTTTATATTTGGCGATTTTATATTTTTTTGATTTTTTAGTTTTACCGTTTATGAAAATTTCAAGAGTTTTGCTCTTACGGTCTCCAAGATATAGCAAGTTGTCAAAATTACAAAGTACTAATTGCATTAACTAATAGAACACCCTTTAATTTAAACTTTTTAAATTTAGTGTTAATTGTTGTAGTCTGTATAAAAATACACTAACTTTTAAAAATTCAAGTGTATATATGTACATACAATTGCATGTATATTACATGGGATTTTAAAATTTTTCGTTGCTGGTTTTGGAACACCCTTTAATTTTTAACTCTCATGTATTTGTTGTTGTAGTGGCCAAATGTCTACATATTGTGTCCAAATTTCAAGTCCGTAGCTCTTACGGTTCATTTTCACCTTTGGTGTACGGAAATATATAGAAAAGTAACCGGCGGCGGCGCACCGTCGGCTTCGAGCCGGTCGACTTGTTTCTCTGCTTGGTATTGCTTCTTTCAAACACTAATACACTCATACATAGCTCACACCGATTTGACAATGCAAAGCAAAAGCAAAAAGCAAAGAAATCTCAGCAAAGAAATCTCAGCAAAGAAATCTCAGCAAAGAATCAAAGCCAAAAAATTTTTACCCCCTAGCGTATAGATGTTTACACATCAAAAAAAATCGGTGCGGCTGTTTTAGATGAATTAAGAAAGTTCAAACGTCATTTGATTTTTATTTATACAGGTACATATTTTTTTTTATTTAAAAGCTTTTATTTTGAGTTAAAAGCTGTGTTCCTAAGTACATACGATACTGTGTGTGTGAATATTACACATCCCGCTTTATAAAAGATATTTATTTTGAAATCCCGTTTTTTGGAGATATTTTCTTCAAAATCCCGTTTTTTATCGATCCTGTCCCACTTTTTGCAAAAACCATCTATTCAGATTAGTCATAACTCAACAAAAAACTAGCTTGCCAGAAAACGAGTTTGATCTTTTCAATTTACACACAACTTAATGGAAAAATAAAATTTAATTTTTTTCTCAAGAGTTGAGTGAACAAGATATTTGTATGAAGAACGCTATGAGGATTAGTTCTACATCATTAACTCAAAAAAAATTTTTTTTGAGTTCTTCCATTCTCTTAGCAAATGAGCGATGTGTATATCTATGAAACATATTTAATCTTTAAAGCATGTTTAATATAAAATTTTTAAATTTCAATAACTTTTAATCAATCAAAAAACTTGCACCCCCCCCCCCCCTTTCCACAAACTTCTGCAGTTCGATTCGAATCGAAAATTTCTCCGTTTGGCAACTTTGGTATTCTGCGTTTCGTTCTTCGATTTCTCTTTCGATTCTATGTATTCTGCATTTCGATGGTAACTACGTTTTTGTAAGTTGTTATTTTAGTGGCAGAGCGTTTTCAATTATTGTTTGTTTAGCTTCAAAAAGTGATTTATTCAAAAAAATAATGCAAGTATTAAATGCAAAAGAAGGTTTAATTAATGAACTACACAGTTTGTTTTGTTTTTCTGTACTGAATTGCTATTTTTATTTAATTTATTACAGGTAGAACAGTGTAAAAAGTTGACATACATACCTATTTAATGGCAATGAAAAACGATATTGTCTACTGATTTAATTAAATTTAAACAAATAAACTTTATTTTTGTGTTACAATTATGTGTAAAAAAATAAAATATCACCCCCGGCGCAACAGGATTCTTCACACTGGATAACTATGGCCACAAATATATCTTGCTTATCTCGTTTTTTTTAACTCTCTGAACTTAAATTTGCAAATAAAATAAAAAAAAATTAATAAAAACTTTCACAATATTTAATTATTATTTGTTTCAATGTTAAATCACTATTTTTTTGCACTAAATTTAACTTTTTGCTAAAAATTTTGCAAAATTGCTTAATTTTGTGTTCCTATCTTACCCGTTTCCTAGCAAAGCAGCAGGTTTAAAAATACTCTTCTCTACTTCTTTTTCTTTCCATTCAGTTTTTTGACAGAATACCTCTTTTAGATCCGTGCTTAACTGAATGCGAGAACGTAATCGAAACGCAGAATGGGGCTGAATAACAAAAAAAAAAAAAAAAAATAAATAAATAAAATAAAATAGTATAATAATATGAAATTGAATAGAGATAAACTGTCGGTGAAACTGTATATAGAAATAAAGAATAAAACATAAATTTCTTATTTAATTAACTTTATGTAACAGACATCAATGTGAAACGTACGCATTATATAATACGAGTGAGTAGATAATAAGTTTCACTGCTTTGACATGAAAAGAAAAACTAATTTTATTAATGAAGAAACTGCAAGAACTAAAGTAAGTTTTGAACTTAATGTTTCAGAAACTAACGAAAAGCAACATATTGCAACTTTCTATTTTTAATTTATAACGAATGAAATCTTTGCATTCTATATTTTCTAGTACGAAATTTTAAAGCGTACATTTTAGTGTCAAATTGTGATGATTGCAATACTGAAAGTATTAAATTAAAAAGATTACCCTTTATTTTTTCTCTTCCTCAAGCAGTTTACCTTTATATTCTAATAAAAAAGGTATTTGTGCATGTATACATATATGCAAATTTTGTTAAGACAATCAATAAACTTGAAAAAAAAAAAATAAATCTTCTGCTCAATATGAAACCCTCCACATGTTGAAACAGCATGTAAAGATAGACACTCATACATTATTTCTTATTACTTAACTAATGTCAGTTTGTGTAGTTTGTATTTTGGTTATTTTAGTGAATGTCTAGAATAAAATATATAGGAAAGAATATTGCCGAAAAATGGTACGAAAAATAAGTCTGTAAGACACGCACAATACAAAACTTTCAGATTTAATTGTGGTGTACGTAGATATATATATATATATATATATATATATATATATATATAGGCACATATTTATATATATTTATACATACATATATATATGTATATGTACATAAATGTGTATAAAAAGTAGAACATGGTACAATTATACTAGGTACATGCACGACTACAACAAAATTACAACACCAAAAAACACATGCATTTTGTTGGTATAAACAACCGTATAATTGTCAGAAACAGATGCCTTTTGTTTATAAAAATAACAATTACAGGGTAACTAAAGTACAATTGCAGACGCGGCATTCATGAATGATTAAAGTCATTCAGTGCTGCCAATGGGTTTGTAATTACACAGAGTGTGCAATTACTCTCATGTGTAGGCCATGTAATTAGATTAATGTATAATCTGTGTGTAATTCTGTTTTATCTTCTATTTTTATTTAGTTTTGTTTTCATTTTAACCTACAAAAAACATGTGTAGTGTAATTATCTTCATTGTGTAATTGGAAACACATCCATGTGTAAACTCAATGGCAACACTGTAATCATTTTATTCACACACATACACTAACATTTTCGCAGCTTGTAAACAAAGTTTGACAACTAATTGTATTGTATACAATAACAGGCTGGGCTTGTGCATGTACCTGTTATAATTGTATCATGAAGTAGAACAAATTATATAAGAATGTATTTAACAGCCTTTAAGACAGGGTTGTCAAATCTGGCATTTTTTTTTCGCTAAGCAGGTGATGATTTTCAAGTTGAAATTGTTTGGCCTCTAGGTTGTTGAATATTTTCCAAACCATATTTGCATTCGTTCAATGATACGGGTATAATGAACTCAGCTTTTCCAATTTGTGAATATAGGAGGGTATTTCGAAAATTACTTTAGATGTATGTGTATGGCAGAGAAGGACAATCAGTACTAAAAAAAATGCTAAGTATTTACTCTTAACTTTAGTAACTGCTTATACTCACAATTGTAGCGCAAATAATTCATTCGCTCAAATATTTGCTTTCAAACAACTATGACTATAGTCCATGGGTGACCAAGATAAATTTAAGCTTGTGTAAGTGAGAGAAAAAGATAAACACACAAGCAGAAACAATTAATAACAGTAATTCTTATATGAACTTTTTTATGAAAGAATTTTTTTCTAGAAAACCGTTTCAACAAAAAGTAATAAATAAACATTATTATTCACGTAATTTCTGACTAAAAACCAATTTGTAAGAGAAAATAATTTTTAATTTTCATGAAAGCAAAAGCATTTTTTAACATAAAAAGCATACATAATAAATTTCTCGCAGTGCGTTTGGGAAAAATGAGTAAAAAGATAAGCAAAATTTTATCTCAGATAAGACTAAATGAAAGAGAATAATAATACGTGTGAATTCGATTTGCAAAAATTTGCTACATGATGTTCATCCATACTATAGTCGTTTACAACGTACAATTGTGTCTTTTTTTATGAGAAAAACTTAAATATTCTACAGGGTGGCGCAGAATAAGCTGTATGGTTTAAAAAGTTCATAATTTTTTTATTTTTGCAATTAGCTTTGAAAAATGTTATCCTATAGGTGATGTCCATTTTCTGCCTCGCACATACGTCCTCTCTTTAGCGAGAGAGAGAGAGTATACATCTCATATTTTCCATAAATTTTTGCAAAATTTAGGGTGTAATGGTCATGATGGGTGCAATGTACACATTAAAATGATGACAATATGCACGATACGTCAACGCGATAGACTATTGGTTTGGCAAATCAAATTCAATTATTTTTTTCTAACGATTCATAATTAATTCCCCAAGTCTTCTCCACAAAATTCTGAAAAAAAAACAAAGAAAGAATAATAATTAAGAAAGTTATAAAGAATTCAAACCATATAGCTCATTCTGCGCCATCCTGTACAACTACATATATACGGAAAGGCCCCTGCGTATTGTGAGTATTGAATGTATCTCTTACTTGTAAACGGGGTATGCTTATAAAGGGTGTCCCAACAAGAACGCAAGATTTAAATTTGGCGCCATTCGAAGTGTCATTGTTTGACATTTGAACAATTGGTATTGTTTGCTAGTAGAAGGTACGAGGTTAGTAAAAATGGAGCGCTACACCAATGAACAACGCATTCTCATTGTGAAATTGTTTTACCAAAATGGCGAAAGTTTTGCGGCTACAGTTCGCAAATTTGCGATCAATTTGGGGTCATAATAATGCTCCAAAAGAGTCAACTGTAAAGAGATTAATGGATAAATTTGCCAAGACTGCGTCTGTTAGTTATGTAAAGACAACAACGCGCCTTCGACCAGGTCGATCGACCGAAAATGTCGCAGCTGTACGTGATGATGTCGCTCAAACGCAGGTCAAGCGCAAACAGTCAATGGTGTTCTGTATCGTGAAATGATAACCAGTTTTTTCGTGCATAGAATTGAAGAAATGAATGTGGAGGGCATGTGGTTTCAACAAGACGGCGCCACATGTCATACAGCCAGAGAAACAAATCAATTGCTACATCAGTCATTTCCCGGTCGTGCTATTTCGCGTTTTGGAGACCAGAATTGGCCGCCTAGATCCTGCGATTTAACACCATTAGACTTTTATCTTTGGGGTTTTTTGAAGTCGATGACTTACGCGAATAAGCCGACGACGACTCAAGCCTTAAGAGAGGAAATTGGACGCTGCATTAATGAAATCCCGCAGCATTTATGCAAAACGGCCATTGAAAATTTCATTAAAAGATCGCGTGTGTGCCAGCAAAGCCGCGCTGGCCATCTGCCCGATTTGTTGTTCCACACATAACCTCATTTTGTCTACTTTACGACATCATAAAGTTTCACGATTTTTTTTTAAATATCTGTGTTTTATTTAAAATTTAAATCTTGCGTTCTTGTTGCGACACCCTTTATTTAGAGTACGAATATTTATTCGGACAAAAATATAAATTTTTGCTTAAATAAGAGATAAAGTAACCAGCATAACCATTCACAAGCTTGCGAAATAAATTTATGTTGATGAAGTGAAACGAAAGCTGAGCCAAGTGCAAATACGAATATCTTCAATTCTCAATGATTGTATGTACAAAAGGAAATTGTAAATGTTTTAAAGTTTTTCCTGTTATGGGTCTTGAAAATATTACTGGAAGACAAATCGTCCATTTATGTACCTCTTATGTGAATTTAATAATTGAGTGTGTTTTAGTAGTTTTTCTGAAGACAGAAATAGTTCATGTTTTTTGAAGTTCATATTTGCACGGCTTGAACAAAAATTGCTACAATAAGAGTGAAATGTAACATTCTCGAGCTTATTTAAACTTTCTGTTCCAAAT
This sequence comes from Tachina grossa, assembly GCA_949987645.1. Taxonomy (NCBI): domain Eukaryota; kingdom Metazoa; phylum Arthropoda; class Insecta; order Diptera; family Tachinidae; genus Tachina; species Tachina grossa. The sequence goes on along the minus strand of OX465274.1, from coordinate 156,546,176 downwards.
AAATTTGTATGTCATAGTTTTACAATATATTTTAATTTGATGTTTAAATTTTTGCATTAGTTCCTTCCAAAATGTTATAGGAAAAAACTCGTAAGATGGAAGGGAGGGGGCCTCCCTCATATTTAGAATAACTACTTTTTTCCCCAGGTAAATTGAAATTCATAAGGTTGAAATAAAAAAAAAGGTAACAAATCGGTGGAGAATTGTTATTCAAAATCAGCGTTGCCAAATGTGCAGATTTATCTGAATTTTGCACTTTTTGATCTCTAGAGCACTTTTCCAATTTTTTTTATCAGTTTTTTCTTAGTTTCAGTGTTTTAAAAATTTTTGCTTTTGGTCTTTTTACTCCTTAATAAATTTTACAATTGAAGGGCTTATTGCAAAAACTCGATAAGCCACAAAATGAAAATACTGAGAAAATCGCCTTTGAAGTTTAAAATAAATGCAGAAAATAGGGATTTGATAAAATCATGATTTTAGTGCTTAAGGAAGACTTTTAAGACCAAGAAATCTTCAGAAATCGCTAAAATCGCAAAAAGTTGTGGCTTATCCAGTTATTGCATGAAATTTATTCATTTTTTTTTTTTTTAATATAAAAAGTTTTGTTATTTTGGTTGAAATAAAGTGGCATATCGTGTTTTTGCAGTTTAAAATTTATTATTTCATCCATCGCTTTGTAATACTGCCTTTGTAATTGCTGTGGCTTATCGAGTGTTTTGGACAAATAATTCTGAATAAAATCAAAATGTAAAAAGTGACACTTGCGGCTAAGGCGGAAATTAAACGGAATATAGGTACAATATTTTAAGAGGACGTTCCGATGCTGTAAAGTAGTTGAATGAACTGATAAAACCAAATGTGTGAAATGTGTGGCTTATCGTGTTTTTACAATAAGCCCTTCAATTGCTATAACTATTTCAAAACATCAATAATTATTATTTTATATCTGTTACACGTACATAAGAGTGACAAAATCATTCATATCTTTTATAATGGTATAAAGCACCTAATCAAAGTGAAATTTGATATGGGAGACAAATAAGAGTCAAAAGTATTGAACATTTGTTTATGTTCCAAACATTATAAAAGGAAAAAAATTTATATGAAACATGCTTAAACGTTTTGATATTTTCTTTTTCATTTCTAAAAATGTACATAATTTTCTCATGGCTATGAGTTTTCTACGATAAGACTTTAATGATCATCATACCTTACTTGCAGCATTGATCACATAATTCTAAAGTGAATTTAAATGTATTTAAAATAAATTCTTATTTAATTTACAAAATTTTTTGTGAATAAATTAATGTGGTTATACACCCGCAAGTAAAATTTTTAAATGCAAGGCAGCGTTTTATTGCAAATCCTGGGAGCAGTATGCAATACGAAACCTTATCTCAACAAAAGTGATTCAATTTAATACTGTTGGAAATTTTATGGGCAGTTTTTTGTATTCGATGTAGGCAATTTTTTATCAAACGTATATGACAGGACTGTGCATAATATGGTAAAGAGGAAATGTGAAAAATTCTCGGGTATTGTTAAGCAACTGACATAATTCCTGAAATATGTTTCGTAAAATTTGCAAAGAAAAATTGTTAATGAACTGATATTTTGCAATCTGTAAAGTGATGAATGTATTTCTAGAAAATATTTAAATGGAAAAGTTTTAAGTATAGTCGAGAATTATTAGCACTTTACCTGTTCAATTTTCTGGCAGCACTGATGCTTGAAGTGTGTAAATAAAATACTCCTGTATATACTCATGTGTAGCCGAATATATACTCAGAGTATTTAGTTCAATTTGATGAGTATGTTTGCGCATGGGTTTTAAGCATTTAAAGCTGTTTGACTGTAAATTTTCAAAGAATACTTGAAACGATACTTCTATGTTTCTTTGAAAATACTAGACTAGAGAACAAACTTTTTTTTATCACTTCATTTTTAAGATTTTTGTAACACAACTTAAAATGCACAAAATAGTCGAGTTACTGAACAGCATTAACAAATTTAACGTTAAGCAAATTAAGTGCCTAATACATTGAACATAGACCATAGAAGGCTTCGAAACAACGCGACTACAAATGCTGTTGACTGCTGTTGTCGCCGTGTAGTCAGCAATTTAATTATATGAACAGCATTATAAACAGCTGATTTTCAATTATAAATGCATATTTCAGTGGTGACACTTGTTTTTTACTTTAAAAGAATAAAATTAATTATTTATTCAAATTGTTCTTATTTTAGGTAAAAATATAAAAACGAATCTATATATTTCGTTATATGAATTTCGACACATTTTTCCTCTGCTGTCATTTCACATTTTGTTTTTTATAATGGCTGCACAATATTTGCTTATTGTCGCTTATAAAAATTGCAATTATGCGACAGCGACAAAAGTGGTTGTGTCGCCTTGTGGCTGAGATGTAGTCAAAACAATTGTCTGTTTTCTAATGCTTGAACTTTCCTTCATTTATTTAAAAAACAAAAGCTCATATTCATAGTCAAAACAAAGTATACTTTAGAAATTTAAACCCGGTATTACCATACAAACTGGGGCCAGATCACGTCATTCGATATCGAAAAAATTTTCATGCAATTTTAATTGCATTTGTATGCAAATTTCGATCGAAATCGAATGGCGTGAATTGCTTCGTGCTTTTAAAATATTGTTTTGTTAAAACTTGTTTCATCTTTTACAGCAAAATTTTTTATTTAATCTCATTATAAGCCAAAATTAAAGAAAGTTATGGCAATTTTGGCAATTCTAAATATTTAGTTTAACACTATATACAAATAAATATGCGACAACACTGACTTTTGACATAATTTGTTTTTTTTTTTTTTTTTTTTTTTTTTTTTTTTTGCTGAACTCTTGTTTATTATCCTGATTTTCCTGTTCAGAGAAGATATTCAAATCCCTTCCAACTCCATTAAACTTTATTGACAAAATAACTTCCTTTATCAAAAAGGAAATTTTTGTTTACATGTTTTAGTCACATAGAATGTACATTCATATGTATATGTACAGGGTGGGCCAAAAGAAACCAAGGGGTGTAAAAGTTTAACAACTTTTTTGTTTATTAATTTTTTTTATTTTTTCTTTCAGATTATATAGACAACACTTGGAGAATTTATAATGAATGAAAATAATAAATGAAAATCAGAAAATAAGAAATGAATAAATGAAATCAACTTTATTGAAAATTTGATTATGAGTGATGAAGCTCATTTTCATTTGAATGGCTTTGTTAATAAGCAGAACTGTAGGTTCTGGGGTTCTCAAAATCCAAGAGCCATTCATCAACGCCAATTGCACCCCATCAGGTGTACAGTATGGTGTGGGATCCCATCTGAAAATGTCATTGGGCCCTACTTCTTCGAGAATGAAGATGGAAGTGCTGTAACCGTAAATGGAGAGCGGTATCGGTTTATGATAGAAAATTTTTTACGTCCTGCTCTTGAAAACAGACCTGGTATGTGGTTTCAGCAGGACGGAGCCACTGCCCATACTGCCCGAGACACAATGGCACTTTTAAGTAAAATTTTTGGAGAGCGAATAATTTCTCGAAATTCGGAAATTATTTGGCCAGCGCGATCGCCAGATTTGACAGCACCCGACTATTTTCTTTGGGGTTTTTTGAAGGAGCGAGTGTATGTGAACAAGCCAGAGACAATCCTTGAACTCAAGGCAAACATTGTTGCAGAAATTCGAACGCTACAGCCACAAGTTTTGAAAGATGTTATGGAAAATGCTCTAAAAAGAGCCCATCAGTGCGAAGCTGAAAACGGTGGTCATTTAAGAGACATCATTTTTCATACTTAGTGTAAAAAAATTTCCATTTTGTATATTATATAATCTGAAAGAAAAAATAAAAAAAGTTAATAAACAAAAAAGTTATTAGACCTTTACATCCCTTGGTTTCTTTTGGCCCACCCTGTATATGTAGATACTTACCCTGTCGGAAATTACCTTAACTGTAAACTAACTTTAAGCTAACTATTTCGCAACTAGTATTGACTGACACTTGGATTAATTTAACATTGCGATGTCCTAGGCGGTAGTCAATTGTCTCACTCTGCACTACTTTAAGCTAACTTAAAGTAGACTTTTTTAAATCACTTGGTAGTCAGTAAATTAATAATTTTTCTGGGGCTCGAACATGTAACATCACACGTTGTGTACTCAACGCGCTACCACTCGGCTAAGCTGCCATCTAAAATAACAACAGCAAAATGTTAATATAAAACTGAAAGTAGCTGAGAATAAATTTGTTGGCTCTCACCAAATTCGATTAAGTACTCAACTTAAGAATTAATTTTGGGTTTGTTCTGAATGATTTTGCAGCTAGCTTTTAGTCAGTCTAAGAAAAGTTAACTATAAGTTAACTGTTTTTGTAGTCAACCACACATTCTCCGACAGGGCACATATACATACATACATACTTACATACACACAATTATATGATTGGCTTAAGACATGCACAATCTTTTGAACACAATTTTTTTTTAATAGTTTTGTTACAGTGAACAATATCGAGCGTTTAAAGGTTTTATATTTTTTTTATTTTAGGATTTTCAAGGCATAGTAATATGAACGTGATAAAATTTTACTCACGGCTATTCACACCTAAATATTTTCAAATTTTTAGGTTAAACGCTGACAATTTGAGGGTGGCGTTAGCTGAAGTAGTTAGCACGTTGACTACAAAACTGAAGGTCGTGGGTTCGAGCCCGGTTCTGTCAATCATTAAATAACAACACCACGAATTTTTCTGATGTACATCAGTATCACTTTGTACAAGTTGCTGTAGAAAAGTTCCAATGATGAAGACATATACACTGGTCACTGAACAACTCCTGCCTAACCGATAAAATGGCTACTTAACACAGATTTGGAAATTTAATACGCCTCATTGACACCAGAGACGCTGCAATTCTACATTATTAAAAAAACGTGCAAAAAGCAGAGTTGTAAAAGAATGAAGCTTTCCTCTAGCTCTTCCTTCACCACCTGTCTTCTCTATCACTATCCTTTTTCTAAGGAAGGTAACACCTAATAATAATAGTAGGGATTCATTGCCTGAGTGTTACTGTTCTTAAAAAAAAGAAAGTCTGGTAGTTATTTAATAATTATAATTATTATTATAATAATTAAGAGTGCAGACTATCGGAAAGTACAAGTTTGACACTGGTGAGCCTTTATACAGGGTGGGCCAAAAGAAACCAAGGGGTGTAAAAGTTTAATAACTTTTTTGTTTATTAACTTTTTTTATTTTTTCTTTCAGATTATATAATATACAAAATGGAAATTTTTTTACACTAAGTATGAAAAATGATGTCTCTTAAATGACCACCGTTTTCAGCTTCGCACTGAGGGGCTCTTTTTAGAGCATTTTCCATAACATCTTTCAAAACTTATGGTTGTAGCGTTCGAATTTCTGCAACAATGTTTGCCTTGAGTTCAAGGATTGTCTCTGGCTTGTTCACATACACTCGCTCCTTCAAAAAACCCCAAAGAAAATAGTCGGGTGCTGTCAAATCTGGCGATCGCGCTGGCCAAATAATTTCCGAATTTCGAGAAATTATTCGCTCTCCAAAAATTTGACTTAAAAGTGCCATTGTGTCTCGGGCAGTATGGGCAGTGGCTCCGTCCTGCTGAAACCACATACCAGGTCTGTTTTCAAGAGCAGGACGTAAAAAATTTTCTATCATAAACCGATACCGCTCTCCATTTACGGTTACAGCACTTCCATCTTCATTCTCGAAGAAGTAGGGCCCAATGACATTTTCAGATGTGATCCCACACCATACTGTACACCTGATGGGGTGCAATTGGCGTTGATGAATGGCTCTTGGATTTTGAGAACCCCAGAACCATCGCTTCAGAGGGCGAAATTCTGACGTTAAGATGTCGACGATATGCTCTTTGCGTTAAAATAATTGATCTCTGGTTTAAATAATAAAATTCTATTGTTCTGGTTCTCTGTTCAGTTGTGAACCTCTCCATTATAATTTCTCCAAGCGTTGTCTATATAATCTGAAAGAAAAAATAAAAAAAAAAATTAATAAACAAAAAAGTTATTAAACTTTTACACCCCTTGGTTTATTTTGGCCTACCCTGTACAAGCAAATGCCAGCAGACTTTGAACGAAAGAATTTCACTTTTATTTTTATTTTTTTTTATCCAGCCTTATATAATGATACGTGCAACCTTTTAGTTGAAGGATATAACATATGGTCTGTTAATAATCTTCTTTATGCTGAATCATATTTATTTATGGATACAAAACCAAATATTTACATAAATGTGGAAGGATTCCAGTAACTTTTAATCTTGCCACAGTTTCCGAACGCGATTCCCTTTCTATAATGGTAAAATAGCAAGACCTTTGCTGTTATATTTTTTAAACACACACGCACATATATACATACATACATACTTATGTATGTCCTTTGTGTATAAGTGAGCTTTTCCCTTTTCTATATTTAAATATGTCATGTAACAAGTTGTCATGTTATATATTTCCTTATTATTAGCAATATGGTATGTATGTCGTGACGTGTCGTGTCATGTCGTTAGCAATAATTTATTGACCCACTTATTTCCCAAACATTTTTAAACATTTTCAAATTAGGGCTCGATTGAATGAATGCTTTATGCTCATTTGTTACCTGAGTTGTTTTTATCTTTAGTTGTTAAGACTTGTTGTTATTTTATTCATGTTTTATATTCTTCTCTTATTGTTCTACAACACGATTAGGCAATGTAATGTTTAATATTTTATATTTTGAAAGCAGTAATTTTTTTAAAATATTATCTTGTATAGTAGTTATTGATTTCTAACTCGCTGTATAGCACAAACAAACTATGGATAGTTCTACAGTAATGGTTATCTCTTTCGTAGCAAAGGCTTCTTTTTTTAAATTGCACACTGGGCCAGATTTATAAAAAAAAAGTAATTCACGATTTTGATGACAAATCTGTTTTTTTTACCATGGAGCAAAAATTAAGTTGCTCTGATACTACAAGACCGGTACAGAGTCAGTTATTTTATTTCAAAAATTGTACACAATGAAATCATAAAGAGAAATAGCCATGACATCTTGAAGGAAAGTAAAGGGTGTCCCAACAAGAACGCAAGATTTAAATTTGGCGCCATTCGAAGTGTCATTGTTTGACATTTGAACAATTGTTATTGTTTGCTAGTAGAAGGTACGAGGTTAGTAAAAATGGAGCGCTACACCAATGAACAACGCATTCTCATTGTGAAATTGTTTTACCAAAATGGTGAAAGTTTTGCGGCTACAGTTCGCAAATTTGCTATCAATTTGGGGTCACAATAATGCTCCAAAAGAGTCAACTGTAAAGACATGAATAGATAAATTTGCCGAAACTGGGTCTGTTAGTGATGTAAAGACAACAACGCGCCTTCGACCAGGTCGATCGACCGAAAATGTCGCAGCTGTACGTGATGATGTCGCTCAAATGCAGGTCAAGCGCAAACAGTCAATGGTGTTCGGTATCGTGAAATGATAACCAGTTTTTTCGTGCCTAGAATTGAAGAAATGTATGTGGAGGGCATGTGGTTTCAACAAGACGGCGCCACATGTCATACAGCCAGAGAAACAATTCAATTGCTACATCAGTCATTTCCCGGCCGTGTTGTTTCGCATTTTGGAGACCAGAATTGGCCGCCTAGATCGTGCGATTTAACACCATTAGACTTTTTTCTTTGGGGTTTTTCGAAGTCGATGGTTTACGCGAATAAACCGACGACGACTCAAGCCTTAAAAGAGGAAATTGGACGCTGCATTAATGAAATACCGCAGCATTTATGCAAAACGGCCATTGAAAATTTCATTAAAACATCGCGTGTGTGCCAGCAAAGCCGCGGCGGCCACCTGGCCGATTTGTAGTTCCACACATAACCTCATTTTGTCTACTTTACGATATCATAAAGTTTCACGATTTTTTTTTTAAATATCTGTGTTTTATTTAAAATTTAAATCTTGCGTTCTTGTTGGGACAACCTTTACTTTTTATGGTTCCGTACACCAAAGGTGAAAAAAGACCCTAATGTTTTCGCTACGTCTGTTCGTCTATCCGTCATAGGCTATTTTCTCGAGAACCGTAAGAGCTACGTACCTGAAATTTGGACAGAGCGTGTAGAACTTTGGCTGCCCGCTACAACAAAAAATACATGAGAGTTAAAAACGAGCAACGAAAAATGTTAAACTCCCATGAATTATATATACTTACATACAATTGTACTAAATTTGTAAAGTTAGTATATTTTTATACCAGAGCTGTTAAATTTCGATTACAATTACTAATCAATTGGATTGAATTTTAAAAAGAATTGTAGTGATTATATAATCCCTTTAAAAGAATTTCTGATAAATAATTGATTACGATTACTAATAATCGAAGAGTAATCTGAATCAAAAAGAATCAAAAGTAATCAAAAAATAATCCGACTACTTTCAAAGATTACTTTTGATTATTAATAAATAATCAAAAAGAATTAAAAGTAATCTTTAAAAGTAATCGGATTATTTTTTAAAAACTTTTAACTATTTTTGATTATTTTTTGTAATTTCAAGTAATTCATCATTATCATTAATCGTGCGAAACTGAATATAATCGTAATTTAATCATTACTTCACCTTTCAAAAAGAAGTAATCAAATCAGTAATCAGTACGATTACTTATCATTACTTAACAGCTATGTTTTATACAGACTACAACAATTAACACCAAAATTTAAAAAAAAAAATAAGTTGAAACTAAAGGGTGTTCTATCAGTTAATGTAATTTTGACTATAAAATCGCCAAACCGAAAAAATAGCAAAAACAAAAAAAAATCACCAAATAAAAAAAATTTCTAACACAAAAAAGCACAAAAAAAATCGCCAAAATGGAAAAAAATGGGCTAAATGAAAAAATCGCCAAAATTAAAAAAGTCGCCAAAATGAAAAAATCGCCAAAACGAGAAAAAGCGTCAAAAATAAAAAAAATAATCGAAAAACGCCCAAACTAAAAAAAACGTCAAAAACCGAAAAAATTCCAAAACTATATATATAATTATATAAAAGAGTATGTGTGTATGTATGTATGTATGTATGTAACGTATGGACTCCAAGACGGCTGGCCCGATTTTGATCAAATGCTCAGGAAATCTTCAGAATATTCAGGCGGGTGACACTGTGATTTTCGGTCTGCGGGCGGAGGGGCGTGGCAAAATCAATTTTTCATATTGCACCACCAATGTCATATATATATATATATATATATATATATATATATATATATATATATATATATGCCATATATATATATTTATTTTTTTTTTGCTTTTTTTTTTTGAAAGCTGTTGTCATGTTTTTTAAAACGAGATATCAAACTCTTAAATCGATTATGTAGTTCCGAAGATATTTACAAAAAACTTATGTTAACAATGATCCAATATCAAAATTTTAAAACTTTCGAAATGTTACATCAAAAAATTCGAGTTTTCGGTTTATTTACAAAATGTTTACATCACTCGATAACATGATGGGGGTAGCGAAGCACACCGGGTGTAGCTAGTATATTATAAAGGCTAAAATTTATGTAGTATTACATATCTAGCGTCCGTCCGGAACCCGTCGTGCGCGAGTAAAAGTTGCACTTTACTGAATTTGTTTTCTATATTTTTACAAGTCTGCTGGCGATATAAGTGACACCTGACTAAACCGTGGCTAACTTTTTAATTGAGATCGCACCACGCACAAGTCCTAAAAACAAAAACAAAAATACCAATATAAAATCACCATGCAATAATTTTGATTATAAATCATATTAAATTTACAATAAGTAGTATGTTGTTTAATTTGTACCAAAATTTGCTTTGTTCATACCTGCAATACACTGTTGTTTTCAGTGGTGAGATTTGTTATTGTTTTTTTTTTGTTGTTTGATGTTCGAAAATAGTCGAAACACTTCGAATTACAGCTGTTTATCGATTTAACGAACTGTATAATGTCAGCCCTGTTCGTTAAATTGAAAAATTCGTTAAACCGAGTACTATTTATGACAAAGTTTGTTTACTCAAAAACTATGGAAATAACAACTCTAAAATTTTTGGAATATGTCTTTATTATTATTTTAATTATAAACGGAGTAATAAATAAAATAAATGCAATTCATATGAATTTGTATTAAGATCTTGCATCAGAATCGTGTTAACAAAGAATAACTAAACAAAAAGTTCATTTTTAATCTAACAAAAAAATAATAATTTTTCAAGTTTATTTTTTTTGGAGAACTACTACTAATACATACAAATCTATTTTAAATGGCTTCAACGGAAAAAATTGTTAATTTTTGTTTGTATTTTAGGAACTTGTAGTCATCTCCGCATTTTTTAACAGATTTTCCTTTGATTTTAAAATTGTGGATATAGTGGATTTGGCCAATCCATATTTAACACACAATGCACTCACGCATTCACCTTTTTAGGGATCCGTACACCAAAGGTGAAAAGGAACCCTATTGTTTTCGCTACGCTGTCCGTCTGTCCGTCACACGGTATTTTCTCAGGAACCGTAAGAGCTACGGACCTGAAATTTGGACACAGTATGTGAATAAAAAATTAAAGGGTGTTCCAAAACGAGCAATGAAATATGTTAAAATCCCATGTAATATACATACAATTGTATGAACATACATATATAATTATATTGAAACTTGAAATTTGTAAAATTAGTGTATTTTTATACAGACTACAACAATTAACACTAAAATTTAAAAAAAATTAAATTGAAGAAGGGTTGTCCAATTTTGACTATGTAATTTTGAAAATTTGCTATATCTTGGAAACCGTAAGAGGCAAACACTTGAAATTTTCAAAAACGGTAAAACTAAAAAATCCCAAAATTATAAAATCGCCAAAAATTCGACAAAATTAAAAAAAAAATTTCTAACACTAAAATATATCGCCAAATTCGAAAACATCGCTAAAATGAAAAAAATCTCGAAAATTAAAAAAACGCCAAAAACCGAAAAAAATCGCCAAAAACGCGAAAATGTCGCCAAAACTAAAAAAATTGTTTATAAAAAAAAAAAAAAATATAAAAAAATCGCCAAAATGAAAAAACGCCAAAAATCGAAAAAATCGCCAAAACGAGAAAAAAAGTGTCAAAACTAAAAAAATGCGCCAAAACTTAAAAAAATCGCAAAACCGAAAAAAACGCAAAAACGACAAAACAAAAAAACCGAAAAGACCCCAAAAACGAAAAAAATGCCAAAACTATATATTATATAGGATGAAGTTTGTATTAAATTACATATCTAGTGTTCGTACGGAACCCTTCGTGCGCGAGTCAGAGTCGCACTTTACTGAATTTATTTATAGTCATCCACTATATTTAATTTTTCCTTTAGTAACAATATTTTTCTGCTTTCCATGTTTTCCAATGTTTACACCACAAACGATCATACACAGAAAAAATTATTCCCAAAATATTTTCAAACAAACGTTTGTTTTGAAATATAATTTAGTTTCAGTAAATATTTTTTACTGTTCCAATAAATTATTTTATGTAAAAAAACTGTATAGAATGAAAATTATCTATATAAAGTAAAATTTTTAAAAAAAAATTTTAGATTTATTTTTTTTTATAAATATTTAAATTTGTTATTTTCAGTTAAATTTATTTTTATATACTGTAAAAAAATTTGTCTGATTTTTTTTAATTTTTTCAGTTAAATTTATTTTTATATACTGTAAAAATATTTGTCTGATTTTTTATAATTTTTTCTACAAACTATTTTATAGTTATAAAAAACATTTTATTTTTTTTAAAGATTTTTGTTTGCGGTTTTCAAACTTATTATGTTTGTATATTATGATTCTCAATATAGTATTAAGAGTCTTACTATAAACATACGAAGTTTGTTAGCTAAATAAGAAAATTTTTTGGGTTGAAGTCTACTGACGAGCGGGAACGAAATGCTTAACCATAAAAGCAAGCCAATTTTTGAAAGTAAAAAAAAAATAGTTGGACCTTTCATTGGATTCTGTTATTTTTTTCAAATAAAACTTTTACTAATTTAAAAGAAAAAATTAAAGAATTGTTATTGATTCAGTTAATTTATTTTCTGATAATACGAAAAATTTTAGTGAATGTGTTTTTAATTATAAAAAAAATTTGCTGAATAATACAAAAAAAAATTTGCAAAAATGTTTTTCTGTTCCTATTAATAAATTTGACTGAAAATATTTTGAGTTTCAGTTAACTTTTTTCTCTAACGCCATAATAAGTTAACTAAGAATAAATTTTTTTTTTTCAGTTAAATGTTTACAAAATTGTTATCAGAATCTACAAATTTCTTTGTAGGTCCGCATTCACATACAAAATTTACTGATTCAATGAATTTGGTTACTGAAAACGAAATTTAGTTTTTTCTGTGTACAAGAATGCTAAAAAATCCAAAAGTAAACACAGAAAACGCAGCCAGAACATCGTGTTGGGGAATCCCCTTTCTCTATATGTCTATTGGTTTTGCATATTGTTTGCGGAAATCTTTGTATTTGCATCTCATTCTAATTTTGTATTTGTTCGTTATATCGAGTACAAAATTACGGTACAAAGTTACGGTGTTCGTAATATAATGTACTCAATTCAAAATTTTTATGAGTTCGTTAAATCCCGAATTCGTTAAACCGATGGTTCGTTGAATCGGAAAATTACTGTACTAGCAAAATCTTCCTGCTGCCAGAGATTAGCCTAGGTGATTGAACAAGCTTCTTAATCTTGATTTAACAGTACTGGAAAAATAAATTATCGTGAAATAAAGATATTTCAAAAGCAAACATTTTCTTTGAAGATTTCTGTAAATCATTTTGAATCAACATGAAACACATATGAAACAAAATCATTACCGAAATATTAAATAAGCCTTGTTTATGTAGATTTGACTTTTATGTGAAATCTTAATGGAAAAATGACCCAGAGAAAAGCCACTGACTTACTTATATCACCGATATTGTAACGTTGAAAAAATTATAATATACGAGTATTTTGCAAGCTTTGAAACACTTGGGTAAACTTTCAGGCGGTGTAAATAAATCCTTTTTATACTTATCATTTGATCAGGGCAAAGTTCGTATCGCTTTGTAAGCCAAATTACAAGCGATAATTATTAATGATCAAATAACACCAACGTTCATTGTAAATATGTTGGCAAACACGTAGTAGAGCGGAACAATTAGCTGTTTCCGAAGGCCACTACACCTTTATCATCAACGTTCTTTTGTGTTTGGTCCACTGTGTGTGGTGTCAGTTGATGTACATTTCGGTTTTATATACTTAGATATTATTGCAAATGGAATATGTGAATTGTTTTGATTCATCTTATTTCAATTTGTTGAAAGCTTTTTTTTTTTTTGTAATGAAAGCTCAATTTTACCAACTCTAAATTTACAACAGCCTGGCCATTGTCGTTTGTTCTTTTTACTAATTATGCACATGTTAGTTAATTTGCAAACTTTTTTGGTTTGTTGATATTAAGTGTATTTATTTAATTTTTGCCTTATTTGTGTGTTTCATTTTATGTTCTAGAAAAATTATTTGAAAATTAATCCCTATAATATATCAAGCTTTTAATGAGAATACATCAAAGCTAATGAACTAAATGAATGAATTAAAAAATTATACGGGAAGCACTGGATACTGCGAGCGAAAATATCTATTTTACAGGTTCTAAAGTACCTCGCTTAGACCTGCTTTCTCGAGGAAGCTCAGGATTGTCATTGGTTATAGTGTTGGGAGTTTCAAATCCTCCAAAGGTGTGTGCCCATAAGGCTAACTTGTTTGTGACACAAAGCTCCACAGTCCTTCGGAAGATCCTTTGGCTCTTACTCTCTTTACTTTCAGTTCAAAGTTTGTTGATGTGCTTTCTCAGTATGCAATAGCCTGTGAGGTAGTCTATAAGCATTCTTATACTATTTTTTTACTTAAGGACAAGAGAACTTTGATTTTCATTAGCTTAGCATGCCTCAAACCAAGCAGATTGAAAGAAAGGTGTGCCCAGTATATCCATATATCATTCCAGATTTTATTCTGGCAATTTTTTTTCCTCGTTAGCATCTGTCAATATTAAATTGATCGCTGCATCTTTCAATGGCTTAAGAACTCCGTAACCAGCCTTTAAGGAATAAAAAATCGTAATCTATAAATTCTATAACACACTTGGTAATTATATTTTATTGAATTCACAGTTTTGTTTTATATATACTCGTAGTAAGAATATATAAGTATATTAAAACGATTTTCTCTATACAAAAATAAATATTTTCTCAAGTTTCTTCTGTTGGAATGCGGAAGACATTTGCTTAATTTATTCATTTGCGTCACACAGCATAAAGCCACAAGCTCAACATAAAATTTTATACAGAAAAGTAGGAAGTTTTGATTGTATTAAATAAATCTCAATAATATTTATTTACCACTTACTACAAGTATGTAGTACAAGAGCAAAAAAAAAAAACAAATGTGAATGGACGTCTGATAACATTAACCAATGCTGCCTTCTAGTCTGTCTGCCACTCCTTTGTTTGTCCAATACTCGCAATTTATCTCTGCATTCACATAACATATGGCAAATTTACGTTTCCTGGCAATTTCCAACAATTTATTCGTTTTGCCACACATACAGCATAAATTCTCATAATTATTGATTAAACCTTGAAGGCGAAATAAACATAAAAGCTGCATAAATTTGGCAAACTTTAGCATAATTTTAATTATAGAGTGAGTGGGTAATGAAAGTTAATGGGCAATCAAATTCGATACAGCTTTGCAAATGCTTTAACTTTAATGTATTGACTTTGCTGTGAAGACATTTTTTTGGTCTACATAACAATTTTAAATTTTTGCAGTTTGTTTTTTTTGTGATTCACAAACTAAATATTTTTTTTTTGCATATTAAGCTTTATATTAAGCTCAAATAAACACAAGCAAAATATCACAAAGATAAAAGGATATATATTTTTCTACACTTTTTCTGAGTGTATAGAAATGTCAAATTTTTTACATACTTCGTCGTCACAGCTGTCATTGTATTTTTTTTTTTTTTTTTTTTGAAGTTGCATTCAACTAAGTATATCCTGACAATTGTTTATATGTACTGGTAGCGTAATAAAAAATTTATATATAGAAAAACTATAAATACATATATATATATATACATATGTATATGTATATATATGTATATGAGGGTATAACTACCCTCTAGTCAGCCAAAAACCATATGTCTCTATGTCAATACTCTTTCTCCAGCGACAATTGCACTAGTTAAAATGTCGACAACTTTCCTTTTATGTGCGAGTAAAGATACGTTAGAGACAATAGTTCTAGTGTATTTCTGGTGATATTGTCAATGAACGCGTCAATAGATTGTTTTTCTTTTTGATGTGTAAACATCTTACGCTAGGGGGTAAAATTGTTTTTCACAATACAATCACAAATTTTGCTGAGATTCACACCGCGTTGTCAAATCGATGTGAGCTACATATGTATGAGTGTATTAGTGTTTGAAAGAAGCAATACAAACTTATTTAAAATATTGTAAATATTTATAGGAATTTGCTGGTTTTTGTTTTTTTTATTTAACTTGATAATTGCTTTATTAGGGTTCCCTACACCAAAGGTGAAAATGAACCGTAAGAGCTACGGACCTGAAATTTGGACACAGTATGTAGCCATTTGGCCATTACAGCAACAAATACATGAGAGTTAAAAATTAAAGGGTGTTCCAAAACGAGCAACGAACAATTTTGAAATCTCATGTAATATACATACAATTGTATGTACATATATACACTTGAAATTTTAAAATTTAGTGTATTTTTATACAGACTACAACAATTAACACTAAATTTAAAAAAATTTAAATCAATGGGTGTTCCATAAGTTGATGCAATTTTGCCTTTGTAATTTTGACAACTTGCTGTATCTTGGAAACCGTAAGAGCAAAACTCTTGAAATTTTCAAAAACGGTAAAACTCAAAAATTAAAAAAAATATAAAATCGCCAAATCTCAAAAAATCGCCAAAAACAAAAAAAAATTGCCAAAACGAAAAAAAGCACCAAATTAAAAAAAATTATAGGACTAAAATAAATCGCGAAAAACCGGAAAAATCGGCAAAATGAAAAAAAACCTTAAACGAAAAACTCGCCAAAATGAAAAAAATTGTCTAAATTACAAACCCCAAAAACAGGAAAAATCACCAAAATAAAAAAAAAATCGCAAAAATGGAAAAAACCCCAAAAAGAGAATTAATCGCCAAAATGAAAAAAATCGCCAAAATGAGAAAGAGAGAAAAAAAAAACGCCAAAACGAGAAAAAAGCGATAAAACTGAAAAGAAATCGTTTAAACTGAAAAAACTTAAAAAATGGAAGAAAGCTAAATCAAATCAAAAAAAAAAAAAAAAAAATGATCAAAACCGAATGTGCGCGAGTGAAAGTCGCACTTTACTGAATTTATTTTAATTGCAATGCGTACACAACAACAAGAGCAGCAACAACTAAACGATGAACAACAGGAATTAAAAATTAAAAAGTAAAAGTAAAGGCATTTACCATAGATGAGCACTGCAGTACCACTAAAGTTTCAGTAAAAACAAAAAAAATTTTACTGATTACTAAAATTTTTTTCTACAATTTTTATAAATTGCCTAAATAATTTGTTATATGATGAGGTGCATTGAATTTTCAGTAATCAGTAATGCCCGTATTCATAATGAAATTCTACCAAGTGGCTAAATGTTTTTCATACAAAAGTTTCAAAATTTGAATGAAAAAACTTTGCCACTTGCTACAATTTTATTATGATTACGGCCCTACGATTTTACTGGTAATGCAAATTAAATTTCATTAGCAGTAAAAATTTACTGAATTTTTTTAGTAATCAGTAAATTTACTGCTTACTGCAATTTTGAATGCAGTACATATACATACATATCCTGCAGAGTGCTCATTTACTAACTAAATAAGTTTAATAAAACAAACAAAAACCAACAAATTCATATGTATTTACAATATTGAAAGTTTTGATACTTTTAATTAATTAATTTAAAAAAAGATACTAAAAGCATAAGTACTTCCAACTTAAAAAAAAATTTTTCATTACTAGATGTTTACACATCTCCCCTGTGATCGGACTCACATTGCTTTTTTTTATTACTCTGTGCAATAATATTAAATAAATATATGTAGACGAGAGTTACTTAAATCTACTAGTGAAACTTTTGTTCAAATATCAGTAGCACTATTGATAATATCACTAGAAAATCACTATAATTTTACTATTGACAACGAGCGAGGAAATATCGATATTGTAGACTAGACCCCCTAAAATTTACTAGTGATTCTTTGGTGTCAATATCTCCATGTGATCCCAAAAGAACTACTTAGTCAGTAGTCCTACAGTCTAGTGGTGGATTTTCAATGACAAGCTAATGTTAAATGTCAATGATTACATTGGCTGGGGTACACATGGTCAGTAGTACTACTGACAATGTCACTATTCGCATTTTCTGCAGGGTAACTTGACCAGATTGTTTTTGCAAAAAGTGGGACATGATCGATCAAAAAGCGGGATTTGGTAGAAAATACCGCCAAAAAGCGGGATTTCAAAATAAATATCTTTTAGAAAGCGGGATGTAGAAAACATAGTTTTCAACTCAAAAGAAACGCCTTTAAATAAACAAAAAACATTTATCAACCAGAATATTTTTCTACATAAATAAAAAGTAAATGTCGTTGGTTGGTAATCGCATCAATTAAGAACGGCTGCACCGATTTCGCTATTTTTTTTTCATATTCGTCATAACCTTACGCAAAAAAATGGGCCACGCTAATTTTTTAATATTCGTAGTAGTTTAAGAAATTGTTTTAATTGGTCCTTATAAGCTGTTAAAAAAGAAAACGTTGGAATAAAATATATATATATATATATATATATATATATATATATATATATATATATATATATATATATATATATATATACATATTTTAATTTTGTAATGTTTGATGCAGCAAAAAACGTGAAATTTTGTGAAATAACGATTTTATAATATGCGTTGAATATGGGGTTGTGGCACCTAGAAAATATTTGAGATATCTAAAGAACTAATATAGGGAAAACGTTGAAATTTTGTAGGGACAAACTCCATTGATAACGTACATTGTCTCGGAACAATTTCAAAAATGGCGTGGTGACTCTCATAAATTGCAAATGATGTTTGTTTTCTTCAAAAAATAATACCAGTGTACTGATCTTCTAGAAGAAGTCTAGAAGATGGTCTAGAAGAATCAATAGGCTATTAATTTTTTTAATATCTAAGGTTGGCATGACTCTTCCCACATAGAAGCATCATTTATTTCAAGATATCTTTTAAGCCAAAACAGTCAAAAATTGTTCGTAAGCAGTAACGCAAATAACGAGAAAAGTATTATAAAAACAGTCAATAATGGAGCAAAAAGTGTGTCATCTCTTAAGTAAATTAAATATTAATTTATTAATATCTTGGAGTCTGCTACAAACACAAGCTTGAAATTCCGCTGATTCTAGTGATGAAAATAATCGGGACTGGACAGGTGAGCTGGGCTCCTCTTAAAAAGAAAAAATGATTAATTAAAAAAATATCTTGCAAACTAATGCAGCGGGAAGTTTGAAACTCTTCAAGACTATTTATGTTAAATAATAGTGAAGGTTGAATCGCAAGCCTGGCATTCCTAGAATATATTTTTTTTTTCATTTATGGGGTGTAGCGAGTTCCACAGGTTTTTTGATAGTTAACCATTAACGACACTTAAAAAAATTTTGTAATGAATTTTTACAGTTACAAACTCTAAAAAGCGGGATAAATCCGGATAGAAATTCGAGGCGGGTTCGAGCTGTGAAAAGCGGGATGTCTGATCAGGTTAGGTATAACCAATTTTTTGGCATAGTACCATGAGGTCAACCATAATCTTTTGCCACTAAACCTTCATCATCAGCGTTCTTTTGTCCTAAGTAGAACAAAAATAAGCAAATTAACTAACATGTGTATAATTAGTAAAACGGACAAACGACAATGGTAAGACTGTTGTAAATATAGGGATGGTAAAATTAAGCTTACAATACAAAAAAGCTTTCAGCAAATTGAAATACGATGAATCAAAACAATTCACACATTCCATTTGCAATAATGCTTAGTATATAAAGCAAAAATCTACATCAACTGACACCACACACAGTGGACCAAACACAAAAGAACGCTGATGATGAAGGTTTAGTGGCCTTCGAAAACGGCTGGCTGTTCCGTTCAACTATGTGTTGTCAGAATATTTACAACTAACTTTGGCGTTATTTGTTCATTAATAATTATCACATGTAATTTGGCTTAAAAAGCGATACGAACTTTAGCCTGTTAAAATAATAAATATAGAAACAAATGGAGTTCGAATAATAATTAAAATTAATTAAATTATTTTCGTTGTTTTCCTTCCAAAAAACTCTTTTTTTCCATAATTTTTTGATTTTTGTTGCTGCTGCATCCATTTTTAAGTTGAAAATTTTTCAAGCGCCATCTATTGTTATTCACTGGTATAACATTATCAGCTGCGGTCGGTCATTTCAACTTGGCAGCACTGAATTTATCACAGCGAAAACAAGGTTGCATTTCATAAAACCAACTTAAAACCAATTCAAAAATGGTTTTAATTTGGTTTTAACAAAAACAATTTGTATGGTAAAACCAGGTTGTAACAGTTGGTTTTAACGTTAAAACCAACTTTTATTAAAACCATGTCAGTGTGAAAACACTATAACTACTTTTGTCTTATCGCTATTTCTATTAATGATCACTGCGCCAGTTTAAAATTGCAGAATGCAATTATATAATGAGTAAGAGAGTGATACATAATAGTATAACATTATTTTAAATTTTTAGATACTTGTTTAATTTTTTTTTTATTGCAGCAAAACTAATGGAATAATGTTGTTAAAACTTTTAAAACGAATACAATCTTATGAACGTTTTCATATGACATTAAAGCTGTTTGAAAACGTTTGGTACTGTTTTACAAAATTTTATTTATTTAAAATTTATTTTACTTAAAATGGAATTTTCGTTTTCAAATGTTTTACAAAATTCAAAATTAAGAAAAAAACAAAATTTTCTGTTTGAAACGTTTCGTTCTGTGTTACAAAATTAGGCCATGAAATAGAAAAAAGAAATTCGTATTACTAAGAGCCGGCTTAGTGAATGTATGTAAGTGCGCGACAAGTTTAATATTACTGACATCGATTTAACGCCCTTTAAGCAATTGTAGAAACTTCTGGCGAATGTGAAGGCTAATTATAAAGGGTGTCCCAGCAAGAACGCAAGATTTAAATTTGGCGCCATTCGAAGTGTCATTGTTTGACATTTGAACAATTGTAATTGTTTGCTAGTAGAAGGTACGAGGTTAGTAAAAATGGAGCGCTACAAGAATGAACAACGCATTTTCATTGTGAAATTGTTTTACCAAAATGGTGAAAGTTTTGCGGCTACAGTTCGCAAATTTGCGATCAATTTGGGGTCATAATAATGCTCCAAAAGAGTCAACTGTAAAGAGATTAATGGATAAATTTGCCAAGACTGGGTCTGTTAGTTATATAAAGACAACAACGCGCCTTCGACCAGGTCGATCGACCGAAAATGTCGCAGCTGTACGTGATGATGTCGCTCAAACGCAGGTCAAGCGCAAACAGTCAATGGTGTTCGGTATCGTGAAATGATAACCAGTTTTTTCGTGCCAAGAATTGAAGAAATGAATGTGGAGGGTATGCGGTTTCAACAAGACGGCGCCACATGTCATACAGCCAGAGAAACAATTCAATTGCTACATCAGTCATTTCCCGGTCGTGCTATTTCGCGTTTTGGAGACCAGAATTGGCCACCTAGGTCCTGCGATTTAACACCATTAGACTTTTTTCTTTGGGGTTTTTTGAAGTCGATGGTTTACGCGAATAAGCCGACGACGACTCAAGCCTTAAAAGAGGAAATTGGACGCTGCATTAATAAAATACCGCAGCATTTATGCAAAACGGCCATTGAAAATTTCATTAAAAGATCCCGTGTGTGCCAGCAAAGCCGCGGCGGCCATCTGCCCGATTTGTTGTTCCACGCATAACCTCATTTTGTCTACCTTACGATATAATAAAGTTTCACGATTTTTTTTTTTAAATATCTGTGTTTTATTTAAAATTTAAATCTTGCGTTCTTGTTGGGACACGCTTTATAACTGGGATATTCAGCTGATTTTTCGAAAACATAAGCTTTTTCTCACTAATGTCTCGTTTATTTTAATAAAATATTTTAAAGCCTTTGTGTCTTGTGCAAAAAAACTTAATAAAGCTTTGCCAAGCAATGTTAAGTAAAGTTGTATTCTAAAAAAATTATTGTATAAAAATTCTAAAGTAGGCACCCACGTTTGTTAAGACTACTTTAAGTTGATATTTCCAAAATTTGTATTTTGTACCTCAAATATTTTTACTAATATAGCACATACTGATTCATGTTACATCTGAAAATGATCTACATACAATCAAAACAAATCGAAAAAAGCTGGATATTCAAATACTCGTTTCATTCGAATAAAACAAATTGTGATAATTTTTCACATTTTTTTACTTTTACTTCATGGTTGTGTTTATCTGTTTTCCTATTAAGTCAGAAGCTCATTTTTTTTAAATTAGGTTGCTTTACTTCAAGATAATAAAAATTTATTTAATAAAATAAAAAAAATATTTGAATACCCGAATGAAATTGTATTCAATTTTGTACATCAGTGTTACCAGTATTTATTATTAAATCACAAAATATTTAAAGTTGTCTTTTGCATATGATATTTTAATAAAGCTATGTTAGCCTTAAAGTGCTTATCAACTACTATGAACTTTAAAGCTAAAGTAAAATATTTTTTTGCATAAGGGGGTTTGTCTTTTGCATTTTAATGTAAAAAAAAAACTTAAAGCTCTGCTTTGTCACTCACATGCAAAATGATTCAATGTTACAAAAAAAAAAGGAAAAATGTTTTGTTTGTTATTTTTCAGAACGTATAGATTTCTTTGTTTTTGAAAATTAGTGTATTAGATTATATTTCAGAGTAAAAGACAAGTTTTTAATTCGTAATGTATTTATATAAGCACCAGCTGATCCCGGCAAACGTTGTCTTTTATTTATTTTTTACTTCGAATAAATCCAAGCAGTGGCCAAAACGCAACAAAAACCTACCAGGTCTTGACACGAACCTGTATTGCAAATTTTAGCTCTTATAGCTCCAGAGATCACACAACGATTTTATATATGTATGTATAATAAAATTCATTTAAATACAACTTTTCATTTAACACTCGTTCACAAAAATTATATTTAAAAAGTATTAACTTAATGAAAAGTAATCGTGAATTACCTTGAATTATCTCTTCATTCATAAAATAGTTAATTATCTCAATATGGTTCGTTCCATACGCATTCCTCAAGCGCTTAAAAAAATTATCACTTTAATTAAAGCACTTAGTATATGAAGTTAGTAAAATTACAATTTGTTCCATAAATATTTTCTGTTATCTCTCTAAAAAAAAAGTACTTGATGTGAAGATTTTTTTTTCAACAAGAACGGTAATCGTCTCTCAACCAAACCCGATAATCAGTCAATGCAATTTACGTCATTCCACTTGCTATCGTCAATTTTATCATTTTAAAGTTTATTTTAAGTTTTTTATCGTTGTTTTTTTTCAAATACGCTATTGACATATTTTTTCAATCATTTATTTTATTTATACAATAATAATCAGGTTATCAAATGGGCAACAGTTTTTTTTTTATGGAGAAAAAAACGTTCCGCGTATATGGGTGCTGTTGGGGGAAAAAAGGAGTAATGGGGGGGGGGCGAGAAACACATGAAGGTCACACAAATAGAGTATTTATTATTAGTTAATCTTTAATATGGCTGATAGATATTCTGCTTGTTTTTAAACTTTATATGTATAATATGTTTACTTTTGGTAATTTCCACATATAATCTTCATTATACTCTGCAGTTTCCTCAAGAGTGAGTTCCACTCTAAGGGCCAATTTCAGCAACTTATTTAAATATCAATTAATATTTAAAAATAATTTTTCCATACAAAAATTAATCAAAATCGACATTTAAATATGAATTGATATTTAAATAGAGTTGGTGAAATTGGCCCTAAATATATCTAGATATTTATAAAACTTTTGTTCGCAAAAAAATCTTTATCAACACTCCGGGAAAAGGCGCAACTTAAAATTAAAAACGCGTCACATTAACTCAATCAGGGGTCCCACAGGGCAGTGTACTAAGTTAGGTGTTATATACAATTTTCACAGCTGATATGCCAATTTCTGAACATGTTACTGTATCAACATATGCAGATGATATGGCGATTTTAGCAGCAGATAATTCTCCTTTTCTGTTGCATCTCATAAAGTTCAGAGTAAATTAAATCTAATTGAATTGTGGCTGAGAAAATGGAAAATAAAAGTAAATGCTGAAAAATCATCTCATGTAACTTTTACACTTAAAAAAGGTGATTGTACAAATCTTATTATTAATAATATCCTGATAGCTAAAAACGATTGCGTTAAATACCTTGGCTTGAACATGGATCGTAGACTTACTTGGAAACAACATATTAAAAAAAAACGTCAGCATTTAAATATAACAAATAGAAAATTTTACTGGTTAATTGGTCCTAAATCTCAGCTTAATATTGAAAACAAATTAAAACTTTATAAAGCAATTTTAAAACCTGTATGGACCTATGGTATTCAATTATGGGGAACTGCAAGCCATTCAAACATTGAAATTATACAAAGATACCAATCAAAAACACTCAGACTAATTGTTCAGTCACCTTGGTATATTACTAATGAAGCAATCCACAATGATCTCAAAATTAATACTGTAAAATAAACTATTAATTCCTTTGGTGAAAAATACTTAAAGAGACTCAGTAATCATATAAATCCATTAGCTATTACTTTATTGGACGATACTGACGAAATCAAAAGACTTAAGAGATATCATATTTTAGATCTATCATTTAGAAATTAGTTAATTGTATTATTTTGTTATTATTATTATTTACTTTTTTTTATGTTGATTAATTATTGTTATATGTTTAATTTTTTATTATTATTTTTTTTCTCATTACTTTTAGTACTTACATACATGAACTTATATGTATATTAAAAATTTTGCAATAAATTATTTATTTGAAATATTTGTAATTAACAACCATTCTAAACTAAATTATAAGTAGTTGTTGTTAATAATTTTGTAAACCACAGATTTTGTTTTCTATTTTTATAGTTGTATTTACTGTAAAGTACAACTAAAACTGTAATTTTTATGTTTCATCAAATTTTCTTATTATCATATTATGTAATGATAGATTGCAATTAAAAAAATATATGTATATAAAAAAAAATTAACTCAATAATTTTCAATATGTGACCTTCTCCGAGAAAAGGGACCTAGTGTGTGAAAAAAAAAATCTAACTCATTTCATCTTATTCTACACCCTTTTATATACCAGATACCACTATTAAGTCCAAAACGGTTTTTTGACACACTAGGTACCTTTTCTCGGAGGAGTGGGTCACATATAATAGAAAATGTATATTGAGATACTTAAAAATACATAAAATTAATAAATTAACACCGCAAATTAATATTTTTCCATATTGAAATAAGAAATTTCAACATGACTAGAATTTCGTTAATGTTTCTTATTAATTAAATATGGATTTTTATTTTTACTCTTAAAATCGAACAACACTTTAAATTGTTTTGCTCTAAGCAAAAATTATTAATTGGATAGATTAGATAATCATAAAAGTACTTCAAGATCACTGAACATTATATTGACTAATTTAAGGAAAAAACAAAGAACGCACAGTGTCATGGGACACCGCACGCAAAGAAAATATATGGTTGTAGAATGGTTGCGAAAACAATATTATGTTCTCTGAAACAAATGTGTGGTCGTCGAAAACTAGTTATTGTTATTTTAAACATTTATTTCTTTACGATATACAGAGTAATGTTTGAATTTAATAATTACATTATCACATCCATAGAAAAGTGTGATATGGTTAGAGTTTAACAATATAGTTTTATTAAAAACGTATGACTACAACATAATTTGTATTATTATTTAAAAATAATATGATGTAAATAACAATATAATGTTATCCAAAACCATACTATGTTAAGTTCAAAAAAAAAACAAAAAATTCAGAAACATCTGTCAGTTCAGTATTTCGTTTGTAAGCTATCGGTAGTGCACGGGTGATGTTAAACAAATGAATAAATAAATAAAGTATAAACAAAAGGGTAGACCAATAAAAATATATAAACATTTGTGTATCTCTTTATACAGACATGTCTGTATGTCGTGTAAGTATACATTTCTATATACACATTTTATTTCAACTACATTAATTTATTTTTATTTCGAATTTAACGCACAGCTGTTTCTACAATAAATATATGATTAAAAAATAAAATAGTATTATTATATTAAATAATACTGTGGTCGTATATAACAATATTAATAAAATATTAGAACATGGTATGGTGAGTCTCAATTATAGTTTAGTCACATCTAACAATAGTGTTGTCATATTTACAATACTAAGATTAGGTGTAACAAAGTTCATTGTTTTTACAGATAATATTATTATTAACTCAGATAATAATACTATTAAAGTTTACAATAATATGATTTGACTGCAACCATATAATTCAATCATAGTATGTTGCTGTTTGATTATGTTTACCTCAACCATATTTGTTCTTTGCGTGCGGCTAGTAACGCAGTTCCGTATGTTTTACTTACCTAAGAAATTGCCCCTTACCCTCTAGCATACTTATTTTTTGATAAAATATATAGCGTTTGTGTGCTTACAGACCCAGATCTATGCATAAGAATCAGATAGATAGTTTCAAAGAAGAAGACATTTCCCTTTGCCTCCCTTCTGAGTCCTATTTAAAAAAAAGTATAGCCTATGTCTTATTTTGGACTCAAATCTATCTATGCTTGGAATTTTATCAAAATCGGTTAGATAGTCTCTGAAAAGCAGAAAATTCCCTCAATACTAGCAAAAATCTCAAAAATTCCAGGAGTTCCCCTGAACTTCTCTGGAAAATTATGGCAACACTGAAAATCTTGAAATATTTGAAATATTTGTAGTGACAGTACCACTATGGTATGTAGTTGTTACCAGTATTAGTAACCAGTACTTTTTTATTAAAAAAAAATTGTTTTTACATGCATGGGCGCATGCCCAAAATTGGAAACGCCCAGTGCCCACCGCCCATGCCATCCATATCGATTTTTTTAAATAAAATTTTTCCTATTTTGGGTACATATACTTTCCAGCATAAGAGAAATACCCAAACCAAGTTTTACCAAAACCTACCACGCCCACTAACCCCAGAAACCCATAAAAAATATTGTTACGGATATTTTGTGAATTTTTCTCATCATTCGACAGAAATTTTTTTTGTTATTCTTCATCTATCATATCTTTGAATACATCGCACAGTGGGGCAGGATCAAAATATTTTGGAATTACACAGAAAGTCTTAACGAAATATAATTTTTCATGGACGTATCAGACGAGTAATTTCGTTTAAATTTTACCGGCTTTCGAAACGGTTCAGCGGCAGCGATATGAAGTGTCAAAGTAGAACTTATGCCATCCCAGCTAAAAAAATTATATATTGTCCATATAGTTTTAATATATCTATGAATGTATATAACTATATACACAGAAAAAATTATTCCCAAAAAATTTTTAAACAAATATTTGTTTGAAATCAAACTTAGTTTCAGTAAATATTCTGTACTGTTCCACTAAATTAATTTGTACCAAAACACTGTATAGAAAAGAAACAGGCCACGACGTTTGTCGGCTACATTTCGGCATTTACATGTATACAACACGATCAAAAATAAACAACAACTAAACAACAACAACCGCACAACAGCACGTTGTTCCTATCAACAAGCAAAATAAACACCAACACACTGAAATAACATTTTCTCTCAGCCGAACTATGATTAATTTAAATTTTTACAAAATTTTTATCAGAATTTACAAAATTATTTGTAGGACCGCCGCATTCAAATAAAATATTTACTGATTCAACGAATTTGGTTACTGAAAATGAAATTTAATTTTTTCTGTGTATGAATTCATGTATGGAAATGTATGGCAAAATTATTATATATGAACTAATATATGAACAAATATATGAAATGTATTATAACATACACAGAAAAAATAGACAAGAACTATAATATTTGTCATTAACTTGAATATTGTACTTATCAATTCCGCGCATTTTAAAATATCATTTAATTTCATTTGTTTGTGTTGGTGTTTTCCTTGCTTGTCAATTGACTCAACGTGGTCATGTGCTGATGTTGTTGTTTTTTTTTTTTTTGTTTGCTCGAGTTATATACGTGTGAATTCCGACAAGAAACCGAAAAACATCGTGGCTTGTTTTTTTTTACTCAACAAAGTTATTTTTAGATTATATCAACGCAGTGTTGCCAGAAAATGATGATGAGAGAATGCTACCTCGGTCAAAAAATTCTGCTAAAATGTTCTACAGAACAAAAGTATAATGCCAGATTTAAATGAAGAAAATTATTGAAGTAGCTCTGAATTTCATGTTAATACAAACTTATTAGTATTTACAGGTATTTTAACAGCACATACAAACATAAAATAGTTAATAATTGGTAATTTTTCGATATGTTAAATTACGTTTAAAATTTTATTAACGCCCTAATAATCTCAAAATATTATTTTACTTTTCAGTAAAATATTTTTTTATTTAAAATACATTGAAATTGGTTATTGAGGGGTTCCTCTGGATGCTATGCTCATTTAACTTTTGCTAGTGCAGATCACCGAGGAACCTTTACCCTGCAATGCATATATATTTATGAGAAAAATCCTATATACAGAAGAATATTTTAAAAAAATTCAAATTATTTTTTGTCAACAAATTCTGCCAGAAAGAATTTAGCAAAATTTTTAAAAAGTTGACTGCCTTTTAACTAATGAAAATAGCAGATCTGGCAGTGAAAATGCTAAAATGGCAACAATGTATCAACGCAATGCGCACATGTAGAAGAAACATAAGTAATTACCAATAACCAATAACCAATCACCAATAACGGTTTGTTCTTTAGCTGAGTGGTAAGTATGTTAGTCTATTAGTCCAGAGATTGCCGGTTCGACTCATCATCCGAAACACATTCAATTTTAATCGCAGCCAAGCAAAAACAAACAAAAAGGGGTTGAAATGAAAAATGTGACATACACACAAACAACACAACACAACACAACACAATAACAATTATCACTGAAAATAAAATTTCGCTCAACAACTTTTTTCCTTGATTCATTAAATTTCTTTATTGAAAAATTACAAATTTTTAATAAGATATTGATTGTATTAATTCAAATATTTGTATTAATGAAAAAAATAATACTATTCGTTTACAATTTTTGTTATTGATATAGTGGATGTATGGAAATTTAATTATGAATCTCTTCATATGTGGATCCGTATATAGATATAAGATTTAATATATGGAGCCATATAAGAATGTATGCACACATGATATCTCACATAAGATCGTTTTTGCAATCAAAAAAGCTTGGTATTTTATCACTGGTGAATTGGAAATCCATTAGAAAATACATACGGTATGCAAAGTTTATATGCGTACAGCCTCAACCCTTAAAAGAGAAAAACTTTTGTTACAAAAAAAAAAAAAAAAACATTCTTGTATGATTTTATACCTTGTGGTCCCATTTAATTCAAATAATCAACAGGATAATCCAGTCATTAATTTTATAGAAAACAACAGAATTCTCTATTCATATTAATGCAAATAATTATATTTAAAACTATTCTAAGACAAATTATTTTTTCTTTTACAATTAATTGCATTACTTTTTAATCTGATTTCATAAATTAAATTTTATGTACGAATATGATTTTTGTGTTTTTTTAAATAATTGATTCTCCTTTTGACTTAAAATGATGAATGAAATGACTTTTAAGTGTGTTTTGAATTTCTTGTCCAAACAGATGTTTCATTAAATACAACCTCCCTGTTCAAAATCTAAAAAAAAGTAATTTTAGTAATTTAATTTATTGCACAGCAGTGCGCTTTTGTGAATCAAGAGAGTATGAATATGAACTTTGAATACTGTAGAGGAAATATTTACACATAGATGTATGAAAATGTGTGAATATATATAATCATATAGGCCCATATACCCTCATTTTTCGGATCTGAACCATATATGAGATATCATCATTTTTGCTCCATACATATTTTTTTAGCTGGGATGTAAAATTTCTTACCGCTCAGAATCTTTTTGTTTCTCAACCGATTTCAAGAATTATTTGTTATATTCTAGCCCTTAACAAGATCTTGCTAAGACATATTTGATTTTGCACTTAAGTGTTGTTAAGTACTATAATTAATAACGCTACATTCCAAATCAAGTTTGGATTGCTAATGTTTTGAGCTGGTTACAAAAGGGTTTGATGAAACCGATAAGCAACGAAAAATGTCATGCATTTCTAAGAAATAAAAAACTAGCCTATAAGTTGGGTTAGGTTGGTTATATTTTATTCTATTTTTCTCTGTTAAATAATATGAAATTGTTGTAAGCTATCATTCATTCCAAATTTTGTATTATATTGGCAACCCTATATTTATTTGCTTATAGTCTCCAATCAAAATAGAAATTAGTTTAATGTGACTAACTAAAACGACAAGGCCAGTACGGACAACAACCTGCAGCCGTGTTGCCTTAATCATTAAACAGAATATCGGCTTCAACACATCTTCCATACAAATTGACACAAAAAACAGCCCAAGAAACCGGTCGTGAGATAGAATCTATTTTATTTTGAGAGCGTTTTTTCTTATACTCTCACATATCAATGTTCATTCTCACAAAAATGTTACCATACTTTCAATAAATTTCATACATTTTGTAAACAAAACTACAAAGAAAAATAAGCACAAAAGAAAATAAAACAAAAATTAGGGAACATTTGAAGTTACTGCCGTCGATGTTATTATGGGCTTGATTAATTTGTCAGCGATTTTCCTGAAGTTGCAGACTTTATTCTGTTTCTACATTTATTGTCGTCAATATAATCATTCTCATATAAACATGTATAGTTTTTTCTTGACATTGTACTCGTTAGCCTGTCGTGGTTAATGTGCTTAATGCGTCAACTGATGCGACGCGGAACGATGCGACATGTCTAGCTGATCAACTTTATCGCATAGAGACGTTTTAAGACGTTAATTAATTTTGCCCTTGAGAGCTGTAATGAAAATGAGAACTTGAAAAATAATTTAGTTTTGTATTAACGAATTGATTGAAAACTATTTTGAAGGAAAAAACCAATGACAATTAATGTAAAAAGATGTCTGTGTTTATTTTTATATTTTTTCTCAACTGCCAGACACAATATCTGATGTTAAATATAAAATAACACGAAAGAAACTCTCCACATATTTTAGATTGTACGTTACGTATAGGGGCCACCGAAAATAGAATATACTTACACTCTGTTTGGATGGACAAATTTATAAAATGATTCGAAACAAATTCACCGCTGATGATGCAGATGTAATGACCTTCGAAAACAGCTAGTTTGTTCCATTCTACTAAGTGTTTGTCAGAATATTTACAATTAACTTTGGTGTCATTTGTTCATTAATAATTATCACATGTAATTTGGCTTACAAAGCGATACAAACTTTAGCCTGATCAAATCATAAATATAGAAAAAATTAAGTTGCTTATATATATAATATATGCAAACTTTATTTGCCATTTCTGGGGAACAAGCATTTCTCAGTTCAAACACTTGAAGCTCAATTTTTAACACTACGTTGCTTGTCGTTTATCTCTTCCAAATGATATTTGAAATTATTTTGTTATTTGCTGTCTTGCAACTTCATCAGCTTCTACCTTAGTACCCATGGTGTACATAATTGTTTTTTTTTAACTATTTTTATTGTTCTCTTGGCAATACAAACAGTATAAACAATTCATAGACACCTGCTGACACCTGTAGCTCACTATTTTTAAAAATAAACTTACAAAGGAAAACAATAAATAAAACTATTTTTCTAAATGTTGTTTTCATCAAGTCTCTTTTGAAAATATCGACGAGATAATAAAATAACGTCAAAATACGCATGAATTTTACAAAAACAATAACAAAAATAAAAAATAAACTTTTGACTGCCACTTAATGCGGCTGTAGCAATAAATTTTTGTGATATTAATAAATATTCAAGCAAACATTTTCAAAATGAAATAATTTTAAAGAAAAAAATTGTGTCACATTAGAAGAACTTTGCAGGCAACGACATATATGTAATAAACCGGGGAAGGTAGACAGACAGGCAAGATATAAAAAAACCATATAAATATTTTTCTCAAAAGTGTGACAAACAAATACTTCAAACCATGATACAATAATATAAATGTAACACCATTCTCTCTTTTCGTCGCCATATTAACCTTCTGACGTTTGTCCCGATTATTTTTTACTCTCAAAAATTAATGCTGCCTTATTAATTTATGAAATCCGAGTTTTTTTTTTGACGTTCTTGTTTATTAAATTAAAAATAATGGAAAATATTTTAATTATTTCATAAATTTATAAAAAATAAGCAGAAAAAATTTATAAAAAATAAAAAGCACCAACAACGGCAGCAAGCAAGATACAACTGGAAGGAAATTGCCAACTGAATCAAGGCGGAACTTTGTCTTTATACTCTCTGGTGTATTGCCTTACATCAAGTGCGTCTAAGCTATACGCACTATGTGCAAAGTTTTACACAAGACCTTTTGTGTTTTCACACTGACGAGAGCACAACATCCAACCAGATCTTTGGCCTTTGCAAAGAAACAATAACGAAGCTGTTTATCTGAAATACATATATTAGAGTATGTGTGCTTAGACGTAGCTGCCTTACATTATTCGGATGAAATTGTTAACGGGTTGTAGCATCTTTACGGATATTATTAGCAGAAATGTGATAATTACATGTTCCTAGTCCAATCATAGGCCATGTCCTTATCAAACAAAAAAGAAGAACAATGTTTCTTGTATATATCAACAAAGCATTAACTCTTATTGAGATACGTCCAAGCCATATGCACCATGTGCAAACTTGTATAAAGAGCTTTTTGTACTTCCACACCGACGAGAGCAGAACAGCCAACCAGATCTCGGTGACAACAATGCTTGCTGTTACTTTGCAAAGAAACAAGAACAAATTAAGAGCTTTGAAAGGTGTTTACCTCAAATGCAAATATCGCAGTATGTGTGTTGTGCTTGATGTAAACCAGCAATAAATTTGCACACGAAGTATATGCGAATGTGTATTATATGTATGAAACAACCGTGAATTCCGCTAATAAAACATCGATGTATCGCTTCTATTTACGGCGTTTCTTTATATCGATGTTTTTAAGAACGAAGTTGCATCCCAAGCCGTAAGGCTTTTTTTGTTATCTATTGAATTAAATAAGTAATCAAATATTTGCCTTTGTAGGTCTTATTACACACAGATTTCGTTATTCTCATGTTCAATTAACATTAAAAAAATGTGTGTTTAACTACAATTTCTAAACTCAAATTACACATTTCAAAAAGCATTCCTAACATAAAAGTTGCCATTATATGTGTGTGGCAACGCTTTCCTCTCTGTTTACAAAAAAACAGTAATAAAATAATTGGGACAAAAGTCAGAATTAATTTTATACGTCAAATGTGGTTGTACCTTTATATTATTGTATCATGCTTCAAACTATAAAAATAAAATAATATAAAAAAATATGTTAACAAAATTAGGCAAAAAATAGATTTAAAAAAGAAATCTCTAAGTGAGTGTGTGTATGTGCAGTAAGATTTGTTAATAATGGCCTATTTAAAAATAACGAAAGAAAACTTTCTACTGAACATTTATATTGAAAACAACAATAAAATATGAAAATTTGTTTTTGTTTTCAATATAAATTGTAAGTCGAAATTTTTCTTTCGTTATTGTGAAACAGGCAAGTGTGTGTTTGCGTGTGTGTGTATTTGCATGAGTGTGATTATATTTACTTACATTGACATTTGTGACCGGACTTGTGTCCAACAAAAGGAACTAGTTCAAAAAGAGCTGTTGAACACAAGTCTACAGACTACATGGCTAAACGACTACAAGTGCAGCTGTCATCAAATGTTGCAAGGTAGGCAACTACTTAATTACATATTTGGAAAACGGCAACAGCACCATAAGATACTGAAGTTTAAATATATATTTATTTCAGTAGTGCCGCTTATAAAAACAAATCAGTTTATTTCTTTAATTTTTTTTTGCGAATTTTGCTTTAATACATATTTGTAATTTTTTTTAATATATTTAGCAATTTTTCGCTAACTTCCGATTCTTCCGCGTTTTTTTCCAAACTTTTTAAAATATATTGGCTTTCGCGATTTTTATCGAATTTTTTGCATTCCTTACATTTTTGGCAATTTTTAATCAATAGTGGTATTCATACCGAACTTGTTAATTTGTTACTCGGTAGTTTGTAAATTTGTTAAACTTACCAATTGTGAACGAACACCTTTTTAAAACCTTGTTAGTCTGGTAACTTTCGAAGTAAAAGAGCTGATTTATTGTTCTGAAACAATTTATTATTCTGAAAAAAATAAAAAATAAAATGTGCCACGAGATAGTGTAAGTCCTCGTCCAGACTTGCAATCTTTGTTGCTGCAATTTCTTAAAATTCTGCTCTCAAATTGCATAAGTGTCTACATTACGAAATTATAATATTGCAATTATGTATTAAAAAAATTAAAACACCACAAATTTCCTTGACAAATTCACAATTATATTTACTTTTTGTTATATTTTTGTATTTTTCATACAACTGAAGAAATAAAATTATAAAAAAACGTCAAATACAAACTAACAACTTGAAATTAATAATTACGAATTTCAATTCAAAAGAGAATTGCAGAGCACATGAAACTGTGTACCCCTCCCCAATCTTCTCACCTCTCTCACCAATAAACTCAAGAATTACTGCAACAAAAATTGCAAGTATGGACAGGGACTAAAAAAACAATTGTAAACCATTTAATTACTCATGCTTAGAAATGTATCACAAATGACTTTTTTATTATATTTATTTAGAAACTGCAACAGCTGATTGTGAGTAACCAACTAACAGCTATTTTATCACGGGTGCCGTGTTTTTAATTTGTTAAATGTTAATCCGGTAGCGCGTTAAATATACAAAAACAAAATGCTTGTAAAAAATAACGATTAACGACTAACAAACTAACAAGCTCGGTGTGAAAACCCGTAATATTATTGCTTGTTAAAAATTTTGCAACTTCTCGCTATCTCTTTTAAACAATATTATACTTCATTTAGTTTAATAATTATTGTTCGAACTTCATTTTTTTTTCGATATTAATGATTTTATTGGGCTAAAGTTCGTATCGATAATTATTAATGAGCAAATGACATCGAAGTTAATTGTAAATATTCTGACAAATGCGTAGTAGAACGGAACAAGCAGCTGTTTTTGAAGCCCACTACACCTTCAGCACCAGCATTCCTTATGTTTGGTCCACTGTGTGTGGGGTCAGTTGATGTATAATGCACAGTGGGGACTTTTGCAAAATAAATGGTAATAAATCTGGAACTTCTAAACTACTGTTATATGAAACTTCGAACATCCATAAAGGAGGACTTAAGCTTTATAACACATGTCTTGGCAGCCTTCTGGCTTAAGCTCGACAGGAGTTACAGTGGGCCTAAGTTGACCACATGGGACTCAAAAAATCTTCTGAGGCTTGTAACTTTTAAAAAAATTATCCGATTTTTATGGGATAAAGCGCTTTTAGAAATAATTTCCTCGGATGCGTTTTCGTATCTATCATAACTTAGAAGATAATTGACTTTAGACAAAAATTTTGTTTTTTTTTTTTTTTGTTTTTCCACGTAAGTGTATTTAATGCTAATAACGAATTACAAAACACATTTTTAATGGATTTAAAAAAAGGTTTTCGCCTATTTCTTTATATATATATGTACATTATGTTAGTAAAAAATGTTGTTTGTATAAGTTTAAATCTTTCATTTCTGATAGGGATATTGCTAGAAAACGTTTTTTTGTTCACTCGCTCAACTACAAAAAGTGCTAAAGGCTAATGAACAAATACAAAAAAATGTGAACAAAATAAGAGAAATAAAACTTTGAAAACTATTGTGAATTGAAGTGTTGTCGCAAACACTTGGAAAGCATTAAAGGATTTCTTTTCATTTAAGTTTTAAATACATCTACTACTGCTCCCTGATGAACTGTTTTCTGAAGTTTTCTTTTTCTTGAAAAGAGAGTTTTTTTTTCTACCAGCATTATTACCGTTTTACATAAACAAACAAAATTTTTATTTTGAACACAATTGATTTGTGCTTCTGAATACACAAGAATAAATATGTAATGATATTAACACAATTGAAAGAAAAATTGTTTTCGTACACAACCTATTGTTGTTTGAAAGACAACTACCCAGCTAGCCAAAAGCTAATTAATAGGCAATGCTGTTTAATGTACAACTCCTAAATGAATCTCCTGATTATTATACACTAGTGTCCTGCACAAGACATCTTATAAGAACTTTCAAGACATGAGGGATTTTTCAAATGCTTTACTACAGCGAAATCTTATAAAACAAACGTTAACACCACTGTTTGCAAGAAATTTGTTTGAGTATTGTAGGTATAAGAGTAAAGAAGAAAACACTTCGTGACGGAAGAATTTGTGATACTTGCTTCTTTCTACGCATGAGTGCGTGTTCAAACGTCATGCATGTATGTGTGTATGATCTTTTATTTTTCTGCGTACATGCAAAGGCACACACATGCATTAACATTAGTTGTATGCGGTTAATCACTTAATAGCTTCTCTCTAGTCAGCCTAGAACCATATGTCTCTATGTCAATACTCTTGCTCCAGCGACAATTGCACTAGTAAAAAAATATCGACAAATTTCCTTTTTTGCGCGAGTAGAGATACGTTAGAGACAACAGTTCTAGTGTATATCTGGTGATATTGTGCATGAACGCGTCAATAGTTTGTTTTTCTTTTTTATTATGTTGTGCAATAATTTATTTGCACATTTATATTTATTTTATATTTATTTATTTATTTAATATACGAGGGTCACTAAAATCTACTAGTGAATCTTTGGTTCAAATATCTCCATATGGTCGTAAAAGAACTACCTTTTCAATAGCACTAAAGTCTACTGGTAGATTTTCAATGACAACACTATGTTATATTTATGTCAATAGGCGTTACATTGGCTGGGGTACACCTAGTCAGTAGCATTATTTACAATGTCACTAGAAAATCACTATAATTTTACTATTGACAACGAGCGAGGAAATATCGATATTGTAGACTATAGCCCCTAAAATTTACTAGTGAATCTTTGGTGTCAATGTCTCCATGTGGTCCCAAAAGAACTACTTAGTCAGTAGTGTTACAGTCTAGTGGTGGGTTTTCAATGACAAGCTAATGTTAAATGTCAATAGATGATTACATTGGCTGGGTTACACCTGGTCAGTAGTACTACTGACAATGTCACAAGCAAATCACTACAATTTCACTATTCGCACTTTCTGCAGGGTTACCATCTACATATTACACACACACTCAAACGTACAATATGAAAAATAACAAGCATACACTAATCAACAGTACTTCTTTTGAGTGTTTGTTACAAACAAGCTGTCTTGGCGACATCGCTTGTTAACACTGATATACGCGTACACCAATACATCCATCGTGCTTCGCTTATAGTACGACGGTATTTATTATTGGTTTAGTATAATACATGCCACGTGAATATATTTAAAAATCATGACGTATTTACATTTAAAGACTGTTTACTCAGGTCTCTATTATACACTTTCGCCCCTATGTATAATCAAAAATTGGCATGAATTTAGCATAATTGCCTAAATTGAACATGATCTTAACATGTTTTGCTATACAATTTACATTAAAAATCATGCTAGGATGTAAAAGGGTGTTAAAACTACATTATGCGGCAATTTTAATATCAAATTGTATAGAGGAACTCGTCAATACGTAGTTCCATTTTGCCACTTATGCTAACTTAATGCCAGTTTTTGATTATGCGTAGAGCCGTTTATGTTTAACTCTCTCTTATAAATGCTGCAATGTTTAATCGGCGATACGTTTATATAAAATATGTCTGTTCTTTTTTATTTTGGTGTTTACTTTTATAGATTGTTATATTTTTTTTCATTTCTTCGCTGATGCTTTCGTTATGAAAAAGAATCTTGCCGGTTGTTTCAAGTGTTTATTTATTTCTTATTTTTTTTACAAGAACGAAAGATATATTGAAGAAAAATATAAATTCAATGGCGCATATTCAGAAACCGTAACCAAAGTCGAAACTAATAAAACAGAAACTAAAAACTAGTTCATAGATAGTTATAGCTCTTATTCACAATTCATAACTAGTCCAGCAACTGCTTTCAGCTGGTAAACGAAATGCAACCTTGCATATTGTTATGTAGAGAGCACAAAATGTCGATAATATCTTGAACGATAAATTCTGCAATTAATTAAAAAGCTTATGAAGCTATTAAAAAACAGGTTTAGTTACTTACACAAGTTTACAAATTCTAAAACAGTAATTTTTTAGTCATACTCTGTATATAAATCAATTAAAATAAGGGCCTGTAAAAAAAAGTAATTCAATAAAATTTTGTTGACCAAAAACACATCTCTAATTTATTTTATTGCTTTATATGAATATTTTTTTGGACTCAATAGAAATGAATGCAAGAAGTAAAGATAAGGTAAGCTTATTATATAGGAAAATAGTAGAAAATAAAGAATATTTATTGTTTTGTGCATTTTAAAGAGCCACAAATTGGTTTTACTTTTCAAATAAATTGTAATTGAAATCAACCAGCTGTTCTTTGAATGTATTAGTTAGTTGGTATTTAGTTACATCTTTACCCTTAATTAAGTCTAAACTTTTATTGCTGAAAGCCATCAACTATGAATAACTTAAATAGGTACTTAAAAAAGTTAACACTTAGTGATAATTTCTGAATATGCGCCAATGTGTTTGAATGATATACGTAAAGAGCCTTTAAAATGATCAATTGGATTAGATTTAACTAATTGATATTTTTCCGTTTTAAAAAGAATTCTAAATTAAATTTTTTTTATATAAGCTCTAATCATTATATGAAGAAAAGTTTTTTATTTTAATAATAAGTAATAAGAAATTTACTCCTTGTTTCTACAACCCAGGCGGTCGACTTGAGTATAAAATTGATATGGAAAGCACTAATATTTTTGAGTGATTTTCATACAAATTTTCAAACGAGTCGTCTGCCTGACTTGTAGAAACTTCACATTAATTTAGTTGTTTGTTTATGTTTAACTTGTAAATCGCAAATTGTACGTTTCCTCAAATCGTTATCGAATGATTCTTTTACAACTCTCGCAATGGCTCTTATAAGATTAACCTTGAGGATCCTCATACGATTCTTAATGTTCTTCATAAAACATGTGTAAGATAATCTCTAAATAAACCTGAAATGATTGTACCTACAACTAATGAAAGCGAGTTCCTCGGCTCTTATTTTATGAATCGCCTACATGTAACAATTTTTCCCGTGTGAAGCATCTTCAACTATTCAAATATGCGCTCGTCTGCGATTACAAATGCTCTGCAGAGTCTATTACTCTTCTGAGATTGAAAAGGCTAGTTGGGCAGCTGGGTAAATATGTACATACCTATGTATGTATGTATGTATGTATGTATATCTGTTTGAATACTTATGTGTTTGTATGTATTTTTTAGGTAGTTGTAAACAATTTATTGTAGGCTTCTTTTTTTGTTAAGTGCTAAAAAAAATATTAAATTTTTAAAAAGAAAATAAGGAATAATAAGAAATCAATATAAAATTGGGGGATAAATTTTTTTTTGCAATTTTGCTGCTAAGGTGGCTTTTTACATTTTTTTAAACCTTTTTGGTAGATAAATTATGTGCTAAGCCTAGTAGTTTGTTCAAAATTTCACGTGAAATGTTGACATAATCCATCTTAAAAAAAGTTTACATGAAATATTCATGAACAAAATTTTGCAAAAGTTGTACTCTGTTCAACTCGTGAAAATTTTAAGAAATATATCTGGCAAAATTTTCGTGTTATCTGGGAAATAATATGACTGGCACTTACAGCTGATATTTTTGTTTACAAAAATGGATCAATGTTGCATACTTCTAACCAAAGCATGGTACTCTGTTCAAATTTGTGAAAAATGTTTATCAACATTGATTAATTTGTACGAAAAATTTGACATTTAAACAATATTAATTGGCGCTCGAAACTATGCTACAATTTCTTATGTTTGTAGAAACACCCCATGTGTTTGTTGTAAATTCCACTCGAAACAAGTGGGAGGCACTCTAGTTATTTCACGAAAAATTTGACATTTAAACAATATTAATTGGCGCTCGAAACTATGCTACAATTTCTTATGTTTGTAGAAACACCCCATGTGTTTGTTGTAAATTCCACTCGAAACAAGTGCAAGTGGGAGGCACTCTACTTATTTCACATGAAAACTTAAAATGCTGAAGATACATTTAAAATGTTTTTCGAAAGATGAACAGAGTACTATTTCTGCAACATTTTTTCATGAACAATTCGTGTCAATTTTTTTTATACGTACTTGGCAGTATTTCACGTGAAATGTTGAACAGAGTACCAGGCTTAAAAACGAAAATTTTTTTCGTAAAAGTAATATGAACATCATTTATTACGTGCCAATATTTCACGCGAAATAATCAATGTTGCTGAAATTTTTTCACAACTTTGAACTGAGTAGTAGGCTGAAGATTTTAGAAATCTTGTTTTCAAATTTTTTTGTGTTACGAGTATATATTTGCAATTATTTGTAATTTTTATCAATGTTGCAGTGCTTCTTGGTAGTTTTCTTGGCAAATACCCTGAACTCAAAACCAACTTTTGTTTCCTTAAATTCGAAAAACAAATAAAGAACCGTTATTTTTTATATACATATTTACATAGCAAAAATAAAATAAGTAATGTTTTCCTTAATTTGGAACGATTTTCCGTCATTTAGTGTCAAATTTAATTTACAAGCATACCGGTTTCGATTTATATTTATAAACCAATTTTGTATATTGAACGTGTGGCAGTGCCCTTAAAGTAACAAGTGCGATATTTGAATGGCTGAATGCGTGATATAATTATTTGAAATATGTAGTTGTAAAATTACATATGTCCTTATGCACTTAAAGCCTCGTTCAGACTATTATACTTTGTATTTATACTTGTCAAAAATTCAAATAATACGTGCAAGTGTGATAGTCTGACGCAAAATGTCATAAAAGAGGCAAATAATACGATAAAAATTTTGACATCCCATAAGACTTTTTCGTTCTTCGAAAATTTTCTTAACGATAATGCTTTTCATTAGATCAGGGTTACATTTTCACACAAACCAAACTTCCAAGTCGGCTGTTTCGCCGCCGATAGCGTGTCGTCATTGATATAATATTTTGTCATATGTATATCGGCTCAAAATTTTGAATAAGTGAATCGTATGGAAGTATATTTCGTTGACCTAATTTTTTAACGTTCTTGTAATATCTTTTCTTAAATTTTTTTTCTGTTATTTACATGGAATATTTTAACTGCTGAATTTTTTCAAGTATCGGCACGTCCCAGCATGCATGAAACCGCTTTGCCGCCGCTAGTAAATGAATAGCACAGACATTTTCATTGAACAGCTGTTTTGTTTTCTACTTACTTATATTACATTTGATTTGAAGTGTGATGGTCTGAACACAATATGTGATTTTACGTTAGATTTTTTGACAGTCGCAACGAATATATTTAGATTTCTGTATCGTAAAATGTGATGAAAGTATTAATAAAGTATAATAGTCTGAACGGGGCTTAAGTGGTTAAAACACGTGTAAAGCCAATTTTTTTTTGTAATTAGTATTTTGTTTGCAAAAAATTACAATATGCAAATTTTTTTTGGCATTCTGAGAAGAAAAAAAAAATATTTGTGTATCTCCGTTAAGACCCTTCAAAATTTCATGCAAAATCATGAAACAACGAAAACGAAATTCAAATAATCCTTAAAACAACAACAAACCTGCAAACAATTATTCATTCTGATACATGTTTTTTTATCTCTCGCTCTCTCTCGTACGTAAATTTTTTAACGATAAAACGTAAACAAATTCATGTACATACAATGTATGTAGTTGAAAGATATAATTCCTTCTTTAAGTTTTTAAAGGAAAAGCAAATGTACTTTGTATATTGGGTCTTTTAAAAAGATATGTATACGATGAAATATGTACGTGGAATGAAAAATTGCTGACTAAAACGAAAAAACGAAAATTTATAACAAAAATATTTTATGCTGCTGCCTTAAATGTTCTTCTATTTTATTTGAATTAACTACAATCTCGCATGTGGTTTTTATTTGGTTATAAAGTAATGAACAATTGTGTTACAGTGAAATAGACATGTGTAAAATACATATAATTTTAATATAGCCAGCAAAAAATAAAGAATTTCGTCGACCTTCAAATTGTAACAAGGTAAAAGGAACATAAAGTTCATATTGTATAGTAATGGTTGCTTTACAATTGCCCCATTCCCTGATATTAACCCCATAACAAAAGTTTGTGGTATAGAGTGTGGTAAGAAGGTGTTCCTAATCAGATAAAAACTATTTTTTATGTAGCTTAGACAAATCATAAGAAAAATAGTGAAAATTTCATCTCTGACTTCCTCTCCATGCTGTTCTAAAATAGTTTTAGTTTTGGTCTCTGCCAAAATGAGTTATTAGAACCGTCCTAGTTATTTTATTTTTTTTTTTCAATGTAGTGTATAGTAGAATTCTCATTTGGTTCAGATGTAATTCGATATTAATATTTGGGTTGATATAATAGTACAAGCTCCATTTGGACAATGAATATAAAGGCATGTTCTGAAACTCTCTTCAATTTTTAGGGTTCCATACACCAAATAAAATTTCCCTTGTCCGCTTCACGAATAATGCCTCATAGCCTTGCTGCAAGAATGAAAAAATGCGCTGTTACAGAATTAATTACCATATACATACATAGTTTTATATTTATGTATATTGTGTAAAAAGTGTATGCATATGTGTTATGTACGCTCACCTTGTGAGAGGAAAATTAAATTTTGGTTGTAATTAAATTCAAAACTTTGAATTTGGCCCCACTGTGCACTGCCTCTTTAATCATCATCTCTGGTTACGATTTAATTTAATTTTTTTTTTATAACAAGAATACATTAAATTATAAAAAAGCCGAAACTGAATACATATTCATTTAACTTATTTACAAGTATAATGTTCAAAAATTACTAAGTCCCAAATCACACTGTGCAAGTCTTATTGCTAAGCTGATTAGTTTCAGGAAGAGAGAGAGACGAGGGGAACAGCAACGTTTCTTTCCCTCCCGTCTCTCTCTCCTAATAAACTAATCAGCTTAGCAATAAGACTTGCATAGTGTAAATAGGGACTAACCAGAAAAACAACTCAAAAAATCACAGACTCAGAAATTACTCACAAGAGCAACAAGAATGTGCACCCACGCCCCATTTCAATAAAATTTGTCACTTGCATGAGAACAAAACAAAAAAACAAACAAAAAAAAATACATAATAATAAAAAATTAAGAACGTCGTCCATACATATTTTGTTAACTTTTTTTTTGAGTGGCTGTATGCAATTGTGGCTTGCAAACATTTAGCAAGAACCAAAAATAAATTTTCAAGCAAAAAAAAAAAACATTTATGCAAGTTTACATGCATATACGTATGTATGTATGTACATACATATGTGTATGTATGTTTGTATATTTATGTTTATATGTACGAGTATGTAAGACAATAAAAGTGAAAGATTACGAGTAGACAAAAACACATAGCAATCAAAAAAGAGACAAAGTGAAAAACAAAATGTTTAGAATAGTAAAATAAAATACAGAAAGCCAACGCAAAGACATTTCCGCAGTAGCAGAAGTAACAAGAACAACAACTCTAACGGCAGGCAGCAACAATAATATAAAAACAATTGAACAATGCTGCTGCTGCTGCATGCATTTTGTAATGCAAGCAGAGAAACGAAAACAAACCAAAACCAAAACGAAAACAAACAAATAAACAAAAACAAAAAAAACCTTTGCAAC
Organism: Tachina grossa; assembly: GCA_949987645.1. Taxonomy (NCBI): domain Eukaryota; kingdom Metazoa; phylum Arthropoda; class Insecta; order Diptera; family Tachinidae; genus Tachina; species Tachina grossa. The sequence continues at coordinate 156,502,665 of OX465274.1, read as the reverse complement.
ATAGTCAATAGACTTGTTGTTGTATTTTTGTTTTACCATTTCGTTTCTTTTATTTTGCTCATTTTGTAGTGAATAATTTTTGTTTTAGTAGAAAATTGTCGGGCTGGTGGAATACAACTTATGTACGTGTAAAACAAATTTAGTTTTTAAAGAAAAAATTGCATATTTATGAAATAAAATGTAAATACACACAATTTTATATTTTTATAAGTATGTGTTATAATAAAAAATAAAATTTAAAAAATATAATAATAATCTTGTGTTGGTGTTTATGGGCGAGTGTTGAAAAGAAAACCATTTACATAAATACATACACACATACATATACATATGTATAAGTATGTACAGATATTTATTAAAGAAAATTTGAACAATTCTTAACAGAATAAAAGAAATACATAAATACCTTCGATTGCCTGCCTACAGCCATCTAAATACAAAGATAAAAATTCTAATTTTCTTTGCGATCAATATTTAACCGTTTCGTGGTTTTTCTTTGTGTTTGGCTTAGTTTTCGAATGTAGAGCAGCGTAAACACACGGTTCTCATACAAATCCAAATAAATTGTTTTTCTTTTGGTAAAATATATCCAAATAAGAAAAATAAAACAAATCATTGCTAGAGTTTTATCATATGCAAACAATGATCTATTGTCGGTACGGTCCCATTTTCGGTTGCTGCGGTTTTGTTTAACAAGGTGCTGCTGCTTTTATTTAGCTGCTTTAGCTAAACTATTTTTAACCAACTACTTTACTTATTAAAATTTAAAATCTTGAGAAAAAAAAAATTAAATCTAGTGGCGTGCAGTGAACAAAAATATTTAACGAAAATACATAAATCAGACAGTTTCAAAAATCTGTACATTGGGCGTACCCGAAATTCAAGTACAGGTTAAATAAATTCTTAAAGAATATACTACCTACATACATACATATGTATGTATGTATGTGTTTTAAAATTACTAAAGCGAAAATAAGTTGAAATCGTTAAAATTGTAAAAAGATAAAAAGTGTAATAGAAAATAAAAAAATGTAATGCAATTTGTGTATACAGCACGTAACAAAAAGAAGCAGCAAAATTATCATTGTTATGCTTCCCCCACATTAGCTAAAAATATTTTCATCTATGTAAATAATTGCAACAACAACAAAAAAAGTTTTACAGACTTACGTTTGCATGTGTGGATGTGTATAAATGTATACAGTGAGTGTGAACTAAAAAAAAACTATTTACCGTTATTCCCACGAATATCAATAAATATCATATATCTCATTATATTGTCTCTCAATTGAGAGTCTAAAAATTCACTTAATTATAATAATAAAAACATCAATATAATAACAACAATAACAACTTTCAACCAAGAAATCATCACTGAAGGGCTCAATATGTGTTATTTCTATATTTGAATGTAAGTTTATTATTATTATTATTATTATTATTATTATTATTATTATTATTATTATTATTATTATTATTATTATTATTATTATTATTATTATTATTATTATTATTATTATTATTATTATTATTATTATTATTATTATTACTATTATTATTATTATTATTATTATTATTATTATTATTATTATTATTATTATTATTATTATTATTATTATTATTATTATTATTATTATTATTATTATTATTATTATTATTATTATTATTATTATTATTATTATTATTATTATTATTATTATAATTATTATTATTATTATTATTATTATTATTATTATTATTATTATTATTATTATTATTATTATTATTATTATTATTATTATTATTATTATTATTATTATTATTATTATTATTATTATTATTATTATCATATACAGAGTCGTAAAGCAGCTCTGGGTTGAGGAACATCTCTCGCGTCATCGTAATTATTTCTTAAGTGCGGTCAGGCTTGTGCATGTTGTTTGGCCTTCGAGAGTTTTTCGTCTCGCTTGTAGTGGTTGACTGATCTGCCAGGGATAACCGTATAATCTTGCGGTTTTTGTGGAATTTCTTTAACAACCACGTTGCTACTTCCAATGTGAAGGCAAAGGTCGTGTACAGACAGTCACAAAAACTTTTAAAATACTGTTAATACCATCTTGGACATATGGTCTAGTTACCCCGTCCATATTTGTGCAACACCATATTATGCAAATTTACTTTGTATAATATGTATAATAAATAAATAAATAATATTATCATATACATTCAAGTTAAAGGATTTTAAACAGTTTTATTCAAAAAAATTTATTACGGCGCAACCACTGCGCCAGGAATAATTTGACACAAAAATTCTTTTTATAATTTCACAATTTTATTTATTAAAAATTAGTATTTATTAATAAAATTAATTATCTACTTTAAACGGACTGAATCGGACGATCGCGTAACCAAGACTGACTGTTTCCAGCCAACCTTGTTGGCTCGTTGAATCCATGGATCATGTTACACCAACACGCGCAAGCATACAGACGCTGATCATGCAAAATTGTTTTCCCATCATTTCAGCAAGAATGCAATTTCGTAATTGGATCGGAAGCGCGTGTTGAAGTAAATAATTAATGAGCTTAAACTGCTAAATTATTTTTGGTAGCAGTGTTACCAGCGTTGTTAACTCCTCCCTCCTTAAATGTCTGCGTCCCGCAGATCTGGGAGTCTATTACTGGTAGCTGGACACGTAGCTCTGGAAGATTTAATTTCTTTGTTTGTTGGTACCAAAGCCATCCAATACAACAGGTCATGGAGACAATGATCATGACGTTAATTCCAATGGTACCATTGAATCTCACTCCTAACTGGTTCAATCGGTTTATGTTATTAAGGCTGACCTCATGGACATATTTGATGTCCAACAGCAGGTCGTCATGTGTTATATTCGCTAGTACTGGTGGTAGAGCTTGAAATTTTGTGATGGAACTGCTCGTGTAAGTATGATTCTTTATCTCTACCGACTCATTGGAGAGTTGCAGAAGATACGTGCCATTCAGGAACTCGGTTTTGCCATTTGACTTAATCAGACCCTTGTAGTTTGTCATGTAGATAACGTCATCACTCAATAACTCGACAATTTCTTCTTGCGTACGCCTGTATTTACATTTTGCTGATCCGCCTTTAAGAATGCGGTTGAGGCAGTCATCTTCCTTCAATTTAGTTACGGATGATCTTTGGCAGACTGTTGAATTACTTATTAAGAGGCAGTTACCTTTGATACCATAGGTCTCAGCCTCGCTAACAAGCATCTTCTCGAACGGTAAATCTATTTGTTTTTCTTCGTTAATAGCAGCTCTAATGAGAAGCAAGTTATAATAGTTCCTTTCAAGCTTTGGTATTGATAAGATGTACAATAGTAATGAGCCATTTGTGTAAATTGATGGGGCTCCATATTCCACTGCTTCTATTGCGTTACCATAAGGCAATGTTTCCAGTTCGTCAATTACTCTATTTATCTCCGATTGATCTAGCAGATTCGTGTTGACAATACCACTCTTGGCCAGTTGGCAAGCTCGGACAATTTCATTTATTTCATCCCTCAAAATAATGATCTCATTGATGGTACTTTGTTCTATTAAGGTGTAGTCTTTACCACTCGTGATATTGTTTAGTCTGGTGATGATTTCATTGATTTTTTTCGCAACTTGGTTCGTCGTCTGCTGAAGCTCTTTGTTGATTTTGTATTGCTCATTGTTATTTTCGATGATATTCTCTTGACTCTTTAATATATTATTCCAGTCTGTAGAATCAGGACTTCCAGCAACCCATTTCCAAGCCGATCCGATCCAATCGATTGATCTAGGCGTTCTTCTGTTTACATTTGTCAATTCGTTAAGGCGTTCTTGTATCTGCAGCATGTGGTGTAAAATGAATTCTTTGTTTTTGCTTGCCGGAATGTGTTTTTGAATGAGAGATGATATATTTGCAGCCACGTCCATGTACTGTTCCAAGTTGATGACGTGTATTAGTTTAAAGTTTCCATCGACTACCCATCCATTGACAATCTTTAGTGAAACCAGAGATGTCTTGTATTGATAGATTTGCAAACTATTTGCAAAAGCAGTCAGATTGAATGCGATGAACAGAATAAACTTGAGATTCATGATTATAAAAAATGTAGTTTCTGAAAAATAATAAGTTAATTATATCGATAAAAATGAGGCGGCATTATGATAGTGAGATGTTTAGATGACAGTTTTTTTTTTTTTTTTTTTTTTTTTTTTTTCATCCAAAATTTTTCCATTTTTTGATTTTCTATTAATATGTTATACTTCTTCATCAGCCAGTATATGTACACTTCTCTGGTTCACTCGGAACACTAAATGATGACCTTATACCCTGCCGCCATTGAGTCTGTAAGCCTTGACGCAACTCGCCATTGCATGGTATTAGTGCATCATCCGGAAACTGACCAGGCCTGAGCTGATGTTCTCTTATTTCTTTATATGGAAATAGTATTTGATGTGCTTTTGTATGCCAATATAAATGTTTTAATAAAAAAAATTTTACTATTGCATCGTACAAAAATATTTTTAAGAAATATAGTTTAAATGAGTGAGACGAATAAGGACCTATAATTATTTAAAGAACAACATTTTTCCTTGGACCTTGGCCATTTAAATTTTTTATATGTTCCTTGTGAATTTTTCTTCCACTCCTTGTCAACACAGTTACTCTATTATCTTTCTCAACTATTTCCCTTCTAAAAAGCGCTTTGTTTTTTCCTTTAATTGTTTTGATAGCTACATAGATTCTATCACCCTTTCTATATTTCTTAGGACTTTGTCTTTTTTTTATTAATTTTTGCATTGCGGGCTGCCATGTTTCTTTTAAGCAAGTGCCTGAGATCAGTATTAACCTTCTCTTGTCGTGATAATAGGTTTTCATAGTTTGCTCCGATATTTCTATTGAAAAATAAGTCACGGGGTCTTTTCTTTGTTGTTGAATGGATGGTATTATTGTACCTATCGAGACAGATTTCAATTAATTCCTTTACTGATAGATTCTGGTATTCAACTCTCAGACATCTATAGATTTCGATTATTGTTGAGTGCAGTCTTTCAACTTGCCCGTTCACCTCACTTCTCTGTACTGGCGTAAGATATAATTTGATACCTAATGATTTAATGAAAGTTTCTATTAAAGGGCTTAAGAAGCTGCTTTCGTTATCAGTAACAAGAATTTTCGGCACTGTAAAATAATGCAAGACTTTGATTAATTTTTTCCTCACTTGTACCAACGATCTATCTTTTATACTAAAGAACTTAGCAAATTTCGTAAACTTATCCATGCAGGTAATAAATTTTTGTCCTTGAATTTCCATAATGTCCATGTGAAGAATTTCACATGGATATTTAGGATCAGGTGTTTGCTGGTGATGTATTCTTGGAGGTTTTCTATCATATTTACACCTATTACAAACGTCACAACTAGCAACGTATTTCTTAATATTAGCGCGCATATGCGGGAAGTAAAATTGTTCTAAAATTTGTTCAACATTTTCTCTGGCATTACGATGTGCCCTTCTATGTTCAGTTTCAATTATTTGAAATTGACGTTCTTTTGAAGTAATGTCTGTAACTAACTTCTGTGCAAGTCTCACTTTATATTTAGAAAAATGATCAACATAAATTTCCTGTATGGCACCAAGAAGACCTTCTGGTGCTTTTACTCCATTAAGGATATTCGGGCGAAGTTTTTCCCTTAGTAGAGTCACTAACTTTTCCTTAGACCAACTTTTTGAGGAAATAAAATGCCTAGTATATCCGCGGTGTGGTTCTTCCATTGCAGTCATGTCCATTCCGATACCCAGTATAATCTGATTTCTAAAGACGTTTATAGGTACTTCCACATGCGGCATCAAGTCAGAAGCATCTTGTTCTGCACTGTGAACTGTTGCCGCCGAGGAAAGGTTATCGTCTTCTCGACCTTCTGAAGCGGTTAAAGTTTCATCCGAAGTCATAGCCATTCCTTCACTCGCTGTATCAGTAGAAGAATGGTACAAATGATTCGTAACGGTTTTTAATCTCGAAAGGGCATCAGCCACGTGGTTCGATTTACCTGGCTTGTAAATCAACTCGTGGTTGTATTCCTCTTTTTAATTTGGCGTTAAAGTTCCTATTTCCCAGTGCAAATGTCAGAGGTTTATGATCAGTATAGATCTTGATTTTTTTCGCACCATATAAGTAATTTCTCAGATTGTCAAGGGCCCACACAATAGCCAGCATCTCTTTTTCGTTTGTGGCGTAGTTCTCCTCAGTTTTGTTGAGGGATCGAGAAATATATGCTATGGGTTTGTCCTTGCCGATTTCACCTTGTGACAAAACGGCACCTAGATCAATATTAGAAGCATCCGTCGTCAAGTTAAATGGTTTCTCAAAGTCTGGGAAAGACAGAAGCTCCGCTGTTGTTAACATGGATTTAAGTTCATTAAAGGACTTTAAACACCCGTCACTCAAGGTAATTGGCACTTTCTTAGACTGGCTGGATTTTATTTGGGCATGTTCTCCTCTTGTAAGGTTTGTAAGGGGTTTTGCCACTTTTGCATAGTCGCGAATAAATCTTCTGTAATAGGAGGTCATTCCCAGAAAACTTTTCAACTCCTTCAAGTTTGAAGGCGGTAACAGATTTTCGATGGATCTTACTTTAGCGGGATCCGGTCTGATTCCCTCTGAGCCAACGATATAGCCAAGAAATTCCACCTCAGTTTTCATAAAATGCGTTTTATCTAGATTTACCTTAAGATTAGCTTCGCGAAGCCTCTCAAAAATTGTGGCTATGTTCCTGAAATGATTTTCCATATTTTCGCCAATTACTATTATGTCGTCTATATAGACAAAACAAATCTTTCCTATGTACTCGCGGAGGACGTCATCTATCATTCTCTGAAATATTGCCGGGGCATTCTTTAGGCCAAAAGGTAACCTGAGGAATTCAAATTTACCGTTTGCCGTTGAGAAAGCAGTTTTTGGAATATCCCTTGGTTTCATGGATATCTGATGGAAGCCTGATGTGAGATCTATTGTTGTGAAATACTTTGCTTTACCCAAGCTAGCTAAAGTTGATGTAATGTCCGGAATTGGGTAAGTATCTGGAATCGTCACAGCATTTAAGCGTTTGAAGTCTACTACCATTCGATATTGTTTTTCACCATTGGGTTTTGGTTTTTTTGGCACTACCCAAATCGGCGAATTGTATGGACTTTTGGAGGGTCTTATTACTCCCTCCGAAAGTAATTCTTTTATTTGATTCTCTACTTCTTCTCTCATACAGACTGGGTACGGATAGCTCTTTGTATATATTGGTTCCTCCGTACTTGTCCTGATTTCCGCCTGAACGGTAGTTGAGGCAAGTTCGCTACCATCGAGAGGTCCAAAAAGTGATTTATATTCACCAATAAGACTCTCTATTCTTCTTTTAACTTCTGGTAGAGTACGGAGTACGCTTCAGGGAGCGTTCCTGGTCGCTGTATAATAATCATGCGGGAAAGATCCGGTTTCAATCCACGTATGAATATGTCCAATGCTCTGTTCCTGTACGTCTCCACCAAGGCTTTGATCGTTTCCTCACTGTAGGATTCTGTCTTAAGTTTATTGATGATAAGCGAAAGTTGATGATTAATAGTAGAATAAAACTCATCTATTGTTGAGAATCCTTGGGAAAGCTGATTGAGCTGATGCTCCAGAGTTTGGATGTCCCGTTTGTCTGCGTAATGAAGGGAAAGTATTCTTTTGATTTCAGTCCAATCACTGTCGAATACATTGTATGATACCAACGCTGTATCGGCAGCACCAATGATTTTTTGGCGGACACTCTGTATAATTGCACGGTAAATTGGCTTATCCTTAACAATTTCAAAATCCTTCAGGATGGTTTCCACAGAATGAACCCAGGATACATACTGAGTTGGATTGCCCTCAAAAGTTCTTATTTCTTTTACACTATCGGGAAGGCGGCTTATATCTTTCAACTCTGTTTCAGTTCGTGGTCGTTGAAGGGATCCTTCATCCGTGTCTACTGGAGCTACCGCGGCACCCTGTCTACTTTCAAGACGCTCTATCCTATTTAAAACATTTCCTATTGCGTTATTACTGAGGCTCGCTTCTATAGTCCCTATTCTAGTTTCTACCGACCTAAGTTGTTCCATAAAGCGATTTATGGCTCCAGTCATAGTGGTTACTGTTGCCTTCAAATCTTCCATTATTTTTATTTTGAGCTGACAAGGGGGAAAGAAATTTCACGTACCTGATATAACTGAAAAAATTTCGATGAAGAAGATCCTTGATCGTTGCACACTTTCACTTCACTTCTCTTTCTTAAACTTTCTTATATTTTTTCTCAATTTTTAATCTTATTCAATTTTATATTTTCTTAAAAAAAAAAATTTTTCTTTTTAATGTTCAATTTTATTCTTTATTCAATTTTATATTTTCTTTCAATATTTTCTTTCTTATTTAATTTTTTCTTTTCAATGTTCAATTTTATTCTTTATTCAATTTTATATTTTCTTTCAATATTTTCTTTCTTATATAATTTTTTCTTTTCGATGTTCAATTTTATTCTTTATTCAATTTTATATTTTCTTTCAATATTTTCAACTCATTTAAATTTTTTCTTTTTCAATTTCCAATTTCACTCGATTTTGTATTTTAAATATTTTCTTTCTTATTTTAATTCTTTCTTTTCCTTTTTTAATTTTCAATTTTACTTTTTATTCAATTTTATATTTTCAAAAAAAAATATTTTTTTTTATAAATCTTGTAATCTTGTATATTGTTTTTTCCAATGAGCCTTGGTTAGGCTACGCGACGCGACTGTTTAAAATCCTTTGGACCTCACGGCAGCTCCGTATTGTTCCCGTTTAGCAATCCGTTTTGATAATCGCGGACACCTACTTGGGTACGGTTTACTACACTTTCGCCTCGGTAACCTTCTGTGATTAGTTTTTCTTTGGAATCACCAGGAATACCGGATTAGCGAAGGAGGTGCTAAATTTATTATTTTTAAATTTTATAAGTCCTGGAGGGCTCCGTAGAGATCGCAGGATTGTTAATTTTTTCTTTAATTTCTGGAGGGCTCCGTAGAGATCGCAGAAATAAATTTTTATTATTTAAATTATTTTATTATTTATTTTGAGGACTCCGCAGTTTTTTAAGCGGGTCCCTGCTCGGGCGCCAGTTAAAGGATTTTAAACAGTTTTATTCAAAAAAATTTATTACGGCGCAACCACTGCGCCAGGAATAATTTGACACAAAAATTCTTTTTATAATTTCACAATTTTATTTATTAAAAATTAGTATTTATTAATAAAATTAATTATCTACTTTAAACGGACTGAATCGGACGATCGCGTAACCAAGACTGACTGTTTCCATCCAACCTTGTTGGCTCGTTGAATCCATGGATCATGTTACACCAACACGCGCAAGCATACAGACGCTGATCATGCAAAATTGTTTTCCCATCATTTCAGCAAGAATGCAATTTCGTAATTGGATCGGAAGCGCGTGTTGAAGTAAATAATTAATGAGCTTAAACTGCTAAATTATTTTTGGTAGCAGTGTTACCAGCGTTGTTAACTTTCATACACACATACAAATATATTTATTTGTTTATTTTGTTTGACTTTGTTTATTGATTTTGCAAAATAAATTGACTGGAGCAAAAGTGGATTCATTCAACATGCATTAAGAGTTAAGGCTCAGTTAGCCGACTGTAATGTAATGTAACTGCAACAGTAAGAAACAGCTGATCGATTTTGTTATGTGAAAAGTAATGAAAATGGTTATAGAGATGTAATATAACGTAACCTACTTTTCATATAAAAATATCAATCAGCTGTTTTCTACGTTACAGTTACATTACATTACAGTCGGCTAACTGAGCCTTTAATAATGTTTATAAAAATTTTTTGTGTTAATTAATCATCTGAAACATGTGCATCATATACAAATTTCATTATACTGTCAACGACTAAACTTTCCGTACGATCATAGTTTCTGGGGTTTGATGAAACTTGTGCCTCGTTTCTGTAGCTTGCATTGTCGGTCGCATATTATGTAGCAGGGTGGCAAAGTTCGTACAATTGTAAATACCTTTTTTGGTGCTATTCAAATTCGGAAATTACAATAGTACACCAATGACTAATTTAGTACATTTAAGAAATCTCCCCAGATCCACTGCTCATTTCTTTTCAAACGATTGCATATGGGCATTTCCGCGGTCACTCACACGACTTTCGGGAGTAAAATTAAATTTTAAATGTTAAATAAATCAAACACAATTAAATTTTTTGCAATTCACCACTAATAATTTTTTGTAGTATTTTGAGAGTACTATCAATGGTAAAAAAATTGAGAGCCTCCGGTTTTTATCTTTTGAGATAAAAGCCACAAAAGAGCGGTCACTCACGCGACTTCAAATAGATATGGTTTTAAACATCATTGCTAATAATCGACAAAATCTGCGAATTGTGTGAACATTTTGAACTTTAAATATTTTTGACATAAATAATAAATATCCAGCTTTATTATTAGACTTATGATTTTTCAAAATTCGGCCTGTCGTTTTTTTTGCGAAGGATTATTCTGGGTCACTCACGCGACGTCACTCACGCGTCATTTTTTCCACTGCAGTTTTGTGTGCAGTTATATATACAATTATAGTTATTACATTGGTTTTTAAGCTAAGAAGAAGAAGAAAAAATTAAAAAGAGATATTCATGAGCTGCAAACGACTAAAAAATACTCTATGTTACTGAAGAAAAGAAATTAATTTATTTTAAATTCTTTTTTGCTTAACACACATATATATATATATATATATATATATATATATATATATATATATATATATATATATATATATACATAATTAATTTATATAAAATTTTTGAGAATAACTTTTTTAACTTGCTATCGTCTTCTATTGGATTCTCTCGCAATTTTATTCTGTACTTTCGGGACAATTCTCTTTGTTTTGCTCTATAATCCATCAGTTTTTGTGGGTTATTTTTTATTTTGCCCATGTACCGCATTTGCTTTTAATTGTTTTTATTAATATTTTGTTGGTCCATCTAAATTTGAATTAAAAAAAGCTAACAATAACTAAGCGAAAATAATTTTTTTAGAAGGGATTGCATGCGTGGGATTGAATAAAAAATTAATTATTTGAAGCAAACGTAATTTAGTTTTATTTTACTGATTGTTGAACCAATCTCACGTAAACTACAAATTTGCGTCCACTATTATCAACAAATGCAAACGTTTGGACAACTTATGCTGTTTTTCGGTCACTCACGCGACAAAAGAAAATCAGATTAAAGATTAGCACATATACGGTTAATTCGTGCTCTGTTGTCTCTCCTTGTACTTTTCACCGTAACTTCACTTATCTAAGTATAATTAAAGAAGAGAAGCTCTACGGTAAGAGAACTCTAAATGTAGTAAATATTTTAACGAAATAAGCCTATAAAACGCACCCAGTGCAAGATAGATACAAACTCAACTTCGCTTACAATTATTTTTTACATATAAACTTTTATTCACTATTTTAACCCAAAAATATAAAATTTCAATACTTCTAAATAATATATAATGAAAAACGGCAAGATCTTCGGTACTTTTTTTTGGGACTCTTGGTTGACCTTTTCGCGAAAATGCCCATATGTCAATATTCACTTTTGAACAATGAAACTCATATTCTTCTCGCTTGAAAACAGTCTTGTGAAAGCAAAACGCAGCGAGAAAATCAAAATATGTGAACTCTTTCTTTTCCAAATAATTTTTCTTCGGTCGCTAGCGCACATGCTATTAACTTGTTTATTTTAAATTTCAAATTAAACATATGCAACCATATGATTTAACATCCAAACTTACAAGAAAATTTGTGAAAATGATTCGGTAGCCAGAACAAAGTCGATTATTTTACTAAAAATAAATAAAAATATGCAATTTTAACCAAAAAATATTTTAGTACAATTAAGGTAAAAAATAGTACAATTTTTGAAAGTTGTTGGTACAATTTCAAAACTCTCAATGTCTTCCCTGCTACGTAGGCTTATATATTGCTGCGTTCGAAGTTGCATTCGAAGTTTCAAAACTATCAAAATGTTTTGATGTTTATAGGTTGCATTGATGCTTGAATTGTAGGTTGCAATGAAACATGTAATACAAACGTGTTGCGTAAACACATTTGAAAGTGTTTACCTAATATGAGAATTTCAAGCGTTGAGAACAAATTAATAATAATTACATTGGTTGTCCTATTTTACGAAGGGTTATCTATCTATATAATTAATAGGCGAACATGTTTTTTGTAATCCCTTTTACGCTGGTACCACCGCACTGATTTTAAAAAGATTTATATGGTTTTAAAGGATTTTTTATACAGATGTGCAGAATCTATATTCTATTGAAATCGGTTAAGTATTTTGGGAGCTATAAGCGTTTAAAGTTGCTACTACTACATGCACACATATTACACACGCATTTATTAGCTTACAAGTAAAAAAAGAAACAAAACATGAGTGTGTGTGTGTGTGTGTGTGTGTTTGTAGTATTTCTCTTGAGCTTACAATTGTTTTTCTCTTATTTGTTATTGTATCAAAGCCATAATATTTAAAGGAAGAGAGTTAAATAAATTGAATTAGGTTGGTTGAAGGGATTTTGTTTATGTTTTTTTTAATTTCATGTATTATTTAATTATGCTTGCATATGTATGTAAGTTTCTGTGTGGCTGTGTTTTAATGAATTTTTTTATGACGTTTGGATACATTTTCTTTGAATCTTAAATTATTTACATTTTGATTCTAGAATACGGACGAGTGTGTCGTCCGTTTGGTATATCTAGTTAATATAAAAACTTAAACAAACATATGAAAACTATCAACAAATTTAGTTTTTTTCTTACTCACCTTGTACTTCACAGGATGATAACTATTTATTCGACTCGAAAAGTTCTCAGATTCCTTACAGAAGCGAGGCACTGGGATAAAATAAAAAAATAAATTATATTAATATTTTGGTTTAAAAATAGTTGGAAGTATATATTTAAGTGCCCTATGCTCTTATAATATTATTAAAGTATCCTTTTTTATTCATATAAAAACTTAAATAAACTTACATAACTGAGTTTATTCTTACTCATCTCATTTTTCACTGGTTGTTAAAGATTTTGTCGACTCGAAAAAATCTCACATTTCTTTCAGTAATGAGGCACAATTGTTTCTAAGACACCTGGAATTAAAGTCTCAGTTAGCCGACTGTAATAAAATGTAACTGCAACGGTACGAAACAGCTGATCGATATTATTGTCGGGTAACTGAGCTTTAAGTAACAGGTACGAAAACAGCACGTTCTAGCAAATCGTTAAAAAAAATTAATGCCCCAATTTAATAAGAAAATTTTGGGGTGACAAAATTAGAGCATTATAGTTTATTGATGGCAAAATATAGGAATCAATTCGAATTAACGGCCACGCCCACGATGTCGACAACAAACTTTCTATCGCTTACTTATATTGGAAACAAAAACAAAATATGAAAATTTGTTTGTGTTTAAGATTTAAATTTTAAATGAGGTAACTTGTTAAAAGACTAAAATCGATTAAACATTGAACAACATAGTGAGACTAAATACATATACTACATACTTACATACATACATATGTATGTTTGTACAAGCACACATCTGTATGTAATGTTCAAATTACTGAAGAAATAGAAGTGGGAGGAGAAAATTTAAAAATAAACTTTTAGAAAGTTGTGCCTAAATTATCACGCACTCGCCAGATAACATGACCACCAACCAACTATATTGAAAAACAAAATATGTACACATATACATATATATTTTCATCCGGCTATGTCAATTAGGGTTATATTTTTGTTTACCCTGTGTTTATAAAAATATATATGTAACTTAAATATAAATGTACATATATACATACATATATATATATATCGCTCATTTACTTCAATAGTGGCACAACTCAAAAAAACCAGTTTTGCAGAAAACGCGTTTTAAGTTTTTATTTTGCATACAACTCAATGGAGAAATGAAAAAAAATTCTTCTCTCAGGAGGTGATGGTACAAGCTATTTATATGAAATTTTTACACAAGATAAAATACAAAATGCCGCATCTTTCTGCATTATTAACTCAAAAAACTAATTTTTTGAGTTATGCCACTATTGAAGCAAATGAGCGATATATATATATATATATATATATATATATATATATATATATATATATATATATATATATATATATGATATCTGTGATACACAGGGTACTCAAGTAGTCGGGTTTTTGCTTTAATGAGTTAATCGAGACCTTGAATTAATTTATTCACCGATTAATAAAATTTTGAAATTATTTAAATTCAATAAATCAACTTTTATAAATTCCCCAATATTTTAGGATTGTATTAAATAGTAAATAAAAAAACTATAAACTAAAATATGCAAATTAAATTCACACATATGCACATAAGTATTAATTTAAAAAAAAAAGATAAGACATCGTGAGATTCTGTTTTAATATTATACCACTCTACTTGTCCGACTCCTAACTTGTTGAAAAGGTCTAAATCTAGTGCTAGATCCAGTGATAAATCGTACTACATTGAAAAAACTGTTTTACATAAATTCAACGAACTCGCATTCATTGATTTAAATTCATTAAAATTCAACGTATTATACGTTGTTCCAAAAAAATATTCCTTGAAATTCAACGTAAAATTTTATGCAGATAATGAACTGAACGTTGAAACCATTCCTTGATATTACTTGTTGAATTTAATAACGAATTAGTTAACGTATAATAAGTTGAATTTAAGGAACACGTTCTTTCTTATATAAATAAAAGAAAGTGTACTTTGATTCAAGGAACCAGTTCATTGATTTTAAGTAATGTACGTTGAATTTGACTTCAAGAGTAAGAAGAAGATGTTTTATTCAATGTACAAGTACTTTGATTCAATGAATCACCATTTGAATTTTTGTTCTACTTGGTTCAATTCAACGAACTAGTTCCTTATTTTATAACGAGGAAAAAACATACTAAAAAGAAAAAATAAACACAAAGCAATCAGTTGTTGTTCTTCGTTTAACAAATAAGTTTGTGAGCAATTAAAAAAGAAAATTTTAAATTAAAAAAGTGCCAAAAAGTAATTTAATAAAAGGAAGTGATTATAATTAATTTTCATTGTAAAAAGAAATATAATTGTATAATATACCAAATATCAGGAACATGCTGATTTACTTCAAAGTTTGAAAATCAGAAAACCAGTTCCAGATGCACATACTCCTGATATTATTGGTTCCAACTCTCAAGCTTTATGTAATTAATTATTTTGCATGCTATTTAGATGGTATAATTTTATACATGTTTATATATGTTAATTTTAAAATTCAGGAACCAACGCAGAGGTTTGCGTTAGACGCCTCAAATTTGAGAGCAGAGGGATTCAATAGCACTTGGCAGGCATGCAAAAATTCCAGAATTAATGAAGTAAACCAAGCTTCCACTTTAGCCGAAATTTTGAAAAGATGGCCCGAGTATAAGAAACTGATTAGATTTCGATATGTGAGTATACAAATCTTTATACTGTTTTATACTTTAGTACTTATTGCAAAATAAAGATTTATAACTATATTTCAGATTGACAAAGACTTTGACGTTGCTTTTGGTAAACCTGAAGGAGTTTTCTTTAACTTTAATAAGGCAGTAATAATTTAGTAGACTATAATACTATCATAACCAAATTTTTTTATGGAAATACATACTTACATATATAACGGGTGTTTTCTTAGAGGTATAAAACTTCGAATTGAAATAAAACACAAGAAAATCGTTTTAATGTGCATCAATTTGGCTTTATTGGAAGGATAATTTTATGCCATTAATGTTTAAATATGATTTCGGGCATGTGGCCGCCGCGGCTGGCTCGAATAAAGCCAATTCTACAGGTCCAATTTTCAACCACTTTTTCGAGCATATGGGCCGTATGTTGGCAATAACGCCACGAATGTTGGCTTCCAAGTCCCCTAACGTTTCTGGTTTGTTGGCGTAGACGAGCGACTTCACATATCCCCAAAGAAAATAATCCAATGGTGTCAAATCACACGATCTTGGTGGGCAATTGACAGGTCCATTCCGCGAAATTATGCGCTCATCGAATGTTTCCTTCAATAAATCGATTGTGACGTGCGCTGTGTGGCATGTAGCGCCGTCTTGTTGGAACCACAACTCATCCACATTCATGCCATCCAATTCGGGAACAAAATAGTCGGTTATCATGGCTCTATACCGGTCTCCATTAACGGTAACTGACTCTCCAGCATTATTTCGGAAGAAGTATGGCCCAATGACTCCACCAGCCCATAGAGCACACCAAACAGTCAGTTTTTGTGGATGTAATGGCGTCTCAAGGATCTCATGTGGATTCTCTTCACTCCAAATGCGGCAATTTTGCTTGTTGACGTAGCCATTCAACCAAAAATGAGCCTCATCACTGAACAAAATTTTGCGATGAAAATCAGCATCGAGATCAATCTCATTTTCGGCCCATACACCAAAATCACGACGCATTGCATGGTCTCGCGGCTTTAATTCTTGCACAAGCTGGATCTTGTAAGGTCGCAAGCCAAGATCTTTGCGCAAAATCTTCCATAAAGTTGATGGACAAAGCTCCAATTGCTGTGCACGGTGGCGAATCGATTCATTCGGGTCCTCTTCAACACTTTGCTCTACAGCGGCAATTGTTTCTTCGGTGCGCACTGTTCGACGTCTCTGCGGATGCGTATTATCACATAGAGTAAACGTAGTGCGAAAACGATCCATGGTTAACCGAATTAATTGCTCTGATGGACGATTATGTCGACCATAAAATGGACGGAGCTTGCGGTAAACTTCGCGAACTGAACCATTATTTTCGAAATAAATTTGCACGATTTGCAAGCGTTGTTCTTTTGTCAACCTGTTCATGATGAAATGGCAAACCAAACTAAATATTAATCACTTGACAGCTGACAAAATGGCCGCCAGTTAAAAAAGTGATGCCAACTTAAAGTTCTATACCTCAATAAAAAACACCCATTATATACATCTATAAATTATTTCTTATTATATGAATTTTTAAATAAAATACTCAATCTAATATGAACTTGTCTATTATTATATTTATTAAAGTGAAATTTTTAATGTATAGGTGCATTGGTTCAAGGAATAAATTCATAAAAATCAATGATTGCGTTCATTGGGTCAAGGAATAGGTTCCTTAAATTCAAGGAACTATTTCATTAAATTCAAAGTATAAATATATAGGTTTAATGAATTTACGTAAGGTTTCAACGTATGGATTCTTAACTTCAACGAACTGGTACGTTGAATTCAATTAGCCAATGATTGGCATACGTTAAATTCAATGAAGATGTTCCTTAGGTGAAAAATAAGGAATAAATTCGTTGAATCAACGAATTTTTTCGTTGAATTTATGTACCTTTTTGGTTCAGTGTAAATCGATTCCGTTGCGTTGAGGTGGGGGCGCATTGACGTCCCAAGAATTGCTGTTGCCTCCCTTAGAAATCATTAAAAATTGCATTTATTATTTATTTTATATTATTTATTCACCCAGAAATAAACTGAGTAGACTCTAAACTGAATTTATACCAATTTTATCAAAAACAGAAAAATACCAACCGCACAAATTTTTCCCTTTTTACCCTGTTCGGCGTAACTTTATTTATTTCTTCTTTCATATTCTCCTCCTCCAGGCAATAACAAATAAAATAAAAAACAAATGGGATGTATTGCTCCAGCCATTCACGCGTGATGCCGTGCCAAAAAATTGGATTATTTTTTAAATACATATATATATACATACATATATTATTATATACTGGTCTCCCAGTATGTTAAAATAAAGCAAATTTTATCAATTTGCTTACTGTCGCTAATGTATCGAAAATAATCTATTTAATCGTTAATCAAAATCATTCAAATATAAATTAATCGAACAATCAATCGGTTGACCGATTAAACTAATAATCGTTTGAGCACCCTAATCCATACATACATATATAATACATACTAGAGATGTGCAAATGTCGTGATTTTATTGTGTCACGCGTGATTCACGTGAGTCGTGAGCAAATATTATAACAAGCGTGACTTAAAAAAATTTACTCGTGCGTGATCGTACGTGAGCTTTTTTTAATAATCACGCACGAATTCTCACGCTCTCACGATATAACATTCCTGCATATTATTATTATTATATGTTAATATTAATATTATTAATATATTAGTATTAATATTATTAATATGTTAATAAATAATAAATGCATATATGCATATATTCATACAGCTTTGTAAGTATGAATGTATCTATGTATGTTTCTTAGATACCATGTAGGAAGTATCAATTGAGAAACACTACTGATTCAACAGTGCCCTTGTCAACAATACTACTGACGAATTGTATCGCTGAAAATGCTTTTTGCTTTAGGGGCCGTCCATATACTACGTAACTCTGTAGGGGGGAGGGGTGGGGTTCGAGTTTTGTTATGCTTTGTTATAGTGAGGGTGGGGGAGTCTTTGAAAATGTTACGTAACAGAAAAATTTTACAAATTTTTATGTTTTCTCACATAATATGCTTTTCTCATTTATTTGATTATCATTTATTTAATTGATCATACGTCTTACCTTCACATTTATATTATGTATGTAGACATACATACATGTGCGGAATGTTAATTTTTGATATACGAGAATTCGAATATTTAAAATGATATCCGCGAATACGAATATTTAAAACGATATTAAATTAACTTTGGTTTATTTTAATTTACATTGTAAATTTTTCAAAAACACGTAGATATGTACATATGTATATGTAAGAACCTATTTTTCAACCCAAAAAACATGCAAATTATATTATAAATATACTTTTTCGTGAGCGTGCGTGATCGTGATAAGTTGTAAACCACTCGTGCGTGATTAAAAATATTTTATTCGTGAGCGTGCGTGATCGTGAAAATGTTCAAAATCATTCGTGTGTGAAAGTGCGTGAGTAAAATATTTTTCTGTGTCGTGAGTCAGAAAAAACTCACGTGCACATCTCTAATACATACATATATAATACATACATATTTATTTTACCTATTTATGTAAATGCATGACTTTTTTTGTAATTTTGTAAATATTATTTTGTATACACCTTCGACAAGCATACTCGAGTACATATTTTTTGTTTGTTTACATTTTGGATCGTAGTGAATGCGATATATAAATTAAAATGCCAATGCGTAAGCAAATAATTTAAATTAAAATAGTTTCTAATTATTTGTTTTTATCCACCGAAGATTTTTAAATTAAACATGTACACTTATTTTTCACAAAATTAAAGGAATACTAAAATAATGTTTTGGTCGTGTGTGTGTGAACGTGGGTGAAGTAGATCAAAAACATTCATACACACATTCCAAGTTAATGCACTGTTGTTAAACAAGTGCAGTATGTATTTACATATGTACATATGTATATCTTTATATGAGTATCTCTTGTCTTTTATACGTTTGAAAATTTTTTCGAAACTTATTTTAACAGTGCATTTGTATGCTTTTAATTAGACGTTGTAAAAAGTACAATCAAAAGTTAAATAGTAAAGGCGTTAATTTAACTAAAGTTAAATAATTCTTTTAATTTTTTGTGTGCAATGTGTATACCAGTAAAAAATTCAAAAAGCATTTGATTGCTTAAAATTAAAAAGGATCTTCTATGAAATTCTTGAAAACGCTTAATAACTTCATATCCTTACATAAAAAATAAAAATAAAAAAAACTTTTGAGAATTATTAATTATATAAACTTAAGTTAAAAAGTTTTAACAAAATCACATTTCATTTTTCCAGAGATGGGATGGATAAATTAATTGTATCATTAATTAAAAAAACACAGTTTTATAATTGTTTGCTACAAAGAAAATGATTAAATTAATTAAAAACAAAATTTAAGTTAGATATTATATAGAGGTATACACTCACGAAACTGTCAGCATCGGGAGCAAATGCGTTATATATTTTAAAATATATTTAAAATTTTATAAGTATTATAAATTTTAAAATAATTTTTTAAAGTTCTGTACTGTATTTATCTTGTCAGAATTTTTAAGACATAACATTAAAATCTTAAATGTTTCAAATTTGTTATTTATCTTTTATACCATATTATTTTGCAAAAGTCTCAATAAATTAACTATTAACTATTAACTATTAGGTATTATATCCAACTACAACAACAAAACTGAATAAAACATGTTACTTAATATGGATAAAATATGTGAAATGTAGTCAACCTATTTGAGATACGTTAAATTTAATTGAATTTCGCAAGTTGTAAGTTATAAAATAGTAATTTTTCAGGAGAGCAAAAAAAGTCTTGTAAGGGCAAGGTATTTTTTAGGGTTTCGTACACCAGGGAGGCATTGGATAAAGTACTTAGCACGTTGACTACAAAACCAAAGGTCCTGGGTTCGAGACCAATCACCGACAGTCATTAAATAACAACATCACGCACTTTTCTTATGTGCATTAGTGTCCATTTACATATATCAGTTGTTGTAGAAAAGTTCAAGTGTTGAAGTTATAGACACTGGTCAGTGAACTATACTGACTTCAGCGGATACTAATTCTAATGTAACATCGAGTGCCCTCCTTCATCAGTATTATGTAGCAGAATCACCGGCGAAGAAAAAAAGAGAAAAAGCAGAGTTGTAAAAGTAGGAAGCTTCCCTATCTCTTCCTTCGCCACCTGTCTTTGTCTTCTCTGAGACAATCCCTTTCTTAAAGAAGGCAAGAATCATTGCCTAAGTGTTCCTTCTCTTTAAAAATAAAAAATAAGAAAAGTTTTTTAGTAAAGATCTTTATAAAATATAAAATATGTTTAATTAAAACGAAAAAAATTATCATTATTTAGTTACATATTTTACCAAAAAAAATATTTAATTTTCCAGCCCTGGAATCATATGTTTAATTTTTCCGATTTCTAATACTAATTTAATGAGCCCATTAAACGTTGCCTTACCAGCAATAGTTTTTTTTGCGTTAGTTTGTTACACACACTACGATTATATATATATATATATATATATATATATAGAAGATATATGGATATTTAATTAACAAACAAACAAAAATGAAAAAATTAGTTTTATTCAGTTACTTTTATATTCCAAAAAATCTTAAATTTTCCAGCTCTGGAATTGTATGTTTTAATATTTTTAGTTGCTTATACCGAACTATTTATTTCTTAGGTATATAGAAAAAAAAAAACAATTAGACTTAGTAATTTCTATATGCCACAAAAAGTCGAAATTGTCCAACCCTGGAATCATTCCTTTAGATTTTTCAGTGATTTTATACCAACCTATTTTTTTTTAATATAAAATATGTTTAATTTAAAGGAAAAAAGATGAAATTTAATTAGTAGGTTACTTTAAAAAAAAAACGTAAAATATTTCCAACCCTGGAATAATTTTTTTTTTTTTGTATTTACAATAATAATTTTATTCTTACTGATATATAAAATAGGTTTATTTAACAAATAAACAAAAATTAATTTTAGCTAGTTACTTCTATATATATGGCAAAAAAAAATAATTAAATTTTCCAGCTCTGAGACAGTCATTTTGATTTTGCTGATTTTCAATACCAAGCCATTTCGGACCATTTTTGACACACCAGTCTAAGACTGAAGTCTCTACCTTTTCTGGGAGTTACGGAAAAACGATTTCACGCACAGACAGTCAGATATCGCTTATTCGTCTTCCCTATTCATAAGGGCCAAGAATATACACACGCAGAAAAAAATATTCCTGCAATAAACAATTTGAATTGAAATTAAAACCAAAAAACAATTAAAAACGCATTTAAGTCAATTAAACTTTTATTCAAAAATTAATTATTTTTGCAATAAACAACTGTGATTAAAAATAGAACCAGTAATCAAATTAAAATGTATTTAAATCAATTAAACATTTGTTTAAAAATTTTATTAATTACAAAATTTAATTGACGTAAATACATTTTTTTTATTGATTTTTGATTTTATTTTCAATTACAGTTGTTTATTGCAAAAATAATTAATTTTTGAACAAAAGTTTAATTGACTTAAATACGTTTTTAATTGCTTTTAGGTTTTAATTGAAATTAAAATTGTTTATTGCAGGAATATTTTTTTCTGTGTACATAAATACTTTATGGGTCACATATTAATGTTGTTGAAACTACACACGGAATGAAAAAACTGTATCCTCTCTGTCATTTATAGTAGAGCCAAAACCGAAAGAATCACAAAAACAAAAAAGCGCCAAAACCAAAAACACGCCAAAATAAAAAACGCCAAGACTAAAAAAGCGATAATACTTGAAAAACCTCAAAAATCGCCAAAACGAAAAAAACGCCAAAGAATAAGGAAAAGGTTTAATTCTAAAACAATTACAAAAAAACTGAAAAAAAACCGTTAAAAAGAAACGAGCGTAGTTTACTGCATTTATTTTTTAATATTTTTTAGCTTATCATATACATATAATGATAATTAACATTTCGTTTTGTACTACTCTTACATTTATCAATTCCCTTCTTGACATTTTTAGTTACAAAGCTTTTCCACTAACTGACTATTGCGTTCTTTGATTTTGTGTGATTGCCTCATTTATTTAGTAGCGTGGCAAAAAAAAAAAAAGATTACGTAATTAAGGAGTCATTTTGCCTTGTGTCATCATTCTTCATCATCGCACCATAATATCTTTGTTGTTTTTTTTTTTGTTTTCTTTTAATTCACTTTTAATACTTATCGCTACTACTATCAAAATTTAACATCACCACCAGCATTCATTTGCCATTAGCTATCTAGGAAGAAAAGGAAAGAACAATAAGGAAGAATGTTGCACACAAAGCTTATGATTTCATTTCCATACACCAGCAGCGAATGATAAATTTCGTTGTGTAATCAAATTTTCAAAACTCGTAAAACAAAAATTATATGCAGAACCTTCTTGCTTTTAGAAAGTTGTCTCTCATAAATGTTACGAGAGTAGTTGCAGAATTAAAAATATCTTGGGTTAAAAAAGGCACAACTTCCAATCAAAACAAGTGATGCCAGAGTAAAATTTTTAACAAGAAATTATCTCAATCATAGTGACAACTCAAAAAAAAACTAGTTTTGCAGAAAACGTGCTTAAAGATTTAAATTATTACTCGAGTATAACAAAATATTCGAATTGCCTATTCTGCATTATTAACTCAAAAACGCATTTTTTGACTTGCAACACTTTTGAAGTATTGTAATGTAATATGTAATATTTTGTCTTAATGCGACACTCCCAATTAAATAATAATTCCAAATCACATCCTGCACATTTAACAATAAGGATTAATGAATAATCAGCATCGAAAAACGAATATTTTAATTACAACTTTAGAACCGCCTACACGCAAAGAAAAACTATAATTGAGGTAACCATAACCAAACAGCAACATACTATGATTGAATTATATGGTTGTAGCTCAAATCATATTATTGCTAATAGAAAAAAAAAACTTTAACAATATTATTATCTGAGTTAATTATAATATTATCTGAGTTAATTATATTATAATCTTAGAATTGTAAATATGACAACACTATTGTTAGATGTGACTAAAATATAATTGAGACTCACCATACCATGTTCTAATATTATATCAATATTGTTAAATACGACCACAGTATTATTTAATATAATAATACTATTTTGTTTTTTAATCATATATTTATTGTAGAAACAGCTGTGCGTTAAATTCGAAACAAAAATAAATTAATATTGTTGAAATAAATTGTATATATAGAAATGTATACTTAAGCGACATACAGCCATGTATGTATAAAGAGGTACACAAATGTTTATATATTTTTATTGGTCTACCCTTTTGTTTATTCTTTATTTATTTATTTATTACCACCCGTGCAATACCGACAGCTTACAAACGAAATACTGAACTGACAGATGTTTCTGAAAAAGATTTTTTTTTTAACTTAACATAGTATGGTTTTGGATAACATTATATTGTTATTTACATCATATTATTTTTAAATAATAGCACAAATTATGTTGTAGTCATAAATTTTTAACAAAACTATATTGTTAAACTCTAACCATATCACACTTTTTTTATGGATGAGATAATGTAATTATTAAATTCAAACATTACTCTGTTTACCGTAACGAAATAAATTTTTAAAATAACAATAACTAGTTTTCGACGACCACACATTTGTTTCAGAGAACATAATATTGTTTTCTCAACCATTCTACAACCATATCTTTTCTTTGCGTGTATATACTCTGAGTTAAATGAATTTCTGACCAATGTCAATTATGTATCACTGATTTGGTATCTAATCTACCTAGTAATCTGATAAAATTTTTAAAAAATGATGAGCAACATAAATGATATCATACGAAAAATTTCAAATGTTAACAATATTAACTAGACCTTGAAACTATCTTACAAATTTTTATATTTTTAAAAGCACTTCGCATAAAAACTAAAATGTTGAAGATAAACAGAGTACTATTTCTGCAACATTTTTTCATGAACAATTCGTGCCAATTTTTTAATCATAAACCAAAGTCAGACAAAAAATACCCTTCTCTTTGAAATTTTAATGCACGTATTGAAAGCCACTGACTTTAAAGCTTACTTTTTCCTAATCAGAGCCAGTGATTGGCAAAGAATCGTTTTTTCGCTATTCATACTGGCTCATGAAATTTTAAATATAAGTGAGTACACATAATTTAAACTCAACTACTCTGATTTACGCATACTCACAATAATATTGATTTATAAGTATAGGTTGCAATAACTACCCTGCAGAAAATGCGAATAGTGAAATTGTAGTGATTTACTAGTGACGTTGTCAGTGCTACTACTGAGCAGGTGTACCCCAGCCAATGCAATCGCCTATTGGCATTTAACATTAGCTTGTCATTGAAAATCCACCACTAGACTGTAGCACTACTGACTAAGTAGTTCTTTAGGAACGACATGGAGACATTGGCACCATAGATTCACTAGTAAATTTTAGGGGCTCTATTCTACAATCCTCGCTCGTTATCAATAGTAAAATTATATTGATTTTCTAGTGACATTGTCAATAGTGTTACTCATTACGTGTACCCCAGCCAATGTAATCGCCCATTAACATATAACATAGGGTTGTCATTCAAAATCTACCAGTAGACTTTAGCACTATTGAGAAGGTAGTACTTTTATGACGATATTGAGATATTTTGAACCGAAAATTCAGTAGTAGGTTTTAGTGACGCTCGTCTACATATATTTATTTAATATTATTGCATAGCATAATAAATAAGAAAAACAAACTATTGACGCGTTCATTGACAATATCAATAGAAATACACTACAACTGTTCTCTCTAACGTATCTCTACTCTTGCATAAAAGGAAAGTAGTCGACATTTTAACTAGTGCAATTGTCGCTGGAGAAAGAGTATTGACATAGAAGCATAGGGTTCTAGGCTGACTAGAGGGTATGAATGCGAAGTCGACATCATACTCATACCACACTCACACTTATAGAGCACCTCAGTTTGATTTCTAATTTGAGTAAAATACTTATACTACTCACATTGATTCAGCTCACTCAACTCATAGATGTATGTTTATTTCAATGTTTAGTCATTAAACTGTTTGCAAGTAGTATACAATAGTAATAAATAGGGTGTTTTTCAATTTCTGCCAAAAAACCAAAAAAAGCAATAGAGAAAGACATAACCACATAATGAGAACTTTAATGTTCGCATAGTGAATTATCCTTTTTTTTTGCATCGTCCATAGACATTGAGTTAAGGAGAGTCGAAATTACCAACTTTATAGATATTGCTAAGTATAAGTTCGATGCGCACTTCACACTTTCGAGTGAATATTATTCATAGAACAACATTGCAATATGTACTCGTATGAGTGCACATAAGTACAAGTAATTAAAAGTGATGATTAAACTGTACTCCCTTTTTCACTACTCATTGCTGTTCTCTGATCAGAGCACAAACATACAAAGATAACAAACAAAAAATGAAATATGAATTACAGTTACCAATTGTATTGAGAAGCACCTCAACTGATCAGCAGGAATGTTTTCAGACATTTTTTCTATTTTATCCAATTAAATTTTGCCATCTACGACATTGTGCGCCGTCTTGTTGAAACTACAGCTCCTGCACATCATGCAATGACTTCTTCTGTACTCACTGTATGATGTCTCTGTGGATGCGTATTATCATTTAGTATAAACATGGTGTGAAAACGTTCCATATTTAATCGAATTAATTGCTCTGATACACAATTATATTGACCGTAAAATGTGCGATATGTATTTCCATCAGAACCATGGTTTTCAAAATAAATTTGTATAACTAACCAAACTAAACATAAATCACTTGACAGCTAAAAAATGGCAGCCAGTTAAAAAAGTATTGTCAACTTAAAATTGTATACCTCTCTAAAAACACCCTTTCCATAATAAAGAAAATAAAATTTAAAATAAACAGCCGGTTGGAAAAACATAGGTGACAAAGTTTTATGGTCAAATACTATTTTTATATGAAAAATGAGGAGCTGGCGAACAAATCCAGGGGCCTAATTCTCGCATTCGATTGCGAGCGAGTTATTGCTCGAATGTTCGAGTTTTTTAACTTTTGGGATTTTCGCATTCGGTTTCGAATAACACATATCGAAATTTCTAATGACAGCATTTGATAACGTGCATACATTCGAATGCAACCGTTCGTGTTTTTACTCGAGAGCAAGAAGGCATTCGAAATCATGTTTAACATAGAAAAAGCGAAGAAAATTAAAATGTATGTTCAATATTTGACTTATTTATTTATAAATGAATGAATTCACAAATGTACGTATAAAAATACAAATTAAAAAATTTCTAGTTGACTTCAAATATAATAAAACACACTGATTTGGGAAATATTAAAATAAAATATAAAAAAGATCAACCAACTCTGGGAGCATCTAAATAACAAATTGACTGCTTATTATCAACAAATAAAAAAACTAGTGCTCTATTCTCCGGGTTTCCATCTGTGTGCCATGTGCCACACAAGCTTAAAAAAAGCGTAACCACTAATTACTAGAGAAAAACAGTTTCATTTAGACACATATTTATTGAGTTAAACAGTGTCATACATAACTAATAGACAATTTTATAGAATCCAACATGATTGGAAACTGTTTAAATCAATAAATATATGTCTGAATCAAATAGTTTTTCACTAGTAATTAGTTGGTTACGCTTTTTTGGGCAAATGCCAGATGTAAACTCAGCCTAACTTTACACTAATTTATTATTATTAAGTTATTAATTAAATTAAAATGAAAACAACATTTATGTATATTCGTTTCTTTTTTCTGCATATAAGTACGTGTGTATGTACGTACATACATATGTTTTTGCACACATATACATATATATATACAAACATATGCTTTTGCTTACAATTTATTCAGTGTTTTGAAATGAATTTATATATAAATATATTTGCCTTTTCCCAACACTGAAACAAAAACTCGATTCGCTTGGTAACGAGTGACATCATCCGAAAATTTCTAGCCATCGAAATTATTTTCTATTCGAATGCAATTCCGATCACGAGTGCAGGAATTAGGCCCCAGACTAATTCCCTTAACTCTTTTTTACAGGACAGGCAAATTACTAAACTATATACATAGAGACTAGCAAGGACAAGTCAGTTTTCGTTATTTTTTTAAGGTACGATAGAACTGGTTTTGAATAAAAATATTTCGTGACATCATAGATGTGTACTTGGAGAGCACGAAAAAAATAAAATAAAAATCATTTACTGAACATCAAATTGGAACAATTCACAGAATGCAGGGTGCAAATTACGGCATTCGATTCCGATCGAAATTTTAATATATCTCCGTGTAAATTCCATTGATAATTTCGCAATCGAGTACTATAACTTGTCTGCTGATTACTTGTTTGATAAAATAGTTCTATCGCAGAGGATATTCTGTGACTTGGATGCAAACCAATCCACCCATAATTACTTTGCACATACCAAGGTAATGTCTGCTTATACATTCCCTTTGCTTTTACTTCTCACTACAAATTAAACTCTTTGTCCCTCAGTAGTCGAGTAGATTTTCATGGAATTTTAACATACTGGACGATACTAATTTATAACAGTCAATTCTAATGCATGATAATGGAAATTGCCAGGCGTTAAGTAAAACGATTAGATTTTATTTGTTTTTTATTTTATGTATTTATTAACATACCTATGTACCTGTTTTTTATTATAGAAAAGTGGAAAGACCATAGACAGGTAATAACTATTTATTAATTATAATTAGTCAAAACTTAAGCAACCGACTTTTAAATTTTGAATATGATTTGATTAAATTACAGTTATAATAAGGATTAAATGTTCAATTTGTAGCATGCACAAAGGCACATTATTTATAGAAATATAATTTTCTTTTAAAATACAAGATATTTTTAAATTAATCAACCCAGTCGTTGCCATTTGAATCATTTTCATCATCATCCTCTGAAGCAGCACTATGGGCTTTATTTTTTGTAACAGGCGGTGGTATAAGAGCTGAAAGACGAGATATTACCGGATTATCGCTTGGGGTACTAACCCCAATGTGTTGTCCACATTTTTTATGTTAGAGTTGTAATTTTTATTACTTTTAGATCCAGAAATTCCTTTGCGACGCATTAACAATTTATTGTGCAAGTCTGCCATTAAATCACCACTATGAGAGCTCTTAATTTTGCTGGAAGAGCTCCTCAAATACTAGTATCAGTTTCTGACTTATGCCGAGTTTACATTGGCCATTTCAAATATTGTCATTTTGTCGTGTCATTTTCATACGTGTGCATTGCCGTTCCCATCAAATTTTTCGATGACACACAATTTTGTTGTGTCTTTGTGACAGAAAAGAGTCCCACCCCTAAATAATGGCAATACGGTATCGTTGTCTACATCAAGAACTTATTTTGACATAATTACATTTAATGTCGTTTGATTTATCATTGTGAGACTTTGATTTTCGTATTGCTTGTTAAGTAATATATGGAAGCAGAATGCCAGTTGGTTTAAAATTTCATGTGCATGAAGACCTAACTCCACCGAAATTTCTGCCCTTTTTTTGCATTTCTATCCCTATAAGTGCTACATATACATACATACATATGTATGTTTCTATACAGCCTCAAGAACCACAAGCTGAATTAGCTGTGTCGTCATGTCGTGCGTCCAGGTCGCTTGAATTTCTCTCACACTATCCTATGCTTTTGTCTTTCTTTCTCTTTTTCCATATTTTTAAATTTTTATACCCGCACACATTTAAAATTCTTTCCGTATTTTCTCACTGTCAAAATTTCAACACGCCGACATTTTCTTTTTGTGTTTCCAATGCAGCCAACTTATTCTCACAACTGTTTACATCAGATACGTAAACAGTTTGTTTTGTAATGCCACACAACGAAAAATATCGGAAGTGACAAACGTTGCCACTAGTTCCCACTGTTATTTTTGCTATATTTGTCACAAAATGCCACAGTGTGAACTAGGCCTTAGCAAATATGTATATGACGCAATAGAACACTTTGAGAATTGGCTAATTGGATTTTAAAGGAAAGCTTACATTTAGTGAATTCAGTGCTTGTTATTGGAATTTCTTAAAAATAATATCCTCAAAATGTAAACCCTCGAGTTGGCAGCATTGTATGAATCGAGTATTAAACTTTTAATGATGATTTGACAGGTAGACTAATTAAACATATTCTCGCAAAATCGCCAAGTAAGTCTAGCGCAATGAACACAGAAAACACCCAATATTGGTTAAATCTAAACTATGCAGAGAACAATTTATTTCAACGATCGATGGACTGACTGGTGCTCTGGGCTTGCTTCAATTGAAACCTGCAAAAATTCATTGCGTTCATGCATTAAAATAAATATATACATATAAAGTGTCATTTTAAGCGACCTAAATTCTCATCAGTCATTATGATAGTATTTGTGAAAATTAGTTTGTATGTGCAACACCAACGACATTGATATAAATTCCAAAAAAATAATGAGATTTTAAGTTGAGTGGCTGTTAAAAATTATGGAGGGGAATTTTATTCTCTTTCAAGCCACTCTTTCACGAAAACGTTGCTTTCATTATTAGAGCTATGTTCTTTATGCCACGACACAGGAGGCAGGACATGATTTTCGTAAAAAAAATAATCGACATTATTACAGTTATAAATTTATTTTTGCTTAGATTTCTTACTAAAATAAATGAAACCAAATGTTTTTGCTTTTGTTTTGTTTTTTCGTTCTTTGAAGTGAGTGAAAGAAGAACCAAACAAAAACAATGGGAACGATTGCTCAATTTGTTTTTGTATAGTTTTTGCGCATAAGCACAAACACTTCATTAATTGAATCGCATGTAGCTAGGAAAGAAAACAATGGGAAATAAATGGAAACGTTTTAAAATATTTGCAGCGAATTTGACATCATCATATAACATAATTCTGTGGGTGTCATGAATAACAGCGCGTGTCCAGAAATGGAATTTTTTAAGTAAGGCAAAAAAAAAATATTTTTGAAGCTTATTTAAAAGATGTAGAAATTTTGTTGATGTTTTAGAAAACAAAAAATGATTTCATAAGTTTTTAGTCCTTTTAAAAAATTTTCAATAGAGATGAAAAACTGTTTGTGTTTAGATTAAAAATTTGAGTATTTTTAACGTGAATAAAAACTAAAATCACAAGAATTATTTTTTTTTATGAAAACATATCATACATTTCTATTTCCACTTTTGTTTTAAAGTGCAATATAATAAATTTTTGGTGATATAAACGTAGTCACTACACTATCACAAAAATGGTCCCAAAAGTCGTTTTAGATATTGATAGATATTGATGTTGTTAGTTGATTTCTTGCAAAAGGTGAAAATTTAAAAAATTTGAGTTAATACCCTCTTGTTGATCAAGTGCGATATGTATAACAATTTGATATAATAAACTCGAAGTAAAACAACATTCGTTGGTCATTCAACCTCATAATTTTATTGCATTGTTATTTATTTATTTGAAACTAAGTATTTGTTTTCCTTATTTATTATTACTTATTTGCTGCAAAATTTTGCTGCAGCCCTCGCATAACGTAACAAGTCTATTGCAATTGGTGGCTCTCATAGTGACAACAACAAATTGGATTGCGCTGTCTGCTGTCACTTGTTGGGTTGACATATGACGCCATAGTTTCTCGCTGCTAATTGTTGTTTCTCCTTATGTTCGGAAGTTTTTGTTTTTGAAGTGTTATTTCGATTTTCGTGGTTTCTTTTATATCCCCCTCTTCTTTCATCTTGCCTGCTTTTCCATTTATGTCACGTCACTGTTCATTTTCAGTTTCATTTTTTTTTTCCAAAGAGAATTTTGAGAGCAGTGCAAGTGAACGACTACTGTCAGTCAATAGTTTTTGTAATAAAAAAAATAATATAATTATACACAGATTTCTAGCATAAGCTTTTTAATTAATCGTGATGGACCATAAAATTAATTTTATTTCTTATAGACAAACCTTAGTATTTCGTTTTGATTAAAGCATTTCTAGTATTGCTTTAAATAAAAGAAAAGAAAAGTGATTTTTTTATAGAATTTCAAAAAGAATATTAATTTATAATGTAGAGAAGTACTTTTGAAATATTTATATATGTGTTACATTTTGACTTGCTAAAAGGAAAACAAGAAATTGAATTTTAATTCATTTAATGTTTGTTGTGCCAAAAAAAAAAAAACGATTCAAAAAACACAAAACATACTATAAACATAAAAGTTGCCAAAAATTTTATTTATTACACATTATCTTCTAAAATGTATGTATATTAACAATTATTATTACACTGATATAATATAAAACTTAATGAATTACCAGGAAAAAATAGCTTCAATGTTGATAATTATCAGACAGGAAAGTCGGCATATTTCTTCCCGAGTGACATCCCAATTCGCGGAGATGATATTTTTATGATTTAAAGATTCTGATGAGCTTTGTCACTAATTAACTAGTTCATACTTTTTGCCTATTTCATCATTTACTTTGTCACTTTTGTTCCAGAATTTTGAAATTTTTTCGAGATTTCAAAATTGTATTTCAGAACTCATACGCGATCACCCTGCTTAAACTTTTATGTTTGGTGCGTATTCCTGAATCACGTACTATATACCTATGTACATATCGCTCATTTACTTGAACAATGTCATAACTCAAAAGAACCAGTTTAACAGAAAAAAAAATTTTTAATTTTTCAATTTGTACACAACTTAATGGAAATAGAACAGTTCAATTTTTTTTCTCAAGATATTTGTGTGAAATTTTAACACAATGTGAATATTTGGATTAATTGTGCACTTATTCAAGTAACTGAGAAATATGTCCGTTTTTAAAGTTTTCTTTATTTGTTTGAAATGAAATTTTGATTAGTTGGCTTTGTTTGGATGTTTAGATAAAACATCAAAAAGTGTTGTTTCATCAGCTAAATCTTTTTTTCCTTCTCATCAAACACAGAAATCAAAAAAATAAGGATAAACGAAATTAATTTTAGGTGCTTTAGTACTTGCATACGAGTGTTTGTTTTTATTTACACATTATTCTTATTTTTAAACATTCAAAACATTTATAAAAATTAAAATGTTTTCATAAAAACACGCAGACAGTGTTAGAAATAAGAGAAGAGTGAAATAAGCAATTATGCAAAGCAGCAATAATAGACTTCAAATATAAAATTTGTTCAAACACAAAATTTATTTTTCCCCAAATTTAAATAAATACTGGGATAGATATGCGCCATATCGTCGCTGTTTCAACTACACGCAAAAAAATATAAGAGATAATATTAACTAAGCTTACATAGGTAACTTTTTTTATATGAAAGTAAAAAACTTGGGTTTTATTAACTATGCAGTTAGGTAGTTTGTACATTACACATTACCTAAAATCCAAGTTAATATAAACTATTACAATAAGGTACATATATACATATATTTTTCGAAATTGTTTTTAAAACCCGACTAAAAAAAGGGGTGTTATAAGTTTGTATTGTGTGTCTGTGTGTCTGTGTATCTGTGTGTCTGTCTGTGCCCACGTACAGGCCAAACGGCTGGACCGATTTTCATTTAGTTTTTTTCTGTTTGAAAGATGACTTGATCGAGAGGTTCTTAGCTATGTTTGAAAAAAATCGGTCCAGCCGTTTAGAAGATATAACATCTTTTCTGAAAAAAGTCGGGGGTTTTTAAAATTTTTAATTTTTGTTATTATTGAAATGTTTTATATTTTATTGTCAAAAGTAAATTTTTGAGCAAGAAGGTTTGTATGTATTAAATTTTTAAAATATTTAAATTTATGTAAAATAATTCTTTTTAATTATTATAGATAAACTAGCTGAGCCCGGCAAACGTCCTCTCTCTTCCTTGATGTCCGTTTTTAATTTTTAATGGTATAGAAGCATGTGCGCAAATTGCCATATCCTGCATATATGTACATAGGTGTTTCCATTGGAAGCTGCAGACGACCTATACCTTCGCACAGGAAGATCCCCATCCCAAGTTTTAATGGTCTCCACCAACTCAAAGCTGCTTTACGAATGCTGGCAAACGTGGTCTTATGCCAGGAACACAACTGGGACGAACGACGAATTTCGTGGACGGTCTATAATAGTTCGCTGAGTAAATTCGTCGTGTGAACCACAACAACGACGAATAAATAAGAGCTCTTATAACTGATAAAGTTGCTTATTGTTTGTGCAAAGAAAGAGAAAACTGTTTTTTTCCTGGTTAAAAGAATATGAATAAATATATCAGAGATAGTGATGAGCGATAGCGTGATTTTTTAATAATGTTGCTCGTTGTGAACGTGATTTCTTAATCGTTGTTCTTTTAACCCTGCACACGTAACCTTCGAACGTATCCCTCTAAACCTAACCATTCGTCGTTTCGACGAGCACTTTTTGGGGCGTATAATATCGGTTCTAAACATATATATTTTTGTACTTGCAACACATACATACCTTTAGCAAGTACTTTTTTAGTAAATACAACTATATATTTCTATTCTGTTACAAGGATATTTATTATAATCCATTTTTCCAAAAAGCATTTTTTTTTTGAGATCACATTGTTATAAAATTTATATAAACGAACAAAACAAAAAAGCCTTTTTCTCTTTGGCAAAACTTAACTATAACACTATTGTCATTTAAAAAAATATATAAAATTAATTTTTTGAAGCGCATTGTGTGCAGAAATCAACTTTATGCTCGCCAACACTCGTGAAAGCGACGAACAAGTTTATCATATCTCAATAATTACGTGCTCACGCGCCGAATTTGGTTGTCTCCTGCAAAAGCTCAGCGAAAACTAAGTTGGCAAGAAATTTAGCGGCGATCGGTGCACGTGTTAAAAAGAAATAGCTAATTTTTCGTCCGGTGTTCGTCGTTTCGACGAAGGTTATGTGTCTAGGGTTAAACTGTGACTGTGATCACAGTTTAGCAGTATTTTGTTTGTAGCAGTTCTGTTATTTTGAGAAAATCTAATAAGAATAGCAGCAGTGAAATTAAACAGTGACTGTGATCACGGTTTAACACATTTCAGCTCTTCTGCTTTAAAAGTATTTATTAGTATTGGTGTTTTGATAAATACTAATAAGAAGAGCAGCAAGAACAAGCAATTAGCAAGCAACCCCGTTCAAATATTGAGAATAAATAAAAAAAAAATATATAAGAGGCAGAGAGACAATAAAATTGCAAATATAAAAATGTGAGTTGTAGTTACATAGTTGCCAGAAAAGATGATCTGACGCGATTTGACGATTTTTTTCTTGATAAAAGCTGAAGGTATAAAAAAAATTAATGTGGTAGCTTTATTTATTGTAAAGTACCCTACAAGAACACTACCAGTCAATTGACTGCTCATTTGATCGGAAGTTATGAACGATATATTCATCAATCCGTAGAACAAAGTTTCTATCACATTGTTAAAGGCAAAATGAAAAATGTGATGGAAACTTTTGTGTACGTGTGATGTTGCATCTCTCTCTAACCAATGAATATAACATATAGTTGAACTGTTCACTCCAGTGCTTTTTAATAATCAATGATAGCATAAATATTACTCAAGTTTGACTGTTCATAATTGAATAATATATCCCTCACAATTGAGTATTCATTTATGATTGATATATTGACAGCAAATATAATTTTTATTTTATTTGCTTTTTTATTATAAAAAATAACTAAAAAATAAATAAAATTACACAAGTATATAGCACATTTAAAACAAATAATAATACAAATAAAACCACCAAATAACTGCAGCGGTATCTAGCCCTGTTCACACCTTCTCATCTCCAACGCACCTTGCCCTTTACAAATATCTAAAATTTTTAAAATAAATATACATATTAAATTAAACTTTGTGAATTTCTTTTATTCACTATTTTACTTATCTTTTTAACACTTTTATAACCTTTTCACAGACAGAATATATTTTGTACTACCGCCTTCTTCAACCCGCAACGCATCTTGGTATTTCCAAATACATATCTAAAAATTGAAAAAGACACGAAAACATACATATGTACATACATATGTATATTTTTAATTAAACTTTATAAAATTTCTTTTGTTCATTATTGTTTTTATCTTACTTTTTCACAAACACCATAATTCTTTTTACCACTTTTATAATTTATAAATTTAATTTTACAAACCGAACGAACTATAAATTAATTTAAATAATTATTTTCAGTAAAATTCAATATTTTAAAAATTTTGACACATGTATATTAGACGTTCCACTCTAGCATATATGTTAGAGTAAAGCAACTATTTATAACAACTGTTGAATTGAATGTAAAATTGTTGCAAATGTGTTAGTAAAAAAATGTCGTTTGTGTTAGTTTCAGTCATTCATTTCTTGTAGGGTAAGCATGCAAGAACAATTACAGTTTGTATGAAAGAACTATATTTTCAAAACCTGTAACTTGATAAATTCACTCACTGTTGTGATTTGTGATTTTTCAATCGCTGTGAAAAAGTAACAGGTTTCTAAATATCGCTCAACTCTAATCAGAGAGTTCGTCACGCACGACGAGTTTCGTTCTACGCCAGTGTTGTGTTAATTTGCATATGTATGAATATGTTTTATTTTTTATGAAAAAATTCGTCGTTCGTCCCAGTTGTGTTCCTAGCATTACCTTTAGATGTTTTATTTTCGTGGTGTTTTTTTTTAATTTTATTTATATGTATGTAGATAAATAAATTATTAAATAAATAACAAATTTTTTTAAAAATTCAAAAATTCTTTAAATTCATGACAGTTGTCGAATTATAAATAGTTAATATAACTAAAATCCATAATAATTTGCCGCATTATATATGTATAGATTTACTTTGCTATTTAGATAGTTCACAGAAAACAAAAGTATGAATTTACCTAGTCGTTAAAGAGTTTCAACTAAAATTTTAGTTGATTTTTCGAACATAGAAATCAACTAAAATTTTTGTTAAATTACCTAAAAAACTTTGTAAATGCCATTCTACCCTTTCACTTAGTTAAAATTATACCATTATTTTAGGAAATGTAACCTATGATTTTTTTTTGTGTGTAACCGCCCTAACTGACATTTTTTTTTTGAAAAATGAGTTAAGTCCTTTACACATTGCCTACAATTTTCATGACTGTGAGCAAAGAATATAAATTGTATAGAATGCGCATATGAGCTAAAAAATTAAACATTTTTTGCTTACGCTTTAGATGCGGGGGGAAGTATAAAGCGCAAGCAAACATACACTGAGAGCATTATATTCTTTGCTCTTATCACCAGCGTTGCCGTTGTGCGACTTAAGTAGCATTTTGCTACTTTTTCAACAGCAAAACATGCGGCAAATTGCAAAAAAACTATGTAAAAATATACGAGTTTTGCCAAAAAAAAAAAATAAAAATACCGATTTTTGGAGGAAAGTTGCTGTTGCTGAAATAAAGCTTGTTTAAAGGATGATAAGTTTCCAAATTCTGCAGTTGTAAAGTCAGTGAATTACACCTTATTTCTTCATCTTTATAAAATATAATTTAAAAAAAAAAAAAAAACATAAAGTACAAACATAAATTAGCGTTACTGAATAATTATCAAATAGAATTATAGTAGACACTTTTCAAAAATTAGATTCCAAGTGAAGAACTTATTAAGAAATATAGGATGTTCAGTTAAAAAAATATGTATTTAAGAATTATGCATAATTCCTTGAAAGAATAGTATAACCATATTATGAGCGTTAATCATTTTAAAATAGTGACTTTTCTAAAGTTAAGTTTCTGTATATTTTTGCTGTGGTCCAATTCCCCATTCCTATATCTCGCCTCCGAAATAAATAGAACTTTTAAGTGCTCTGCTAAAATTTTTAGTTTTTATCTCTGCTAGCTTAATTTAAACTTTTCGTCATTCATGTTACATTATATTTAGTTACGAAAAATGATTGACAAGTGTAGGGAGCAAGAACTTCGTTATGTGATTTTAATTGGCTTTAAAGTACTAAATCCAAATTCGTTCACAGATTAATTCTATCATATCTGGTTTTTGTTATTTCTGTCATATTTCATATGTCATATTTATTATGACAAAAGTTAAAAAATTTAATAAAAAATAGCTTTTATGATATACAGGAATATAAATTCCCCTGCTACGGTTTACAACTCAACTAAGGCTGAGTTTACATCTGGCATTTCTTGTGTGTCATTTGCCCAAAAAAGCGTATCCAACTAATTACTAATGAAAAACTGTTTGATTCAGACATATATTTATTGATTTAAACATTTTCCAATCATGTTTGATTCTATAAAATTGTCTATTAGTTATGTATGAAACTGTTTAACTTAAAAAATACGTGTCTGAATCAAACGGTTTTTCATTAGTAATTAGTTGGTTACGTTTTTTTACGCTTGTGTGGCACATGGCACACAGATGGAAACACGGCCTATGTAAGTTTAATTGAAACTGATAAAACTTAACTTTAACACAACTTAACTGCTTTTGGTATTATGAATTACAACTAGGTTTAGTTACATTCGTAAAATGCTCGAAGAGAAGAGATTCTTGTCTGTGCCATTTTGAAGATATAAATTTTTGATTTACTATTTTTTCTTCATCTTCTATGTTTTATGAACGTGGCAACAATATTGGTAGTAAATTGGATTTGGTTGGCATCTGAAATAATGGAGCAAAACTAACAGAATACATAGTTTGAATATTTTGATACAAATGATAAAAAATGTCTCATGGTCAAAAAAGTTGTAATTCATAATAAAAATTTGGCAACTTCGACTCGACTAACAATTTAAATGTAAATCAATGATATCAGTTTCATGGCACAATTGTGCAAACTAAAATCACACACATTCTTATTCTCTTCAATTTAGTCGTCAATGAAACAGCGACGAAAACACATGCGCAGCGGGTGTATTAAATTCTTTATAGATACAATGAAAGAAAAAAAGTGGTATGCGAAAAATATTCTATGATCAGTAATGCTTTTTGCGACATTCAATGTATTTTATGTTACAAAACTTTTAAGGAAACAAATGAATATATATTAAAAAGACGTTTTGGTTTTCCCTGTAGCAGATTCACTAAACTGCATTTTAAATCAAAACTTAAAATACCAATAACTCGGGAAATATTGGTCGCAGTAAATTTTTTTGTTTAATTTTTTCTTCTTATTTTTCACGTTTCTATCAGATAAGATATATAAAAATTTATTTTAAGAAATTCTTCATAGTTTCCTATGAAAAGTTCACAGCCCCGTAACTCAGAAAATATGGGCCGCCCCCAAATTTTTTATTTAATTTTTATTCTTTATTTTTTAGTTTTATATCATATAGACTCCTTTTTATATGTTTTGACCTGCTTCACTAAACTGCATTTGTTGCAAATATTTATTTTTTTCGATGTACTTCAGAGACGATTAAGACAATTTTTCTCACACATACAACTATAGTTTTATTTTTGACACCACTGATGTAAATCATAATAAGGGCCTAAATTTCAATATATTAATTGCATTTTTTTTTAATTTTAAATATATTTTTAACTCCTTCCTGAAACTTCTAACTAGTTCATAGTTAGTATTTGTTTTTAAAATCTTTATAGCTGCCTGGTTTTCTTTATTTAATATTTCCTTGCTAATCTAGTTCTGTGAAAGCAGTGGGTTTTTTTTTTTTTTTTTTTTTGTTGTGGCAAATTTGATGGGTTTCTCAATTTTTTTTTTCTAAATATTCATTATTACGAATAATCTCTCTCCGTTGTAGTTATTTAAAAAAATTTTTGTACGTTTAAATTTATTTCACTTTTGTCGTCTAAATATGTAATTGATGACGTCTGTTGAGGGGAAAAAACAATCCTCCCCTTTCCTCGTGTTTCATGTTTAGTTTATTTTGAAATAATTTACAAAGCGAACAGCGAAAAGAGGAAAAAAATATTGACATGCTTTTGAATGTCATCCAATTTATTGACCAACAACCTTTAAAAACTTGAAGCGAGCACTTAAAATAAATATATAATTTTATTTTATTTTTGTCTTGAAATACTTAAGGCAGGCACATCAAACACAATTTTCAATACAAATTTTTTTTTTAAATATTTTTCTGTCTATGTGTTTATTTTATTTATTATTTTTTAGTGTGTTTTCTTTTTCCGTGTTGTTGCAAGACCCTACAGCTAGTTAGTCAGTGTCTGCTGCAGAGGTAAAACCAAATGGCCCATAGTGATCTAATTTTTTTTTTTTTTGTTATTGTGAATGATATAAAATTGGTTAGATGGGAATACGAAAACAGTTTTGGGAAAATTTTTTTTTAAATAAATAAAATTAGCTATTTTTTACATTCAGCACTAAATCTTTGAGGCCATTTACATTTAGAGTCTTGCCCCTGCAGCATAAGTAATTTTTAACATGAATTAAAAATCGTTCTTAAAATTTTAATCTTCTTTATTTATAATTTCCTTTCTTTCGTCTTCTATTCATATTGTTTATGAGCGGTGTAGCCCAATTGGCTAATTTTTCTACAATGCTTTTCAAATTAAAAAATAAATTGTATTTACGGCAACACTGTATCGAATGAATGATTAAGAAATATCAGCTGATTGCGCATCAAAAAGATCCTGCTGTTTTTTCTAATTGTTTATTTATTTGCAAACTTGATGGTTAAACTATTATAAACACCAGTTAACAATAACAAATTATATATTTATATAATTTGTATTATATTGTATATATACAATAGGTTTGTTCATTTACTTTCCTAGCAGAAACTTGCAACGAGAGAGTAAAGAAGAAATTTAAAAAACTCTCCCAAATATAAAAAGTAAATGAACGCGTTATTTGTACAACAGCAAATTTGACAGAAAATTTTATTCATATCAGAACCACGGATGGAAATCATGATACAACTGTACTTTTTCTGATGCATTTTGAACATTTTGGTTGGATAATATTTTAAATCATAAATTTTTTTAAAAATTGACATTTAATATAAAATTCTGTACACAGTTTCCATGTATTTTTCATTATTTATTTAATTTTATTCTATTAACAAACACAAAAAAGGAATTTTTCACCTCTGATCAGTTATGATAAACAAACGAAATTCTTTTACCATAAAATTGTATTTATTTATGTGTCTTAATCAAAGAAAATCAATCAAGTAAGAAAATGTGATTTCTTTTTAACCCTTTTTATAAATTTGTAGAGTGTGTCTGTATGTCTGTGGATCTGTGCATCTGTGCATCTGTGTATCTGTGTGTCTGTCCGTGTCCACGTACAGGCCAAATGGCTGGACTGATTTTCATTTAGTTTTTTCTGTTTGAAAGATGAAAAGTCGGGGGTTTTTAAAATTTTTAATTTTTGTTATTCCATACGTATACATATTTTTTTAATAAAGAAATTCACATATTTGAGTTTTCCTTTTTCAGATATTTTTGAAATAATTAATTTAAAAACAAAATTTAGAACAGCTGTTTGGATAATTCTTTCAAGTAAAAATTTCACAAGTACCAATTTGTAAGAATTTTTTATCTCACAATTTTTTTCTCTCTTTTGACGCTCTCTCCTTGCAAACTTTTTAAGTTAATGAACACTTTTCAGTAAAAATTTTTACAAAATCGA
Organism: Tachina grossa; assembly: GCA_949987645.1. Taxonomy (NCBI): domain Eukaryota; kingdom Metazoa; phylum Arthropoda; class Insecta; order Diptera; family Tachinidae; genus Tachina; species Tachina grossa. Next base: position 156,461,356 of record OX465274.1, on the reverse strand, counting down.
AACAATTTTTAGTAAATGAACAAACCCTATGTATTTTATATTTTTTATTATTTAAGTCCTCGTCCAGACTTTCAATTTCTGTTGCTGCAATTTACTAAAATTTTGCTTTGAAATTGCATAAGTGTCCACATAATGAAATTCTAATTTTGCAATTATGCATTAAAAAATTCTATTATATCACAAATTTCTCTGAAAAATTAACAATTCTATTAACTTATAAATATATTTTTTGTTTTTCACATGATACAATAATATAAAGGTACAACCACATTTGACGTATAAAATTAATTCTGACTTTTGTCCCAATTATTTGATTACTGTTCTTTTTTGTAAACAGAGAGGAAAGCGTTGCCACACACATATAATGGCAATTTTTATTTAGGAATGCTTTTTGAAATGTGTAATTTGAGTTTAGAAATTGTAGTTAAACACATATTTTTTTAATGTTAATTGAACATGAGAATAACGAAATCTGTGTGTAATAAGACCTACAAAAGCAAATATTTGATTAATTATTTAATTCAATAGATAACAAAAAAAAAAAAAAAGCCTCACGGCTTGGGATGAAACTTCGTTCTTAAAAACATCGATATAAAGATACGGCGTTTGTTAGAAGCGATACATCGATGTTTTGTTAGCGGAATTCACGGTTGTTTCATACATATAATACACATTCGCATATACTTCGTGTGCAAATTTATTGCTGGTTTACATCAAGCACAACACACATACTGCGACATTTGTATTTGAGGTAAACACCTTTCAAAGCTCTTAAATTTGTTCTTGTTTCTTTGCAAAGTAACAGCAAGCATTGTTGTCGCCGAGATCTGGTTGGCTGTTGTGCTCTCGTCGGTGTGAAAGTACAAAAAGCTCTTTATAAAAGTTTGCACATGGTGCATATGGCTTGGACGTATCTCAATAAGAGTTAATGCTTTGTTGATATATGTATACAACAAACACTGTTCTTCTTTTTTGTTTGCTAAGGACATGGCCTATGATTGTAATAGGAACATGTAATTATCACATTTCTCCTTAAAATGGACCACGTGGTCTAACAGTGTCCTTAAGAATGCTACAACCCGTTAACACATTCATCCGAATAATGTAAGGCAGCTACGTCCAAACACACATACTCTAATATAAGTATTTCAGATAAACAGCGGCACTCGTTATCGAATTACGAAATATTTCCATATAAATTCTATTGAAACATTTCGTAATTACGTTCGATAACGATTGCCGCGATTTGCACCCTGCTTGGATGTTGTGCCCTCGTCAGTGTGAAAACATAAAAGGTCATTTGTAAAACTTTGCACATAGTGCGTATAGCTTGGACGCAGTTGATGTTAAGCAATACACCAGAGAGTATAAAGACAAAGTTCCGCCTTGATTCAGTTGGAAATTTCCTTCTTGTTGTATCTTGCTTGCTGCCGTTGTTGGTGCTCCTGTCTGTAACTTATTTGCTGTTTATTTTTTATAAATTTATGAAATAATTAAAATATTTTCCATTATTTTTAAGAACGTCAAAAAATTAATAAAAAAAACTCGGATTTCATAAATTAATAAGGTAGCATTAATTTTGAGAGTAAAAAATAATCGGGACAAACGTCAAAAGGTTAATATGGCGACAAAAAGAGAGAACGGTTTTACCTTTATATTATTGTATCATGTTTTTCATACAACTGAAGAAATAGAATTATAAAAAAACGTCAAATACAGCTAACAATTTGAAATTAACATTTGCAAATTTCAAATCAAAAGAGAATTGCAAGCACCTGAAACTGTATACCTCTCCCCAATCTTCTCAGCCCTCTTATTAAACCCAAAAATTGCTGCAACAAATATTGCAAGTCTGGACAGGGACTAAGTCTAATAAATTTAGTTATTTTTTAATGAAATGCTAAAACAATATGCAGTTTTCACACTGAATAAAGTTTGTTATAATAATGGAATGGAATGTTGGGTCCTACATATAATCTGAATAAAAATTTGTGTTTAAGTCAAACATATAACTGTTCGTACAAAGTTTGGCTAAAAGTCCGTGTTCATTAATGGGTTCAAATAGTTCTTAGTTTTAGTTACAAATTAACCTTAAAGCTCATACCATTCGTTTCTGCATACGAGTAAATAATAATTTTCAGCTATTTATTTCTTCATTTTTAATAAATGTTTCTTATTTTTTGCTTACAGATTCGATGTCAAATAAACAACAATCCATCTAAAAATGGCCTGAAACAAAGTTGGATTTAATTAAAAAAAAAACAAACCAGAAAGTCAAATATAAACCAACGCACCCGGAATAACGCTACACAAGTATCGATAAAAAAAGATACCAAACTAAAATATTTAAAATTGGCAATTAACTTTTGGACTAGTGCAACACAAAATTAAAAAAAAATTCTCATAACAATAATTGACACAAGCCAAACACTAATCAACGAAAACTAAATTAAGCCAAATTAAATCTAAAGCAAAGCTTTTAATTCACATTAAGACAAAAAACAAATGTAGTAGTGCTGAGCATAAAGCTTAATTGTTTATAGCGCATTCATCATTGCAAAAAAAAAGAACACCTCAAGAGAAATAATTAAATTTGAATTACACTTAATAAAGTAATAGCACACACTCTCCAGTTCACCTGCTTACTTCCACTCATTGAGCAATTTAGCTGCAAGCACCCAAATTTGCTGTGAGATTTTTACAAAAAAAAAAATAAATAAATAAAACACTCAAGCTTTCTTCCATTTTAAACCTTGTAAAAATTATACAACAATACATGAAGAAATAATTATACAACTAGACACACTACCACCACCACCACCACTACTACCACAACAACAGCAAAATACACAATATTGAGATCATTGCACTTGATCACTTGCCAATCACGCGCTATCGCCTCTAGCTCGCTGAGCTTACCGAACAGCTTTTCGTTATTAAATCAGAGTTACTGCAAAAAATTTGGAAAAAACAATTGCTGAAGTCACCAACCGAACGAATTATTAACTAAGCGAACTTGTCCAGCCAACCAGCCAGCCAGCCTGCTCCGATTCACTAATACCCCACAGAGGCCAAACAATATAAAAGCTTCATTTAACCGTCCACATTTTATTTTAACTAATGAAACAGTAAAAAAACTTTATTTGAAATTATTATTCAAACATCATTTGCAACTGCAATCCAACACTTTTGCAATTTTCTGATTGCAACAACTTGCAAAATTGTGTCGTTGTTGTTCACAGACGAAGCAAGAAACAAACAAAAAATAGTTTTATCTACCATCTCCATTTCCAAATTAAACTTAAAGTACAAAAAACAGATCGAAATCCAAAATGGGTCTTATACGTAGTAAAAGATATACTCACCTGCATGTAATCGTAGCACTGTGCGCGCTCTTAGTGTCTTGCACTATAGCGTTCACACTAGCCGCCAGTGACAATAATGACAATGATACTGATGACAATCAGACACTTGTGCAAAAAGTCACGACAGTGCGAGCAATTGTCGAGAGTGATGTGAACGATGATGACGACAACGACGACGGCGATGGCGAAGGCGACTCGACGTCACTGTCGCCGCTATCGTCCACGTCCACGTCCATGTCCAAGTCCGCATCACCAAACTTCATGAACAATTCGTTTGCGCTGCCGCAGACATCATCCAACGATGTGGAGTGCAGTGAAGGTCTTGTTATTCCATTGTGGATGCCTCAGACCAATCTCAGTACCGGAGATCGAGTAGCACGAGGTCTGGTTTACTTTTTCGTCATGGTCTACCTGTTTATCGGCGTTTCAATTGTGTCCGATCGCTTTATGGCGGCAATCGAAGTGATCACGTCCAAGGAAAAAGAAGTGGTGATCAAGAAGAAGAATGGCGAGAAGCAAATTGTGGTGGTGAGAGTTTGGAATGAGACGGTGGCCAATTTGACGCTAATGGCCTTGGGGTCCAGTGCACCAGAGATTCTACTGTCTGTGATTGAAATGTTTGCCAAGAACTTTGAAGCAGGTGATTTGGGCCCTGGCACAATTGTGGGTTCGGCGGCCTATAACTTATTTGTGATCATAGCGCTGTGTGTGTTTGTGGTGCCCGATGGTGAGGTGCGCAGAATCAAACATCTACGGGTGTTCTTTGTCACTGCTACGTGGTCCGTGTTTGCCTATGTTTGGCTGTATTTAATTTTGGCCCAAATCTCTCCCGGACGTATTGAAGTCTGGGAGGGACTGCTAACATTCATGTTCTTCCCCGCCACCGTCCTGACTGCTTACATAGCCGATCGTCGGCTATTAATCTACAAATACTTGGACAAAAACTATCGCATGAATAAGCGTGGCGTTATTGTGAGCGCTGAGGGTGACGCAGCGCTCGAAATGAATCAACAGGATGAAATCAAACAGCTTGAGGAGACCGAAGAAATGAAAGATTTCGAAGAAGCCAGACGTGAATACATTTCTTTGCTAAAGGAGCTGCGCAAAAAGTACCCACAAAGTGATCTGGAGCAATTAGAAATGATGGCTCAGGAGCAAATGATCAACCGTGGTCCCAAGTCCAGAGCATTTTATCGCATACAGGCTACACGTAAAATGATGGGTAGTGGCAATATAATGCGCAAAATTCAAGAGCGTGCTCAAAGCGATCTCAGCGAGGTCAAGGCTCAACTTCAGCGGGTGGATGCTACTTCCGATCAAGACGATGCCGCCCTTAAGGTTTTCTTTGAGCCCGGCCATTACACGGTAATGGAAAGCTGCGGTGAATTCGAACTACGTGTAGTTAGACGTGGCGATCTATCTGGTTACACCACGGTCGAATATCAAACGGAAGATGGTAGTGCCGAGGCCGGCAGCGATTATGTGGGCAAGAAAGGCGTGCTCACCTTTCCGCCCGGTGTCGACGAGCAGCGTTTCAAGATCGAAGTTATCGATGATGATGTATTCGAGCAGGACGAACATTTCTATGTTCGCCTCAGCAATCCTTCGGAGCCGGCTGTATTGTCTGTTCCCAAAGTGGCCACAGTAATGATTTTGGATGACGATCACGCTGGTATTTTCGCCATTTGTCAAAAAGATCACGAATTGGTTGAATCGATTGGTACGTACGAGCTGAAAGTGCAACGTTATTCGGGTGCGCGCGGCAAAGTTATCATACCATTTTGGACGGAGGATGGTACGGCGAAAGCTGGCAAGGACTATGAACCGCAACAAGGAGAATTGGTGTTTGAAAACAATGAAACAGAGTGAGTATTTAAGAAGTTATATATTTTATTAAGAGAGAAAAACTAAATTACAGATAAATTTAAAAGAATAGATTTTAAAATTGGAGGAAATGAGGGAATGCAAAAAATATCTGGGAGCAAAATTACTATTTTTTTAAGTGAAATTTCATATATCACTTTTACTCAATATGCTGCCTTTTTCTCGTTGCTAAGAATCGATCATATCACCAGAGAATATTCCAAATTGCCGGCCTATTGTGCATAGTTTCTTAATTAATTTCCATCTATTTTTATACATTCCATTAATAATCTGTGTCACTAAAAAATTTGGGTTTCGGAGCAAATTTTAACATCTTCATCAACGTTGCCAGACTTACCGATAAATCGACATTTTGTGATTTTTATACAAAATAATGACAAAGTGTAATATGACGATTTTTGATCGTAAGAATTGTTAACTTGTGAGTGTCAATATACTATACCGTTTTGCTCATGCCACGATGCAAGACCATTTGCACAATATTATGAATTGGGCTATTATACAAAAAGTATTCACTTGTTGCTTTTATTATGCCCTGACTATTTTAGCTAACTTTTGAAAAACCAGTTTTGAAAAATCAGTTTTTAAAACATAGTTTTTATTTAATATTACATAGGACATATACCTATACATATATGTATATGTATGTATATTCAGAAAATATCGCCTCCATTTATTTTTGACGAGTTTGTTGCTTTTGTTTTGCACAGTAATGTATATGAATAATAGATTAAAAAATTTATTTTTGCTACAATTAAGCTCAAAGAAGTAAAATTTTCCGAGCTAGTTTGTACAATTTTAAAATTCGTTCTACAATCCCATGTATCGGCCTTGATTGTCGATTGTGATCGGCGCACATGTGGCCGATAAAAATTGGGGCAAATTTTATAATTTAAAGAGTGTTCATATTATCGGCGCAACGTGATTTATTTTGAGCGCTCACATTATCGGCACATGAAATGCGACGGAAATTGGAACACTGTGCGGATAGTGGTGTTTTCGATGGCTAAAATGGGAATTGATTCCTGGTGACTTTCACTGTTTATAATTTTAGGTTTTTTTCCCATACAAAATAATTAAAAAAAATATGCTATCTAGAAACCTATGATAGTAAGAGGCTTCAAATTATTCTTATTATTTTTTGCTATTATTAGTTCATTATTTAATGCAAGTTTATTGCAAGTAGGTTAAAAAAGGGAATAAAAATAAATATTTGAACAGCTATATTATATATCTAATTCTTAACAATAACCATCATCATCTGTACACGCAAAGAAAAAATATGGTTGAGGTAACCATAATCAAATAGCAACATACTATGATTGAATTATATGGTTGTAGTTCAAATCATATTATTGTTAATAGAAAAAAAAAACCTTTAACAATATTATTATCTGAGTTAATTATAATATTATCTGAGTTAATTATATTATAATCTTAGTATTGTAAATATGACAACACTACTGTTAGATGTGACTAAAATATAATTGAGACTCACCATACCATGTTCTAATATTATATTAATATTGTTAAATACGACCACAGTATTATTTAATATAATAATACTATTTTGTTTTTTAATCATATATTTGATGTAGTAACAGCTGTGCGTTAAATTCGAAACAAAAAATAAATTAATATTGTTGAAATAAATTGTATATATAGAAATGTATACTTACACGACATACAGCCATGTATGTATAAAGAGATACACAAATGTTTATATATTTTTATTGGTCTACCCTTTTGTTTACACTTTATTTATTTATTCATTTATTTAACACTACCGATAGCTTACAAACGAAATACTGAACTGACAGATGTTTCTTAAAAAGATTTTTTTTTTAACTTAACATAGTATGCTTTTGTAAAACATGATATTGTTATTTACATCATGGTGTCTATTCTGGAATACGCGTCGACTTGGTGAAATTTATATGTAAAACAAAAACAAAACTTCATAAATGTTAAAAATTTGTTTTTGTTTAACATATAAAATTCACACTTTTAAAAAAAGAGAGCAACGCGTTGAAATTCTCATGTTTATTTTATTTTAGAATTGTGTGGAAAACAACAACAATTTTTGAAACTTTGTTTTTGCTTTAATGTAAAGTTTCACTTCTTCGACGAGTTTTCCCGAGTATCCACCCATAGTATTTTTAAATAACAATACAAATTATGTTGTAGTCATAAATTTTTAACAAAACTATATTGTTAAACTCTAACCATATCACACTTTTATATGTATGTGATAATGTAATTATTAAATTCAAACATTAATCTGTTTATCGTAAAGGAATAAATGTTTAAAATAACAATAACTAGTTTTCGACGGCCATACATTTGTTTCAGAGAACATAATATTGTTTTCTCAACCATTCTACAATCATATCTTTTCTTTGCGTGTATAATTGGTATAAATATCATTATTATCATTTTCTTCACTATCGAGACTTGAATCAAATATTAGCATAGAATTTTTTTTAGTTAACAGATTAACAGATTTTTAACAGATTAGACTGAAATGTTACTATTATTATTTTAAAATTAATATTTTACTAGATAACGTGATCGATGCTGCATCAAAAAGTCAATTTCAAAAAATATATCATTTAGATTGATCGAATTTGATGCTTTTTCTCTTTTTTAATCCCTCTTTATGAATACATATGTATATTAATTACTAATATATGCATTAAAATTAAATGTAAGCTGTTATGAAAACAAAAGCAAAAGCAACATCAATAATGATGCTTGGGATCTACTGTGTATTTCGAAACGAAAGAAATCGCTTTCGAATTTGAATGCTTATAACATGTAAATTCGAAAGCATTTCCTTTCGTTTCGAATTACAGAGTACACAGAACAAATTATTCCCAAAAAATTTTCAAACAAACGTGTGTTTTTAAATATAATTTATGTGTAGTTTCCACGATGCAAGCAAGTGACTTACCAAGAAAAAACATATGAAACGCACTCAAATTTTTTAGTGATTTTCTAGACAAGTCGCTTGCTTGCATTGTGGAAACTACACATTAGTTTCAGTAAATATATTTTACTGTTCCAGTAAACTATTTGTTCCAACTCAAAAACAAAAATTTTGCACTAGTGATGTGGAATATTATGTACTTTTACCGACCACAAAAATTTATTCGGCTCCCCTAAATTTAATTTTGCCATTTATTTCCAATTTTTGGTATAAAAAACCCCACCGTGCAGCTTTACTCTTACGAAACGAAAACGCGACAGAATAAAAAAAAACGCTTAAATTAAATATTTCACCATTAATAAAATAAATCGTTTAATTTCACAAAAATCACTAAAAGTAGCCAAAAACCAAAAATCGCCAAAAACCGAAAAACCCGCCAAGAAACTAAAAAGACCGCCAAAAACCGAAAAGATCGTTGCAACTAAAGCCTGGTACTCTGTTCACAATTTCGTGCGAAATGCTGTCAAACTACATAAAAAAGTATTTGGTATGAAATATTTGCGAAATAAATTCGCAAAAGTAGTACTCTGTTCTTGTTGTGAAAAACACGTAAAATCATGTCTTTCCATGCAAAATTAGTCTGGCATCATTTTAGTTTAGCTGCGAAACAACATGAGCAGTGCTTTTTTCGCACGGGATTTTAACAATGTTGCATACTTTCAAGCAATAAAAGCAAAAACCGCGAGTTGGGCTAAATTTAGTACATGTCAAATTTTTCACGCGAAATAACCAATGGTGCTGAAAATTTTTCACAACTTTGAACAGAGTACCAGACAACAAAAAAAGATGGCCAAACTAAACAAATTGAATTATCTGAAAACATTGCCAAAAACCAGAAAAAAATCGGTAAAACGAAAAAAGCGCTTAAATTAATAAACGCCAAAACAAAAAGCCTTTTTTAAAAAATGTCTACATCAGCTAATATATTCGATAAGATATAGGCTTGCACATGGAGCGTCCGCGCCGAACCCTTTGTCTGGGAGACAATGTCGCATTTGACTGAATTTCTTGGATCGTGCGGTAACATCCTTTTGATTGTATTGGAAAATTAACAAAAATAATTATCTCTGCACAAAAGCAACTAATGCAAACGTAAAGAAAAAATAAAATTAAAAGTTCTTTAATTTTTATTCAAAGTTGTTGATATTTGAAGAACAGAAAAAAGGATTTTGATATTTAAAATAGACTAAAGAAGTATGTACATATATAATTTTTAGTCAAACAATCCAAATGATATTAAAAAAAAAACTCTGGCAACAGTGATCTTAATATTTTGCTGTGGTTTCCTTAGCTCAATCGTACTATGTGGTGTGACACGATGTGTGTATATTTATCTTTTCAAAAGAAGAAACTATTTCACACAAATTCTAATTTTGTCAAAAACTTTTTGTTCACTTTGAAGAATTTGTCTTCCCGTTAAGATCCTGTCTAAATGTCATGAATATAATTTTTGAAAATAATGAATGTGATATAAATGGAGGGTGTATATTTATTACATTCGATAAACCAATCAGTCATTAAATTTTGTCATAAATTAGTTTTTCCTTCCCCAGGGAAATCTTTTAATCTACATTTCTCTCATATATTTCTTTTTTTTATTAATTTCGCTTTAATCTATTCTGCTGTGTAAAAGCATTTGCGTAAAAAAAGAAAAAAAAAGAAAGTGAGTAAAATGAATAATTCATTTGTTTGTACTCCCAACCAGTTATTTTGAAATACATAAACATATTTTTTATTACGCGTTTTCTTGAATTCTCTTACCCCTAGTATATTGCATAATTTCTTTCGTTTTTCTATCTCTTTTTATTTTTCATCTGCTGATGATGACGATGATGATGATGATGTTGTTGAAAGTAGCATTTTAAAGATTAACATTTCAAAACGAAACCGTCTTTGTGGAAAAATAAAATGATGTAAATATACATTGATATAAAAAAAAACAACGACGCGGCCATATGTGGACTTTTTAATGGTTTATCGGCGTTTCTGTCACCTGTTTTTTTTTTTTTTTTGTTTTTGCTTTTGTTCACACAATCCCACACGCATTGGCTTCGGCACACAACAAATAGCCGAAAGGCCAAGTTGTGCTATTTCCGGTCAATGTCATACTCGCTCTAGGTTTCTATTGTATTTGGAATTGTTTTGAAAATAATAGAAAAATTATTGTAGAACAAAATGTTAAGATAATGTTTGCCATAAAAAATATTCAGCGTAAAAAAAACACATTAAAATAAGCAAATATGATGAAAAAAATGAAAGCCCTTTATTTGCATTTATTATTAGATCTCGCCAACAGTTTAGGATAAATATATTTACCAAGCTAAGCCGCGCAAATGTTGTCTTAATATTGATTATTTTTTTTTAACATTTGTTAACTCACTAAGAATCCCAAATTATTATTTTACTTATTTAGCAAATTATTTTTTTATTAAAAAAACATTCAAATTGATTACTGAGGGGAATAGCTGGGTCCAATTTTTTATTTATTTTTTTTAACTCCACACAATGTTCTTTGGTTGGGTCAAAATTTCAGCTCAGAGACCATAGGTTACTTAACAAACACAACAATGATTACATAAAATATTTATATGTATATAGACTAACAAATTTTTTAATGTAAATCAGGTATAATTAGTAAATGCTGACATTCAAAGTAAATAAAAAAAAGTTATTTTTATGGTGAGATATATATACATATATTGACTCCACCCTATCCTACAAGGAGCGAAGGACCTCAATGACTGCACTCCATATTTGTTTGCTCTGTACTACGGCTCAAGGAGAGTGGGTTTTATTCATTTTTGTACAAAGACTACAAGCAGTAGTCCCAGATTATTTAAAGTTTGTACCGAGCATTGTATTGACTTAATTAATTGAAAAACTGGGAATTCATTAAAATCGTCCACGCTGACTGCTCAACCAGCAGCCAAGCAATCTAAATAATTTTTTTTAGCATACAATTTAACAATCCAAGCAGAAGCTGTCAAATTTAGTGCATAGACTTTTAAGAATATATAGTTTCATCAAAATAGGCCACGTCCACTGCCCAAGCAACTTAAATCGATTTTTTGCATAAAATTTTTCTACCCAAGTTGAACTCTTCAAATTTGATACAAACGCTTTCTTGAATAAAAACCGTCGCATGCCCGCCAAATTTATGAAAAGGAGCCACGCCCACCGCTCATAAGACCCAAATAGATAAGAATTTATTTATTCTTCAGCTTATTATTTATTCGCAGGTTACGATACACTTTAAGTTTAAAATTTTAACTTGTCTGCACCCGGTCAAAAAAAAAAAAAAAAAAAAAAATACTTGTGTGGCAACACTCTATTCTTGAATAGCAGTTGTTGTTACTTGCATTTATTTTCTTTTTACATACTCTCACAACTAAAATTTGAAGCTATATAGAAAAAAAGTCAGCTAATTAAGCATTTTTTTTCCTGAAATTAATTGCATGAATTTTTTTTATTTGCCAATAGGAGGCCCGGAGGAACAACTTACATATGTATATCAAAAAAGATACCAAAAAATGCATCAGAAATTCATTCCACATCATTTTTTATATAAAATTCTCTTTTATAGCTCTGGACTTAGTAAATAGAAAAAGTTTCGAGCAACAAAATTCATGAAAAAAATGCCAATGTATTAATGGTAAAGTAAGAAAACAAAAAAACCATGTTGATTATTGAGTTCTTGTTTCAACGTTGTTATTTGTTATTGAGCTTTTCATTTGTTTAAATGAAAGTTTTTAACATAATAACTCTAGTTGTTCTAAGAAATTTTTGGGTAACGGTTCCCTGATTATTTGCAGTGAAATGCGCATCATTAAATGTATTTTTAATAAAAAAATGTTTTACTTAATGAGGGGCTGTCCATATATTACGTAACGCTGTTTTCCCCGATTTTTGATCCCCCCTCCCCCCTACTAACAGATCGTAACAAAACTGTGAACCCCCCTCCCCCCCCCCACCCAAAAAAAATTACGTAAAATAAATTAAACAGTTTAAAGTTTTTATTAAAAAAAAAATTAAATTTAATTCATTGTTTTAAATTCATTTGTTAGACTAGCACAGTACGTAGACAAAAATTAAATAAGCTTACGTATGAACGTACTCCATATATTGGCGAAATAATTTTTTAAATTTCTTCCCAAGTGTCCAAAAACTCCAAAAATTATGGTTTTATAGAGAGCTTATTCCTAAACTGTATGTATGTATTAGTGATGTGTATTGGAATTCCAAAACATTCGGCCGTTTCTAGATATTCGTATTCGTTAAAAAATATATACATATAAAGAAATTCATAAATCCAAAACGAAATTTAAATGAATGGCACACAAATATTAGTTTGTAATAATTAAAAAAAAATTATTATTATTATTTTTTTGCTATGCGTTTTTTGCCAAATAATCTGATATAGTTTTCCGTATTGATGACTGAGCAGTATTTCAAACATAAAAACGAAAGAGAGCTTAAAGATGACTCCGTTTGGCCATCTTCAAATAAATCTGAAATGTGCGTGAAACAAAATAATTATATCCTGGATCAGTAAAGGTTGCCATGGTGAATTATATTTCATTTTCTAAAAGAGAACATTTTTAACCCGCTTTAAAAATACAGATTATTGGGATATCAAATGAGTCAAAATGATGTCAATTACCAGGGACAAGGACTTCATGCATTTAAAAAAGGTATTTTAGACGCCTAAAATATGACATTAAAAATGCAAGATATGCACTAAAAACAATAAAATATGCACATATTTTAAACATTTTTTTGTTCAAAAAAAGTTTTAAACTTACATTCAACTAATTAAAGATGTAAAAATGTTTTATTTTCTCAAGAGGTGCGAATACAAACCTTTTATATTAAATTTGTACACAATATTAAATATGATATAACGATTTTTTCTGCAATATTTACTCCAAATATGCAATATGTTTATATTGCAGAGAAGGAGCAATACGCAAATTGAAAAAGAAAAGTGTTATTTATTTATTTTCATTTAAAAATTTTCGAACGTGAAGTTCTATCAATTTGTTTTTAGAAAGATTTTTGGCATTGAAACGGTCTTGTGTAACGTCTATAGACGTAATGGTCTCAAATTTAAATAACTATTTTTATATAATGTTATATACATATTCATTTAACTCAACCATTACAATGAATTGAATAATAGCTATTAGTTTTCCGCAGAATTGTTTCACTACTTTCGGCTTCAGTAGCAGAAAATGTACTCTTGTAATTATCTACCAAATGACAATTTTTATTAAGTTTGTTAGGTGTATGTTATTGTACAATCCTTCTACAATTCTACAACAATGCAAGCGAATTAATTTGAAATTTGAATTTTTTAATAAATAAGACACACAACTTGTAATTATACCAAAATATGATACAAAATTATGCATTTATGACCAAATTATGCAAAAATATGAATTTTCAGCAAATTATGCAAAAATGTGCACTTAAAAATCGATGCCATTTTCACTCAAATTCAATGTTTCGTAAAGATATTTCGTTATTGCCATTATCAGGGTTGAGGGAAAAAATATTCATTTGCATGAAACCCCTGTCCCTGTCAATTACGAAAGATATGCAATTTTCCTTTTCTTAATTTTTGTCCCTTCTACAACATTACATTTTCAATAGATATTTGCCTTAAAATTAGAGGGGCACACAATCTAGTTCGTAAACACATTTCACAGTTGTTTTCATAATATTTTTTTTAGGTTCTGTTGCATAAAAAATTTAAATAAAATTATGAAAATACGTCTATTTATGCAAGTTTCCATTAACACTAGAGCTGCTCGATGTTAATCGATGCATCGTAAACATCGATGTTTTGGTTTTGATACATCGAATAAATGCCGATGTATCGTATCATACGATGTTAATCGATACATCGATGTTTTTATTCGATGTATCGAAAAGACGACTTTTTGTATATATTGATGCTTGCAACTCATTTAATGTAGTGATAAAAAAACCCCCTCTTAGAATGACTTTTGGAACGTTTTTTATTGTGAAAGATTTGTCAAAATTTTCTTGGTATTGGTAATAATCAGCAATGTAAGTTCTTTTTCCATATTTGATGTAAAAACCAATAATATATATGGCTTAAAATTACTGTTACAGAAGGTTTTAGACACCCAGTGAAAGTTATATCACCGCATTGTAAAGTTCCAAATATAGCTACTGTGACTCGTTGGGTTGATAAAAAATATGAAGTTTTGTCAGGAACACTGAAAACTAAATTGCACATACCGTGCTTTGACCACATACTTTTCTTAATTCTTATGAAATTTTAAAATAGACTTTTATTTATTTAATAAATTTAAAGCTTAATAATTTGATATTGTCATGTACATATATAGAAGAATATATTTTTTGAAAGGACACTTCCCAGCAAAAAAAATTTGAAGATTTTGTAATGGGTAGTACTCTTTTAATGGCTTACAAAGTAATGAGTGGTACTTATTTATTTAATTATTTTATGTGTATAACAATGATTGTCTTGTAATGAATAAAATAAGAACTTATTTATATCATTACATGAAGGTACTTATTGTAGTACTTCCTAGTTAATCCTGAAATCTATCTAAAAAATATTTATTGATCGTGAAAGTGAGCTTCGAAAACATTAAAATAACTTTGGTTTACTACAATATTTATTACAAAATCTAAGTATTTTCGCATATTCTTCAATATACGTATTCATATATTTGCTTTGTAAAATTATGATTTTTAACAATCCCAAAAAATGTTCAAGTTTTATAATTATGTTAAAAAATTCTATTTGTTTATAATTTTTGGCTTTTTTATCAAATTTTGCAGTTTTGTGAGCATAAAATAACCCATTATATTTTGAATACTTTTAGGCAATCAGTAATCCATTAACTTTTGGATATTTGTAGGCAAAAAGTATAGGGTACCGCATACTTTTTGAACTTCTCATACAAAAATAATGGCTTATTCAGTCAAATTGTAAGTACTCATGACTGGAGAGTACATACACTTTTTTGCATTCTAGTAGGCAAACTTTTTTGCTGGGATGTATGTTCAGTTTGACTACAATTTATTTAATTTATTATAACAACTTTGTATAATTTTCAAATTTTATTTAAATTTTTGGATAGTTTTCATAAACTTTAATGTACGCGGACAGAATTGTGAAGTTCTTTTCCGTACACATTTTTTTTATTTAATTTTGCAGGATAAAATAGACCTCCAATTAAATGTCCATAAATTTCACATACAATAGATATAATAAATATTCGTATTCGCGGATATCGTTTTAAATATTCGAATTCGAATTCGCGAATATCAAAAGTTGGCATTCGGCAGATGTATGTAGTATACATACTCACTCGTACGTAATATATGTAGGCAACACGTATGATCAATTAAATAAAGAAATGAGAAAAACCTACGTATTTTTGTACAAAATTAGTAATTTTTTCTGTTACGTAACATTTTCAAAGACCTCTCCCACCCTCCCCCCCCCCCCCCCCCCACCATAACAAATCGTAACAAAACTCGAACACCCCCCTCCCCCCTAGAGCGTTACTTAATATTAGGACAGCCCCTAAGTAAAATAATAATTTGGGATTATTAGTGCGTTAAAAAATTTTAATCATATGGTTTTGTTTTTAATTATCTCCATGGACTTCATCGCCCCAAATGGTCAATAATTTGTTGTAATATATACGTCAATGAATACGGGGCCTAAAAGTATGCAACAGTTTCTGCCAAACTGCTATTACAAGTTTTGCGCCGTATATTTGCGCTATAACTTTCTTAAAAATCGCTCAAACTGATTTAGATTTTTCCCAAGGGATAATTTTGAATATGAAGCATCATAGCTTATCTCGACTTAAGCGCTTTTACGTTCTTGTCGCATTACAGTTTCCAAATTTATGACATTCGCTTAGTACCATATTAAGATGGGTATAAAAACCGATATTAGTTTTTGGAAATAAAAAATTTTATTCGATATTTTAAAACAGCTATGCCCAAGCCATATGCACAATGTGCAATTTTTTATAAAGAGCTATTTGTGCTTTCACATCGACGAGAGCACATTAGCCAAACAACTATCAGCGACAATAATGCTTGCTTTTATTTTGCAAAGAAACAAAAACTAATTTAAGAGCTTTCAAAGCTGTTTACCTCAAATGTAAATATTACAGTATGTGTGTTTGGATGATAATTGATCGAATATTGACTGCGAAAAATTTAAGTCATATAATCTGTACTCGAGACGAACAACTTGTTATTATTTGCAGCAATGTTCCAATAAACAACAACTAAGTAACTAAAGCAACAACAAGTTACTTCCTTGTTAATTTTTTTTTTCTTCCATGTCTTGGCTTATGTTTTACAATTTTTGTTGTTGTTGCTCAGGTTATTGAATTTAATTTGACCTCTTTAGCAAATATTGATTGATTTCATTACATGAATTTTCTTTCCGATTTCCTTTCTCATTCTTTACATTATTGTTCAAATGTCACCAAATTAATGCATGGAATATGCGAACATTTTATGGTTTCCACACAATGTCACATTGATCGAAAATGAAATAAAAATAAAATAAATTTTAAGTGCTAAGAAAAATTTAGGAAATCTCAGGTTTAAGTGTTCTAAAAAGTTTCTTTTTTCCATGACAGAAAAGACTTTTTGTGGCATTAGACTTGGATGGAACTTGTTCATTAGTTCATTTTGGATACAAGCCTGTGATTAAGTCCAGGTAATTTAAATGGGTTTGATAATAGGCTTGTGTCAAAAACTATCGATTGAATGTGTTCAAGACAAGTTTAGTCAAAATTGAAATAGTGAATGAGTTGGTAAAAAGTCTAATTAGAACAAAACTCAGCAACAAGTAGAGCTGTGTAAATTAAATGGGTATGATCATAGGTTTGTGTCAAAAATGGGTTACTGAAAGACTACGATACAAGTCTGGTTTTTAGACTCGGGTCGATCTCATTCAGTCGGTAGTATTCGACACAAAACCGTTTAAATTACATGGGTTTGATCATAGGTTTGTTTCAAAAACGAACGACTAATTGGATTCGTTCCAAAGCCAATTGTTTTAATGGAATGACGGAAGTTTATTTAACCTTTTACAGAGTGAATGTTTTTGGGCGTGACTCCTGGAAATTCCCTCTGGGGTACGAATTTTTCAAAATTATCAATAACAATTAAAATTGTTCTGCTTAAAATAGCTGCAAAATATTTTCTTATAACTTTTGTTGTAACCAGCTTTTTAAGTTGGTGTTTCAAAAATGCATGCAAAAGAAAAATCATGATTATGTTCTTGTTTGGTTTTACTTACAAATGTTTGTTTTATTACAATAAACCTTCTTGTAATCCACCTTACGCAGTTTGACACAATATACGCAAACATGAGGCGTTTGCGTTGAAAATTTAAGTTTTTAAATTTTAAACCAAATTTGTGTGCAAGAAAAACCATATTTAGCTTCCCCTAATACTAAAGTTAATACGTTAAAGCGCGCATTATGGAAAAGAAAAAGAAAAAAAGAAGGAAAAAATTACTTTGCATTCTATTAATATTTAATTGCATTTCTCTCCGCGAAATTTCAAGTTTTCAAACAATCGAAATTTTTACAAGATTTTATAAACACCCTTTCTTTATTACAAAAATAATTGATTCAAGTATAAAATTATAAAAAATTTATTTTAATTTTCAGAAATTTGCAGGTATTTTTTTTCTGTGAAACGTATTTTAATAAAAAAAAACAAATGCTACAATCAATAATCCCTGCGATTGTGCAAAGCAGCTCTTGTATTGAAATATATCGCAAGCTTAGAAATACAAATGTTATAAATAATCTTCTTATGAAAATTGAGATTTGGAATACAGTGCGTAGGATGAATTTAATAGAGTTTTAAAATAAATAAAAATCCATGTGATATTTTTAACTTTTTCTTGTTGAGGTAGAAAAGGCAAATGTTTATCGTTACAAATGTCTTCACATATACATATATCTTAAATAAAGGGTCATCCAATAAGAGATTTAATTTTGTTATGTAAAGAAAGTTATGGTACTAATAATGAAGAACAGTATTAGCTTCGCTTGCATTAACATATTCTTTTGATGAAATTTTTCATCACCAATTCGCTCATCTACAGCTGTATGTTGTCGCTAACTTCACGAAATCCATCTTTGAGGTCCTGATTCGATCGGGGCTGAAAAAATTTCAGTGATCACATTGAGAGCCTAATAGTGGCGTTGACTGAAGTAGTTACCACTTTGACTGCAAAATCGAAGGTCCTGTGTTCGAGCCTGGTTTTCGACTGTCATTAAATCTGTGGCAATAAGGAAAAAAAGCTTGAGTCGTATTTTACTCTTTTGCAGCAGAGCACATTTAAGCGTTCAAGTCGATTTTCACATACACAGAAAAAAATATACAAGATTTATGTTCAACAAGACCATGTTGTTGAATAAAATTTTTAATTTCAATAATATTTGGCATTAACTTAAATATTTATTTATCCATACTGCGTATTTTGAAATATCATATAAATTACTTTGTTTGTGTTGGTGTTTATCTTGCTTGTTGATTGACTCAACGTGCTCATGTGCTGATGTTGTTGTTTATTTTGATTGTTGGTGTTGTATACGTGTAAATTCCGACAAGAAGCGGAAAACGTTGTGGCTTGTTTGAAAATGAACCGTAAGAGCTACGGACTTGAAATTTGGACAAAATATGTAGACATTTGGCTACTACAACAACAAATACATGAGAAATTTTCAAAAACGGTAAAACTAAAAAATCAAAAAAAAAAAATAAAATCGCCAAATATAAACAAAATCGCCAAAAACAAAAAAAATCGCCAAAACGATAAAAAGTACCAAATTAAAAAAAAACTCTAGGACTAAAATAAATCGCGAAAAACCAGAAAAATTGCCAAAATGAAAAAAATCCTTAAACAAAAAAATAGCCAATATGAAAAAATCGCCTAAATAAAAAAACCCCAAAAAGAGAAAAAAATCGCCAAAATGAAAAAAAACCCCAAAAAACAGAAAAAAATCGCCAAAATGAAAAAATATCCAAAATGAAAAAAATTGCGAAAATTAAAAAAACTCAAAAAGAGAAAAAAACGCCAAAACGAGAAAAAAGCGATAAAACTGAAAAAAATCATTTAAACTGAAAAAACTTAAAAAAGGAAGAAAGCTCAATCAAAAAAATTATAAAAACCGAATGTGCGCGAGTCAAAGTCGCACTTTACTGAATTTATTTTAATTGCAATGCGTACACAACAACAAGAACAGCAACAACTAAACGATGACCAACAGAAATTAAAAATTAAAAAGTAAAAGTAAAAGCATTTACCATAGATGAGCACTGCAGTACCACTAAAGTTTCAGTGAAAACAAAAAAAATTTTACTGATTACTAAAATTTTTTTCTACAATTTTTATAAATTGCCTAAATGATTTGTTATATGATGAGGTGCATTGAATTTTCAGTAATCAGTAATGCCCGTATTCATAATGAAATTCTACCAAGTGGCTAAATGTTTTTCATACAAAAGTTTCAAAATTTGAATGAAAAAACTTTGCCACCTGGGTGGCTGGGTGGTGTGCCCACCCAGCGAAAAATTACACATTACCATTAGAACTACTTGCCATATAATGGCTTACAAATCACATTACCTAAAATTACAAAAAATTACGTGCAAGTTGCTAAATGAAGAGAATGATTTTTTTAGACGAAATAGATTACATGAAATTTTGACAAATAAAAAAATGTAAGTACTTCTCAAGAATCGATTATTTTAGTCTCACGCCTTGTTAAAATCATTAAGTTGGTAATCCAGTAGGGAAGTGTTTTCACCAAAAATGCTTAATTCCAAACTCGATTACCTTTTTTGAAATTTTTTGCTGGGCATTTACTAACCAAATAAGTTTAATAAAACAAACAAAAACCAACAAATTCATATGTATTTACAATATTGAAAGATTTGATACTTTTAATTAATTAATTTAAAAAAAGATACTAAAAGCATGAGTACTTCCAACTTAAAAAAAAAATTCATTACTAGATGTTTACACATCTCCTCTGTGATCGGACTCACATTGCTTTTTTTTTTTAATCAGTAAAGTTATTTTTAGATTATATCAACGAAATGCGCCATGCAGAAGAAACATAAGAAATCATGTTTTGCGTGTATTCATTATTTGCGTACCCAATAACGATTTGCTCTTTAGCTGAGTGGTAAGTACGTTAGTCTATTAGTCAAGAGTTTGCCGGTTCGACTCATCCCAAACGTCTTTAAATTAAAATTTAATAAAAAACCAATCTGTAAAAAAATTAAACAAACAACGAAAAACAACGCATTAGAATTTGAAAAACAAATTCATTAAAAATTTTTGTTTTTTGTTAACAACTCAATTGTGAATAACACAATAATTTTAATTGGAAATAATTGAGTTGATTTTGTTTTCTTATGTTACAAATGTGTGTTTGTATTTACAAAAATCGTTGTAGGTGCCTTTTTAAATAATATTTTATTTGTATTCACAAATAAATTAGTTGTATTTACAATTCTTTTTTTTTCGTGTATTTATTGCTCCTACAGTTAAATTGGGAAACTCTCCGCTAAACTTTATTTTTTTTAAGCAAGCATCGTTCTATACACTCTAAGTAATACATTTATGTTGAAATATAAAAAAGTATAACTTAAATTAAGCTGTTATTCCAAATGAGCTTAGAAGTCTAAAAAAAGATACAAGGGACAAGAGACAAAGAGACAAGTCATAGTGCTATAACTTCCTGAAAAATCACTCAAATTAATTGAGATTTTGACCAAGGGTACTTTCAAATATGCAGATTATGCAGTTACCATTAACTCAAAATCAGATTATCTCGACTTAAGCACTTTTTCCTTTTTGCCACAGAAATAACAACAGCACGCATATTTTTATGCGTTAATATCCCTTTGTATCAGTTTTTGTATAATAGGTCAAGTGATAAAGATGTAGTTACTGGTCAGTGAACTATATCGTCTTCAGCAGATACTAATCCTAATGTAACATCAATGTGCCCTCCTTCCTTGTGTAGCAGAATCATATGTGAAAATAACCAATAAAATGGCTACTAAACACAGCTTAAAAAATAAGTACGCCTTATTTCACACCAGAGGCACTGCAAGCAACACTGCATTATTTAAAAAAAGTGCAAAAAGTAGAGTTGTAAAATAATGAAGCTTTCCTCTATCTCTTCCTTCAACATCTTTATTCTTTATCACTATTCCTTTCCAAAAGAAGGCAACACCTAGGAATTCATTGATCGAGTGTTACTTCTCTTTCAAAAAAAAAAAAAAAAAATCAAAGTGCAAATTATGTACAAGTCGCACTAATTTTTTTCATATACTCTTATATCACCAACACGCCTAACCGCTTATTGTTTTTGCGAAAGACTAGAAAAAAAGTTTAATTCTCAAATTGAAGGAACAAGAACAAAAATAATATGTTAAATATTTTAAATTTATTATGTGTTTTTCATACAAATTTACAAAGAAAAAATGCTTTGAAATTTAGACGTTTGTCGCCGTTGGCATTCAAACGTTCTTAGCATAAGGCGCATTGATGGGAAAGACCGCGTTTAGATGAAAGGTGAAGTTGAGGGGCGAAGCTGCGTTTACATGAAGATTTTTTTGTCGCATTTGTCACTGGACTTTTTGATATTAATTTGATAAAACCTTTTTATTCCTTCTTTCGTAGCAGTTTTGGCAGATGTGAACTAATTGTTAGTTTGAGCAATATAGAATTAATATATCGCCATAGTTTCACGTTTTTTAATTTACCACTAAAATACAATAATTCGCTTTCTCTTCTTACTTTAGTTGTTTATAATTTTTATACGATAATTGAGTATATTTCATTCACGTTACAAATTAACTAATCCACAGCTGGACAACGAGAGAATGTTTCGGTATATGTTTAGTAATTTTTATTAGAATACGATTGAAGTTTGACACTCTGGTGCCACTTTGGCCAGTTATGAATTAATCACTTATTTTCCTACACTATATCAAACGAAACGACTCCAAGAGTTGCTTGCATCTGAGAAAACTGCATCTTTTAAAAATTATCTGGAAGGTCTTGATGTCACACCAGCATCTAATTTGTCTTTGTGGCGCGCTGCTAAAAAGCTTAAAAGACCCGTTGAGTTTAAACCACCTCTGCGGACTTCGACCGGTGATTGGGCAAGAAGCGATACTGAAAAAGGTAAAATATTTGCCGAGCATTTCAAATCCGTATTTACCCCAAACATATATACTGGTGTTGCTGATTTGCCGAGTGTAGTTGCTCTTCGCCCTCGACCCTTAAGGTTTAAGATGGGTGATGTACATAAACTAATTGCTGAGCTCAACCCGAAGAAAGCTCCAGGTATTGATGGAAATAGTAACAATCTTACTATTTATTTTTAATGCCATATTACGACTAGAGTATTATCCACACAGCTGGAAGCTTGCCAAGGTCAAAATGATTCCAAAGCCGGGCAAAGATCTTACTAAAACTGAGTCTTACAGGCCAATAAGTTTACTATCAACAATATCAAAGCTTTTCGAAAAGCTGCTCATGACAAAATTATCCCCAATTCTAAGTGATAGTGGGTGCATACCGGACCATCAATTTGGTTTTAGAAGTCAGCATAGTACCATTGAACAAACGCATAGATTGGTTCAAGTTATAGGAAGAACATTTGAAGAAAAGAAGTATTGTTATACTCTCTTTATTGATGTTTCTCAGGCATTTGATAAAGTATGGCATGAAGGCCTAATTTTAAAGTTGAAGACATATCTACCAATAAATTTTCTAAAGCTATTGGAAAGTTATATTCTATCCCGGAAATTCATTGTTGTGGAAGGAGACTTCATGAGTGTTCCCGAATCTATATCTGCCGATGTGCCACAGGGGAGTATACTGGGACCAGTTTTCTATTTGATTTATACTTGTGATATGCCTGTTAGCACTAAAATCCATACATCTACTTTTGCCGATGATACAGCCTTCTTTAGCATGCACGAAAACCCTGACGAGGCATCCCGATATCTTCAGGAACATATTAACCCAACTGGAACTATGGTTAAACTTATGGAGAATTAAAGTAAATGAACAGAAGTGTACGCAGGTAACATTTACTCTACGAAAAGATACTTTAGCATTAGCATCAATAATCAAATTGTTCCTCAACATTCACATGTAAAATACCTTGGTATACACCTTGAACGACGGCTTACATGGAAACAACACATTGATTCTAAACTAACACAAATGAAACTTAAATTAACTCAGGTACATTGGCTGATTGGTAGAAATTCAACACTTAGCCTAGACTGTAAACTTTTAATATACAAGTCGCTTTTAAGGCCAATATGGTGCTACGGAATTCAACTATGGGGCACTGCTTCAGATTCAAATGTAGAGAAAATTCAACGAAGACAAAGCAATATTTTATGTATGATAACATCGGCTCCATGGTACATCAAAAATTCAAATATACATCGTGATTTGAATATGCCACTAGTGATTGAAGAAATTGCAAAATACGCATGCAAATATTTAACAAAACTCGAATCACATCCTAATCCGCTTGCTCGTAATATTTTGAACCTTATAGGACACATCCGCCTAAAAAAGAGGGACACAAGGGCTCTTATACTCAACACTCCAGATGGGACTACTTTAAAATAATTTTTTTTCCTTTTTGATTATATCTACTTATGTATTATTTATAACTATCACTAAGTTTATGTCCGACAGTGGTCGGGCCTAATAATTATATTCTAGATTTAAGATTTGAATACTTATTGTTAGTTCATATTTGAAGATACAATAAATAAATACATGCATTAAAAAAAAAAAAAAAAAAAGTACTAACTGGCAACACTGTTCGTACATAGCATAACAAAAAAATTAGGGAAATAGATAGAGATGAAAGAAAAAAGTTAAAATTGTCGCTTGAATTCCCATTGATCTGAAGGTCCATAACATCCGTTCTATGCATATGCGTTGTATACGTTTCTGTACGTTCTCTCCGAGAACATGTAATTCCTCTTATGCGACAAGTATCTTTGTTGTTTAAAAAATAATAAACACAACAGAGTTTACACTCAGTACATAAATTCAATCGATAACTAAAATGTGAATTTTGTTTGTGAAATAATTATGTTAAAAACTGATTTTAATGCATTGTATTCTTGAAAACAGTTGTATGCTTTATTACAAAAGCTTTTTCTTTTATAAAAAACTTTTTTATGCGAAAAAATAAAACACGAACATTTTTATCAATATCATTGATAATATAATATAATTTGCCATATTTGGCTATCAAATACAGCTGACCTCTTTCCATGATGCATGCGACGGATACAAAAGTAGAAAGTGAACCTTCTTTATCCGTCCTATGCGTCTATACGTTCTTTAAGTTTTGCTCTCTAACTTGCTGCATACAAATACCCTAATTCAACTTTCTTGACATATGCTTAAAACGCAACTACGCACTGAACGGATGGTATGGACCTTCAGATTTACGTGGGACTTTTACTACCAAGCACGCAAGCTTCTCTTCACTTCGTGACAACAAAAACGAAGCGCAGGCAAAATGTCTCAGCTATGCCACACTTCATATAAATGGGCTCATAGGAACAAAACAAGTCGCTCTCGTATGAGCAATCAATTGCACTGCAAGCAGTATTGCCATATTTTTTCAAAAATCTTCAAGACGAACAAAAAAAATTTTTTTCATTTTTTTTTTGTTTTATTGAAATCAAATTCAGCTCAGATTTATTTTTTTCAATTGGCCTAAAAAACTAAAGCTAAATAATACAAAATATTTACAGTCTTATTTATAAAAGTTATTAAGGCGTTATAAAGGGTTTTAAAAACAAATTTTCATAAAAAATGTTTCCTATTAAGCCTTTATAAAAACCCTTAGTAATTTTTATAAATAAAGCTGTTACTATATTAAACATGTATAAGATACATACATACATATGTACGTAAGTAATTACAATAATAAAGTATGTACTTATATACATTTCTACATTCTGCACATTCGCGGAATTGAAAAGGCTATCACAAATACAAACTTAAGCAATTCAAACGAATTATATCTTTTAACACACGTGTGGTTCAGCAGAATGTGTGCTAAATGGTTTACATTTACACATAAGTATACAAATATATACATATATGTACATAAATTCATATATCGTCACCTAAAATCCAAAAAGACTGTAACAACCCAAAAATTCAAAATAGACGTTTTGATTGCTTATGGTGTAATTAACAAAAAAAAACATCTTTCCCTAAAATTTTACTCACATACATATGTATGTTCAAAAATATCGATTTTATTCATTATTAAAGCTGTGTTCACATCCCTGCAGAAAGTGCGAATAGTGCAATTGTGGTCATTTACTATTGACGTTGTCAGTAGCACTACTGACCAGGTGCACCCCAGCCAATGGTATCATCTATTGACATTTAACATTTGCTTGTCATTGAAAATCCACCACTAGACTATAGCACTACTGACTTAGTAGTTCTTTCGGGACCACATGGAGACATTGGCACCAAAGATTCACTAGTAAATTTTAGGGGCTCTAGTCTACAATATCGATATATCCTCTGTCGTTGTCAATAGTAAACTTATAGTGATTTTCTAGTGACATTGTCCATAGTGCTGCTGACTAGGTGTACCCCAGGCAATGCAAATGCCTATTGACAAATAACATAGGGTTGTCATTCAAAATCTATCAGTAGAATTTAGCACTATTGAGAAGGTAGTTCTTTTACGATCATATGGAGATATTTGAACAGAAGATTCACTCGTAGATTTTACTGACCCTCGTCTACATATATTTATTTACTATTATTGCACAACATAATAAAAAAGAAAAACAAACTATTGACGCGTTCGTTGACAATATCACGAGAAATACACTATAACTGTCGTCTCTAACGTATCCCTACTCGCGCATAAAAGGAAACTTGTCGACATTTTAATTAGTGCAATTGTCGCTGTAGTACAAACGAAATTTTTGATTTAGAGCGTGTTCTATTTTCAAGAGACAAAGCATCTGACATTAGCTGTTTTAAAACAAAGCAAGTGATTGTTGCGTTAAAAATTAAGTAAAATTGTTAGATAAATTAAATTAAAATTGATTTAATAGTTTAAAAACTAAAAATTAAAGAAAAAATTTAAAAGGCGTTAACAAAAGTAAGCATTTGTTTACCTTTATAGGTTATGTCATAGGTACATAATATACCAATGTGTGAACACAAAAATTATAAACCGTGTGTAAAACGCAGATTTTGACATACACAGGAAATATCGTGTGTATAAAAATTGACATTCCATAAGGCAAATACATATAATGTGAACACAGCTTAAATTTGGCACCTAACAAATAAATATCTTTGTTTTTATTTGCTTCTCCTGTAAAAAAGTAAATAGTTTACGTTACGGCCTTTTGGAGTGTAGGTGAAGATATATTGCTTTTTCAATGTAGACTTTTCTATGCTTTTATCTTTTCTTACTGCTATAGCATATCTTTTATGTTGTAAATATGTAAACTTTTAAGTATCTTATCGTCCACCAACATTGATGAAACATAAATTGTTTAAAAGTTATTTTCATGTAGATATGCACAGTGTTAATGTTTTTTTTTTTAATTATTAACAAAAAACTGTAAAATAACAAAAATTAAAAATTTTAAAAACCCCAGACTTTTTTCAGAAAAGATGTTATATCTTCTAAACGGCTAAACCGATTTTTTTCAAACATAGCTAAGAACCCTCTCGATCAAGTCATCTTTCAAACAGAAAAAACTAAATGAAAATCGGTCCAGCCGTTTGGCCTGTACGTGGACACAGACAGATACACAGATACACAGACACACACTACAAACTTATAACACCCCTTTTTTTAGTCAGGGGTTAAAAAAGTTTGAAATTTGCTTGAAAAAAGAAACAAATTTTTATATCGCTTTGTAGCTGCAAAAACACACATCTGCACACATGTTTATCCTTATCCCTATCCTTATCCTTATCCTTATCCTTATCCTTATCCTTATCCTTATCCTTATCCTTATCCTTATCCTTATCCTTATCCTTATCCTTATCCTTATCCTTATCCTTATCCTTATCCTTATCCTTATCCTTATCCTTATCCTTATCCTTATCCTTATCCTTATCCTTATCCTTATCCTTATCCTTATCCTTATCCTTATCCTTATCCTTATCCTTATCCTTATCCTTATCCTTATCCTTATCCTTATCCTTATCCTTATCCTTATCCTTATCCTTATCCTTATCCTTATCCTTATCCTTATCCTTATCCTTATCCTTATCCTTATCCTTATCCTTATCCTTATCCTTATCCTTATCCTTATCCTTATCCTTATCCTTATCATTATCCTTATCCTTATCCTTATCCTTATCCTTATCCTTATCCTTATCCTTATCCTTATCCTTATCCTTATCCTTATCCTTATCCTTATCCTTATCCTTATCCTTATTCTTATCGTTGTCCTTGTCCTTATCCTTAAGAAAGTGAGTTTGTTTGTTTGCGACGATTTCACGCTCAAACCGCTTAACCGATTTTAAAAACTCTTTCACCAATGCAAAGCTATATTACCAGCCTTAATTATACAGTATTTTTTTATCCGGATCGGAACTGAGTTTTTAAAAACACATTTTTTGGGTCTTTAGGGCAATTCGAGTCGGAATTTTTAACCAGTTTTAAAACATTTTTAAGTATTATTTAAAAGCTAGTATTTATTTATATGAACGAGACCTGAAACTTATGTATCCCAATTACCACTCAAAAAATTAAAATTCAGGCACTTGAAATTGAAATGGAAACAAAGTTGAATTCAAGAATTTTTTCAAGTAATTTTCAAGTTTGAAAATATTTTTAATGCAATATACATTCATATATATATATGTACGTTCAAACCTTGTCAAATACGTAATTTATTTATTACTAAAACTAAAATTGTGGTTAAAATATCAAAAATAAATAAATAAAAGTGAATTTGGAAAACAAAGGTGAGTAAAATCGTGAAAACAATAGCGAAGGCAGATGTGCAGATAATTATTATTAGAAAACAAAGGAATTGAATTTTACTTTCTATTTTAAAAGCCTTGTTTTTGCAGCTTGAAATACACTTGAATTCAATTGTAATACAAGGCTTAATTGTACTATAATTCAAGGCTTGAATTACACTGTGTGGGATGTATCTAAATACTTATTAAATTAAAATAAAAGCTTAATAGAAAAGTCACAATTAATAGATATTTTATTTTATTTTATATTTCTTTTTTTAAATAAATTCATTATTCGTTTACTTGTAATATGATAGAAATGCTCAATGTGAAAACCTTGACCGTAAATCGAATCAGAAACCACTGTATTATGTTTTATTTCATATTATTAATAATTAAGTGCATTTCTATGGTTTCTTCATATTTTTGTTCGAGTTTAGTTATATGCCAAAAACAAAATTAGATTTGGGCAAACATTCCTCAATTCTTTGTTTCTGTCAGCTGTAAGTCTTGTGAACTTTCAAACAAACAAAATTAATTACGTTTAATGTAATTATGGTAAAAACTTTTATAGGAAAAATTAAGTTTGCTATTAATTTCGGGCAAATAAAGAAAAAACACAAATGTTTAGTCGATTAAATATGCTACGTCATTTTTTTGGGTTGTTGTGCAACCCATTTCAAATCAAACCAAATATAGCTGTCTTATAAATGTTTTCAATTTAATAATAAAAAAAACAATTTATTTAATTTTTTTCGATCCAAATTTTGTTCGCAAATTCTTTTTTAGGCCTTACAATAACTTTTAAAAATTTTTTGTTCAACAAAACCACAAACAATACCATTGGCTTTGCACTCATGCGATTGCTTCAATATAATCGTACCATTTCAATCGTAAAATTACGAACATTGAGATTTAAAGAAAATTAACTGTTTCATATATATACATATATATTTTTTAGAAGAAAGGTTCATTCTTTTACAACTCTGTTTTTGCACGTTTTTTTTAATAATGCAGTGCTGCAGCTCCTTCTGGTGTCAAATGAGACGTATTCAATTTTTGAAGCTGTGTTTTAGTAGCCATTCTATTGGTTATTTTACTTCGCCGATAATTCTGCTGACTTATTCCATATAAAACCAACGAGTGATTGCGCCCGACCCCTTCTGAATCGAACCAAACTATATTTGGTAGCTAAGTTTTGTACAACTAACATTTCACCAAAAAATTTTTAATAATATTGCCAGTAGTTCCCAAATTATAATGCATACAATGTACGAAAAAATACAAAATTTTCTTAAAACTGCCTTCATATAAATTGTTATAACTTTTTTAATTATTAGGCTAGCCGAATGATTTATACCTTGTTTCAAAGGTATTATACTATTGCTTCAACGACCTTAAAAATAAAAATGGTTATCACAATTATATATGTTGTTTTTTTGCAATCCACGATTCATGATGCTGTAACTAAAAAAATGGTACTTTTAAAATTTTTAAAAAAGTATATATTATTGTTTACCCCCTTCACTATTTCATCACCAAATCTCTATATGGTACTCTGGCAAGTTTCTGGGATATAAATAAAACTTTCAGCAAGGAAAGAAAAATAAATAAATTTTGTATATATTAAAAAAATAAATAAATATTTTAATGTACATATATATTATAATTTTTTTTTGTTGAACAAAATGCTTAATAAAAAAACAAATTAACACGCAAATTAAAAATCAAATTACATATAATTATCAAACACAATATTGTAAAATCTTTGTGTCCAAATTGTCATAAGTATGTACTTCTTCAGATTTTTTAAGTTTTCATAGGTAAATCCTGCAGGAAGTACAAATTCGATAATAAGTCGAAATAGTTTTATCATCTATAAACTCCAACATCCAGGGCAGTAGTTTTCTAAGATTTTTATTGAAATTCGTATGACCCAACTGTTTAAATAGATTGCAGCAATTAACAATTGATGACATTTTTTCAACGTATTTTATCTTAAAATGTTAGCCAATACCGAAATCTGTTTACACTAATAAAGCCAAATGAATTACAAGATCAGCTTGCTAAATCGGTTTTTTTTAATAAAAATATATTTCCAATATACACAAAATTTATTTATTTTTCTTTCTTTGCTGAAAGTTTTGTTTATATCTCAGAAACCTGCAAGAGTACCATATGGGGATTTGGTGATGACATAGTGAAGGGTGGAAACAATAATATATATTTTTTTTTTAAATTTTAAAAGTACAATTTTTTTAGTTACAGCATCATGAATCGTGGATTGCAAAAAAACAACATCTATAATTGTGATAACCTTTTTCATTTTTATGGTCGTTGAAGCACTAGTATAATACTTTTGAAATAAGGCATAAATCATTCGGCTAGCCTAGTAATTAAAAAAGTTATAACAATTTATATGAAGGCAGTTTTAAGAAAATTTTGTATTTTTTCGTTTATTGTATGCATCATAATTTGGGAACTACTGGCAATATTATTAAAATTTTTTTGGTGAGATGTTAGTTGTACAAAACTTAACTACCATATCGAGTTTGGTTCGATTTGGAACGGGTCGGTCCCAAAATCTAGATTTTTTGGTTGGTTTTAATTATATGGAATAAGTCTGCTACACAATACCGATGAAGGAGGGCGCCCTGATATTACATCAGGATTAGCATCTACTGAAGTCAGTATAGTTAAGTTACTAGTGAGTATGCCTTCATCACTGTACACTAAAAATAATCTATATTCAGTTAAATAAAATAAATCATTTACGGAGGAAGTGTAAATTTTTCTCACGTGCGACACCAAACAAATATGATTGTTTTTTTTTACAGAAAACTAATTTTTTACTTGTCTATATATTTGTGTAGATCGTCAGCAGCTCTACATTAGGCAAAATGTTAAGAAATACAAGTAAAATTGCTTGCTGTCGCACGTGACAAAAAAGTTATTTTATCGTGGAAATGCACATACGATTATGTGTGTTACCCATATTGCTATTCGAAGTGAATGCTAATCGAATAGCCCTATATTGCAGTAAAAAAAGATATATTTCCTAGAATACAGAATATAAAATTTACGATCTGGAAGTAGTGCAAATTTTGATAATATCTTATGATTTTTACATAGTCATATCCTGGCAAGAAATTCTGTTCTATAATTCCTAATTACCGAATTAAAAGCCATATTAGGAAAAATGTACTTTTTGGCATACAATTAATTATGTTATTTGTCTTTGTAAAAAAGGATAAACAATTTCACTTTTTCGCAACTCGTTTCTTTTTATGCAAAAATTGTTTGTATGTAAATTTCAGTAAAAAGTTAAAAAAATTAAAAATTGATTTTTTAAAAAGCATCGTGAGTATTTTTTTTTTTTTTAATTATAATGGAATTAAAAATATTTTTTCATGACCAATAAAAATTTTTACTAACTTTTCCAGTAATTATCTACAAATTAACAAAGAAGAGGATAAACTTGAAAAATCGCCAAAATGAAAAAAAAAATCAAAGCTAAAAAAAATGCCAAAAGCATTAAAATTCGTCAAAATTAAAAAAAGCTAAAACAAGAAAAGTGTCAATAACAAAAACAAAAACGCCAAAAACCAAAAAAAAAAAAAATAGCTGCGTGCGGGATCGTATGCGAGTCAAAGTCGCACTTTACTGAACTTATTAATTTGCAACTGTGATTAGTGAAAATGTTTGTCTAATTTCATTTCTTTCTTTTGCCGGAAAAAATATTTAAGCTAAACATCACAAGCTAAAAAGCTTTAAAATGTACACTGAACCAAAAAAACATTTATAAACCAAGAATTTTGTGTTTTCGTTTTATAAATGCAGCATTCTTAAAAATAATTGTTAAATTAAAAATGTTTCTTATAACTATAACATATAACATGCTTATTTTTAATTTTCGAAACATTTTTAAAACAAAAATGTGCGTTTTCGTTTTAAAAATGCAGCATTTTTAAAAATCATTTTTAAAATAAGAATGTTTCTTGTATAATATTAATATAGTTATAACATTCTTATTTTTATAACGAAGCAATTTTTAAACAAAAATAAGCGCTTTCATTTTAAAAATTTCAAAAACAATAATGTTTTCTTATTAAAATAAAAATTTTAATTTTTGAAGTCATAATGAAGAAGAAAATGTATTTTTTAAAGATTTAAAAACAAAAATATTTTATTATTAAAGCAAGAATTTAAATTTTTTAAAATTAAGAAGATTATATTTTTCACCGAGTAAAATTTTATATTTGTGTCGTGTTAAAAAAAGAGAATTAATTTATTATTATGACCAAGTGTATATTAATATCCATTACCCTGTATGATCCTGGAGCACAAAAAAATCGTCATGACCCAAATGAAAATTCGTTCCATTAGCGGTTTGGACTACAGTCGAAGATCGAAAATTTTTCACAAAAAAAGCATTTTGATTCCAAAAAAAAAAAATATTTTAAATTGTAAAACGAAAATTCAATATTATTATTTTAAAACGTTTCATTCTTAATTTAAAAAGTCTACATTATTAATTTAAGACCTTTCATTCTCAACTTAATAATTCTATATTATTAATTCAAACGCTTCATTTTGATATAAAAATAATAAGTTTTAAAATAAAAAAATGCTTCATTATTACTTCAAGAACATTTCATTCGTAACTCAAAAACATAATCCTTTAATTTGAGTATGCTCAACTTTATATCAAGGTTGCTGTCCTTTTCAAACAAAAAATATTCTTTTTTGATTTCAAAATATTTTTCATTTTTAAAACAAGGGTGAAAATTTTTAAAATAGCAGAAAACAAACTAGGTTCTATTTCATAAAAGTTACGTTTTTAAAATAAAATTGTTTTTTTTTTTTTTTTTTTTTTTTTGGGTGTATCCAATCATTAAAACTTTATTTTATCTTTGTCTGTGTATAAATAAACCAGTATATTGCCTATACCCTTTTAGTATCAAAATCAGCAGCAACAACAACAACAACAACAAAAATTAATTTCTTAGAAACGCAATGCAAATCTTAAGTATCTGACCGCCTTTCGAGCAGTCAGTCTCTCAGTGTCCCTCGTCAAAAGGAATTTCTGAATTATAATATGCATACATATTAAAATTTATGATGTCTTGTATTTTAACAAAGAGATTAGAATAAAGTCTTAATGAGTGGCACAAAAGTGAAATTGGGTTTTTGTGTTCAAACGTTTTACCATTTGCTGTAGTTGTCCTAAAAAATCAGTGGGTGGCAGTTAGATATTAAATCTAACCCAAATACTTGAACAAGGAATGGAAAGTAGGAAGTAAACCCCTTTTGTATATACAAATGTATGTATGTATATACTCGTACATATCTATGATATTCACTAATTTACCCTTGTAAATATTAAATGTCTGCATGCAGAGACAATTACAACGTTAGTTCCCTTAACGTTCATTTAAAATTACATTAAAGTGAGTTTTAAATGCGGAAATTACAAAATCATTTTAATTTTTAATTTTGTCAATGACATTTTGAAGACAATTTGTAGAAGCAAATATTCTATTGCTAAACATACACACGGGGGACTCGAATAGGGATGGATGGTGTGTAGGAATAGAATAGTTTACACATTGCATTTATTAAACGTGTACAAAGCTTTGGAATTTATTTCAAAACGTGTAAGCAATCTTTGTTCGATTAAAAAGGTTTCGGTTGCCAAACGGTCAATGAAGTAATTTAAATTTAGTTTTTCACGACAATTTTATGTCTTTTTAATATAACAAAAATTTTTTAATTAAAAAAAGAACCCACGATAAGGCGTTACACTGTATAGAAGATAGATAAATTCCTAAGACTACACGCGAAGCAAAAAATATGGTTGAGGTAACCATAATCAAACAGCAACATACTATGATTGAATTATATGGTTGCAGTCAAATCATATTATTATTAATAGAAAACAAACTTTAACAATATTATTATCTTAGTTAATTATAATATTATCTGAGTTAATTATATTATAATCTTAGTATTGTAAATATGACAACACTATTGTTAGATGTGACTAAAATATAATTGAGACTCACCATACCATGTTCTAATATTATACTAATATTGTTAAATACGACCACAGTATTATTCAATATAATAATACTATTTTATTTTTTAATCATATATTTATTGTAGAAACAGATGTGCGATTGCTTTACGTGAGTACCTGCCATTACGGCCTAATCTCACGTGTGCCAAAGCACTGGGTATGGGTTAGACGCCAGACCAACGCCCCCATGCACCCTATTAGAATGAACCTATGGCCCACTCCACAAGGCACATAGGTTGCAATCTTTGAATATAGCTATCACTGTACTATATTCAATACCTTGCTGAGGTAATTTGAGCTATCTAAACTCTGCTGCTATGTCCGTGCCCATAGCAGCTTCTGTTGAATGGCAACGGCACCTAGAATAGTGTCTGGCTGACCGCGTCAGACCAACCACTAGTATTGATTTCACACTGGGAAGCCAAGACTATTCTCCCAGCGATTTTGGTAGCAACCATAGCCACCACGATAATTCTCCGGCTTCCACGCCAAGGTGTTGTGTATACACCCATAGCGAGGTCCCCATGAGAATTTCTCAACCATTGCCGGCACAGCTCAACCACTCATCCGAGATGAACCCATGCCTGTGTCGCCAAATAACCAGTGCCTACTCCACACATACCAAAATCATCCTTTTAACCCCGAGAAGTAGGACGAACTCGGCATTTTAGCAAAGGAAACTGACGACAGCTACATGCACTCAACTCTAAGCAGCTCGGCTGTCGGGCCACCGGCACACGTGGCACCAGAAGTAGCCTCTGATTAGAC
The DNA here is from genome assembly GCA_949987645.1 of Tachina grossa. NCBI lineage: Eukaryota > Metazoa > Arthropoda > Insecta > Diptera > Tachinidae > Tachina > Tachina grossa. The sequence continues at coordinate 156,426,185 of OX465274.1, read as the reverse complement.
CTCGAAGTTCCACCACAAGGGCTTCACCTCTATCGTCTTTTGAACTCAGGGGCAGTTCTAGGTGACGCTGCACCTAATTGACATCAACAGGACCTGTCTTCCTTTTGTTATAAATATGTGCACATCCTTTGCTCTGTTTGTGTTCAGAGATCGGGTAGTAACACATAAGTTCTATGGGTAATGTACCAAAGGTACGTCAATGGAAAAAGCCACATCACCCCAGCTGGGGCCCCGGGGTTGCGACACCCGTAGTCTATAATAGACTCCCCTGGGGGTTTATTGTAGAAACAGCTGTGCGTTAAATTCGAAATAAAAATAAACTAATATTGTGGAAATAAAATGCATATATAGAAATGTATACTTACACGACATACAGCCATGTCTGTATAAAAAAAAGATACACAAATGGTTATATATTTTTATTGATCTACCCTTTTGTTTATACTTTATTTATTTATTCATTTATTTAACACCATCCGTGCACTACCGATAGCTTACAAACGAAATACTGAACTGACAGATGTTTCTGAAAAAGATTTTTTTAAAAACTTAACATAGTATGGTTCTGGAAAACATTATATTGTTATTTACATCATATTATTTTTAAATAATAATACAAATTATGTTGAAGTCATAAATTTTTAACAAGACTATACTGTTAAACTCTAACCGTATCCCACTTTTTTATGGATGTGATAATGTTATTATTAAATTCAATCATTACTCTGTTTATCGTTACGAAATAAATGTTTAAAATAACAATAACTAGTTTTCGACGACCACACATTTGTTTCAGAGAACATAATATTGTTTTCTCAACCTTTCTACAACCATATCTTTTGTTTGCGTGTAGACAATAAAATAAAAACTGAAAAAATTAAGACAATAAACAGTGTTTGATAGGTGTGTTATTCCATGGCTCCATCATTCGTAAACCAATTTAAAAATTCTATTAATTTTTTTTTTGTATAAGAGGGTATAGTTTCTATTAGGTTCCATTGCAACAATAGCGGGCGTAACCACGCCCACTTAATTTTTTTTCTTTAATTTAATATAATTTGGGGCGGTAACTTTGCACTGATCACTACACTGAAGTAGTTGTTGGCGCTATTTCCTAATGTAAGTAATGAATTTTGAGGAATGCCTTTCAATAAAAAAAAGTTATAATTAGTGTTTTTTATGGGAGTTGTTACAATTTAAGTTTAACATTTGTTAACGCACTAATAATCCCAAATTATTATTTTACTTATGAAGTAAACAATTTCTTTTTTTAAATACATTGAAATTGATTATTGAGGGGCTTAACTTTCGCTGTTGCTAATGCAGAAAATCAGGGAACTTTACCCAAAGTTTCTTAGAAAAACTAGAGTTATTATGTTAAAAACTTTCATTTAAAAAATGTAAAGCTCAACAACAAATAACAAAGTTGAAACAAGTACTGAATAATCAACATGTTTTTGATGTGTAAACATCTATACGCTAGGTGGTAAAAATCTTTTGACTTTGATTTCTTTGTTGAGATTTCTTTGCTGAGATTTCTTTGCTTTTTGCTTTGCATTGTCAAATCGGTGTGAGCTATGTATGAGTGTATTAGTGTTTGAAAGAAGCAATACCAAGCAGAGAAACAAGTCGACCGGCTCGAAGCCGACGGTGCGCCGCCGCCGGTTATTTTTCTGTATATTTCCGTACACCAAAGGTCAAAATGAACCGTAAGAGCTACGGACTTGAAATTTGGACACAATATGTAGACATTTGGCCACTACAACAACAAATACATGAGAGTTAAAAACTAAAGGGTGTTCCAAAACGAGCAACAAAAAATGTTAAAATCCCATGTAATATACATACAATTGTATGAACATTCATATGTATATTATAACTTGAAATTTGTAAAATTAGTGTATTTTTATACAGACTACAACAATTAACACTAAAATTTAAAAAAAATTTAAATTAAAGGGTGGTCCTTGAAATTTTAAAAGTTAGTGTATTTTTATACAGACTACAAGAATTAAACCAAATTTAAAAAATTTAAATCAATGGGTGTTCCATCAGTTAATGCAATTTTGACTCTGTAAGAGCAAAACTCTTGAAATTTTCAAAAACGGTAAAACTAAAAATTTAAAAAAAATATAAAATCGCCATATATAAAAAAATCGCCAAAAAAATCGCCAAAACCAAAAAAAGCACCAAATTAAAAGAAATCTCTAGGAATAAAATAAATCGTGAAAAACCGGAAAAATCGCCAAAATGAAAAAAATCCTTAAACAAAAAAATCGCCAAAATGAAAAACTCCCAAAAAAACAAAAAAAAATCGCCAAAATGAAAAAATCGCCAAAATGAACAAAATTGCGAAAATTAAAAAAAACCCAAAAAGATAATAAAAAACGCCAAAACGAGAAAAAAGTGATAAAACTGAAAAAAATTGTTTAAACTGAAAAAACTTAAAAAATGGAAGGAAGCTAAATCAAAAAAAAAATTATTAAAACCGAATGTGCGCTAGTCAAAGTCGCACTTTACTCAATTTATTTTAATTGCAATGCGTACACAACAACAAGAATAGCAACAACTAAACGATGAACAACAGGAATTAAAAATTAAAAAGTAAAAGTAAAGGCATTTACCATAGATGAGCACTGCAGTACCACTAAAGTTTCAGTAGAAACAATAAAAAATGTTTAACAAGTAAATTTTTACTGATTACTAACATTTTTTTCTACAATTTTTATAAATTGCCTAAATGATTTGTTATATGATGAGGTGCATTGAATTTTCAGTAATCAGTAATGCCCGTATTCATAATGAAATTCTACCAAGTGGCTAAATGTTTTTCATACAAAAGTTTCAAAATTTGAATGAAAAAACTTTGCCACTTGCTACAATTTTATTATTTACGGCCCTACGATTTTACTGGTAATGCAAATTAAATTTCATTAGCAGTAAAAATTTACTGAATTTTCTTAGTAATCAGTAAATTTACTGCTTACTGCAATTTTGAATGCAGTACATATACATACATATACTGCAGAGTGCCCATTTACTAACCAAATAAGTTTAATAAAACAAACAAAAACCAACAAATTCATATGTATTTACAATATTGAAAGTTTTGATACTTTTAATTAATTAATTTAAAAAAAGATACTAAAAGCATAAGTACTTCCAACTTAAAAAAAAAATTCATTACTAGATGTTTACACATCACCTCTGTGATCGGACTCACATTGCTTTTTTTTATTTTCTTACTTTACTACATTGGCTGACTTTTTCTCAGCTCTAATTGTAGTTGTAAGAGTATGTAAAAAGAAAATAACTGTAAATAACAACAACAGCTACTCAAGAACAGAGTGTTGCCACACAAGTATTTTTTATCTAAATTTTAATTGTTTTAAATTTGATATCATAACCACGTGATAATACGTTTGTCCACCCAAATTTGTGCCTAAAATAAAGAATATGTTTTTTTTGCTTAAGCAGCATTCTAGTTTTTTTTTTCATATTTATCCTCGTATAAGAAACACGTAAATAAATATTTTTGTTAAAAACTTATCCGGCTGTGTATTTGTAATCAAAAGATGGGTGCTGTGTTAATATTCTTTTCCGACTCTATATGTATTGAAATAAATTCATGCATTTTTACTCCTCTTAAAAATAAAATCAAAATAACTCTAATTGTTCTAAGAAACTCTGGGCAAAGTTTCCCTGATGATCTGCATTAGCAACAGTGAAATGCGCATAAGATCCAGCTAAAGCCCTCAATAATCAATTTCAATGTATTTTTAATAAAAAAAATATTTTACTTAATAAATAAAAAATTATTTTGCGATTATTAGTGCGTTAAAAAATTGTAAACTTAAATTGTAACAATTCTCATAAAAAACACTAATGAAACAATAAAATAATGTTTAAAAAAAAAAAACAAGAAATCTACTTGCACAACCTCTGTGAAAAAACGCACCTAATTTTTGGGGGAAAAACCAAGGAAATAAAAATCGGCGATATCAATTTTTCTCGAACATGCGAGGGTTTTTACGTGGAAATAATTCACGATTGCAATTTTAGGGAAAAGGGGAATATTTCGAAGGAAACATACATTAATTTAAAAAATATTTCATTCGATAAGAATTGAAATTACTGAACTTAAGCCCGAGTAAGAAATTATTCCTGATTAAAATTTACTACAGTTCAATTAAATCTAAAAATGTCTCATTTGAAGGAAAATATATTCACAATAGTCTCCCTTGAAATTCTTGAGAAGCCATTTACAAAGAGGGTGACCAGGGATGATAAAGTTGGTAACTCATTTGGTACTATTTGAAAAATTTTCGAGACTATCTCTTATTTTTTTCTTTATACAAAAAATAAATAGCGATCACGTCAAAATATATCCAGTTTGACAGAAAAATGGCGAATTTGATTTGTTGTTGAGAGCGACTATACTTTGTTAGATATGCATTCCATTTGTTTGATTTACTATAAAGAATTACATCTGACTTTACCGGTGTTTCGTTTCCAATATGATAGTGTGTCTCCATTTATTTTATCTTTTCTACTAATTTAAAATTTATACAGGCTTATTTATAAAAATTATTAAGGCTTTATAAAGGCTTCGTAAGAAAAACTTTGTTTGAAAATATGTTTTAAGAACCCTCTGTAAAGTCTTAATAATTTTTATAAATAATTCTGATAAGAAAAAAATTGCTATATACATTCATATGTAAACAGCTAAAATTTACTTTGAAATGAGAGACTTTATATAAATATATAGAAATAAAATTGAAAGTTGTATAGTTACGGATTTTGAAAGAAATGAATGAACTATATAACCTTTTGCGAAACTAAATAAAGTTACTTTTCATGACAAAATTTTAAACTGGCTAACAAAATTCTTTCCCGAAAATGTTAGTAGTATAGTACTTTTTTTATTAAAAAATATTCCCAAAAGAAAATGAAAATTATGATACTATAAATAGAAAGTTTCGAGCTTTGAAAAATTAATTAGATGAGCTAATATTTTCGTAGCTTTCAAAAGTTATCAGGAGAATAGTGTCAATTCCACACTCATCGGCGAATGTGGAAGGAATATTTTCATAATCAAAATGAAGACTCGAAAGTCTAATACAAACAAAAGACTTATTGAAAGGCAAATGCGAGTTATTATTTTTTACGAAAATACATCTCGTCACAAAAATTTATTCCAATAGTGTAAAAAATAACGCTTTTACAATCGGTTTTACAAAAATGTTGCATAAAGAATATTACAATTTCTATTGTGTTTTTACCTTCTCTTGTAAAATAACAATTATTTGAGTTAGGGCATTTCTATTTGATACCAACGATATGTATTTACTGCCTCTTCCAATGTCTCGGATTCTAATAAATTTTCATTTTGGGTTAATGATGCAGATTTATGCTCACATCGTTCTTTAATTTTTTTTTAACAAATACAACATTTTCTTATTTCATTAAGTTGTGTGTAAATTAAAATCTTTAAACTTGTGTTCTGCCAAACTAGTTTTTTTGGAGTTATGACTTTATTTGAGTAAATGAGCGATATGTTCTAAAAATATAATTAAAAAAAACTTAAATCAACAAAGCGAGTTTAGTACTATTGGGGTCGAAAAAGTACAATTTTAAAAGCTAATTGGTACGAAATTAGTTTTCACATTTATCATCCCTGAGGGTGACGTAGCTGCAACAACGCTTTTATTCTCTTTTGGAGTCCCACGTGCATGTACATGAAGTTTTTTTTTGTCGCAATAGTCAGGGGATTTGATCAATGCTTTTTATTCTTTCATTCGTAAAAATGTGCGGGAAATGTAGAACTAATGAGCCTTATTACGAGTGTAGTACTACTACTTCGACACAACGATTTTATAGAAGACTAAAGAACATTGCAACATTTTTCTTTAATCTAGTACAAAATCGTCGTAGTTGTAGTCGAAATACGACACTCGTAACTAGGCCCAATATTTCCACATAGTTTTACATTTTAATTAATTTACCAACCAAATACAATAATTTTTTTTCTCTTCTTACTTTAGTTGTTTATAATTTTTATACTTTAACTATGTATTTCAGTACGTTAAAAAAAGGGTCTAATTGGCAACACTGCTCGTACACAGAAAAAATTATACCCAAAAAATTTTTAAACAAATATTTGTTTGAAATCAAACTTAGTTTCAGTAAATATTCTGTACTGTTCCACTAAATTAATTTGTACCAAAACACTGTATAGAGAAAAAACAGGCCGTGACGTTTGTCGGCTACATTTCGGCATTTACATGTATACAACACGATCAAACAAAATAAACAACAACTAAACAACAACAACCGCACAACAGCACGTTGTTCCTATCAACAAGCAAGATAAACACCAACACACTGAAATAACATTTTCTCTCAGCCGAACTATGATTAATTTAAATTTTTACAAAATTTTTATCAGAATTTACAAAATTATTTGTAGGACCGCATTCAAATAAAATATTTACTGATTCAACGAATTTGGTTACTGAAAGTGAAACTTAGTTTTTTCTGTGTATATAGCATAACAAAAATATAAGAAAAAATAGTTGTGCAAAAGAAGAAGAGTTGAAATCTTCGCTTCAATTCACATTACCATGGTAAAAATAATGCAGGTAACCTCAAAGCGCAAGCTGATAGAGTTATTTATTTGCTTACCAATTTATGCGCACAGTCCCTACTTAGGGTAGGAAATGTCGATGGTGAAAATATACTGAGTCGCTTTTGACTTTGTCACCAGTAATAATCTACAATTATTCCCCATACAATACTTTGTGCTATAGACATTTAGCATGTGCTTGTCATTGAAAATTTACTAGTAATACTAAAACAATTGACTAGGTAGTGAATTCATAGTTCTTATGGGAACATGGAGGCACACCAACCAGAGATTTACTGGTACATTTATTTACCTTACGTACACATACAAATTTATTTATATTGACAAGTTGTTGGAAATTCCACCAGAAATACACCACATCTGTTTTCTGTCTTTCTTTTATATTGACGAATAGAAGAGAAATTGTAGACAATGTAACTACTACTATAATTTTAGTGTTGGCATAGAGACACTTGGCCCCAGTCTGACTGTAACTAGGGTATTAAAACTGTACTAATACAAACAAAGCTTTGCTTGGTTTCTTAACAGTTGTCATCGCAAGTGTTGTATAAAAACGACTTGTAGCAGACGTGTCGCAGTTATATCAACCTTCGTCTAAACGAGCTCTAATGAAATTAATGTTCAGTGAGATTTTACAAAAATCTGTTATATTTGATTTTTAAACAATTTCATTTTTGTGACTTACTAAGTTTTGAAGTTGTACAACCGATTTTTCTTGTCAAAATCAACAACACCTTTAAAAAAAAATCAGGTATCTCCATTTAACTGCTCTGTTGAAAGCCTTCGTCGCTTAAACATAAATTTTTAAATTTTCGCAGCTATATTAGTATTTTTTAATGTACATTTGTCAGCTTAAAAGTGACAAACACTAGATGGAGGAAAATATTTTAAAGGTGTCGACATAACCAACCACTTTTACATGCCGCATAAAGGCTGGTTGCATCAGCTGTAGTTACCCAACACTCAACATACATAGTTATGTGTGTATGTTTTGTGGGTGTGTAATTTCAACTGGAATTATTTGGGTTGCATAAATTCCCAAACACTTGACAATCAACAGTAGTCAGCATAATATTAAACGAAACTCCACACCCATTTTTAACTGCCAGCATGGAATTATGTGAGAAAAATTTTTATGTGTTAATTATACACAAGCATAATTGCATAAAAATTCATATTGTTGACAAAAAAAGTTCATACCGCATAAACGTACAACAGAATATTGCCATTAACACTGTTCTACTTATTGTTGATGGCTTAAATGTTTGGCCCTACCCCGAACACGACTTTGATTTAAATTGAAAATGGAAAATATTTTCCACAACTACTTGGCTAAATTAAAATTCAAAAATTACGCTGGCAGCGACAGACATCAAGCATCAGTTTTCATTAACTTTTACTTTACTGTTGAAATGACCCTTGTCATTTGAATTGAAAATAAAAAAAAAATGGAAAATGTGAAAAAATGAAATAGAAAAAAAAAGGTTTGGAAAACACCTGCGACTGTTGGCTGCTTGCTGACTGTTCATTGTAAATAAAAGCTAGATGAAATATAAAGTTGAATTAGTTATTTATATAGTGTGCCCAAAACTCATTTAAATTATTAGTGTAACAGACAGAAATATTTTAAGAGCTATTTTTTTTAAAGGAACTTTAATTAGATTTTCCTAGGACAGAAGAAATTAAAGAAAAAGCTGTCAAGTGTGAAATATTTTAGAAGTGTCTTAATGATTTAAGTGGCCAAAATTCAAATTAGCATAATTTTTAACCTTTCATACACTCAGGGAAAAGCTGCAATTTAAAAATAAAAATGCGCTATATTATTTCAATAATTTTAAACTTTGAATTAATGTAGTTTCTATTCATTTCATGAACTACCTCAGAGCAATATTATTTAAATTTAAATTTAAATTTAAATTTAAATGGCAAAATATTGAGTTAATAAGAAAAATATTGATATATATATATGGCACCATCTTAAATGAATATATAAACCATGTGATATCAATAAAAATGAAACATTGTTCTATGTTACTGATTTTGAGTTGTTTGTTTCTCTGAGTATACACTGAAAGGAAAATCATTCATTCACAGAATGTCAAATTTTCTACACTTTATTAATGAAACTTTTTCATTAATTCAATGAGCAATTACATTGCATACATGAAATCTTTCAATCTCTGCTCTTAATGTATCCTTCATAGTTCATTATTTTGTAGAAAAAAAAATTCAGTAAGTTCCACAAATTTTTTATACTCATTGGATAGTATGAATAAAAAAAGTATTTGCTTTTTACTTAAAATTAAAAAAAAAAACAAAAAACACATATGTAGTACATATTTAACGTTTTAAAACAAAAGTTTGATACGCCTCATTTCACAACACCAGAGGTACTGTAACATTGCATTATTAAAAATAACGTGCAAAAAACAGAGTTCTAGAAAAATGAAAGGTTTCTCTGTCTTTTCCTTCACCTCATGTCTTCTCTTTCACTGTCACTTTCCTAAAGAAGATAGCACCTAGTGATAGTAGTAGGCAATCATTGCCTGAGTGTTACTTCTCTTACAAAAAAAAAATTAACGGTCTGTCCCACGATGGCACTAAAAATCGTTCGATCGAATAATTACATTGAAAACAACAATAAATTTTCTAATGTTATTGTTGTTTGAAATACAACTTGTCGATCGAACGATTTCTGGTGACATCGTGGGACAGGCCGTAAGTTAAAAGCAAAAACTTTTTTTAATTCATACTACCCATTCTATATAGTTTGTCAAACATAAATAAATCAACAGTAATTTGTTTTTCTCAAAAATATTTTCTATTTCTTATTGATACGCTATGGGGTAGAAATCTTTTTCACAATACAATCACAAATTTTGAGTAAGATGTGCGATGGAATCGTTAACCAATCGTAAAGCGTTATACAATTGGTGTGAGCTATGTATGAGTGTATTAGGCCGGGTTTAGATCTGTGTGCCATGTGCCACACAAGCGGAAAAAAAACATAACCACTAATTACTAATGAAAAACAGTTTCATTCAGACACGTATTTATTAAGTTTAACAGTTTTATACATAATTAATAGCCAATTTTATAGAAACTAACAGGATTTGAAACAGTTTAAATCAATAAATCTGGATCAAACAGTTTTTCAGTTACGCTTTTTTGGGCGTTTGGCACACAAGAAATGCCAGATGTAAACTCAGCCTTAGTGTAATCATTAGGGTGATCGATTATTCGACTTTTCCAGAAACCGGTTTTCGAATAGTTCGAATATTTGAAATTATGAAAAATTCGGTTTCGCGTTTTACAATTCAAGAAAAACCGGTCAACCGGGTTTCTAAGTAAGAAAATTATTATACAAAAGTTTTGATTTTTATTGCTTTATTGAAAAAAAAAGAGTTAACAATTCATGTAAATACTATAAAAGAATACAAAAATTAAAGGTAAAACATAAAAATTAACTCCATATACTTAAGGTGCGGTCACACTTGTCAAACATTTGCCCCCAAAAAAGCGTAACCACTAAACGCTAATGAAAATTCCTTCAATTCAGAGAAAAGTTTGTCAAGTTAAAGATTATCCAATAATCTTGGATTCTGTGAAATTCTCTATTAGTTGTGTTCGCAACTGTTTAATTTGATTAAAAAAGTATCTGGATCAAAACTATTTTCATTAGTGTTTGTTGGTTACGCTTTTTGGCAAATGTTTGACAAGTGTCACCGTAGCTTTACTATATATAGTACACAAATATTTATATATTATATACAGTTGAGAAATAAACTTTACATACAACCATCATTTTTAGGGTTTTGTGGAAACTTGGGAAGAAATTCAAAAAATTAAATATGCCAATATTTAGATTTATACAAAAAATAAAAAAATAATTATAATAACACCTACAGTAGCAAAAATATTCAAAATACATAGGAAAAAAGTCAACATGCAGGCATAAAATACATGAAAAAATAAGTGCAAAATGTTTGATGTCGTCAAGTTGTTTGAAAATTCTGTGATTTCCGGTAGCAAGCCGTCAACAAATGGCATCCAAATATGGTTTTTTATGTTGTTGTTTTTATAAATATTTTTTTAATTTTTAATTTTTTGTATAAACATATTTATTAGCACCATAAATATTGGCAAAATTAATTTTTTTTAATTTCTTCCCAAGTTTCCTCAAACCCCACAAATCATGGGTGTATGCAGAGTTTATTCCTTAATGGTATATAAATATGAATATATGGACAAGGTGGATATCTACCTCTCTATATAAAATATGAAGCAAAATGTAAGCAAAACTAAAAAACACTTTTTGCAACTGTATTTTGATATCCATTGCACACCATAAGGCCAATTAAATTCGCCTCTGCTATTACCTCATAAAATAATTTCTTTTAAATTTCACGTTTCATGTAAATGTTGCCATGCTCAAAAAACGTTTAAAGCTTTAACACTGGAAAAAAACTTAGGAAAATCAACAAAACACGTGAAATGTACAAATCGAAAAGTATTAGACTCAGCCGGTTTTTAAATTGTAAAAAAACCGGACTATTCGACATTCAAAAAATCAACATTTTGAAAAAACCGTATTGTGAAAAAGCCGGGTTTTAAAACCGGTTGAAAAACCAGGTCGATCACCCTAGTAATCATACGGACAACAAGAAGCAGTGTGACCAGATCCTAAAAATTTTTGAGGCTAAATTGACTTAAAAATAAAGCTACAAAATGCTAAAAAAAATAATTAAAGTGCTAAAACATAATGTTAAAACTTAATATGTACTTCTTTTTAATCACATTGTTTCTTTTAAAGTTGCTATTTTAGCAACTTCTGCTTATATCGCCTTACTAATATTTATTTCCTTTGCATGAACCAGTTTTTTTTTAATTTAAAATTATTTCTTGAACATAAACTGTGCATTATGTATAATGAAAAACTGACATGAAGTTAGCATGAGTAGCAAAATCACGCTAGGATTTAATAGTGAGTGAAAACTACATTATGCGCCGATTTTTAATGATAAATTGTCTGAAGGAACACGTTAAAACTTAGTTAAATTTCGTCACTTCCCAAAAAAATGTTTTTTATTTGGAGGCACTAACAACTGAGGAAAGCAATGCATTGCTTACTTGATAACAAAGGCTTCGAAAAGTAACAAAAGCTTCGTACACCACGTTTTTTTTTCAAGGACCCCCTTAAAAGAAATAATTAATTTGTAATTTTTATAATTGATTATTCATTATTTTTATATTGATTTTATAATCTATTATTCAAGCAATACTGGATGAATTTGTTACAAAACAATCTCCTCTTGTTTTCGACTTGTGCATGTAACTCATTAGCGTTAGGTCATGCCCAATATCTTTTTTATTTTTGTTGAATTTTCTGTTTCTTCTTTATTAGTTTGTGAGTTACTTTTTAATGAAATTGTTTCGTAGTAAAACTTAGTTTTGTTTTTTATTTTAACATTTATCCTTTCTTTGGTTAGCAACTTTATTTGCAAACAGAAAAACTAAAATTAATGGCTGGATTACATCACATTTGTAGCCCAGTCTCCAGTTTTCAGTTTTCTTTTCTTGCATTTATTTATTTATTCATTTATTTATATATTTTCTAACTAACTCTCAAATGCATACACACTATTAGCAAGCTAAATACAAACAGTTAAAGATACTCGCAAGTTATTTTGAGTTGTTCAAATATATCGTGGGATTTGTCGTCTGCGTTTTATTTGTTTTAGAATTTCAGACATTTCATTTATTTATATTTTTTCTATGTGAAGGGAAAGGGAAGCATTGATGCATTAACTCAAATAAAACTTTTACTTAAATTACAATTTTTGAGATTTGGTAAAAGAAAAATGTAAAGTGTTGGATTAGGAATAAATGTGACTAGATGTCTGTGTGTATTAGTTGAAATTAAAGGCAAAAGTTTGTGAAATATATGTTTATAATGTCATATTAAATAAAAAAGATAAGCAAGAAATTTCATCAGTCTCAGTAGTCCGTTAAATTTTCTTAACCAATTTCATAGTTTTTAAGCACATTCGGAAAAATATATTGCAGATACATAGATTGATTTTCGTTCATGATTATGGTGTTAATCAATCAATATGATGACTTTGATTTTTTTCCAAGCTATGCCTTTTTTAATTTCATATGACGATATGTATCCTTGTGTGTACTTTAAATTAGAAAAAAAAACATTTATTGTAACCATCCTTTCTAATGAAAGCAAATATATTTCTTTATATTATTTGTGAAGCTTTGATTACAGTTTAAATTTTCCCTTTTGGGATTTTTTTTCATCGAAGGCATCAGTATTTCTTTCCTTAGCAGAGGGATAGTGAAGGGAAAACAAATAACAAATTAGGTACAATTAGGCATATTTCTTTCTACCGTACTGCTATTGTCAGTTACTTTAATTTGTTAAGTATCCTTGTAACGCCTCTTGTGCTAAGTAGGTGCATAAATTTAAGCAATGTAATCAAATTCATTATTTTTATTACTTCGCCTATCATGGATTCCTATAAATATCGAGGAAGGGGTATACTGTGCTTAGTACTAGCATATACACTATCTCATAAAACAAGTATATTATGATGAAATGCTTTAGCTTACCCAAGTGTCGAATTGGGGCTCTTCAATACTCTGAAAAAATAGTTTTCCAATCAACTACTTTATTTAAAAAAAAAAGAACAATAATTAGCTAAAAATTTAAGTGTGTATCAAATTTTATAATTCATTAAATTTTTCAATAACATTCTAATTGACTCACTTAATATTTTTATTAATGTTTTAATCAATTAATTTTGTACACAAAAGTTTAAATGACTCAATGAAATTCTGAATTGATGATTTGCATATCTGACCTTCTTCGAGAAAATTGACCTAGTGTGTCAAAAAAACGGGTTTGGACTTAAGAGTGGATTTTGGTACCTAAAAAGATGTAGCATAAGATGAAATGAGTAAGATTTCTGATAAAAATTTATTTACCCCATAAAAAAAGTATAAAACAAACTTGGGAAAATCGATAAAAATAAAAAAAAACATTAAAATTTTAAGTTTAAAATTTTTTTTAAACGCACTAATAAAAAAAAAATTTTTTAATTAAAAATACATTGAAATTGATTATTGAGGGGCTTAGCTAGATCCTTTACCCAAAGTTTCTTAGAACAACTAGAGTTATTATATTATAAACTTTCATTTAAACAAATGAGAAGCTCAACAACAAATAACAAAGTTGAAACGAAAACTCAATAATCAACATGTTTTTTATTTTCTTACTTTACCATTGCTACATTGGCTGACTTTTTTCAGCTTCAAATTGTAGTCGTAAGATTATATAAAAAGAAAATAAATGTAAATAACAACAACAGCTATTTAAGTAAAGAGTGTTGCCACACAAGTATTTTTCTGACCTGGTACAGTCAATTTAATAATTAGTTCTTTTTTATGGGAATTGTTACAATTTAAGTTTAAAATTTTTTAAACGCACTAATAATCCCAAATTAATGTTTTACTTATTAAGTAAAATATTTTTTTAATTAAAAATACATTAAAATTTTATTTTTTTGATTTTTTGGTTTTAAATAATTTTTTTTTGTCAGTCTTCGAATTTTTGTGGAGTTTGGACTTTTTTCGGTGTTTTGTGATCTGATACTTCGATTTTCTTCCGTTGGACAATTTCGGTTTTTTCTTTTTTCGGCGCTTTGACTTCAGCTTTCTCTTTCTCGTGATCCAGTGCTTCGATTTATTTTCTTTCAGGCAGGTTCAAATTTATTTTTCGAATTTTTTTTTCGCTTTGGGTTCACTGGGTTTAGGAGCTATAAAATCTCGTTTCTGTGAATCACCAAAGTCGGTAGCCAATCATAACTAACCATACCAAATCGCATCTCCTCAACGGAAGGTGTGTTCAAAGTTATAATGCGTTATGAAACTTTAAATTCGTTTTTCTCAAAAATTCATTTTCTCACACTAGATCTCTTTTCTCGGAGAAAAATATTTTTTTTTTTAATAAAAATTTTAATTAGAGGCAAACAATTTTGTGTATGGTTATTTGCTTCAGCTAATAGCACAAAAGTCATGGTCAATAAAGTTCCCTTTAAGCTCTGTATGTGTATTGCATTAAAATTGCTAAAACTATTTCATGGCAGAGCTTATTCTAACTAAAATATTTCAGAAAGCCAAAGACAGGATATCTCAAAAGAAATTTTATATACTCGTATTTTTGGTTTACTACGCTAACGAAAGAATTGTGAGAGGTTTACAGAGTATCTCCAGCGGTGGCCATTACGAATTCAGTTGAGCCGTAAAGGGATTTGCTTGTGCGATATTCTTAGTAAAAATATTTCGGCTACTACAGTACTAAAAGACTTGCATCATTCTTATCGTATTCTTCTTTTTAAAAAATAGATCAACAAGTTTGAAACCAAAATAGGTCGGGCCAAAATCATCAAGTACGGCAGAAAATGTATTTCAAAATCTTAATTGAAAATCGCTTAATTGATTTATATTTATGTCAACACGTTGTCATTGCTTTACATTTTACTAAGAAACCTAACTCTGCATTTGATTGCAAGAATTTAAGTTCCAAGATGCCAGTGAGAGTATTGACTTTCCAGTATATTGGATCTCCACAAAATGTGATATAAATTGTCCCCAACATAGTCCCATATGACGTGTTTTCTATGGCCTTAACTCAAATCTAAGATTAACACCAATAAAGCCACTTTACGCATGCTTCTAAAATAGTCTAACTGCCGAGGATTACCAATTTGATTAAATGTGTGCCCCCCAGTGCGAGACCTTACATTTGGATGATATTATATTTTTAATAAAGAAATTACCAAATCGTGTGTATTTAAATAAATCTCTATCATTTATTTCTTATTTATTAATCGATTCACTGAATATAAACTTTCTTTTGAGAACTCTCGCATAAAACGTATGAGCAATATTATTTAAGTGGTTTGCTACGCATACGTGTAAACATTAATTATACGTCATGGTTGTTTTGTATTAAGAAAAATTAATAAAGTAATGAGCATGTAGAGCAAATATATTAACTCGATATATGTATGTATGTAAATAAAAAAACATAAATGTGCTTGCATGCATACACATACATATGTATGTAACAAACTCGACATTATAAACGCTCTCTACAAAAAGTCTTACTCTATGTTCAAACTCATGCACTCTCACTAATTTCATTTCATACATTCATATACACATACATTCATGCATTCATACATTTGTACATTAATATTTGCATGCATACATTCATACCTCAATATATTCATGCTTTCATACACATATGTATCTGTGGCAATAAAGAATAAGTGCTGAAGTCATATTTTACTGTTTTGTAGGAGAATACTTTTAAGCTTTTAAGTCAATTTTTACAAACTTATTTCTTTTACAGTTAAATTGAGAAATTCGGTATTTAATAATTTTTTTTTAGAAAAAAAAAATCATTCCACACCAGAGAGCCCCGCAAAGTAGAGCACGCGTGCGGTTGCTGAAACAACAATGAAGAGAGAGAATGCCTTAATCTTCTTTAATCGTTCTTGTGTGTAGTCTCTTCTTACTAGCCAACACTGCAAAAAATGTTTAGTGTAGAATAGGACTATGCTTGCTTTTGCAGAAAATTACTGAATGTTTGGTGTGTAAGAAGCCATAATACCCTTTGTCATGGCGAATATGTTAATTTTTTTTTTTAATAATGAAAGAAAAAAACTAGTTTTAAAACTAAAAAGCCTGTTTTATGAAAAATTAATTGAAAATTATCACGAATCTGAAATTCAAAAATTACCTCCCTTTTTGTTTAAAGGAAAAGCATCATTTGTGATTAACGCTGCACTTGCAAAACATTGCCGTCCATTCGACGATGGGATGTTTTTCAAGTGCACTTGTTACCACATTGGTGAGAAAAGTACACAAAAATTTGTTGCAGTGCAAAGAGAGGAAATAAATTACTACTCAAAAGCAATCAACCAGATTAAGCATCCTACCTAGCATTTAAAAGATATTTTTTTGAAAAATCACCTTACTAAGTATTTTAAGAGTAGCACTATTTAGTTTAGTTAATTTAAAATACTATAAGAATGAATTAATTTATATCTTAACATCACTTTTGGGATGTTCTTTATGTTAAATAATATGAACTAATTGTAAGCTATCATTCATTCCACATTTTGTATTATATATATTGGTAGCAAATTAGTTTAATTGGACCGCAACGACAAGATCAGCACAGTCAACAAGCTGCCGCCATGTTGCCTTGCCCTCATCAACAAAATCATTCTCGTCAGTCACGCACTAGTCACGTGTGAGTCACGCATTAGTTACGCGTGAGTCGCGCATTAATCATACGTAATCATGGTTGCATTTATTTATAATAAGTCAGGAACTCATGACCTAACTTTCTTGAGCTTGTTAAAAAAATCTACTTTTGAATAAGTCGTGTCTGAAGTCACTCTATGACAGACAATTCATCAAGAGAGTTCATGAAATTAAAAAAAAATCATAAATTTTGGCTCCTTATGTTGGTTAAGCACCGTCTTTATGCATGTCGTTCCTGCTTTCGTATTTATTATACCAAAAAAAAATCATGTTTATTAATTAACTAATAACACTGTGCCCGAATCGTAAATTTTTTTGTACCGAGCCGGTGATCCGGTGGATAAAAATAATTCGAGCATGCTGAATCCAATGGAGCTATCTGTTTTTTTAAAGGTTGGCTCTGGTTCAAAAATTAAATAAGATTGAAAACTTTGTTGAAAGTATCTAAAAATTTAAATTTTCCCAATTTTCTGTCATTTATTAACCTTTATATCGATGTATACACACTAGACCCCTGTGCAAGGCCACTTAAAAGAACTTTTAAAACATGAAATGTTTTTCAAAATGTCTTACTACAGCAAAATCTTTAAAAATAAACGCTAAATAACAATGTTTGCAAGAAATTTGTTTCAGATATTGTAGGTATTGGAGTAAAAAAGAGAATACTTCGTGACGAAAGAATTTGTGATGTTTGCTGCTTCATACGCATGAGCGGCGTATACAAACGTCATGAATGTACATACGCACATACGTTGTGTGTATGATCTTTTATTTTTCTGGGCACATACAAACGCACACACATACATTGACATTAGTTGCAAGAGCTTGCTTTAAAAACCCACCCTAAAAACACATAATAGCTTACCATATACATCTCTCACATACACACAAACGTACAATATGACAAATAATAAGCAAACACGCATCAACACTACTTCTTTTGATTTTTTGTTACAGACAAGAAGTCTTCGGGACATCGCTTGTTAACACTAATATACACGAACATCAATATATCCACAGTACTTCGCTTATTAAACGACATCATTTATTTTTGGTTTTGTATAACACATGCCACGAGAAGACATTTAAAAAACAAGACGTATTTACATTTCAAAACTGTTTATGCAGCCCTCTAAAAGACAATTGAAGAAAGACTACACGGAATTATTATGAAAGATTATTTGAGTAGAACCAACATTTTTGTTATATAAAAGAAAACAAGACGCATTGAGAAAAAATTTTGCAAGTATCAAAATTTTAGTAATTTTTTTATTTCAAATTGAAGTTTGTACGAAAAACAGTTTGTGAGAGTTTATTATTATTATTGGAGATACTTAACATCGGAAAACTGATTCTAGTCTAAATATTTCTTTTGTACATTTTATTTATAAGATTAGTTTGGATTAAAGTGACCAAAAAGGGACAACAAGTTCATTAATGTAACGATTCAAAAACTTTAGTTATCTTAAGAATATGAATTGAAAATAATCCCTGTAGCTTAGGCTTTATTTTCTTTGAAACAGCAGTTCGTTTAATTTTATATCAAAAAAGTAGCAAACAAACAGCAGCAATCGTGGAAAAAATTTTAAGAAAACCTTTTCCTCGTTCCCAAAGCGCTTTATGTTTTGGAAAACAAGAGTTTTGTGGAATTAAAACGTATGTTCATACGTATAAAAGCACACAAACATATTTGTACGTTTTTTGTTATTGCTTTTATTATTATACAACAAAATATAAGTGGGTGCATTCTTACATAACTATAAAAGTTACACATATACATGTGTATAGTAGATATGTATGTATGTATACTTGGAAATTGTCTAAACTCCATTTACCATGAATGATACATTTAAGTTTCCTTTCCTTGTACTACGGCCACAACTTAGAAACAAGTTTTGTTTTATTGCTACTTGGTTATTTGAAGCAAACTAAGTAGAAGAAGCACGAATGCAAACTTCTTGAAATAATTTTTTTTAACTTTTATTTTACTATCTGCTTCTATTCTTGGACTTTAAAAATAAATTTAATTTTACATATTTGGGACTTTAAGTTTATTGTACAAATTATAATAAATAAATATGTATTTGTATATTGTAATAAAGTATTCCTTTCATATTTAGTTGATTGATATTCAGAGAAAATATTTCAAAAATATTTTACTTGCTTGGGAAGTTTTTGTATATTTTTACAACTATTACAACTTTTGTCTTTAAAGAAATTGTCGATGAGATTTTATTCTGTTAAAATTATTAAATAAAAATTATGTGTATAAATATGAGAGTTTGTATGGCCCAAAAATTATATTTTTGAGAATTTCTCCCGTCAGTCGAAAAAGCTAAATGCAGAAGCTGTTGCTGAAAATTCATACACTGTCCAACTTTTCGAATTTCAGTTTTGTTTTCAAATCAATGCAAAGATGCTTTAACCCATAACAATCATCATTTATGGCAAAACCCGCTAAATTAAAAAATCGGCAAAATTTAAATGAAAATCCTGCATGTCCTGCGTCCATGTTCGATCATTATTATAACTTGGCATTAGTTAAAGGTAGGCTTTTATCGGGTCGATAAACACTTTTTCATTATTAAAAATGCACTTTTGTTTAAAAGTGTAGCATAACTTACGGCCAAGTTTATCCTAACTGTAAATTCTCACCACTATTGTGAATGAAATGTGATATTTTTGCTCCCTTGATACTTTAATTCCCCATGAAAAGGAAAATTTGCTATTGCAAATTTCATGCAAACGCTTGTTCCCACTATCAAGGCGTCGTGAATGTAAAAAAAAACCAGAAAAAGATTTGTAAATCTTAAAAATTAATATTGAAAATCAGACAAATTAAAGTTCGATAGTAAGAAATATAAAAATTTTGGTTATTTTTTCTGACCAATTTGTTGTTATTATTTTTATGTTATTTTTTCGGGCTATTTGTGGTCATCTATTTTTCTCCATATAGGAAATAAAAATTACATTATTTTTGTTTCTCCGCTTTTTGCAAACTTCTTCAGGGGTGGAATTTTATTAATAGATATCTAGCACAAAAGTATATGTATTAATTTAAAATAATTTAAGGATAATAATGTATTATCACAGATTTAAACTTACTATTTATATTACTGTCAATTATTAATTTTTAAATTTATTATCATAAGAACTGGACAACACTACACAGATATGAATAATAAATAAATAAATAAAATGGTACATCACAACACAAAATGTATAGTCAACTTAATACTATTATCACAGATCTTCAACTAATTTAAGTTATTGCTACTGAATATTGTAGCTTTGTGTTGTCCTTATCCTCTTTATAGTTCATAGTCTTGTGTATTTTCTCTTGAATACGTAGACTCTCTATAGTGAAACGTTTATTTTCCATTTTTTCCCTATTTAATATTACCACATCCTTGAAATTTATTTTATGGTTGTTGTCTTTTGCGTGTTGTGCTAATGCTGTCGTTTCTTTATTTTTCTTAATATCAGATTCGTGCTCTTTAATTCTTGTACCTAACATTCTCTTTGTAGTTCCAATGTATACCATTTCACATTTTTCCTTTTTATTACCCCCGCATTTTATTTCATAAACAACATTTTGAATTTTTAGTTTATCTATGTTTGATTTTGTGTTTGTGTATATGTGTCTGAGTGTTTTGTTTGATTTATATGCTATTGTTTCATTTTCTTGATCTGAAAGAGTATTCTTTAGGGTGGCCATCTCTGTTAATTTTGGTATATATGGTACACTATAGAATTTTGTTATTACATTTGTTTGTGGTGGTTTTTCATTCCTATGATTTTTTAGCGTTTTGTTAATGATGTTGTTGATTATATATATTGTATAACTATTTTTTATTAGTATGTTTTTTATTTTGTCAATATTGTTTTTATTATATCTTTTGTCACTTATTTTTAGAGCTTTGGTGATTAAATTAGTTGCTGTATTTAATTTCATTTAAATTTAACAATTTTGGCTTTCAAATGAAATGTAACATTTTTGAATATTTTAGGTGCCGTGGAAATAATTCTTTGAATTTCTTTAAAATTATAATTTTCTGTTTGTGAACCAAAGAGATTCATAATCAGTGAACATTATTTACTGATCTTGACCTAAAAATAATTATTTATATCTTTTGATATTTATTTATTTATTTATTAATTTATGTTTCTAATCTTAAGGAATTAATTCTAAGATTAGATTTAATTTGAGAACACTAGCTATTTGACACTTGGATATTTAATTTTAGTATTTTACTAAAAAAAAGCATACCTTGACGCTTAGAATTTGTGTGTTATAAGTGGCGTATGAATAAGTCAGCTGTTTGATGCCTAGTGATGCCAAGTTTTGTTTTATTTTGTATGCTATCAGTTCTGTATGAGAAACGAGAAATATAATTTGTAATTCAGAAATGCTTAGAATGAGCTGACGCGAAAATATGTGTTTCAGAATTTTTAGCATAAGATTTAAAATATTTTTTTGTTGCAAGAAAATATCTGAATTCTGAGGAAGGGTATTCATTGGAGAAATATTTTCTCTGTGTTCAATTCAGTGACTTACTGCCTGTCCCTCGATGTCGGTACAGAACCTTCGATCGATAACTTATATTAAAAAAACAAATTTTCTTGCTTAATTGTTGTTATTTTCAAAAACCTTTACGTTCACGTTAAGCATACATTTGTATAATTGTTACAATAGCACGTTGCGCTACTACTCACATTTACTTTTTGCTCCACTGTATAGCTATCAAATGTTAAAGTGTTTGCTCTTTTCTGTTCCTATACATTCGAAAGCAAAAGTTTTTTTTATTAAAAATTTAATAAAAAAAATAATTTATACAGAAATCAAATGATTATATATATAAATACAGATTTTCCCCTTTACATTTAGTCTATGTAAGATATTTTTGTTCTATTTTATTTTTTAATATAAATCTAACCTAATTATTTGTATATTTGTCTTTGACAATCTATTGTTATTCTTACGGCAAGAGTCTGTATCTGAAATAGTTGCTGTTTTATTAATAGTTTGCAAGTGAAAATATTCAAATGACATTTTTTTTTGTTTTTGAGAAAAAAGCATATTTTTACTGTCTGCCTTCGTTTTAGCACTGTCATTAGCAGCATGTATGTAGACATTAATGTGTGGCGTTGGGAATTTCGGGGCAGACTAAGAAAATTTTCAAGTGGGCGTTTTATTAATTTGTATCAAAACTACAAAGGAAAAAAATCACATTTCTTTGCTACATTACAGCTGAGTTATTATATGACTTGAAATCTTAACTATTTTTTTCTTACTATACATACATACAAATGCACACAAATATATCGTTATCTTAATATAGAAAGGCCTAAGTCCTTAAATTTTTTAAACCGAAATTTTTTGAATTTTTCGTTACATTAGATATTCTTCTATCGAAATATACAAGGAAGTTGATTTGAAGAAAATAATGAGTTAGGGCCTTTCTATATTAAGTTAACGACATGTATTTTCATACATTAGTTAGTTGTTTTCATAGTATTTGTAATTCACTGAAGAAAAAAAACGAACTAGTTATTTTAGTTATTCTGAACAAAAAAGAATAATCTGCAAAAGGAACGCTTATTCCCCAACACTAATGTATACCCTTATTTAGATTGGTCATCAATGCCAATCACAGGAAGATTTGATTATCAATGGTACGAGTATGACTGATACACTGTGAACAGGAAAATGCACAATTAAAATCGAGTTGATGACAAAAAATCATCAGTAAAATCACTGAATTTAGCAATATGACGACAATTTTTCATCAATCTAATAATTACTTGATAAACATTTTGTGACATTTTTTTACCAATACGTAGAAGAAAACATACTTTAATATTTGCATTTGAGTTAAACAGCTTTGAAAACTTTTAATTTTTTTCTTGTTTCTTTGCAAAGTAAGATTAAGCATTGCTGTCGCCGAGATCTGATTGGCTGTTGTTCTCTAGTAGGTGTGAAAGCTCAAAAGCTCTTTTGTAAAAGTTTGCACATTTTGCATATGGCTTGGACATAGTAAAGTACCTTCGTTGATTATACAATATTTTTCCAATGGCATAAATTCATATTTCTGCTTTTAATTTAATTTAATATTAAATTTGTTTGAATATTTTTTTCGAATTTAAAATTTTAATTTCATAGTCCACCAAAATGATTTATATTTAATAGATTATTTATTTGTTTGCACACATGTACACACAGGCAAAGACTCTAACAAACACATACAGCCAAGATAATGTAAATTATTTTCCCCCAAAAGATATTTCAAAATCTATTGATGTATGTATTGCACAAATGCATATTTTAATTAAGGAAAATATTTATAGCAGAATTGTTTGTCACATGTTTGTTAATGCTTTGTGTGAGTTGAATTTAAAATAGAAATATTAACCCTTAAAGGAGTGATGGGGTAGAAGAATGTGAATTTCATTTTACATTGGAAGCTAGTTAGTTTATAGTGATGGAATATCTATACTGATTATATAAATTTATTTTCCAACGAATATAAATCACTAATTAAAACTTCTTCCTATCTTGTGAAAGCTTATATTTAGATCTTCTTTCAATGGTTGTTAAAAATCACAGTCCTTTTGGATATAGTTAAGGTAAGTCTTAAGGGGAAATATTGTAACCCTCTCTCTTTAGGTATAGGATATTTTCTATACTTCTATGTTAAATCTAATGAGGAATAATGGAACATTTAAATCTTTTAACTCATCTCCGTATGACTGCCTTCTTTGCTTTTGCAAAAAGGGGGAAAAGTAGACATTACGGATTAAAATATTTTACGAAAATGTTGTACATACATACATATATCTTGCATTGGCTTATGCGTTTATATGTTTACTTCAAAATCATCTTGTTTGTTTGTGTGGTTGTGTATTATTATGTTTTTTAGTTAATAATATGTGGATCATTTTTAGGGTTCGGTACACCAAAGGTGAGAAGGAACTCTATTCTTTTCCCTACGCTGTCCGTCTGTCCGTCACACAGTATTTTCTCAAGAACCGTAATTGCTACGGACCTGAAATTTGGACAGAGTATGTAGAACCTTGGCTGCTATAACAACAAATACATGAGAATTAAAAATTAAAGGGTGTTCCAAAACGAGCAACGAAAAATGTTAAAATCCCATGTAATATACATACAATTGTATGAACATATGTATATTGAAACTTGAAATTTGTAAAATTAGTGTATTTTTATACAGACTACAACAACTAACACTAAAATTTCAAAAAATTTAAATTAAAGGGTGCTCCATCAGTTAATGCAATTTTGACAATTTGCTATATCTTGGAAACCGTATGAGGCAAACACTTGAAATTTTCAAAAACGGTAAAACTAAAAAAACCGAAAATTATAAAATCGCCAAACCAAAAAAAAATCGCCAAAATGAAAAAAAACGCCAAAAATCGAAAAAAATAGCCAAAACGCGAAAATGTCGCCAAAACTAAAAAAAAAATTATATAAAAAAATCGCAAAAATTAAAAAAATCGCCAAAAATTAAAAAAAAATCGCCAAAACGAAAAAAATTATCAAACTTAAAAAAAAATTAAAAAAAAACACTAAAATAAATCGCCAAATTCGAAAAAATCGCCAAAATGAAAAAAATCGCAAAAATGAAAAAACGCAAAAAATCTAAAAAAAATCGCCAAAACGCGAAAATGTCGCCAAAACTAAAAAAAAATTATATAAAAAAAGTAGCAAAAATGATAAAATCGCCAAAAATAAAAAAATCGCCAAAATGAAAGAACGCCAAAAACCGAAAAAATCGCCAAAACAAGAAAATAAAGTGTTAAAACTAAAAAAATAGCCAAAACTTAAAAAAATCGTCAAAACCGAGAAAAACGCAAAAAACGCCAAAACAAAAAAACCGAAAAACCCCCAAAAACGAAAAAAATGCCAAAACTATATATTATATAGGATGAAGTTTGTATTAAATTACATATCTAGTGTTTGTACGGAACCCTTCGTGCGCGAGTCAGAGTCGCTTTTTACTGAATTTATTATTGTTAACCAATTTTTGTATGGAAAGCATTTTTATTCATTCAATCAGTTCGTGGTACATTTGCTCAAAAATATTTTTGCTGTCCGTCTTTGGACAAAAAAATTGTTATTTTGTAGTGTAGAAGTTGATATATATAAACATACTTTGCCTTAAAAAAATTATTAAACTTAAATTGTAACAATTCCCATAAAAAAATACTAAAAATTATTATTTTTTAAACTGTACGTATGTAAAGATTTAATTTAATCGAAAAAAAAGTTAATTCTAAAAATAATAAACACTGCTAATTCTGTTTCAGTTTTATTTCTACAAAAAACTATTTGACAGGTGTTTTGTAAATTTTTCTAAAATTTATTATTTTTATACTATATGTATACATATGTACAAATGTTTTTTTTTTCTATCTGTCTGCTAAAATTTTCTTTTATCTATAAATAAATTTTTTTTTTAAAGAAAAGTAAATAAATAAATATTTATAAAAAAAATGTTTGCTTACAATCTTAAAAGGTCTTCCTAATTTATACTAAATGATTCATTTGAAAAAAGCAATATTTAATTTTGAAATTCTTACAAAACACAAAATGCGGAAAGTGTGTGCTTATTTATATGTGAAGACATTTTAATCTGTGTTACACTTTCCGAATTAAATTAAAATATTTAATAATCTTTGTTTTTTATGGAAATTGTTACAATTTAAGTTTAAAATTTTTTAAAAATGTATTTTTAATAAAAAAAATTATATATTACTTAATATGTAAAATATTAATGTGGGATTATTAGTGCGTTTAAAAATTTTATTTTACAATCTGTTGAGCATAAATATATGCTTAGGGCCTGTTCATCTAAATGCGAACGATAGCTTCGATCGAATATTTATATTGGAAACAAAAACAAATTTCAGTTTTTTGTTTTTGTTTCTAATATAAATATTCGATCGAATCTATCGTTCGCATTTAGATGAAGGCCGTAAGCATATATTTATTTATACAGGGTGGGCCAAAAGAAACCAAGGGGTGTAAAAGTTTAATAACTTTTTTGTTTATTAACTTTTTTTTTTTCTTTCAGATTATATAATATACAAAATGGAAATTTTTTTACACTAAGTATGAAAAATGATGTCTCTTAAATGACCACTGTTTTCAGCCTCGCACTGATCGGCTCTTTTTAGAGCATTTTCCATAACATCTTTCAAAACTTGTGGCTGTAGCGTTCGAATTTCTGCAACAATGTTTGCTTTGAGTTCAAGGATTGTCTCTGGCTTGTTCACATACACTCGCTCCTTCAAAAAACCCCAAAGAAAATAGTCGGCTGCTGTCAAATCTGGCGATCGCGCTGGCCAAATAATTTCCGAATTTCGAGAAATTATTCGCTCTCCAAAAATTTTACTTAAAAGTGCCATTGTGTCTCGGGCAGTATGGGCAGTGGCTCCGTCCTGCTGAAACCACATACCAGGTCTGTTTTCAAGAGTAGGACGTAAAAAATGTTCTATCATAAACCGATACCGCTCTCCATTTACGGTTACAGCACTTCCATCTTCATTCTCGAAGAAGTAGGGCCCAAATGACATTTTCAGATGTGATCCCACACCATACTGTACACCTGATGGTGTGCAATTGGCGTTGATGAATGGCTCTTGGATTTTGAGAACCCCAGAACCTACAGTTCTGCTTATTAACAAAGCTATTCACATGAAAATGAGCTTCACCACTCATAATCAAATTTTCAATAAAGTTGATTTCATTTCTGGCCAACTCTTGAAATTTAACTGCAAAATTTAGACGTTGCCGATGATCTGCGGGTTTTAATTCTTGGACCAATTACACCTTATATGGGTATAACTGTAAATCTTTTTTTAAAATGCGCCGTAGTGACGTACGAGACATTTCTAGCTGAGCAGAACGCCTTCTGCCAGATGTTTCTGGTGCTTAGTTAACACTTTGCTGTACTCGTTCAATATTTTCCGCAGTGCGACTTAAACGTGGTCTACCGGTTCGAGGCAAATCTCTTACGCTGCCATGTTGGTGATGACGATTAACTAAGCAACGAATCATCGCTGCAGAGGGCGAAATTCTGACGTTAAAATGTCGACGATATGCACTTTGCGTTAAAATAATTGATCTCTGGTTTAAATAATAAAATTCTATTGTTCTGGTTCTCTGTTCAGTTGTGAACCTCTCCATTATAAATTCTCCAAGTGTTGTCTATATAATCTGAAAGAAAAAATAAAAAAAAATTAATAAACAAAAAAGTTATTAAACTTTTACACCCCTTGGTTTCTTTTGGCCCACCTTGTATTTCAGTATTTTGTTTTTGTTTCTAATATAAATATTCGATCGAATATATCGTTCGCATTTAGATGAACAGGCCCTTAATTTTGCATACTTGTGGCGTTTTCTTTTGCAGAAAAAATATGTTACATTTATTGCAATAAAATGGTTTTTTGAAATAGAGATTTTATTAAAAATTAGTATATCATCCCTTACGATCGTAAATAGTTATTTTTTAACGAACGCTAAATTTCATTTTTCTTAATAAAAATTTAAAGTATGTTGCACTTTTTCCCTAAAAAAATGGCCTTAGTCATATATTTATGTATATTATTATATTTTGTAATATTTTTATTTATTTCAAATTCAAGAATTTTTTAAGAAACAAAAATAAAAAACAAAAATTTATTACCTAAACTATGAAATCATAGTGCTAGGGGGAACGGCTACTTCTGTATGTTGTATGATGCTACGCTGTAAAGGAAATATTTTAAAGCTGTTAACAATTTTCTAAGGCCTGTAGAAATATTTCTCCTTATACTTTCAACAAATTTGAATATTAATAAACCAATCATTATTTAATGTTTACCAATAAACTCGTTATACTTTCACAATATGCTTTTTAAGTGCATCGAAGTTTTCTTTAGTGATGTCAAATCAATTTTGAAGAGAATTTAATAAACGTGAAGTTTCCTAGAGACGATCAAATAAACTCATCAACCATATACATAGTTGTTGGCATGCTTGATGAAAATGAAAAATGTTTTTGATGTGTAAACATCTATACGCTAGGGGGTAAAAATCTTTTGACTTTGATTCTTTGCTGAGATTTCTTTGCTGAGATTTCTTTGCTTTTCTTTCACAGCATTGTCAAATCAGTGTGAGGTATGTCTGAGTGTATTAGTGTTTGAAAGAAGCAATACCAAGCAGAGAAACAAGTCGCCGGTTATTTTTCTGTATATTTCCGTAGACCAAAGGTGAAAATGAACCGTAAGAGCTACGGACTTGAAATTTGGACACAATATGTAGACATTTGGCCACTACAACAACAAATACATGAGTTAAAAACTAAAGGGTGTTCCAAAACGAGCAACGAAAAATGTTAAAATCCCATGTAATATACATACAATTGTATGAACATATGTATATTGAAACTTGAAATTTGTAAAATTAGTGTATTTTTATACAGACTACAACAATTAACATTAAAATTTAAAAAAATTTAAATTAAAGGGTGCTCCATCAGTTAATGCAATTTTGACTATGTAATTTTGACAACTTGCTGTATCTTGGAAACCGTAAGAGCAAAACTCTTGAAATTTTCAAAAACGGTAAAACTAAAAAAATCAATAAAATATAAAATCGCCAAATATAAAAAATCGCCAAAAACAAAAAAAAAAGTCGCCAAAACGAAAAACGCACCAAATAAAAAAAATCTCTAGGACTAAAATAAATCGCGAAAAACCGGAAAAATCGCCAAAATGAAAAAAATCCTTAAACAAACAAATCGCCAATATGAAAAATCGCCAAAATGAAAAAATCCCCTAAAGAAAAAAACCCCAAAAACAGAAAAAAATCGCCAAAATGAAAAAAACCCCAAAAACAGAAAAAATCGCCAAAATGAAAAAATAGCCAAAATTGCGTAAATTAAAAAAAACCCAAAAAAGAAAAAAACCCCAAAACGAGAAAAAAGCGATAAAACTGAAAAAAATCATTTAAACTGAAAAAACTTAAAAAAGGAAGAAAGCTAAATCAAAAAAAAAATGATCAAAACCGAACGTGCGCGAGTCAAAGTCGCACTTTACTGAATTTGTTTTAATTGCAATGCGTACACAACAACAAAAACAGAAACAACTAAACAATGAATAACAGGAATTAAAAATTAAAAAGTAAAAGTAAAGGCATTTACCATAGATGAGCACTGCAGTACCACTAAAGTTTCAGTAAAAACAATAAAAAATGTTTAACAAGTAAATTTTTACTGATTACTAAAATTTTTTTCTACAATTTTTATAAATTGCCTAAATGATTTGTTATATGATGAGGTGCATTGAATTTTCAGTAATCAATAATGCCCGTACTCAGAATGAAATTCTACCAAGTGGCTAAATGTTTTTCATACAAAAGTTTCAAAATTTGAAGGAAAAAACTTTGCCACTTGCTACAATTTTATTATGATTACGGCCCTACGATTTTACTGGTAATGCAAATTAAATTTCATTAGCAGTAAAAACTTACTGAATTTTTGTAGTAATCAGTAAATTTACTGCTTACTGCAATTTTGAATGCAGTACATATACATACATATCCTGCAGAGTGCCCATTTACTAACTAAATAAGTTTAATAAAACAAACAAAAACCAACAAATTCATATATATTTACAATATTGAAAGTTTTGATACTTTTAATTAATTAATTTAAAAAAAGATACTAAAACCATAAGTACTTCCAACTTAAAAAAAATTTTCATTACTAGATGTTTACACATCTCCTCTGTGATCGGACTGACATTGCTTTTTTTTATTTGTTTGTTTGACGGCTGCTTATTTGATTGTCTCCAGCTCTGATTGACAAAAAAAAATTCAGTTTCTTTGTGATTCGTGTTATTTATGTAGAAGTTTATACTGCAGTTTATTGAACATTAGCAAAACGATACGAATTTTTTTTTAATGCATGCTTTTTATTTATTGTATCTTCAAATATGAACTAACAATAAGTATTCAAATCCTAATCTAAAATATAATTATTAGGCCCAACCAATGTCGCACATAAACTAAGTGATAGTTATTAATAATCATAAGTAGTGATAAGCAACAAAAGGAAAAAAGTGTTTTCAAGCAGCTTCATCATCTGGAGTGTTGAATATTAGAGTCCGTGTATCTCTCATTTTTAAGCGGATGTGTCCAGTAAAGTTCAAAATATTACGAGCAAGCGGATAGGGATGTGACTCGAGTTTTGTTAGATATTTGCCTGCGTATTTTGCAATTTCTTCAGTCACTAGTGGCATATTCAAATCGCGATGTATATTTGAATTTTTGATGTACCATGGAGCCGATGTTATCATGCGTAAAATTTTATTTTGCCTTCGTTGAATTTTCTTTACATTTGAAGCTGAAGCAGTGCCCCATAGTTGAATTCCGTAACACCATATTGGCTTTAAAAGCGACTTGTATATTAAAAGTTTGCAGTCTAGACTAAGTGTTGAATTTCTACCAATCAGCCAATGTACCTGGGTTAATTTAAGTGTCATTTGTGATAGCTTAGAATCAATGTGGTGTTTCCATGTAAGTGGACGATCAAGGTGTATACCAAGATATTCCACATGTGAATGTTGAGGAACAACTTGATTGTTAATCCGAATGGGGGAGCAAGTATCTCTTCTTAGGGTGAACGTTATATGGACACACTTTTGTTCATTGACTTTAATTCTCCATAAGTTTAACCAAAGCTCCATCTGGCTAATGTGTTCCTGGAGTTTGCGGGATGCGTCATCAGGGTTTTCGTGCATACTAAGGGAGGCTGTATCGTCGGCAAATGTGGAAGTATGGATACTACTGCTCACAGGCATATCACAAGTATAAATCAAATATAAAACTGGCTCAGTATACTCCCCGGTGGCACACCGGATGAAATAGTTTCAGGCCTACTCGTAAAGTCTCCTTCCACAACAGTGAACTTACGGGAAATAATGTAACTTTCCAAAAGATTTAAAATGTTTATTGGTTAGTAAGTCTTCAATTTTAAAATTAGGGCTTCATGCCACACTTTATTAAATGCCTGGGAAATGTCAATAAACAGCGCAGAACAATACTTATTTTCTTCAAATGTTCTTCTTATAAATTGAACCAGTCTGTGAGTTTGTTCAATGGTACTATGCTGACTTCTAAAACCAAATTGATGGTCCGGTGTGAACCCACTATAAGTTAGAATTGGGGCAATTTTGTCATGAGCAGCTTTTCGAAAAGCTTTGATATTGTTGATAGTAAACTTATTGGCCTGTAAGACTCAGTTTTAGTAAGATCTGTGCGCGGCTTTGGAATCATTTTGACCTTGGCAAGCTTCCAGCTGTGTGGATAATACTCTAGTCGTAATATGGCATTAAAAATAAATAGTAAGATTCTAGTTGCAGTGAGAGGCAGATTCATCAGCATCTTGTTACTAATTCCATCAATACCTGGAGCTTTCTTCGGGTTGAGCTCAGCAATTAGTTTATGTACATCATGCATCTTAAACTTTAAGGTTCGAGGGGGTAGAGCAACTACACTCGGCAAATCAGCAACACCAGTACACATGTTTGGGGTAAATACGGATTTGAAATGCTCAGCAAATATTTTACCTTTTTCAGTATCGCTTCTTGCCCAATCACCGGTCGAAGTGCGCAGAAGTGGTTTAAACTCAACGGGTCTTTTAAGCTTTTTAGTAGCGCGCCACAAGGAGTAATTAGATGCTGGTCTGACATCGAGACTTTCAAGATAATTTCTAAGAGATGCAGGTTTCTCACATGCAAGCAACTCTTGGAGCAGTTTCGTGTACTCGTTAAATCTAATTTTATTTTGGGGCGATCTGCGCTGTTGCCATTCCCTTCTAGCTCTTCTTTTTTCATGTACGAGACGAGACGTTCAGTGTCTGTAGAATAAATTCTGTTAAACCCAGTCTGCGGATGTGAGGTAGCGGCATGTTCAGCAGCCTGTTTAATATTTTCGTTAAGATTGGCAATGTTAGATTCAATATCATCTAGTGCTCTTAGCTTAATATTTTCCCTACAATGACTACTAAGGTATTTTTGGTGTTCCCAGCCAATTAACACGATTTATAGTCTTTACATATGGGTGAAGTAAAGCTACAAATTGTAACGATCGTGGGGGAGTGATCGGACGAGAGATCTAGAGAAGCTTCAACTTGAACTAAATCCCTAGAGATATTTTTCATGACGCCAAAATCTATGACATCCGGAATTTTTTGTATGGCAGTAGCCCAATAAGTGGGCTTCTCACTCGAAATGACGTCCAAATCCATTTTTTCAATTGTGTTGAACAACACTCGACCTCTAGATGTAATAAGACGCGAACCCCAGAACGTATGTTTTGCATTGTAGTCGCCATCTTCTACAAAATAAGTTCCAATGGATTTGCAGAAATTCTCGTATTGATCCTCAGTGATTGAAAATCTGGGAGGGGAGTAAATTGATGATATAATGAAATTTGTACAAAAATGTTCAATGCCAATATTTGTTGCTTGTAGATGTTCTTCACAAATGTTGTCAAGAATATAGTGCTTGAGTCTTGACTTTATTAGAATTGCTGATCCACCGCATGCTTTCCCTCTAGGGTCCTTTGTATCATATAACTTGTAGCCATTCATTTTAAAGAGGCTTCTAGAAGTCAAATGAGTCTCAGAGACCAACAATCAATCAACATCAATATTTTTTTCCGTAAGGAAGTGCTCAAGTTCATTTTTATGTTGGCGAATGCCGTTTGCGTTCCAGAAACATATTTTTAACGTGTTCATGGCTTGTTAATTAATACTTGAAGCAGTGTATTCTGCATTCGTAGCATTTCTTGCATCATGCTAGTCATTTTTTTTTTTGTAAAGTTGTTGATAGCTTGCACAGGATTTTCAATAGTGGTTTCAAGGCGACTGAAATTAAAGCTTGAGTTTGCATTTGTTGAATTATTTGGTGGTGAAACATTTTGTGATGGAATAGAATTTGTCTTAGCAGCATCGGCATACGAAACACGGGAAGTGACTGATTGGCTCATTTGCGCAAAAGTGGCGGAGTAAGCGTTTGCTGATTGAGCTGGAGCTAATTTAGGTTTTTGCACCATAGTCTGTTTGACGAAAGAGTACACAGGACATCCTCTGTAGTTAGCGGTGTCATTACCTCCACAATTACTGCATTTTTTATCACTTTGAACTTTTAGCTTATTGCAACTAACAGTGCCGTGTACTTTGCCGCACACAACACAAACAGAGGGTAAATTTTAGTATGTTTTTGTATGGCCATATTCTTGGCAATTATGGCATTGTACGGGCCCAGAACGCTTGTGTGGTTCTTCAACTGTTATTTTTTGGTATAACAGGTATTTTAAGCTATAAATTGGGTGCGTCTCATTATTTTTTCAATTTTATATCATTAGGCTCAAGTTCAACACGAAATAGGGGTTGGGGAATCTTCTCTCTATTTATTATATTGGACACATTTTTTACCTTAAACCCCTGGAGGACGAGTGCATCTTTTATTTCTTCGGGAACAACATAAGAATATATGCCCTTCAATACGATCTGCATGCCTTTAGCGCTCTTAAGCTGGTATGTGTAGAAGCTTGTTTTATTTTTTTCAAATTCAGCAACCATTTTGCGGAAATCTTTTTCGTCATAAATTTGGATTTTAGTTTCATCGATGTTGCCACGTTTTATTGGAACAATGTGAAATTTATTCTCACCAATGGCCGAAATTAATTTTTTAATAAGGGCATTTGAATTTTTTTCTCTCAAATAGATAGGTGGCGGCTTGGATGATTTTATTATTCGAGGATACCTTGGTTTTGTCGTTGTCATCTTGCAAAATTTTAAAGCGGTTTTGGCGATTAGTTGAGGCTGCGCTGTTATCCCTAGACATTTTTGGAGCAGATAAAATTTTTTTAGAAGTCGGGCTTCGCCCACGCTTAATCACGGTTATATATCTGTCCATTCCGACTTGTACCTTGAGTTTCCAGCCGCTGTTATCTGTAGTGATAACTTTCTTAAGTGATGAACACGAGCCTGAAGGGGATGATATTACTGACTTATATAAAGAAGTACTAGGCAACCGTTATGTTAATGAATCACTACTATTTGACATTGGACAAAGCGAAGTTGATCGCTGACGAAAAATTGGTTCTGCCGTTAAAGAAAGACTTTCATCAGGTTTATTATTTATATTGTTTTCTTTAGGAGTTTCAGAACTCACAGTAAAATAGGTATTTCTGCCGTTAGAGCTCACTTCAAAATTTTTTGTATTTGAGGTACTCATACGAGTATTCCTCAAGGTTACGTTTTTTGTGTTTTGTTTTTCTTTGCGGTCTTTTTTTGTTTTTGTTATTTATGATTGTTTGTTTGTTTTGAGGTACCCATATAGAGTCACTTTGTTTATGTTTTATTGTTTGCGGTTTTTTTTTGTTTCTGTTATTTCTACTATGTAAAAAATATTTGTAAAGCATAAAGTTTATTTATTAAATTCAGTATGTACCTATTACGAATAATATGTACTACGAATATTTTTTTGTATAATTTTTTGTTTCTTTGGTAAGTATGTAAGCAAAATTCCTCTAATCGACTGTTCGCTATGAAGTTACCACGAGAACTCAGAAGCAAATATGTTTTAGAAAAGAAAATTTCTTATGCTTGGTTTTAATTTTAAAATACTCTTAAACTCTGAAAGACCATACCACACTTGCTACGTTTTCTTTTACATCCGAGGAGCTTGTGAAAAAAATAAAATCAACGTATTCGTATGGTGTTAAGAATATTAAACCAATTTTCACAAATACTACAATAATAATTCATGAGTAATTTTATAGTGTTTGTAACACAAAAAGAAAATTTAGAAAAACTTAATTTAAAATGTGTGATTTAACCACAAACAAGCAATATAATTCACTATATTATGATTTGATGAGGCTAAAGTTCGCATCGCTTTGTAAGCCAAATTACATGTGATAATTATTAGTGAATAAATAACAACAAAGTTAAAATTTTTTAACACCCGATCAAAAAAGACTTGTGTGGCAACACTCTATTCTTAAATAGCTGTTGTTGTTATTTACATTTATTTTCTCTTTACATACTCTTACGACAACAATTTAAAACTGTAAAAAGTCAGCCAATGTAATAATGGTAAAGTAAGAAATCAAAAATTCAGTAAAGTGCGAACACGAGATATGTAATTTAATACAAACTTCATCGTATATAATATAAAGTTTTGGCATTTTTTCGTTTTTGGGGTCTTTTCGGTTTTTTTGTTTTGGCGTTTTTTCGGTTTTGGCGATTTTTTTAAGTTTTGGCTCTTTTTTAGTTTTGACACTTTATTTTCTTGTTTTTGCGATTTTTTCGGTTCTTGGCGTTTTTT
Source organism: Tachina grossa (assembly GCA_949987645.1). Taxonomy (NCBI): domain Eukaryota; kingdom Metazoa; phylum Arthropoda; class Insecta; order Diptera; family Tachinidae; genus Tachina; species Tachina grossa. Next base: position 156,390,784 of record OX465274.1, on the reverse strand, counting down.
CATTTTGGCGATTTTTTTTATTTTTTGGCGATTTTTTTCATTTTTTGCGATTTTTTTTTAAATTTTTTTTTTAGTTTTGGCGACATTTTGATTTTTTTCGATTTTTTGCGTTTTTTTTCATTTTCTCGTTTTTTTTTCATTTTGGCGATTTTTTCGAATTTGGCGATTTATTTTAGTGTTAGAAATTTTTTTTTTATTTTGGCGATTTTTTCGTTTTGGCGATTTTTTTTTAATTTTTGTCGATTTTTTTTTTTTTTTTGGTTTGACGATTTTATAATTTTCGGTTTTTTTAGTTTTACCGTTTTTGAAAATTTCAAGTGTTTGCCTCTTACGGTTTCCAAGATATAGCAAATTTTCAAAATTGTATGGGCAAAATTGCATTAACTGATGGACCACCCTTTAATTTTAATTTTTTTAAATTTTAGTGTTAATTGTTGTAGTCTATATAAAAATACACTAATTTTACAAATTTCAAGTTTCAATATACATATGTTCATACAATTGTATGTATATTACAAGGAATTTTAACATTTTTCGTTGCTCGTTTTGGAACACCCTTTAATTTTTAATTCTCATGTATTTGTTGTTGTAGCGGCCAAGGTTATACATACTGTGTCAAAATTTCAGGTTCGTAGCTCTTACGGTTCCTGAGAAAATACCGTGTGACGGACAGACGGACAGCGTAACGAAAACAATAGGGTTCCTTTTTCACCTTTGGTGTACGGAACCCTAAAAAACATGTTAATTATTGAGTTCTTGTTTCAACTTTGTTATTTGTTGTTGAGCTTCTCATTTGTTTAAATGAAAGTTTATAACATAATAACTCTAGTTGTTCTAAGAAACTTTGGGTAAAGTTTGCCTGATTATCTGCATTAGCAACAGTGAAATGCGCATAGGATCCAGCTAAAGCCCTCAATAATCAATTTCAATGTATTTTTTAATAAACAAATATTAATAATTTAAAGTGTAACAGTTCCCATAAAAAACAGTAAATATATTACGCCGAAAAATAGAAATTGAATTGAAGTAAGAATATTTGAAAATAAAATTGCTTTGAAATTGAGTACCGTCTACGTCACAGCTTTTAATTTTAGTGACTTTTGGCAGTATGCGTGAAATACTTGAAATAAAATCTTGATCGTGTAACTTTAGTGAAATAATAAAAAAATAAATAAAATTTCAATAAATTTAAAAGCAGAGTGCGCTGAAACGCATTGTGTTGAATTTCATATTAAAAGTGCACTTAGAGCAGACATCACTAAAACATCTCATATAAATAGTTCTTGGTTCCATATAAAAATTATGAGAAAAATTAAGAACTAATATTTCAAGCCAATTCCCAAGTGCGGTGTTTTGCTGATGCAATAAAACTTAACATCATCGGCGGTTTATTTATTACAGCACTTAGTATATTAATTATTACATTTCTTTCTTTTCATGAATGTTTATTCATACTTGCTTTCTTGTGGGCAATTGGTGCTAATAAAATTAAGAAAATCACATAATTTAAAGTTTTCTGAGATTTGTTGGTCGAGATACGATATACAAACGTAGGCAGAGTAACAGCATGCTCACATTAATTTTAAGATAATTGTTGTCTCTAACAGACACATAAATAAAAAAAGCATAGAAAAAAAACAACCTACAAAACAAAACCACAATTACTTTAGTATCTGAACATAAAATACAAAGCGATAACAAGACCAGCAAACAGCGGCAGTTACAGTGATGACATCTACACTTAAACAACATATAGTGTCAACAGGTATCGAAGAGGCAAAATTAAATTTAAAACCTCAATTTGAAACTCCGAAATTAGGTGAGGTTGTGCTGGTGAGCGAACTAGCCAGCAAATACTATCTCAAGCGTTTCAAAAAAAAAAAAACAGAATTGATAAGACCTTGAAGCCAGTTTAGTTGCACAATAATATTGTCTACTCGTATGACAATACCTTTATTTATTAAAAATTATTAAATATTTCGTATTTTTGAATTAATTAATTTTATCCATGCTAGAACATTTTAGCAGGAATTTTCGACCAATTTACCATTCTTCCATCATAATTTTCTGACAGCACTGTCTCTGCATAAGTGTGCTATAAATTGACTGTCTATGCTGAAGAGCAACAACAACAACAACATGCCAGTCGCTTTCAAAATGACATTTTTTTTTTTGCTTCAAGATCTATAAGCAATTTTTAATGGATCGTGAACATATTATTTTTTACTTTATTGGGCCAAACGGTAGCAAAGTACTAGTGTAAGTAAATTTTTGACACTTCTGAGGTGAATAAAATTTCACTAGCCCTGGGGGCTAGTAGAATTTTTGACACAACAGAGATAAATTTTTGACAAGCAGCAAATAAGAAGCATGGTATCATAAAAGGTAAAACCACCGCCGTCGCTTCGAGCCGTTGCCTTTTACATTCATTCTTACGTCTGTTAAATGTAGTTAGACTGTGAAAAATGCATTGTTTACTTTAATTTGTGAAAAATTGTTCATCATTTATATAATATTATATAATTGTTTGCTACGAGAATATTGTTTTATAATAAAATTTTCTTTTAAAAAAATTGATGGTAGTCGGCAATTTTTTCCCTTGGCTTCTTTCTTTCTATGCTAAAGCGAATTTGTCAAAATTTTACATTGTCAAAAAAGATATCATTTGGCACAGCAGAAAAATGAAATTTTTTCCCCACAGGCAAATATATTTTTACCATAGTACTTTTCTACCGTTTGGCACACGCCCATTGTATCAAAAGGTATTAAAATTATCTTTGTTTGCGCTACTGCTTGATAACAATATTCAAATCTTATTGACTTCTTTTTAAGTTTTATTTGTGCTGGATTGCTATGAACAAAGCGATGGAAGTTTTGCCAGATTATAATTTCAAAAATGACAAATTGAAAATATAAAATGAATATTCCATAACCAGCTTTCGTAGTTAATTTTCATTAATGCCGCATTTTATTCCACGATTTTCACATTGCATTGTAATTTTTTTATTACAAAATAAAAAAGTTATATATTCACTTCTTCCTAAGGTGGGTGAGCTGTTAACTTGCCATTATGGATACTCGTATTTTAAATTTATATTTGTAATTTGTGTAAAATAGAATCCTCACAAAAACATAAATGTGAAAAAAGTCCAAGTTCCTATCAAAAAAATTTCGGCCATCAAAAGTAGTGAGATATAAATTTTGACCAATTTCTTGTTTGGCACAACACCTTTCACTGACATGTGCTAATGCAAGGTTTCACTAAAATGGCTTAAGTTAAAAGCTGTATATTAAGAGCCTTATTTATATAACTTATTAAGGCTTTATAAAGGGGTTTTAAGACAAATTTTCATAAGAAATTTTTCTTAAAACGCCTTAATAAGTTTTATAAATAAGGCTGTAAGTTTTCAGGTTCAAGCAATAGTAGCATGGCCCCGCCCATTCTGGTAAAATGTTTTGGTTTTTCAAATTTTTATAGTTGGTGTCTCACCTATACCTACTTGTGTATGAAATTTCAGCTCATAACCGCAACTTTTAATTTTTAATTTTTATGGGCGCAACCCCGCCCCTCTAACTAAAATATCCGGGTGTTCAGATTTTTCTAGTTGGTTTCGCACCTAGAGCTACCTGTATATCAAATTTCAGCTCCTTAGCGCAACTTTTAATTTTGAATATTTATGGGCGTAACCATGCCCACTTTTCCAAACTTAAGATTTTTTTCGGCCAGTGCTATTATTCGTGTCAAGTTTCGTTGCAAACGGATTATAATACATACAGAAATAGTATATCTAAGTATGCTGAGCCGTAGTACACGAAAATGAGGTTGAAATTGTATGGGAGTGTCAACGCCCACTTTTTTAATGAAAAATTTTTAGGCTTGCATTATCGAATTATGTATGCCGAATATCAACAGAATAGCTTCCACTAAGCGCCTTAGATTTGCTTTTTTAATTCTAGCCTTTATGGGCGTAGCCTCGCCCTCCTGGCCAAAATTTTCGGATTTTAAAATTTTTTAGTTTAGTGCTCACATAGACCTAGCTCTGTAGCAAATTTCAGTACACTAGCTTATATTTTAATTTTTATGGGCGTAGTCCCGCCCCCTTGGTTGAAATATTTTGGTTTTCAGATTTTTCTGGTTAATTACTCACCTAGATCTACTCGTGTACCAAATCTTAGCTCTCTACCTATAGCGGAAGTGCTTCATCAATTTGATGAGTGATCAGTGAGTCAGTGAGTATGTCTTAAAATATGCACTTTTTGCACCTTCATATCTCCAAAACTTTTCATTGTAAAACTTTGAAACATTGCATGTGTAGTTACATGAATTTATTCTAATTATGGTTTAAATTTCATAATTTTACGGTAGTGGGGAACAGAGTTATGAGGGGGGGGGGGGGGTAAAAAGAGCTCGAATGGCTTCCTGTATATATACACAGTGCGTGCATTGGCCGGAACTTGAACCGATAATATGATTTAAAATTCAAAAAATAAAACAACCTTGTAAGAATATAATGTTCCATTCCAAAGATTTATGTCGTATTATTGAAAATATCTATCTAGACAAAAAATGAGGGCAAATATGCGAGGGTGTTTTATTTCAAAGGCATGCTACGAAAAATTAAGGGTGTTGTTGACTGAGGTAGCAAGTGCGTCAACCATAAAGCAAATAGCGGTGTTGAACAATCAAGTTTATACTAATTTAATGCAGCTTATCAGCGATAAAGTAAAAATATGAAAAAAAAAGAAATTGGGCATTAACATGTCAATCATCGTTTATAAAGGGTCCGCTATCTAACGTTTTTTTTCAAGTAGTGCTTATTTCGTGAATGGTAACACTTAGCTCATGTCTAATTTGACAGATAATTAGTTTTATCCTTCCGCTGAACGAGCCAACTGTCCATCCAATGCGTTTTCGCTTCGCTAAGTGGACCTGCGATCGACTTACAGAAGATGCCGATTTTGCCAAAAAAAAATCATCTTTTCAGATGAAGCTCATTTTGATCTTGGCGGATATGTAAACAAGCAAAATTGTCACATTTGCGGCACAGAAAACCCGCACGCATACATTGAAAAGCCGACGCAAACAAAACGAGTCACTGTTTGGTGCGGATTTTGGTCCAGAGGCAAGGAGTGGCCGTTACAGTAAATAGCGATCGTTATCGGGCCATGTTGAACGAATTTTTGTTCACAAAAATTGAAGAGGAGGATATTGGCAACATTTGGTTTCAACAGGACGGCGCTACGTGCCACACAGCCGAAGCTTCAGTAGTTTTTTTATAGCATTTTCAAAAAAAAAAAACAGTTATCTGGCGGACCCTTTATATATAAGGCAAGTTACATAGAGAAGTTCGCGACGCGCGTACCTCGCAAAAAGTTAAACATTCTTCAACGTTCACGCGTTGTATACAAAATGACAGCTAGTCTTGCCAGATTCATAAGCTAACATACACAAAAATTATTAGAAATTAATTGTTTTATTAAACAATTGATAACAAAAAAATGCATTAAATATTTAAAGAAAAATAAAACGTAAATGCAAGACAAAAAATTGCCGACAAGGGCTTTAAATTTTACAACTAAAAAAACCTCAAAAGCGTGTTGTGTAACATTCCATTTGTATAGCGTTAAACGTTTAACAAGCCAGAAAAGCGTTGCCGCGTAACGCGTGGTATGTACTTCCACCTTTATTGTCACAGAATTGTATATCGAAACATTTTTCTCCATTTGCCCACCGTAATTCCATGGCGTATGATTAATGTATGTTTAGTAAAATTACTCATACGTCATTTAATACACTGAGGGCGACTTTTTGAGTTCAAGATTAGAGATTTAATTAACCTTAATCTTCATTTGTGATTTTTGGGTAGTCGATTATATGGTTTTACTTGCTAATTTAAGCGGGCAATCGTGTTGGTTTAACCACGCATTAATACTGGCAACATATACTTGTGGAATATATAACTTTTTGTAAAAATTATATGATAAAATAATTTAAAAACACATAAATAAATATATATATATTTTATATTATTTATCGATTTCCTTTAACACGGGCAATATTTTACTTGTAAATAATAAAACATGTCAGTTTCTTCTTCTTCCCACAACAAATCAAAGTGTGTTGATAACATGTATTACTTTTACACAGAAAATGTTGCCACTATTTTGTTCCTCAGTATGGTAATGCTACACATAATAAGAAGTTTAAACTACCACTCAAAAATGTCAAACTAAATTATTTTGAGATTAAGTTAATTTTCGGATTAGCTAATTAAAGAAATAAACTAATCTTGATCTCGAACCCAAAAAGTCGCCCTGAGTTTCTCAAAAGAAAGTTTATATTGCATATTATTAACTGGGATATAAAAAAAAGCAATGTGAAGGAAGTATTTATTGAAGTACAGAATTTGGGAATTAAATTTCTTAAAACTCATTTCTATTTTTCTTAACTAATTATATTTCAAAAGTGTTGTCTCTTCCTGTTGCAATTTTTGAAAATTTTACCAATAATATAAAATGTTTTATGGTTATATAATTTTTGTTGTTCTTTTAAATGTTTGTAATCAAATTTAATATTGGCAACCCATTCTTATTGAAAAAATAAATTACTTTTATTTATTGAGTGTTTATCTTCATCATAAATAAATAAAAAAAAACAAACATTTACGTACTTTTAGAGCAATAGGGTGGGAACTTAATGTTCGGATATTTGTTCTCACATATGAAACAATACAAAAAAAATCATTTTCAAGAAAAAAGTGAAAAGTAAATAACCAAGTTAAACAAGTAGACAATTTTGTTTCGCAAACACAAAAATAAAAAATAAACTGAGGCAAAGGAAATAATTTATGCCCTAATTCAGTAAGAAGATTTAGGACGTTTTTGTTTGAAAATACTTTTGAGTTCTTGTTTTTGAATTCTTCAAATTATTTTCTTCAAAAATAATTTTTGTCTTTGATAATGAAAAATAAAAATATTATTACTATGTTTTTAAAATATGAAAATGAAATGAAAGTATTATAGAATATTTTGAAAAATATATGAAAAACTATGTGTTGGATATAATGTTTGGAATAAAATCATAAAGCAAATACACGCACCTTCTAGCAGAGACTATTACTAATAATTGTTTTAAAGAATCACAACTGCGGCTTTTTTTCGTCCATAGACAAGACGGCACAATCGTCGAACAGAATTAGGGCATTAATATTCTCTCGATGAAATGTATTTGAAAAATTTTAAAATTATGCATAGAAGCCTTTATATAAATATAAGACAGTACAGATATATGTATGTACATATGTATATAAATATATTTTTAGGTACTTGTTCTTTTGTTTTTTTTTACACTGTACGAAGTGATAAAAAAATGTTATAGCAACAGAAATAAAGTCTCTTGTCAAATTTTTTTTTATTTAATACATTAAGAATAAAAAGTGTATAAAATCGTAAAGTTTTTGTTAAAATTTGGTATTCAAAAGTAACTTATTAGTCCCTTGAATTATTTGCTACTCTGGTATGAGAATATCTTTGCCTTAATATAGAAAGGGAATAACTTTTTTTTTTAAATCGAGTGTTTTGTATATTTCGATAGAAGAACATCTAGTGTAACGAAAAAGGCAAAAGTCTCGATTCGATGAGTAATGAGTTAAGGCCTTTGTATATTAAGGTAACAATATGTTTTTATGTGGTCGTAAGTACTCCTCTTTTTCCGCTTTAATAATACTCCAGCATGCTAAGCTTTTTCGACATAACTTTTATATCTACAATAGTACATCTTCTTTGGAGAATTGCTTAAGCTTAAAGCTCATCAAAATTGCATGTATTTTTTTTTATTAAACAAGTATATGTATTTCTTTTAGAGAGATGTCAGATTATACTCGGAAGACAAGTTCTATTGTTAATATGTCAGTTAAGATAAATATCTTATATAAATATGTTTGTATAAATTTTTTTATAACTAAATATATCTTAGGATTTTCCGAGTTAAATTGGTCAAATGCGAATCAAATATGTATACGTATTTGAAAATAACTATTTAGTATTTGAGCCCATTATTTTGCAAAGAAAATCTCTGCTTGAACGAAGTTCTTATTTCAAAAAGCTGCTTAAGTTACATCCATTGTAATTCAAATACTTTAGCTGTGTATTTGTTGAATATACACATGTACATATTTATGCCAATACCAGCATACAAATGTTTTTTGACATTAAGGTGCTCCTTTTAATCAACTTTTCAATTTGGTTGAAGATTTCAAATTATTCCCATAATTAAGTAAATATTTTAGTAGGTTGGAAAATTATTTGGGAACGTTTTGGTTTTTCGTTGCTTTCATTTGATATTTTTTAATTAAATCGGTTTATTTAATTTTTCTAAAAATATCTTTAGCTATCGAATGAAAGCAAAAGATTTAATAAAAAAAAGCATTTTCTTACCTCATACGATTTTTTTTCTTTGTTTACTATCGATACTTAACAAACATAATCTATTGTTTAGGTTTTGAAGCTATCCTATAAGAACTCAAGCAGATTTATAAGTAACTTCACACTAGTTTTTTTATAACCACATCTAGTTGATTAAGCGACTTTTTTCCTTGTCGGCGACTCACTATTTTAACATAGGCATGTAATAGGCGGTAGTCAATTGTCCATCTCTGCATGAAAATATTACACATATTAGTATTGCAATTATGTAGTTTATTTTTTCAACACAAACACTTGACATAAACAATTTGACTTCATGGAATGCTTTTTTTTATTTTCTTTTCATTTACTTATTTTGCTTTTATTTATTTCTTACGTGTGCTTCTATGTAATATATGTTTGATTGATATCTGCCTGAGATTTAAACCAATTTGTAGTCACTTGCAAAATAATTAATTTATAGCTGGTGTTTTTTGTCAACTGATTATATTATTTACTTCAGGGTATATACATTTTGTCTAAAAATGTCTATGTATTTGTTTATGTTAATAAGTATGTGATAACAACGAATTTGATCGGCAGCGTATTGTGCGTGCAAGACTCTTACAAACAGGGCTACCAGATTTTCTTCAATCTACATTGCCAAATTGATTTTAAAAATCGCCAAAAGTTGCCAAAATCAATTTTATGTAGCTTTTATGCTTTTTTTATGTAAAACCTTTTTAAATACAAATTTTTATAAAATAATCGTATAAAAATTTAGCTGAAAATCTCCAAAAGTAAAAATAAAATCGCCAACAATTATTTCTTGTAAATTTATCATACTAAAGGCTGATCCAAGTAGAGATATTTTTTTCAATAGCCTTTTTTGAAAGATCACGTGTGAGTCGTGTCATGCTGTCATGTTATTTTTGTTTAGTATTGTTTGGCATTTTATAATGGAAAGACTTACGCGTGAACAACGTTTACAAATTGTTCAACTTTATTACGAAAATTCAAGTTCTGTGAGGAATGTGTTTCGTGCACTTCGCTCAACTTCGATGAGGCCCATTTCTAGCTCAATGGGTATGTAAAGAAACAAAATTGCCGCATTTGTGACGAAGAGCAACCTGAAGAGATTCCAGAACTGCCGCTTCCTCCAGAAAACGGACCATATTTCTTTAAAAATTATGCCGGTGCGAACGTAACCGTCAATGGCGACCGTTATGGCGCCATGATAACCGACTATTTGATGCCTGAAATTGAAGCTCGTGATCTCGGCGACATTTGGTTTCAGCAAGACGGCGCCATTTCCCACACATCGCATTGAGAGAACATTTCGGTGAGTACATTATTTCACGTTTTGGGCCGGTCGATTGGCCACCAAATCGTGTGATATCACACCTTTAGACGTTTTTCTGTGGGGATATGTAAAGTTTAAAGTTTATGCGGACAAACCCGCTTCGATTCAGGCCTTGGAGGAAAACATCACGCGTCTCATTCGCCAATTACCAGTCGAAATGCTCGAACGAATCATCGAAAATTGGACTCAACGGATGGACCATCTGCGACGTAGCAACGGTCAACATCTGATAGACATAATCTTCGAAAAATAAATGCCATAGAATGTTCATTCAAATGATAATAAACATTCCTCATTAAATTTGAATTTTCTGTGGTTTTTTAATTCAAAAAGCAGGGAACCTCGAAATTGATCACGCGTTATAATTAATGTAAGAGAAATCATCAAATTCAAATTGTCTTAATTTCTTGCAAAAGAGTTTTGGTTGAATTAATTTTTGAAACTTCTCCTTCAGTAAACTAATTTTCCTGAATTACAATAACTTTGAAGCTAAGTTTAGTTTAAAAAAATAGCCATAAAAATCTCTATGAAATCTTTTCTAGTAAGCAGTAATTATTCATTGTTGGCTTCAAGTCAAGTTTCAAGTGCTGTACGGTCTATATGTTGCCCTCAGATAAATGGTCAGCCCAAGAATTTATTAAAAATGTTTGTTCCCTAACACTGAAATTTCAGAAAGATTACATACAGAAAATTTTCGTTGAATAATCCACGAAAATGTTTTCTTTTGAAGTAACCTTATATCATGTTGAATAAACATGCTGAATCAAAGTTATTTCAAGTTGAATCAACATGAACTTAATTTAATGTAGTCATTTTATTTTTATTAGTTATTTAACTTAACGTGATTGTGTGCATTGGCGAGTAACCAGGAAAATATGTATAGGTATTGGTCTATCCAGCCAAGATTTTTACTCGAACTCATCGCGTGGATAGTCTGTGCAAACGACAAAATATATCGATAAATATTACGATTTTCTATTCGCAAAAATTTATTGAATCCCACTACAGGTGTTTTGTTTGTTTATTTATTTTCTCTGCTGCTTTTGATATAATTATTCATGTTTGGTAAATTTGGGATTCAGAAATGTTTATCAATTTTATGGATGTTTATCATAGTGAAAGAATAGTCCATACGTTTGACAATCATTGAAACATAAGATTGCCTTTTAACAATTAGCAAAATAACAAATTGCAACTTAAACTATTCAAAAACTGGGAATTGTTTAATGTGTATTGATGTGTTTCGCAAAAACTATTAAAATTCTATTTTCTCTCTTCTTTTTTTCTTCATTACCCATTCATTTTTAATTTGTAAATAAAGACAAATTCTCCAGAAAATTGTTGTTCTCTCAAAAAATTAATTTCGTGAAATAACTCATGATGGGGCTAATTAATTTAGCCCAAAAAAAACATGTTTTACTAAAGAATTACTTTTTGCCTGGAACGTCCTTGATTCCCAAGAATGCAATTTATATTTTCTCGTTTCTCGTAAAGTCAAAATTTTCCAACAAATCCCAAACCCTGCCTAATAGTATTCTGACGTATGCATGTAGACGTCTTTTTGTCTACTTATAAGAAGAAGAAAAAATTATTTCATTTTGCTTCATTTTATATTGAACACAAAGTATTGCCAAACAAAGTAATTCTTCGTTTCCATTTTACTTAAGTAAAATATGTTATTTCACTTAAATACAAAATGTTTTATTTTATGACATGAAATAAAAATCGATTTTCTTCACTTCTTTATAAACGTCACTAACGAAGCCAGTTAAGAAACTTGATTTATATCTTGTGTCCTTTACAAAATAAATAAATTTTGAAGTAGAATATTTTTTTTTTTGCTTTTAGAACCATTGAGATGAAATTAAAATACGTAAAATTTATAAGTAGCACATACATCGTTAGTAAAAACATATCTAAAGCTACGGTCACACCTATCAAACATTTGCCCCAAAACGAGTAACCAACAAACACTAAAGAAAAAAGTTTTGATCTAGACACTTGTTTATCATATAAAACAGTTTCGAACATAACTAATAGACAATGTCATAGCATCAAACAATGTTGGATACTCCTTAACTTTGCGAATTTTTGTTTGAATTGAAAGACTTTTCATTGGCATTTAGTGGTTACGCTTTTTGGGGCAAATGTTTGACAAGTCTGACCGTAGCTTAAGTGTTGCATTATTTATGTATGTATGTATGTATGTATGCGAGTCTGTTGCTCTTGAAGGGTAACAACAAAATGTTAATAAAAACAAACATTTAACAAATATACCTTCTTACAGTTCTTTTTTCGAAATTAAAGGTTATTTTTTAAGCTCGGTGGAATTTACAAAAGGCTAACAGCCTGGCCCACGATGTTGACAAGAAGCTTTCTATCGCTTACTTATATAGAAAACACAAACAAATTTTCATATTTTGTTTTTGTTTTCAATATAAGTAAGCGATAGAAAGTTTTTTGTCGACATCGTGGGCCTGGCCGTTAACTGTCAAATCAACTATCAGACTGCGCTCACTTCTTAATATTTATTTATTTATTTATTTATTTATTTATTTATTTATTGATTTATTTATTTATTTATTTATTTACGGTCTTATTCATAAAAATTCCTTATTTCAGCTTTAATCTGTACATTACTTATGAAACATGTTTTGCTTTATTAAGCTCTAATAAAAATTTGTATTCATAACTGATTAATATGAGTGAATTAACTATTAAACGATTTTGCTTCTTTTGTAATTTTTTGTTGGCAACATCATGCTACTTTCGCTCTCATTTTACGTTTAGTGATGCACACAATGAAGCATCGATTATCTAGGTAGTCTGTTTGAGTTAGTCTTGTGTAGTTCATGAACGAACTAGTTCAAATGAACGATTCAGTACTTTGAACTAAGTGAACTAGTTCAATTGTCTTACGCTCACTAGTTCATTTTTTGAACTAAGAACTAATACAAAAAATGAACTTACACATAGTCTGTGAACTAAATGTTTCAACGTTTTGCTTTACTTTTTTACTGTTTGTGTTTTTATTTTCTATACTCATCCATATGTATGTACATATATTTAGTTCTTGTTCATCCGCTGGCTACTACCAAAAATGCAATAAACAAGAAAGCACAAGTAAACACTTATGCTACCCTATTCACAAAATATATTTTGGATTTATAAGATTTTTTTATAAAGCAAATTTATTTATTAATTAACTAATTAATTTTAGTTTTCATAAAGTATTTTGATCACAGAATTTGTGTTTTTAATATTGTCAAAGACAACACTAATACATACGCATGTAGAATTGTAGATGTAAAAACAGTGAACTAAAACGACCTAACTAGTTCATTGAACTAAAAAGAGCGATTGAACTAAATGAACGAACTAATTCATTTACAAATAATGAACTAAAATGGCCGGTCACTGAAATGAACTAAATGGCACAAGTCAAGTTTGAGTCGAAAAAAAATTAAATCATTACGCATAATGTTATTAAAAAATAACTTAAAAAGTTGGCGTTTCACTTTTTATTAATAAATAAACCAAAAAAAAAATATATCCCAGTAAAAAAAGACACTCCAAAGAAGTCATGAACATGTAGAGTTCGCAGTCTGGAAGTAGTTCAAATTTCGATCCGATCTAATGATTTTTACATAGGGTTGTCATTGAAAGAAGTTCTCTTTTTCGATGCCTAGTCACCGAATTAGAAGCGATTTTAAGAAAAATTTCCGTTTTTGTGTTTTATGATAATATTTTCATCTAGGAAAAACTTTAAAAAGTTACATATTTTAACAATTCGTTTCTTTTTATACGAATTTAAACGCGAAACAGTGTTTTCATGTAAATTTAAGCAAATAACTTCTAAATTTTAGGCCAAAATTAGTTCATAAACTTCTTTCAAAAAATCGATTTTTTGAACATTTTGGTGAGTATTTACTAAAACTATGGAAAAACTACAAGTTTGTGTGTGATTAAAATAAACTTTTACTTGGGTTTCTTATAACTATCGGCAAATTAAAAATATCGATTTTTTGGAAGCAATGAAAATGTGATTCCTTCAGAATGACTTCAATTTTTTTTTATTGGGATGTTAAAAAAATTGTATTTAAACACATTTATAATCGGCTGAGTACAGAGGTAGGCAAATACCCATTTTATTGCGGTCGATTATGCATCACTATTTTGTTTTAATTTTAAAATGTTCTTAAACATGCATACATACATATGTAAGCATGCAGTACCATACAAACATACGTATGCTTGTACTTACATATGCCCTTTTTTAGGGTTCCGTACACCAAAGGTGAAAAGGACCCTATAATTTTCGCTACGCTGTCCGTCTGTCCGTCACACGGTATTTTCTCAGGAACCGTAAGAGCTACGGATCTGAAATTTGGACACAGTATGTAGAACCTTGGCCGCTACAACAAGAAATACATGAGAATTAAAAATTAAAGGGTGTTCCAAAACGAGCAACGAAAAATGTTAAAATCCCATGTAATATACATACAATTATATGAACATATGTATATTGAAACTTGAAATTTGTAAAATTAGTGTATTTTTTATACAGACTAAAACAAACAACAGTAAAATTTAAAAATTTAAATTAAAGGGTGGTCCATCAGTTAATGTAATTTTGACAATTTGCTATATCTTGGAAACCGTAAGAGGCAAACACTTGAAATTTTCAAAAACGGCAAAACTAAAAAGCCGAAAATTATAAAATCGCCAAACCAAAAAAAAAATCGCCAAAAATTAAAAAAAAATCGCCAAAACGAAAAAAATCGCCGAAATTAAAAAAAATTTCTAACACTGAAACAAATCGCCAAATTCGAAAAAGCCGCCAAAATGACAAAAACGCCAAAAATCTAAAAAAAATCGCCAAAACGCGAAAATGTCGCCAAACCTAAAAAAAAAATTTAAATAAAAAAAATCGCAAAAATGAAAAAAGTCGCCAAAAATAAACAAAAAATCACCAAAATTAAAAAACGCCAAAAACCGAAAAATATCGCCAAAACAAAAAAATAAAGTGTCAAAACTAAAAAAAGAGCCAAAACTTAAAAAAAACCGAAAAAACGCAAAAACCGCCAAAACAAAAAAACCGAAAAGACCCCAAAAACGAAAAAAAAATTCCAAAACTATATATTATATAGGATGAAGTTTGTATTAAATTACATATCTAGTGTTCATACGGAACCCTTCGTGCGCGCGTCAGAGTCGCACTTTACTGAATTTATTCTATTTTTCTTTTTGCCATGAATTGTATTTCTTTAATTTTCAACCATGTTTATATGTATGTTTTTTTTCTTTTTGTACAATTATGCATACATACATACATGTACCGAATTACATAAATTAATACACTTGTGCAAGAACATTATTCAGGAGACATGCATAAGAATAAATAAGAAACATAAAAGTGAGAAACCACAGAAAATCTCACATAAGGGATAAAAAAATTAAAAAAAATATAATTTATAATTGTTTAGCAAACGCTTAAGGTAGTATGGAGGCTACATTAAAAATCTCTGAGTTATGAAACGTTTATTAAACGTTTAATAGACTATTAAGCATTTACAAATAGTCTTTTTTCGATTTTTGCTTATTAAGCTGTTATGAAGCGTTTATGAATAAGATGGTTAATATTTATAATAAACTTCAATTTTTTATTCTTTTTATAATCAATAGTAATAATAATAATTAATGGATAAAAAAATAATAACAGCCTGGCCCACGATATCGACAACGTTCGACTTGTCGCACACTTACATTCAAAACAAAAACAAATTTTAATATTTTGTTGTTGTTTCAAATGTAAGTGTGCGACAAGTCGAACATTGTCGATATCGTGGGCCAGGCTGTAAATCAAAGTTTTATAATGCAAAGCAATATATCGGCATACTAAGTTCTGCCTTTAGATAAAGGCAAGTTATGAAAATGGCCCTAAGTCCCAGCAAAAAAAATAATCGAGATTTCGAAGCAATTGGTTATAAATTGCTTATTATTAAGTCTCTTTTACAGAAAAGGAAGCTATACTTCTTTTTCTGCTTTTTTTCTATTTTGGTTTCTTATATCCCTTCTATAAAAACATTTTGGAAAGTGTAGTTTAATATAATACAAAAATATGCTCTTCGGAAGCGCGGAAAAGTACGCAGTGCATCCCCTCTGCCTTACAAGGATGTAAAAACGTACGCGAATGACGAAAATATGTGCTTCGGTAGTTCAGTGGGTAGTGTTCTAGCCTAATATACGGAAATCCTGGGATCGACTCCTGATTAAACGCGCGAACAAAAAGTAAAAAAAGAAAAAAACTAAGTGCAAATTTTTTAAGTAGACGAATATTTTTGCTGAATTTAGGTCACTCCGGCAGGCATGCAAGAATCACATTTTAGATCGACGTGGCAGAGCTTCTACGCGAGGAATCCCATATAAAAAAAAATCCTGCAAATTTTTATGCATCGGGTAAGCGCTTGCATACCAAAAGAGCACTTATATAGGTGCTTCCAGCGAAGCACCATTTTTTGCTGGGATGTTATTGAGTGCTTCGCTGAAGTAAATAACTCACAAATAAATGTCAAATGTGAGGTACAAACATGGCTACTACTTACAAATATCAAAGATATTACATTAAATTTTAAATTAAAGTTTACTCACATGATGCAGAGCAGTGATGCATTTCCGAACAGGCAGCAAACAAATTATCTAGATTTACTTTGAAAATTAATTAAGCGTTTGCGCAACTTAAGGACGACTTCGTGATTTTTGTTAGCACACATAATCTTCCATCTCAGCAATCTGAAAATAATATCGCCGCTGCAAAGGAAAATGTGGCAGCAGGAATTTGTCTCTCTGTCTATTATATAGAAAACTTTCCACAAAGATTTTGGCTTACATTGCTTTAAAGTCCAGCTGTTGCAGGATTAAAGCTACGAGCCCATGATATGTGTTATTCTTATGCTAATTGGGCTCTAGAGCTGTTAGAAACAGATTCAGTATTTTATTGCGAAATTGTGCTCAGCGATGAAGTTAATTTTGTGCTTAATTGATAAACACACACAACAGACCATTAAGACTACATTACACAAAAAAAACAAACAGTGTTTAATGCGGTCTACATATGCCAGTGATATCATGGAACCTTACTTATATAAAAAATTATGCCGGAGCTTGCGTTAAGGGCAATGGAAAACGTTTCGGTACCAAGATCAATGGTTTTTTGCTCTAAAATATACCCGGACATATATCATATTCTATAAAACAAAAGTTGGCTTGAAATTTTTTGGTACTGTTTTTGCTTAATTTTTGTCTCATGTTATTTCAACATGATTTACCGTAACCATTAAAGAATGATTTTTTCTTTGGAAATGAGTTTATTTCATTGTTGATTTAATATTTCAGTACTGCCAAATCAAAATGCAGAATCATGTTGAATCAAAGTTATTTGAATTTGATACTGAAATGATATTAAGTTCAAGTTATTTCATGTTAAAACGACGTGAATTTGATACTGAGATAACACAAAGAACCATGTTGAATCAAAGTTATTTCAAGTTGCACCATCATGAGTGCAATTTAAGGTATTATTAACTATTTAACTTACGTGAGGGTGTATATTATGAACAGCCCTCAGCAAGATGTATTTGTGTGCATTGTAGTTAACTTCCCCGGCCAATATTTGAAGTCGAATTCATTGCGTGGAACGCGCTTACCGCTGCGAAACCACATTAACTTTAAATATTCCTTAGATACACTGTTAAATTTGAATTTAACATGATTTTTTTAATAGTTTAACTTAAAATCTATTTACATTTAATATAAACTAAAAAAAATTAAACTGCGTAGTTAGAAGAATTGAACCCACGACCCACCGACTACTAAACTAGTGTACTGTCTACTGGAGCAAGGCATTTTCGCTGGTAATGCGAAGTTTGTCGGCTATTTACACCACACGAGCATCAAAGCAAACAACAACAAAAAAAAAGAAGAAATCAAATAACTGAGAGCAACAGTACATTGCAGATATGAACAAAGCCCACGCCCACAAAAATTATTTTATTTGATTGCCGTGAAACCTAGTAAACACCTTTGGTTCTTATAATTACACAATTATAAAGTTGAAATTAAATTCATTAGTATACTTCACGTGATTCTACTTAACCGATTTGTACGAAACTTACCACCGCACTTTGAGCTCTAAAAAATACAATTTTCCCTTAAAAAAATTGGGCTAAGTCAGACCCACTAAAATTTAATATTTTTTTATACCGATTTTTACAAACCGTAACATGCACCCTGAAATCTCAAAAGCACAAAATTTTGCATTTAAAAAATGGGCGGAGGCGTGCCTATTGAATTTAATTTTTTTTTTTTTTTTAAGAGTTTACTTTCAGTTTGGGCCCATACATTTATCTCGAAAATGTTCCATCAGATTTTTGCATTGATGTTGGTTTTTATTTGTAGAATTATTTAAAATTTAAAGTTTTAGAATACCAAAGGCATCTTGCTCTGAAACTTTCAGTTTCTTAGTGAAGTGTAGTTGCAAGTTCACTCAATTATTAATAAATAAAAAAACCAACTGCCAGCTGGTACTGAAATAGACATGAAGAATGAGTTGTGTTTACAAAAATGTTTTAGCCATTGCGTGCTTGGCACTATTTAAAATTATAAAGAGCGCTAAAATATATTTTTTGAAAAACAAACATGGGAAGTAATAAGTTTAAATGGAAAATTTCTAAAAACAATTACAATCCCTCGTACACAGAATTGGTATTAACACTACGACCACACTAGCAATTCGATGTGTCTAAACACAAGCAATAACGCCGGCAGAATTATGACGTCCGATTGCTTGTGTTCAACAATGTATCTAGAGGTGGTGAACACGTATATTCAAATATATTTGCTTTTTATTCACATTAATACTTAAATTATCAATAATTTTATCCTTTTCTAATTTTAAATTGAACTTTTCTTGGTTTTATGTAGTTAAAACTTTTCTTTTCTACTTTTGTGTTGAAAAAAAATTAATATAATTTGTATTTGACAGCATGTGTTAAGAGATTGTTGCTCAGCAATGTATTTTAACATTTGTTGCTGAATATATATTTGAACACATATTCATACGGTCCACACGCTAATATCTTGTGTCGGCAATCGATTTTGACAGTTGCCACGGCAATAATTGCCAAGATTATTGCTCGTGTGGTCGGCATGTAAAGCAAGAAAATATAGAGAAAAAAATATTATTTTTTAATAGATAACAAAAATTCAAAATTTTAAAAACCCCCGACTTTTTTCAGAAAAGATGTTATATCTTCTAAACGCCTGGACCGCTTTTCTTCAAACATAGCTAAGAACCCTCTCGATCAAGTCATCTTTCAAACAGAAAAAACTAAATGAAAATCGGTCCAGCCGTTTGGCCCGTACGTGGACACGGACAGACACACAGATACACAGACACACAGACACACACTACAAACTTATAACACCCCTTTTTTAGTCGGGGGTTAAAAATACAAACGATACAAATATTTTTGTTTTCTTTTTCAACAATTTTTATATTTTTAATATAAAAAAACATACTTAAAAAGGTTGTCAAAAGAGCAAAAATATACTTATACTTATGAATGATAAAATTCAGTTATCGTTGGCATGTGGAAGTCTATAAAAAAAAAAGTTTCAGCTGACGGCAACGCAACAGTTTCGCCTTGACTATAAATAAAGAACTCTAAATTTTTTCATTGTTAAATAAATACATAAATATAGAAATATTTTTTTTAATAAGGCCGTTTTGTTTTCTTTCAATTTCGTTTTCCTTTTGTCACAATGAAATATAAGACTTTTTGATATTCTTTTGTATGTGAAACATGAGCCTTTTTAGTAAAATAATTCAGCCTTGACATTTTTCTAGGATTAAAAAAAAAATAATAATATATACAAACGCTTACGAAAATTAAAAAAAGAAAGGGAATATATTAATTGCATAAAATCAATATTTGACTTAAAACGAAATAATTTTCTCTGCCTTTGAAATACAAAAGGATTGAAGACAATATAATCTTCTTTAATTGATGATGTGTTTTTTTCTAATAAGAGAAATAACAAGAAGAAGAAAAAGTGAAAGATAAATATAGACAAAATTATTACCAGCAGTTTTATTTTTATATAACGAGCAATCAAATTCTAATTAAAGAGTATAAATCATATACATAAATATTTTCGCATAAATCTTTTTGATTGAAACATAAATTTCTTGTTTTAAAGCAATTTATAATAAAAGTCAGAATTTCAATTTGCTTAAAGATTATATACATTTCACTTCTAACTTTGGTGGGTGTGGAAGACTTCAAGTTTTAGAGATGCCTGCTGTGCAGAATCATAGAGAAAAAAACAATTTTGTTTTATTCAATGTAATACATTTCTTCAAGTTTACTTCATTAAGTAAGTTTTTAATGAATACTGTTCTAGACATTAAATGCCGTATTCAGAAAAAATTATTTAGGTTTCCTAAAGGTTTACGAAACAAATTTTGTATGGAAATTTGTTTGGTAAGCATTCAGTAAACATAAATTATTTCTTCTGAATACGGCATTAAAACTTGTGGTTTTGATTAATCACAATAAAAAGAAATTTAACGGCTGTCAAAGCAATTATTTCCTGCGAGACCAGGCTGTGCATCAATAACTCTCACACTAGAATGGCTTTAGAGCATTGCAAATTGGCACGAGCTTTAGATTAAGTGAATTTAGAGAAAAAAATTATATCAAAATTGGCCACAACTACCGCCCACCGCAATCCAAATCTAATTTTTTCCATAAAATTTTTTTCTATACAAGCAAAATCTAAGGAGTGTGACATAAGTATCGTTTAAAATACTCTTTGAGTATTGGCTGTCAAACAACTAAAAAAGCGTACCGCTAAAAATTAAAACCATACTCATATGCAAACCTACGCATCAACTTCAAACTGAATATATATAACTATAAACAATCAAAGACTTTGTTTATACACATTTCTTAAATTACACAGCACAAAACAAATGACCTTTAGTAAAATTTGTGCACTATATCAGCTACAATCATACATAGTATGATAGTATAAAAATACTCTGAATATTAATTCGGCTACACATGAGTATATATAGGAGTATTTTATTTGCACAAACTTAAGCATGACTGGTGCTAGAAAAGTGAATTGGTAAAACGCTACAGTAGCAATGGTGTTCAACTGATTGCATTGCAGGGATTAGAAGTGCCATTTAATAATTCTCGGCTGTGCCAAAAACGTGTCTAACTAAATATTTACTAGAAATACATTTATCATATATTAATGTTCAACTGATTGCATTGCAGGGATTAGAAGTGCCATTTAATAATTCTCGGCTCTACCAAAAACGTGTCTAACTAAATATTTACTAGAAATACATTTATCATATATTAATGTTACGATATCCATATTATTGTTACGATACCGATCTATGGTTACTGCTACCGACCCTGCTAGCTATTGGCGGTTTTTTCTCGAGGGTGTTCTTAACTCTACTCCTAATCGTGACATGTACCAAAATAAACATAAAACAACATTATACAACCGTAACTACTTACTCACAAAAATATTGAAATTTCTTCATAGGGAAGTTGATGGTGACTTCCAAATACTCTTTCTTAAAACAAAGCTAAGAACCCTCTCGACCAAGTCACCTTTCAAACAGAAAAAACTAAATCAAAATCGGACATACACACAGATAAACCGATACTTAGATACACAGCTACACAGACACACACCACAAACTCATAAAATGCCTTTTTTGGTCGGGAGTAAAAAATATTTATACTTATTTCTATATATCATCATACGACATCAAATTACTAACAATTTAAAAAAAAAACCATTATAACGATATATAGTTATTATTGAATTTATAAATTTGGTTTTGTTTTCTATAAACTGATTCACTGTCACTTAATATATGGATGTCTATTCTTTTTTTATTTTTACAAAATACCACTTCAATAACAATTTTTGTTTCCAAATAAGACGAAACAAAAAATCAAAAATATATCAGATGCTTAAATATTATATTTGTTCTAAATTTTAACTTGAAATTATCTAATTAATGCTTTCAAACAGCCGAAGCACATTTTTAATTCCATTTTATACACATAAATGCATGAATAAATACTCTGCGCATCGTGCTTATATACATGTTGTCCGAATAAATATCCATACTCTGAGTATAAGCATACTCCGAGTATAAGTATGACAGACTCTTCATGCGCACATTACGCTGTAGTGCCTTTCTATGTCTAGTTTTAGAGTATTTTAATTTTTTCAGATAAATGCAACAGAAATACTCTTGTGTATTTGAATCGCCTATAGTCATAGTTGTATAAAAGTAAATATGTGAGCATACGCATTTTTTATCTAAAGTTATGAGCGTATGCAGCTATTAAAATTAACACTATTTACCAAAGTTTATTTTTTCAGTTATAAGAAATGTTAAGAAATTTTTAAAAGAAAAAATACCAATTTTTTTGTAAATCAAACCAATGAAATTTCAAAATTTTAAATGAAAATTTTATTCTCCTTTGCGATTAAAAATTCTCTAGTTTGAGGTCAGAACTCCAAGTCTTATATGGCCTGAGAATACATTCTAATATCCCAGCAAAAATTACTGCTTAGCTGTAAGGAGGTTTAAAGGGGAATGGAAAGCTGGTATTGGCTTACAAACCTGCTTTCGTATGGCATGATATTTGTTCGCGATATACCACTTTGAAGCGTTTCTTTTTAAGTGCGTATTAGTACATATGTAATGAATTCATGAAATATTGAAGTTTCCAGAAATAATAAATTATGTATATAGTAATGTATGCTTATGTATTACTTTTTGTATGGGCATTGAATCAGGAGTTGATCCCACGACCACCGCTTCTTAGGCAAGAACACTATCCACTGACCCACCGAAGCACATATTTAAAGTAAAAGTCTCTTAAGCAACCAAATTTGTATCAAGGGAAGCGAGAGTGGAAAAAAATAAGTATTTGAGTATAAAGAGCCGACCAACTTTGCCGTGTTTATGTAAAATTTCAATATTTGCCTGCTTTAATGCATCTTCATAAGGCAGAAGGTATGCACTGTGTGCTTTTCGGCATCTCCGAAGAGCTTTTTTTGTCTTAGTGCTTGCATCTACCAAATTTATTTGTACTAGGATCGTAAAAATATTTATTTATTTTTGCCTAATTGATAACACAATTCAACATGAATTTTGTGGCACAAGATATCTCTTTTCATTTGGATAGATATGCTGAGGTAAGCGTTTCTTTTCTTAGTTGACTCTGGTGTAAGGGACGATGATGTACTACATAATTGTATATATCTGTAGAGCTATTTTATGTATTTAATGAAAAAAAACGCCATAAAATTTAATCTAAGGTAATCTTCAAATTATATTCGCCTCAATTCTTTGCAAGGCTTATATTTTTTAAAGTTGTTAAGAAAGTTTTGGGCAAAAACACACTTTTTGCTAAGAAAATTTAGAAAAGAGAGTTTATGCTTAGTCTTTGGTTAACCAAAGTTTAAAAAACTTTTGAATTTTTTTTTAACCCCCGACTAAAAAAAGGGGTGTTATAAGTTTGTAGTGTGTGTCTGTGTGTCTGTGTATCTGTGTCCACGTACAGGCCAAACGGCTGGACCGATTTTCATTTAGTTTTTTTCTGTTTGAAAGATGCATTGATCGAGAGGGTTCTTTGCTATGTTTGCAGAAAATCGGTCCAGCCGCTTAGAAGATATAACATTTTTTCTGAAAAAAGTCGGGGGTTTTTAAAATTTTTAATTTTTGTTATTGTTATTTCTGTAAAAATTCATAAAATAATTACAATGAATAAATTCAAAAATTTATAGACACTTATAGACGTAAATCAACTATACAGGCAAACTTATTAACATTTTTATTTTTCTATGATTAATAAATTTATCCCAAAAAAAAAAATACCGCAACTTAAATAAAATTACTCATAGGTAATTTAATATTTAATCTTTCAAAATTAACACACACGTTTTATTACACTTTTTTATGGGGCCATAAATACACACATACATTTATAGATACAAACACACATATAGTATTTTTATGAATGCCATAAACACAAAATTACAACCAACAACATTAACAAAATAAAAAAATAAAAACATTTAAACAATTTGCATGTATTTAGCTCAAATTAAACTACAAAATCTATTAAAATCCAATAAATACTTTCAAACAAATTGAAAATATTCGTTTGAATATTTAAAATAAAAAAAAACAAAAACAATTTAAATATTAAACAATCAACTAAAAAAAAAATCAAAACATCTGCTCCCAATGAACTCGCTGTTAAACAATAAAAACAATAAAAACACCCGTCATTCGCACTTTACATTAGTTTATTTGTTTATTTAAGTTTTATTATTTTGATTTAAGGGATTCGATTTTTTTCACAGAATATAATAATAAATAAAAAACCAAAAAGTTCATTAATATTGAATAAGCGAAAAACGGTTTTCATTTAAAATAGTGAAAATCATTTAGATTTTGTGGTTTGTTTAGATTCAAATGGATTTTTTATTTTTATTTCATTTTTTCAATAACAAACATTCATTCGCATTGCATTGTATGTACTTTCAGTGAGATAAAAAAAAATTAATTGAATATATTTTTAGTACTCGCAGTTCTTATTGGAAAATTTTGATATTAAAAGAAAATCATTATAAAGATTAATAATTGGTCTCATTATTCATTCCGCTCTGCGATTGAGGAAAAACATTTTTTGTGCGGAAGCAAATTTTTAAAGTTTTCCTTCCGTTGCTGCGGTATTCTTGCACTGTTGTGGCATTACAATATTATTATTGATTTCGTAATAAAGATATTTTTCTTCATTTTACTTGAGCTCAAATTTTATTTATATATTATAATTTAAAAGAAGTTTTTATGTATGTTTCTGGCTTGGCATAACTAGATGCTGCTTTAAGCAACTCATGACTAAAAAAAGCTTGCGAAACTTATACACAAACTTGCAATAAATTATTGAGAATAAAAAAACTTCAATCATATTTAATAAATTTTGTTTTTAATTTTGGAAGCATATCATGCCATAACCACCAAAAAGAAAAAGGTTAAGCGACATACTATCATTTGCGATTATAAACAATCGATTTTCGTTACAAAAAATAAGGTCCAAAAAGTTTGTCAGTTAAGCTTTTTTGTTGATTATGGGTCAATATGCTGAATAATATTGTTTTTAGGGTTCCGTACACCAAAGGTGAAAAGCAACCCTAATGTTTTCGCTACGCTGTCCGTCTGCCCGTCACACGGTATTTTCTCAGGAACCGTAAGAGCTACGGACCTGAAATTTGGACACAGTATGTAGAACCTAGGCCGCTACAACAACAAATACATGATAATTAAAAATTAAAGGATGTTCCAAAACGAGCAACGAAAGATGTTAAAATCCCATGTAATATACATACAATTGTATATAAATACATTTCTATATTGAAACTTGAAATTTGTAAAATTAGTGTATTTTTATACAGACTACAACAATTAACACTAAAATTTAAAAAAATTAAAATTAAAGGGTGGTCCATCAGTTAATGCAATTTTGACTACGTAATTTTGACAAATTTTGGAAACCGTAAGAGGCAAACACTTGAAATCTTCAAAAACGGTAAAACTAAAAAAAACCGAAAATTATAAAATTGCCAAACCAAAAAAAAATCGCCAAAAATTAAAAAAAAATCACCAAAACGAAAAAAATCGCCAAAATTAAAAAAATTTCTAACACTAAAATAAATCGCCAAATTCGAAAAAATCGCCAAAATGAAAAAAAACGCCAAAATGAAAAAAAGCCAAAAATCGAAAAAAATCACCAAAACGGGAAAATGTCGCCAAAACTAAAAAAAAATTTAAATAAAAAAAAAAATCGCAAAAATGAAAAAAATCGCCAAAAATAAAAAAACGCCAAAAACCTAAAAAAAAATCGCCAAAACAAGAAAATAAAGTGTCAAAACTAAAAAAAAGAGCCAAAGCTTTAAAAAATCGCCAAAACCGAAAAAACGCAAAAAAGCGCCAAAACAAAAAAACCGAAAAGACCCCAAAACGAGAAAAAATGCCAAAACTATATATTATATAGGATGAAGTTTGTATTAAATTACATATCTAGTGTTCGTACGGAACCCTTCCTGCGCGAGTCAGAGTCGCACTTTACTGAATTTTTATTTATTTCTTAAAAGAGTTTCTCGACTTTTCTTTTTGTTTCATTATATTTTCATAAAGAAACAATCAAATTTAACTAAAACTAAAAAAGTTTACACCTATTTACATTTTTGTATAATTCATTTCGATATTCGAATGCAAAGTCAGAAATCCAAAACTTTTTTTCCCCCGTTTTGCTTTGATAAACCTTCTTAAAGAGAATTATTATCACGCTCTAAAATTTTTCGGAGAGTAGGAAGAGCCAACAAAAATTTTTCAAGAAACAATGCGATTGCATATAACTATAAATATTCGCTTGGCAAAATATTACATTTCAATGTCACGTGCGACAGCATTTTTTTTTTTTTTTTTTTTTTGAAGTAAAGTAAAACTCACGCAATGAATGCCTCCTACTATTACCAGGTGTTACCTTCAATAGGAAAGATATAGTGATAGATAAGACAAGCAATGAAGGAAGAGAGATAGAGAGAGAAAGAAGAACTTCATTCTTTTACAACTCTGATTTTTGCACTTTTTGTTTTTTGAATAATGCAGTTATTAAATGAGGCGTATTAATTTTTTTTTTTTTTTTTTTTTTTTTGAAGCTGTGGGTAGTAGACATTTTATCGGTTATTTTACTTCGCCGATGATACTGCTACACAATACCGACGAAAGAGGGCGCTGTGATGTTACATTAGGATTAGTATCTGCCTTCTTCACTTTAACTTTACTCCAACAACTGACAGTGCATCGAAAATACAGACAGAAAGTTCGTCAGATATTCAGTACAATGGTCCCGTGTGACATCGTAAGTCTATACTAAAAAAAATTACATAAAAGCGGCGAAGAAAATAAAGAAAATATGCAAACGGTGAAAAAAGATTGATATTATATTACAAAACCATAAAACAAAAAACAAGAAAATAATGCAAAGTGCTCTGAAAAAATGTAAAAACCTTTTCTGAACGAAAAAGTTTAATTATGAAGACACAAGGCGTAATGAAGAGAAAAATTTGGCGTAAGCTCGCAAAAATGCAAATTTTTGAACAAATGTTTGAGAAAAGTTATAAAAAAATGGAACTAATAGAAGCATTAGGCTTAGCGTAGTTGCATTTCTTCTGCTGCTATGATCAGGAAGTAAATGTAACTGCAACCGCCTAGTCTGAAAAAAAACTGTGCTTGGTATTTCTTGTTTTCATTTAAATTTGTTGTATTACGACTTATTTTTGTTAAGTTTGTTATGATGTTAAAATAAAAACGTGCAACACTTCTGCTTATTCTGCTTATATATCATTTCAAAGAATGAACAACAGAAACAAATATATCATGGGGAAAATGTCACGTACGACATGTCACTTGCTACTGCGATTAATATTGAAAAAATATACAAATCATTTTTAAGTAAAATAAATTAAAAGAAACCACAGTGCAAAACATTTAAAAATTAATCACATTAAAATATTGCTACAGATTTCGCTGAAATTAGCGGTTTAATATTCGACCGCAAAAACAACTTCTGTTTTTGTCACATGCGAAAGCTTTGTGTTTTTTTATATTATTTTTATATTAATACAAATTGCTCAAAATTAAACTTAGCACGAATTAAAGGACTAATCTAAAGCTGTAAGTTACGGTTATTGTTAAAAAATAAATACTTGTTTTATTTTTAATTATTTGACTTTAACAGGACTGTTGTGGCACAGTGATAAAAGCTTTAACTTGTAATCAAAATTATAAAAATAAGACAATCTTTTTTGGTTACAAAATTAAAGAAAAATATTACCTACAAAAAAGTAAATAACAAACATTTTTAATACAATTTCTAAAAAAATTTAAATACAAAATAATGTGCAGTTTCCACAATGCAATTAAGAGACTTGTATAAAAATTTTTTATAGGGAATCACTCAAAAATTGGGGTGTATATAAACATTTACTATACCTAAGTACATACCTACGATAGAAAATGCTCTATTTTGAAGAAACCTAGCAACGATCCTTTTTCCATTCCGGAAACAAATTTTGTAAATATTCTTGCTCATTAAAAGAACTGTGCCACGATATGAAAAATAATTAAATGCACTTCGATATTCAACAAACTCCAATTACATTCGAACTGCGTTGTTCAGTTCGCTGCATTTTTACGCTCATGTGTGTCAACAATAATTTTTTGGTTGCCATTAGTCTGTCTTCAGTATCGCGATCGATTTAATCTTTATCAGCAAAAATAAAATTAGCGGAAAATAAAATATTTATTGAACTACTTATTTGCCTCCGAAAAATCAATATAATTAAAAATTTATTCAAAAAATAATTATCTTAATTATTTGATTTTATTACAAGGAAATGTGAACAGTTTTATTACAGAGTTGCCGGATTACAACAACAAAAAACAATTGCAATAATTTTAATCAGGAATAATTTCTTATTCGGGCTTAAGTTCATTAATTTCAATTCTTATTGCATGAATTTTTTTTTGAGTTTATTTTAATTTTTCTTCTCTTCTTTAGAAACTCACATTAATTAATAATGAAAAAAAAATACAAATATTTCATTCAATAAGAATTGAAGTTAATGAACTTAAGCCCGAATAAGAAATTATTTCTGATTAAAATTCACTACAGTTCAACTAAATCTAAAAATGTTTCATTGCAATAATTTTAAAAAATCGTTTACAAATTTTTTATTACCAAATTGTAAATTTTTTACAATGGTCACGTTCGACATTATGGAAGTGCCCATAATTAAGGATTATTAAGTTATGTTAAGTTTTGTATCCTGAACAGGCCAAGGGAAAATTAAACCTCGTTCTTTAATAATAAAAAGTAAAATAAGAAATTCAAAGATTTCCAATCGCAACAGCAGACAAGATATATTTATATATATTTTTTTATATTTTTATTTTAAAATTTTTCTGAAAGCAGGTACAACGTGTCTTGTAACCCACTTTCGGCTTAAAAAGTAATTACGGGCTACCAAATAATGAAGAGCAAATACATCTCCACAATAAATACATTTGGTGTTATTTTTTCTTTTTATAATATACAACTTTTAGGGGTCCATTTAAGTGAAGAAGATACTTTACACCATAGTATTATATACTACGTTTATACGCACGACTCATTTGCAAATAAAACTGTAAATTGTTGCCATAGAATTTTTTTTATTGGAAATTACTAATTCACAAATCTTTTCACAATTAGCGCACTGTTTGGAAATAAAATGCTTGAGTTTGCCACGCTTAAAAAGTAATAAATGTATATTTATTCGTTGAAAAAAAAAACATTTAAAGAAAAAACTAATGAAAAAAAAGGAAAAATTATTCGTTACTTTATATCTTTACACAACTTTTTTGTAAACATAAGAAAATTTTGTATAGAAGTGCTACGAAGTTTTTGTAAATACATCTGATTTGCAGTATAGACAGTGGGTTAATTTATTTGCAAGTATTTCTAATTGCAAATAGCGCACGTATAAACGTAGTATATGTATATGTAAACGATAATTGTTTTATTTTTTTTTTTTCCTTTACAAAGCAATCCAAAAAATATGAAAATTTAATGATCAAACATAATTGCGGCATAAACACATTTTCCATACAAATTAATAGAAAAAAAGCAGCCTCAGAAAGTAGTCGAGATATAGAATCTATTTTATTTTGAAGGCATTTTTTTTCTTATGCTCTCACATATAAATACTCAATTTTTAAAAATTTTACCACACTTTCAATAACCCAATTAACACAGAACATGTCCTAGGAAAGTAATGAAATATTTTAATGAGTGCATTCCTTCTTCGGCAGACTTAGTAACGCACGTGGTAATCAATGTGAATTTATTGTGTTCGATCAAATTACCCTCTAGTTGCTTGCTAAGGGAATGCATTGTCCTATTTTGAAAAACCATACATTATTTCTCCCATTATTATGTAATTAATGATCACTTTTCCCGCTGGGAAATTTCATACATTTCGTACATTTTAAGTTACTTCCGTCGATGTTATTATGGATTTTATTAAGAAAACGATTTTCCTGAAGTTGCAGACTTTATTCTGTTTCATCATTTATGCTCTCACACACAGAAAAATTTAAACTTAAAATCTACATAAACCAGATTAATTTAATCTTTTTCAGATTAGATCAGAAAAATTTTTTTGTTTGCACATAAATTGGCTTCCCCGCCCAATATTTGAACTCGGAACTCATTGCGTGGTAGTCCATGTGCTTAACTCTGCAACCACAACAACTTCAAATATTCTTTAGATACACACTAAATATGTATGTACCATCATACGAACCGTACGTACGAACACTAGATATGTAATTTAATACAAACTTCATCCTATATAATATATATTTTTGGCATTTGTTTTCGTTCTTGGGGTCTTTTCGGTTTTTTTTTTGTTTTGGCGTTTTTTTGCGTTTTTTCGGTTTTGGCGATTTTTTTAAGCCTTGGCTCTTTTTTTAGTTTTGACACTTTATTTTCTTGTTTTGGAGATTTTTTCGGTTTTTGGCCTTTTTTCATTTTGGCGATTTTTTTCATTTTTGAGATTTTTTTTATTTAAAAATTTTTTTTTAGTTTTGGCGACATTTTCGCGATTTGGCGATTTTTTTCGATTTTTGGCATTTTTTTCATTTTGGGGATTTTTTTCATTTTGGCGATTTTTTTGGAATTTGGCGATTTATTTTAGTGTTAGAATTTTTTTTTTAATTTTGGCGATTTTTTTCAATTTGGCGATTTTTTTTAATTTTTGGAAAATAATGGTTCAGTTCGCGAAGTTTACCGCAAGCTCCGTCCATTTTATGGTCGACATAATCGTCCATCAGAGCAATTAATTCGGTTAACCATGGATCGTTTTCGCACTACGTTTACTCTATGTGATAATACGCATCCGCAGAGACGTCGAACAGTGCGCACCGAAGAAACAATTGCCGCTGTAGAGCAAAGTGTTGAAGAGGACCCGAATGAATCGATTCGCCACCGTGCACAGCAATTGGAGCCGACTAACCGACTATTTTGTTCCCGAATTGGATGGCATGAATGTGGATGAGTTGTGGTTCCAACAAGACGGCGCTACATGCCACACAGCGCAAGTCACAATCGATTTATTGAATTCGCGGAATGGACCTGACAATTGGCCACCAAGATCGTGTGATTTGACACCATTGGAATATTTTCTTTGGGGATATGTGAAGTCGTTCGTCTACGCCAACAAACCAGAAACGTTAGGGGACTTGGAAGCCAACATTCGTGGCGTTATTGCCAACATACGGCCCCATATGCTCGAAAAAGTGGTTGAAAATTGGACCTGTAGAATTGGCTTTATTCGAGCCAGCCGCGGCGGCCACATGCCCGAAATCATATTTAAACATTAATGGCATAAAATTATCCTTCCAATAAAGCCAAACTGATGGATATTAAAACGATTTTCTTGTGTTTTATTTCAATTTGAAGTTATATACCTCTAAAAAAAACACCCTATACATATGTTCATACAATTGTGTGTATATTACATGCGATTTTAACATTTGTCGTTGCTCGTTTTGGAACACCCTTTAATTTTTAATTACCATGTATTTGTTGTTGTAGCGGCCAAGGTTCTATATACTGTGTCCAAATTTCAGGTCCGTAGCTCTCTTACGGTTCCTGAGAAAATACCGTGTGACGGACAGACGGACAGCGTAGCGAAAACAACTCACACAACTAAGCAGAAAAGTGTATTGCAGCTATAAACAAAGCAAATAAACACCAACACACTGAAGCAAAATATTATTTCTTGTAAATTTAATGTGATTTTAATGAGTTTGAATCAAACTTTTGCATGGTGATTTTACATTAGTATTTTTTTTTGCTGTGTGCACATATAAATAAATATTCTCTTAACAATACTACCATAATTTCAATAAACTTAATACATTTTGTATTCAAAACTACAAAGAAAAATAAGCGCAAAAGATAAGAAAACAAAAATTAGAGTAGAGGGCATTTGAAATTACTGCCGTAGATTTTATTATAGGCTTTGTTAATTTGAGAGCGATATTTCCTGAAGTTACGAAGTTATTCTGTTTGGTCATTTAGTGTCTGTACAGAAAACGTTTGCTATATGTTTTGTTTGTTTTTCATGTAAAATTTAACTTTGAACTTAATTGTACTAATTTTCCTAATAGTCTTCGTTAGTCTTTTGAGGAATTTTTTATACTTTAATTTTACTTAATAGCATAAGTGCATTTTTTTATTTCTTATAAGTTTAACAGATTTTTCGTATATAAGTTTCCTCTTTTCAACAGTTAAATTGTTCTCATAAAATGTTTATATTTACACACATAAAGTGTTTTTAATTAATCTCTTGCCTTGTTTTCCTAAAGTACGAGTATTTAATTGCATCCCACTCTTGGCATTTGTTTATATTATTTCATTTCAAGGGAAAACTCTCAAAGTAAAATAATATCAGGGGAATTTGTGTGTAGTAAAATACAAACAGTTGATATGAAAATGAAATGTAGTGATTTCAAACGAATGTGTTTTTTTGAGCACTGCACGGCATGTGAAAATTTTTAATTTTTTAATTATAACAAATTAATTCTAATGAAATTCAAAGGCATAAATTTCTTTACTTTATGCCGCTAAAATGAATACACGAAAGTTACATTACACTTTAAAATAGAAAGAAAAGTAGGCTTGAAGATGCACAATGAATGGCGCTTGGGGAAAAATTCCTAATATCTCTGAACTACTGTGAACAAAAAAACTTTTAAGGAAGTAATTTTCACACATAAAAATTTAAATCAAGAAATCTAAAAAAGGTATGGCTGACTGGCTTATGTGCAATTTGTTGAAGCGTTTGTGAGATTATTTTATTTCTCAACTTGGAGGATGAGTTTCAATATCGTCCCCCAATCGTCTCAACTACTTTTTGAGTATTGGTAGCTCTGGCAATGACCTTTGTCCCATTATCGCCATCAATGTTACAATATCTTAAAACCCATGTAAGGGTAACCAACGAATGTTTGGCCACCTTTTCCAAAAATACACGGCATAATTGGATGGTTTTTGATATGCGATGAACACATTTTAGAGGGCCGCTTGGCTGCCTTTAAAAATGCAGATAACTAGTTTGGATGTCCAACTATATAGAGCTTGTTTAGCGGCTAGCTTTATTTTCGGCTTCGATAGTGATACAGCAGATTAGTAATTTGGAGAATAGTTTTAAATTTAACTGACCTGAGCATACAACGAACTTAAGGCTAACAAACAATTTAAATCTGTCGGTGCTTGTTAATGGAATGGATGGATGGATCGAAAATAGGTTCAAATATGCAAAGTAAATTTACAAATTAAAATCGTTAAAAACAAGTTTAATTTAATATTTTATGTCAATAATTTTGCTTTATGTATTTCATTTTAATTCAACATGAGTTACAAAAACCTTCAAGGAAAATTTTCCCTTTTGCAGTAACTATATATCATGTTGATTTAACATTGCAGTACTCTTAAATTAAAATGAAGAATCATGTTACATCAAAGTTATTACTAGTTGAAATAACGTGAATTATTTAAAAAAAAACCGCGAAGAATCATATTGAATCAAATCTTTTTCAAGTTGAAACAGCGTGAATTTTATACTATAATAAAATGAAAATTCATGTTGAATCAAAGTTATTTCAAGTTGAAACAGCATGAATTTAATTTTATGTATTATTTAATATTTAAATTACGTGATTGTGTATCAGGAAATCAAGAAAATATGTGTATGTGTGTGTTGTGTTGTAGTTATTTTCCCCAGCCAACTTTTGAGCTCGAACTCGCCGCTGCGCCTACACCATTTAACCTTAAATATATTTTAGATGCACACTTAATATATATAACCATGAATTAAATTTTAATTCTACATGATTTAAAGATCATTTAACATAAAATTTATTTGAAATTAAAGTTATAATTAAACAAAAAGCAAACACAAACTGTCAAACTAAATACTTTGGCTTGTCTGCAAAAACACGCAGAGTTCCCAACAGGAATTGAACCTGTGGCCCTCTGACTGTAAAAATAGTATAGCCCACTAGCCAGTAGCAGGAAGTTTTTGTTGGTAATGAGAAGTCCGTCGGCTATTACACAACATGAACAATAAAACAAATTACAACGAAGCAAGAACAAGTCTGACAGTTGAGCACACCAGGGTATTGAAGCTATGTACAAAGCAAATGAACACGAACTTAAGCAACACATTACTTAAAATTAATTTTACATGATTTCCAATCAAAATTGTTCCATGTTGATTTTGCATTCATATGTTTTTCTGGGTGTATTTCATAATCAACTGCTTGGTCCATGTTGATAGTACTAAGAATTCTTGCATGACCATAATTATTATTTTTGACTTTATGGCTTTTAGATGTACTACTACAAAGTTCTTTGCTATTTCTTTCGCTGAAATATCAGGTGTTAAGCAGCTGACTATAATAAACATAACCTTAAAAGGTGTGATTCTATGTGTACCTGGTTTTATGGTCTCATCTTGTTAAACTTCATAAAACTTTTATTGCATTTTTTTTTGCTTCATTAATTTTGCCACATAATATTAAAACTAATCTCAAATAAATATTTATGTGTGTCTGTTGCTCGTTGCTGTTAACTGATGTTAACTGTTCGTTATAGAGTTCATAAGTACGTCTTTCTTAGCACTATTTTGCCATTTATTTCAATAAATTTTTAGTACTCACACAAACTACTTCTCTATATGTGTTATCATAAAAATGTCAGAAAAAGAACAAAGCTTTTGTGTCTTAAAAGCCATTGTATTTTTTCCACTTCTATTCATTGTTGTGCTTTTAAATACAAGTATTTTTCTGATTTTCACTAAACGTTGTTCTCTGTTTCTTATGGTATAATTTTTTGTGCAAATTTATCGATACAAACACATTGTTGACTAGCTATTCGAAATATACGAATGCTTGCACGGAAGTGCTAGTGATATTTTTTCTTTGTTCAAACAGAAAGGAAAATCTTAAAAATTTGTTGAGAGAATTTAAAAATGTTGAAAATTTATATGTGCATATAGAGTTATTTTAAGCCCCGATAGAACTCTTAATTGTAAAAGCAAATTTTGTTTTCTTTTCTAGAAAAAGTTTTTTTTATTTTTTTAGAAATATGCCATTAAACGTTCCTTTTAAACAAACAATTACGCTCTTAAAGAATGACACATTTGCTCAATTCACAACAATTTGTATCTTGTCTTTGTGTATCAAATACATTTTCTGTTTTTTTAATTTAATTTAATTGTGAAGAACTTGTGTGTAGTGTTTTAATGTATTTTGCATTGATGGAAAATTTAGTACTATTTTACTAATTACAGTACTTTTTCGCAATACTTCATATTTAGTACTCTTTTCTTATTTTGTTTTGTTCCCAGTTTAGAAATCTAACGTTACTGTTTTTATAATCATTGACAACATTGACTAGAAAACAAGGACATAAGGAATGTACAAAATTCTTTGCTTTTTAAGCAAGTAAAAATTTTTTTTAAATTAATCAATGAAAGTACCGCCTTTGGCCCTCATGTGCAATGGTCCATTCGTTCCATACATCCAATATTCAAACTTATAAACTTTCTCATTTATAATATTACTATCTGAGCCCGGCAAACTTTGTCGTACCCTCAATAATTTATTTTTTAACTCCAAATCACTAGAAAAACTGAAAGCTCTTTTTAGGGTTCCGTACGCTGTCCGTCTGACCGTCTGGCCGTCTGTCCGTCACACGCTATTTTCTCAGGAACCGTAAGAGCTACGGACCTGAAATTTGAACTGAGTATGTAGAACCTTGGCCGCTACAACAACAAATACATGAGAGTTAAAAACTAAAGGGTGTTCCAAGACGAGCAACGAAAAATGTTAAAATCCCATGTAATATGACTAGAATATGGAGCGGTATTAAAAAACTATTAAAGATAGAAATGTAGCCCTTCCAGAGCCATAAACACCGGTATATAAAATGTTTTGATTAGACTAAAAATGGCGAGACAGTGAACAAAATACTAAAAGGGCGGTATTTGTAGGTGTGGCAACAAAAAATATTTTTGGAATTGCTTTTACATTATCTTTAATCCTAGGGAGTGACTGGCACAATTTTTTTTTTTTTTTTTTGTATGGAAGGCGAACCACTCTACTGTACACCCATCACTTTACTCATTCGTTTTTTTTCTCAATTATGATTATCTTCCTAAGCTAGTATTCATCCAGGTAAAATTATTATTATTATTATTATTATTATTATTATTATGTATTCATGTAACTACAATTAATTTACAGGAAAGAAAGCGGGGGATCTCATAGATAAAAAAAAAATCAAGCTTTGGGGTATGAAGTGCAAAAAATAATCATAACACCGAATTCTTTCTAAAAAGAAATAAAAATATCAAAATGATCTCAAGGTATTCATACCAAAAGATTGTAATGATTTTTATACTAATTTGCAACATGAAAATGGGTAATAGGTGATAGTGTGCAGGCATGTTCTGTATTCCATTCGTAATAAAAGTGTTCGCAATTGTTGTTCTAAACGTTTCTTTTCCAGCCCGTCTCTTTCTCCTAACAAACTAATCAGCTTAGCAATAAGACTTGCATAGTATAAATTTCTTTTTACTTTTTATGTTTTATTAGTTAAAAATTTAAGTAAAAAATATATATTTAGTTTAATTAACCTTTATGTCAACAGCAGAAATGCTTTACGCACGTCCACAGCAGCATACCTGGGTATGTACATACGTTTTGTATGGGGAATGGTACGTCGTTAGCATAAAAATGCTAATTACGTATCTACCTGGTTTGTTGGAATTTCCGAATTATTTTTTTAGTTTGTTAGAAATGGACAAGAGGCTAAAAAATTTTATGATAACCAATTTTATCCTCACAGTCATTGTTTGTTGAAAAAAGTGGTTGTATAGGTAGACGACATACGTATATAATAAATATATAATATAGGCAGGTAGAAACATTTATTGTTGCGGAAATTTCATTCTTTGTAGTATCGTCAGAAAATTTAGTTTACATTTGTGATTCGAAGTGAAAAGACGTTTCTGTTTATTTTGTGGAAATAAAAAAATATTAAAAGTGAAATGGCTGATGGTGAATGGCTTACTCCGCGACAACTAAGCGCACTTTCGTACGAAGAACAACAAGCATATATTCGGCAAGCGCTTGAAGAGAGCCAAGAAGAAACAAGTGACCACGATTCAATAGTTGGTGACGAGGCTTTAGGTGATATTGGTGGAGATGACTCAGACGTTGAAGAACCCATGTTACCAGAATATGACCCAGAGGGCGACAGTGATTCTGATGAAGATCTTGAAGATGCACCAATTGAAACTGGCGAAGTTTTTACTGCCAGAGATGGTAATGTTTGGTCCTCGATACAACCACAACCTGTAAGATTCCGTACGCACAACATTCTAGGAAGTGCAGAATCTGGACCAGTACGTGCAACGCAGGGTTTGACCATTGCAGAAACGTTCCAATTGATAATGTCAAACGAAATATGCGACATAATTATTCGTGAATCAAATCGAAAGGCAAGGCAATTTTATGATATTGACAACGCAAAACGTCCAACAAGAGAACCGAGATCATGGATTCCCATAACAAAAAGTGAATTTGATGCATATTTGGGCCTACTTTTGCTAAGTGGCGTTACACATTCTGGTTACGTGCATACGAAAGATTTGTGGAAAACTACTTCACATCCACTATATCGTGCCGCAATGAGTGTACGACGATTTTGGGAAATAAGCCGCTTCATACGTTTTGATAATGGAAACACACGTCAGCAACGAAAACAAACTGACAAAGCAGCAGCAATATCGGACGTTTTTTTGATGCTTAACAGCTGTCTTCGTAGATATTACGTGGCTGGAGCCAACGTCACCGTAGATGAACAATTGTATGCTTATCGTGGTGGAACTGGCTTCACGCAATACATACCATCAAAACCTGCCAAATATGGAATAAAAGTGTGGTGGTTGTGCGACTCCATTTCTTCCTATCCATTGCAGGTACAATGAATATTGTTGAAAATTGTTGAAAATCTAAATAACTAAATTGAATATAATTTTTCAATGCAGGGACAAATCTATCCATGAATGGCACCGTCTGGTGAACGTGAAAGAAATGTTGGCGAAAGAGTAGTAAAGGATTTATGTGTCAACCTTTTTGCTGGAAGTGGAAGAAATATTGTATGTGACAACTTTTTCACTAGCTACAACTTGGCAAAAACTTTGATGTTAGACAACAATTTATCTATATTGGGTATTTGCAACAAAAGGCGTACATTCGTGCCAGCAGCATTTGCCAACCCGAAACGACGTGAGGCTGAATCATCAATGTTTGGGTTCTGTAATCCCGTTACGATGTGCTCGTACGTTCCCAAGAAAAACAAAGCAGTTGTAATGTTGTCCACTACTCATTATACAACAGAAACGACCGGTCCTAAGAAGAAGCCATTGCTTATATTGGACTACAATAAAACCAAAGGTGGCGTTGATAACATGGACAAGTGCTTGTCCGAATTTAGTACGAAGCGGCGCACAAATAGATGGCCTCTGGCTTTCTTTTATAATATTGTGGACGTTGCTGCGTTTGCTGCATACGTAATATACATTGACAACAACACTCACCTGAAGACATCTACAAGCCGCCGTAGGATGTTTCTCCATCAGCTTAGCGAGCAATTGTGCAAGCCAGAAATGGAAAGAAGGGCGAATAACAGCAGAATATCCATAGATTTTTCAACGCGCAACGCCATCGAAGCCATGAAAGGTGGGCCCATCGGAGTTGTGGATGCGGAGGCACATGCATCGGAGGAACGTGATAGTACGGGCCGGCTAAAAGTAAAGGGGAATTGCTACATCTGCTCGAAACGACGCCCTACTCGTAAAGCATGCACATTATGCAACAAACCAGTGTGCGCAGAGCATTCCAAAGACTTACCTCAATGCGATAGATGTATTTGAATTTCAATAATTTTAAGCAAAAATAATTAAAACTGACATTATATAATAATAATAAAAAAATAATTACAAAACTTAGCTCAAAATAAACTATACTTTTATATTATATTATCATATTTGCATGCGTTTTACTATACATACCCAGGTATGTATTCTGTTGACTTAAGGGTGCAACTTTGTAAATGGGCTTTATCTTCCGAACGGATGATCTAATCCTAACCAAACTTGGAACTATTACGTAAAACGGTTTTGACTAGGATATCAAGAAATTTCAAGTCGATCCGGTTATCCAGTTTAGAGCTACAGCGTTTTCAAAACTAAAAACATACCCAGGTATGTTGCCGTTCACATAAAGGTTAATGAGAAAATAAGATAATGTTTCCTTAAAATTACCACAACCATTTTTTAATTTGACTTACGACGCCTTTTTCGGTTTCAGAAAAAACAAATCCTCAAAGGCGTAAGTTTCACATCTCTGCAAGTAATACAAAAACTGAACATTTTTCTTCATGTATTAATTCATTAATAAAAACTAAGCTTAAACTGGAAAAAGTTTGAAAATGTTTGGCTTATTTTTCATTTTAAGGAGTTTTTTGCTTCTCCTGTTAAATTGTTTCAATGTAACACTGGGATTTTATGCAATCGTATGACGATATGTATATAATTATTTTCTTAAACATTTATTCTTCTTTTGCACTACATCCTTAAAATGTTATTATAATTTTTTCCGTGAAATAGAAAGTTATATTCTTAGAATGTCAATCGTTCCTTTAAGTATTTAACCACTAAGGCTGTCACTTGTTATTATTTAATTTTCTGATACTGCTATTGACTCTGAATTATGTCTTTCACTTAATTGTTGTTTTCCCTCTTTTTTTCTTATTTAATAACAATGCCATAAATATTTGTATAGTATGCTTTTCTTCTTTGTAGTGTATAAACAAAAAAAAAAAAAACAAAAAAAAATCGTTTTTATTTAAATAATATCTGACAGTGGGATGGGTGAGTCACATTTTAATTTTGTTAAGCAAAGTTTCAATCATGTCAATATGTATTTAACTTGGAATAATGGCGTCTTCAGTTAATTCGTTTACAAAGAATTGGAAAATAATTACAGAAAAAAGTTAAAAAGTATAATAAAATATAAGGAACCACAATAAATATAATATATACGCATGACGTAAAAAAAATAAAGTGTAGAAATCTACACAGAAATAAATTCAGTAAAGTGCGACTTTGACTCGCACACGAAGAGTTCCGTACGAACACTACATATGTGGTACTATAGGAACTGTAGCCCTGTAGCCTTTATAATCAAATAGCTTGGTGGATGCAGACAATTTTTAAAATATTTTAAGTTTTCGTTAAACTCTTCGTCTTTTTTTAGTTTTGGCACATTTTCTTAGTTTTAAAGCTTTTTTCGTTTTTTTTTTTGGACTTTTTCGGTTTTTGGCGTTTTCTAGTTCTGGATTTTTTTATGTTTTTGGCAATATATCTTAGGTTTAACGATTTTTTTTAGCTTTGGCGCTTTTTTTTACGAGTTTAAAAGCGTTTTTTCGCTTTTGGGAAATTTTTCGGACTTCTGTTTTTTTCGTTTTTGGCGATTTTTTTAGTTGTGACTTTTTTTAAGCGTTTTAAAGGTGCTTTTTTTGCCACATTTTTCAGTTTTTGACATTTTTTAGTTCTGGAGTTTAATTTTGGGCAATTTTATATTTTTTTTGGCAATTTATCTTAGTTTTAGCAATTTTTTTTTTCTAGTGCTTTTTTAAATAAATTCAGTAAAGTGCGACTATGACTCGCGCACATAGGGTTCCGTACGAACACTAGATATGTAATTTAATACAAACTTCATCCTATATAATATATAGTTTTGGCATTTTTTTCGTTTTTGGGGTCTTTTCGGTTTTTTTGTTTTGGCGATTTTTTTAAGTTTTGGCTCTTTTTTAGTTTAGACACTATATTTTCTTGTTTTGGCGATTTTTTCGGTTTTTTTTTGCGTTTTTTCATTTTGGCGTTTTTTTTTATTTCGGCGATTTTTTTTAATTTATGCGATTTTTTGTTTATTTAATTTTTTTTTAGTTTTGGCGACATTTTCGCGTTTTGGCGATTTTTTAAATTTTTTGCGTTTTTTTTTTCATTTTGGCGTTTTTTTCATTTTGGCGATTTCTTCGAATTTGGCGATTTATTTTAGTGTTAGAATTTTTTTTTAATTTTGGCGATTTTTTTCGTTTCGGCGATTTTTTTTAATTTTTGGCGATTTTTTTTTGGTTTGGCGATTTTATAATTTTCGGTTTTTTTAGTTTTACCGTTTTTGAAAATTTCAAGTGTTTGCCTCTTACGGTTTCCAAGATATAGCAAATTGTCGAAATTACATAGTCAAAATTGCATTAACTGATGGACCACCCTTTAATTTAAATTTTTTAAATTTTAGTGTTAATTGTTGTAGTCTGTATAAAAAGACACTAATTTTACAAATTTCAAGTTTCAATATACATATGTTCATACAATTGTATGTATATTACATGGGATTTTAACATATTTCATTGCTCGTTTTGGAACACCCTTTAATTTTTAATTCTCATGTATTTGTTGTTGTAGCGGCCAAGGTTCTACATACTGTGTCCAAATTTCAGGTTCGTAGCTCTTACTACGGTTCCTGAGAAAATACCGTGTGACGGACAGACGGACAGACGGATAACGGACAGCGTAGCGAAAACAATAGGGTTCCTTTTCACCTTTGGTGTACGGAACCCTAAAAAAGGATATATTTCGATATGTATATATACTTAAGCGATTTGTATTAACAAAACATCAAACAATCAAACATGTCAATCAATTTTTTTATTCTTTCAAATGAAATAAAATTCTCAGTACTTGTACAAAAACAAAGCCACCATTAAGTGTAATTGTCGTAGTGAACTCGAAAAGCATTTACTCCTTGGAAAACAAATTTTTTAGATGTATAGGCCAAAACTTGTAATCAAAAGTGATTAAACGTAATTTGGATAGAGAACAAAAAATGTTCTATTTATATCTTAATTATATACAAAAAAATAATAATAATAAGATTTTTTAGGTCCTAATTTTTTAAAACGCAACGCTTAGCGTTCAAAAATTTTGTATGGGAAAATTGTAAATTACAAAACCAAAATACATCGAAAGCCTTTATTCAAAACACGTCATCTCAAATTTGGTCAAAATGAGTTTCCGAAGGCAAATAGCTCCCCTATGCAATATTCATCTGTAGTATCAATTTCGAATCAAACAAATGGTTTTTTCCCCGTTTTATATCAATTTTTCTTAATCTGCTATCTCAAAGCATAATTTTTTTTGGTGAAAAAAAAAATGCTAACTCCCATGTAAATTTCCAATATTTAAAAAAAAATAGTAATTTATTATAAATATACCTTATATCTTATTACATTTGGCATGCTGAACACGATTCTGGTAGGGATTTTGATATCCTATGGCTAGTTTTTGAGATATGCTCACTTTTAATATATTAGTACAGAAAGGTTCCGATAAAAAAAAATTGGTAATGTATGTATAACTTTTAAACTGTTAGTCGAATAGAAACATTATAAAGGGTATCCCAACAAGAACGCAGGATTTAAATTTGGAGCCATTCGAAGTGTCATTGTTTGACATTTGAACAATTGTAATTGTTTGATAGTAGAAGGTACGAGGTTAGTAAAAATGGAGCGCTACACGAATTAACAACGCATTCTCATTGTGAAATTGTTTTACCAAAATGGTGAAAGTTTTTCGGCTACAGTTCGCAAATTTGCGATCAATTTGGGGTCACAATAATGCTCCAAAAGAGTCAACTGTAAAGAGATTAATGGATAAATTTGCCGAAACTGGGTCTGTTAGTGATGTAAAGACAACAACGCGCCTTCGGCCAGGTCGATCGACCGAAAATGTCGCAGCTGTACGTGATGATGTCGCTCAAACGCAGGTCAAGCGCAAACAGTCAATGGTGTTCGGTATCGTGAAATGATAACCACTTTTTTCGTGCCTAGAATTGAAGAAATGAATGTGGAGGGCATGTGGTTTCAACAAGACGGCGCCACATGTCATACAGCCAGAGAAACAATTCAATTGCTACATCAGTCATTTCCCGGTCGTGTTATTTCGCGTTTTGGAGACCAGAATTGGCCGCCTAGATCATGAGATTTAACACCATTAGACTTTTTTCTTTGGG
Source organism: Tachina grossa (assembly GCA_949987645.1). Lineage (NCBI taxonomy): Eukaryota > Metazoa > Arthropoda > Insecta > Diptera > Tachinidae > Tachina > Tachina grossa. The sequence continues at coordinate 156,347,585 of OX465274.1, read as the reverse complement.
GTTTTTTGAAGTTGATGGTTGATGGTTTGAAGCCTTAAAAGAGGAAATTGGATGCTGCATTAGTGAAATACCGCAGCATTTATGCAAAACGGCCATTGAAAATTTCATTAAAACATCGCGTGTGTGCCAGCAAAGCCGCGGCGGCCATCTGCCCGATTTGTTGTTCCACACATAACCTGATTTTGTCTAATTTACGATATAATAAAATTTCACGATTTTTTTTAAATATCTGTGTTTTATTTAAAATTTAAATCTTGCGTTCTTGTTGGGACACCCTTTATATGGACCGATTATAGCCAATGACATAAGCTTTCGAAATTGATAATTTAGAGTGACCCTGTTACAGAGTATTAAAGCTGACCACCTCGAAAAGGAAAGAAATTATTCAAAAAATAAGCCCAGAGTGTATATTTTTTATATAAAATAAACTGTAAGTTTTTTTTAAAGAATTATTTAAAATTCCAGGAGAAGAGAGATACATTGGTGGCTGGATGTTTCTAGAATTTGTGTATTTCGTGCCCTTTTGGGGAATACAATAGCCGAAACCCTTAACATTTACGTTATTTTAGAAAATGTTTTAAGCTTTTTGAAATTATTAATTTTCTGTAAAGAACGAATTGCTGGAATCGAAAAAAAGTTTAAAAATTTTCTTTAAAAGAAGGCAAATGTTAAGGGTTTCAGCACTTGGTTTGTGACTTGTATTATAAATTTTACATCGGTATTGCCATTCACAACTTAACTAAGTCCTCATTCACACACGTGAGGTTTACCTGATCAGTTGTTGGTAAATTTTCTTTTGAACCTGCATTTGCGTTCATACACACCGTCAAGTTTGATTCAGCAAGTTTCATCAATTTGCGTTGTCGTAGAGTATTACGAATGACAAACCAAAACGAAAAAATAAACTTGACTGGTACGGTCAAGTCTGTACACCCCTCAATTCTTTTTTCCTCTATCTCCTAAAAACTCAAGACTTGACCAGTCAAATCTGACGTGTGTGAAAGAGGACTAACATTTGAATTTATAGTTGCTGCTATCAGCGCAAAAGTGGTGTAACCCCAAAATTAATTATGGAAATGCTCTATTACTTTGCTTCGTTATGTTTTGTGCAAAAACATTTTCTTTTGAAAATCAAAAGGTGGGTTAGTCTACCCGTACTTTTTCATGATAGTTGGTAATGTAAGGTGTTTAAATTTTTAGCAACTTTGAGAGATTGTTTAGAACTGTAGGAATTTCAGTTATCTAATGATAAAAATGTGAGAGATATTAAATTTTATCAAGAATTGAGAGAATGGGTGGGGTTGACCCTAGTGATTGGAGTGTAGGGAAGAAAAAATAGCTGAAGGGTAATGTTAGGACACAGGATGGGATACCTGGTCATTTGGGATATACTTAGTATGTACTTATATAAATAAAAGCCACTAATGTTTTCGATGTAGCAAACACTTACATAGTTGTATGGTTTTATGTATTTCGGGGTGAGATATTTTATTGCAATGATCACTACTTCTAGACTTGTTGCGGGTTATTCATGTATTACGTTAAGAAATCAAAGATTGTAAAAATATCGTGCTTTTGAACAGGGGATCTAGCTCGTTATCTAGCTACTAGTTTTTAGTTTAGATTACAAATTCATTTAAATAATACACAATAAAAAAAAGCAGAGATGGGTAACTAGAATATGTACTATAAAATTCAATATTAATAAAAATATTATTTATAAGATTCAGGCAAAATATATAATATAAGGAAAAATAGAAAGTTATACTTTCAACATAAGGAATGTATTTATTTATCGCCAGAATATAAACTGAAAAAATGTGGATTACACAACATTTGTGGTGATGGCGTTAGTTGCCTAATGCCATAACAATTTGAAGTAAAAATTGTTTGTGACTTGCAATAATAAAAACGAATTAGGTTGTGTGAGACTTTAGTTGGCTGCCAGAAAAGCAAACAGAGTTCCATTAAACAAATACAATAGGTCCATTAAATATTATTAGGCTAACAAGGGTTAAAATTCATATTAAACAATGTAGAAGATATAATAAGTTTGTTAAAGTTAGTTATTTAAAAGCAATAATAGTAACAATATATGTACAGATAAAAATAATTATTATTTATTTGTTTGTTTATATAAACTCTAATTCTTCACCACATTGACCCTAATAGTTATTCTTTTCATTGGTTTTTCCCTCTCTTGTGTTTTAGTCTATATAAAGGGATCATATGTTTGAGTTAATGAAGAAAACAAGAATATTGTAATTCATATCTGGTTATCGAAGGTTGTATAATGTACCATTTATTTATTGTGTAAAGCAATAAAAGAAAATTAATTTTTCATATAATAATAAATAATAAAAAAAATAAATAAGACCTTTCCTGATATAATTATAAAAAAATCAATAAAAATTTAATTAATATTGGATCATGCGGTAATTGGCAATATTATCAATAAAATCGAGTTTCAGGCTAAAAATAAATAGTTAATTTGTTTCCCTGATGTTTTGATAGCGTCAGTTTGCTAATTTTTCAATTTATTCGCTTGCGGCCAAAGTGTTATTTGTTTTAACTATAAATATCCGTTTAGTTAACCAGAAATATAAAATTTACATGTAAAAAAGTTAATAACACTTTTTCTCTTTATGCCCAATTCCCTTAAGGGTTTACTTTTGCAGTGATTGCTTCGCGGTAACGACAGGCATTTTAATGCAAACAGAAAACATTCACGTTTAATTTAATCGTATTATTGTCGCTTTACAGTGCCAGGGAGGTTTTTGTATTTGTAATGAAAAAAGAAGAACCAGCTGCATACAAATTCTCTCAGAGAGCCTCTCTCTAAATACAACATTTTAAAAACATACGAAATAAAAGTTTAAAATTTTATTTAATTATTATATAAAAATTTCCAACAACAAATATTACATTATTGTATTTAATGTGATATACAAGATACAAGAGATTTTGTGAATTAAGCAAATGTATTTATTTTAATGCATATCCACAAACACACACACACACACACAAATGTGTATTATTTTCTTTTTGCAAAAGATAAACAAACATTATTAATTGCTCACTCTTTTAAAGCAACAATGAATGACGACTACAATATTCCATCAATTGCTGTTGGTTGTTATTTTTTATATGTTTTTTTTCAGTTGTCTTGTTGTTTCTCTTAATTTGAACTCCATTATTTTGGTTAATTGTAAACAATAATTTAAGGTTTTTTTTACCGCTGAAAATAAAGTCATTTGTTAAAAACAGATGCATGCAGAATAAGCCACATATAATAAAGCAATTCAAAGAAAATTCGTGGCAGACAAGACAATGAAGTATATTAACGAGAAATTTATTTTTTAATAAAATAGAAGAATTCTTTAAAAATTTTAGCATTAAGTTAATGGAACGTTGGAAAATATTCAACAAAAACGTACGTCAATATTATTAAAGAAAATTCTGTGGCAAAAAGGAAAAAGTGCTTAAGTCGATATAAGCATATTTTGAGTTAATTGCACCTCCATAATTTGCATATTTGAAAGTACTCCTGGTCAAAATCTCAATTAATTTGTGGGATTTTTCAAGAAGATATAGGACTATGACTTGCGACTTATCTTTTTTACACTTCTAATATAATTTGTAATAATAGCTTAATTTAGGTTATACTTATATATATTTTAACTTAAATGTATTACTTATAGTTTGTAGAACGATGTTTGCTCCAAAAAATAATGGTTAACAGAGAATTTACCAATTTAACTGTAAAAGAAATAAATTTCTGAAAATCGACTTGAACGCTTAAAAGTGCTCTCCTGCAAAACATTAACAAATGACTTAGGCACTTTTTCCTTATTGCCACAGAAAATTAATGAATTTTATTTATTTATTTATTTATTTTATTTATTATTATATACAATGAATTCTTAAGACTATAAGGCCAAATTAAATTCAGAATAATACATGGCAACAGAACTAGAAAAATGTCATAACTATCTGAAACTAAAATAATACTTATGAATAACCCCCCCCCCCCCTTTTTTTATGCACAAATAATGGAACCTATTTACTATATAACATTAAGTAGTTTGATAAATTGCCTTATAGTAACGTAACAGGTTATTTAACTTAAAATTATACGTGCTCCTTAGCAATCTTTTTGAATTGGATAATAGTTTTGTTAAAATTACGAAATTCGTAAGGAATCGAATTATTCCAAATCTTAGCAACTCTTACAACAAAAGATCGATTCATAACAAGAGTAGTATGAATTGGGCATATTAATATATTTGATCTTAAAGAGCGTCCAAAGTGAAATCTTTGGCATATATATAATGGCTTACCATTTTTCATCATTTTATAAAACTGCGTTATTATGCGTTGATCAATAAAACTATGAAAACTAGAGCCTAAGGTCTCTACTACATAAGCAGAAATGTGGTGCCTGTATTTTAGACTATATATAAACCGCAAGACCCTATTAAAGCAGAGATGAGGTTTTGTAATATTTTGTTGAGACGTTCCCGAGAAGACTTCAATTCCATATAAAAACAGTGGTAGACACAATGAAATAGCGACACGTTTTTTCACTTTTAAAGGAAGAAAGATCCCTGTATTGTATAATCTATTCAACACAAACGATACACTACGTATTATGTGGTTAACTTGGTGAAGAAAGTCCAGCTTAGACAAAATTTATAGGAGCGTTGTAAATATATATCGATGGGGGAATTGAACAGCGAGAAAAAAAGCATAGCCTTTGATTTGGTGGAGTTAAGAGATAAACGATTATGTTCAGTCCAATACGCAATATTACTTAGCTCAGCATTCATGTTATTTTCTAAATAATCCAAACCCAAACCATTATCGTCCGCTAGCAGTTGAATATCATCTGCGTATGTATAACATTTACAAAAATGTATTTTACTATAGAGATCATTCATATACATCATAAATATTACCGGTCCCAATATAGATCCCTGTGGCACCCCTCTAAACACTTCCAATAAAGATGATCTTTGAGAATTAAGTTCAACAAATTGCTTTCTATTCTTAACAAAAGAATAAAGTAATGAACATGACGAATGACCAAAATGAAATTCATTACACAGCTTATGACGAAAAAGTTCATAATCGAGCGAACCAAAAGCTTTGCTTAAGTCTAATATTACAAGTATAGAGTTGTACGGTTTATCCATGTTGTGTCTTAAAGTTTCCACAATGTCTAACACCAAGCCAGTGGTGTTATAGCCCTTTCTGTAACCAGATTGGTAAGTGTTGATAAAATTCCCTAGGCTTAAGTGATTCTGAATTTGATTTTTCAATAAAATCTCAAGAATTTTAGAGGTTTAACTCAATATGCTTATAGGACGAAAATCTGATTGAGAGCGTGGTGTTTTAACTTTAGGAACTGGTATGACCCTGCCAACTTTCCACAGCGCTGGAAACAATGAATACTTAATCACGGAGTTGAACAAATATGTAAAATGTTTCGAAATAAATGGAAATTTTTGTAGTACTCGTAGTTTACAAAGAAATTTTAAAACTTTTTCATCAAACGATACCTCTTCAACGGTATATGTCACATTTTATTATGCCTACAATAGGAAATGAATGTTGAAAATTGATTTGACGATTACTTTTGGAGTTATACAAATGAAACTTTTATTTTTTTCTTTAGTTTTTTTTCAACGATCGTAAACAGTATAAATTTTCACAAAGATTTTGATTGAAATTTATACAAGGTGTAAATGCTCTATAGGACCTTTTTCAAAATCTAAAGCAGAAAACTGTGATAACGACGCTCCAATGATAATTACATTATCTACAACATTAACTAATACTATTATGAACTAAAAATTTAGACAGTTTTTACCCTGTTTATTTTTGTAAAAAATTATAAACTAGAGATAGTGTAAGCTTCAAATATAATGAAAACTCCTTACGTTTTAAACTTTTCACGAATTGCTTCATTATAACTACAAGTGAGTAGAGTTTTAGTATACAACAATAAGACATACATACGAGGGCGGATCAATAAGTCCGTGACTTTTTGAATGAAACACAGTTTTTTTTTTGCAAAACTAAAATTTATTTATCAACATAATCTCCTTTTAACTCAATACACTTAGTCCAACGTTTTTCCAATTTTTGTATCCCTTCCAAAAAAAAAAAAATTGGATTGTTCGAGGTCCTTAAAAAAGGCATTTATTAGGTCAATAATTTCATCGTTTGAGCTAAATCTCTTTCTAGCGAGCCATTTGTTAAGGTTTGGAAATAGGAAGTAGTCACTAGGGGCTAAATCCGGAGAGTATGGCGGATGGGGTACCAATTCTTAGCCCAATTCATAGAGTTTTGCCATTGAGACTGCACTCATGAGCACTCGTGCATTATCTTGATGAAAAAGAACTTTTGTTTGGCCATATGGGATTGTTTTCTTTTTTAAATCCTCATTAAATTAGTCTAATAATTGGCATAATATTCGCCGTTTATTGTTTTTCCTTTTTGAAGGTAGTTGATGTGGATTATACCGCGTGCATCCCAAGCAAATGTTTGCATCACCTTATTGGCCGACAAACTAACCTTGGCCTTCTTCAGAGCAGGTTTAAACTGCTGCTTGCTCTCCGAAGTATAGTAATGAATCCATATTTTATCCACAGTTACAAAACGCCGCAAAAGCTCTTTTGAATTGCGGTTAAACAACTCCAAACAATCCTTTGAAGTTGTCACACAATTAGTTTTTTTTTTTCATTAGGACCACCACTCAGGAGATAACCCCTACTCATGCAATGCATTGTGTTAGAACTAGGAAAATAGGTTATAGGAAAGGAGGATAGAGGGAGTAGTGTCTGTAGACATTCGATTTAAACCTTCCCACGCTGGTAGTGACAGGAAAGACCTCTGCAGGTAGTTGATTCCACATACCGTCAGTGCGGCTAAAAAAGGAATTTTCTCTGCAATGCGTAGTGCGATGCATTGGCCAATCGACCACAAAGGGATGTGCTCTGAATGAGGCACGTGTTGTACGTATAAATGTGCGGGTTTTGGGAACAAGTTCCCTAATTTCATTCGAACACATTCCGTTGTAGTAACGATAGAACAATGAAATGCACCCCACATTTCGTCGATGCTCCAATGAATCAATAGAGTTGGATGCCCTACTGTCACCGATGAGCTTCTTCGCCCTCTCCTGTATGCGGTCGAGTAGCCCCAAAATGGACTTTGAAGTGCCGGCCCATACATGAGATTTGTATTCCATTTTCGGACGGATATAAGTGGTATAAATAGTAAGGAGATCAGATGGGGTGAAATATCGTTTGCACCGTTTCAAACAGTCGAGGCACTTGAATGCTTCTTTTGCAATTTGAAAAATGTGTTCAGTCCAACGAACATCACACTGTATTTTCATGCCAAGAACATCAAGAGCATCTGATTCCTTAATACTTATACCCCCCATAGTTACAGAGGCAACAGCATATTCGGTCATGCGTCTATGTGTAACCATGCAACATTGGGTCTTACGGGCGTTAAAGTCGACCCTGTTTGCATGACCCCATTCAGAAATTTTTTCTAAATCATAGCTTAAAGTCTCATTCATTGTTTGACGCATGGCCTCAACCTGCGGCAGACTAGGTCTATTGCTGAATGAGAAAGAATAACAAATGCTGCTGTCGTCCGCGAAAGAGTAGATAGGGTTGAAAGTTTTACATAGAAGGTCGTTTATAAAGATAAGGAATAGAGTTGGCGAAAGAACGGAACCTTGCGGTACCCCTGAATTTAACTTGAACTCATTTGATGTGATCCCATCTATAACAACTCTTATAGTGCGATCCCTGAGGAAACTCGACAAGAAACTAGAGAAATTATCACCGACACCAATGACAACACATTTTGACAAAAGTGCACCATGCCACACTCTATCAAACGCCTTGGAGATATCTAGAGCCACCACCTTACTTTCGCCAAAATGGTGGACTGAATTACACCATTTCTCCGAGAGGAGGGCTAGTAGGTCTCCCGTAGAGCGGCCTCTACGAAATCCATACTGCCGGTGGTTGAGTAAGCTGTTGGACTCCAAATACCTTACAAGATGGAAATTTACCATACTTTCCATCACTTTGGAAAGTGCAGAGCATATTGCGATTGGGCGATAATTTTCATTTCATATAACTACGAGGGAAATTCGAAAAGTCACGGACTTAGCCTCATTTTATATATAATTGTATTGAAAATCGTTTGTGCTTTTCTATGTTTTGTCCTTGTTGCAATCCCTTAAGAGTTTTGCAGTTTTAATATCACAACCAAAGTAAGGATTCCATTTAATAAGAAAAAAAATTAGAAATCTATAGAGAACATTCTATAATAAAGCATTTTCCTTAATTTAAAATTTAAACAAATAGTTTTTAGCAAATTTTTCGTCTTTTCTTAAGTCAACATTTGTATGCACACATACATATATGTATGTATGTGTGTATGCATGCATGTGTGTATGTACATATGTGCAAATTTTGAAGCAATTATTGCTTTTCGTTCGGCGAACGTATGAGCGATTTAATAAATTAAATATCAATCATACGCACTTGATATTATTAAACAATTTAAAATGCTGGAACTCTGATTACAATGGAGAACTTTGCACATGTATGCATTCCATACAATTGTATATTTCAATCAAAATTTCTTCAGAATTTTAAATAAAATGACAGCATAGCGCTGCCACAATAAATAATACTCTATAGAAATTTCTAATTTCCGCCAGAAATATAAAAACACAACACGTGCAAATAAATGTAGAATTAAATTCAAAAAAGAAACAACATTTTAAAACTCAATGGAAACCAAAGTGGACAATAGCTAATAGTTTAAAGAAATGTAACAAGCAAATGCTTTTTAAATACATATCTAACAATACTTGCTTTTACAATTATGGTAATTTTAGAACTTTCAGAATTATTTCTTTATAGAGTTAAAAAGAAATGAAAAAAGGAAAGAAATTTATATTTTATGCTACTCAATTTGAATATAAAAAATCATTTCAAATTCTTAAAACAGCTTAAAGGCGAATAATGTTTCAAAACACACAAAACGTTGTCTAAACACGAAACGCAGAGAAAATCTTGATATTTCTTAAATATTCCGTATCGAAAATCTAAATATAAAACCATTTCAAACAGTAAAAAAATCTTTTCTTAAACCTTATTTTTTGCTTCATATTGAAGCGAACAGGGCATATGAAATTTGCCACAGCTGCTCATACATTACCATTTCTTTTTCAGTTTAAAATTCAAATAAATATGCTCAAACAAGACAAATATTGTAGTTTCCATTACAATGAAATTTATTCAAGCAGCAAGTGCAAGTTTTTTTTCATTTTGAAAATTTACAAAATAAAAATAGAGAATTTATCTTCTTAGAAAATAAAAGATATGAAAGTATAAAATGGTTTCAAATAACAGACAATGGAAAGTGTGTTGGAATTGTTGTTAAATCAAAATTAAAAATCTTAGGCTCGAGTAGTCAGTCACATGTGTGATCGTATTGAAATATGAGTGTGTCACATTCATGGTCGCAATAGTGTAAAAATTTTCTTGTGCTCAACTGCATTTTAAATACATCTAATGGATAAAAAATTTCCCACGCTACGCTCGCACTTTGTTATCATGCTTGCCTGTGTTCAGTAGCGAACTTTTATAAATACAAACTTTAAAAGTTTGCTAATTAAGTCAAGCGAAACTTTAATGTAGACAGTTGGCAACACTATGGATTTAATTAATGCATGTTAAACTTGACTTTAACTCTAAAAAAATACTGCATTTTTCTGTGCCACCACGCACTTCATAAACACCCATGTGTATATACTTGGGCAGAAAACGGTTGTTAATATCACCTATTTCAATAAAAATGGACCATGAGAAATAATTTTATTAAGTGCAAAACTACTGATACTAGTTCAATTAAATAATAAATATCTATCACATATTTTAACTATGTCCAGTGTAGGTTTCTTTTGGGATATAATGAACTAATTAATATTGTTTTCAATAATATCACAACATATTTCTTTTCACGCATAATATCTTCGGATTATAATTAAATTGTACTCCAAAATTTTACATAATTTTTTAAGCAATCATTCAAAACGTTTTTGATGTGTAAACATCTATACGCTAGGGGGTAAAAATCTTTTGACTTTGATTCTTTGCTGAGATTTCTTTGCTGAGATTTCTTTGCTTTTTGCTTTTGCTTTGCATTGTCAAATCGGTGTGAGCTATGTATGAGTGTATTAGTGTTTGAAAGAAGCAATACCAAGCAGAGAAACAAGTCGACCGGCTCGAAGCCGACGATGCGCCGCCGCCGGTTATTTTTCTGTATATTTCCGTACACCAAAGGTGAAAATGAACCGTAAGAGCTACGGACTTGAAATTTGGACACAATGTGAAGACATTTGGCTACTACAACAATAAATACATGAGAGTTAAAAATTAAAGGGTGTTCCAAAACGAGCAACGAAAAATTTTAAAATCCCATGTAATATACATACAATTGTATAAACATATGTATATTGAAACTTGAAATTTGTAAAATTAGTGTATTTTTACACAGACTACAACAATTAACATTAAAATTTAAAAAAATTTAAATTAAAGGGTGCTCCATCAGTTAATGCAATTTTGACTATGTAATTTTGACAACTTGCTATATCTTGGAAACCGTAAGAGCAAAACTCTTGAAATTTTCAAAAAGGGTAAAACTAAAAAATCAAAAAAATATAAAATCGCCAAATATAAAAAAATTGCCAAAAACAAAAAAATCGCCAAAACGAAAAAAGCACCAAATTAAAAAAAATCTCTAGGACTAAAATAAATCGCGAAAAACCGGAAAAATCGACAATATGAAAAAAATCCTTAAACCAAAAAATCGCCAATATGAAAAAATCGTCAAAATGAAAAAATCGCCTAAATAAAAAAAAAACCCCAAAAACAGAAAAAAATCGCCAAAATGAAAAAAAATCAAAAAAAAACAGAAAAAATCGCCAAAATGAAAAAATCGCCAAAATGAAAAAAATTGTGAAAATTAAAAAAACCCAAGAGAAAAAAAAACGCCAAAACGAAAAAACAGCGATAAAACTGAAAAAAAAAATTGTTTAAACTGAAAAAATTTAAAAAAGGAAGAAAGGTAAATCAAAAAAATTATCAAAACCGAATGTGCGCAAGTCAAAGTCGCACTTTACTGAATTTATTTTAATTGCAATGCGTACACAACAACAAGAACAGCAACAACTAAGCGATGAACAACAGGAATTAAAAATTAAAAAATAAAAGTAAAGGCATTTACCATAGATGAGCACTGCAGTACCAGTGAAAACAATAAAAAATGTTTAACAAGTAAATTTTTACTGATTACTAAAATTTTGTTTCTACAATTTTTATAAATTGCCTAAATGATTTGTTATATGATGAGGTGCATTGAATTTTCAGTAATCAGTAATGCCCGTATTCAGAATGAAATTCTACCAAGTGGCTAAATGTTTTTCATACAAAAGTTTCAAAATTTGAATGAAAAAACTTTGCCACTTGCTACAATTTTATTATGATTACGGCCCTACGATTTTACTGGTAATGCAAATTAAATTTCATTAGCAGTAAAAATTTACTGAATTTTTTTATTAATCAGTAAATTTACTGCTTACTGCAATTTTTAATGCAGTACATATACATACATATACTGCAGTGTGCCCATTTACTAACCAAATAAGTTTAATAAAACAAACAAAAACCAACAAATTCATATGTATTTACAATATTGAAAGTTTTGATACTTTTAATTAATTAATTTAAAAAAAGATACTAAAAGCATAAGTATTTCCAACTTAAATAAAAATTTTCATTACTAGATGTTTACACATCTCCTCTGTGATCGGACTCACATTGCTTTTTTTTTTTTTTTTTTTGTTTTATTGTATATTATGCACATGTAACTATATGCAGATATGCATCACTTTTCAGTTTGATGCACTCTCGGGCTTAAAACTTTCATACTGTGTTGTGTCCATCAATAATGAAGACACTCTTGCAACCACATAAATAAACTTTACTTAAATTTCACTTTAATATGCAAACATGCATAAAAAATATAAAAAGATACACAAATTAATTTTTTTAACTGTTTGTAAATTTGCGTTTTTTGTTGTGAATTTTTATTTTCTGTGTGGCACAAGTGCAATAAATTCATACACTCTCTTCCTGTCTCTACTTCTCCTTAAAAATCTAAGGTTTTTTTTGTAACAAGTCCCTGTAGTCCTTTTAACATACGGTCATTTCACTTTAAGCGAACGACGAAAAAAAATTAAATTATCATTATATGAGGTTTAGTTGTCAAATTATGGGGTACTAAAGAAATGACCACATTGACGGAAGTGTTAGATTAACTAGCTTAAGAAGTGCGGCTATTACAATAATTATTCTTTGGTTTTATTATACAATTTTGTGTCATTTTCTCTCATTTCTTATCAAGATTCCTCATAGATTGCACTAGTTGAGTTGTAATAGATGACATCTCGTTAAACAATTTTAAGAAAAGTTTATTAGCACCGTATCACTCCATTATTTCTCCTTAGCTATTTTCTATTTTTCAACATGATCTGTATTAAATTTACGAAGTATCCTGGATTGCAGCAGCAGTTGTTATTCATTCTTATTCTTTAACAGACCAACCCTATTGTAGGTTAAGTTCAAAAGAGGGAATAGGAATGATACTTTCAATAACGATATTGCGCTAATCTCTCTATCTCTCTCTCTCACTCTCTCTCTATCTTATATGGATTCATATGACTCCAAGGCTGATAAGATTCAACGCTGTGTCCTTATCTCTTTGTATACCTTCCGGTAATGCTGTTTTATCTGTAAATATTAGCGAAGTATAATTTCTTGATGAATTTTCATACTTTCGCACGTTGTAAGAGATATTTCAATTCGCCCTTATTACTTATTTCACTTAAATCCGACCGAATATAGAATACAAATATCGTGTTTTTTTTTCTTTTCAGCTATAGGAAGTTACTGATATAATCCCAATTTTAGAAAATATAGTTTTCACCATATCGTGTCATAACCGCCACCAAAAAAGCTTAAGCGACATAACTTTCGAATTGAGTTTCTTTTATAAATAATCCATTTTCGCAAAAAAAAACGAGAAAAAACTTGTTTCTGTCCAAAAAATGTAATCATTTAGCTATTTTGATGGTTATGGTATTTCCACGTTTTGAGGTCCAGAGGATCAATTCTGACTATTTTCGCAACAATTTTGGAATGGTCGCCAAGTCGACTTACGGCTCAAACGCATGATTCTACTTTCGTATCAGCCTTTCAACTTGGACATAATATGGCAGAATAAGGCCAATACATATTTCTTAAAACGACTTAAGCAATTACTCCATATTGCCACATAAATATCGAGAGCTTATATTCAAAATACGTTAACTCAGATTTAGTCAAAATGAGTTTCCGATGGCAAATAACTTCGCTATGCAATATTCATCTATAGTATAAATTTCGAATTAAAAAAAATCATTTTTTCTCGTTTTATATCAATTTTTCTTATTCTGCTCTCTCAAAGTATACATTTTTTTTTGGTAAAAATAAATGCTAACTCCCATGTAAATTCCTTATTACATTTGGCATGCTAAACACGAATCTGGTAAGGATTTTGATATCGTCTGGCTAGTTTTTGAGATATGGTCACCTTGAACATATTAGTACAGAGGAGTTTCGATAAAAAAAAAATTGGTAATGTATGTATAACTTTTTAAATAGAAATATTGTGTATGCACCGATTATAGTCAATGACAAATTGATAATTTGGAGTGACCCTGTTACACTAGAGAGTGAGTTAGAGTTTGCTAAATCTGACCACCTCGAGATGGAATTGGCTTTCAGTCAGGCTTAAGTTATTTTTATGATATTTTAAGTTTTTTCTTTTAGCTTTTCAATGCTTATATCTAGTATTGAGTGAAAGATTTCACAAATTGATTAAAAAATAAATATATTTAAAAAAAAATCATACTTTTTTCCGACAAAATATGCTAACTCTAAGGGCCAATTTCACCAAGTCTATTTAAATATCAATTCATATTTAAATGTTGATTTTCATTAATTTTTGTAGGGAATAATTACTTTTAAATATGCATTGATATTTAAATAAGTTGGTGAAATTGGCCCTAAGAAAATATTTATTTTTTGATCGACTAAAATATGCAATCTCATAAAAATACGCAAACCAGTGCAAAATAGAATATTTTTTGCAGACTTTCAATTTAGTAAGCATATTTAAAGCATATTGTGGAAGGCAAATCATTTATTTTTACAATATGGAGCGAATTAACCAGTTTTTTTGCTCTACTGAAAAGTAGGCTTTTTTGAGTTGACGTATTTTGAATATAGGCTCTCGATATACAAAATTTTGAAAGAAAAAAAAATTATTCAGCCCAATCGTGAATATTACCTCAGAATTTATTTTTCACGAAAAATAGTTTTCTCGGGAAAAAATTTCTCCAATAAGTGGCAGCACTGTATTACGACGCTACTTGCCTGCTTTGCTTGTTTTTGACACTTTGTTCTCTTCCCCCTTTTTGCGTGTAAAAATAAACAAATTTATTTCAATTCAACAACTTGAAAAAAATTGTACGTAAAAGATGGGCAAATTTAAGGTTATGAAGTGAATTGGCTTAAAACAAAAATTCAATTAAATTAACATCAATGTTAAGTAAAAATATGGAATATACTGTCGAGAAAATGACCGCTCTTTTCAAAAAACTTTGAACCACATTATTCAACAAAGTCTCGCTTATATCGTCAATGCAGCGCCGACTTTCATCTTTCAGAGTGTCAGTTATTTCTGTTTTGTTAACGTAACGCGGTCTTTCAAAGTTAAATTAACAAATTTCACAATTAAAATTTTTTCTTCGAGAATGTAACGTTTCATGGCTAAAATTTCCAAACTTTTTACTAAATAAATGTCAAAGGATGACATATCAAATTTTTGACATTTCATTATTTGACAGCCAATTTACTTCCGCACCTCAAATTTGTCTACACTTTATATTAAAAATAAGTTACAAATGATGTTATTGGTCAATATTTTTAATTTTTTAAAATACAAGAACTATAAAAGGCTATTTTTTATATAAATTTTGTTTTAATGTATAATTAACTATATCTTTATATCTTCTGCTTAGAAAGAGAGAAACATTTTTTGAGAGAGAGAGAGAGAGAGAGAGAGAGACATTTTTAGATTTTAATTGAACTATAGTGAATTTTTAATCAGAAATAATTTTTAGTCAGGCTTAAGTTCAGTAATTTCAATTATTTTATTGAATGAAATATTTTTATTAATTAATGTGAGTTTCTAAAGAAGAGAAGAAAAATTAAATTAGACTTTTAAGCTGGGGGAAATACCGATATTTTTTTGTGCAGCAACGCACTTCATCAGCACCCTAGTCTATCTAATTACTTGGGTAGAGATTGTTATTAACATCAGCTATTTAACGTAAATTCTAATAAAACGGAATGTGAGAAATGATTGTTGCACACAATTATTGATTTACATTTGGTAAATACATATGTAAGTATCACTATTTATTTCCCCTGTTTTTCCATATTTTCATTTTTCTATTTAGGTTAGCACGAAGTTATATTACTCTCCTCACGTATGTTTAACTATTCTTGCTTATCTTTTACGATCATCACATTAATTATTTTTACTTATTCGATGTACCGTCGGTACATACATGTAAGTATTAAAGTAGTGCATATTATGTAACTTTGTTTTTGCTTTCAAACGTTGATTTGGTTTTCCAACATTTGTGATTGCCAAGTAAACATATTTTTATTGAATTTGTAAAATTTGTTTCTAATACTTACCCAGGGACTTCCCGACAAGTGTTTATTCCTGGATTTGGTAAAAAAAAAGGAAAAGCAAATTCATAATAAGAGAAAAGCAGAAAGTCAAAAAAACTCGTGCACTCAAAACATTTAATAGGTAAAATAAACGAAAAATGTGATTCATTTTACGAAAATATTCGTCGTCTTTACGGTACGAAATGCTATTTGTTTATTTTACGAAATACTTTTTGTCTGCAAATAACAAAATTTTTGTATTTTTACAATTTTTTTTTTCTTAAATTTACGAAAAACAATTGATTAATTCACAACAATTTTTATAGTGTATTTGTGTATCAAATACACTTTTTATTTTTTAATTGTGAACACTAGAACAAAAATTATTCGAATATTCGAACAACTTTTTATCATATTTTTTCGAACGAATAAAAATTTTCAATTTAGAATAAAAAATTATTCGAATCATTTTTGTCGAATATTCGAATATTCGAACACTTTCCTTAACTACTAGTATAAAAAGATTTTTTGGGTTATCTGCGATTTTTAAATGATTTTTTTCCAAAAAATTAATAACATATTAAAAATGTTTGTAAATGTGTGTAAATACCTATACTTTTAAACTAATTTCGTTTTAGTTTTTAACTCCCGATAAAAAAGGGGTGTTATAAGTTTCTATGTAGTTTGTGTCTGTGTATCTATTTGTATGTACGAGTCGACGTACACACCAAATGGTTGGACCTATTTTGATTTAGTTTTCCTGTTTGAGGGTGGCATTGGCTGCAAAAGTTAGCACGTTGACTACAAAAACGAAGGTTTTAGGATCGATCCCGCTATCTGACAGTCATTAAATAGCAACACCACGCATTTTTCTGGTGTGCATTACTGTCCCTTTCTATCAGTTGTTGCAGAAAAGTTCAAGTGATGAGGGCATAGTCAGTGGTCACTGAACTATACCGACTTCAAGAGATAATAATCCTAATGTAACACCAGAGCACCACCCTTCGTTATGTAGCAGAATCATCGGCGAAGTAAAATAACTACTAAACTGCTACTAAGCACAGCTTCAAACAAATTAATATGCCTCACTAATGCCAGAGGCGCTGCAGCACTACATTATTAAAAAACAAAAAACCTGCAAAAAGCAGAGCTGTAGAAAAATGAAGCATTCCTCTATCTATTTCTTCACCACCTATATTTTCTATTACTATCCCTTTCCTTATAATAGTAGTAGGCAATCATTGCCTGATTGTTACTTCTCTTTAAAAATAAAATAAAAAATTACTTGTTCGAGAGTGTTCTTAGCTATATTTAAAGAAAATCTGTCCAGCCGTTTAGAATATATCACATTTTTTAGATATATTCTGTAGATCTGCGTGTCTTTGACGCCGTAGCTCCCCAGCGTCTTGACCGATTTTAATTTTGCTTTGTTTTCGTTTGAATGGTGACATGATCGTATATCTTCTAATTTATACTTGAAGAAAACTGGTCTAGTCGATTGGAATTTAACATAATTTTTTTATTTAATCTTTTATTTTTTGCGATTCTGTTACATTAATAGTATATATAAGTGGAACATAGAGTTCTTATCTATGCCACAGCGTCAACTGCGGCAAAAGTTCTTAAAATTTTAAAGTTTTCCTATTAATATTCCTAAATTTGTTATTGAAATTATTTGTTTTTCTTGTGTAATAAAATATTTTTCGATTGTTAATAGAAAAATTAATCTAATACACATACGTATCGTTTTTTGTAAACTTTTTTAAGATTATTCGAATATATTTTTTTATTCTTTGTTCGTTCGAATATTCGAACAAAAGTTCAAAATTATTCGCCTGTTCGAACAAGAAAAAAATTATGAAATTTGATTCGAACAAACATAAAAGACGAATAATTAACAACACTAGTGAACACCATATGTGTAGTGTATTCAGTGTTGCCATATTTATTTTTCAAAAATCTTCAAGTCGAGCAAAAAAAATCTTTATTTGTTACCAAAAATCTTTTTTGTTATTTGATTGAATAAAAATTAGTTAAAATTTATCTAATTTCTTGTGAAATATTAAAAGTAAAGCCAAATAAGACAAAATATTTACTGTGTAGAATATGTGTAAGATCCTTATGAAGCAAATCAGAAAATTTGTAGGTAGTGTAGTCAAAAAATCCCCCAATAATATATTAAAAGTACCAAAAGTAAAATTTTTAAAAATCTTATTTTTAGATAAGAAATCTTTTTTTGTCGTTTTCACATGTCTAAAAACTTCAAAAATAAGATAAATCTTCACATATGGTAACACTGATTGTATTAATGTATTTTGTATTTTTAATGAAAAAAGAAGAACAAGCTACATACAAATTCTCTCAGAGAGCCTCTCTCTGAATACAACATTTTAAAAACATACGAAATAAAAGTGTAAAGACTCAACTATAATATGAATAAGCTAGCTTAAGCAATTGTGCGGTTAAAACAATATAAAACGCATGTGGCAAACTATAATGTACTTAACAAACTTTTCGTCAAGTTTCGTCAAATGTCATTTGCTTAAGTAAAGTGCCAAACTGAACGCACATTCCGTAAGCACAAGCAGCAGCAGAAAATATTCATTGATTTTAAATATTTTTTATTGCTTCTTATTTCAAACTCGGAAAGTAAAGCAAAACTTTTATTTTCATTGTTTGTTTTACAATACACATATACACACATACACATGCATTTACTTATGTATATTCAATGTTGTACTTTTTAGTAGGCAAAACAAATAAAACAAGTAATAAGGTGATGGATATATTTATATGTGAATTTTTAATAGATTAGGACATTCTTTCAAGTTAGTTTGATTGAATTGCATTCATTTAGGAGTTATGAGATGAAACAAAATTATTGACAATACCTGGATGTGCAGCTGTGGCTAAAGAATACTTAAGTGCATGTAAGTACATTGTGGACACCTAAAAATCACATCTGAATTGTTTAAGCAATTGACAGACTTATCGTTCAATTCTGACATTAGCTTAAGCCAGCTTATTCATATTATAGTTGGGCCTTAATAGTGTATTCAATTTTTATATGAAAATTTCAAACAACAATTGTTACACTCTTGTATTTAATATGATAATACAATCGATACAGAGATACAAGAGGATTTGTAAATTAAGCAAATGTTTATATTACAAAAGAAATTCGTGAACCATAAAAATACATTTTGTGTAATATACGAATATTTGTGTA
Source organism: Tachina grossa (assembly GCA_949987645.1). Lineage (NCBI taxonomy): Eukaryota > Metazoa > Arthropoda > Insecta > Diptera > Tachinidae > Tachina > Tachina grossa. The sequence goes on along the minus strand of OX465274.1, from coordinate 156,328,466 downwards.
AAATTAAAATCTGTAAAAAAATAAAATATGCAAAAAAATATATTTTTTAACATTTGGGAAATAATTTTGTAATATAATCTGTAATTCTTGGAATTTGATGTTGTAATAATTATGAAAAGAAAAAGGTAATTTAAGGGGAATTGTTGTTACAGCATCTGTATTCCTCATATAACACATACACATATTCGTACATACATACATAAAAATTTTGCACTGAAACTCACGAATCAAACTAGGAACACAACTGGGACGAACAAAGAATTTTTTGTGCGAACTTTCGTCATAGAAAATGAAACGCATTTGTTTATATGAAAATTAACACAACACCACCGTCGAACGAAATCCGTTGTGCAAGACCAAATCTGCTATGTATGTATATCAGTGATGGGAAAGTTGGTACGACCGTACTTTTTTGATACTATTTGACATGAAAAAGTACCGTAGTACTCCCACAGCGCATTTGATACTCTCACGGTCTACTTAGAAATGCAGTTAGAAGACACGCGTTTGCATATATTTTTGTCAAGAATTAAATTTCTTTTTCGACAAATGGCATGAAACTTTATTAATAAAGATATTTTAACAAATGATTGATCTATATATATATATATATATGTAGATATATATATATCTATAACAAAGTTGATCTATATATAAACAGAAATCATGTTGAAACAACTGTTTTAAATCAGTTTAAAGAAAATTGTAAAAAGTTATATATTAAGTTCTGTCAAGTTCTAAAGTGGACTTTGACAATGAAATGTTAGTTTAGATTAATAAGATTTCCTCTGAAAATGTTTTATCTGGTAAAACCAACAGCATTATAACACTTTTAATTAAAATGTCTCCCAGCGAAAGGCTAAATTTTGAAAATATTAACAACCAATATAGATCATTGGCTTATATGGAAGAACTGAAACCATTAACAAAATAATATATGCAGTTTCTGGTCTAGAGTGTCTGAAATTAAAAACGCATTAGATGAATACATGATTCCTGATATATCGAAAGTAGCTTGCGGAATTTTGTCTATACCTCACTTCTCTGCAAATGTCGAAAGGATTTTTTCTTACCAAAATCTCATGAAAACATAACATAGGAACAGACTTTATGTTCCGACAGTATCAAGTCTTATCCAGGCCAAAAATTTATATAAGTCTAAAAACTCTTCTTGTTATAACTTTAACATTTGCACTTGTGAAAATCAGTGATGAGAAATGTGGCGCAATTGTGCCATTTTTTACACTATTGGATGCTAGATGGCACAGGCACTTTTTTGTCCATTCGAGCCATAACCGCCAAAAAAAAAACTTTAAGCAGCATATCTTTTTAACGAAAATCGATTATCTGCGATCGTAACTAAACGATTTTCATGAAAAAATTAAGCTCGAAAATTATGTTGCTTAAGCTCTTTGGTGGTTGTGGCTCGTATTAATATGGAAACTTTTCTTATTCCAATAATAAGTAAACAGTTCACAGGTATTTGTATTTCTTGTAAATAAGTACAAAGAATTAATAAATTATACATATACATACATATGTATATGTCGTTTAGTAAACAAATAGTTTTGGAAATTCTTAAATTAATTATTACTGAAACATTGAATAAAAAGTGGTTTGGCACTATTCAAGTGATTTTGGTAATATTTAGAAACAGACTCGGCAAGAAATCAAGATTTCCAATTCCCATCTCTGATGAACATAGATACGTATATGCTATGTGTTCCTTATTTTATTTGTAAATAAATTTTATATAATTTTTTGCTAATCAAATTTAAATTAAAAAAAAATAATAGTTTTTGGTACTCTCGGGACCAAAAAAGTACTCAAAAATTTTTTTATTGATACCGAAATGCAAATCTCATTTCCCATCACTGATGTATATGTATATTTCTACGAGGATTTCTTAAGCCTATGAACAACAAAAACAATTTTATCTCTCTGTTTACACAAACAACAACCAATTATCAAATTATCAATTATAAGATCCGCTACTTATTGGTCGTTGGTGTGCCGTGGACGACATTTGTCATTCGTTCCAGTTATCTTCCTAGCATAAGAGTCTGAACACAATGTAACTAGAATTCATTGCGGTGCGGTGCGGTTTTTCATACGATTTTGAAGTAAAAACCCGCAGTGCGGAACGGCATAAATTTAAAATCTATTTTATTTTCATTGCGGACTTTCTTATTCTCTCAATTTTTGACTCTCTTTCTGATGTTGCCATAGTTTTTAAATAATTGGCGGTGTTTACAACAAAAAACATGATTTTGAAGTTCAAAAATGTTTGTCATAAAATATAAAAGCTTAAAAAATTTATCAAATATATCTGCGAATGTATACAATTTTAATCATTTTTTGTTTTTAGTTACTGCCATTGCAAAATATTTAACAGAAAGAGTAAATTTTTTATAAAAATGTATGCACAAAAAAATTAATAAAAATTTAAACAAACAATGACAAGTATTGCCGTCGCCGTCTTCCGTTGTATTATGTTTATTTTTCTCTCTCCCGAAACAAGAAATCGCACCGCACCGCAAACATTGTGTTTAGACTCTAAGCCGAAAACTATTTTTTTATAATAATTTTTTATTTTAATTGAAATTTGTTGAATAATTTTGTATGAAATATATACAATGACAGGAAAATAAATGGGAAAAATATTAAAAACTAAAACAAAATAACAGTTTTTATTTTATATTTAAATTTTTTTCGTCAAATTCACGAAACTTGTTTAAATTTATGAATAATTTTTTACTGTAAACAATATGTTAACAAAACAAAATTTGTTTATTTTACGAAATTTCCAATTTTATAAAAATGTTTTATTTTATACTAAATTTAATAAAACAAACGAAAAATATGGTACTATATACGAAAATAATTGTACGAAATAATTTTTGTAACTTAACGAAACTCGTAAAATTACAAAATCTGTTTTCCTGCATAAAGCCTGGTACTCTGTTCAGAATTTCGTGCGAAATGCTGTCAAACTGCATATAAAAGTTATATTTGGTATGAAATATTTGCGAAATAAATTCGCCAAAGTAGTAATCTGTTCTTGTTGTGAAAAACACGTAAAATCATGTCTTTCTATGCAAAATTAGTCTGGCATCATTTTAGTTTAGCTGCAAAACAACATGAGCAGTGCTTTTTTCGCACGGAATTTTAACAATGTTGCATACCTTCAAGCAATAAAAGCGAGAAATTTATAAAAAAAAACCGCGAGTTGGGCTACATTTAGTACATGTCAAATTTTTCACGCGAAATAACCAATGGTGCTGAAAATTTTTCACAACTTTGAACAGAGTACCAGCCTTAAGCCACAAATATTTTCGTAAAATGTACAAAATTTTCGTTTATTGCACAAAAATTATTTTACGAAAAAGTATTTCGTATTTTTAAGCATGGAATATTTTGAGTGTGAGGATTTCTTTTTTATGATCAAGCTGATTATGCTTATTTTTTATAACCAAAACAGTGCAAGTGTGCTGAATGTATTCGTTGTTAATTTCATGTGAAATAACCCATACAACTATTGCTTAATTCACAAAACCTCTTGTATCTCTGTATCGATTGTATTATCATATTAAATACAAGAGTGTAACATTTGTTGTATGAAATTTTCATATAAAAATGAAATACACTATTACACTTTTATTTCGTATGTTTTTAAAATGTTGTATTCAGAGAGAGGCTCTCTGAGAGAATTTGTATGTAGCTTGTTCTTCTTTTTTTTTTTTGTTTAAAAATACGAAATTCATTAATACACAACACATAGGGTGTTCACAATTGAAAAACCAAAAGTGTATTTGATACACAAATACACGATAAAGATTGTTGTGAATTAAGCATATGTAGTTTTTCTTTTTTACTTTCATTGTTGGTAGTTCTTTTTTTCTTTTTTTTTGTGGCAATGAAAGTCTGGTCATATTGGTTTCTATGTTTTAAAATTTTCTCCTTTTTTCTATTCGAATGCTAGGGCATCGTTTTTGTATTTAAAATGTATGCTTAACGGAAACATGTGCTGTTTGCAAATATTGTGGAGAAGTACATTTCATATACAAGAGTAGAAATAAAAAGAAATTTTTATTAACAATAATAATATTTATGTGTGTCAGTCGTGGTTTAAGTCTCAGTTTTTAAATCAAATTTTTTATATCCAGTCGCTCTTAGGAAAACTAGAAATATTTTGTTGTATAGACTTCCAATAAGATAAGTAAAAGGAGGTATTTTCAAAGTATATAAAAAAGAGGAGGATATGTCATTAATAATGGAAAACAATATCAGCCAAACGTGACCTACGACGGCTACGCTTGCAGGATCATATTTTATTCATGACATTTTCCATCACATATGCGCACATTTGGCATTAAGGCAATAATGATATCAATAAATACTTGTTTTATTCATATCCAACCATTACTGAAATAAATACGTACAACTTATTACGTTATTATTATTTTTCTTTTTGCTTTTTAAATACTTTTATTGTTTCCCAATGTGGCAGCTAATGTTAAAAAGGTGGTGACAACGTATTACTTTGTAATCCATTAAAATACTAGTATCAATTATTCCTTAAACTTCTGCTAGTCTGTATGAAAAACTATATGCATATACCAGTGATGGGAAATGTGGCACAATTGTGCCATTTTTGGCACCATTGGTTGTTGCCTGGCACTGTGCTACTCTCGCTCCGTTTCTGGCACTTTTTGTCCATTATATACATATATGAAAACTTTTCTTATTACTTTTTACGTTTTTAAGTAATGAAAACTTAGTAGTCTATGCTGACAACTCTTCGGTTCTGATAGTTAAAAGTAACGGTTTGCTCAGAGACATTGACGATCTATTACAATGAATATATAAATTTGTTTGTAAAAGCTCATGTCGTAGAGATGATTTTATAAATTTTTGGAAATATTTCAACTCTGAAATTTATGAAATTCTTTAGTATTCCCCAAACCGTTGGTTGTCTCGTCAAGTTGCTGCAGGTAGAGTCTTTGAGCAGTGGGAGTCTTTGAAATATTTCTTCACATTATAAAATTTTTAGTCATAATGCAATGACAAAACTATATTCATATTGAATAGCTTAATGGATAAAATAAGCAGAATGTATTTTTATTTTTAGCTTATGTCCTTGAAATAGTAAATTATCGAAATTTAATCTAAAAATGTGAGACTACATTTAATTTTAAAGGGGCTTTTTTATTTCGTCATTTCTATAAAACAATATATTTTTATCGTGCACGAATTTGTACAACTCGGCAGTATATTAACCATAAAAATATAATTGATATTGTATTAAAGTGAAGTCGATGTCGACAACTGGACGAGTACATACGTAAATTGTCGCCTGTATTTTAAAAGTTATCAACAATTTTGCAATTTTGATAATAAAAAAGTTAATTTTTTACCACATGTCCTTCACTATTATATCGAAAATAGGGCTTGAAATGTATCAATGTATATGTATATACAAATAATTTTAGACCGTGTTTTTTGTGATATTGGTAAATTTTTCTAGTTATAAACACAATAAATTATCATTCAAGAATCATAATTTAAATGAACATCAAGTGCCAGCATTAAAATTACATAAAAAGTGGTTTGGCACTATTCAAGTGATTTTGGCACTATTTAAAAGCAGATTTGGCACGAAATCAAGATTTCCAATTCCCATCACTGGCATATACAACAGTGTACTCTCTCTTTTAAGCAGACACCCAAGGGGCTGAAAAATTTTTCCGCTTATAAGAAAAGTACAAAAAGAGTAAATAATAATTTGTAATATATTTATCTTTAAAAAATTTTATTTCCAAAACAAGTACAGGATGGGCCAAAAGAAACCAAGGGGTGTAAAAGTTTAATAACTTTTTTGTTTATTAACTTTTTTTATTTTTTCTTTCAGATTATATAATATACAAAATGGAAATTTTTTTAAATGACCACCGTTTTCAGCTTCGCACTGATGGGCTCTTTTTAGAGCATTTTCCATAACATCTTTCAAAACTTGTGGCTGTAGCGTTCGAATTTCTGCAACAATGTTTGCCTTGAGTTCAAGGATTGTCTCTGGCTTGTTCACATACACTCGCTCCTTCAAAAAACCCAAAAGAAAATAGTCGGGTGCTGTCAAATCTGGCGATCGCGCTGGCCAAATAATTTCCGAATTTCGAGAAATTATTCGCTCTCCAAAAATTTGACTTAAAAGTGCATTGTGTCTCGGGCAGTATGGGCAGTGGCTCCGTCCTGCTGAAACCACATACCAGGTCTGTTTTCAAGAGCAGGACCTAAAAATTTTCTATCATGAACCGATACCGCTCTCCATTTACGGTTACAGCACTTCCATCTTCATTCTCGAAGAAGTAGGGCCCAATGACATTTTCAGATGTGATCCCACACCATACTGTACACCTGATGGGGTGCAATTGGCGTTGATGAATGGCTCTTGGATTTTGAGAACCCCAGAACCTACAGTTCTGCTTATTAACAAAGCCATTCAAATGAAAATGAGCTTCATCACTCATAATCAAATTTTCAATAAAGTTGATTTCATTTCTGGCCAACTCTTGAAATTTAACTGCAAAATTTAGACGTTGCCGATGATCTGCGGGTTTTAATTCTTGGACCAATTGCACCTTATATGGGTATAACTGTAAATCTTTTTTTAAAATGCGCCGTAGTGACGTACGAGACATTTCTAGCTGAGCAGAACGCCTTCTGCCAGATGTTTCTGGTGCTTCGTTAACACTTTGCTGTACTCGTTCAATATTTTCCGCAGTGCGACTTAAACGTGGTCTACCGGTTCGAGGCAAATCTCTTACGCTGCCATGTTGGTGATGACGATTAACTAAGCAACGAATCATCGCTTTAGAGGGCGAAATTCTGATGTTAAAATGTCGACGATATGCTCTTTGCGTTAAAATAATTAATCTCTGGTTTAAATAATAAAATTCTATTGTTCTGGTTCTCTGTTCAGTTGTGAACCTCTCCATTATAAATTCTCCAAGTGTTGTCTATATAATCTGAAAGAAAAAATAAAAAAAATTAATAAACAAAAAAGTTATTAAACTTTTACACCCCTTGGTTTCTTTTGGCCCACCCTGTACATGTAAATATTAGATAAAGTAAACAGAGTTTCCATTAACATTTTAGCAAGAAGTAAAAAATTTTAAAAATCAGATATTTTCGCTTGACTTATTTTTCCATTAATTTCATTATCTTGGAGATGTATTTGACGATCATTAAGCAATTGAATAAGCAACATTTGCACGAATATGAAAAAAGAGTAAACGGAAAAACAGTGTTGCAGTGCTGTAAGCTGTCCAGTCATGGGAAACTAGAATCTCTTTGGTGTGAAAAAACTGTGTCCGAGTCGGGTTATGGGAGATTTGTCCCCAAGCATACTTTTGGTCTTGAAAAAAGTGTATGTTTACGAAAAATGTCCGCCCAAGAGAGTTGTCCGTAAAGAGAGAGTACACTGTACTCTCCATTTTAATTTTTCTGAATTCTTTCAATTTATTATTTGTCTACCACAAATTCCAATTTCAATTTAATAAAGAACTCATTCACACTTACTTTTGTGTTCGCATTGTACATAAAATGCGGTTAAAGACTACTTTTTATTTCATATTTTTTTTTTCAAATAAAACAAAGAAAACACGATAAATAACTAAATAAAATACCAGTGAAAAAATAAGAAGAATAAATAGTTTCGAAATTTAACGCGAAACAATAAAATTTGATTAAACACATTCAGAAAAAGAGGAAACAAAGCCAATTCAGAATATAAAACTCAACAAAAAAAACCACGACAAGTTACTGGAAGTTCATTATTAACGAATACAGTCATTGTTATAGATTATACTGCCTTTTTTTTACCATTCAACAAAAATTACAAAGACTCTTTTGATTTGATTAAATATTCTTTAAGATTAAAATTTCTTTGATTAAATTTTGCCTTTTTATCCATGAATGTTTTGCTTAATTTTCTTTTGCACGTGTATGGATTTAGTTAAAAGTAACCTCTTTCAAAATAAATATATAATTGAGTTCAAAGAATTTTAGTACTAAACGCACTTTGATTTTTTAAAGTAAGAAAATAAAAATTTTCTGCCTGTGCCTCCCCGTGTAGAAAGAAAATGTTCGTTTGACAATTTCTATTGAAAATAAAAATCAATTTGCATTATAAAATATAAACATACTCGTACTAAGTAATACATTTGCTATAGAAACGAGGTATGGGTTCCAATTTGGAATTGTTTTCAGGGTTCCATAAACCAAAGGTAAAAAGGAAAAACGTCTGTCTGTCACAGGCCTTTTTCTCGAGAACCGTAACAGCTACGGACATTAAATTTTCACTGAATCACTGTGTATAATTTTTTAAGTCATAGAAATATCTAGGCCAGGCCAAGTTCTGGCCAATGCATGCAGTGTGTATATTTACAGGAAGCCATTCGAGCTGTTTTTACCCCCCCCCCCTTCCCCTCATAACTTTGTTCCCCTCAATCGTAAAATTATAAAATTTAAATCATAATTAGAATAAATTCATGTTACCTCATATGCAAAGTTTGAAAGGTTCCGGAGATATGGAGGTGCAAAAAGTGCATATTTTAAGACATACTCACTGTCTCACTGACTCACTAACTCACTGACTCACTCATCAATATTATGAAGCACTTGCGCTATAGCTAGAGATCTGAAATTTGGTACACAAGTAGATCTAGGTGCGTGATGAACTAGAAAAATCTGAAAACTCGGAAAATTTTACTAGAGGGCGGGGCTACGCCCATAAAAATTAAAATTTGTGCTATTGGGCTGAAATTCGATACAGAGCTAGGTCTAGGAGAGAAATAAAATAAAAAAATCTGAAAATCCGGAAATTTTAGCCAGGAGGGCGGGGCTACGCCCATTAAGGTCAGAATTAAAAATTCTAATCTAAAGCGCTTCATGGAAGCTATTTTATTGAAATTCGGCATATATACTGCGATAATGCAAGGCTATAAATTTTTCATTAAAAAAGTGGGCGTTGACACGCCCATACAATTTAAACCTCATTTTAATGCCCTGCTGCTCAGCATATTTAGATATACTATTTATCTAGCTATTATTATCCGTTTGTAACGAAACTAGACACGAATAATAAGCATTGACCCAAAAAAATTTTGACTTTGGAAAAGTGGGCAGGGTTACGCCCATAAAAATTAAAAATTAAAAGTTGCGCTAGTGAGCTGAAATTTGATATACAAGTAGGTCTTAGAAAGAAACAAACTAGAAAAATCTTAAAACCCAAAAAATGTTTTCAGAATGGGCGGGTGCACGCTAATATTATTTTGAACTAAATACTTAATATACAGCTTTTAATTCAAGCCAATTTAGTGAAATCTTGCATCACCTTAAAAATTTGGCGTGATCGCTCCCATAAAATGTTAGCCTTGTGTTTAATCTACATCGGTCTAGCATATCTTAAAAGAAAATTAGCATGAGTCATAAGCGCTGCTTACAACAAAATTTTGAGTTAGGAATAGTGGGGAGAGGTAATGCTGATAAAATCTAAAGATATAATTCGCGCTAGAGAGCTGACATTTTATACACTAGTATGTATAGCTGCGTAAGCCAATAGGAAAATCTTAAAACCAAAAAGTTTTACCCGGTATGTGGGCCACGACGTTAAAACTCCAATTCGCACTAGCGAGCTTAAATTTGATACACAAATAAATCTAGATGAGAGATCACTAAGAAAAATCTGAAAACCCAGAAGTTGCTATCAGAGGACGGAAACAAGCACTTCAAATTCAAAATTAACATACATTTTATTAAAACTTTTCATACACATTGCACATATCCCAAAAAAAAATTGCTATTTTAAAAAGTAGCGGTGACGTAACCCATAAATCTTAGCTTTTTCGTTCAGGTACTTCGGCTTAGCAGTTTTTAATTTAATACTCAGGTATTTCTTATTAACTTTTTAATACCAAACTTTGCATGAACCATAAGCACTAGCAGATATAAAAGTCAGCGGAGCCAGGCTCATGAAAATTTTACGTAATATTATACTATAGAGAATTGACAAATAGTAATTGATTTACTCAATCGGAAAATCCAAAAATTAAAAGCACCAGCTGCCCTATTGAAACTTTGCATATACATTGGGCATATCCTTTTGATTTATGTAGTTCGGCTAAGCAGACTTTAATATCTAAATATATTGAGAAAATAGGCGGGGTCATGCCCAGTAAAATTTACGCTGTATTTTACATGTTTCTTCCAGTCGACTCTTACCAAATTGCATACACACTGGCGAGCCGTTGTAATGACACAATAGTGCATTTTTAAGGTCAACAATTCAACACCCATCACTCTATTATCCATTATTTTATGTAACTCTGCCATTTTCAACTGGCACAGTGATCATGAATAGAAATAAAATACACTAGAAATTTTAAGTTTAAATATTGTTATTATAGAAATCTTTTTATATGACACCCTTACGATTACAAATTTATATCATACATAACATATTTCTGTGTTAGGTATTGTACCAAACAAGAACTTGGTCAAAATTTATATCTCACAACTTTTAATGGCCGAAATTTTGAATAGGAACTTGGCCGTTTTGCACATTTATGTTTTTGTGAGGATAACCATATACGGATACCACTACGTGATAAAATACCAAAAAAAAAAAGTCCTGTGTCTCCCAGTTTTGCCTCAAGCATCTACTATTTTTTATGGGCCTCCAAAGATTTTGGGGCTCGTTGTCATTTTTGTATTTTCTCAGTCTCATATCTGGCAAACCGTTCGGAGTTTTGATTTACGCTCTCAGTCATAGTTGTAGGTCTTGTCTTACAGAACAAATATTGTAAAAATATAAAATAAAAAAACTTCATCTTCCAGATCAAAATTGCAAAAAATTAAAAAAAAAAACTCGATTTTGTGTACCTTTTTTCCCGTGTTCAGGTCCATACGTAGCAAACTGTTCAAAATTCAAGGAAATAATCATCTACAAAAATTTACCTAAGATCGCAATAAACAACTTTTTAGAATATATAAAATTCCTAGGAATGACTCTTAACACAGTTTAGGAGTGCTTAGATAGCCCCAAAAGTGAAAAATTTTCCAATAAATGTAAATTGAAAAATTTTCGGAAAATTTCGTTAACTATCCACCTTAACAAGATATTTGCCAAGAGAAATTGTGACAGCTTCAAAAATAATTAAACTTTATTGAAAATATAAATACTTTCTATTTGATTTAATAATTATTTTTCCTCTTTTCTCTTTTTAGGTAAGTTTTAAAGGAACAATATTTAAATTGGAAAATAAAATTTATACCAGTAAGTAAGCATTAGAATATAAAAAATTTTTTATTTCAAATTCTATATAACTACAGGGAACACAATAAACGAATAAAAATAATGAATTCTTTAAATCTGATTCATTTAAGTTGTAATACTTGGAACTGACTTTGGCTGGAATTTTTCCATTTGTTTTTACAAAGGAAAATATTCTGTAGAATTCGATACAAAGAAAACAAATTATAGGGAAATAAAAAAAAAACTTCAACGATTAGCGAATGTGTAAAGGTTAAAACAAAAAGAATCAAAAATTGTTTCATATAAAAATTTATGCAGTTAAATTATACGTAAGAAATTTGTAGCTTTATTATAAATTAATAAATTTTATAGAAAAATTTTTTAGCTAATTATTCTCATATGTGATGCAAATAAGTTGATTTCAAATCTAGCTGATTTCAAAAAAAAAATCCACTGTTAGTTGACTTATAGGTGATTTTTTATTGTTTTAGAGGCTTAAAATATTTAATTCGAACTTTAATTCGATGCGATTCACAAACACCTATTCGATTTCTAGCTAATTTTTTATTGATTTCCATCATGTACCGGCAGTACCTGCATTCCTTAACTTCTATTATTACGCTAATTAGTATCGCTTTAATAAATGTAACAAAAATTTATCGTTTTTTCTATCCAGTAGTGTGATTCGCTAACTTTTTTTTAACAATAATCGCATCGTTAAAATAATTATAACGAAAATTTATCGAATTTGCTATTCAGTAACACTATTAACGATATTCGCTGTAGGTTAATGTCAGCTGTGTCGTTATTTAAGCGAAAATAATTTATGTTTTGTTAATTTTATCAACAAAAATCAAGAGAAAATATCAGCTGCCTACTATCGTTAAAAAGAAGTTGCATAATCACACAAACGTTATTGCCAGCGAAAAAATGTATAGACAAAAATTACGGTTGTTTTTTTTTTTTTTTTTTTTTTTTTTTATTATTATTATTATTTATTATTTTATTTATTTATTTCAATAATTTTCATACAATTCTTACTAGAGTAAGTTCCGCAAAGCTTAAAAGCTTGTCTGCAGAAAAATTAATACTAATTTTCATTGTATTGCAATCTTAAATATAGATTGTACATGCATTTGTATATGTATAATGGGTGTTTTTTATTGAGGTATAGAACTTTAAGTTGGCATCACTTTTTTAACTGGTGGCCACTTTGTCAGCTGTCAAGTGATTAATATTTAGTTTGGTTTGCCATTTCATCATGAACAGGTTGACAAAAGAACAACGCTTGCAAATCGTGCAAATTTATTTCGAAAATAATGGTTCAGTTCGCGAAGTTTACCGCAAGCTCCGTCCATTTTATGGTCGACATAATCGTCCATCAGAGCAATTAATTCGGTTAACCATGGATCGTTTTCGCACTACGTTTACTCTATGTGATAATACGCATCCGCAGAGACGTCGAACAGTGCGCACCGAAGAAACAATTGCCGCTGTAGAGCAAAGTGTTGAAGAGGACCCGAATGCATCGATTCGCCACCGTGCACAGCAATTGGAGCTTTATCCATCAATTTTATGGACGATTTTGCGCAAAGATCTTGGCTTGCGACCTTACAAGATCCAGCTTGTGCAAGAATTAAAGCCGCGAGACCATGCAATGCGTCGTGATTTTGGTGTATGGGCCGAAAATGAGATTGATCTCGATGCTGATTTTCATCGCAAAATTTTGTTCAGTGATGAGGCTCATTTTTGGTTGAATGGCTACGTCACCAAGCAAAATTGCCGCATTTGGAGTGAAGAGAATCCACATGAGACCCTTGAGACGCCATTACATCCACAAAAACTGACTGTTTGGTGTGCTCTATGGGCTGGTGGAGTCATTGGGCCATACTTCTTCCGAAATAATGCTGGAGAGTCAGTTACCGTTAATGGAGACCGGTATAGAGCCATGATAACCGACTATTTTGTTCCCGAATTGGATGGCATGAATGTGGATGAGTTGTGGTTCCAACAGGATTGCGCTACATGCCACACAGCGCACGTCACAATCGATTTATTGAAGGAAACATTCGATGAGCGCATAATTTCGCGGAATGGACCTGTCAATTGGCCACCAAGATCGTGTGATTTGACACCATTGGATTATTTTCTTTGGGGATATGTGAAGTCGCTCGTCTACGCCAACAAACCAGAAACGTTAGGGGACTTGGAAGCCAACATTCGTGGCGTTATTGCCAACATACGGCCCCATATGCTCGAAAAAGTGGTTGAAAATTGGACCTGTAGAATTGGCTTTATTCGAACCAGCCGCGGCGGCCACATGCCCGAAATCATATTTAAACATTAATGGCATAAAATTATCCTTCCAATAAAGCCAAATTGATGGACATTTAAACGATTTTCTTGTATTTTATTTCAATTCGAAGTTCTATACCTCTAAGAAAACACCCGTTATATAAACATGTAGATTAAATAAATATAAAGTAAATATATTATTTTTTATTTTTCCTCCTAAAATTCTCTTTCAAATATATATTTAATAAAAAGAAACCGATGGTAAATAAAAAATAAGAACGAAATAAATAGCAGGTTAATATTGATTATAAAAATAGTATTAACATTGAAGTTATTGAAGATTAATTAAATGTTTCTTGATTAGCTGGTTTCGTTTAAACTGATTGGATGTCTGTATTATATTAATAGGGATTTTATTTAGTATTGTGGGCATCATTACGGATAATGTGTTTCTGCCATATTCATTTTTGAAGCGGTTAACTTTGAATCTGCCCTCCGCAAGTCTCCTGGTGTTGTAAGTGTGATCAATACGCTGCAAAAATCTATTGTCGTTGGAAAATTCTTTTATTATCGTTGTGTAATATATATTCTTAACATTCAAAATCTGCAATTTTTTGGCAAGATTGTTTGTGATGATGCTGTTATAGTTGCTGACGGTGTTATTGTTGTTGTTGTTGTTGTTGTGTATGCTATTATTCAAGTTCAAATTGGTGTTGTTTATATCGTTATTGTTGACGCTGTTGTTGATATTGTTGACGTTGTCGTTAACGCTGTTGTTCACGCTATTGACGTTGTTGTTGACGTTGTAGTTCATATTGTTGGCGTTAACATTGTTGGTGCTTCTGTTATTGCTGATGTTGTTTATGTTAATGACTCTTCTGTTGTAGCTGTTGTTGTTGTTGTGAATGTTAGTATTCAAGTTCAAGTTGCTGTTGTTAGTAACGTTATTGTTGACGCTATTGTTGGTATTGTTGACGTTATTGTTGACGCTGTTGTTCGTGTTGTTGACATTGTTGTTGACGTTATTGTTGATGTTGTAGTTTATGTTGTTGGTGTTGACGTTGTTGGTGTTGATGTTATTGCTGATGTTGTTGACTCTTCTGTTGTAGCTGTTGGTGTTAATATTGGTGTTGTTTGTGTTGAAATTGTTGTTGTTGTTGTTGTTTCTTTGTGTTATTGTGTTGGTAATCGTGTTGGCCTTTTTCCATAGAATTTTCAATATACGATTTTGTGTGTTTTGTAATGTGCTGCTATATTTTACGCTTCCCCACGCTGTTATGCCATGCCGAAGGTATGATTCTGTTAGGGAAAAATATGCTTGTCGTAAGGCACTGTATGGTGCACTATTACTTAAATGATAAATCATACATGAAGTTTTTCTGAGTTTTTTTTTGCAAATTTTCTATGTGTGTTTTCCACTTAAAATTACTATCTACGTATACGCCAAGATATTTGTAACTATTGACTTTCTCTATAATTGTTGAGCATATATCACTATAGCCTATCATGTTGGTTGCTTTGGCATGCAGACAGTCGGTACTATGAAACGTTAAGTTTATTTGTGCATTAGGTAGATGACGCGGCTTGATATGCATAATTTTTGTTTTCCGAGCATTGATTATTAGTCCGTTGTCGTCACACCACTTTGTTGCTATATCCAGTTTATTTTGCATTGCTACTGTAGCATTTGAAATATTAGTATCTGCTACAATAATAGCAGTATCATCTGCGTACGCAAAAGTTTCGCATTCTTTTAGCAACTTCAGCATGTCGTTTGCATAAATTATGTATAAAATTGGCCCCAAGTTAGACCCTTGTGGCACTCCGCAGTCATAATTAATTTCGTTACTGAGTGTGTTGTTTATTTTAACGCAATATTTTTTACATTCTAAATAATTTTTAAACCAATTCAGGATCCTGCCTCTTATGCCATTTCTTTCTAACACACTAATAATATTTCTGTGGGAAAGGGTGTCGAATGCTTTGCTGAAATCTATAAACAGCGCCAATACGTGCATATTTTTACTTAGACATTCGTTCACATAATTAGCGAAATTTCCTAATAGCTGGTTAATATTCTTACCCTTTTGGAACCCTTACTGATTTCTGTGTATTATTTTGTATTTCTGTAGAAATCCGCTGAGCCTCCTAACCAAACTTTCTTCAAGAACCTTTTCAATAACAGGAACAATAGCAATCGGTCTATAGTTGTTTATATCTGATTGTGTTCCGCTCTTATAAATTGGCCTAACTATAGACGTTTTTTACAATTCTGAAACTGTGGCATGTTCAATGCTTAGATTTATGAGTTTTGTCAAAATGGGTGTCAGGTAAGCAGCATTTATTTTAATGTCTTTCGGTCGAATTTTGTCTATGCCTGGTCCTTTTCTTTCATTGAGAGAATTTAATATACCGAAAATTTCTTAATGGTTTGTTTGTTCAACGTATATGGTATTTTGTAACGCGCTTTCATGATTTTCAATTGTTTTGATATTACAGGTGTGCAGTAGGTTTTTTACATTGCCACTAAAATTTGATGCAAATTTATCTAAAACAGTGCTTAGATCTTCATTTCTAAAACTTCGCATTATGAAATTATCAATGTTATTAGATTTTTTGCCAATTACTTCATTAATTATTTGCCACGTTTCCCGCATGTTGTATCGGTTTTCTATAAATTTATTTCTTAAATATTTATTTTTTTTTCAAAAATAATTTTTCTATTCAAAAAGTTTTTAAAAGTTTTGAATTCATTTTCATATAGAACGTTATTGCGATTGTTTCGCCATTTTTTAAAAAGTTTATCCCGGATGTCACAATATTTAACAATCTCTTCACTAATCCACGGGTTTTCCGATCTTTTTTTGATTAGTTTCCTTTTTTTTACTGAATTTTTATATATCTCATCGAATCTTTTTTGTATATTATTGTATAGACTATCTGTGTTCGGTGTTTGGTTAATCATCATATTCCAATTTGTTTCTTGAATTTGTTTATTTATTTTGTGAACGTTTAGTTGCGGCCCCTGTGTCACATTTATGTTTTCCATTCTCTGGTCATTTGCTTTTTCATAAACAGCACAAAAAAGTGAGTAGTGGTCAGATATAGTACTTGTTATAATTGCAGTACATGCATTTGTTGTTGTTTTTATTGATTTTAAAAAGAGATGATCTATGCATGTTGCAGTATTTCTCTTTAAATCCTCACGTGTACTCTCACTGACCAAACATTGCAGACCATTACTGTTTAACATATTTAAGTATGTTGTTGTTGTTACATTATTTTTGGAAATATCAATATTTACATCACCCACAAGTAATATTTCTTGTTTTTTATTTATATTGTTTATCGCCGTATCAAGTTCGCTGATAAACATCGGGACGCTTAAGTGAGGGGGACGGTAAACTGATAAAAGGGAGAGAGTTTTAGCGTTTGTTGTATTTACATTTATTTGTACGATTTCAAAAGAGTTTGTGTTGTTGGATATGTAATTAAAATTAATATTTTCTTCAATATACACAGCAACACCCCCGCCTCTCCCTTCTCTGTTGAGAAATATGGAATTAAAACCTTTTATGCTATAAAAATTGTTTGCGTTATCATTAATATTTGTTTCCACCAATACAATAAGTTTTATTTTTTTTATTATGCTCTCTATGGATGCAAGAAAATATAAGAAATTTAAGGCTCAGTTAGCCGGCTGTAATGTAATGTAACCGCAACAGTAAGAAACAGCTGATCGATTTTGTTATGTGAAAAGTAATGGAAATGGCTATAGAGATGTAATGTAACGTAACCTACTTTTCATATAAAATTCTCGATCAGCTGTTTCCTACGTTACAGTTACTTTACATTACAGTCGGCTAACTGAGCCTTTAGTCTTAGCGAACGTATGTTCGTGTAAATTAGTGTGTTGGGATAACTTAATGATTTTTTATTTTTTTTATTAAAGCTGCTTACTATTTCTTTTTGAATATTATTTATCATCTTTAATTTTTTGTTTTATACATATACAATATAAAGTGAAGAAAAATAAATTTGTAGGGAAAGAAAATTTGTGTGGAATAAGAGTTTTTGTTATTTGTATTTTAAATTATATTTTCAATGTCTGTGGAATTATTGATGACACAAAGTGGGGAATTTTCGGTCTTACGTGCAAAAATATTGCCATTACGCACCCAAACTAACTTCCAGTTGGCTTCTTTTTCTTTCGTTTTGGCTAACCATAGTAGTCTACGGTTGTTAAATGTTAATTCATCATTAACGTATATAAAGCCACCTGGTATGTTGCTATCATTGTGCCCTTCGTTGTTAATGACATTGCTGTCCACTCTATGCCTTTTTATCTTACTCATTATCTTCGATTTTTTTGATAATGTAGAGAATTCCACAATTATTTTGCTATTGTTGTTGCTTTTTAGGCGGTATGCTCTATATATATCTCTTTCATTTATTTCAATGTTAAGAGACGATGCAATTTTCTGAACCACCTCTATTGCTGAGACCTCTTGGTTTGTAATGTTCTTGATCTCTATATTTTTATTGATCATTTGTTGTTCGAGCTTGTTAATACGTGTTTCCATCGTATTAATTTGTGTGTCTCGCTGCTTATCTTTCTCATTAAGTTCTTTTACTTGGGCCACCAACGAGTAAAAATACGAACGGTTGCATTCGAATGTGTGCACGTTATCGAATGCTGTCATTAAAACTTTCGATATGTGTTATTCGAAATCGAATGAGAAAATCCCAAAAGCTAAAAAACCCGCACATTCGAGTTATAACTCACTCGCAATCGAATGAGGGAATTATGTCCCAGCT
Organism: Tachina grossa; assembly: GCA_949987645.1. NCBI lineage: Eukaryota > Metazoa > Arthropoda > Insecta > Diptera > Tachinidae > Tachina > Tachina grossa. The sequence goes on along the minus strand of OX465274.1, from coordinate 156,310,039 downwards.
CGTTATCGAAAGCGGTGATTAAACTCCAGATTATTTGATTTTTATACATTAATTTTTGTGTATGTAATGTCTGAAATAATTTTACTCTTTTGACTTGTGAAGTCTAGTAAAGGTACCAACTAATTAAAAAAAAATAATCACTTAGGTCGGTTAGTTTAAACAGTGACGATTTCTACCACCTTGTGAAAATTATAAGAACGTCTTTTGAAGCAGAAGACAAGAGAAAAGAATGGAATAGAATACAAGACAAGACAAGAAAAAAGATCTAGACTAGACTAGACTAGACTAGACTAGACTAGACTAGACTAGACTAGACTAGACTAGACTAGACTAGACTAGACTAGACTAGACTAGACTAGACTAGACTAGACTAGACTAGACTAGACTAGACTAGACTAGACTAGACTAGACTAGACTAGACTAGACTAGACTAGACTAGACTAGACTAGACTAGACTAGACTAGACTAGACTAGACTAGACTAGACTAGACTAGACTAGACTAGACTAGACTAGACTAGACTAGACTAGACTAGACTAGACTAGACTAGACTAGACTAGACTAGACTAGACTAGACTAGACTAGACTAGACTAGACTAGACTAGACTAGACTAGACTAGACTAGACTAGACTAGACTAGACTAGACTAGACTAGACTAGACTAGACTAGACTAGACTAGACTAGACTAGACTAGACTAGACTAGACTAGACTAGACTAGACTAGACTAGACTAGACTAGACTAGACTAGACTAGACTAGACTAGACTAGACTAGACTAGACTAGACTAGACTAGACTAGACTAGACTAGACTAGACTAGACTAGACTAGACTAGACTAGACTAGACTAGACTAGACTAGACTAGACTAGACTAGACTAGACTAGACTAGACTAGACTAGACTAGACTAGACTAGACTAGACTAGACTAGACTAGACTAGACTAGACTAGACTAGACTAGACTAGACTAGACTAGACTAGACTAGACTAGACTAGACTAGACTAGACTAGACTAGACTAGACTAGACTAGACTAGACTAGACTAGACTAGACTAGACTAGACTAGACTAGACTAGACTAGACTAGACTAGACTAGACTAGACTAGACTAGACTAGACTAGACTAGACTAGACTAGACTAGACTAGACTAGACTAGACTAGACTAGACTAGACTAGACTAGACTAGACTAGACTAGACTAGACTAGACTAGACTAGACTAGACTAGACTAGACTAGACTAGACTAGACTAGACTAGACTAGACTAGACTAGACTAGACTAGACTAGACTAGACTAGACTAGACTAGACTAGACTAGACTAGACTAGACTAGACTAGACTAGACTAGACTAGACTAGACTAGACTAGACTAGACTAGACTAGACTAGACTAGACTAGACTAGACTAGACTAGACTAGACTAGACTAGACTAGACTAGACTAGACTAGACTAGACTAGACTAGACTAGACTAGACTAGACTAGACTAGACTAGACTAGACTAGACTAGACTAGACTAGACTAGACTAGACTAGACTAGACTAGACTAGACTAGACTAGACTAGACTAGACTAGACTAGACTAGACTAGACTAGACTAGACTAGACTAGACTAGACTAGACTAGACTAGACTAGACTAGACTAGACTAGACTAGACTAGACTAGACTAGACTAGACTAGACTAGACTAGACTAGACTAGACTAGACTAGACTAGACTAGACTAGACTAGACTAGACTAGACTAGACTAGACTAGACTAGACTAGACTAGACTAGACTAGACTAGACTAGACTAGACTAGACTAGACTAGACTAGACTAGACTAGACTAGACTAGACTAGACTAGACTAGACTAGACTAGACTAGACTAGACTAGACTAGACTAGACTAGACTAGACTAGACTAGACTAGACTAGACTAGACTAGACTAGACTAGACTAGACTAGACTAGACTAGACTAGACTAGACTAGACTAGACTAGACTAGACTAGACTAGACTAGACTAGACTAGACTAGACTAGACTAGACTAGACTAGACTAGACTAGACTAGACTAGACTAGACTAGACTAGACTAGACTAGACTAGACTAGACTAGACTAGACTAGACTAGACTAGACTAGACTAGACTAGACTAGACTAGACTAGACTAGACTAGACTAGACTAGACTAGACTAGACTAGACTAGACTAGACTAGACTAGACTAGACTAGACTAGACTAGACTAGACTAGACTAGACTAGACTAGACTAGACTAGACTAGACTAGACTAGACTAGACTAGACTAGACTAGACTAGACTAGACTAGACTAGACTAGACTAGACTAGACTAGACTAGACTAGACTAGACTAGACTAGACTAGACTAGACTAGACTAGACTAGACTAGACTAGACTAGACTAGACTAGACTAGACTAGACTAGACTAGACTAGACTAGACTAGACTAGACTAGACTAGACTAGACTAGACTAGACTAGACTAGACTAGACTAGACTAGACTAGACTAGACTAGACTAGACTAGACTAGACTAGACTAGACTAGACTAGACTAGACTAGACTAGACTAGACTAGACTAGACTAGACTAGACTAGACTAGACTAGACTAGACTAGACTAGACTAGACTAGACTAGACTAGACTAGACTAGACTAGACTAGACTAGACTAGACTAGACTAGACTAGACTAGACTAGACTAGACTAGACTAGACTAGACTAGACTAGACTAGACTAGACTAGACTAGACTAGACTAGACTAGACTAGACTAGACTAGACTAGACTAGACTAGACTAGACTAGACTAGACTAGACTAGACTAGACTAGACTAGACTAGACTAGACTAGACTAGACTAGACTAGACTAGACTAGACTAGACTAGACTAGACCAGACTAGACTAGTAAGTGAGCCAAACAAGCAAAGTGTTCGCAAAAAAGGTCTTTACTTTTGTGTTTGCGTTTGCTTTATATTGCTGAATTAGGATCTAAGGCTTAGATATTTCGTCACAGACAAAGCATTAAAGAGGAAGGGAGAAGATAATAATAAATAACAATAAAAATATCTGTAAATCAAACTATTTGTCAACGAAGTGTACGTGTTCAATAATGTTTATAAAATAAAATAATAAAAACAACAAATCTCCATGACGTACATAGTATGTATGTAAATGTTTACCTATCCACACTCGCAACACACATACAAGGTCAAAAGGCCGTTTGTGGAGATTTTACGAAATAAAGGGTCTTGAGTAAACACATGAGCCGAGCGATCGAACCAAAACGGTCGTTGGTTGAGCGAAGAGCAAGCCATAGAAGAACGAAGTTTGAGGGTTTCTTCGCAACAGTGCCACATAGTGTCAGTGGACGAGTGTTTTTTTTTCTGACAACAAGCACGAGAGAGACCAATTATTACGAGCTCTGCTTATAATCGTATGCCAATCTCTTATAATCATATTTTCTATAAGTTTTTTGGCAGCCGAAGAAACTTGCCATATATAATCGAGTCGTTTACTACTTTTCTCGCTTTCATCTATCTCGTCTTTCACCACCTTTCCTAGAGAAGGTAACACCCGGTAATAGTATTCATTGCCTGAGTGTTACTTCTCTTAAAAAGGAAATAAATAAAAATTAAAAAACTCTTAACTCTCTCACTGTAATGGAATTCCGAGAAGAGAAGTTCTTTTAAGTTTACAATTTTTAAACGCACTAATAATCCCAAATTAATATTTTACTTATTAAGTAAAATATTTTTTTATTAAAAATACATTGAAATGAATGAAGTTCTTTTAAATTTAAGCCCATTATGCAAAAGTTATAAGCACACATCATGTAACCTATTCAACATACACATGTTTATTATCGTCTGCATAAATAAAAGAATAAAATAACAGAAAGAGAAGCCCGTAATGCTGCCTTAAGGTACAATTAGACGTGCCATAGTCATAACCAAACCAAAATTCAATTGGTTTTTATTGTAATGGATATGGCGTTATGGCGAGTAGAGATTGCCGTTCGGTTTTAACCGAAATCGAAACCACGGCTTTTAACCCATAAAAACCGAAACCGACAAAAAACCGTCGGTTTTTAAGTTTTACTTTAACATTATTATCTTGTTTAAAAATACAGTAAATGTACTTTACATTGAAGACTTTTATACATTACTAAGCATTCTGTAGCAATGAAAGGCAAGAAAATTGTAAAAATTTAAGAAAATTTTAACAATTCTTTGCAGGAAGAATTGTAATCTGTTATCAAAAAAGCTCTAGCAGATGTAAAGCAAAAAGACGATAATTTTAACGTTCTTTGACAAGAATTTGTACTTTATAAAGAAAACGAACACCAAAACAACTAAAATATTTTGCTTCAGAAGGCAATAATAAAATAAAACCCTCTTCAACTGAAAGCGAAAGAGTGTTTTCTGCCGCTGGTAACTTCTGCACAAAAATAATATTTCATTTAAGCGACTTTACATTGAACTCTTTAAGTTTCTGAAATTTTATCACCTGGATAATTATATAAATCTTTTATTCTTAAGCTTTTTATACACATACTCACTACTAAATGTTCCTTTTCTAATATAAGTACCTGAATTGAATACAAACCAGAGAAACTTTATCACCCCTATAGTAAGAATTTTTCCCTCGAAAATTTTTTTCCAGAAATATTTTCCCTTTTTTGATTCCACTTATCATGAATAATCTGCCTTTTCATGCTCGCCGCATTTCAAATAATAGATTAAAGAAAACCTGTTGAAGTCTCCTTTAATCTATTACCAAACAGTCGTAGTAGTATTCGAAATACGCCAACTACGATAAGGCAGAATATTTTTCATGTGAATTTGTTCACTTTTCCCTTGGTTTTGTTCACTTTATTTTTGCAGGCGAACTGTATTCTTACATCGAATAATTTCGATATTTTTCTTCGAATTATATATTAAAAGTTAAAATTATTTATTTTTAAAAGTTAAAATTATTTATTCCCTATAACACATTTTTTTTCATAGAGTATGAATCTCTTTGGTTCACAGACAGTAAATTACATGGTGGTGCACCACGGTGGTATACTTAAGGGAAAAATAGCTAAATCAACAGAAGCACCTCCATGAGTACAACTTTAAAGTTAAATAAGTTTCATTTATAACCTAAAATGTGTGTGATTTTTTATTAAACTTAAATTAGTCCGATTTTCAATTACTTTTTTACATTCACGTAGACTGATAGCGAAGAAAAATTTCACGGGATATTCAAGATAGCATTTTTCACTTCGAGGGAAATGAAAATTTCACGTAAAGAAAAATTCCATTTGTTTTTCACGATAGGGATGATTATTTTTAAATCATCATTTAACTTTCCAGCATACATACCTACTTATTTATATACATGCATATTTTTAAAACCGAAACCGACCGGTTTTAATAGCTTAAAACCGGAAAACGCGGTTTTTTAATTTCCACGGTTTTTGGCAAACCCTAATGGCGAGTCACCTTTAATCAAATACAGTATTGCCCATTAGTTTGGTTCGAACAGCTGTTTTCTTTGGTTATGGCTATGTCACGTCTGATTGCACCCTTTAACCTTATTCTGACAGCGTGTTGTGTTGAAAGTAAAATGAATGAATGCATGAGGCAATGAATTCAAGCAGCGAAAAAGAAACTAAGTTTGCGTGCAACATTCTTTTTTATTTTTGGTTTTCTAAAATTACATGGAATAAAATGTAAATTCATGGAAAAAATTAAAAGTTTTGCGTAAAAACTATTTAGAAGAACAAAAAAAAAAATAGGTAAAGAAGGTGTTATTATGAAAGTAAGCAGCAAAATAAATCTAAAGAAATAAAAAGCTGTTGGAAAAATGTAAAGCAAATTGCCTGTCCATTAAATTGATGAATTGAAATTTACCCCCTGTTTGTGTAAGACGTTTGAGTAAGAAATCTTGGCGTTTCTGTAATAGATTAAAGAAAAGTTATACGAGTTTCCTTTAATCTATTACAAAAACGCCAAGATTTCTAACTCAAACGTCTTACACAAACAGGGGATTAGGCTTCAAAAATTTTATTTATTTATTTTTTTCTTTCTTATAAAGTTTTTCTATTTGTTCTTTACTTGCTGGTTTACAGTTTATGTATGTGATTCCGCCCTACAACTTCATGTTTCACATTTGAATAGCAGTGAACTAGATTTTTACAAGTGAAAGTTAGTGTTTTTTTTCTAACTAGGTTTATTAATCAATTATTAAAAGGGTGTTTGAAAAAAGCATGGGTTGGGGAAGAGAGCTGCCCGAAATGTCTTATGCACACGCAATATATTCACAATTGGCTTCTGTGATTTATGGTTGAAGTTTGTAAATTTTGCTAAGAGCTTTTCTTTTAACTCCTTAGTAGCAGCATTTCAATGAAAATCTTCCCTCATTATCACAGTTTAATTAATTTTAATTACAATTATTTTAAATAAAAGTGGGAGGGCAGACGTAAAGTAAATAAGAGATTCATTTGCTTTTAAATTATAATCAAAAACTTTTTTATTTCTAACTTTATAGTTAAAAAACACTTTTTTTTGCGAACTTTCATCATGCTTTTGCCTTCAGTATTCGTTAGAAATAATGTTGTCTGAGCAATAAGGAAATTCAATGGAATTTTATGTCTATTCTAGTTTTGTATAAAAAATATCTCTCATATTTATGAAATTTATTTTATTTTTTATTTTTTTTTTTGTCATTTTGATTAATTATACACTCGGTCATATGAAGGTGAAAGCTTGCTCTAAGCAGTTTCAATTATTTATTTAAAAATTCACGGAAAAATTTTTTTAATTAACAAATGATGTAACATTAAAATTAAAGGTTTATTGCTGGAGCATCGTTAAGACCACATGACGCCCACACCACTAACTCATCTCAGAATGCGCTTAATATGCCAAAATTCTAAGAAATAAATCTCTGTTCATGATTACAAATTAACGCTGCTTGTCTTAAACAAACACTTTCACACTTTTTTGATGTCTTGTTAAATTTTATGAGTTATTTTTAGGCAACCAGTGTGATTGAGATCTTCAAAAACAATCCAGACTGTCTGCTATTTATTTTAATAACTATCTTTACAGTTGATAAGTGTTATTAAGACTGGATAACACAATCAAAGTTTTTTACAAAATAACAATATTGGAACGATTAGTTGTGGTAAAGGGAACAGAGAAAATATGCTTGCGTCAGTAACGTTCTATAATTTCTTTGTCAAGGGGAAAATAGTTTATATAAAGGGGACACATTACTATCCAAACTTCTTCACATAACTCAAAAACAAAACGTCACAAACATGTACCGACTCCAAATATTATTGCAATATTACGATACTCCGTAGATTGAACTAGCAATTGAAAAATTATTCATTACTGATTTGAAAACAAGAGCATTATTTCCATCAAAGTCCGCCTACTTTTTTAGGGTTCCGTACACCAAAGGTGAAAAGGAACCCTATTGTTTTCGCTACGCTGCCCGTCTGTCCATCTGTCCGTCACACGGTATTTTCTCAGGAACCGTAAGAGCTACGGACCTGAAATTTGGACACAGTTTGTAGAACCTACTACAACAACAAATACATGAGAATTAAAAATTAAAGGGTTTTCCAAAACGAGCAATGAAATATGTTAAAATCCCATGTAATATACATACAATTGTATGAACATATGTATATTGAAACTTGAAATTTGTAAAATTAGTGTATTTTTATACAGACTACAACAATTAACACTAAAATTTAAAAAATTTAAATTAAAAGGTGGTCAGTCAGTTAATGCAATTTTGACTATGTAATTTCGACAATTTGCTATATCTTGGAAACCGTAAGAGGCAAACACTTGAAATTTTCAAAAACGGTAAAACTAAAAAAACCGAAAATTATAAAATCCCCAAACCAAAAAAAAAAATCGCCAAAAATTAAAAAAAATCGCCAAAAACGAAAAAAATCGCCAAAATTAAAAAAAAATTCTAACACTAAAATAAATCGCCAAATTCGAAAAAATCGCCAAAATTAAAAAAAAAAATTCTAACACTAAAATGAATCGCCAAATTCGAAAAAATCGCCAAAATGAAAAAAAACGCCAAAATGAAGAAAGAACGCAAAATATTGAAAAAAATCGCCAAAACGCGAAAATGTCGCCAAAACTAAAAAAAAAATTTAAATAAACAAAAAATCGCAAAAATTAAAAAAAAGCCAAAAATAAAAAAAACGCCAAAATGAAAAAACGCCAAAAAACCGAAAAAATCGCCAAAACAAGAAAATAAAGTGTCTAAACTAAAAAAATAGCCAAAACTTAAAAAAATCGCCAAAACCGAAAAAACGCAAAAAACGACAAAACAAAAAAATCGAAAAGACCCCAAAAACGAAAAAAATGCCAAAACTATATATTATATAGGATGAAGTTTGTATTAAATTACATATCTAGTGTTCGTACGGAACCCTATGTGCGCGAGTCATGTCGCACTTTACTGAATTTATTTATATATAACATATTGATTTCCAAGCAGTTCTTCACTTTGCTTAAGAAGTTCCATAACTAATTTTAAAATACTCATTTACTAAATATGTATTAATTTCACTTTAAGAGGGCATGTCCTAGTTTTTTATACAAACAAAAACAGCTGCTATACAGTTTGTCAAATAAGTCCTATAACAAGTAGCAAAAAGTACAGTAACAAATACACTTATTTCAACAGGAGATTTATTTTATTTTAAATAAATTTATTAGATAGTCTGTGTGTTTTAAATATCTATTTATTAAACTTGTAGTGTGAACACAAAATCAGGTGTTTTTGGTTTTAATGTTCAAACACTAATAGACTTAAGGCATTTCACAGAAGTTATCTATTATATACATATTGCCTGTGCTTGAATTAATTTTTTTTAACACAACACAACCCGTGAAGCGATTAGCTTGTCTACGGAAACCACCCAGGGTTTATGTCGATAATCGAACCCACGACCTCCGGACTGAGAAGCTAGCATCGCTACCACTCAGCCACAGGGCCACCCTGAATCAAAGATATATATTACTAGTAAAAAGCAAAGGTATAGATTATTGTAAACCATAAGGATTTAGTCCGCATATATTTTTTACTTTTCATTTTCTTTGCAAACAGGTGCTGTGCAGTGTTGCCAATAGAAAAAGCTCTCAGACAAAGATGCCATTTTCAGATGTATCATTCGCACATCTGACGGAAAAAATAATTTGGTTTACGAAAACTTTACAAAACACATTTTTTATGGTATTTGTTTAGTGAACTGTTTGTAAACCAAAATTAATTTTTTTCTGGATAAGGCCTAAAGGCTTATTTAGTCTTTACTTTCTGTTGCTGTTCTGTGCTGTGCCGTTCTGCTTCTAAATTTGAGTACTTACTTTTTCTGTAACAATTTATTAACTGTTTCTGATCAGAAAGGTCTCAGTTTTCCACTAAAGCGATGAGTCTTGCATCGTCTATTGTTTAAGTTCAAGATAGTTTTATTTTTCTTTTAAAAATTAATTTTTTTAATTATTTCAAAATATTTGTATTATTATTTTATGCTGTCACTTACAAGTACTTAACAATTTTTTGATTTTCACATATTGAACCGAAACACAACAGACCGAAACAGAAAAACTAATTACTTGTATTAGATTTCTATAAACAAAAAAGAGTCAGCTGATTCGTAACAGAACAGAAAGTAAAAACTAATTCTGCCTTAAGACTTGTTTAATTTATTTCTTTATTTAATTATTAAGAGTGTCGTATTACGACTTCGACTACAACAATTTTGTACTAGACTAAATAACATTGCTACATTGTTTCTTTAGTCTAGTTCAAAGTCGTCGTATTCGAAGTCGTAATACGAACTCGTAATTAGGCCCAATATTTTATTCATTTACTTTCCCAGCAGAAACTAGCAACGAGCGAGTAAGGCAGACATTTATAAAATTACTCTCCCAAATATGAAAAAGTAAATGAACGCTTTACTTGTAAGAACTTGCAAGAAAATTTTATTCACATAAGAACCATGGATGCAAATCATGATATAATTGTAATTTTTCCAATGTATTTTGTTTGATAATTTTATGAATTGCAATTTTTTTTAGAAATTGACATTTAATATGAAATTCTTTACAAAGTTGCATGTATTATTTAATATTTTTATCAGGATTTAAAAATTAGTTTTTAAACATTTTTAGTTTAAATATGACTATTATAAAAATATGACTTGTTTGAATTTTTGACAAAGTGCATAATAAAAATATTCAAGTGCATTTGCATATTACATATATGCGCAAATAAATATTTTATATCTTCACACTATTGAATATTTTCCATAGCAAACAGAACAGAAATATTTTTGTAGTAATATTTTTCTATGCACACAAACTGAAAATATATCCACAATAATATTTTACGCAGTACACAGATTTCAATTTTTGCATATTAGCTTGTGTAATATTTTTGTGACTGCAAAATATTATAGCACACAAATATTACAAATAACAACTACCGAAAAATATGCATAGAAAAATATTTCAACTCTAAAAAATATTTTGCCGTTCAACTACTCTGAAAAATATGCTAAATGAAATATGAGAAAATTGAAATATTTGAGAAAAAAATATTTAGATATGCAAACAAGAAATATTGTCATTTTGAAAATATTTTCAAGAAATATTTTGAAGAAATATGCATGTTTATGGCAAAAAATATTTCTGACTCATTATGATGCGTGAAATGGAATGATTGAAGATGAGTGTGGGCATTTGACTATGTGTGTATGTTGTTTTATTTATGTGTGTACGTATGTTAATTAATTTACGCAAAGCTTATTATCATTATTATTATTAATAATAATAGTAATAATAATAATAATTCTAATTATTGCTTTTTTTAAATATATTTTACTTAGAATGTGTAAGTAAATAAAATGTTCACTAAGGAAACATTTCCTTCTAGGATGAACAAAATAGTAAAACTACAATTCATATTAGATATTACTAAAAAATACGTTAGATAGGACAAACTTGCCTTTAAGTTATCGCTCACTTTAGGTTAAACTAAAGTTGTAATAATGAAAAAAACTTTTTATACGTCCGACAAAATCATAATTTTAAATAATTAATAAGCTCTTCCCAAATCAAATGTCAATGCCGAATTATAATAATTATATCTTTGTAGGTTTTTCTTCTAGTGTTTTATTATTTTACTATTTAAATTTATAAAACCAAATTCTCGACAGACAAAATTGATGAAAATGTTATTTGGGAACTCATTTTTTATATTTTTTTTTTTTTACAAAACGTGCAACGAATTAAAATTAAATGGACGCGCTGATAAAAGCAATTATATTAAAATCATGCACATATACTAAAAACAATAATAAAACAGTTAAGTTTTGACTTACTTATATAAAGTCTATAGTACACGGCATGTAAAAAACTACATGCGCATGTGGTTCTGACGTAATTTTGTCATCATCACAAAGCTACATTTGCTACATGCCGTGTACTAGTAACATAGATATGTACATGCAAATATTCACATGCTTACAGATTTGCTGCCTCAGAAAATGTGTTCAATTCGGCTAAAATTGTCACATTTGTATTTCGGAACAAAATTTTGTATCAAAATTTTACGGCATGTAGCCACTACTAGTAATTTTAAAAAATGCAGCCAACATGCTGAAAATGTCCATGACGTCATCGCCACATATGCATGTGGCTTTTTACATGCCGTGTACTTAAGGCATGCGAATAAAATTTAGCTTTTCAAATATTTTTCATTCCAAATGATATTTTACATTCCAAATGATTTGATTCGAGAAATAAGAAGAACAACCAATAATAAAATAAGAAGCATCACCTTGAAAAATATTACAGGTAACAATTAACATTCCGCATTCTTGCGGGATTTATTTCTTTATTCATAAATGAAAATTCCAAATCACTTGATTCTCGCAAAAAGAGGTGCACCAAAAATATAAACAAAATAGATCACATTGAAAAATATTACAGGTAGCAATTAACATACCGCATTCTTGCGGCAATTATTTTTTATTCATAAATGAAAATTCCAAATGACCTGACTGCTAACGATTTCTTGGAATGAAATTGATCCTTTTGAGCGCGTTTCGTTTGTTGTTGTAGAATTAGCACACAAAATTCTAGGTAAGTAATAAAACCATCCCTTAAAAACATATGTATGTATATGTATGCGCCTCGATGTGAATTCCCACTGATATTTTTGTTATTTGTAACAAATAAATAAAAAATGGACACTTGTGGGAGATTAACAAAAAAATGCTTTTAAACCTAAAAAACCAAAAAAAAAAAAAAAAAAAAAAAAAAAAAAAAATTATGAAATCAAATGTGCCCTTAATTATGAAAGTGGTCTAAAGTCTATAGTACACGGCATGTAAAAAGCCACATGCATATGTGGCGATGACGTCACGGAAATTTTCAGCATGTTGGCTGCATTTTTTAAAATTACAAGTAGTGGCTACATGTCGTAAAATTTTGATACAAAATTTTGTTCGAGAATACAAATGTGACATATTTAGCCGAGTGTGAATATTTGCATGTACATATGTTACTAGTACACGGCATGTAGCAAATGTAGCTTTGTGATGACGTCAAAATTACGTCTTTAAGTTAATGAACACTTTTAGTAATTTAATTTAATGAAAGATAAATTAAAAACATTTAACATTTTCCATACAAAATGACACAAAAAAGTAGCGCCAGAAAGCATTCGAGCGATAGAATCTATTTTATTTTGACATCTTTTTTTCTTATCCTCTCACATATAAATAAATATTCTCTCAGCAGTGTTACCAAAGACAGGCACTGCGACACCAAAATAATTGGATAAAAGTCTATGTAATTTCGAGCAAAAACAAATTTTGAAACGGTTTATGAGCAAAAATATATTTTTGGTATAGTTATTTTTATATTTATGCACAAAAAATGCAATATGAGATTAAAAAATACCTGCATTTTGTTCAAAATAAAATATTTTTCCGATATTCCCTATACTCATATATTAGTGACAAAAATACCTACATGTTACAAACACTGTTTTGTATTAAAAAAAAAGCTGTTGTCGCATTCAATGAAAAAATAAAATAAAGCAACATAAAAAAATTCAAATATGTGTAGAGAAAATTTAAAACAAAAACTCGTAGAACGGAAAATGTGATTTTTTTCTTCCCCTTTTGCTTTTATATACCGTTCGCCTACAAACTCCAAAAATCGTGTTTCAAAAAATCATTGAAAAAACAACGTGTGAATTACGTGCTTGTTAAGAAATTTTGTCAAGTTAAATTCTGTTATCATTATACCTCAATCTTTTCAATTAGTATGTACAAATGTATAATTAATTTATTTTATCTATATTAATAAATTTATTAATAATGCTACTCGTAAATAAAAGCAAAGAACAATTACGGACGTCTGCACATTGTCAAGCCATCGCCCAGGCATGAAGCAAAGCCCATTATATGGGGTATAGTATTCTGTTCATAGACTCCGGTAAACAAATGTGACCAAGGACCAGAGGCATAAACAGGAACATCATCGCCACCATGAGTCTCTTTATCCAAAGGCACTGTCGCCGGAAACTGGTCATTAATATCACCAGTTACAACAGTAGTGGGATCAGTACGACCACCTTTTGAGACATTGAAAGATTTCTCAAAACTAGGACCATTGGCATAACTTAAAGTCATATAGGGAATTCGGTCAACAGGATTGCCAGGAGTACGGCCAAAAATATCGCTGCCCCGATACTAAAAAAAATTATAATTGACATTAAAAATAACTGCACTAAATTTAAAGAAAGAATTTATTAAAAATTTTACCGAATAACCGCTGAAGGAAAAAGCATGCGAATGATCAGCTGTTACCACAATTAGTGTATCATCTTCACTGGTTAAATCCTTAGCAGTGGCCACAGCTTTACTTAGTTCTATGGTTTCATCTAAAGCGAGTCTAGCCTTGTTTTCATGATGAGCCAAATCAATGCGACCACCCTCAATGAAAATGAAATAACCCTTATCATTCCGCGCTAGAAATTCTATGGCTTTAATTGTCATCTCTTCCAAAGTGGGCTGATTAGTGGTGGCATTCGTTTCCAAATGATACAACATGTGATCATCGTGATACAAACCAAATACACGTTCATACTGAGATAGATTGGCGGACATTAGTTCATCTCTGGTTTCAATGTATAAATTTTTGTTACTTTGCTTTTTATATTCTTGTAATAAATCTAAGCCATCTGTGCGTTCACCATTTCTGTAGAGTGCGGAATCAATGAAATGTTTCTTGCCTCCTCCCATAACCAAATCCAGCTTACTGCCAATGTCACCCTTAATTAACTGATAAGCAATATCTTCTACTCCCGATCCAATGCCACAATCTAAATTTACCTCTTTATCATTTTCCCAATCACGGTGAGCGATGTGAGCATACACACCCGCGGGTGAGGCATGAGTTATGCGAGTAGTGGTAACAATTCCTGTACTCTTGCCCATCTCCTGGGCCCATTTTGCTATAGAATACACCCAGTTGTTGCGATCTGCTCCAGCTTGACAATCACCCATATCCACGTTGCCATTCACTCCCAGTGTTCCCTCTTGAGCCTTTACACCACTCAAGTAGGCCGTGGAGGTACAGGCCGAATCAGGCACAATTTTATCTACCGAGTAAGTTTTGGCCAAACCAGTAAAAGGAAATTTATTAAATGATAAATTTTGTTCTTCGCCACCCAACAGATTTCTGGCAGCTGCTATGGTGGTCAAGCCCATGCCATCTCCCAAAAACATTATTATATTTTTGGCTTGTTTCTTATTTTTAGCCATGCTGAGTTGTTGCTTTATGAATTCCTTCCCCAAATTTCTCCAGTATGCATTAGTATTTTCACCTTCCACGACCCGCCTTGGCTGTTGCTGCATAACGGGTACATCTGGATGCATGTGACGGTCCCGGCAATCCTCGTCATCGCGATCACATGCAGGCAAAGCTATTACACAGCCCACTGCTAATAGCAAAACGATAGCGAGATTTTTTAAAAACATGTCTTGGCCAAGTGACCACATGAGCAAAACTGAATTTTTAAGTTATGAACGGCGAGTGAACAATTTGAAAAGTTAAGAAATATTTGTATTTTATAAATACAACGAAATGGTCATAAAATTTAAATCCCCAAGAGATTAAATTAAGCAAGTTTTTGCTAAAGACGGTAAACACCTTCCGATAATAACATTTATAAATCAATAAGAAATGTTTTGATTAAATTTTTTTGTAACGGGTGTTTTTTTAGAGGTATAGAACTTCGAATTGAAATAAAACACAAGAAAATCGTTTTAATGTCCATTAATTTGGCTTTAGTGGAAGGATAATTTTATGCGGCTGGCTCGCGGCTGGCTCGAATAAAGCCAATTCTACAGGTCCAATTTTCAACCACTTTTTCGAGCATATGGGGCCGTATGTTGGCAATAACGCCACGAATGTTGGCTTCCAAGTCCCCTAACGTTTCTGGTTTGTTGGCGTAGACGAGCGACTTCACATATCCCCAAAGAAAATAATCCAATGGTGTCAAATCACACGATCTTGGTGGCCAATTGACAGGTCCATTCCGCGAAATTATGCGCTCATCGAATGTTTCCTTCAATAAATCGATTGTGACGTGCGCTGTGTGGCATGTAGCGCCGTCTTGTTGGAACCACAACTCATCCACATTCATGCCATCCAATTCGGGAACAAAATAGTCGGTTATCATGGCTCTATACCGGTCTCCATTAACGGTAACTGACTCTCCAGCATTATTTCGGAAGAAGTATGGCCCAATGACTCCACCAGCCCATAGAGCACACCAAACAGTCAGTTTTTGTGGATGTAATGGCGTCTCAAGGGTCTCATGTGGATTCTCTTCACTCCAAATGCGGCAATTTTGCTTGTTGACGTAGCCATTCAACCAAAAATGAGCCTCATCACTGAACAAAATTTTGCGATGAAAATCAGCATCGAGATCAATCAATCGAGATCATTTTCGGCCCATACACCAAAATCACGACGCATTGCATGGTCTCGCGGCTTTAATTCTTGCACAAGGTGGATCTTGTAAGGTCGCAAGCCAAGATCTTTGCGCAAAATCTTCCATAAAGTTGATGGACAAAGCTCCAATTGCTGTGCACGGTGGCGAATCGATTCATTCGGGTCCTCTTCAACACGTTGCTCTACAGCGGCAATTGTTTCTTCGGTGCGCACTGGTCGACGTCTCTGCGGATGCGTATTATCACATAGAGTAAACGTAGTGCGAAAACGATCCATGGTTAACCGAATTAATTGCTCTGATGGACGATTATGTCGACCATAAAATGGACGGAGCTTGCGGTAAACTTCGCGAACTGAACCATTATTTTCGAAATAAATTTGCACGATTTGCAAGCGTTGTTCTTTTGTCAACCTGTTCATGATGAAATGGCAAACCAAACTAAATATTAATCACTTGACAGCTGGCAAAATGGCCGCCAGTTAAAAAAGTGATGCCAACTTAAAGTTCTATACCTCAATAAAAAACACCCATTATATGTATTTTATTTGCAGATTAAATGCTGCCATAAACAACAATCATAACGAAGTTTGATATGCATGAAAAAAAATATTTTTTAATTGGGGCAATACAAATTGTAAAGAGTTCAATTGAACTCACATTCATGTCGAAATCCTCGAGCTTAAGCTGTTCATCATGGTCAGAAAAATAATCGTCTATTTTTGATCGATTTCGCAAAATAAAAAGATTCTCAATTCGCTCGAATTTTCGTATTATTTTTATATTTATGTGTTGATAGCTTCAAAAAAACCTTCACCAAAAATGCGATGTCCGTCTGTCTGTCCGTCCGTCTGTGTGCACGTAAATTGATTTTCTGAAGAAGGAGGAGACGTTATCAGAGCTGGAAAATTTAAACTTTATTTTGCCATATAAAAGTAATTATTTACAACTAATTTTTTTTTGTTTTTGTTAAATAAACTTATTTTACGAATAAAATTGGTATTAAAAACCAAAAAAAAAAAATCAAAATGATGTTTCCAAGGTTGGAAAACTGTAATTTTTTGTAAAACCAATATACTATAACTAATTTTTTTTCTCTATAAATAAACTTGAGGTGTTATATAATATAGTAAGTTATAGTAAGATATGTTTATAATCTCAAGAGGCGAGATCATGTGTCACTGTATGTCAAGACTTTATATGGTGTATTATTTGAAAATCTCTTAAAGATAAGAACATTGATTTTCCTCCACAAAATTATATACACCCAAAAGCCGGAATATTTATTTCAAAAGATTAGATTTGCAAGATCTTTAAGAGGCAAAAATATAATAATCCCGAAATATCAATGTCAGGTCTCTACATGGCATTTCTTTTTACATGCTGTTCGCCTTTGGAATACTCTTCCACATCATCAACAAATTAACAGCAATGCAACAAATTTTAAAAACTTTCTTTTTAATTACTTTGAGTAGATCACTAAAGGTTTTATAGATATGTACAAATGTCTTTTTGGTCAATTTTATATGTAAATTTAAAAATTATTTTTACAAATCGTTTTATTTATTCGGTTTTTATTATTATTTTTTTAATTATTTTGTTTTTAATTTATTAAATATTAATCTTTATTGGTGAATTTATTGTACACAATACAACCCTGCATTATAATTATAAGACTATGTCTTGTTATGTAAGGGATTCAATAAATAAATAAATAAATAAAATAAAAATATACAGGGTGGCGCAGAATGAGCTATATGGTTTAAATCATGATATAAATATAGAAGGTACTTCCATTCTCTCTTTGTTTTTAAAAATAAGTATTTTTGAAGTTTGTTTTTTGAGAGAAATAAAGAAAAATTATCCCATATATTAAAAAATGTAAGTCTTCCCCTAGAATTTTTTTTTAGAAAAATGTGTAATTCCCTTTAAAAAAATTGCAAATAATTAAAGTGATATACATAACTACACATCTGTGAATTTTAAAAGGTGGTTATGTAATAACTTATCTCATATTTTTATGCTTTCTGCTTCATACAAATCTTTTAACTATATTTTCATCTAAATTTGGCATTGGGAAACCAAATTTATTGATGTTTTTGATTAGTTGACATTGAATTTTCATTAAGTTTGTCAAATATTGATTGATACTGAATTTGTTTAAACTACACAATTCGCTTCTTGTTCATTGTAGCATCTTTTCTAAAATATTGAAAAAAATCTTTTGGCATGTCTATTTCACAGATATCATAAGCTCTTAGCCACTTTTGACGAACACCAGGAAATAAATTGAATTAAAAAAATGCTGCACTCATATTTTTACTTATGCCCTACTTCAGTAAGAAGATTAAGGACGTTTTTGTTTGAAAATACTTTTGAGTTCTTGTCTTTGAATTCTCTAAATTATATTCTTCAAAAATTTTTGCTATTTTCGATAATGAAAAATAAAAATATTATTACCATGTTTTTAAAACATAAAAATTAAATTAAAGTATTATACAATAGTTTGAAAAATATATGAAAAAATATGTGTTGGATATAATGTTTAGAGCAAAATCATAAAGCAAATACACGAACCTTCTAGCATAGACAATAACTAATAATTGTTTTAAAGATTCTGCTTCTTTTTTTCGTCCATAGACAAGACGATACAATCTTCGAACAAAATTTGGGCATTAATTGTTTAATTTATACATTCTGTATTTTATAAAAACAATTTTGAAATAATTTTTGAATAAAATTTTCAAACAAATAGGAAACAGAGGGCAAAATATTAAATTAATACGGTAGCTTGATTTTACCGGAAACTTCAAAATACTTATACTTGTCAGATGGTTAATGTCAAGAAAAAATTATAGAATGGAAGTACCTTCTATATGGTAATGGTCATGACTTCATTTCGAATGTTGATTCTTAGTTGGAGTGTAGCTCTTCATTTGTTAATGTACACTCTTTTTTTTAAATATCTCCAAAGGAAACTATCGCTTGTGCGCGAAATAATGCGTTCGCCGAATATGTTCCTTAACACAGCCATTGATGCACCTGCAGTATGTGCTGTGGCTCCATCTTGTTGAAACCACAAGTTTGGATGGTTTTCCACAGCTGGAATAACAAAATTTTCCAACATCTTCCGATATGCATCACCGCTGACAGATTTGAGACACCACTTTCATCTTCAAGAAAATATGGGCCAATTATGCTTTCGGAGGATACACCGCTCCAAACAGTACACCTAAGTGGGTGTGATTGTCACTGATGAACTGCTGATGGTTTATTGCTGACGCTGTGGCTGCAATGCGCACATTAAAATGACGACGATATGCACGCTGTATCAATACAATAGACTATTGGTTTGAAAAATAAAATTCAGTTATTTTTGTACGTTCTTCGATCGTGTAATGATTCATAATTAATTCGTCAAGTCTTCTTCACAAAATGGTAAAAAAAAAACAAAGAGAGAATAATAATTAAAAAAGTTATAAAGAATTCAAACCATATTGCTCATTCTGCGCCACCCTGTATTATATCCTTAAAAGAAATAGATCAGAAAAATTTAAAAGCATGATTCCAGGTTTGGGAAACTTACACTTTTTGTGATATATCTATAACAGTAACTACCCAGCAAAAAATTACACATTAGCATCAGAACTACTTGGCATATAATGACTTACTTTTCTAATTACCAAATTTCATTACTCGCTTACAAATCACATTACCTAAAATTGAAAAAAATTATGTACCAGTTGCTAAATAATGATTCTTGTATATTTATGAAATTACGCGAACAAGTTTCAAATAAAAAAAGTAAGTATGTACTTCTCAAGAATCGATTATTTTAGTCTCACCCTTTGTTAAAATCATTGAATTGGTAATCCAGTAGGGAAAAGCTTCCAACAAAAATGCTTAATTCAAAACCCGATTACCTTTTTTGGAATTTTTGCTGGATAGGTCTTGTTAATTTTCTTTCTTTCTTTATAAATTAGAAATATTTTATGGTTTGGCTTATTAAAAAAAAAAAACAAGATTTGTATAAGGAATCAGACAAATCTGACAGGATGTTTCCAGGGTTGGAAATTTAATTTATTTTATAATTAGTGTTTTTTATGGGAATTGTTAAAATTTAAGGTTAAAATTTTTTAAACGCACTAATAATCCCAAATTAATATTTTACTTATTAAGTAAAATATTTTTTTTTATTATTAAAAATACATTGAAATTGATTATTGAGGGGCTTAGGGTTTTAATAAAAAAATAAAAAAAAAATAAAAAAAAAATATTTTACTTAATAAGTAAAATATTAATTTGGGATTATTGGTGCGTTTAAAAAATTTTAAACTTAAATTTTAACAATTCCCATAAAAAACACTAATTATTAAATTGACTGCACCTGGTCAAAAATACTTGTGTGGCAACACCCTATACTTAAATAGCTGTTGTTGTTATTTACATTTATTTTCTTTTTACATACTCTTACAAATACAATTTGAAGCTGAAAAAAAGTCAGCCAATGTATTAATGGTAAAGTAAGAAAATAAAATAAATTCAGTAAAGTGCGACTATGGCTCGCGCACATAGGGTTCCGTACGAACACTAGATATGTAATTTAATACAAACTTCATCCTACATAACATATAGTTTTGGCATTTTTTTCGTTTTTGGGGTCTTTTCGGTTATTTTGTTTTGTCGTTTTTTTGCGTTTTTTCGGTTTTGGCGATTTTTTTAAGTTTTGGCTCTTTTTTAGTTTAGACACTTTATTTTCTTGTTTTGGCGATTTTTTCGGTTTTTTGGCTTTTTTTCATTTTGGCGTTTTTTTTATTTTTGGCAATTTTTTTTTTTTAATTTTTGCGATTTTTTGTTTATTTATATTTTTTTAGTTTTGGCGACATTTTCGCGTTTTGGCGATATTTTTAAATTTTTTGCGTTTTTTTTTCATTTTGGCGTTTTTTTTCATTCTGGCGATTTTTTCGAATTTGGCGATTTATTTTAGTGTTAGAATTTTTTTTTAATTTTGGCGATTTTTTTCGTTTTGGCGATTTTTTTTAATTTTTGGCGATTTTTTTTTGGTTTGGCGATTTTATAATTTTCGGTTTTTTTAGTTTTACCGTTTTTGAAAATTTCAAGTGTTTGCCTCTTACGGTTTCCAAGATATAGCAAATTGTCAAAATTACATAGTCAAAATTGCATTAACTGATGGACCACCCTTTAATTTAAATTTTTTAAATTTTAGTGTTAATTGTTGTAGTCTGAATAAAAATACACTAATTTTACAAATTTCAAGTTTCAATATACATATGTTCATACAATTGTATGTATATTACATGGGATTTTAACATATTTCATTGCTCGTTTTGGAACACCCTTTAATTTTTAATTCTCATGTATTTGTTGTTGTAGCGGCCAAGGTTCTACATACTGTGTCCAAATTTCAGGTCCGTAGCTCTTACGGTTCCTGAGAAAATACCGTGTGACGGACAGACGGACAGACGGATAGACGGACAGCGTAGCGAAAACAATAGGGTTCCTTTTCACCTTTGGTGTACGGAACCCTAAAAACATGTTGATTATTGAGCTTCTCATTTGTTTAAATGAAAGTTTATAACATAATAACTCTAGTTGTTCTAAAAAACTTTGGGTAAAGTTTCCCTGATGATCTGCATTAGCAACAGTGAAATGCGCATAGGATCCAGCTAAACCCCTCAATAATCAATTTCAATGTATTTTTAATAAAAAAAATAAAAAAAATATTTTACTTAATAAGTAAAATATTAATTTAGGATTATTAGTGCGTTTAAAAAATTTTAAACTTTAATTTATTTTAATTTTTTTTTTGTAATATTTTCCTTTTGTTTATAAATTAAATATATTTTATATTTTAGAAAGAAATAGTTTGGTACAAAAAATTAGAAAAATGAAAAACATAGCTCCAGACCTGGAAAGTAAAACTTTTTTTTTCTTTGGTAATTAAATTAAATATATTTTATATTTAAGAAGAAAAAATAAAATAGTATTAAAAACTATAAAAAACAAAATTATGGTTCCAGGGTTGGAAATTGAACTTTTTTGTTAAAAAAAACAACAAATGTTTTTTTTTAGTTAAACATATCTCATTTTTTGAAAGAAATTTCTTTACTCAAGTAATCTAAATTTAATTAAAACTGAAGGTCTGTGAAGTTTTGCAATAACAACAATTATAAAATATTGTAGTCGGTATGGATGTACAATACAAGGACTATTTTAGAATTATCAAATAGTAGCAGGGTTTTTGAACATCTCGAGAGGAATAAACAAGCCCAAATTTTTTGATATTGTATTGACGTGAAGAGGGTGTTGACAACTGGTATAAAAGTAAATGCAAAATATTTCCTAAATTTTCTTAAATATAGAGTATACTCATCGTAGAATAAAGTATTCAGCTTTATTGTTCTAAAAAAGAGGGTAGGCTAGAAATTAAATATGGTGGTCTTGCGTCTAAAATAAATAAAAGGGCTTTCTGCTTAAGTGTAAGAAAAGTAATCCAGAACCCAAAGATTTTCAGAACGATACTTGCGAAGGACTTTGAAGATTAATTTGATATTGTTCTTTTACATTTAAACTGTTGTAAGATATACCCCCTTATGCAAAAAAATATTTTACTTTAGCTTTAAAGTTCATATTAGTTGCCAAGCACTTTAAGGCTAACATAGCTTTGTTAAGAAATCATATGCAAAAGACAACTTTAATTATTTTGTTATCTAATAATGAATACTGGTAACACCACCGTGTTCAACAACCACTTCATAGCTTATGATGTACAAAATCGAATACAATTTCATTCGGGTATTCAAATATTTGTTTTATTTTATTAAATAAATTTTTATTATCTTGAAGTAAAGCAACCTAATTTAAAAAATATGAGCTTCTGACTTAATAGGAAAACAGATAAACACAACCATGAAGTAAAAGTAAAAAAAATGTGAAAAATTATCACAATTTGTTTTATTCGAATGAAACGAGTATTTGAATATCCAGCTTTTTTCGATTTGTTTTGATTGTATGTACATCACTAAAACATTTTTGTATAATTGTATTTATTTTAATATTTTTTTATGGATTTTGCTATATATTTCGAATCAGTTGGATAATTTGGTGATGTTTACCATTATATGACAGAAATAATAAATTTAAGATAAGAGCAGGCACTTCTAGCTTCATTTTCAGATGTAACATGAATCAGTATGTGCTATATTAGTAAAAATATTTGAGGTACAAAATACACATTTTGGAAATATCAAGTTAAAGTAATCTTAACAAACGTGGGTGCCTACTTTAGAATTTGTATAAGATAATTTTTTTAGAATACAACTTTACTTAACATTGCTTGGCAAAGCTTTATTAAGTTTTTTTGCATAAGACCCATAATCTTTAAGATCAGCCCGTAAAAAACTACTACTTGTTGCTACAAATATAGAGAAAAATTTTTCCTTCGCCATGAAAAACATTTTGTAACTAACCCTGGAACTATTGGGACGACGTAATATTCTGTCATGAGGCAACTAGATAGTGTCGAAAGCTATTAAAATTTTAAGAAAACCTTAACATAATTCAAACAGTTAAATATTTAAAAATGATTTGGAGTTGAATGTCGAGTGAATGTGTATGGAGACTTAGCCTACCTAGGGAGAGCACTATAACTGTACTGCAGTTAATTTTTTTATGAAAAAATTTTGTCTATTACTTGTCACCACTTACATGTATAAAACATGATCAATCAAACTAGACAACAACAATGCCACAACAATACACAACATAACACAACACACTCAAATAACAAATTCTCCCAGTACAACTCTCTTAAATTTAAATTTTTTTAAAATTGCTATCAGAATTTACAAAGGCCTTTATCATGGTTCTCAACTAAATTCAGTTTTGTCGTCTATGAGTCGACCAAACTTACACACGACCAAACTGTGTTTTAGTATTCTGAACCACAACTGTTTTTTAGTTAAAATTATCACCGCAATACCAGCTTAAAATATCAAGTTCGACATATCTCACAAACTTCTCAGAAAAAACCAAACCACAGACCCAACTACTAAAAAGCAGTTGTGTATACTCAACGTTTTTCTCAACCAAACTTGCGCAGGGTTGTAAATGGCAACACCAAAACACAACTAAAAAATCAACTGTTAATTTGGTTGAGAATGACAATGCAAATTTATCAATCCCAACCAAACTATTTTAAAAGTTGAAAACCGTGGCAAAAATTATTTGTAAGTCCGCATTCATAGAAAATATTTACTGATTCAATAAATTCGGTTACTAAAAATGAAATTTTGTTTTTTTCTGTGTTGATTAGAAGTTGCAAAATAATTATGGTAAGAATGTGGAAATTTAATAACTGTGGTAAAGTAATAGTTATGTATAACTGTGTAAATTCTGCATGTAAACACGATAGAAAATTTTTGAAAAAAGTTAATTGTAAATATTCTGACTGACAAACGCCAGCGGAACGGAACAACATGCGGTTTTGGAAGGCCGGCACACCTTCATCACCAGCTTTCTTTGTGTTTGCTCCACTGTGTGTGGTTTAATATACTAATTTTTCAGTATAAATGGAATATCTGAATTTGGATTTTGTTTCATGGTATTACAATTTGCTGAAAAATTTTTAAAGCCATGAAAGCTCAATTTTTCCATCTCTAATTTTCAACAGTCTTGCCATTGTCCTTTGTTTGTTCTTTACTAATTATGCACATGTCAGTTAGTTTATTTATTTGGTTTTAAAATAAAAATATCTTTTTAGGGTGCCGTACACCAAAAGTGAAAAGGAACCCTATAGTTTTCGCTAGGTCTGAAAAAATCTAAATTAAATGCAGCTCTATTAGTTAATGTAAATTTGACTATGTAATTTTGAAAACTTGCTGTATCTGAAAAACCGTGAGGGGCAAACTATTGAAATTTTAAAAAACGGGAAAACTAAAAAAATTCCAAAGTTATAAAATTGCCAAATGAAAAAATTGCCAAACGAAAAAAATCGCCAAAAAGGAAAATAAGGCACCAAATTTAAAAAAAAAATCAGCACTAAAATAGATCGCCAAAATGAAAAAAAATCGCCAAAATAAAAAAATCGCCAAAATGAAAAAATCGCCAAAAACTTAAAAAATTGCTAAAACGAGTAAAAAGCGTCAAAACTAAATAAATTGCTAAAACCAAAAAAACCTATAAACGCAAAAAACAAGCCAAAACTAAAAAAAAAACATTAAAAATATGCTCAAAACCGAAAAAATCCCAAAAACGAACAAAAAAATTCCAAAACTATATATATAGACTTAAATTCGTATATCTACACCGAAAAAATTTTGCTTCATAAATCCAACGAAACAATTTCATTAAATTTTTTTTCACAAATCGAATGATAATTTCACAAATCTAATGATAATTTCACTAATATTGTGAAAGTATTTCATTGGAATTGCTTCGTTGGTATTTTATTTTCGTAAAAATATTTCATTGGATTTATGACAATAATATTTTCTAATTATTAAGAAACCCCTTTATATTTAAGAAACATTTACAGTTGTTGCTTGAAATAAACATATATGAGTACAACTTAAATCAATTAAGTTATAGATTAAATTCTTTGTTTCAATAAAGTTATTTCATAGCATTGATGACTCTGTTTAATACATCTGACGAAGTTTTCATTAAAATAATTTTAACGAAACTGGTTTCATTAAAACAACGGAGTGTGACGTTGGTTGAATTTTAATGAATTTTTTCATTGATTAATGACGAAATTCATAGAAATTATGAAAACAATTCTTTCAGTGTAATGGTCTTAAGGCTGCACTTTACCGAATTTATTGTTTCCTTATTTTGTTTTAAAATAAAAAAATATCTTTTTTTTGTACATAGATAAGAACGTTAATTTTTCTTTAATGAAAATTTATTCATGACATACTGTATGTTCATATGAAGGCCGTTTCTTGGTATATTTCATGCCTCTTACAAAGGAAGTGGGAAGCATGTTTTCTTAAATAATTCAATAAATTTTTTGTTGCTTCTCATTAAACTACCAAGTTTAATTTATTTATATCCAATAATAATATAATTCAAACGTTATAAATTTGCTTTACTACCAATAACCAAAATACCACACATTATGTTGTACATACGAGTATTTATGTGTTTAAATTTATTAATAATAATAATTTATTAAATTATTTGTCGTTGATTGAAGCATTAAGTTGTGATGAAATTTTTTTGACATCATACTTAAAAGCCTTGAAATCCACTTGCAACCAGAAATATAGAATTTAATGTGGCAACAAATAAATTATAATATTTTTAACATACATTAGTATATATATAAGTTATAGATTTATAACAAAATGTTAGTCATAGATACATGCAGAGAGAGATAAAATTTATAAACACATGTACAGAACTTGTGTTTAAAATGTGGGCAAATTTATCTGAAGAAAATACTGATAATATATTGTTATAAGAAAATTTACATATACACAAAGCTGTAATGTTCAAATATTCTATTTTTTGTATATAAATGCATAATCAAACGTATTTATTTTTGTATGTCTGCATTGTGAAATATATAAAAATTTAAACAAGATACAGAAATGTCTGAAATTAATCGGCCTCATGTAAAGTTTTACGACCTGCCCCACGATGTCACTAGAAATCGTTTGATCGACAACTTGTATTGCAAACAACAATAACATTAGAAAATTTATTATTGTTTTCAACATAAGTTGTCGATCGAATGATTTCTAGTGACATCGTGTGACAGCCCGTTAATCTACTTAGGTATTTCTTAAAAAAAAAATAATAATAATCTTAGGAATGAAAAATTTATTTTTCTTGCACTTTATTTTGAAACCTTTTTAACAGAACACCGAACAAAATGTACTTTAATCAGCTTTTCGAAAGCTTTCGTCTGAGTCACGTTTCAGACACACACTAAGCATTCAGTTCTTTTATGTTAAATCTTCCACATTTTAACTCTATATATTCCAAAAAAGGGCCGAAGTTATCACCAAACGAAGGTAAATATATTTAAAACAAATTAGCCTTCTTAATACATTAAAACTAAAAACTTTATTTGGACACCAAATATTTAAAAAAAAAATTTAATTCCCTTCTACGAAAAAAAAGGTCAGTCTAACTTTTTTCAGCAATGATATTGCTTCATGTGTGTTTCATGTTAATTCAACATGATTAACAGTAATCTTTAGAGAAAGTTATTTCTTTAGAAATAACAAACAAAAAAGTTTGTCTTGAGCAAAACAAAAATAAATAAATTAACTAACATGTACATAATAAGTAAAGAACAAACGACAATGGTAAGACTGTTGTAAATTTAGAGATGGTAAAATTGAACTTTCATGACTTTAAAAATCTTTCAGCAAATTGTAATACAATGAAACAAAACAATTCACATATTCCATTTGCAATAATGGCTGAGTATATAAAGCAGAAAGCTAAAGGGTCCGCCAGAAAACTTTTTTTTTTTGAAAATGCTATAAAAAAAAACTACTGAAGCTTCGGCTGTGTGGCACGTAGTCCCCCCAGGGGAGTCTATATAGACTACGGGTGTGGCAACCCCGGGGCCCCAGCTGGGGTGATGTGGCTTTTTCCATTGACGTACCTTTGGTACATTACCCATAGAACTTATGTGTTACTACCCAATCTCTGAATATAAACAGAGTAAAGGATGTGCACATATTTATAACAAAAGGAAGACAGGTCCTGTTGATGTCAATTAGGTGCAGCGTCACCTAGAACTGCCCCTGAGTTCAAAAGACGATAGAGGTGAAGCCCTTGTGGTGGAACTTCGAGGTCTAACCAGAGGCTACTTCTGGTGCCACGGGTGCCGGTTGCCCGACAGCCGCGCTGCTTTGAAGTTTTGAGTGCATGTAGCGGTCGTCAGTTTTCTTTGCTAAAATGACGAGTTCGTCCTACCCCAATGGGGTATACCCCACGGGGTTAAAGGGATGATTTTGGTATGTGTGGAGTAGGCACTGGTTATTTGGCGACACAGGCATGGGTTCATCTCGGATGAGTGGTTGAGCTGTGCCGGCAATGGTTGAGGAATTCTCTTGGGGACCTCGCTATGGGTGTATACACAACACCTTAGCGTGGAAGCCGGAGAATTATCGTGGTGGCTGTGGTTGCTACCAAAATCGCTGGGAGAATAGTCTTGGCTTCCCAGTGTGAAATCAATGCTAGTGATTGGTCTGACGCGGTCAGCCAGACACTATTCTAGGTGCTGTTGCCATTCAACAGAAGCTGCTATGGGCACGGACATAGCAGCAGAGTTTAGATAGCTCAAATTACCTCAGCAAGGTAATTGAATATAGTACAGGGATAACTATTTATATTCAAAGATTGCAACCTATGTGCCTTATGGAGTGGGCCATAGGTTCATTCTAATAGGGTGCATGGGGGCGTTGGTCTGGCGTCTAACCCACACCCGGTGCTTTGGCACCCGTGAGATAAGGCCGTAATGGCAGGTGCTCACGGAAAGCTATCGCACATCTGTGTGGCACGTAGTGCCGTCCTGTTGAAACCAAATGTTGCCAATATCCTCCTTCAATTTTTGTGAACAAAAATTCGTTCAACATGGCCCGATAACGATCGCTATTTACTGTAACGGCCACTTCTTGCTCATTATCAAAAAAAATGGCCCAATTATGTCTCTGGACCAAAATCCGCACCAAACAGTGATTTGTTTTGGGTGCGTCGGCTTTTCAATGTATGCGTACGGGTTTTCTGTGCCCCAAATGCGACAATTTTGCTTGTTTACATACCCGCCAAGTTTCATCTGAACAGATGATTTTTTTTTTGGCAAAATCGGCATCTTCTGTAAGTCGATCGCAGGCCCACTTAGCGAAGCGAAAACGCATTGGATGGCCAGTTGGCTCGTTCAGCGGAAGGATAAAACTAATTATCTGTCAAATCAGACATGAGCTAAGTATTACCATTCACGAAATAAGCACTAGTTGAAAAAAAAAAAACGTTAGATGGCGGACCATTTATATCAACTGACACCACACCAAGTGAACCAAACACAAAAGAACGCTAATGATGAAGGTTTAGTTACCTTCAAAAACGGCTAGTTGTTCCGTTCTACTACATGTTTGTCAGAATATTTACAATTAACGTTGGTGGTATTTGTTCATTAATAATTATCACATGTAATTTGGCATGCAAAGCGATACGAACTTTAGCCTGATCAAATTATAAATATAGAAACAAATGAAGTTCGAAGAATTTAATTATGTTGATTTAATATTCCAGTACTGTGTGTTAAATCAAATTGAAGAATCATTTTGAATCAAAGTTATTGCAAGTTGAAACAATATGAATTTTTAAGGAACAAATAACACCTAAGTTAATTAATTATACATATTCTGGAAAATACTAGCATAACGGAACAATATACTGTTTTTGAAGGCCGCCACACTTTTATCCTCAGTATTCTTGTGTTTAGTGCATTGTGTATGGTATCAGTTGATGCAAGCAGCATGTTGTTACGTTCTGCTAGTGTTTCTCACAATGCTTATAATTACCCTGCAGGAAATTAAACTGACACAATACTAGTCACGTGACCGGTTCCCAAGTGATAGGGACTAGTCCGAGTTCTAACACTTCCTATGAAGCAGATCAGTCACTTTTACATGGGAATGGCATAGGATGGGGTTAATTGATAATTTTTATGCACCTTGTGACTTGTCACTAAACTATTCCATAGGGACCTATTCGATATAGAATAATATAAATTATATATAAATGTCATTCCGACATTTAACTATAATAATAAAAATGTATAATATTTTTTTTATTGTTACAAATACAATTAAAATTTATTTTTAAGCAGAGAGATTTTGAGATTTCAACCGATAACCTCGCGCATGACAGGCTTGCACACTACCCACTCAACCACAGGGCCACTCATGTTTCAAAAGTATAAATACCATTTAAGCTTAGGTTAATATCCCACTGAAGGGAGCAATTAACATTATATTTTGATAGGTCCATGTATTCAACTACATCGAAAATGTTCAATGCTGTTTACTACAATATTTCACCGAGTCCAAATTAAATTGGCTCAAGATCAAGACGATGCATCACGAAAATGAATATGTAACCATTTACACGATATGTCTTTTTTCACCATACACTTCTCTGTACTTTTGATAACACTCGAATTTTCTCAAGTCATAGGACGAGTACGTTTGGATCAATTTTCACCAAATTTTCTGTAGGGTAAACTTTAAATTGAGAGAGGCTAAAAAAACTTTGCATGTGTACTTAAAAACTATTTTAAGTTTTAATAGCTAAAATTATAATTTTTTCGAACGTTTAAAAACCTTTTTCAATATTATAAATTTTCTTCTTTTTCCACGGTCAGTAGTTCTCGTTTTTTTTAACAGTTCACAGCTTTACCCCAGTTAATTGTAATAAACATAATTTATTATTAATAAGAAAGAAAACAAGTAAGAGTGCTATATTCGGCTATGCCGAATCTTATATACCCTTTACCAAAGTGCGTTTATGTAGTATAGAGATACATACTCAAGCACATACTTACTTTTATGTGCAAAGAAAAAAATAATAATTTTCAAACCCTAGAATTATAATTTTAGATTTTTCTGATTGCTTATACCAATCTAGTAGTTCTTAAAAAAATATAAAAAGTGTGTTAAGTGAAAAAAAGGAAATTAAAAAAAAAATGTTTTAATTAGTTACTTTAATGTCTAGAAAAAAAATCATAGTTTCCAGCTCTGGAGCTGTGGCTTTTATTTTTATAATTTTCTATACCAAACTTTTCTTTTCAAAACGTAAAATATATATAATTTATAAAGGAAAAGATAAAAATTAATTAGACTTAGTTACTTTTATATATCAAAAAAGTGTAAGTGTCCCAACCCTGAACTCATCTTTTTTGATTTTTCTGATTTCTTACACCAATCTCTTTCTTTTAAGAATTTAAGAAATGTTTAATTTATAGAAAAAAAGGAAAAATTTGTTTTAGTAACTTACTTTTGTAGAAAAAGTTAAAGTTTTCCAACCCTGGAATCGTCTTTTTAATTTTTTTAATTGTTTTTTTTTTTATTTGAAATACCAATTTTATTCGTTATCAAGCATAAAATAATTTTATTTAATAAAAATAGATAAAAATTAGTTTTCGGTAGTTAATTTTTTATATCACAAAGAATCCTCCTTTTTAGTTATTTTTTTTTACTTCTTACACCATCTTTTTTTAAGAATATAAGATATGTTTAATTTATAGTAAGAAAGAAAAAATTTGTTTTAGTAAGTTACTTTTGTATAAAAAATAAGATTTTCCAAACCTGGAAACGTCGTTTTAATTTGTTTAATTTTTTTTATTTTGAAATACTAAGTATAAGAAAGAAATAAGTATAAAATAAGTTTATTTTATAAAAAAAAATTAATTTTCGGTAGCTAATTTTTTATATCACAAAAAGTGTGGATTTTCTAACCCTGAAATCAAACTTTTTAATTTTTCTGATTTCTTATATATACTAATCTATTTCTTTTAAGAATATAAGATATCTTTAATTTATAGAGAAAAAGGAAAATTTTGCTTTAGTAAGTTACTTTTGTATAAAAAAAGTTAAAGTTTTCCAACCCTGGAAACATCTTTTTAATTTTTTGAAGTTTAATTTTTTATTTGAAATACCAATTTTTTTCATGCTGAAGTATAAAATAAGTTTATTTAATAAAAATAATTAAAAAATTAGCTTACGGTAGTTAATTGTATATATCACAAAAATCGTAGGTTTTCCAACCCTGGAATCATCCTTTTTGTTTTTCTGATTTCTTACATCAATCTGCTTCTTTTAAGAGCATTACATATGTTTAGTTTAGAGAAAAAAAGGAAAAATTTGTTTTAGTAAGTTACTTTTGCATAACAAAAAAAGTTAAGGTTTTCCAACCCTGGAAACGTATTTTAAATTTTTTTTTAATATTTTTTCAGTTAGAAATACCAATTTTATTCATACTGAAGTATAAAATAAGTTTATTTAATAAAAAATTATTAAAAACTTGTTTTCGGTAGTTATTTTGTATGGCAAAATGAAGTTTAAGTCTCCCAGCTCTGAAACTGTCTGCTCGATTTTGCTGATTTTCAATACCAATCTTATTTCGACAATTTCTGATCCACCAGTCTAAGAAGTCTGGGAGCTTCGGAAAACCGATTTCACGTACAGACAGACGGACAGACGGACAACGGACAGACGGACGGACGCTTATTCGTATTCCCTATGCATAAGGATCCAGAATATATATACTTTATGGCTCGCTTATTAATATTCTAGAAATTACAAACGGAATAACAAATCTATATATACCCTTTTACCATTTTTTGGTAAAGGGTATAATAAGAAAAAGAAACGTCAACGCAACATGCGCAACTCATAAAAAAAGTAAAAATGCAACTTTTTTGTTGTTCAGCAAAATGTGTTTGTTTGTGTGTTTTTGTTTCTATATGTCTTTCCTCTAACATGTCTGTCTAAATTTTTTTGGCTGACTGCCAAAACAAATTTGTAGTGAAATTCTTTTATTTTTTATTTTTTTGCCTGAATAGTTTTAACCAGCGTTGCCATTTTCTGTGTAATAGTGCAAAATTTGTACTATTTCAAATTCTTTGCACTATTTTTGCACCATAAATTTTTTGTGTAATTTTGCACTATTTGACTTTAACGGCATTTATATTTTTGTGTTTAAAAGCGATAACAGCATATTCGAGTTGTATATGCTACAAAATTCTGCAAACAAAACTTCGCACTTGCGTGAAACCCCAATGTCTCTAACAAAGTTTATTATAAGGATACATAAAAACAATTCAATATTGACTTACATATGTTTAAAATCAATAAAGTCTGTAATATGGGCAAAATTATACTAAAAAAATTTATAAGATTTGCTAAGAAATTTTGGGTTCCATTTCATCCTCAGTTGTTTTAAGGCAGTGTCAAGGGATTTTCAACAATATTTCCAAGTAGGGAGCCATAATATTTCATCACCTATTATAGCGCAATAGTAATTGAGTATTAATATCATTGGATTCAAAATCTACAAAATGTCATTTGGTGCTCTTTTCATATTCGCTTGGACTTTTAACTAACTTTAGTTAAAGTATAGTTACATAAAAGTTGATTTTTTAAACAAAATTAGTTATTTTTATTTAAAAATAAAAACGATAAACTTTTTCTACAGAAAAATTAAATTGGTTGTAGAAGACCCAAAATTTGCACAGTCATTGAGCTAGATTATCAAAAATTAGGCAATGAGTGGCGTTAAGTTAGGTTAGGTTGAAAGAGGGACAGTAAAAATTTGCCGAATCTGTTTCGGACTATACCTAACTATGCTATTATAGCATGTTGAGCGCGCTTGATAAGAAATATTGAGGAGATACCAAATAAATCTACACTGAGTGTAATATTTTCAGTCATGGAAATATGTATAATCATATACGGACACCACTACGTGATAAAAGGCAAAAAAAAAAGGCCCCAAAGATTTGGGGTCTCGGTGTAATTTTTGCATTTTCTCAGGCTCATATCTTGCAAACTGATCGGAATTTTGATTTAGTCTGAGGCAAAAGTGTAGCTCTTGGCATAAAGTACAACAATTGTGAACATATAAAATTAAGAAAACTTCATCGTCAAGATCAAAATCTAAAAAAAACTTAGATTTTATGTACTTTTTTCCCTCTGTTAAGGTCCATAGGTAGCCAAACGTTCAAAATTCAAGGGAACAATCCTTTACAAAAATGTACCTAATATCTCAATAAACAACTTTCTAGAACATATGAACTTCCTAGAAATGATTCTTAACACTGTTTAGGTAGCGCTTAGGTAGCCGCAAAAGTGAAAAGTTCCCAAGCAAATGAAATTTAAAAATTTTCGTGAAATTTTGAGGTTGAGGAGTTTCTTCTCAAACGCTTGGTTTAAATAAATATTTTATAAAATTTTTACACAATTTAAAGATAAAGGTGGCAATGATTTTGTGTTGAAGTAAATAAGCGATATAATTATGTATATATTTACCTATTTCTGAATTAGTAAAAAATTATCTCCTTTTATATTTCAACTTAAAATGTAAAGCTTACCAAAAAATAATAAAAAAAACATATATACATACTTAAATTTTTTGCACTGTTTCATTCGGTTTTGCACTATTTTAGACTTGCACCTGTGTAACTTCTTGTTCCACTGGTGGCAACGCTGTTTTTAACACAGTCTATTTGACTTTTCTTTAACAGAGTGTGCCACATTCTTTTTTTTTAATTTGCCATATAAAGAAATTGGGAATGAGAATGAAATGAGTGTGTGTGTGTGTGTGTGTATATATCAGGGATGGTAAATGGGAAAATTTTACTTTTTCTATGCCAATTGCAGTTAAATATTTTTAACGCCCGACCAAAAAATGGTGTGTTATTTTATTATGATTTCCTTTTTAAATGTTAATTGTCTTGTACTAATCTTTCCAATAAGAAATATTTTGGATCATAATAATGCATAATTTCAAATATAAATAATAAAATATGGCAAAGAATACAAATAACAAGAGTGAAAAAATAATTCTCTACAAACTCCCAATTTCATTCCTACTTTCCAGGGATTCATCAATAATCTGACAGCACTGATTTAAGGAAACTGTTAGCAACATTAATGAATAATAAAGAAAGAACTTTTTATAAATTATCAGATACCAAGTCAGCAATTTTTGAAATTTTCAATCAAATTCGAGTCTTTTTTGACTCCTCTGCGCGATTAAAAAGCTAAAATATGCGCTCATTTTCTGATCACTAATTATACTTTTGTCGGTAGAAAAACGTGACTACCCGCGACTCTTCTTGATAAATCATTTATGAGTCTTTTTCTATATTAGTTTAGAGTTGTTTCCGACCCCCTTTTCTAGTAGTATTTAAGATATTTTTCGAATCGTTTTCTGATCATTTATTAATTTTATTACGCTTAATTTTTTACTCTTTTTTTAATTGTCTTTCAGCCATGTTTCTAATCGCTTACGAGTCATATTTGAGAAATTTATCAGTCAGTTTATGAGTTTTTTATAGTCATTTATGACTGTTATTTGAGTCATTTATCAGTGGCATTTCTAATCGTATTTGACTTTTCTACGAGAATTTTCTAGTCAGCTTTCTGAGTCCTCCGTTTAATGGTCAAACAGAATTACGGCACAAACTCATTTTCCATACAAATTGACGCCAAAAGGAAGTTACACAAAGCAGTCCAGAGACAAAATGTATTTTATTTTAACAGCGTTTTTTCTTATGCTACCACACTTTCAATAAATTTCATACATTTTGTAAAGAAAAATAAGCAGAAAGAAAATATAACATAAATCAGAGAGCAATTGAAGTTATTGCCGTTGATTTTATTATGGGCTCTGTTAATTTGAAATCGATTTTTCCTGAAGCTGCAGGCTTATTCAGTTTCATCATTTAATTTCATATTCGATTTAACTTTTATAAATGAAAAAAATTAAGTTTGACATTATACGTAAAGATTGCCCCGTTTTAATTAAAAATAACTATCAAGTAGTGTTTAATCATCTATCTGCGTAAAATATGATCATAAAATACATAATTATAAACACTTTTAAAACACCTGCAAGATTTGTTTTTGATTAAGCATTTTTGAGTCTTCCAGGTAAGCGAAATATGATAATAACAAACGGAAATAATGGTCACATTTTACACGTCTGGATGATTAATTTGCGATTGCTATACAATTTGTTATTGTATTTTAAATCGAACTATTTTTACCCATTAGCGCGAATGTTTTTCGAGTCCTTTTTTGATCGTGAAAGTGATTAATCAGTTTTTGATCACGAATAGTGACTCAGCAAGGTGATTTTTCAGAAAACTATCTTCCAAATGCTAGATGGGTAACTCATAACGAAATAAATATACCAAAACAAATAAAAGTACACACACACACACGTGAGCACTCACTATTGCCTGAAATAAAAGTTCGAGCAAAAGACATGATCTTATTCATAAAAAAAAAGTTTATTGTCTCGTAAAGATTTTATTATGGAAGAAAATTTGTATGAAAATCGATTTTATAAACATTTTACCTTTTTGATTTTTTAAGCTTCCCCAACACAAATATCTCTGGTTTTCATTAATAACAGCGTATGTCGAAAAATGTATGATGTACATGCGTACATATTTTTCAAAAATGTCTTAGAACTTTCTAAAAAGCATTCAAAAAATAACAATTTCATAACATAAACTCGAAAGGAGAAATATATAACATACGTACTGCGTAAACAGACTTGAAATGTAAATATGTCTTGTTTTTTAAATGTATTGCCGTAGCATGTATTATACTAAACCAATAACAAATGTTGTCGTTTAATAAGCGAAGCTGAATGGAAGCATTGGTGCTCGTGTATACGCACCCAGCGTATGAAGAAGCAAGCATCACAACTTTTTCCGTCACGAAGTCTTTTCTTCTTTACTCCTACACCTGCAATGACTATAACAAATGTATTGCCAACAGTGTTGTTTATTTTTTGTTTTAGAAGATTTTGCTGTAGCAAAGCATTTGAAAAATTCCTCATGTCTTAAAAGTTCTTGTTAGTGGTCTTTTGCAGGGGTATAATACGTTTTTATTAATGAAATCCACAGATATGTATGTAAAGTAGCCTTTAAGTAAAACTGTAACTGGTCATGATTTAAATGCTTTATATACTTGTTTTGGTTTCGGGTAAGCAAAATTTTTGCTGAGAAATTAGACTGCGACGCACTGCAGGCAGTATTTTTCGATTTACGTACATAAAATTTCTATATTAACATTTTTCTTCATAATATTTTAATGGTTTTTTAATTATTATTTGCAATAGCGTGTTGATACATTTACGATATATTAATTCGTTTATTTAGACTGTTTTATAGTTTTTTTCTTCTTCTGACTTACATATAAAATTAATTATGAGCATCAAACGATTTTTCGTAAGAAAATAGAAGCGACAAAGACCAAATTTATTTTTAAAAGAAATCAATTAAATCATTTCATGATTATTTATAATAAATATGTTATGGCTTGTTTCGTAAACGAAAAATTAATGTTGCTTTCCTATGTCTCAAAAATAGTTGTGTAATAAAGTCTAAAGATATTAAATATTTGCTCGGTGTTTTTTTAATATATTTTTAAATTTTTTTAAATTATTGTCTTGCAGAAGCTATTTAAGTAAAATAAGGTGTTTTTTGTAAAACTTTATGTTTAGAACCAGTTTGTGTTATTAAAAAAAATCAGCAGCATTTTAAAAACTTCTTCGTGTAGGCTTGATAAACAAGAGAAAGCTAACAAGATAGATTAAATGAAAGCTTTGACTAGAGTTTGCCCACAAGTATAAAAGCAAATTCGTGGAATCTTGAAAGAGTTCTTCCCACAGATAAATCATATAATCAATCACTTGCAATGTATTTTTTATAAAAAATATTTTACTGAATAAGTAATATAATAATTTGGGATTATTAGTGCGTTAGCAAATGTGAAACTTAAATGTTAATAATTCTCAAAAAAAAAAAAAAAAACATCAATTAGTAAATTTAATTTGTTTGAAAGCCATGGTTGTGACAAAAGTCTTGCGAAAACCCAATACTGCGTTACAAACAAGAAATTTTCTTTCAACTGTGGAGCATGGAGGTGCCAGCATTATAGCTTGTGGCCAATAAAATAAGCCAGTGCTCAAGCTTTTTTGTCGGTTATGGCACGATATATAGAAGATACTAGTGTATGAGTATTTTAATGCAGACTACACAAATTATAGCTGAAATTAAAAAAAAAACTAAATTAAAGGGTATTCTATCAAATAATGTAATTCTGACAGCTTGCTATAACTTGGAAACCGTAACAGGCAAACTCTTGAAATTTTTTAAAAACGCTAAAACCAAAAAATCCAAAAATAAAAAAATTACGAAACGTAAAATCGCCCAAATGAGAAAAGCACTTAAATGAAATATATCAGCAAAAATTAATAAAACGCTAAAATGAAAAAAGAACCATGAAAAGTTTAAAGGTCGCCAAAAAAAAAACAACTAAAAATAAATCGTCAAATACCGAAAAAGTAGCCATAACGAAAAAGAAGCACCAAAAATAAAAAACAATCGCTAAAACTAAAAACAAACATTGTAAAAAATCGCCAAAAACGAAAAAATCGCTTAAATAAAAAAAATGTCACCAAAAATAAAATAAATCGCTTAGATTAAAAAAAATCACCAAAAATAAGAAATCGCAAAAAAATCGCCAAAAACCGAAAAAAGTTGCCAAACTGGAAAAAAAGCCAGAACTATAAAAAAAGCAATGTCAGTCCGATCACAGTGGAGATGTGTAAACATCTAGTAATGAAAATTTTTTTTAAGTTGGAAGTACTTATGGTTTTAGTATCTTTTTTAAAATTAATTAATTAAAAGTATCAAAACTTTCAATATTGTAAATACAAATGAATTTGTGGGTTTTTGTTTGTTTTATTAAACTTATTTGGTTAGTAAATGGGCACACTGCAGTATATAATTGCAGTAAGCAGTAAATTTACTGATTACTAAAAAAATTCAGTAAAATTTTTACTGCTAATGAAATTTAATTTGCATTACCAGTAAAATCGTAGGTCCGTAATCATAATAAAATTGTAGCAAGTGGCAAAGTTTTTTTCATTAAAATTTTGAAGCTTTTGTATGAAAAACATTAAGCCACTTGGTAGAATTTCATTATGAATACGGGGAATACTGATTACTGAAAATTCAATGCACCTCATCATATAACAAATCATTTAGGCAATTTATAAAAATTGTAGAAAAAAATTTTAGTAATCAGTAAAAATTTACTTGTTAAACATTTTTTATTGTTTTTACTGAAATTTTAGTGGTACTGCAGTGCTCATCTATGGTAAATGCCTTTACTTTTATTTTTTAATTTTTAATTCCTGTTGTTCATCGTCTAGTTGTTGCTGTTCTTGTTGTTGTGTACGCATTGCAATTAAAATAAATTCAGTAAAGTGCGACTTTGACTCGCGCACATTCGGTTTTGATAATTTTTTTTTTTTTTTTTTTAGCTTTCTGCCTTTTCTAAGATTTTTTTCAGTTTTATCGCTTTATTCTCATTTTGGCGTTTTTTTTTCTCTTTTTGGGTTTTTTTAGTTTTCGCAATTTGTTTCTTTTTGGCGATTTTTTCATTTTGGCGATTTTTTTCTGTTTTTTTTTTTTGAGGTTTTTTTCATTTTGGCGATTTTTTTCTGTTTTTGAGTTTTTTTTATTTAGGCGCTTTTTTCATTTTGGCGATTTTTTTGTTTAAGGATTTTTTTCATTTTGGCGATTTTTCCGGTTTTTCGTGATTTATTTTAGTCCTAGAGATTTTTTTTAATTTGGTACTTTTTATCGTTTGGCGATTTTTTTATATTTGGCGATTTTATGTTTTTTTTGATTTTTTAGTTTTGCCGTTTTTGAAAATTTCAAGAGTTTTTCTCTTACGGTTTCCAAGATACAGCAAGTTGTGAAAATTACAAAGTCAAAATTGCATTAACTGATGGAACACCCATTGATTTAAATTTTTAAAATTTAGTGTTAATTGTTGTAGTCTGTATAAAAATACACTAACTTTTAAAATTTCAGGTGTATATATGTACATACAATTGTATGTATATTACATGGCATTTTAACATTTTTCGTTGCTCGTTTTGGAACACCCTTTAGTTTTTAACTCAAGTATTTGTTGTTGTAGTGGCCAAATATCTACATATTGTGTCCAAATTTCAAGTCCGTAGCTCTTACGGTTCATTTTCACCTTTGGTGTACGGAAATATACAGAAAAATACCCGGCGGCGGCGCGCCGTCGGCTTCGAGCTGGTCGACTTGTTTCTCTGCTTGGTATTGCTTCTTTCAAACACTAATACACTCATACATAGCTCACACCGATTTGACAATGCTGTGAAAGAAAAGCAAAGAAATCTCAGCAAAGAAATCTCAGCAAAGAAATCTTAGCAAAGAATCAAAGTCAAAAGATTTTTACCCCCTAGCGTATAGATGTTTACACATCAAAAATCGCTGAAACTAAAAGCATGTTTTGTTAAAAAAAAAATCGCAAAAAAACGCCAAAAACTGAAACAAAACTGCCAAAATGAAAACAAAACGCCAAAACTAAAAAAAGCGTCAATACTAAAAAATCGCCAAAAACCGAAGAAAAATGCAAAAAAGAAACAAACACAAGAACAACAAGTTTATATAGTATTACATATCGTCATTTTCACCGGAATGTCAACTTTTAAAAGAAAATGAAATTTTTTTTCTACTTGTTTATATATTTGCGTCAGCAGCTCTACATTTTGGTAAAATTTTAAGATAAATCGAGTTACATTGTTCTGTAATACAAGCTTAATTGCTTGCTGTCACATGCAACAAGCAAGTGAGTACTTGAATACTGTTCATCTTAGGTTGATAAAGGCAAGTACAGTGGTCTGTCGGAAATTATGTACAAAATTATATATTGGAAGTTCTAGGTGCACAGTGCAATATTTTAATATTAAAATTGATCGATTTAATTAAATACTTAAGAATTGAAACAATGTACATATATGTGAGCACATGCTAATAAATTGTCCTGAAAAGTGAAAGTTTAAGTAAAAGAACATTTCAGTAACATTGAGTCGGAGCTATCTAGTTCTTTTTTTACAGTATTTAATATTCGGCATAGTGGCATAATAGTGAATCTCTCAGTATTAACGATATTACTTCAATACTTTAGTATAACTTCTTTACATACATATTTTGTTTGTTTATTATTCTTTCAGAAAAATTGTACAATTGGGTATAATTGAGGAGGGCAGCTATGAAAAGGATGTACTCTTCTATTTCAACATTGGAGAACCGATTATGGCGCCAGGTAAGCTTACAATTATTCCATATTCCATGCACATCTCAAACATTATAATAGGTGTAATATCCATATAAAGTTATTACTTAAACAGACAAGAAAGCAAACATAATACACACAATACATACATGCATACATATACATATTTATGCATATGTATGTATCTATGTATCTAGAATAATCAAGAAATTTTATCTTACACAATTACATACATACATGGTTACATATACATATATAACTATGTATGTGTATGTAGGTAATAACCTTAATAGAAACACAATTTTATATCCTGCCTGATTAAAAAAAAAACAGCTTACTAAACTCCTTAAACAGGAAAATTTTTTTATTCTTTGTATTTTATTAAATGAGAATTCTTTTACCCCCCTAAACTAAACTGCCCACCCAGTTCCCAAAAGTATGCTTCAGTTTTTTTTAGGAATTAAAAACCCCTACAGACAATTTCTTTACATTTCTGTTTTCGTTTCACATCTTTTCATTATAATTATGATTTAACTGGAATAAAATTAAAGAAATATTATCGGCTTAGGTTAAAGAACAGTAAAAATGTTATTAAGGAAGCTTGGTTTTGCCATTACTTTCCATTTTATTTTTTGTCGTCTTTCTGTTTTATACATTCTTTAAGTTAAAAGAAGAAAGAAGTGTGTAGAATTAGTTGCATAGGTCGGTTAAGAAATTTAAAAATATTTTGAAATTTATAGATATAATTTTAAAGCTCAACACATTTTCTCTTTCTCTTTTTTTTACTTCACTTTTTAATATTTTCCTTGGCTATATATATTTTTTTATTTTCTCTCTTTCTTTTCTCTCTTTAGTATCAACCATGAATTTCAGTAAAAATTAAATTTTTTTTTTTCTATAATAAACATTAATTTTTATTAGCATTTTGCACCAACCGAATATTGTCGTAAATGAGATTTTTTAATTGTTTTTCCAAATATATGTAAATTTAATGAAATTTCTTCACTCACAAAAGACATTGTGTTAAAACAAAATATAAATCACAAATTGAATGCGAAAGTAAATATGTATTTTAGACAATTGGAAATCAATAGATCTTTGGACGTGGAATTTAGTTGTTTGTGAGTGAAAGATGGCTTTGGCTATCCTAAGCTTTGAAAAACTCCAATACTTATAATACTATTAAAGCATCAATTTGAAATTTATTTGCTAGTGGTTCAGCGTTGTCTATATATTTCATCAGTAGACTTCAACCACACATTTTGAATAGTCACAAACCTCTTATCTTATGCACAGACTTTCAACAACTATTTGAGAATTCACAAATAATAGCATTTTTGAAAATCACAAAAGAAAAATAAGCGCAGTAGAGGTTTGTGACTATTGAAAATGTGTGGTTGAAGTCTACTGATGACTTGTTACAGCAACAATGAAATATATAGAGAACGCTGAACCACTAGCAAACTAATTTCAAATTAAAATAAACTTCTGACAATATGTCGAATAAAAAATTCTTTAAATGTTACAGCATCAATGTTATTTAGAAAAAATATTATTTTGTCCCCTAATAACAAACATTAATACGAAAAGAAATAATATTCGCGAATTTTATTTTCTAATGCAAAGAAAAAAATTTTAAATTAGTTTTACTCAACAAATATCTACAATCAATAATTTTTTTTTCAATTTTGTGTTTATCATCAAACTGATTATTTAAACCGTCGAAATAACACAATCTTAAAATAATTATTTTTCCAATTTATGGAATTTTTATTTTTAATTAAAAAAAACTGAAACAGATATAATTTGTAAAGCACTTGATTGCTGAAATAAAAAGAAACTGGTTTAGTTAGTCTGCATATCGAGCCATAACCGCCGAAAACGCTTAACCCACCTATTTTACAAGCTTAAATTTTTGACTATTTGCGATCGTTAATAATCGATTTTCATAAAAAAAAAACTTAAATTCAGTAAAGTGCGACCTTGAATCGCTCACGAAAGGTTCCATACGGACACTAGATATCTAATACTATACGAACTTTTTTTCGTTTTTCGGATTTTTTCTGTTTTTAGCGTTTTTTTTTAATATGGCGTTTTTTAGTTTTGACATTCTTGGCGTTTTTTCGTTTTGGCGATCTTTTCATTTTGGCGATTTTTCTGGTTTTGGCGATTTATTTCAGTTTTGGAATATTTTTTAATGTGGCGCTTTTTTTCGTTTCAGCGATTTTTTCGGCTTTTGGCGACTTTTTTTCGTTTTGGCGATTTTATAATTTTGGGATTTTTAGTTTTGCCGTTTTTGCAAACTTCAAGAGTTTTCCTCTTACGGTTTCCAAGATACAGCAGGTTGTCAAAATTATATTGGGCCTTATTACGAGTGTCGTATTACGACTACGGCTATGGCGATTTTGTACTAGACTAAAGAACATTACAACATTTTTTCTTTAGTCTAGTACAAAATCATCGTAGTCGTTATCGAAGTATGACACTCGTAATTAGGCCCATTAACTGATAGAATGCCCTTTAATTTAGATCTTTTTAAATATTACTGTTAATTGTTGCAGTCTGTATAAAAATACACTAACTTTGGAAATTTCAAGTGTTTAAATACAAATAATTGCATGTATGTATATTACATTGGATTTCAACATTTTTCGTTGCTCGTTTTGGAATATCCTTTAATTTTCAACTGTCATGTATTTGGTGTTGTAGCACATACATACATACATACTCTGTCCAAATTTCATCTCCATAGCTCTTACGGTTCTCGACAAAATAGCCTGTGATGGACAGACAGACAGACAGACGGACAGCGTAGCGAAAACAGTAGGGTTGGTTCACCTTTGTTGTGCGGAAACGAGGTCTAAAAAATGTGTCGGTTAAGCTTTTTTATCGGTTATTGCTCGATATGTTCGTTCGTATTCTAAAATCTATTCAGGGGCCTAATTCCTGCACTCGTGATCGGAATTGCATTCGAATAGAAATTAATTTCGATGGCAAGAAATTTTCCGATGATATCACTCGCTACCAAGCGAATCGAATTTTTGTTTTAGTGTTGGAAAAAGCAAATATATTTATATATAAATTCATTTCACAACACTGAATAAATTGTAAGCAAAAGCATATGTTTGTATATATGTATGTGTGCAAAAACATATGTATGTACGTACATATAAACGTATATGCAGAAAAAAGAAACGAATATATATAAATGTTATTTTCATTTTAATTTAATTAATAACTTAATAATAATAAATTAGTGTAAAGCCACATTTTCAATTCTCTTATTGGTTGACTAGAAGCAGTTAATTTGTTATTTAGATGCTGCCAGAGTTGGTTAATTTTTTTTCCCCCCTACAACTCAGACAAAATATTATTTGCCAAGTCGGTGTGTTTTGTTATATTTAAAGTCAACAAGATATTCCTTAATAAGTATTTTTTAATAAGTACATTTGTGCATTCATTCATTTATAAATTAATAAGTCTAATATTGAACATACATTTTCTTTTTCATCGCTTTTTCTATGTTAAACATGATTTCGAATGCCATTTTGCTTGCGAGTAAAAACACGAACGGTTGCATTCGAATGTATGCACGTTACCGAATGCTGTCATTA
This sequence comes from Tachina grossa, assembly GCA_949987645.1. Taxonomy (NCBI): domain Eukaryota; kingdom Metazoa; phylum Arthropoda; class Insecta; order Diptera; family Tachinidae; genus Tachina; species Tachina grossa. The sequence goes on along the minus strand of OX465274.1, from coordinate 156,265,480 downwards.
GAAATTTCGATATGTGTTACTAGAAACCGAAAGCGAAAATCCCAAAAGTTAAAAAACTCGCACATTCGAGTAATAACTCGCTCGTAATCGAATGCGGGAATTAGGCTCCAGCATTTTCTCTTTTGGAATTGATGACGTATGATTAATACTGATGAAGAATAACGTATTACTCATACGTCCTTAATCCAATATAAAACATTTTCTTCGAAAGATCAATAAATACATGGCATTAACATTTGAAAATGATTTCAAGCATATGGCCTGCTCTCGACGGAGCACCTTCTAGACGTCCAAATTTTAGCCACCTTTTCGAGCATTGCTGGCCGTACGTTGCGAATAACACGAACAATGTTTGCTGACAAGGCCAACGTCCATGCCGCCGCCTAAATATCTAAGGGCGGCTTTTTGAGTTAGAGATTTAGATTAGTTTATTTCTCTAATTAGCTAATCTAAAAATAAACTTAATCTCACATTAACTCAGTTTGATGTTTTTGAGTGGTAGTTTAAACTTCTTATTACGTGTAGTATTAACATACTGAGGAACAAAATAGTGTCAACATTTTCTGTACAAAAGTCATACATGTTATCAACACACTTTGATTTTTTTTTGTGGGAAGAAGAAGAAACTGCCATATATTATTATTTACAAGTAAAATATGTCGCGTGTTAAAGGAAATAGATAAATAATATAAAATATATATATTTATTTATGTGTTTTTAAATTATTTTATCATATAATTTTTACAAAAAGTTATCTTTTTCACAAGTGATCACGATGATTGCCCGCTTAAACTAGCAAGTAAAACCATATAATCGACTACCCAAAAATCACAAATCAAGATTAAGGTTAATTTAATCTCTAATCTCAAACTAAAAAAGTCGCCCTAAGTGATAGATGCATTAAACTTTTTACTCATTTTTTTAATTAAGATAATGGGTCTCATGCATAAAACGTGAGCTTGAGCTCGGACTCGATTGTTTGAGTAAAAGGTGCTTGTCGTACGCATAATAAAATTTGATGTATTTGCTTTTACTCACTGCTCACGTTTGATCTCGTGCTGCTCAGTTTGAACTAAGTTAGATGAGCTTGTGCTCATTTTCATATGCATAAAAACAAACTTTTGCTTTCTTTTGTGAGCTCTTGCTCAAATTTTGTTGAGCCTGCCTTATAGTTGACTCGTGTACACTAAAAAGGAATCATGGCTGAAAATTTTGTGCCACAAAGAAATACAAAATGTTATCAACAGCGTAAAAAAATTTAACAAGTGAGGATAAAAAATTATACAGGTTTGTATTCTTAATTATTAATTTTTTTATATAATTAATAATAAAATGATGAAGTCAGAAGAAACACGTGGTGGTGCCCTCAGCAACATTGATAAAATTCAACTGTATTTAAGATTTTGTGCAGATCCTGGATTCCAAAACTTTATAGCCACAGATATTGGAGTCCATTAATCCACTGTGTCGCGAACTATTGCAGAAGTTGCGAAACTTATATCTGCCAAAACAAGCGAGTTGATGAAATTCCCGAAAGATGCAGATGAAATAAAAGATGCTCAAATGACGCAAGTTTCTTTCCACAAGTTTTTCTTGCAAAATCTGCATTTTGGTAGGAATTACCTTGTTTTGCTTTAACAAAACAAGCCTCTGCAGACTTTGAAAATTCAACTCCCTTGTCTCATCAGTTTCATAACGACTCAAAACTGCTGTTGACTTTTTGTTAACCTTCAAAAATAAACTACATATAGCAAAATCTAAAATACGATTGCTTAATTTCTGTTACACATGTTTCTATTATTTGTTTTTTATTATTTTTACGGCCTCTCCCACGATGTCACCAAAAATCGTTCGATCGAATACTTACATTGAAAAATTTTCTAATGTTGTTGTCGATCGAACGATTTCTGGTGACATCGTGGGATGGGCCGTAAATGATTGGTACTTTTTTCTAGTAAATATTTATTTTATTTTTTTCTACTAAAAATTTAGAAATGTCGTCAGTTTGTATTGTATTATTATTATTATTTGATTCTACTTCTATTTCACTTTCACTTGACGACATGTTTGCACTTCAATAACCATTAGACGTTTGATCTCCCTTTGCTCAAGTAATTGCAATTGGTGTGAACTCATTTTTATGCATACGAAATTGAGCAAAAGCTGTTGGTGTTTGATTGAACTCAACTTTCGAGCAATTGCTCACCTGACTCAACACAGCGCTTTTACTCGTTTTTATGCATGAGACCCAATTTAATACAATTGCAATTTTAATTTTAACCTTTTATAATTTTAAACAGTTTTCATAGAACATTTTCAGTATTACATAATTTAAGTGGCTGGCGGCAGTTTCCTTGGCGGCGCTTGCGCCTTGTAGTTTTGCCGGCGCGGTAGTTTAGTTGTTTTAATTCCATAAACAAAACAAAAACACAGCTGTGCTAGAGTTGCCAACATTTTTATCCTACAAGAAAAAGTTGATGGAAACTAACACATACAAAACTTATTTTCTAATTTGCTGGCAGCAATTTTGCATTTAATTGTTGCCTTCAACTTTGCCAAAAGGGGGTTTTCGTACCAAAATTTTGATAAACATTTTGTTAAAATTTCCCTTTAACTTTGGCATAATTTTTATATACGTGTTTGATCATCAGAGTATGTTTTTTAAAAGATTTATTTTTTGCCCTTTTTTTAAATACATTTCATGGAAATATTTTAATTTTATATATATTATGGAATATTGTGGGAATTTTTTAAACAAGTCTTTGTATATAAAAAAAAATGATACGTAATGGTAACGCTGATTTATACAGCCCAAAAATTAATGAGTATTAAAAACATAAATGCATTTTAAATTTTATAGCACAGGGTTGCATTTTTTGCAAATATCCGTATACTGAAATAAAATTGTCAAATTGAAAATCTAATATTCTTAGTAGTGATTTGAGTGTAAACTGTGAACAGCAAACAAGGCAAAATTAAAAATATTTATAGAAAAAAAAAACTAAAACAAATTGAAATTAAAAAAAAAATTATAAGGCCCTTATTATGAGTTACATTCGATTTTCGATCTTCTCTGTCTATCTCACATCGAAAATCGAACGTTCAATTCTTATTATGAACATGCAAAATTTCGTTGAGCAACGAAATTTCTATCGAACAGAATTTAGCTTTCGATGAAATATTTTAGTATAAAAATTATTATAAACGATTGTTTTTTATTTTTGGCTAAAGTTGTTGCAAATTTTAAAAATTACTTTAAGTGATATTCACATTCTTTTTTGAATGCTCGTCATAATAAATTGATCATGATAAGGGCCTAAATGATGTACAATTCAGATACGATTGCTTTATACATCAGTACTGATTAGCCAGCTCTAACGATGCTTACATCAGTACTAGCTATGGGCTCGTGTCGTGGTTTTTTTCGTGACACGATCATGCTCCACTCAACACGAAGTGTGTGACGACCAAAGTCGCATGCTTGTTTTGGCTCACAAAACGCTGGAGCTATTTAGTTATTTTTTTGCATTATTTTTATAATTATTTACATTAGTACCTAATGCGGTAATAAGCAGAGAATAGTCTGTTTAGTTAATGAGAAAGTTTAAATTAATTGCATATTAGACTAACGATGTATTGATACTTTTAACCCACCGTGGTACTTTCATGTAATTTGAGTTTGACTGCCCATCACTAATGATTATCACTTTTTACAATGAGAACAAGAGATACCACATACGCTCTCTGTGTGTAACGTTCGTGTATGTGTACACTTGTATGTGTCGTACTGAAAGAGCAAAAAAAGCTCTTGTTAGCTTGTGTGATTTTAGTATTTATATGAATGGTATAACAACCGACTCAATACAGAACAATTTTCAGTTTGCTTGCAGCGCTCGCTACGGTAAGACAGATATCGGATGAAGGTTACTTATCTAATATTGTCTTCCTATAGCCACATTGGAGCAAGACTAGATATTGGAATTTTTTTCCAATACCTTCAACCTGCAGTAAACTCTCGTTACGGACTAGTATTAGGTGTGAAGAGAGGCTACCTTGGCACACACTTCCAAGGTGAATCTCGGCACTAGTAAAACTACGAGTGAGCGGAGGCTGTCGCTGGTGTCCAGGTTCCTCGTTTCACGACGAATCTCATCACTACGGAATTTACGAGTGAGTGGAGGCTGTTGCTGGTGTACAGGTTACTGGCTCCACGACGAATCCATGCACTAATAGATTTGGGGCCTCTGCCATTGTTCCAGTTGCTTAATTTGATTTTGAATTAAAGTAAAATCCGAAAGAACTTTGTAAACGTTATTTAGTAATAGAATTTTAGTTTTGTTTTAAGTAAATTTCATTTAGCGATAGAATTTTAGTTTTTTTGTAAATAAAGTGAATTTTTGTAACGTAGAGGAAATCAGATCAGTCTTTTATTTATTTCACACACGATCCTGGACTCCGCTGAGCCTACCACAACTAAGAGCGGAAACGTATCGTTACAAGTGTTCGTGACAAAAAATCTAATTTCGTTTCTTGTTGAGCAAAATTGGCACGAAAAACACGAAGCGATTTTAGATGTATGAATGAATTTCCAGTAGAGAAAAAATATTTTGTATCGTCAAACACACAACACCAGCAAATTTATTGATATTGTATGGAACTTCAAGTTCTGTACGTAAACCGATAGTATCAGCTGTGGTTGCAGATAGCATCAGCTTGCAGTGCCAACTCGGTGCCACATTTTGAAACGTGACTATTGCAAAAAATCAATTAAATTTTCTGATCTTCTTTCTGATTGGTATGGTAACCAATAATATTTCATGCGTTTTGTGCAGTATCGTGTTGACGAAATTTTTCGCTTGCGTACTTTGCACATGGTCAGCGTCTTGGCAATTGTGTTCATGTCATGTCATCTTGGAAAAATTCGATACGCGCCCATCTCTAATCAGTAATAACTAGTCTTCTGTGACTAGTCAGCTCTGACGATGTTTACATCATTATTAATTACGAGTAATACGTAACTGTGGAATAAGCAGTTCAGATATATGTTTTGCTACTTCAGTTTTTTCATAATGCAAATAATAAAATGATAGAAGCATCTGATGTATATACCCATCAGCAATGACCATCGGATGATGCCTCAAATCACCGTCATTGTACGTCTAGGGTACTTTTTAGTCTGCAATAATTTTTGTTGTTACATATATCTGTCCTTAACCGCTAAAATAGCTTAAGTGCCACATTTTTCGGACTTCGTTTTTTTTTTAACGAAAATCGATTTTTTACGAACGCATAAGCATTTTTTGGAGTGTGTGCAATATTTGCACCAGGTGCTTGTAACGAAAAATCTTATATCTTTTCTCGGCCTCGCTTTTCTTTTCTTTTAAGAAATTTTATTTAACTGATGTATCTTTTCTTTAATATAGTAAAAATATATTAACACAATGTCTTTTGAGGAACCTGCTTCTAGTTTCGAAATTTTTTTGCAAATAGAGTTAAAATAATTAATTGAACACTAAATAAATCTAAAATTTAAAGAGTATACGATTTTGGGGAAAATTCAAAAACAAAAAGAAAAATAGTGAACAAAAAAGTGCAACTAAATGGAATTTGTGTTGATTTAAGTTATGAAATTCTCAATATTACAATAGCATTTCGGATTTTATTTCGTTTTAGGGCTAAGGTCCTTTATTACACCCAGTCGTTAGTTACATGTAGGATTTTATCGGACGTATAATAAGTTTTTCATTGTAACCTTTTTTCTTTTATCGGGAATCAAATTAAAAAGCAACTGAAGTCTGCAGTTGCCAATAAAAATGTTTTTATTAAATAACAAACTTCTACTTAGCCAAACTCAGAAAACTATTAGAGAATTCACAATGACTGTATTAAAATTTTAATTTGGCATTTTAAAATAAAATGAAGTATTAACATAACAAAGATTTCTAACAGCATGTTTCCACCGGCGTTATTTAGACAAATCATGAAGATTCGTGCAAATATTGTTAATTTATACATGATTTACTATACATTTTGCATATGGATAAATCACCTCAAAGTAGTTGATTTATTTTAAATAATATCGAATATATTATTTTTCGAGCTCAACTTATATATGCAACCCTGCGTTATTTTTAAAATTACAAACTCCATCCCTGGGTCATCCATCATTAGTGATTGACAGTTTTGAAAAAATGACATTAAGGAATATTTAATCAATCTTAAAGGCAGAATTAGTTTTTACGTGCTGTTCTGTTCTGAATCAGCTTTTTTGTTTCTGTTGAGTTGAAAATCTGTATGTGCGTTTAGTTTTTACTTTTTCCTTCTGTTCTGTTGCGGGCGAATCTGTAGAAAATAGAATTCAACTTTAAGTGACAGTCAAAAGTGTGTATGTATTAGTGTGTTGTACACAAAATACAAGTGTAATCAATTCTACAGGTTGCCAGCTGATTTTTTTCACAGACAAAGTAATTGCAAAATATTTTATACAGAAAGGAACGGCACAGAACAGCAACAGAAAGTAAAGACTAATGAAGCCTTAAATGTCAACTACATGTGAATAAAATTCACATTACAGCTGTTGCATCCACCTTATAAGGCACGTGCATAAATTGAATACGAAAATTTGAACAACAAATTACTCACAAGCTCGGTGGAAACACTTTGAAGTGATTTACTTAAACCTACTTGAGTTAAAGTCAGTGGAAACATACTTTAAATTAGAAATTATTGTTGGATAAATTTATTGAAATATCCTTTGTTCTACAAAATGTCTAGAGACAACGAAAAATACAAATATATTTGCCTCGACTACTACAGTAAAAAAGCATGTAATTTTCAGTATTGTCATAACGAAAATTACATGCTTTTTATACTTTTAAATTTGCCATCTGGTATTAAATTTGGTTTGCACACATACTTGCCAACCTATATTAAAGTATTAAAATTGAAACGTTGTAATACTCCGATTAAGTCACATTTTAAAACGCTATTGTGAACTCCCTAAATAAGTCGTCTTCAAAACAAAAAACTATTTTTCGTGTTTGCTACAAAGTCCAAAGTTCCCATAAATAAGACCGGCGGCAGTTTGTCTCAAGGCGCGTGAAGGCGTTGCCGTTGATAGAAGTCACCAAGAAGGCAAGTTGCCGTTGGTACTCGTAATACTCTGTAGCTATATCGACGATCGATCAAATTCTACCTTTAATTAACGCCAAGCTGTAATAATAGCCCTTAATCGTATAAAGCGCTACACAAAAATTATATTTAAAAAAGAAAAACAAAATTTCCAAAGTTTTCTAAATATGTTTTGGTTTTCCATAGAAATTGTAAAAATTTCTATGCGCTTCTACGTGAACATTTTTGAATTTTTGCTTTTATTTTCTATCGGCCTTATGTATAAGAAAAAATTGACATGAAGTTAGCAAAAGTGACGAATTTTAATTATGTATTAACGAATTTGTCCATACAATTTGATATTAAAAATGGGTGCATTACGTAGTTTTAACTCACTACTAAGTAATTACTAGCGTAATTTTTAATGTCAAGTTTTATGGCAAAATTCTTTAAGATCATGTTTAATTTCGCCACTTAAGCTAACTGCATGCCAGTTTTTTCTTACATATAAGGCCCTATATAATTTTTATTTGGTGAGATATTTATACGATTAGTCCCTAAATTTAATTTTTTAACTACTCTTACTCTTTCACAATGTGTGATTAAGAGTTCACGTGAACTCTAACTGCAAGTTCTTCACACAAAACTTGCTGTTGAGGTCCCTGTTAGCTTTTAATTGTACTTTGTGAAAAGGGCAGTTAGTTTTGTTTTAAAAAAATTGTTTTTTTTTTAATTTCCGTTCATATTCAGTAAAATTCTGTTATCTATATTTTTTTATTTAAATTTATTACACTTCATTTATTAAGTAAATCTGTTAAATTGATCCTTAATATTTTTTTAGTTTTTAGAACAAACAATTAGCTTTAGTTTTTAACATATTCCAAAAAAAAAAAAATCCACACCATTTAATAAGCTAAAATTGAAAAAAAGTGTTTTGTAAGCAAACAAAAGCTAAATAAAAAATAAAAATAAACCAACTTTAGAAAACGCTTTAGTTTGTAGCAATTTAGTGAATGAATAGATTGAATGAATTCACGTAGTTAAATGCTATTTTATTGTATTTTTATTATTATAAGTTTCTTATCTTCTTTCGTATGTGCGTTATTAAAGCAAAAAATTATATAGTAGAAATACTTTAACGTCATTTTTTAACAACTTGTTTTTTTATTCTAAAACAAATGCCAACTTTTTTGTGAACGTTTGTTCGCTATTCTTGTATTCTCCCCATTGTAGAAATTAGAATTTTGATAAGCCTGGCCCACCCTTGGTTTATGCCGCTTAATGTTCTGTAGTGTAGTCTGCTTGCGTAACTATTTTTTATATATCGTCACCTAAAATTCAAAAAGCCGTAACAACCAAAAAATTCAAAATAGATTTCTTGATTTATTATGATGTGATTAACCAAAATTACATCATAATCAATCAAAAACTCTATCTTGAATTTTTGGGTTGTTACGGCCTTTTGGATTTTAGGTGACTATATATTGTATAAAAATATTCTTAATTTAAATTAAAATTCATGTAGCTAATGAAAAATTAAAAATGGGGCCGCTTGTTTATTATTTTGTTTTATTTCCTTCTTTAAAAAAAATATAATATTCTACCCTGGCATCAAGATTTTTTCCTTGAAATATTTTCTCTCTTCCCAAAATTGCAATCGTGAATAATATTTCCCTAGAATTGTTCCTCTTTTCTTGATATTCACCTTATTGTGAATAATATTTTTCATGGGGATTTGTTAAATTTTTCCTTGGTTTTGTGTATTTTATACATTTCCTTTTATTTTTAAGAGAAGACCACTGCGCCTGGAATATTTAAAAACAAAACCTTATATTTACTTAAAAATATTCTATATGAAATCCAATATTTGCATATTTCTTAATAACAAACATAAATTTGTTTAGTGTTTTTTATGGGAATTGTTACAATTTAAGTTTAAAATTTTTAAACGCACTAATAATCCCAAATTAATATTTTACTTATTAAGTAAAATATTTGTTTATTAAAAATAAATTGAAATTGATTATTGAGGGGCTTAGCTAGATCCTATGCGCATTTCACTGTTGCTAATGCAGATCATCAGGGAACCTTTACCCAAAGCTTCTTAGAACAACTAGAGTTATTATATTATAAACTTTCATTTAAACAAATGAGAAGCTCAATAACAAATAACAAAGTTGAAACAAGAACTCCATAATCAACATCTTTTTTATTTTCTTACTTTACTATTGCTACATTGGCTGACTTTTTTTCAGCTTCAAATTGTAGTCGTAAGAGTATGTAAAAGAAAATAAATGTAAATAACAACAACACCTATTTAAGAATAGAGTGTTGCCACACAAGTATTTTTTTTTTACCGGGTGCAGTCAAGTTAATAATTAGTGTTTTTTATGGGAATTGTTACAATTTAAGTATAAAATTTTTAAACGCAAAAACATGTTGATTATTGAGTTCTTGTTTCAACTTTGTTATTTGTTATTGAGCTTCTCATTTGTTTAGATGAAAGTTTATAATATAATAACTCTAGTTGTTCTAAGAAGCTTTGGGTAAAGGTTCCATGATGATCTGCATTAGCAACAGTGAAATGCGCATAGGATCCAGCTAAACCCCTCAATAATCAATTTCAATGTATTTTTAATAAAAAAATATTTTACTTAATAAGTAAAATATTAATTTGGGATTCTTAGTGCGTTTAAAAATTTTAAACATAAATTTGTTTAATTTGAAATTCAATTTTAAGGTTTAAAATCTTTCTTTTTTACATTTTTTACATTCACTGAGAACTGACTGCGGGAAAACATTTCAAGAGAGATTCGCGATAGCATATTTCCCTGCGAAGGGAATAAACATTTCCTGGGAATAAAAATTACATTTGTAATTCACAATAGTGTTTATTATAAATAATTTTTGGGAAAACTAATGCGACTTTATAAGCAATTGAAACAATTTGAAAATACTTTCAAATTTCCCCTATAAAATTTAATAAAATATAATTACATGTTTTCGTGCTTATGCTAACGTTATACATACATATATTCGTAGTTTACTTTTATTAATCATTCCTTTTTCGTAAATTAAAACTTAGCTTTAAGTAACGGGCATCAGAGGCTCTAACAAAACTCTTTACCTGTAGAATTTAAATATATTTAACATTTGAATTAAATTTTTTGTATTTTGTTTAGGTAAATTTCACCATTAAAAACAAGTAGTTTTAAGAAAATTTTTTAATATTTCAAATTAGTGAATAATATCATATATATTAATTTTTTTGATTTACTTGCTACACCCTAATCAACATAAACAAAATATTCCCCTCTTTTTATCCTTCAACAGATGATAAATCTAATAAAAAGGATGCATTTGTATTTTTTAACAAATTTTTGGGTACGTAAACATCAATCAATCAAATATTTTTTGTTTTATACAAAACAAAAAACAACATGTTCTATGTGTTTTCTATAACAATAATAATAATAATAATGATATTTTTTACTTAAATATATTTCGGTAAAAAAAAACATGTATAATAATTTTTTTTTCTAAATAACTTCTATGTGTCTTCCTCTATCTCTCTGTCTAAATTTTTTAACACTTTAAATTTCAAACTTGTTTCCAATTTGTTTCACTGAATATGATTTACGTCTGTGTCGTCTTCTGTGTTTTAAATATTTTTACTGTCACTAAATATTTCTGATTTATTAATTTATTTTTCTAACAGCCCTTTTCACAATGTACAATTAAAAGCTAACAGGGAATTTAACGGCAAGTTTTGTATGAAAGACTGTCATTTAAAGTTCACGTTATTTCTTAATCTTACATTATGAAAAAGGACGTAAATCTTTAAAAAAAAGGTTTCATAGAAACTTATGTTGAACTTAATATCAATAAAAATATCAAAGACTTTATATTTCTTATATTACGAGTTTAATATAATTTTAATATTAATTTGCTATAAAAATTAAAAAAAAAATAAACGAAAATCATAATTGGCAAACTATTGATTCTTGCTATAAACAAGAAAATATATATATATATATATAAATATAAAAATCAGTTTTAATTGTCAACTTTATTTTTTTAATTAAACACAAAAGTTAATACATATTGATGTTTACAAAAAAGAAGTTCTTCTACCATCAGTTTTAACTTTTTCCCAAAAAATATGAACGATTTCATCTATTTAGCACATAAAGAAGACAATCTTGCAAGTACGAAAATGTTTTTTGGGTTCGAAGGACCAACCATAATATGTTATTAAAAATATTTAAAAAAATATATAAACGCGTCTATGTTGGACATTTTTCCCCTCGAAATATTTTTCCTTTTCCCTTGTTTCCTGAATAATATTTCCTTAGAAATGTTTCCCCTTCTTTTATTCCCCTTATCATAAATAATATTTCCTTAGGGTATTTTCATCTTTTCTTTTGGCTTTCTTCACTTTATTTTTGCAAGCAAATTGAATTAATCTATCTTGTAATTTCAATATTTTCCTTTCAATTAAATATTTAAAGTTATAAATATAAAGTTTTGGAACAATATCATTAAATAATATTCGCGATTGTTAACAAAAATTCCCCGTAACACCTTTTTGGTTTACAAGCAATCAATTTTATTTATTCCAATAATTTATTTAATTAATTCCATTCCAATTCCAAAGTCTTGCATTTTTCCTAATATTATACTTAAATTTGTTTAAGTTTCAATTAAATTTTAAGTTTTAATGTTCTTGCCTTTTTTAACATTCACTGGGAACTGACATCAGGAAAAAAAATTTCAAAGGCAATTCACAATAGCATTTTTACTTTCGAGGGGAATAAAGATTTCATGAGAACAAAAATTCCTTTTATTATTCACAATAGGGGTAAATATCCTCCTTATAATAATAAAAAATTACTTTCCGCGATTAAATTAAGTAATAGAAGAATAAAAAATGTTATAGTATCGAATTTATTTTTTTTAAGAACTTTAAAAGAAAAAAATTTTTGTGCTTTTAAAAAAAAGTTACTTTTCAATAAATGTATTTTGTAAATAAAATACTTTCCACAAAAAAGGTAATTTTCAAAAAATTTAGTGAATGAAGACACTTTTGTCCAAAAATTTACTTTCGTCAAAAAAGTTACTTTTAATAAAAAGCTAATTTTTATGGAAAGTTACTTTTTATGAAAAGGTTCTTTTTTTTTGAAAATGTACTTTTTATGAAAAAGGTACTTTTTATGAAAAGGTACTTTTTATGAAAAGGTACTTTTTATGAAAAGGTACTTTTTATAAAAAGGTAATTTTTATGGAAAGGTATTTTTTATGAAAAGGTACTATTTATGAAAAGGTTATTTTTATGAAAAGGTACTTTTTATGAGAAGGTACCTTTTATGAAAAGGTACTTTTTATGAGAAGGTTCTTTTTATGAAAAGGTACTTTTTATGAAAAGGTACTTTTTTTTTGAAAATGTACTTTTTATGAGAAGGTCCTTTTTATGAAAAGGTACTTTTTATGAGAAGGTACTTTTTATGAAAAGGTTCTTTTTTTTTGAAAATGTACTTTTTATGAAAAGGTACTTTTTATGAAAAGGTACTTTTTTTTTGAAAATGTACTTTTTATGAAAAGGTTCTTTGTATGAAAAGGTACTTTTTATGAAAGGGTACTTTTTATGAAAAGGTAATTTTTATGGAAAGGTATTTTTTATGAAAAGGTTCTTTTTATGAAAAACTACTTTTTATGAAAAGCTACTTTTTACTACTTTTTTTGTAAAGTGGTACTTTGTATGAACAGGGACTTTTTATAAAAGCACTTTTATATTTTTTAAATGCAACCCTTTTATAAAATGGTATTTCACATAAAAATAAGCTTTTTATAAAAATAACCTTGCTATAAGATGGTAGTTTTTCTAAAAAGGTACTTTCAATAAAAAAAATACTTTTTATAAGAAGTTATAAAAACTAACTTAAAATGGAAATAATATAAAAACTAATTTTTTATATTATTTCCATTTTTTATGAAATCGTTCTTGTCATAAAATATTATTTTTTACAAAAAGATACTTCTTATAAAAAAGTACTTTTATAAGGTTTACTTTTTTTTATATAATAAAAAAAGAATATTTTTTAACAAGTGCTACTTTGTCTAAAAAAGGACTTTTAACAAAAAAAGGCACTCTTTGTTAAAAGATGCTTTTTATAAAATAAAGTAATTTTTTACACTGAAATGTATTAATAGAAATTGTGAATTTTTAAATTAATACCACAGTTTTACATTTTTAAATAGCTTTTTTTGCAAAATTACATCCAATTAAAATTTTAATGTTTAAAATATTATTGAAAAAAGAAGTAACTTTTTTAAAATAATATGAATATTATTATTCAAAAAATAATTTTAAAAGAGTATTATGAATATTTTATTATGAATAATATGAAAAAGATAAGAACCCATTTTACAGGCAAGATTATCTTCTTTAAAAAAAATAATTATAATTTTTTACTATGCTGTTCATAATTCCCTCAGCTCTAAAATAAACCTTTAACTAAGAAATGTTTTAATAATATCCTTTCAGTCCTTTAACTAATATTTGTATTATAGTGTGTAGCAATTGTTAATAATCAATCATATACACTTATTATATATTCACATTAAACTTATACTGTCTGTCTCTCTCTCTGTATTTATGTTTGTATAGTAGATATTAATGACATAAAATCATTTAAATGAATTAATCATATTTTGTGTATTTATTTTTTTTTTTGCAATTTTTCACAGGCAAACGTAGTGAGTTTCTCCACAAAAATAAAACAAAAACAGCAACGCACTTACCAATAAAAAAAGCTTAAGTTTGAAAGAAAATTAATTTAAGTTCTTAATGTTTATTATATTTTATGTTTCAATTTTGTTCGATTTTGTATTTTCCATTTTATTTTTATTTAATAAATGTTTTATCTGTAGCTAACTTTATTTTTTAAGAGCACTTTTTCACATATTTTTCTAACAAAAAACTAAAATTCCTTGCGCTTTTGGCTATTCTCTTTTAAATGTTTCCTTTTTATTAAACTTTTTTTAAAAACTAAAAAGAATTATTGAAAATTTCCGCGGTTAAAGAAAACAACTTTATACATTTAAAAAAAAAAATGAAAATTTAATTTTTGCAAACTGAAATTTATTTAACAACAACAAAATAACACAATAAATATGGAACCTTTTCTGGATTCTACAAACTTTCCACAGCATCTACTGCTCGTATTTCTTATATCGAAGTTAGATTCATATATCTTTAAGGAGAACTACATCATTAGTAAACGCATATGTTGATTAAATGGCTAAAGCAAATCAACAGCTATTTTAATAAAAAAAATATAATTAACAACAGCGTTTGGACTGATGGCTAAATCGCAATTAATGAACAATCATAAAATCTTGCTTCAATAGAAAACATTTTCAAGAACATAAAATCAACCAAACACACAAACACACACACACACACACACATACACCGTATGCATATGAGTATATACATACATACATGCATATTCTAGATTTAAATTCTCTCATACTGAAACGTATGTTAGACACTCTGTGAAATTCGATCTCTAGTTGTTGGCTCAAATACGAAATTCTTCAAATTTCAAATGACACTTTTACCACAAATTTGTCTTCAAAAGGCGACAAAACGTAGTTGGTAGCAAATGATATTTTTGCACAACTAGTAAACCCGAAACTGAAATTATGCTAACCAGCCAAAAAATGTTTTTCGGAAAAAATCCGTACCAAATATAAAAAAAAACTATTTCGAAACCGGATAAAAAAAATCCTATATTTTACGCTGGTAATGTAGCTTTCCATTGCTGAAAGAATTTTCAAAATCGGTTTAGCGGCTTGGGCGTGAAGGCGCAGCAAATAAACAAACTCACTTTCACATTTATAATATTAGTTCCTCATATAAGATCTTGTCATTTTTCAGTTTCAAAAATAAAGTTAAATAAAACATTCGCAAAAACTATGAATTTTATGCAACTTTTATTTTATTATAATACTTTAACCTTGCCAATACTTAAGAAATATATTATCATTCTAATTATCGCCTCTAGATTGTTTGCAGCACTCCATTCTTTTTCGCACAATTTGGCTGGTATCTATCTCAGCGATAATTTAACGAAAGTTCACTTTCAAATGCTCCAACGTTAGAGAATTATCCTCGTAGACACTACCCAGCAAAAAATTTCAAAAAAGGTAATCGAGTTTGGAATTAAGCATTTTTGGTGGAAAAACTTCCCTACTGGATTACCAACTTAATGATTTTAACAAGGCGTGAGACTAAAATAATCGATTCTTGAGAAGTACTTAAATTTTTTTTATTTGTCAACATTTCACGTAATCTATTTATTTCGTCTAAAAAAAATCATTCTCTTCATTTAGCAACTTGTACGTCATTTTTTGTAATTTTAGGTAATGTGATTTGTAAGCGAGTAATGAAAATTGGCAATCAGAAAAGTAAGTCATTATATGGCAAGTAGTTCTAATGGTAATGTGTAATTTTTTGCTGGGTATCTTTGGCTTAGCCCACAGAAAAAGTCTAGCGTCATCAAATCGCATGATAATTATGGCCAATTAACCTCGACAAAGACAAAATTGTTCTTTTTGTGTGACTCGCGGCACGATCCTTTAACCCTGTACAACAAATATTTTGCATTAATTTAGCTAGAATTTATAAGCAGCTGTCCAATAAATGAATTTAATAGAGTAGTTTAATAGTGGCGTTTCGAGCTCACTATTAGATTATTATTATTAGATTAACAACTTTCAAGAGCAAATGATACCTACATCTGCCCTTGAAAGTTGTTACTGACGAATATTTTCACAAAACTTCCTAAAATAACTGCTCTTTGCCCTCCAAATTGCGGAGTGGTAGCTCATTAGTCTCCAGTGTGCTTCGCCTTACATAACAGCTTGTGCGTTTTCTTCCGGAGGTATGAGAGCTCCATGCATTCAGCATTGCTTATCTATGTCACCATTAGATAAGCTTTCTTCATATGCTCCAATATTTCCGTTAAGCTTATCTAATAGATAATCTAGCTCTAGATGGTGCATTAGTTAGTGCTCTGTAGATGCTATCATCCAATTATTTCTCTAAGTATTTTTTTTAAATGGATCTTTTTCCTGAATGATACCTGGATAGAGCTGTCGGTTCAGCATTTCCATCTATGTCTAAGCTTATAATTCTAAATTACAATTCGAAGCCCTCTATTTACTTATTACACCCTGCGAAATAAGCGCTACCTGTTGGCAAATCCAGAACCTTCTCTCCCTCCAGATTAAGGATTTGTAGACTACATCATAGAAACTCTAAAACGCACTCACCTCTAGTGAGTTGTGATATTACTGGCTCGCCCATATAGTATGGTGTGAATTAGCATCGCACCTAACCATCAACGGTGAACTGTTTTCGCTGCAATGCTCCACAAGGCGCTGCAGCTTTGATGGTTATTAAGCTTAAGCTTAATTTTGCAGCATATAAAGTCAAAAATAAAATCTTTGAATATATTTTTAAAATTCTTTTATTGTGTTTTCTTTTCTAACAAAGAATTGCCACCTTCTAAAAAGGCACATATATAAAATATCTTGCCATATTTAGAACAGAACACAAAATACGAAAACGTGAAACGAACTGTTTGTTTTTCAGAACACTAAGAAACTTTGTGACCCGTAATGTAACAATGGCGAGTAAAAATCCATATATAGGGTGTTTTTTTTAGAGGTATAGAACTTCGAATTGAAATAAAACACAAGAAAATCGTTTTAATGTCCATCAATTTGGCTTTATTGGAAGGATAATTTTATGCCATTAAGGTTTAAATATGATTTCGGGCATGTGGCCGCCGCGGCTGGCTCGCATAAAGCCAATTCTACAGGTCCAATTTTCAACCACTTTTTCGAGCATATGGGGCCGTATGTTGGCAATAACGCCACGAATGTTGGCTTCCAAGTCCCCTAACGTTTCTGGTTTGTTGGCGTAGACGAGCGACTTCACATATCCACAAAGAAAATAATCCAATGGTGTCAAATCACACGATCTTGGTGGCCAATTGACAGGTCCACTCCGCATAATTTATGCGCTCATCGAATGTTTCCTTCAATAAATCGATTGTGACGTGCGCTGTGTGGCATGTAGCGCCGTCTTGTTGGAACCACAACTCATCCACATTCATGCCATCCAATTCGGGAACAAAATAGTCGGTTATCATGGCTCTATACCGTGCACGGTGGCGAATCGATTCATTCGGGTCCTCTTCAACACTTTGCTCTACAGCGGCAATTGTTTCTTCGGTGCGCACTGTTCGACGTCTCTGCGGATGCGTATTATCACATAGAGTAAACGTAGTGCGAAAACGATCCATGGTTAACCGAATTAATTGCTCTGATGGACGATTATGTCGACCATAAAATGGACGGAGCTTGCGGTAAACTTCGCGAACTGAACCATTATTTTCGAAATAAATTTGCACGATTTGCAAGCGTTGTTCTTTTGTCAACCTGTTCATGATGAAATGGCAAACCAAACTAAATATTAATCACTTGACAGCTGACAAAATGGCCGCCAGTTAAAAAAGTGATGCCAACTTAAAGTTCTATACCTCAATAAAAAAACACCCTTTATAATAGATGCTGCAATATCCTAATTTTTAGCCACTTCTTTAAGAAGGTATAAAAAATTTATAAAATACACTTGTGTGTGTTTATGTAAACATTTCAACATAGTTGCCTTGTTGAGGATTCATTTGTGTACTTGAAACCTTTTTTAATACAATTTTACTGCACCGAATCCACTTGAGTCTTATGTCACTAATAATCCAGCATTAGCAATGTCATGCTCTTTAATGTTTGAATTTTAAAGCAGTACCCAGCTAAAAATATTATATCTGGTCCATATATTTTTAATATATGAATGTACATATATAACTATATATGAATATGTATGAATTCATGTATGGAAATGTATGGGATTATACATGGCAAAGCTATTATATATGAACTAATATATGGACTTATATATGAAATGTATTATAACATATGAGGTCATATATGGAAATTTAATTATGAATCTCTTCATATGTGGATCCATATATAAATATAAGATTTAATATATGGAGACATATAAGAATGTATGCATACATGATGCCTCACATAAGATCGCTTTTGCAATCAAAAAAAAGCTTGGTATATTATCACTGGTGAATTGGAAATCCATTAGAAAATACATACGGTATGCAAAGTTTATATGCGTACCGTCAACGTTTAAAAAAAATTTTTTGTTACAAAAAAAAACCATTCTTGTATGATTTTATACATTATGGCCCATTTAATATGTCAAATAATCAAAAGGATAATCTAGTCATTAATTTTATAGAAAATAACAGAACTCTCTAGATAAAAAACAAAGTGAAAACTATTGTTAGACGGATTATTTTTTCTTTGATAATTAATTGCATTAGTTTTTAATCTGATTTCTTAAATTAAATTTTATGCACGAATATGATTTTTGTGTTTTTTAAATAATTAATGCACCTTTTGACTTAAAATGAGGAATGAAATGACTTTTAATTCGTTTTTCATTATTTGTCCAAACAATTGTTTCATTAAATACAACCTCCCTGTTCAAAATCTAAATAAAAGTAATTTTAGTAATTTAATTTATTGCACAACAGTGCGCTTTTGTGAATCAAGAGAGTATGAATGTGCACTTTGCATACTGTAGACGGAATATTTATACATACATGTATGAATATATATAATCATATATGCCCATATACCCTCATTTTTCGGATCCGAACCATATATGGAATATCATATATACTTCATACATATTTTTTTAGCTGGGTAGATAAATTCTTTATGACAATATAAATGCCACTTAAAAACTTACTTGTCTGGTAACACTATGCGTAAACAAGAGTCAGCTATTTTACAGCACAATTACATCACATCTCATATAAAAAAGCCGTAAATGGCAATGCCTTCCCGCATTAGCGAGGGAAATTTTTTAGAATAAACATACCGTTTCAGGGCTCAAAACATTTTTAAGAAAATAACAACTAATTGTACTTTTTAGATAGAAATGTAGTATATTTTTTAATAAAAACAATTTGCTATTTTAACATGTATTAACTAGAACACTTGCTATCTTTTAGAAATTGTCAAATAAAATATAAATTAAATTGCACTATCTGGCAGAAATTCCTGATTTTAAAGTCATTATCAAATGCTACCATCTATTGATTTATTAAAATTTTTCCGGCCCGAGCTCTGTTTTTGCTATAAGCCAATTATTCTTTTCTTTTAATTTCTCCTCCTTAGCTAAAAGAGTATAATCAAACTTTATTAAATTAATAATAAAGTGAGTTTGATATCTTTTCCATCAAAACTATTAATAATTAACAATAAAATTAAGTAAATGCTTACACTTAAATCAAATAATAACTGTTTTCAATGAACAATGACTAAACTTCATACAAACAAACTTCAAATTAACTTCGCTAAATACTAAAATAGCAGCATAACTTTATCGCAATTAAAACTTAACAACTAGAGCTTTTATTAAAACTTTCACGTATGTATGCTACAACAGTAACGGTTAGGATTTATTTCTCATAACTGGAAATTTTATTATTACTAATGCTCTTATAGAAATAAGTATTTTCCCTGAAAAGAAATCATAAACAAAGTAGCAAATATTAAAAAAGAAAATATTTTTCTGCAATGCCAATTATTATTACTATTGTATTATTAGTTAATAATACAGCTACTTAAGCTACAATTTCAGTTATGCTAACAACAATAATGCCAGCAACTTGAAACTTTTTGAACTCTATCTGGATTATTTTCTCTCAAACACACACATACACATACAAAAGCATTAGCGTTTTTATGTTCATAATTATACTGTTACATTTTTGATTGTATATAATTCTTTGTTTTTTTGTGTAATATAATAAAAAACCAACAATTAAAGTTACTTTTTTTATTATTTTCATAATAAAATAAAAAACATGAACTTTTCTCTAACAAAAAAAAAAAAAAAAAAAAAAAAAAAAACAATGAAAAACGTGACCTGTTTTCTTAAAAACTTATGCGAAATGATAAAAAAAAAACTGAAATGATAAAAAAACACTTGCCGTTTTGGTCAATCAAAATACATCAACTGAAAAAAATAAAATAAAAATAAAAACGATTTAAAAAACAACTCATATAATGAATAAATAACACACCACAAAAATATGATCTCCCACACTCGCACAATACATCAACGTACAATGATAAATATAATAAAAATTTATCTTATATTTCTACATTGGTGATAATAATTTTAAATGTGTGTGTGGGTTTGTGTGTGTGTGTGTGACTTTAACGTTATTGCAACATTTGTGTGTGTACGCGCGCCATAAAATATGCAAACTTTTAATGACACCAAAAAATAAATAAACTTTAAAAACAAACCAAACAAACAAATGCTACGAATGTATAAAATCCTGCCAACAAACGAATAATCTATGAAAATTTCATAAAATTAACCAAAAATAAAACAAAACACAAATATTTTGTAAGTAAATTGTTAGTTTTGTATGATATTTTTGTTTAGTAGCTTAAAATGCAGCTAGAAAAAAAAAAGATTAAATCCAATTTAAATATTATATTTGTAGCACCAAGTTTTTTTTTTTTGTTTTGCCACAGCCCATAAATATTTTTGTGATATTTTCCTGTTCCAAATAGTTTTTTTTTCTTTAAAAATTTTAATGTTTCACAATTGGGTTTTTTTTATTATTATCTAGTTTTATATTTCACTTTGTTTTAAATTAAAAACCTGTATAAATAAATTTACAGCACACCCATTTTTTTCTTTTCATTTTAAAAGTCATTACAAAAAGGTGCGATCACACTTGGCAAACATTTGCCCAAATAAGCATCACCACGAAATACTAATGAAAAACCTTTCTATTCGGATATACACGTGATTATTAAGTTAAACAGTTTCATTTGTGCACATGTAATTAATAGACAATGTCTTAGAATTCAATATTATTTATAAACACGTGTATATCTGAATCCTTTTGCTTTTTCTCATCAGTAGTTTAATGGCTACTGAGTCCATTATACAAGTATAAAGACTTTCATTACATTTTAATAATAAATTCACATCTCAAATAAAATTAAAAATACAAGTAAAAAAGTACACAAAAAATACAATACGAATATTTTCATGCAGGCTGAGGACGTGCCATGCACAAAGAAAAAATATGGTTGAGGTAACCATAATCAAACAGCAACATACTATGATTGAATTATATGGTTGCAGTCAAATCATATTATTGTTGTCTGAGTTAATAATAATATTATCTATAAAAACAATGAACTTTGTTACACCTAATCTTGTTATTGTAAAGATGACAACACTATTGTTAGTTGTGACTAAAATATAATTGAGACTCACCATACCATGATCTAATATTATATTAATATTGTTAAATACGACCACAGTATTATTTAATATAATAATACTATTTTGTTTTTTAATCATATATTTATTGTAGACATAGCTGTGCGTTAAATTCGAAACAAAAATAAATTAATATTGTTGAAGTAAAATGTATATATAGAAATTGATACTTACACGACATACAGATATGTCTGTATAAAGAGATGCAGAAATGTTTATATATTTTTATTGATCTACCGTTTTTCTTTATACTTTATTTATTTATTCATTTATTTAACACTACCAATAGCTTACAAACGAAATACTGAACTGATAGATGTTTCTGAAAAAGATTTTTTAAAAACTTAACATAGTATGATTTTGGATAACATTATATTGTTATTTACATCATATTATTTTTAAATAATAATACAAATTATGTTTTAGTCATAAAATTGTATTGTTAAACTCTAACCATATCACACTTTTTTATGCCTGTGATAATGTAATTATTAAATTTGTAAAAATTAAATAAATGTTAAAAATAACAATAACTAGTTATCAACGACCACACATTTGTTTCAGAGAACATAATATTGTTTTCTCAACCATTCTACAACCATATCTTTTCTCTGCGCGTGGCCTTTGAAAATATTCGTTAGACGTTAGAAATAAAGGGTGTTTTTTTAAGAGGTATAGAACTTCAAATTAAAATAAAACACAAGAAAATCGTTTTAATGTCCATCAATTTGGCTTTATTGGAAGGATAATTTTATGCCATTAATGTTTAAATATGATTTCGGGCATGTGGCCGCCGCGGCTGGCTCGAATAAAGCCAATTCTACAGGTCCAATTTTTAACCACTTTTTCGAGCAATAACGCCACGAATGTTGGCTTCCAAGTCCCCTAACGTTTCTGGTTTGTTGGCGTAGACGAGCGACTTCACATATCCCCAAAGAAAATAATCCAATGGTGTCAAATCACACGATCTTGGTGGCCAATTGACAGGTCCATTCCGCGAAATTATGCGCTCATCGAATGTTTCCTTCAATAAATCGATTGTGACGTGCGCTGTGTGGCATGTAGCGCCGTCTTGTTGGAACCACAACTCATCCACATTCATGCCATCCAATTCGGGAACAAAATAGTCGGTTAGTCGGCTCCAATTGCTGTGCACTGTGGCGAATCGATTCATTCGGGTCCTCTTCAGCACTTTGCTCTACAGCGGCAATTGTTTCTTCGGTGCGCACTGTTCGACGTCTCTGCGGATGCGTATTATCACATAGAGTAAACGTAGTGCGAAAACGATCCATGGTTAACCGAATTAATTGCTCTGATGGACGATTATGTCGACCATAAAATGGACGGAGCTTGCGGTAAACTTCGCGAACTGAACCATTATTTTCGAAATAAATTTGCACGATTTGCAAGCGTTGTTCTTTTGTCAACCTGTTCATGATGAAATGGCAAACCAAACTAAATATTAATCACTTGACAGCTGACAAAATGGCCGCCAGTTAAAAAAGTGATGCCAACTTAAAGTTCTATACCTCAATAAAAAACACCCTTTACTTATGAGATAAGAAGTTTAAAAAAAGATAAATCGCAAGTCATGGTGCTATAACTTCCTGAAAAATCACACAAATTAATTGAGATTTTGATCAGGGATACTCTCGAATATGTAGATTACGGAGGTACCATTAACTGAAAATCAGCTTATTTCAACTCAAGCACTTTTTCCTTTTTGCCACATAATACCAATACATTTACATTTTACTTTATACGACAGATACACAAAGCAGTATATAAAAGTATCAGACACACTTAGGGCCATTTTCACAACTTACCTTTAGCTAAAAAAGGTATTATTTTGTTTGCCCGATAAATGGCTTTGCATTATAAAATCCGCATTTATTATATTTTTTATTTTATTCCATTAAATATTATTATTATTCATAATAATACTAATAAATACTTTAAGTTGTAATAATGCAAAAAAATTTATCGGGCAGACAAAATCTTATCTTTAGCTAAAGGTAAGTTGTGAAAATGGCCCTTACAAACTTAACTACTGATAAAGAACAAGTCACAATATGCAATTACAAAGTATGATTCTCACTGAGATCATGTTATACTTGGCATAAATAATCAACGTTTGCAGAAAACAGGGTAACAAGCTAGGATACTGTACGAACGACAAAATAAGTAGGCCACTTAAAAGTTTCGTCCGAAGAACTTTACCGATTCTTGCTCTAATTAGTTAGCCCGTAAATAAACCATATTTTAGCGACTTTAAGGTCTACCGAATTTACCTTACATTACCTACCGTATTATTAATATTATTTCATAGATTAGCCCAGTACGAAGTCTCCCGAATTTACTTCATGCTCGTTGTACCTAGTTGTGATACGAATTTTCTTTGTATTGGTACTAATTATATTTCGTGAATTAATCGGACATAAAATAGCCCTTCGGATTTACTTCATACTCTACACTTTTGATATAAGCTTGATTGTGTAAGCATAACAAGATCACTACACTATTCAAAATAAGCAGACCTTTGATTAGACCCTGGGTAGACTTAGTTATACCCTAGCTGAAAAATGAACTGCGTTACAAAGTAATCGATTTATATATAAGAGAACGATAGGATATTATTTGCGTATATATCGTCCAGCTCATAATCTTCAACTGTAGGGCAAAAAAAATCGAAAAGTGGCCACCACTTTTGAACCAGCCATTTGTTATAAGTTTTAACTACTTTTACATGTTTTTCGCTTCATAAACGATATTCGTAAATGGCAAATATTTCATTTATGCCCATTTTTTCAGTTGGTAATCAAACCGTAATTATTTTTAAGTTCTAATTAAATACGAAATTGTGTTTTTGAGTGCTTATTTAAATAATAATTAAATGCCCAACCTTGCGAAATTAAACACTACTTAAGTTTTATGATTGTACCATATGTTTTTATGCGTGTGTGTGTTTACTGAAAACATGCACATGAGCATCATGCGGTCGTATTAAAAAGAATTTCGTTTAAATTTCATAAATATATAACATATACAGTACAAAGTTTCATATCATGGAATCAAGTAATATAAAAAGTCATTATGATGTTCTTTTGGTCTCATAAAATGAGTTTTTATGCAATTTAATTTTCTACATGTAGATAACCTAACTTTTTTGTTTACATTAAACAGCTGCTGTTTGAAAAGCCTTCAATAATACTGGGAAATTTTGCAGTGCTACCGTACTTTCAACGTAATTTAATAAGAACTTTAAATAACCACTGAAAAAATGAAATCGTATTTAATTACAACTTAATTTTAAATAAAAATTAGCTAATTACGTACTTAATTTTTAAGTTAAAAACTGGGGGTTAATAAATTGCACTTCATGTGACAGATATTTAACAGCTGACAGCCCTGCCAGACCGGAGGTTTTGAAACCACTAAATGGATAGCCCTTTCTGCACATGTATTTTTTATTCCCGCTAAATGTTTAAAGTGAAAAAAATAACAAACAAAAAATTAAAATTTACGGCATTAACATTTGAAAATGATTTCGGGATTATAGTCCCAACTAGGGATTGCCGTTCGGTTTTAAGCGAAACCGAAACCGCTGTTATTAACATATAAAAACCGAAACCGAAACCGACAAAAAAAGCGTCGGTTTTTAAGTTTTACTTTAACATTATTATCTTGTTTAAAAATACAACAAATGTAGTTTACATTGAAGACTTTTATGCATTACTAAGCATTCTGTAACAATGAAAAGCAAGAAAATTGTAAAATTTTAAGAAAATTATAACAATTCTTTCAGGAAGAATTGTAATCTCGTCAGCCCATTATTGGTTTGACCTACCGACCATTTAAAAAAAAAATAGTTAGGTATGGGGTATATATATTTCGAGTATACACTTTCTGAATCCAAAAAGTGTTTCGCGAAATTAATTATAGTTTCTGAGATATTTAGCATTCATATTGCTCCATTTGAACTATTTTTAGATTTAATAAGTATTGTTTGGCTATGAACGCCACTGTTTGGCTATTGCGTCAAATTATTCATACAAAAACGTACAAAATAAATTTAACTCTTGTTTTGCTTTATTTCCGTAATGTTAAAAAAACAATTGGGACGACCGACGAACTTCGCATAGTTCGATGAACTTTCCTTCAAGAACTCGATCTACTCCAAATCTCTGCCTTCCTCTATGGATATATTTGTAGTGTATGGATACCAAGTTATGCAAATATTAACTGCGGCAAAAATTACTTGCATAGTATGAAAAAAAATTGGATTGTGTACTTGAAATAAAAATTAATGCAAAAATCCATATCAAGTCTTGAAATAAATAAAAGTCTCTTAAACTCTAAAAAGGCAGAAATTTGAAATAAATCACACCTATTGCGAAAATCTTAAAAATTCGCAATGTTGAAAACAAGCCCAAAACTAAAATTGATCATTAAATTTTAAATTTAAAATTTTTTAAATTTTAAGTCCTTAAATAAAAATAAATAAGGAAACCTAAAAACTTTGGAAAAATTACATCTTTCGAAAAAAAAACAGAAATTCGTGAAAAATTGCAAAATTTTAAATCAGCCATAATTTTTATTACAAATCTCTAAAACTATAAGGAACGCTAAAAATTCCATAAAAACGCGAAAATGGCGAAAATTCGCGAGAAATTGTAAAATCAGAAACAAGCTCTAAAATTGATTAGAAAAAAAAATAAAGTCGGAAAGAACGCAAAAAATTCCTAAATGCATTGTAGAAATTACTCACACTGCAAGGAATAAAAAAACCTCAGAAAATTAGATCAATTGCACAAAAAATTGCTAACATCGCAGAAATTACAATGGCTGGTAAGGGTTTTTTGTTTAGTTTTGAGGTCATCGTTAAACCGATCGACTTATTTCTATCGACAGCAAGAAAAATAATTTTGAAGCATAAATTTTCTTCTCAACAACAAGTTTCTCAATATACAGCAGTAAAGTTGTATACATTTGCAGCACAAAAAGCTAGTTTTTAAAAATAGATTATGAAAAGTGGCGTATGTGGCACAAAACAGTATTTTTCTCTTTCAATAAAGTAATATTAATTTCTTAACTTTATTTATGAAAGTTCACAAAAATTTACACATTTCTTCTAAACATGTGTCGGAAACAATGGTGAAAATACAAAAACATTATATCGGGTATACCTTGAGAAAACTTCACGTAAACCTTCTTTGACGTTTTTCTCCATTCTGACTTTTTGGCATATGCTTCAAACCAATAATGGGCTGACGATATGTTACCAAAAAATCTCTAGCAGATTTAAAGCAAAAAGACGATAATTTTAACGTTTTTCGGCAAGAATTTGTACTTTATTAAAAAAAAAAAAAAAAACGAACAATAAAACAACTAAAATATTTTGCTTCAGAACGCAATAATACAATAAAAACCTCTTCAACTGAAAGCGAAAGAGTGTTTTCTGTCGCTGGTAACTTCTGCACAAAAATAAGATTTCGTTTAAACGACTCTACATTGAACGCTTTAACGTTTCTGAAATTTTATTACTTGGATAATTAAATATAAATCTTTTATTCTGCAGCTTTTTATACACATACTCACTACTAAATGTTCCTTTTGTAATATAAGTACCTCAATTGAATACAAACCAGAGAAACTCTATCACCCCTATACTAATTGGTTATTTCTCGAAAAAATATTCCAAGAAATATTTTCCCTTTTTTGGTTCCCCTTATCAGGAATAATCTGCCTTATCGTGGTTGGCGTATTTCAAATACAACTACGACTGTTTGGCAATAGATTAAAGAAAACTGTCTACGTTGATCTATTACCAAACAGTCGTAGTCGTATTTGAAATACGCCAACCACGATAAGGCAGAATATTTTTACGTGAATCTTTTCACTTTTCCCTTGGTTTCGTTCTCTTTATTTTTGCAGGCGAACTGAATTATTATATCGAATAATTTCGATATTTTTCTTCGAATTATATATTAAAAGTTATAATTATTTATTTTTAGGACAATAATTCTCTAAAACACATTTTTTCATAGAGTATGAATCTCTTTGGTGGTTCACCACGGTGGTATACTTAAGGGAAAAATAGCTAAATCAACAGAAACACCTCCATGAGTACCACTTTAAAGTTAAATAAGTTTCATTTATAACCTAAAATGTGTGTGATTTTTTTATTCAACTTAAATTTGTTCGATTTTCAATTAATTTTTAAGCTTTAAAAAAATTCTTCCTTTTTAGGGTTCCGTACACCAAAGGTGAAAAGGAACCCTATTGTTTTCGCTACGCTGTCCGTCTGTCCGTCTGTCCATCTGTCCGTCACACGGTATTTTCTCAGGAACCGTAACAGCTATGGACCTGAAATTTTGGACACAGTATGTAGAACCTTGGCCGCTACAACAACAAATACATGAGAATTAAAAATTAAAGGGTGTTCCAAAACGAGCAATGAAATATGTTAAAATCCCATGTAATATACATACAATTGTATGAACATATGTAACTATATTGAAACTTGAAATTTGTAAAATTAGTGTATTTTTATACAGACTACAACAATTAACACTAAAATTTAAAAAATTTAAATTAAAGGGTGGTCCATCAGTTAATGCAATTTTGACTATGTAATTTTGATAATTTGCTATATCTTGGAAACCGTAAGAGGCGAACACTTGAAATTTTCAAAAACGGTAAAACTAAGAAAACCGAAAATTATAAAATCGCCAAACCAAAAAAAAAATCGCCAAAAATTAAAAAAAATCGCCAAAACGAAAAAAATCGCCAAAATTAAAAAAAAAATTCTAACACTAAAATAAATCGCCAAATTCGAAAAAATCGCCAAAATGAAAAAAACGCCAAAATGAAAAAAAACGCAAAAAATTGAAAAAAAATCGCCAAAACGCGAAAATGTCGCCAAAACTAAAAAAAAAAATTAAATAAACAAAAAATCGCAAAAATTAAAAAAATCGCCATAAATAAAAAAAAAACACCAAAATGAAAAAACACCAAAAAACCGAAAAAATCGCCAAAACAAGAAAATAAAGTATCTAAACTAAAAAAGAGCCAAAACTTAAAAAAATCGCCAAAACCAAAAAAACGCAAAAAACGACAAAACAAAAAAAACCGGAAAGACCCCAAAAACGAAAAAAATTCCAAAACTATATATTATATAGGATGAAGTTTGTATTAAATTACATATCTAGTGTTCGTACGGAACCCTATGTGCGCGAGTCATAGTCGCACTTTACTGAATTTATTTACATTCACGTGGACTGATAGCGGGGAAAAAATTTCACGGGATATTCGAGATAGCATTTTTCTCTGCGAGGTGAACGAAAATTTCACATAGAGAAAAATTCCATTTGTTTTTCACCATAGGGATGATTATTTTTAAATCATCATTTATCTTTCCAGCATACATACCTATTTATATACATGCATATTTTTAAAACCGAAACCGAACCGAAACCGACCGGTTTTAGTAGCTTAAAACCGGAAACCGCGGTTTTCTAATTTCCACGGTTTTTGGCAAACCCTAGTCCCAACCATGTCAAACTATACAGTATGTAAATTTTTACTTTTCAGAAGAGCTCAAAGACCCGTCAATTGTGAATTTAAGGTTGGATGTATTCCTTAAAGTACCAGGTTTAAAATATTTATTGTTGAGTTATCTATCGTCTTTAAGAATTTCAGTTTTCATAATGATAACGAATCATTACGAAGCATTACTGGCAATATGGCAGGAATAACGTGAATAATGTTGGCCTCTAAAAGTTTTAATTTTGTTGGTTTATCAGAAATAGCACGATCTTATTCCAGTTGTCGACATTGGCGTGACTTTAACACCCTACCAAATAATTGGTGCTTGTGTACCGGTTGTGAAAAACCACTGACTCCTGTTGACAGGTTTATGCTGTTTTCTAGGTCATAAGGAACGGAAATAGATTGCCAATATACAGAAAAAATATATATGTAAATGCAATAATTTTTTTTTTTTTATATCAATTAAATAGTTACCCCTGTTTCTACAACCCAGACGGTCGACTTGAGTATAAAATTTATATGAAAAGCACTCATTTGTTTGAGTGATTTTCATACAAACTTTCTAGAAGAGTCGTCTGCCTGACTTGTGGAAATTGCACATTAATTGATTTTCAGCATACAACGATTTTTGTTTTGAATTAAGTATATCAACCAATAGTTTGCTGAAATTTATTTTTTGTTAAATTTTCGTAAAAATTTTGATTATCATAATTGTTATATTAACAATATCTTTTTACACACAATCACAACCCTCGAAACCAATTTTTCTTGTCTGCGAAAAAAAACTGTCTTTGGGCGGAGTCGAACCGGCAACCTATGGACTAATAAACTAACTTACTTACCTCTCAGCTAAAGAGCAACAATTTATTAGATACGCAAATAATGAATACACACAAAACATGATTTCTTATTTTACTTCTAAATGGTACATAATTTAACAAGTATTTACACAAAAAAAATAAAAAAAAACCAACTGCAATCAACTTTAAACGGTTAAACATCCTAACTGGTGATTCCCAATGAAAGGTTATAAGAGAAACCTAAAGATGATCTTAAAATACCTGTCGAATGATACCCATTTTGATATACTTAGTTCGCCGGCCTTTTATTTTTGTCGTCTTAACAAAATGGTGTCTGTTAGACACGCCATATTTAATTTTGACAACTGAAATATATTTAAGGATTAAGACAAATCGATTGATCTAATAATCATCAAAATCGGTCTGCGCGTTCAGTTTATATGGTGCGCCAAGGAACACACATGCACACATACATACATACATGCATACATTCACACATACATACAAAGACTGATAAACACTTTGCAGTTGGGTAACAACTGAAATAAGGGTGATTGACCATAATACATGATATAAATTCACTCTATATCTGAGATCATCAAAAGGACGCTCGTGGGCACTTTGTTATGCTCTTTTTTACAAGTACATTCGCACAAACATGCATTTTACTCTCTTATTATTATATATGTTATATACAAATGCATATTTTTTCCCTCAAACCTGATAATGGCAAGAATGAAATATCTTTACGAAACATTGAATTTGAGTGAAAATGGTATCGATTTGTTAGTGCATATTTTTGCATATTTTGCTGAAAATTCTTATTTTTGCATAATTTGGTCATAAATGCATATTTTTGTCTCATATTTTGGTATAATTACAAGTTGTGTGTCATATTTAGTAAAAAATTCAAATTTCAAATTAATTCGCTTGCATTGTTGTAGAATTGTAGAAGGATTGTACAATCAATCACATACACCTAAAAAACTTAATAAAAATTGTCATTTGGTAATTTCAAGAGAACATTTTCTGATATTGAAGTCGAAAGTAGTGAAACAATTCTGCGGAAAACTAATAGCTATTATTCAATTTATTGTAATGGTTGAGTTAAATGAATATGTGTATAACATTATATAAAAATAGTTATTTAAATTTGAGCCCATTACGTCTATAGACGTTACACAAGGCCTTTTCAATGCCAAAAATCTTTCTAAAAACAAATTGATAGAACTTCACGTTCGAAAATTTTTAAATGAAAATAAATACATAACACTTTTCTTTCTCAATTTGCGTATTGCTCCTTCTCTGCAATATAAACATATTGCATATTTGGAGTAAATATTGCAGAAAAAATCGTTATATCATATTTAATCTTGTGTACAAAGTTAATATAAAAGGCTTGATTCGCACCTCTTGAAAAAATAAAATATTTTTACATCTTTAATTAGTTTAGTTGAATGTAAGCTTAAAACTTTTTTTAAACAAAATTTTTTTAAGGATATGTGCATATTTTATTGTTTTTAGTGCATATCTTGCGTTTTTAATGTCATATTTTAGGCGCCTAAAATACCTTTTTTAAATGCATGAAGTAATTGTCCCTGCATATTATAAATGTATGTGTTTGGTTGCCATTGCTCTATATATCGTCACCTTAAAGACCAAACAACCTATCAGCAAAAATTTCAAAATTGAGTTTTTTATTTAATATTATTCCGTATATCATAACGCATATATATGCAAAATTTTGAACGCCTAATATTACAAACAAACAAGCTATTACCAAATTTCCAAATACCCTATCATCAAGTGTACAATTTTCTGAAACCAAATAACCTATCAGCACTCATGCTGAAGAAGAAATCAGAGTAACTATTTGAATTTTTTCTTTTTGAGAAACAGTTACTTTTGATTTGTTGTTCTTTGTTTTTTATTACATTTTATTTATTGTTAGAAGTGAAAAGAAAATAAAAAAGTTTTAAAACGCAATAAAATGCAGTAATGCCAAATTTTGAGACTCAAAACGCGTACAAATTTTTGAAAAAAGGGCTAGAAAGGGCTAAATTGAAAAAAATATTAAAAAAATGAAAAAAATTGTAAAATTTTTCGAAAAAGCGCGAAAAGGGGCTAGTAATTAAAATCAAATCAATTTTTTTAAAGTAATTTATTAGAATAAAAATAACTATCATGAGATCAACACATGCATAGCTTGAGAGCTTCAATATTTTACATATTTCATACATACGTAGATTAAATAGTTAGCATATATATAAAGGGTGTTTTTTTAGAGGTATAGAACTTCGCATTGAAATAAAACACAAGAAAATCGTTTTAATGTCCATCAATTTGGCTTTATTGGAAGGATAATTTTATGGCATTAATGTTTAAATATGATTTCGGGCATGTGGCCGCCGCAGCTGGCTCGAATAAAGCCAATTCTACAGGTCCAATTTTCAACCACTTTTACGAGCATATGGGGCCGTATGTTGGCAATAACGCCACGAATGTTGCCTTACAAGTCCCCTAACGTTTCTGGTTTGTTGGCGTAGACGAGCGACTTCACATATCCCCAAAGAAAATAATCCAATGGTGTCAAATCACACGATCTTGGTGGCCAATTGACAGGTCCATTCCGCGAAATTATGCGCTCATCGAATGTTTCCTTCAATAAATCGATTGTGACGTGCGCTGTGTGGCATGTAGCGCCGTCTTGTTGGAACCACAACTCATCCACATTCATGCCATCCAATTCGGGAACAAAATAGTCGGTTAGTCGGCTCCAATTGCTGTGCACTGTGGCGAATCGATTCATTCGGGTCCTCTTCAGCACTTTGCTCTACAGCGGCAATTGTTTCTTCGGTGCGCACTGTTCGACGTCTCTGCGGATGCGTATCATCACATAGAGTAAACGTAGTGCGAAAACGATCCGTGGTTAACCGAATTAATTGCTCTGATGGACGATTATGTCGACCATAAAATGGACGGAGCTTGCGGTAAACTTCGCGAACTGAACCATTATTTTCGAAATAAATTTGCACGATTTGCAAGCGTTGTTCTTTTGTCAACCTGTTTATGATGAAATGGCAAACCAAACTAAATATTAATCACTTGACAGCTGACAAAATGGCCGCCAGTTAAAAAAGTGATGCCAACTTAAAGTTCTATACCTCAATAAAAAACACCCATTATAATAGAAATATATATACATATGTATGTTTACATAAGTAGATACATTTAAAATTGGCCGTTATTAAATAAAATTTCGATTTCTCGCTCTTCTAAAAACATACATTATCTGTTTTAGGCTGTACTGAATAACTTTCAAGGCATAAAAAATTTGGAAAAAATAAAAGATTACTCTATATTATTCTTCTTTTTTAAATTGGTAAAGCAATATCGACTTTTTACTCATTTTATTTTGCTAGATTAAAGGAAGAAAAAGTTCGCAAAAGTTTAAATGTAGCCATATCGAGCAAAAACTAAAAAGGGGCTAAAAGATTACTGTAAAAAATGCTAGGTTTGCGCCTTTTTTAGTTTGGGGCAAAAAAATTTTTTTCGCGTTTTGACTGACTGAAAACGGGCAAATATGGAAGTTCCTAAAAAAGTCAACAAAAAAGAAGAAAAAAAATAAAAATCGTATGAACGGTAAGGAATATGAAGATTTTTCAAAAGGCAAAATCGTTTACAGAAAGGCAAGAGAAATGGAACCTGGGTGCACATCAAAATGTTGTGAAAAAGCTTTAAATCGACATTGTTCTATATTTTCCGAAAAATTAACTTTAATAACTTTTAATAACTTTATTTAAAAATTAAAAATTTTAGGAAAAATAAAAAATGTATACTTTAGAAGGCCGTGACGTACTAAAAAAGAGCAAAATAAATCATCAAAAATCATGATAAAATTTTAATTTTGTTGCATAGTGTAATTTAAGCAAACATTAGGCACTTTTTTGTTTAAACAAGTAAAATAAACTATAACTGTTAATATTTAATTTAAATAATATTCATGTGTTTAAAGGAATGCTTAATGATTCATACTAATTAGTATTGCTGATAAGTTGTTTGGTTTCAGATTTTTACAATTCCAAATAACCTAAGCTCCATATCATAGGCTGTGTTTAGAAAAACCGAGCTTTCTCAACCGATATATACTTCTGGTTTCATTTTAATCTGAATATATAATTTTCGTTTCAATATTGCAAATAGTTCCAATTTTATAACGTTTTTTCTCTCTCCTGTAAACTTTTGAAAACTGCTGATAGGTCGTTTGGTCTTTAAGGTGACGATATATGGCAGTTTAGTTTATTAGCAAACCCGTTAATCCACCTCGCCAAAGACAATTGCATTTGGCGCAAAGTCTTCTATAAGTTAAGCCAACTGATGACGAATTTTCAAGTTAAATGAGAGGACAAATTACGGCATTAACACAATTCGATATCAAACGACCAAATTTGCCCCCTGGATAATTTTACGGCGTTGCTCAAGCGTCCAGCTATTCGTGCTGATTTGCTAGATCGTAAACTAATCATAAATGTTAGTATAACAGTTCCTTTACCATTTAACCCTTTCGTAAGTTCTCTCGGGCTTTAAAAAAACATCCTGGGCATGTTAAAAATCATCAGTTATTCGTTTTTACACAATTAAACATTGGAACAGACAAAAAATTTGGAGTTGGGCTCATATTCATATTTTTTCTCTGCCTGCATACACAGAAAAAATTATTACCAAAAAAAAATTCAAATAAATGTTTAAAATAAAATTTAGTTTCAGTAAATATTTTTTACTGTTGCAGTAAATTGTTTGTTCCAAAAAAAAAAAACGGTAAGGAGCACAAAAAACAGGCCACGATGTTTGTCGGCTACTTGTCGGCATTTACATGGATACAACACGATCAATAAAAATAAACAATAATAAGAACACAACAGTACGTTGCACCAATCAACAAGCGAGATAAAGACCAGCACACACTTAAAAAAATAACAATCTGTTAAGTTTAAATTTTTACAAAATTGTTATTAGAATTTACAAAATTATTTGTAGGACCGCATTTACACAAAATATTTACTGATTCAATTGGGGTATTCAAACGGTAGTGTTAAATTCATAACCTCATAATGTTCTAAACTGTTAAACTAATTTAAAATACGACTAGTGTGAGCAACCCCTCATATTTTAGTGTGTTAGCTGAAACATAAACAATATGATACAAAATAAATGAGAAAAAATATTACAAAAATTAAATAATATTTGGTACGAATATTTAACGGCTTCTATCTGTTTCCGAAAATTATTTTCGAATTTTTGCAATATGTAAAACAACAATTTTTCGAACATTTGACCTTTTAAAATTTTAAGGCTTTGGAATTTATTTGCAAATTTTCTTAAGTTTTGTGATCAGGTAATTTTTGTTAAAACTTATTGCTCTTGTGTGTAATTTTAACAAATTAGGATTGAATCAAGCCACATCATTCTCTGATTGCAGTATTTTTGTTGGTGCAGTTTTTGCCTTTTTAGGGTTCCGTACACCAAAGATGAAAAGGAACCCTATTGTTTTCGCTACGCTGTCCGTCTGTCCGTCTGTCCGTCTGTCCGTCACACGGTATTTTCTCAGGAACCGTAAGAGCTACGGACCTGAAATTTGGACCGAGTATGTAGAACCTTGGCCGCTACAACAACAAATACATGAGAATTCAAAATTAAAGGGTGTTCCAAAACGAGCAACAAAAAATGTTAAAATCCTATGTAATATACATACAATTGTATGTACATACATTTGTATATTGAAACTTGAATTTTGTAAAATTAGTGTCTTTTTATGCAGACTAAAACAAATAACAGTAAAATTTAAAAAAAAAATAAATAAAGGGTGGTCCATCAGTTAATGCAATTTTGACTATGTAATTTTGACAACTTGCTATATCTTGGAAACCAAAATAAAAAAAATTCTAATTTCGCCAAATTCGAAAAAATCGCCCAAATGAAAAAAATCGTCAAAATGAAAAAAACGCCAAAAATAGAAAAAAAAACGCCAAAATGCGATAAAGGTGACAAAACCAAAATAATTGTTTATATGGAAAAAAATCGCCAAAATAAAAAAAATTCCAAAATGAAAAACATCGCCAAATTGAAAAAACCCCAAAAACCAAAAAAAAAACGTCAAAACGCGAAAAAGGCGCCATAACTAAAAAATAATTTAATAAAAAAAACGCCAAAATGAAAAAAATCTCCAAAATGAAAAAAAAGCGCCAAATTGAAAAAACGCCAAAAACCAAAAAAAAAATCCAAAACTATATATTATATAGCTGAAGTTTGTATTAAATTACATATCTAGTGTTCGTAAGGAACCCTTCGTGCGCTAGTCAGAGTTGCACTTTACTGAATTTATTTACACATTTGGCGACTTTTATTTTATATCACACTTTGCTATCATTTTGGCATTAGCAAGTTTTTGCAAATTTTCATTTTCGCGAATTTTTCCGATTTTTTTGAATTTCTTATATCTTTAAGTATTTATGTGTTATTTAAGGTCTTGACTTTTAACCATTTTACCGATTTTTAATACATCTATCTATTTGTTTTTTATTTTCATAACCTTGTCAATTTTCTGCGACTTTTGGAATTTTTTAGTTCTTTAAGTATTTGTAGGTAATTTTGGAGCTTTTTTGCAATTTTGCAATAAAAGTGATTGTTCCCAATTCTTTATTTTTTTAACAGTTTTAAACTTTTTTTTATTAAGTGTCAGACTTTAATATATTTTTGATGTCACCAAGTTTTTGCGAATTTTCGTAATTGCGGATTTTTAAAAGTTTTCTGCATTCCTTACAATTTAAGCATTTTTTTAAATAAATTTTAGGTTTTTTTCTATTAAAAAATTATTCGGCGAATATTAGCAATTTTTTTTGCACGTGAGATAATTTTTGATGCATAAAATCTACTGAGTTTGCTCGTTTACAGTTTTTGAGGCTTTGTAAATTTTTTGAAGATATTCGCATTTTTGCAAGTTTTCGCGATTTATATGCTGTAAGTCTATACTCGAGTTACTACTTTTTTTTGCGGTCTATATAATCAGCATTGGGAGATTGTTTCCATTATTTTAATCCCTTGTGAATTTTTATATTTTTTGCAATATATAATGATTTGAGCAGAAATTTGCTAAAGAAAAACGCCACGTATTAAAACGTGGATTTTTTTTTTTTTTGGTTTGGCGATTTTATAATTTTCGAATTTTTTAGTTTTACCGTTTTTGAAAATTTCAAGTGTTTGCCTCTTACGGTTTCCAAGATATAGCAAATTGTCAAAATTGCATTAACTGATGGACCACCCTTTAATTTAAATTTTTTAAATTTTACTGTTGTTTGTTTTAGTCTGTATAAAAATACACTAATTTTACAAATTTCAAGTTTCAATATACATATCGCTCATTTACTTCAATAGTGGCACAACTCAAAAAAAACAGTTTTGCAGAAAACGCGTTTTAAGTTTTCAATTTGCATACAACCCAATGGAGAAATGAAAAAAAATCTTTTCTCAGGAGGTGATAGTACAAGCTATTTATATGAAATTTTTACACAAGATAAAATAAGAAATGTCGCATCTTTCTGCTTTATTAACTCAAAAAACTCATTTTTTGAGTTAGGCCACTATTGAAGTAAATGAGCGATAGGTTCATACAATTGTATGTATATTACATGTGATTTTAACATATTTCATTGCTCGTTTTGGAACACCCTTTAATTTTTAATTCTCATGTATTTGTTGTTGTAGCGGCCAAGGTTCTACATACTCGGTCCAAATTTCAGGTCCGTAGCTCTTACGGTTCCTGAGAAAATACCGTGTGACGGACAGACGGACAGCGTAGCGAAAACAATAGGGTTCCTTTTCACCTTCGGTGTACGGAATCCTAAAAAGGCAAAAACTGCACCAACAAAAATACTGCAATCAGACCATGATGTGGCTTGATTCAATCCTAATTTGTTAAAATTACACACAAGGCAATAAATAAAAATTACCTGATAACAAAACTTAAGAAAATTTGCAAATAAATTCCAAGGCCTTAAAATTTTAAAAGGTCAAATGTTCGAAAAATTGTTGTTTTACATATTGCAAAAATTCGAAAATAATTTTCGGAAACAGATAGAAGCCGTTAAATAATTTTCTCATAATTTTGCATATTCGTACCAAATATTATTTCATTTTTGTAATAATTTTTCTCATTTGTTTTGTATCATATTGTTTATGTTTCAACTAACACACTAAAATATGAGGGGTTGCTAACAGCAGTCGTATTTTAAACCAGTTTAAAAGTTTAGAACATTATGACGTTATGACTTTAACACTACCGTTTGAATACCCCAATTATATATTTATCAACACAAAAGCTTTTCTTTCTATACAACAGACAAGCATTCATGCATCCTTTAAGCAAAAGAGAACGTCACAATGTTTTTATGTTTTTATTTTATAACGAAAATCACCTGCATAAGATTTTTTGACTTCCACTTGTGTGTGCTGTTGCCCATTTTTTTTTTTTTTTTTGCATATCTGGTCTTTTATTTATTTATATATTTATATTTTTGGCCAGCCTGTGTGCACATGTGTGTTTCTATTTCTTTGCTTTTAAACATTGTATAAATTAACTTATTTATTTGTTTGAATTTTTTTTGCATATATTTTTAACTGTGTCCATGGATTTTACTCCTGCATATCTTTTTTATCCTATTTTATTTATATTTGCTTTATTTGTATATATTTCTGTGTACAATTTCTACTTTTATTTTTGTTTTATATTTTTATTTCAGTGTATATATCTTTTGATTGTATTATATATTGTCTATATTTTATTATTTCATTTTAAATAAAAAGCTCCTTTTTCCAATTGATAAAAAAATATAAATAATTGAAACCATTAAGAACTTTATTTTAATATTTTGTTAAATGATATTCTTTTTTAATTTAATTTTATTAAATTACAAACGAACACTTTTTAACCCTTCAACACAGACGATGAATTGGCAGGACTTATACAGGAGGCAGAAAGTAAAGCACCTGAAGATTTAACAGAAGAAGATAAAATGGCTCTACTGGGACGTCCCAGAAATGGTGATATTGTACGCGCACAATTGCGTATTAAAGAAAGTAAGGAATTTAAGGTGAGTATTGAAATTTAAATTAACAAAAAAAAAATGTTCGAGTGTACGTCAACAACTTAATGAATGCCCATATTATCGTACTCAACTGAATTGAGTTTGTTTGTCATACAATCAAAATTATATTTCAATGCTGTAAATAATAACAAGTTTTTAATTTAAAATTATATGACATAAGGTAGCTAACAATATCAATATGAAAGCTGGATTGAGTTTCAAACAATCAAGCTGAGCTCCGTTGAGAAAGAGGAAAATTAAAAAAAAATTTATTAAACTGACTTGTTTTTTTTTTAATTATTTTAAAGCACTTAAAAAATTCAAAGCAAAATTCTTAAAAATAATTAAGCTTCAATTACATACAATCTTATTAAATTAATGTATTATCTGTAGTGCTGTTCACAGCCCTTTTAAATACGTTGGCAACCTGCCAGGCAACGCTTTCGCCTTGCACTGTTGGTAACACATATAATAATGTCTTATTCAAGGCAAATTCATATAAGGTATACTCGGCTCAATTTGCTTTGAGAAATTTATACTTGAAATGTCATAAAAATGTACTGAAAAATGTCTTTTGACATCCAACGTATAATCAAATTACAAGCGGCGAAAATAGTCACCTGAGCACTTGCGACCACCTAGCATGATTTCGCCTTGGTCTTATTTAACT
Organism: Tachina grossa; assembly: GCA_949987645.1. Classification (NCBI taxonomy): domain Eukaryota; kingdom Metazoa; phylum Arthropoda; class Insecta; order Diptera; family Tachinidae; genus Tachina; species Tachina grossa. The sequence continues at coordinate 156,225,739 of OX465274.1, read as the reverse complement.
GAAACTTAATTACTTTGAACTTTTAAGTACCTACTTTGGAAAGAAAATAAATTATTTGCTTTTCTTTCAGCTTTTTATACTTTATCTCTTTTATGTAAAATACAGGGTGGGCCAAAAGAAACCAAGGGGTGTAAAAGTTTAATAACTTTTTTGTTTATTAATTTTTTTTTATTTTTTCTTTCAGATTATATAGACAACACTTAGAGAATTTATAATGGAGAGGTTCACAACTGAACAGAGAACCAGAACAATAGAATTTTATTATTTAAACCAGAGATCAATTATTTTAACGCAAAGTGCATATCGTCGACATTTTAACGTCAGAATTTCGCCCTCTGAAGCGATGATTCGTTGCTTAGTTAATCGTCATCACCAACATGGCAGCGTAAGAGATTTGCCTCGAACCGGTAGACCACGTTTAAGTCGCACTGCGGAAAATATTGAACGAGTACAGCAAAGTGCTAACGAAGCACCAGAAACATCTGGCAGAAGGCGTTCTGCTCAGCTAGAAATGTCTCGTACGTCACTACGGCGCATTTTAAAAAAAGATTTACAGTTATACCCATATAAGGTGCAATTGGTCCAAGAATTAAAACCCGCAGATCATCGGCAACGTCTAAATTTTGCAGTTAAATTTCAAGAGTTGGCCAGAAATGAAATCAACTTTATTGAAAATTTGATTATGAGTGATGAAGCTCATTTTCATTTGAATGGCTTTGTTAATAAGCAGAACTGTAGGTTCTGGGGTTCTCAAAATCCAAGAGCCATTCATCAACGCCAATTGCACCCCATCAGGTGTACAGTATGGTGTGGGATCACATCTGAAAATGTCAGTGGGCCCTACTTCTTCGAGGATGAAGATGGAAGTGCTGTAACCGTAAATGGAGAGCGGTAGCGGTTTATGATAGAAAATTTTTTACGTCCTGCTCTTGAAAACAGACCTGGTATGTGGTTTCAGCAGGACGGAGCCACTGCCCATACTGCCCGAGACACAATGGCACTTTTAAGTCAAATTTTTGGAGAGCGAATAATTTCTCGAAATTCGGAAATTATTGGCCAGCGCGATCGCCAGATTTGACAGCACCCGACTATTTTCTTTGGGGTTTTTTGAAGGAGCGAGTGTATGTGAACAAGCCACAGAGACAATCCTTGAACTCAAGGCAAACATTGTTGCAGAAATTCGAACGCTACAGCCACAAGTTTTGAAAGATGTTATGGAAAATGCTCTAAAAAGAGCCCATCAGTGCGAAGCTGAAAACGGTGGTAATTTAAGAGACATCATTTTTCATACTTAGTGTAAAAAAATTTCCATTTTGTATATTATATAATCTGAGAGAAAAAATAAAAAAAAGTTAATAAACAAAAAAGTTATTAAACTTTTACACCCCTTGGTTTCTTTTGGCCCACCCTGTATTTTAAATAGTCCTGAAATGATATTGCATAGCTTTAGAGTTTACTGAAATTTTCTTTTCACCATGACAAAACAAAATACTGCTTTTCTCGTACATAACTCTAGCAGTCTTCTTCAACTAAATTTTATAACTTTATTTAAAGTTATTTTCAAGTTGTTGCTCTAAAGAATCTTATGTTAATTACTCTAGTAGTTAATGAAAAAAATTAAAAAGCAACATACAATCAAAGAACAAAAAGTGTGATTGAAATACTTCATTATTAACTTGAAACGCATTAAAGTGCAAAATTAATTAAAATGATAAAGTATTTTATTTTTTAACCCCCGACTAAAAAAAGGGGTGTTATAAGTTTGTGGAGTGTGTCTGTGTATCTGTGTGTCTGTGTATCTGTGTGTCTGTCTGTGTCCACGTACAGGCCAAACGTCTGGACCGATTTTAATTTAGTTTTTTCTGTTTAAGAGATGACTTGATCGAGAAGCTATGTTTGAAGAAAATTGGTCCAGCCGTTTAGAAGATATAACATCTTTTCTTAAAAAAGTCGGGGGTTTTTAAAATTTTTAATTTTTGTTATTTGTATGCAACACATTTTTTTTATTTTTGTTGGTGACAATGAGCAAATATACCGCTGGCAATACAATAAATAATAAATAAAAAAAATGTTGAATGAATTATAACTTGCAATTATTTCATATTTTTTAACAGAAAGTATATACCAATATTCATGTTCCAGGATGTCACCCATTTGCCTTCGCAAGCATTTTAAATGACAAACATCTGTTTTGCGTGCCACTAAAAGCCTTTAGAACGACAAGTCGAAAGAAAATGAGTGCGAACGATAATGAAAACATTTCAACACAAATATGAGCCCCAATAAAAATTTTTTCAGTCATTTGTACGAACTCAAATGTCAAAAGCAGGCTTTTGTATTTTTCTTGTCGACTGAGACAAAATAAAGCAAATTATACATATATTTATGATTTGAACAGGATAAAGTTTGTATCGCTTTTTTAGCCAAATTACATGTGATAATTATTAATGAACAAATAACACCAAAGTCTGTTGTAAATATTCTGACTAACAACACATAGTTGAACGGAACAGCCAGCCGTTTTCGAAGGCCACTAAACCTTCATCATCAGCGTTCTTCTGTGTTTGGTCCACTGTGTGTGGTGTCAGTTGATGTAGATTTCTGCTTTATATACGAAACTTTTTTGCAAATGGAATATGTGAATGGTTTTGATTCATCGTATTTTAATTTGCTGAAAGATGTTTTGTAATGAAAGCTCACCTTACCATCTCTAAATTTACAACAGTCTTACTATTGTCGTTTTGTTCTTTACAAATTATATACATGTTATTTAATTTGCTTATTTTTTGTTCTACTTAAGACAAACTTTTTTGGTTTATTACTATTAAGAATATTTATTTAATTTTTGCCACAAGCCAATGACAATTAATTTAGATAATTTAATTATTATTTTTCGAACTTCATTTGTTTCTATATTTCTGATTTGAACAGGCTAACCCCCAGTTTTTAACTTAAAAATTAAGTACGTAATTAGCTAATTTTTATTTAAAATTAAGTTGTAATTAAATACGATTTCATTTTTTCAGTGGTTATTTAAAGTTTTTATTAAATTACGTTGAAAGTACGGTAGCACTGCAAAATTTCCCAGTATTATTGAAGGCTTTTCAAACAGCAGCTGTTTAATGTAAACAAAAAAGTTAGTTTATCTACATGTAGAAAATTAAATTGCATAAAAACTCATTTTATGAGACCAAAAGAACATCATAATGACTTTTTATATTACTTGATTCCATGATATGAAACTTTTTACTGTATATGTTATATATTTATGAAATTTAAACGAAATTCTTTTTAATACGACCGCATGATGCTCATGTGCATGTTTTCAGTAAACACACACACGCATAAAAACATATGGTACAATCATAAAACTTAAGTAGTGTTTAATTTCGCAAGGTTGGGCATTTAATTAGTATTTAAATAAGCACTCAAAAACACAATTTCGTATTGAATTAGAACTTAAAAATAATTACGGTTTGATTACCAACTGAAAAAAATCGGCATAAAGTTCGTATCGCCTTTTAAGCCAAATTACATGTGATAATTATTAATGAACAAATAACACCTTCGAAAACGGCTATCTGGTCCGTTCAACTATGTGTTGTCAGAATATTTACAACTAACTGATGTTATTTGTTCATTAATAATTATCACATGTAATTTGGCTTAAAAAGCGATACGAACTTTAACCTATTCAAATCAGAAATATAGAAACAAATTAAGTTCGAAAAATAATAATTAAATTAACTAAAGCAAATTATTTTTAAAAAAAATTGGCTTATTTTTATGGTTAAGCAATTGTCTATATGCATTTCGTTTCCGCTTTTGGAACTTGCCAGTAGACTTCAACCCAAAAAATTTTTTAATTAAGCTAACAAACTCCGTATGTTTATAGTAAGACTCTTAATACTATATTGAGAATCACAATATACAAATATAATAAGTTTGAAAACCGTAAAAAAATCTTTACAAGACAAGCATTTTTATTCGATGTACTGGGATTTCAATCGCTGTAAAAAAGTAAAAGGTATGGAAATATCGCTCATCTCTAGCTCACACACAGTAAATTTTATGGCGGTGCAGCGCGGTGGTATACTAAAAAATTTTTTCCAATGCACCTAGAATATTTAGAAACACAACTTTAAAGTTAAAACAAATTCATTTGAAACCTAAACCTTGTCCATTTTAGGGGCATGGTCGAGTCGAGCCCATGCTTTCTGATACAATATTGTTTCACTTCAAATGTCTGGGGTGTGTTGTAAGTTTCATAGGAATAAGTAAATGTTTCTGAAAGTTAATATATGATTGTAGTGGGCGTTTTCCGCCCACTTTTTTAAACCTTCTACTGTGCCATTATGCGAGCATAATGCTTGTCTTAAGTTTTTTTTAAGAAATCCATTCGATTGGATAGTTAGAAGTTCCTAAAATTATGGAACATTTTAGTGAAAGTGGTTGCACCCACTTCCTTGTCAATGATATTAAAAGGCAGTTGTGGCTTTATAAATTTTACCACAGACAGAGTTAAAAAATACGAGTGAAATGAGAACCTCTTAGCTCATCCTAATCTAAAACGTGAAGCTTTTGTGGCAGAAAGCTATCAGAAAATAATACGATAACAAAAACAAACAAAGGAATACAAATATACAATTTCTTTCACTTTCACTGTTTATATACAGATTTTGTAAAAATAAAGCTTTTTTTACTTTAAGTCAATTTCACCTTGGAAATGGTGTTCATTCATTTAACTAACGACAGAGAAAAGAAGTTCAAAAAAAAAATAAAATAAAAAAGAGAACTCTGGGGGAAAGTTTTTACTAAATACTTACTTAAAAAAAACATTTAATTGGACTGTTAGTTATACACAAAGTACTTCTTAAAATTCAAATAAAAATATAAATGCCAATGTAGGTACAACGACAAACAAGAACTAAGTGATTGAAGTGATAATGCAAAAATATTGTACTAAATAAATTGAAAAGTTTATGTCAAAAACTTTGATTTTAATTCAGTTAAGTGCAGTGATCAAATTAGCAAATAAAAGCATATATGAAAATAAAACTATTAAAGCAATTGCACAAGCTAAAACCTTTTTATAATGTATTTTCATTTTATGTGAAGTACATGAATGTTGCATTTATCAATGATTTAAAAGAGATTTTCAATAAATACTTTTCAACTCATAAAAACGAATAATTATAAATGTTATTTTTGAGATGTATGGAAATCGAATAAGGCAAAAATGTAGTATAATTAATACAGCAAGGAAAATAGTTTTATTTATAAGGAAATATTATGAAATTTTCTTCAATCGATATAATTTCTAGCGCAGCTGCTTCGCTAGTGGGTTTCTAAAATATGTAACTTCAACATCTTTAAAAACTCGCTGCACAAATGAGTGCATGTTTGCCTTCAGATTAGAGATCTGAAAGTCTGATTACACTATGTGACAAATTTGAACTTTTTCTCTTTGGCAACATAGTCAAACTGCATATTTCGTTTAGATTTTCTCATCTTTTGTCCTTTTAAAAGAACTTTAAATATCTTAAGTATGCTTTTTAAATATTTTTTATATAAAAAAAACAAGTAAGAATGCTACTACCTTCGGCTGTGCCGAATCTTATATATCCTTCACCGACTTACGTACTGAGTATTTGTACAAATACATGCGTGCGTACGTAGATATATATTAATTTTGTGAAAAAAAAAATTGATCATGTATTGTTGGATCTAGTGTAATTTATACTGAGTGACCTATGGTATTTTTCGACAAAAGCATTTGGTTCATAGATTGTATTTCCCGAAATAATTCTAGTATTGCACCTACATATCAACTAAGGTAACTTATTTTATATTTTCCGGTATTTAGTAAAACTAAATGCTACAAAACTGTTAAGCGTTTCAGTTCAATTCGTACTGTCAATATTACAAGTTCACATATATCGCGATATTATGTAAACTATTTATTTCGAAAAAAAATTTTTGGTTTTTTTTAAGCAGGGAAATTTAATATGTTCTTTAATTAAATTTGTTGTTATGTGTGTTCTTGAGCGATATATTTTATATTATCTTAATTTACTAAAAATTAATAAGAAATCATTACAAGCATTCATCGTATGACCATCGATTTGAAACATAATTGTGCTGAAAACGTAATTATTACCAAAAAAAAATAGATTTTCCAACTGTAGAATCTTATTTTTGATTTTACTGACTTAAATACTAATTTATTTCGTTATAAAATATAAAATATGTTTAGGGCTATTATTACAACTTAAAAATAGTTAAAAGTAGGATTTTATCGGACGTATAAAAAGCTTTCCCTTATTGCAAATTGGATTTAATTTATCGCTCACTTAAGGTTAAAATAAAACTTTGCAAATGATAAAGTTTTTATACGTCCGATAAAATCCTACTTTTAACTATCTTCAAGTTGTAATAATGGTCCTTAATTAAGTAAGGAAAAAAATTATTTTTATGTCATTACTTATGTGTTATAAACCAAAAAAAAATTAAAACTTTCAAGCTCTGAAGCTGTTTTATATTTTAGAAATTTGCTATACCAAACTCTTTCCTTCTCAAATTTCAAATATATTTGATTTATAAACAAATAAAAATTAATCTGACCTAGTTATTTTTATATAACAAAAAGCTTAAATTTTCCAACCCTGGAATCATCCTTTTAGATTTTTGTCTACTTATTTTAAAAATAAAAAAGAAATATGTTCAATTTAAAAAAATCAATTTTCCAACCCTGGAATTGTTTTTTTAATGCCAGTTTAATTCTTTTTAAAATATAATATGTGTTTATTTAACAAAAAAAAAACAAAAATTAGTTTTAGTTAGTTACTTTTACATGGCAAAATAAAGTTTAAATTTTCCAGCTCTGGAACCATCTTTTTGATTTTGCTGATTTTCAATACCAATCTATTTCGAACAATTTTTGATACAACAGTTCAAGACTGAAGTCCCTCACTTTTCTGGAAGCTTCGGACAGACACACGGACAGACGGACATCGCTTATTCGTCCTCCCTATTTATGAGGACACAGAATATACATATACTCTTTATGGATTGCATATTAACATTGTGGAATGACAAACATATATATATTGTTACGTTTTTCTCTCTATAAAAACGCTTTTCCGTAGATCCGAAGATTTGCAAATGAATACAAGAGCCGAGTGTAGTAATTAGGGTTAAGAATGATACAAGTTTTATTTACAAATACACTTATACTAAATTACTCAAGAGCTTAAATACACTAATACAACTTAAACTAATAAATTACACACTGATATTCACAACTGGTTACCACTACGCCTTCCTCGCTGTAGTTTAAACACGTCTCTTATCTGGCTGCGCAAGTATTCACGTGACACCTATCTGTCTGCTGCCGTCACTTACGAGACTATCTCTGCCGTCACTCACAGTTGATACACCAATACCTCTTTGTCTGCTGCTTGTCACACACGGCACTCACTCTGCCGACACTCACAGTTGATACACCAATAAAGACTCACTGGCTTTAATTACACCCTTATACACGTCTATTCGCTGCGCTGTTCCCTTTACTCCAGTCGACACGATAGACTCCATAATAATCTCAATTCCACGACAGACTATTATTAATTCACAACTTAATTATCAACTGACTTGTTTACTTGCAAATGACTGACTTGTTCGTAACTGACTCACAACTGCAACTAACTAACTCATTGGCTGCGTCACCGCTTTTTATACTCCACACAAATACCACCAGAAGTTTCAAGCAATATCTAGACGATCATTATCATCTTATATGCTGCCTAATTAAGTTCATGTGGTAACTATGTACATACATGTGTATATGCGTACGTGTGTATATCATTAACTAAGCAACACACGGTGGTTGTTTATCTTTTACTTTTTCATTTGAATTAGCATGTATGTATGTGTGTAAATATGTGAATCTTCTTAATAAGCAGACGCTTTTTGTTGTTGTTGCTTTTGCTTGTTTACGTGTTACGCACGCTTATTTAGTTGTTTGCTACTACTCTAGATTATTCGTTACATTGACCCTGTAGGAATATTTTCGCGTAACACTTACATTAACCCTGTTGGAATATTTTTGTGTAATGCTGCTTAATCTTGTCGACGGCCATTTTCGTAACAATATATACCCTTTACCATTTTTGTTGGCAGGATTTCCTAGACTGGTTGGCTAATATAGAGCATCCTAAGCGGCCCATCCATTATACCATATTATTGCATATATTGTTTTACATGTTATTGTCTATTTGACCTATATATACTATACAATAAATGGCACAATATTTTCAAAGAAAATATTGCCCAATTTTCCTGGCAGTGAAAAAGTAAACAACATTGAACAATGTTGCCACCATATTACACAATTGTCTTGATTGTGCAATAAAAATCAAAAGCATTTTAATATTTGGCAATATATTGTACCACCTTCATTATTGCACAATACGGAAAATTGAACAATTATATTGCAAGCAAATAACGTATTAACACACTGCTTACTGATTTTCGTATTAAAAGGTTTTTGTTTAAAAAAGTGAACAAACGATTAATCTATGAAAAAAAGTCTATAATATGTGAAATCGCTGTCATATTGATAATAATTCCATTTGTCCATTTTAGAATTAACTTTAATCTATTTCTAAAAAAATGTGATATTTTTCCTTCAGTTATACCAAAATGGCAACAATGACTAATTTATTCCTAATCAAATTTTCGAATTGTATTCTACCTTGTTTCTTAACCAATAAATAATATGCGTATGTTGAACTAACGGATTAAATATTACTCATTCGCTTTGATATGCAAAAAAGAAATCAGCACAAAAGTATGCTATGGAATTCGTAAGACATACTTTATTGTTGCCAGACTTGACGATTTGTGATGCCGAAAACAGCAAAATGGTTAGCGTTACCGCTGAAATTTTTCAAAAAGGGGCACAAAAAGGGGATTTTCCAAAATAAATGTGGCACAAAAAGGGTATTTCTAAGAAAAAAAAGCAGCAACTCAAAAATCAAGAAAAATTAAAAAAAAGGAATATTCATTAAGTAATTTTTATTAACAACAAACAAATAAAACAAATTTCTCATTTATAAGAAAAACAAAAATATTAATTTTATGAGAACTCATGTACTACGTTTATACGCACGTCTTATTTACAAGTAACAATTCTAACTTACTTACTCATGAAAACAATTTCTGACTACTGGGACATGGTTCATATCACTTATTTACTTAAAAACCAGCATAACTTAAAAATAAAATAATAAAAAAAAAAATAAAAATTTACTTTGTGGAAAATTATTTAAATATTTGATAAAAAAAATTTAAAATTCGATTCTGAAGTGGATAATGTAGTTATGCAATTCATTTTAGACATTATGCATAGTTAATAAATACGTTATTTTGAAAATGTACATCTATATTTATTAATAAGTTCTTCGCTTGGAATCCAAGCTTCCAAAGCGTTTTCAAACAAATTTAAAGCAGACAGCATGGACTGACAAATGTCTACTTTCAGTATATTGGATCATATTTTAGTAAGGCTAATTTAAGTTTATGCTTTATGCTTTTTTTTGCAAATTTTATATTATAAAGATGAAGAAATAAGATGTAATTCACCGACTTTGCAGTTAAAGATATATTTTTGCGTTTAATTTGGTCAAGATAATAGGATCACCTGTACCTGGATTCTGTAACTTTTTGCGAACCGAAAATTGTAATATTTATCGACATATTTATTCACTTACAGTAACGACAATGTGATTCCGTAATTTCTTTTTAACGATAGTCGCCAGCTTTATCTTACTCACCATTTAAATCAATGATGTATTGTATCTCTGTATAGAAAATGTGAAAATAAGCGAAAATCACAAAGAAAAATAACGAAAAACTCAATGAATTTGATCTTGTGACTTAATTTTTTTTTCCTCTAGCTGACAGAGAATATCTTTAAAATATGTTACTAAATAGCAAGTTCGATAAATTTTCGTTATAAATATTTTTATAGCGATAAGATTATCGTAATAAAAGTTACTGAATCCAGTAGCTGATGAACTAAGTTTATCGGAATATATTTTAAAAGCATTACTTGATGATGACAATTCAGTGTGTTGTTTTGCCTTAACGATAAATCTATAGATATAAAATGAACAATATAAATAAGCACGTATAGCCTTAAATAAGAACATTTTTGAATTTCATTACTAACTTGTCCATATTATTATTTTTTTTTTCATACAATATTATCTCCCTTATCATAGTTTTTCACCTTTTAAAATTATGTACTTATATCAAATTTGGCTTTTACAATTGCTGCGGAAAATACAGATAGAACAACCAAAGTATGAGTGTATGTAATTTCATATTAAAAAATCTTACATAAATTAAAAGATTCACCCCAAGGCGTCTTAAACCCATGTACTTGCACAGAAAATTATATTGTAACATATCGCACATATCCTTCAATAGTGGCATAACTCAACAAATGAGTTTTTTGAGTTAATAATGCAGAAAGATGCGGCATTTCGTATTTTATCTTATGTAAAAATTTCATATAAATAGCTTGTACGATCACCTCCTGAGAGAAGAATTTTTTTTCATTTCTCCATTGAGTTGTATGCAAATTGAAAACTTAAAACGCGTTTTCTGCAAAACTGGTTTTTTGAGTTATGTCACTATTGAAGTATTGTGCGATATGTATGTAAAAATTTTTATATGTACATATGTACTGTCAATTTTTCAAAAATATTTTTTGTAAATTTTTGGATGTTGTTATATGAAGTTTGTGGTAGAATCTGTACGAATCTGAGAACATTTGAGGAGGTTCATAACAAAATTCAACAATTCCACTTGAGCAATTTTTTTAATAAACGAATAACTGAATAACTTTTGACTGACGAGAATACATATTGGAATTATTTCATTTTGGTCTGAATATCAATATCTTAAGTCACAATAAAACTATAGACCTTTGGTGAGTTTTATGAAAATCCTTACATAGATTTTAAGTTGTAGAATTATATTAAGTCAAAAAATCAGATAATTAAAAAAGTGGAATTGTTTCGTTTTGTTATGGACCTCCACATTTATTGTTGAAATAAAAACGAAAGTTGACTTTGAGCAAAGAGGGGCAAAAGGGGCACAAAATAATAGAAATGATACAAAAAGGGGATTTAAAACAGTCAGTCGAAAAAATGTGACTTTAGTCGCACAACGGTAACGCTGAAAATTGCGATTTAATGATTCTTTCAATTTAACGAATCGGCCTGACATTAGATATATCTATATATCGTTTTTTAAATGGGAATATGTACTATTGCACTTCTTTCTATATTCGCTCATTCCATATAAAGAATGCTATAGAATTGCAGCAAAAAAGTGAAATTTTCTCTGCCCCTGATTATGAGTGTTTGTATATTTTGCATTAAATATGAAATAAAATTGTCAAAGTGTTTTGAGATCGTTGCTATTTTTATTTGCTGTCATAATTCTCTTATCTTTGTAATTATATAAAAAAAAATTCTCGAACACACACCACAACAACAAATAAATACTGTTTCATTTTGTTTTATAGTATTTTTTATTTTATTTTTGAAAGTGTTCATGTGGCAGAGTTGTACATGACACTTAATGACATGATATCTTTTGCATCCGTGCACTTGAGCACACTTAAGCTTTCAAACAGGCTCAACTGTATCATCAGCTGCATAGTTCGACTACAGTCAATTGTTTTAACGTTCAAGAGTTGATATTTAACTTGGGTGTATGTTTGGGTGTGTGCGTATGTGTGCTTGGGTGTGTGTTTTTGTGTGCGTTTCACAACAAAAGCTTTTGTTGTAATTGTTATCATGTTACACGCACACTTATTCATGTTTAACAACTTTGTCAAATTACCGTTATTTTCAAGATGAAAGGTAATTTAATATTTAATGTTTTGTATCATTTGATGCCAGTGTGACCATATTATAACTTTTAGAACTTTTTTATTTTTTTTTAACTCACTTAGCATTTTCTTTAATCTAAATTACATGTTTACAAAAAATATTTTAGAAACATAAAAAAGTCGCCTATTTCCGGCCAAATTCATTTGAATTTTTTTTTAATTTTTTTTTTGCTTTTGAGTAGTGTGGAAGTTGAACGTGTATTCAGCGGCATGAATTTATTTAAAACAAAAATTTTAAATATGTGACCCGGTCTATGTAAAGGTGGCTTATAACTCAAAAACAAAATTTCGAGAAATCAGCTGTTAAAGATAAACAATGCATTTCGTTAGTTTCTCGGTAGTTGATCTCCTTCGCTCTGTTTCTGTTGGTCTTTTCCGTTATAAACTTTCTGCTTTTCATCATGTTAAAGAGCGTCTCAAAAACTATCTGAACCAAAAAAAAAAAAAGTGAAAAATAATTTTTTGAGTCATAAGCCACCTTTTCATAGACCGGGTCACAAATTTAGATTTATTTCAAAAATTGGTTTGTTTCCACATTCAAGCAATTGTCTATATGCATTTCGTTCCCGCTATTGGAACTCGTCAGTAAACTTCAACCCAAAAAATTTTTGAAATTAGCTAACAAACTCCGTATGTTTATAGTAAGACTCTTAATACTATATTGAGAATCACAATATATAAACATAATAAGTATGAAAACCGCAAACAAAAACCTTTACAACATTGGGCAACAATAAAAGTATTTAAAAAGCAAAAAGTAAAATAAAATACGTATTTTCATTCATGAAATACTGAAGTATATTTATTTGACATAATGTCTTTATTTAATGTATGAAAATATTATTATATTTTATTTGGCAATTTAATTTTTAATTTCAACAGCTGGTCTCACCGCACATTTATTGAAGCTACAAATTTAAGTTGTTTCTTCGTCAGTGGCATTAAAAAAATTAAATTGACTATCAATTTGTGCTACAGCTACCAATTTCAAGGAATTTTGACACACAGTATGTGTGATGAAATTGAAAGCAATTTATTGAACGTGTGGCTGCAGCGTAAAATAAATTTAAGTGAAAGCAACTTTTCCACAAACTCTATAAAATTTTCTTTAAAACAGCAAATTAACAAAACTTTGTGGTATTTTTTGTTTATACATATAATATGTCTTACAAATATTCATTATAATTTCTTTTACATTTCAGAATACTGTAGATAAACTGGTACAAAGAGCGAATGCATCTTTAGTAATTGGCACATCCTCGTGGAAGGAACAATTCATTGAAGCACTCACAGTGACTGCTGGTATGTAAAATAGAAGAAAAAACTAATTCATATTATATATTTTTTTTATAAAATTAAAGATATTTTTCTCCTCAAAACATAAATGTGAAAAAAAGGTCAAGTTTCTTTCAAAAATTTCGGCCAGATAAAAATTGTCACCAAGTTCTTGTTTGGCACAATACCTATCACTGAACTATGCTATGCGTTAGGCAATTCGTCTCCTCGGGCAGTCTCCTCATTAAAATTTCCGGGTGTTTAGATTTTTTTTTTTAGGTAGTTACTCACCTAGGTCTGCTTGTGTACCAAATTTTAGCTATCTAGCTATAGCAGAAGTGCTTCATAATATTTATGAGTGAGTCAGATGTTTTTTGCATCTCCATATCTCAGGAGGCTTTTCTTGTAAAACTTTCAAACTTCGCATATAAGGTTACATGAATTATTTATAATTATGGTGCTAATTTTAAAAATTTTATAATGATATAGAAGAAAGTTATGAGGGGGTAAAAACACAACGAATGGCTTCGTGCCAAATCCCAAAAATATCTTAGCAAAAATTTGGAAGTAATGCCTAAGAAACAACCTATTCATAGCTTTGTGATAAAACGAAAAATCCAACCTTCACTCTTTTGTAGAATACAATTATCATTATTAACATAAATAGTCATGAAGAGCTTAAAAATTCTCACTGGATTAGTTTCTAAGATATTTTTTTAAGTAAATATTTTCTGTAGCCACGCTCAGTTTTCCAATCCCGACTATTTTCTATCATCAGCAGAATCAGCGGAATTTAAATTAAATTTGCTACTTTGTATTATTTGCGTTATTGGCGTTACTTCTTACGAAAAAATTTGAAAATTTTAACTATTTTGGCTTCGAAGATATCTTGAAGTAAATGTTGTTTTTAGGTCAGAAGTGACGTGCCAACTTAACTTATTAAAAAATAATAAGCTGTAAGCAAATCAGCCACATCGGGTACGCTGGTATTATTTTTGAAGAAACCAAAAATTTGCTCTATAGGACAGGCTCCTCATTCCTGTCCCGGCCATTCCACTCGTTAAATTTCCCGATTTCCCGATTTCTAAGGAGCGGGATCCCGAGATCCTAGTATAATTAAAAAAAATACCCACTTTCCCGGGAAATTAAAAAGTACGGGAAAACACTCAAGAGGCAAGGCACCACGCCAACTTTTAATGCTTCCAGAGCAATGCACAAGATCTACACAATATCACAATATCCCAACAAAATTTTAATGTCTCTCTATATTCATTTTTCAGATATCTCAAATTAAATATTTTTAAGTTTAAAATTTTTAAACGCACTAATAATCCCAAATTAATATTTTACTTATTAAGTAAAATATTTTTTTATTAAAAATACATTGAAATTGATTATTGAGGGGTTTAGCTGGATCCTATGCGCATTTCACTGTTGCTAATGCAGATCATCAGGGAACCTTTACCCAAAGCTTCTTAGAACAACTAGAGTTATTATATTATAAACTTTCATTTAAACAAATGAGAAGCTCAATAACAAATAACAAAGTTTTACATACTCTTACGACTACAATTTGAAGCTGAAAAAAAAGTCAGCCAATGTAGCAATAGTAAAGTAAGAAAATAAACAACATGTTGATTATTAAGTTCTTGTTTTCTTTTTTCGTTCGAATAAAATAAAGGGTGTCCCAACAAGAACGCAAGATTTAAATTTAAAATAAAACACAGATATTAAAAAAAAAATCGTGAAATTTTATTATATCGTAAAGTAGACAAAATGAGGTTATGTGTGGAACAACAAATCGAGCAGATGGCCGCCGCGGCTTTGCTAGCACACACGCGATCTTTTAATGAAATTTTCAATGGCCGTTTTGCATAAATGCTGCGGTATTTCATTAATGCAGCGTCCAATTTCCTCTTTTAAGGCTTGAGTCGTCGTCGGCTTATTCGCGTAAACCATCGACTTCAAAAAACCCCAACGAAAAAAGTCTAATGGTGTTAAATCGCACGATCTATGCGGCCAATTCTGGTCTCCAAAACGCGAAATAACACGACCGGGCAATGACTGATGTAGCAATTGAATTGTTTCTCTGGCTGTATGACATGTGGCGCCGTCTTGTTGAAACCACATGCCCTCCACATTCATTTCTTCAATTCTTGGCAGGAAAAAACTGGTTATCATTTCACGATACCGAACACCATTGACTGTTTGCGCTTGACCTGCGTTTGAGCGACATCATCACGTACAGCTGCGATATTCACCGGCGATCGACCTGGTCGAAGGCGCGTTGTTGTCTTTACATCACTAACAGACCCAGTTTCGGCAAATTTATCCATTAATCTCTTTACAGTTGACTCATTATTGTGACCGCAAATTGATCGCAAATTTGCGAACTGTAGCCGCAAAACTTTCACCATTTTGGTAAAACAATTTCACAATGAGAATGCGTTGTTCATTCGTGTAGCGCTCCATTTTTACTAACCCCGTACCTTCTACTAGCAAACAATAACAATTGTTCAAATGTCAAACAATGACACTTCGAATGGCGCCAAATTTAAATCTTGCGTTCTTGTTGGGACTCCCTTTAAATTGAGATAATTTTCATAAAAATGTTTATCTGTTTTGCTTCCATGTCAGAAGCTTATATTTTATAAATTAGGTTGCTTAACTTCAAGCTAATAAAAATGTATTTAATAAAATAAAAAATTAAATGAATACTCAAATAAAATTGTATTCGATGTTGTACATAATAAGCTGTGAAATGGTTGTTGAACATGGTGGTGTTACCAGAATTTATTATTAAATCACAAAATAATTAAAGTGGTCTTTTGAATACAATTTCTTAACAAAGCAATGTTAGTCTTAAAATGCTTGGTAGCTACTAAAGGGCTGCGTAAATCTTTCTAAAAGTTTTGTATTCTATTTCACACTACTGCCAAACAGTCTGTTTTAGTGCAAACATAAATAACAAAACAAAACTAACAAAACATGACTCTCACTAAAATCAATCAAGCGAATAGTTTTTCTCTGCAGTTTTGTTAGTGCTTGTGTTCTCAAAACAAGTAGAACATCAAAACAAAAAGCGAGAATGAAACAAAACAACAGTAAATCATAGCAGAAACATCGAGTGCACTAGAACACGAGCACAAACATGCAAACTATGTATTTATATGTATGTATATATGTATACATATGTTGAAAATAAAAATTAACAAATTATTACATATATATAAATGTACATAAGTATGTATGATATTATTTCATAGTAAATAAAACATCTTTTCAGCTTTCATATTCCTAAGTCCCAATTTACACTATGCAAGTCTTATTGCTAAGCTGATTAGTTTGTTAAGGGAGAGAGACGGGGCGAAAAGAAATGTTGCTGTTCCCTCGTCTTTCTCTCCCTGAAACGAATCAGCTTAGCAATGAGACTTGCATAGTGTGATTTGGGACTAAAGCTATGTACAGACGATTGTCAGATCTTATAATATTGTCAGATCTGGCAATGTGCTGACAATGTACTGGCAATCGAAAATTGCCAGCACAATATTTCTTGTCAGTTCACACGGATGTCAGAAAATCTTACAATTTATTGCTGGACGGTTGTATGGCAATAAATTCATCTGACAAAATCGTCAGTAGAAAAATTGTCAGTTCACACGGTTGTCATATGCACAAATTGTTCGATCTGTTGTTATGCGTTGCCAGACTTAAACCAAAGTGAAAATATAAATTATTATGGACCATAAAGAAGCAATTGCAATGATTTTGTCTGCATATATTTTATTATAAACTTTTTCTTTAAAATCAAGCGTGTGCAGTGTTGCCCATAGAAAGAATTATCTTACAATGACGCCATTGTCAGATGCATGAACTTCGCACATCTGACAATATTAAAATGTCTGACAAATATCTGGCAATAATTTTACAATGTGTTCACACGATTGTAAGATGTCTGACAATATGTTGTCAGTTACTTGTCTTGCAATGGACTAACAATGCTTTTTCTAGCAACGGCGTCTGGCAAAAATTGCCAGTTCACACGGTTGTAAGAAATTTTTAGCACATTTTACTGGCAATATTGTAAGATCTGACAACCGTCTGTACATAGGTTAACGAAGCGCAATGTTTCTTTTATATGAAAAATTATCTTTGCTATCAAAACATTCAAACATGTTTTGAATGTTCTGTGTGAATTTTGTTGTTCTATTTCATTTTTATTTTGAAAGGCTTGATTTTACTTCAACATTGTTCTATTGCAGTTTTTTTCTGTACTGCAGTATTCTTATCGTAAAGCAAAACGCATCTCTTTTGAGAGTTTTGTTTTAAAATAACGGAGCAATGTACACACACATTTTGAAATTAATGAGAGTGCTTGTAAGCCTTTTTTTAGGGCTTGTGCCACGCTCTAGTAGCTACTATGAACTTTAAAGCTCAAGTAAAATATTTTTTTGAATAAGGCTGTTAAACTTACATATTTAATTTGTGTGGCAGGTTTTTTCGGAAGATAACACACATTATAAAAATCTTTACTTGCGCAAAATATCATGGTTCTTGCTGCATTAGATTCAAAAATATTCCAAAATACAAAAACTTTTGTGTGGGGGGTGCCACGCCCACTTGTTCACTCCTTAATAGTTTCTTTAAATTGCTATGAATATTTAAAAAAAATTATACAAATTGGTCCATCTGTTCTCCTATTTTAGTTAAATTTAGTTATGATGAACATTGAAAAAAAAATCGCGATATCGGTACAACCTTTCTTATACAACTTTTCAGTAATTCTCAGAAGCACAAGTAAACTAGCTGACTTCACAACTAGATGGCAGTAGTTGTTTGACAAAAATAAATAATTTTAATCAAGAATAATTTCTTAATCACGCATTAATTAATATAATATTTTATATAATATTTATAAAAGAAAAGTTAAACTAGACTATATTTAGACTATTTTATACCCAAAAAATTGGTAGTTTTTTAACCGACTTCAAAAAAAGGAGGAGGTTATAAATTCGTCTGCATTTTTTTTTTTTTTTTTTTTTTTTGACATTGTTTCTTCCTAACTCGGTACAATTTAGACCGATTGTAAAATCTCTTTTTTTTATCTGACAGGGTATAGCTTCCAATAGGTTCCGTTGTAAAAATAAAGTTGACGGAACATGTACAAAATACCTATTTTATTGCTTCTAAGCATAGCAAACACCTTTTAGAGTTTAAAAAATTGGTGGGACTAACTAAAATTGGTTATTATATTACTTAAGCGATTCTTACGAAATTTACCACACACATTCAGCTCTAAAACAGACATAATCTTGCATTTAAACAAAATGGGCGGAGTAACGCCCATCCTAAGCTCTGAAAACCACACAGTCCTGCATTTAAACCCGTTAAAATTAAAGTTTGTATTTAATTTTTTTTTTGGTCTCATAATTTTTTTCGAAAATTTTCTATCTGATCTTTAAGCTAAGTCTAGACGATATGTCGAATCAGCATATTTATGATAAAAAATTTGTTGCCAGTGCCAACATATCGTGTAGACACTAAATTTTTTCAACATACGTATGCTTGACGACATATGAAGGGCATTTGTTAACGTTGTCAACAAACGTATTTCCAAGATTTTAGCATATCGTGTAGCCACCATATTTTTCGTTTCTAACAAATTTCCTATGTATGCTATCAGATATGTTATTTGTTGAAAAGCCTATGTAAGCTTTTCAGCATACGGCAAAATTTGATAGCATATAGATTTGATATTTTAACTCTGCTCAGGTATGAACAGTGTTTCCTAATTTGCCATTTTTAAAATAAAAATAACGTAAATATTAAAATAACAAAAATACTAGAACAAAAGCAAAAAAAACACAAAAAATTCTACATTACGCGAAAAATATACTGCAGAAATGTTCATGGTAAACTCGGGTGAATAAAAAATAAGGATAATTAAAATTTCATTAAAAAAAAATTTCAGGCGATTCTGAAGAAGACAATCAATCTTATTCCAGCAAACTTCGCAATAAAATCGACTTTTTGCATGCTTTCAGCCTCCTAAAAGTTTTGCCGATTTATAAAAATATTGGAATTTGTAACATCCCGCTGTTAGTAACTTTTTGCGAATTTTCGCCATTTTTGCGACTTTTATTGAATTTTTTGTATTCCTTACAGTTCTGGCGATTTTTAATCAAAATTAAGGTTTGTTTAAAATTTTGCAACTTCTTGCGACTTTTTGTAGTTCGAGATAAAAGCGAATTTTTGGATGCTTTCAGCCTCTTAAGAATTTTGCCGATTTTTAAGAAATATTGGAATTTGTCATCATCCCGCTGTTAGTAACTTTTTGCGAATTTATGTAATTTTCGCGATTTTTGCCAAATTTTTTGCATTCCTTACAGTTTTAGCGGTTTTCAATCCATATTATGACTTGCTTAAAATGTTGCCAATGAGTTGCGATTTTTTGCAAAGTTTTTAATAAAGGCGGCTTTTCGCGTGGTTTTTTTTTTAGAAGTTTTAACAATTTTGAAGAGTTTAAAACATTATTAGACTTTGTCATCTTGCTGTTGCAGCTTTTTGCCAATTTCCGTCATTTTTCGAATTTCTTTTTATTTATATACATGTATAATTGCACTAATTTTTATTAACCAAAAATATAAGTTTTTGCAATGAAAGCGATAATTGAAAAAAGAAAAAGAATTGTCAAAATTTATTTTATATCTAAGCAAATGCTCACATGACCCAACATATATATTAGAATACGAAATTCAACATATCATGTA
Source organism: Tachina grossa (assembly GCA_949987645.1). Classification (NCBI taxonomy): domain Eukaryota; kingdom Metazoa; phylum Arthropoda; class Insecta; order Diptera; family Tachinidae; genus Tachina; species Tachina grossa. The sequence continues at coordinate 156,205,726 of OX465274.1, read as the reverse complement.
GACACAAAAATTTTATGCTAACTCATATGTTGTATTATGATTTGCTGACATATGTTGACTTTAAAAAATGTGGTACTTTCAGCATACTGTGTAGACGGCTAACATATATATATGCTGACAGCAGGATTTGTTGTTATTTTAAAGCATATGAATATAAGCATACATTTGCTGATTCAACATATCGTCTAGACTTAGCTTTACATTGAGGTCGATTTCTTTTTTGGGCAGAATTATTTGCGTTATTATTAAGTTAACACACGTGAGATTTTTTTAATAAATTAGACTACAGCCTAATCATGTATTTCATGCTTTTGTAAGAGCCTTCTAACAAATTACTTAAAAAAATAAATAAAAATTTTATAATGAATATTTCAACAACAGCAATAGGAAGCAGAACATTGAAATAAAACTTCATCTACAGTAGTTCAGAAATATACATTCAAATTAATTTGTTTCCTTTTTATTCCTTCCCAAACTTCCCCCCCCCTCCCCCCACCATACAATAATACAACAATATACGAAAATATATTTTTCATTTCCTTTTTTTATTTTCCCCCCTTTTTTCATTGTAATACAGGTGACGACGAAGGTGGTGAAGAAGAAGGTGCTGAGGATGGCATTGCTCCAACACCATCCTGCTTTGATTATGTCATGCATTTCTTAACTTTATTCTGGAAAATCATATTTGCATTCATCCCACCAACAGGTAAATTTTATTTTAAAGAATTTCTCTACTTTGATAATTCCAAAAAAAAAGAAAGGCAACTGTTTTATTGCTTGACAACGTAGTAGATTTTTTCGAAAAGTTAGCGCTAACTCTCAATAGTTGAAATAGAAATAGTCAACGTTGGAGTAGTAAAAATTAATTCAAATCTTAATAAATATGCTAAAGCATGTAATGAAAAAATAATAAATATGTATGTATGTATATGAAGTGAAATACCTATTTGAATTTAAATTTGTTTGAGCTGTAAAATGTAGAGATAATGACAAAGTTGATTTTATTCAAAACAAAATATAGTATAAATTTTGGTTGCAAAATTTCTATAAGTATTTTAATTAAGTTTTGCTCTACACTAGAGAACAAAATTTTTCTACTCATTTTAATATATATTTTGAGCCCTGGCTAGATTAAGCCATATCAACATCATAGATTTTGTCTGCCGTAACTCCGAAAGTTCGGTGAAAGTCTCTTTGAAATATTTATGCCCTAATTCTGTTCGACGATTGGACTAAAAAACACCACAGTTGTGATTATTTAAAACAATTATTATTTATTGTCTATGCTAAAAGGTTCGTGTATTTGCTTTATGATGTTGTTCCAAACATTATATCCAACATATATTTTTTCATACATATATTTTTCAAACTATTGTATAATAGGGCATTTATATTACATCGAAATCTAGTATTTACGAGATTTCGAGCTAGATCTTGCTGCTTTGTACAAGATTTCCCATGAAAAATAAAATGTAAAATTTGTTAGTAGATTTGTAGGAAATCTAATAAAAATCTAATATTATTATTTACTTTGTACTACCCTGTACAATATAAAGGGTGTCTCAACAAGAACGCAAGATTTAAATTTTAAATAAAACACAGATATTTAAAAAAAATCGTGAAACTTTATTTTATCGTAAAGTAGACAAAATGAGATTATGTGTGAAACAACAAATCGGGCAGATGGCCGCCGCGGCTTTGCTGGCACACACGCGATCTTTTAATGCAATTTTCAATGGCCGTTTTGCATAAATGCTGCGGTATTTTATTAATGCAGCGTCCAATTTTCTCTTTTAAGGCTTGAGTCGTCGTCGGCTTATTCGCGTAAACCATCGACTTCAAAAAACCCCAAAGAAAAAAGTCTAATGGTGTTAAATTGCACGATCTAGGCGGCCAATTTTGGTCTCCAAAACGCGAAATAACACGACCGGAAATTGACTGATGTAGCAATTGAATTGTTTCTCTGGCTGTATGACATGTGGCGCCGTCTTGTTGAAACCACATATCCTCCACATTAATTTCTTCAATTCTTGGCAGGAAAAAACTGGTTATCATTTCACGATACCGAACACCATTGACTGTTTGCGTTTGACCTGCATTTGAGCGACATCATCACGTACAGCTGCGACATTTTCGGTCGATCGACCTGGTCGAGGGCGCGTTGTTGTCCCTACATCACTAACAGACCCAGTTTCAGCAAATTTATCCATTAATCTCTTTACAGTTGACTCTTTTGGAGCATTATTGTGACCCAAATTGATCGCAAATTTGCGAACTGTAGCCGCAAAACTTTCACCATTTTGGTAAAACAATTTCACAATGAGAATGCGTTGTTCATTCGTGTAGCGCTCCATTTTTACTAACCTCGTACCTTCTACTAGCAAACAATTACAATTGTTCAAATGTCAAACAATGACACTTCGAATGGCGCCAAATTTAAATCTTGCGTTCTTGTTGGGACACCCTTTATTTATAAAAAAAAAAGATAAATGAATTAGCTACATTCAGCTTAAGAAGGTGTGTGACTTAGCTGCTTTGTAGTTAGTTGGTTGTAGTTTTGGAAATTTTTTAGTTAATGTGTTTTGTTTGGATAAAAAATCTTGATAAATGTCAAAAAAAAGTGGGTCTAAACGGCATAGATTTTCATAAAAATTTTAATTAAAATATGCTAGATTTTGTGCAGGTGTAAATGCCCTATAATACTTTAATTTAATTTTTATGTTTTAAAAACATGGCAATAATATTTTTATTTTTCATTAGCAAAGACAACAGCCATTTTTGAAAATTGAAAATATTGTATCCAAAACAAAACCCATTAACCGAAAAATTTCCAAAACTACAACCGCACCACTGCAATTTAGCCAACTCACACACCTTTTTAAGCAGACCGTAGCTAATTCAATCATCTTGTATAGAAATATTAGATTTTGAGTAGATTACCTACAAGTGTACTCACAAACTAGATTTTGTTTTGTATGGGAAATCTAGTAAAAAGCAGCTAGATTTAGCTTGAAATCTCGTTAGTACTAGATTTCGAGATAATATAAATACCCTATTAGAGAATTCAAACACAAGAACTCAAAAGTATTTTCAAACAAAAACGTCCTAAATTTTCTTACTGAATTAGGGCATTACTCTAGTGCGCAATAGGGACGCATAATCTAAATAAGTGTGCCTTGGTAGCGCCAAAAAAAAATGATTTATTACCTTCGCATTTTTAGCCAGAAGTGACCCTATTATCCATCACTAAGCCAATGAATTCCCATGATGAAGCCCCTGATCCTCTAGTTTACACTTTCCGATTATCAGTAATGCTTTCATGGAAACGCCTGCTCAGACATCTAAGCCTATGACGTTGCAGTTTCGGGCAGTGACAGATAATATGTTCAATGGTTTCTGGTTCCTCTTTAACCCCGCACATGCTACAAAAAATTGGAGTGACAAAAAAGAATTAATATGCATCCTTCTTCATTTTCTAAAACTTTCTCTAGCATTTAATTGTAAATTCTTATATTTTCTTTTAATGAAATTTAAATTCCAACCTTGTGGTTAATGCAAATGAAAAAGTAGAAAACCTTGAACTCCACTTTGTTTCGCTTGTCACCTCGTTGTGACATTGTTAAAAAACTGCTTTTACGGGTGATTGGGTGACAGCCTGACTGTGTGATTGAATGTTTTGCAGGACTGTTGGCTTTTTTTTGGTAATGGCGTGACTGTTTTTAAATTTAGCAAATACAATTTAAACAAAATACAATTTAAAGTCATTGTCTCTTGCCTGCAACTGTAACCCCAGGGAAGTCTATTTATAGACTACGGGTGTGGCAACCCCGGGGCCCCACACTCAAAAAAAAACTAACTAAAACTTTGGAAAATTTTTTAAATTTGAGTAAAAAAAGTTGTCGTATGGCGCCAAAGCTGTTTTTTACTTGAAACCAATAAAATATTTACTAAATTTCTAGTTCATTAATGAACTAGTTTATAGTAATTATATTTTTATATTTAAGTAAAATTTTTCAAAAATTAAGTAAAATTTTCCCATCAAATTCGGTGCATTGCAAAAAAAAAAAATTTCATCTTTGATCTCAAATTGAGTAAATTTTTCAAAGTTTTTTGTCTTTAATCCATGTACATACTTATTTTTATTTTTAATTAAATTCTATACCACATGGTATGTTTTTTATTACATCCTCATGTTTTATTCTTAATTAATTCACCAACAAACAATATTAATTCCTTGAGATAAGACAAGTATTGAACCAGCAACCTTCTGGCTGATAGGCAAGCACTCTAACCAATTACCTAACAGGGCAGCCTGAACAAGCATTGAAATTTTTCAGTTTTAAAATTTTATGTTATTTACAAAAAAATATATTTCAAGTTCAAATATTCCTCGGAAATATGAAACATTTACTTAAATTTTTTGCTTAATGCAAATTAAAAATATATTCTATAATTTAAAGAAAAAAATACTTAAAACTGGTAGATATTTTTCTAAAATTAAGAATACGTTTTTATATCTTTCAAGTAAGTCAAATTTGATGAACTAATCAGGAGTAATTCATGTCCTAAAATTAATTTTTTGATTTAAAACGAGATTGACTAGTTCTTAGGATACAATTTCCCTAAACTTTTAAACCATTTTCCAATTTTTGGTAAATATTTCCTTTAAGCCAGTAAACTTGTCCTTGAATGTGAGAATTATTCTTTGTATTTTTATGAACTATTTTTAAGGATATGAACTTTTTATTTTTTATTTGTATTAAGTAATTTGTACTAAATTTTTGTAAAAATTTACTCAAACTTAGAAAAAATTACTTAAACTTAGAAACTTTTTTTACTTAAATTTAGAAACTTTTTTTTTCTTAATAATAGTATATGTCTTTTTTTTTTTGAGTGCAGCTGGGGTGATGTGGCTTTTTCCATTGACGTACCTTTGGTACATTACTCATAGAACTTATGTGTTACTACCCGATCTCTGAAAATAAACTGAGCAAAGGATGTGCACATATTTATAACAAAAGGAAGACAAGTCCTGTTGATGTCAGTTAGGTGCAGCGTCACCTAGAACTGCCCCTGAGTTCAAAAGACGATAGAGGTGAAGCCCTTGTGGTGGAACTTCGAGGTCTAACCAGAGGCTACTTCTGCTACCACGGGTGCCGGTTGCCCGACAGTCGAGCTGCTTGGAGTTGAGTGCATTGCGGTCATCAGAGTATTGTGCTGAAGTAAGTCGACTTCGTCCCACCCTACGGGGTTAAAGGGATGATGCTGACTGTAGTAGGCACTAATGTCTGGCGGCAAGCTTGCATTCTTCTCGGAAGAGTGGCCGCACTGTGCCGGTAATGGTTGAGGAATTCTCTTGGGGACCTCGCTATAGGTGTATACACAACACCTTAGCATGGAAGCCGGAGAATTATCGTGGTGGCTGTGGTTGCTATCAAAAACGCTGGGAGAATAGTCTTGGCTTCCCAGTGTTAAATCAATGATAATGGTTGGTCTGACGCGGTCAGCCAGACACTATTCTAGGTGCTGTTGTCATTCAACGGAAGCTGCTATGGGCACGGACATAGCAGCAGAGTTTAGATAGCTCAAATTACCTCAGCAAGGTAATTGAATATAGTACAGGTATAACTATATTCAAAGATTGCAACCTATGTGCCTTATGGAGTGGGCCATAGGTTCATTCTAAAAGGGTGCATGGGGGCGTTGGTCTGGCGTCTAACCCACACCCAGTGCTTTGGCACACGTGAGAGTAGGCCGTAATGGCAGGTACTCACGTAAAGCAATTGCACATCTGCCTGAAACTGTACTTACTCAAGCGAAGGACTTTCTTTTCGGTCTATCATGTTCTAAAATACAACAGGTGTCATCATCATTGTGTTTAAGTTGAAAAGTTTAATTTTTTTTTTGTAATATTTTAATTTTGATTTTAAATAACAATTAGATTAACATGAATGCATATGAATTATTAGTGCAACAAATATGATTTAATCTGACAATTTAAATTGCCTTCATGCGCATTAGCAAGTGCAACAGCTTTTATCATCAACTACTTACTACTGCCGCCTGCATAAATGTTTAAATTATTTGCTTCACTTATTTTAATCATTTTAATTGGATGTTTGTTTGTGTGTCTTTGTTTCAGATATTGCCGGCGGTTATTTATGTTTTGTGGTGTCGATATTTTGCATTGGTGTTGTCACCGCTGTCATTGGTGACATTGCATCATATTTTGGTTGTACGTTGGGTGTCAAGGACGCTGTCACTGCCATTTGTTTTGTTGCTTTGGGCACAAGTATACCAGGTAAGTATCTTTAATTTTTTTTATTACTTTCTCTGCTTAGCTCTATTTAAATTTTAGATGAATTTAAATTAATTTATTTCTTATTTTTATTTTCCAAGATACTTTTGCCAGTAAAGTCGCTGCCATACAAGATAAATACGCTGATGCGAGTGTGGGTAATGTTACTGGTAGTAATGCTGTAAATGTTTTCCTTGGCATTGGAGTGGCGTGGTCTTTGGCTGCCATTGTGCACGAAGCAAAGGGCAATGTTTATGCTGTAGAACCGGGAACGTAAGTAAATCATTAGTGTTTGGTTCAAAAGAACTATTATGGGTCATTTATGGATGGCAACCGGACTTAAGGTTTAATCAGACGTTCCCTAACATAATGTCATAGCCATAACCATTGCAATAATTATAAATACATACATATGTATATTTGCTTGACCTATTAGTGCTGACATAATCATAAATAGCTGTCATTTTGTTATTAATTTAAAAAGTTCAACAAAAAATATATCTAACCAGGAAAGAGCTGTTCATGGTTACGGGGAAAAACCAAAACTCAATTGGTTTCTATGGTTATGGGTATGGCATTTTGACAGTGTTGCCCATAAATTTGGTTCGAACAGCTGATAAGTTTTTGTATGGTTTAGCTATCTCCCCACACCAATAAGTCTATCATGCTATTTTCTGATCTGGTTGATCGTTATATCCGCAAAACCATAAATGGCAAGCTACTTTTGCCGCATTAGCATGCATACTAAAGTGGAAAGTCAATCGAATCGGCTCTACACGAGCTGGTTACCACAATAGAAAAATCACTCTCTGTCGGTGAATATACCTTCCTGGTGTCCGTAGATGTTGAGGAAGGCGATCTAGATGCGATTCATACCTTGTTGAATTTGGCGGTTAATGCAGGATTATGTAAGTGGATTCAGAATCTAATAACTTACTGCAGGATAACTCCGGCTCTAGAAGCTTCTAGATAAACGCGGTTTGTAAATAAGAGCACACCACAGGGAGGAGTTCTTTCGCCACTGTTGTGAAATCTAGCTCTAAGTCCCGTGCTGTTATCTCTAGAATATCATGGGTGCAAAATCGTGGCTTATGCTGATTAAGTGGCAATAACTGTCACAGGAAAATTCCTCACTTCTCTTAGGGATATCCCACATAATGCTCTTTCATTAACAATATGGGCAGAAAAACGAAGGCTTGCCGTTTATCCTAATAAAATGGAACTCCAGGAAGTATAAGAAACCTCTTTTGCAACCTATTAGCCATAATAGCATGCCAATTAAAACGTTCAACTGAGTTTCAAAATTAATATTCTATAGAGAGAGAGCAAGGAAGGCAACAATTTCACTCTATCTATGCAAGAACTCTATTGGGAAAAACTGGGTTTTACCCCAAAAATCGTTCAGTGGATATATACTGCAATAAAACGCCCAATTCCCTTGAATGGAATCATCGGTTGATGGCCGTCCCTGGAGAAAAAGTTCTATCTATATATGTTACACAAGGTTCAAAGACTTGCACCTTTGTATATAACCAATGCTCTTCGCACTACGCGTACGAATGTATTAGGGAGGCTCCTTCACTTTTTACAATTAGACCTAGTAGAGACGGAAAAAGTAATAACCTCAGCAATCCCTCTTCGTTGTACCTCTCTGTGGAACGGAAATGGTACCGGCCACTATAGAATACTCGATGATGAATCTTGGAGTATTTAACAAACTTTCCCCGCTCTACTACACGAACGTCTACAGAATTTTTTACGAATATTACTCTAGGCAGATAAAAAAGTGTTGGTTTTTATACGAACGGCTCCAAAACACAAGAAGGTATGGGTTACGGAGTCTTTTCAGGGGCCAGAGATCTTCTTATTGCAAATGGTCTTCCGAATCAGTCAAGTGTCTTCCAGGCAGAGATCCTTGCTATAAAAGAAGTTGCGGATTGATTGAAAGTGAATGTAACTTGAACGACTTTAATTAACTAGTGTTTTTTTATGGGAATTGTTAAAATTTAAGTTTAAAATTTTTTAAACGCACTAATAATCCCAAATTAATATTTTACTTATTAAGTAATTAACATTTAAAATAGTAGTCGAGTAGCTACTCGTATTACGTCCCTTGAATCCCCGCTTCTAGGAACAACAACAGCCCTCGACTGCCGATCTAAACGAGATGGCAGAACAGTTTGTTCATAGGAACTCTCTAGCTTGCTAGAACTGGCATAACCTTAAAGGTTCCATCGAAATTGGGATTTGTGGTCTTACACCTACTCTCTTGCAAACTCAGACTAAGGCGCAAGACAGAACTTGAAACAAATAGAAGGTTGGTCACAAGAAATGATTGCGTGATCACCAGGCAGTTATAGACTTATCTAAATAGGAAAAATACAGCTTCTTTTATGTTAGGAAATAGGAAACAAATCTCGATTCTAGTATCCATGCTAACCGGACACTGTCTCATAGGCAGTCATGCACAAGGGTTAAAGGTCGAACACAATGCTTTTTACCGCAGCTGCCAAGATATCGATGAAGAGAAAAGTGTAGAACATTTTCTGTGTCACTGTCATGGGCTTGCAAGAAAGAGAATCGCCATAATGGGCGCTCTTGAGTTCCGGGAACTGAACTGCAACGTATTAATAGCTTTATATATTGAGCTCTGGTTGGTCCGACGGTGGGGTCTCCGCATAAGTAGGGTCTCTGTGTTATCACATTGGACCAAAACGGTCTAAGTGAGTCCGGAATTCTAACTGTCGCCATTACCTAACCTAACCTAACCTAAATTAACCTAACCTAATCTAACCTAACCTTACCTAACTTTACCTAATCTAACCTAACTTAAACTAATTGTTATGGCACGTTTAATTAAACCTTTGAGTTGCTGTGTCAACTGGCAATGCAACCAAAATTTAAATTAGTATGGCAACTTTCTCTAGTTGCAAAAAAGTTATCGAAAACACGATTTCACCACTGAAAAGAAAATTCTAAAGTAAAAATGCTTAGAAAATTACTTTTTATTACAATGATTAGTTCAGAGGAGTTATTTTTCGTTGAAAGGAAGGCAGCGCAAAATATTGAATCCTTCTATTTTTTATAACTAACGCATCTGCTGAGAGTAAAAGCTATTGCTTAAAATAATGTTTTAACTAACAATTTCTTGATCAGCTGCAAAGCATATTTTCGCCTTCGCCAAGGAGGAGAAATTTTAATTTTAACATTTATGTATTTATTATTTAAATGATATGTATTGTATTGTAATTTGACAACTGAAATTAACAGCTGTTAGTTGCCAGTTGTCATATGTAATAACATTTTGTCAACTTTCAACGCAACAAAAGTAAGGTTGCCCTCCATAATTGAGCCATTAATTTACATATTTGCAAATTATTTTATTATAATATAATACGTATAATTAAAAGCTAATTGATTTACCTTTATATAATAGTATTGCCTTTTCCGTAACACTTTTCTGTTCGGAAGCATTTATTGCCATCATTGTACTGATGCTGAGACGTAGTAAAAGGGTTGGCGGTGAATTAGGCGGACCCAGAACTATTAAAATTATTAGCAGTATTATATTGTTTAGTTTATGGGTCATTTATTTGCTTGTTAGTATATTGGAGGCGTATGGTGTCATACATGGATTCTAAGCACTTACAAACACAACAACAACAACCAAAACAACAACAACAACAACAACAAAAACATCGTCAACGGCAACAATAGCAGGAGTAGAATAGTTATAATATTTAAAGGTAAAACAAAAACCAAAATTAACATCAAATAAAAACCAGCATTACTATTTGTAACAACTTTTTTATAACAAAACTAGAAAAAAAACACATAACATACATTTCACTACTATATCTACTATTTATATAAATACATAAAACAACAACAACAACAACAACAACAACAACAAAAACAAAATAACTTAGGAACAAACACAAGCTAACTTAACTCCTACTACTATTACTTAGAGTTATTTAATGTTAGATTTATAAAAACTTAAAACTAAAAATTTTGAGAGTCTACAACTAAAAAAGAAAAGAACCAAAAACAACAAAACTTGTATAACTTTTTTTTTATAACTTTTTCTTAAGTTCAAAAAGAAAACTACAAATAATATTTATTAAAACTAAAACTAAAAATCGAATCACATAATTTAATCGAAGTGATGCAATTGATTGTTAAATTAGCCAAAATCCAAAGAAATTAATTTAAATTAGAACAAAGAGAGAATTGAAAATATGGTAAAGATTTGTTTTAAGCTAAATGGGCAACATTTTAAATGTTGCATATACAGCGTTTCTTAAAAGAAAATTTATATTTAGTGGATATCGATTAAAAAGCAAGTAAATTTTTTTATGGAAACAATCAGGCCTGCCCTGGATCACGTGCCATTTTAAAATCAGTTGCGTGATTTTCTGATGTTTTGTAAATCACATTTTGAAAAAAGATTCCAGTCTGTACACCTCCATGCTTGGCATAAATCTCATGATTCGTTTCAGGTTGTAAGATGAATAGCTTTTTTCTTAAATCTTTCTTTACTCTGTCGAAGACACGGTCGGCTGGGAGGAAACTATCTCCCCGAACAGGGAACATCAGAACGATTGTAGTAACATTTCCTGGAGCATGATTGTGCAGGCAAAAAAACCAACATAAGTATCATATGGGAATTCTTTATTTTGGCCTCAAAACCAGCTGAAAAAAGGTGCAAAGTTTCCAGTCCAGTAAAATCAACACATAACAGGTATATAAAGAGGCCAGATGCTATTTTTGTTGATCCCCTTTTCAGGCTTAATTCCGAGTCCAGATAAAGAAATTAGGGTGTTTCGTATTCTTGTCTGTGACGCAAAAAGAATATAATTATATTTTCCTATTTGAAATTTAGTTGCTGGTGGTTCAGCGTTGTCTATATGCATTTCATTGTTGCTGTAACAAATCATCAGTAGACTTCAACCACACATTTTTAATAGTCACAAACCTCTTATCTTATGCACAGACTTTCAAGAATTATATTTTCCTATGTTAGGTTAGGTTAGGTTGGGTTGAAAAGAGAAGGCATTACGCTCATGACCGGAGACATACAAATAAGCCAGTATAGGCCTGTTGTGCTTTCTCATATAAATTAAGAAACCAACCTCACCTTTATAGGAACTCACTATCGTTCACATAGCTCCTCAAGCTTTTCCAATCAATACCTCTAGAGGGGTAATGTCCGGTAAGGTGTCATCCCCAAAACGGCTGGCCGAAAGCTGAATAATGACAAAGGAAGTGCTTAGTTCTTTCCATGTCCTCCATACCTGGCCTGCAATCATTGTCATTCGTGGCTCTAATTTGGCACAAATAGCCTCGTATATTAGAGTGCTCCGTTAGGATGCTGGTCAACTTTCTTAGCTGGGGCTTGTTTAGTTTCAATAGTCCCCTTGCTTTATCTTTGTCCGGCTCGCCCCACGGTATCACAATTCCATCATGTCCTGTGAGCCATCTTCGGCCCTATTTGCCTAAGATAAAAAGATTCTTAAGTTAGAGTCTTTGGCAACACCTGGATCTGTTGAAGGCAAAGCAAATTGTTAAAGAACGTTCAGGCTTTCCCTTAGCAAGAACCAAGAATATCTTTTTTTTTAAAGAGAAGTAGCACTCAGGCAATGAATGCATACTATTATTACTAGGTGTTACCTTCTGTAGGAAAGGGATAGTGATAGAGAAGACAGGTGGTGCAGGAAGAGATATAGGATGGCTTCATTATTTTACAACTCTGCTTTTTGCACTTTTTTAATAACACAGTGTTTCAGTGCCTCTGGTGTCACTGAGACAAATTGAATGTTCAAAGCTGTGCTTAGTAGCCGAGGATTCTGCTACACAATACCAACAAAGGAGGGCGCTCTGATTACATTAGAATTAGTAACGGCTGAAGCTGGAAGCTGTACTTTCAGTGATTGAAGCTTTGTTGGATTTTTTTTTAGTTTTCTGCTGATTTTTTAACACTTGCATGTCACAAGATGGTGAAGAAAATCTAATATTGAAGTAATTTTCGAAAATACTTCGAAACATTGTTTCCGAGATTTTGAGATTTACGGGGACTAATGAATTGTATGCTTCCCATAGCTTCCTAATATTTAGCTCATAGGACAAATAAACTCATTTAGATTTTCTCTGATTATAATGATAATCTCTCTTGCTGGCAGAGAACATATAAATTTTCTTATACTTTCTTTCTTCTCTAAGCTTTTAACACCTTTTCGACGTCCTCCTCTATGATCGCGTAGTGTTTTTCCTTCAAAAATATTCGATGCTATGCTGCCTACCCTTTACTTGCTTAGACCAAGTTCAGCTTAAAATTTAAAAACTTTCACCATTTTTTTTTTTTTTTGAGTCTGTCAAAAGAAAGTATTCAATAATGTAATTATGCTTCTTATGTTTATTGGATGATGGTATCGGCCTTGATCTTTCCGTTGGACGTGGCAATATTAGTCGCACCAAGTTTTCGCGTACAATAATTTGCGATTGTGTACAATTTTAAATATACCCTGTGTTTGATTCAAAGTTTAATGCATGTGGATCAGCATCTGCTTACCTAAAACAAAACACAAGGATATGATTAATAGTTTTTTGCACACTGACATTGTTTTAATAAATAATGGTTTTAACGTTAAAACCAACTGTTAAAAATTGGTTTTACCATACAAAATGATTTTGTTAAAACCAACTTAAGACGATTTTTGAATTGGTTTCAAATTGATTTCATGAAATGCAACCTTGTGTACGCTGAACTAAATTCAGTGCTGCCAAGTTAAGTGCCGGAAGCAGCTGACAATGTTTATGCCAGTGAATAAGAATATTAACTGAAAGGCTTTTAACTTAAAAATTGATGCATGCGCAACAATAATCAAATACAGTCAAATCCCGATAATTCGTAATCGCAAGGGACCGGCCATTTCTTACGAACTATAGGGGTTTTCGATTTAACGGGGTTAAAATAAAATAAATAAGAATTAACAGGGTTTTTCAACTTATTTACTAAAACGATAAAAAAACATAAGAAACAATTGTTAAAAATAAAAAAGAAATAAAAATTTGTTGTTTTTGTAACACGGACAGAGTTTTATACGTGCGCTATGACAGTTTTCTTTATTATTCATTAGCAAACTGATCTTAAGAAAATTAACACACACCCAGGCAAAAGCAAAAACCCATTCAAAAAAAAAATTGTGAAAAACAAAACATTAGTCTTTCCATGTTTTTGCTGTTTTTTTTACGAATTATAAGTGGAAGTTAGCAAAAAATTACGATTTATAAGAGGTAAAGATTTTATTTGAAAAAAAAATACGAATTAGCGAGGGGACAAAATTGTATGGAAATTTTACGAATTAAGGGACCACAGTTTATGACGAATTACGATTTATCGGGATTTGACTGTAATTGCGAAGAAAACTAATCTTTTTAAACCGAAAACTACTAGAGTATTTTCATTGACCTCTAGAAAGTAAAAATAGGCGATCTAGCTATGGATGTCAGTCCATTACCGATAGAAAAGGCTTTACATAAGTAGTTCCATAATTTTAAAATTTTTACTTACAAAATATAAAAAATAATTCTTAATTTTTCATGCAAACAAAAATAGCTGTTGAACAGTTTGTCATTGTCAAATAAGTGTTATAAAAAGCAAAGAAAAATACAGCAACAAATACACGTATTGCTACAGGAGATTTATGTTATTTGAAACCACTTCGTTAGATGACCAGAATTTATCAAATTAGACCAGAATTTGTGAAACTTTCAGTGTGAACGTGAAATCAGCTATTTATGGTTTTAACGTTAACATCACATTTTATTTATTTATGCATTAAACACATTCACCACAGCAGGCTACCGACTACAAAATGTCAAGGATAGAATACACATGTTTATATGGAAGTGAAGACAGCAGGGCAACAGAGTGGCAGGTTGATGTCTATGCTGATTTTGTATATGTTGTAGTCCAATTTAGCTAATTTCTTTTTCTTTGGCTACAACGAGAAAATTCAAAACGTTGAATGAATAACATCATACAATTATTTCATATTATTTAACAGAAACTATATCCAAAAATTGATGAAAAGCATAAATTGATTCATTTGTATACCTTTGCGTCATATAAGCAAATTTCGAAAGAGTAATTAAATTTTTATAAATGCGAAATATTTGAAGGTGGCAATGCTTGAACTATGTATTTATACTTAAGTATAAGGTGCAGATAATGCTACTATAGTCTCCAAAAAAAAATTAAGTAGCTGGCTACCAGGCGACATATGCTGCTAGCGGCATCTGTAGTCGTGTGTTCGTGTGGCATACTGTGGTGAATGTGTTTAATGCATTAGGTGTGAAAATACTAAAATGCAGCAATCTTTATGTATTAATCTTTATGTACGTTTTGCAAAACTTTACAAATGCAAAATGAACCTTGCAAAGTCCTAATTCAACTAGGAGAAAGACAGAAAGAGATAGTATTTCTCCCTCTGTCTTTCACATAGTTGAATTAAGACTTTGCAAAGTAAACTTTGCGTGTCTAAAAGGGGTATAAATATACTTCTTCTAAAAACATATTTCAGCTGCAGCTTTTATTGTTTTATACAGAAACAATAATTAAAAAAAACCTAACAAAAAACTAATATGTAAGTACTTTGGCTAAATATCTTTTTATCATCTTTGAACAAAATTCAAAAAAATTACATAAGAACAAAATTTTCTAATAACAAAAATTAACTATAAAATTTATCATTTACAAAGTGAATTTAAAAAAAAATATATTATATACTATTCAAAAATAATTTGAAATTGATTTATGAATTATAGATAACTAACTACTACAGAATCAGTAAGGAAACTGCAACTTTAAGGGTTTTTTAACATTAAAGTAAAAAAAATTTGTCTTCACTACTCTACTGCTAAACTAAAAAAAAAAAAACCAGAGAAAAATGAAATTTATTTCAATATGTTGAGTTATATTATAGCCAACAGCAAAATGACAATTTCCTATTGTAAATTTTTGTAATTAATGAGTTTGTGTATAAAACAAATAACTGTTATTTATTAATTAATTAATTTATTAAATGTTTTTCTTTAGATTTATTTGTTTTGCATTTATTTTGATTTTTACGTTGATTTTTTTTTATTCAAATAAAATATCATTAACAATATACTAAAAGTTTTAAAAGTAAGCAGATGAAATACAAAAGAGGAATCGGTAAAATGGGTTAATAAAGGTTGATAAAGTAGAAACCTGCTTTAGAGTCTTCTGCCGAAAAACACTTCTTTCCCCTCGTATCTATCACTGTTCCCCTCGCCTCTCTCCTAACAAACTAATCAGCTTAGCAATAAAACTTGCATAGTGTAAACTAGGACTAAGCGATTATTTCATATTAGCACAGATATTAAATTTATCAAATAACAAAAATTAAAAATTTTAAACCCCCGACTTTTTTCAGAAAAGATGTTATATCTTCTAAACGGCTAGACCGATTTTCTTCTAACATGGCTAAGAAACCTCTCGATCAAGTCATCATTCAAACAGAAAAAACTAACTGAAAATCGGTCCAGCCGTTTGGTCTGTACGTGGACACGGACAGACACACAGACACACAGATACACAGACACACAGACACACACCACAAACTTATAACACCCCTTTTTTTAGTCGGGGGTTAAAAAAAATTATTTTAGAGCCAAGACAATTCGAATAGGAAAATTTTCCGAATGATCAAACAAACAAATTTAACTAAACTACTAACATTTGTGCCAAAACAAAAAAAACGTAACCACTAAATACTAAGGAAAAACCTTTTGTTTCATGACAATGGTTTAATAACACAGTGCAACACGAAAAAAAAATATAAACACATGCGAACACCAGTACGTGAAAAAAAGACCATAAAAAAAGACCCGTGTCTCCGAGTTTTGCACGAGTCATGCACTTTTTTTATGGGCCCCCAAAGATTTGGGGCCTCTGTGTCATTTTTGCATTTTCTCAGGCTCGTATCTTGCCAACCGTTCGGAATTTTGATTTACTCTGTGAGGGCAAATTGTGAACACATAAAGTCAAAAAACTTCATCTTCAAAATAAAATTGCAAAAAATTAAAAAAAATTTGAATTTTTACCTTTTTTCACCCGTTCAGGTCCATGAGGCTCAATCAGACGTGACTAACCATAGCCATAGAAAACAGCCGTTCGAACCAAACTAATGGGCAACACTGTATTTGATTATAGGTTACTCGCCATAACGCAATAACTCTCACCATAGAAATCAATTTAATTTTGGTTTGGTTATGGCTATGGCATTATAGCTATGTCACGTCTAATTTAAGCTATAGGTGGCAAACCATTAAAAATTCAAAAAAAAATCAACTAAATACTTAAATATTCCTAGGAAGTTCATATATTCTAAAAAGTTGTTTATTGAGATCTTAGGCACATTTTTGTGGTTGATTGTTTCCTTGAATTTAGAACGGTTTGCTACCTATGGACCTGAACAGGGAAAAAAGGCAAAAAAAATCGAATTTTTTAAAATTTGTTTGCGATTTTTATTGATTTCAAGTAGGTTTTATGAAATGCAACCTTGTTTGTTCGTTGTGCTGAATTCTATGCTGCCAAATTGAAATGAGCCGTAGCAGCTGATAATCCCCCATATTTAGAATGGCGTCGTCGACGTCACATCAAGACGACAGTGAATATTGTCATTTGTCTACTCTTTATCGGCAACAATTGGATCTTATTGTCAATCTCTAACCTAATCTCTAAAGCTGGTGTCACACGATTGGCACAATATACCAATTTTCGTCGGCTCACTGAAATAAATTCATAAGTAACAAAGTAAATTTGCCTTATTTCTCAACTAATTGAAATATAGTTACATAACTGCACATAAAGCCATATAGACTTATTCAAGAATTAATTAAGTAATAATGTAATTTTGGCTTATTACTTATGACTCAATCACAGTGAGCCGACGAAAATTGGTGCATTGTGCCAATCGTGTGACCCCAGCTTAAGGCATTGTAAATTAATGTAAATGTCAATAGTAGTCAACTGTTGTCGACAAACAGTAGACAAGTCACAATTTTTACTGTCGTCTTGATGTGACGTCGACGACGCCATTCGCAATAAGGGGGAATGTTTATACCGAATGATAGATTTTCAAATTAAAAATGCAGGCGCAACAATAACCAAATAGTTGTAGAGAAAAAAATCGTTTGCATGGAAAACAACGAATATATTTCAATTGTTCTCTGGTAATTGAAAATAGACGATATGAGTGATATCCATCTACCGATAAAAATAAATGTTTAGCTTATAATGTATTTATGCATTTTTTATACATATACATATAATAATTTCATTTTCAAGCATTTCTTCACTTTGTATTACACTACGTTTATTACTACGTTTATACACGCACTATTTGCAAATAAAAATATTCGCAAATAAATTAACTCACTGTTTATACGGAATAGCAAAAGTACACAAACTTGGTAGCACTTCTATAAAAAATTTACTTTTTTGACAAAAATAATAGTGTAAATGTGCAAAATATCAAATAATTATTTGGTTTAATTGTCATTATTTGCTTCTGTTAATGTTTTTTATGCAATATTAATCCATTTATTGTTTTTTGTTATCAAACATTTGTAAGCGTGGCAACCTCAAGCATTTTATTTGCAAATAGTGCGTTAAACGTGAATAGTTTTCTGAATTAGTAAGTCGCAATAAAAACAATAATATGGCAACAATTTACAGTTTTATTTGCAAATAAGCCCTGCGTATAAACGTAGTAATTATATACTACGCAGGGCTTATTTGCAAATAAAACTGTAAATTGTTGCCATATTATGGTTTTATTGATAAATTGATTAATATTGCACAAAAAAAATATTAATAGAAGCAAATAATTAAACAATTAAAACAAATAATTATTTGATATTTTGTACATTTACAGTATTTTTTGTCAATATATGTAAGTAAGTTTTCTATAGAAGTGCTACCAAGTTTGTGTACTTTTGCTATGCCGTATAAACAGTGAGTTAATTTATTTGCGAATATTTTTTTATTTGCAAATAGTGCATGTATAAACATAGTATATGAGTGCTTCCATAATTTTAAAATTTTTATTTACAAAATATAAAATAATTTCCATTTTAGAAAGTATTCTAAAATTTTTGAGTTTTTCATACAAACAAAAATAGCTGTTGTACAGTTTGTTAAGTAAATATTTTAAAAAGCAAAAAAAATGCAGCAAGAAATGCATGTTTTTTGACAACCTGTTGTTTAAAACCTGAATTTATCAAACTTGCAGTGTGAACTCAAAGTCAGCTGCTTATGCTTTTAACGTTAAAACCAGGTTTTAACTTTAGGTTTGAAAACTCTAATACATAACTTATAGACAATGCCATAGAATGCAATATTATTGGAAACTGTTTAACTTTATAATCACGTATCTGAATCAAAAGGTTTTTCGTAATTATTTAGTGGTCACGTTAAAATATATGCACGAGTGTGAAGTAGTTACTTTGATTTTCCAAAATTTATTTCTGATAGTTTTTGTTCCTCATTTTTTCATTAAACAAATAAATAGTTTGGTATAAAAAATTAGAAAAATTAAAAACACAGCTCCAGAGCTGGAAAATTTAAATTTTTTTTTTTTGGTACATAAACTTAATAAAAGTAATTTTTTTCTTTATATGCTTGTTTTTATTTTTTTTTTGTTTGTTAATTAAACATATTTTATATTTGAGAAAGAAATCAATGTGTATTAAAAGTCAGAAAAATCAAACATATGGTTCCAGGGTTGGAAAATTTATTTTTGATTTTTTTTTTTTGGTTTTTTTGTAAAAAAAAAAATTTAACTAATTCCGATACTTTAGGAAGATCTTTACTCAAGAGTTTGTTTTATATTTATTCAACTTTGATATTAAAAAGCAAATTAACTAATGGCCGCTCATTAGTCTTACGAAGCTTTGTGATGTATTGCTTATTATGCTCTCAGCATAATTATGCTTCAATGCAACAAAATTTTACAGATCTGTGAAAATTTCTAAGTAAATTCTTCGTTAAATGTAACAATATGAGTGTCAAATGAAAATACACAAGAAAAGAAAATTACCGCAGGTTAATTTATTTAATATGTTTATTATTTAGTATACTTCATAAGCTTTCATTTGATACCCACATTAATACACTTAACTAAAAATTTACCCACAAAATTTCAAAGATCAGTAATATTTTGTGGGTCCGTAACTCTCAAGATATGCGTCTCCCTGGATTTTGGTATCCAAATTGTATTCCTAGAATTAAATTTTCTATCAGATAGCATATCTTTTTATTCGTAGAGATACCCCTAAAGTATAATGAAGCCGTTGTTGGAATTAGAGAGTTACCTTAAAATTTTAAAACTTCAAGCTTTTATCGAACGCCAGTATGAATAAAAATGCGATATTATTGAACTCATTTTACCGGTTCTTGTCTAGACTTATCAACTTCTTTCTTCAGTTTTAAAAAATGTACTACACTTTGTTTTTGCTTTTTTTTAATAAAAAAAATCTTAAATAAAAATACATACTTGCCATTACATTCAATTTTTAAAAATAATTTATCAACGAAAATTAACGTTTATAATTTAAATTTATAAAGAATAAAGAAAGAAATAAAAATAGTTGTTAACAGTAATTATTATAAAACCAAAAGCAAACAGAAACAATGATTACGATTGGTAAATTAAAAAAAAATAATAATAAATTATTGTTTTTATTCAAATAGAAAATAAAAAGTTGTCCGTCGTACTAAAAAAATCAGTTTAAAAAAATTGTAAAATATATTCTGAAAATTTAAACGGTAGTTCTAAGTGCTATAGTGTCCTAATGTTTTAAATTATTTAAGTAAAAGTGTTTTTATTACTTTTTTTTCTTTTCAAACAAAAATTTTAAAATTTTAAGGCACTCTGACACTTAAGACTACCATTTGAGTCCCCCAATTTTCTCCAAAAAAAAAAATTCTATAATACAAATTTTTTATATGTATAAGAACAATATGAAAAGTTATCATTAAAAAAGAACTGCATTGTTATTAAGTTAAATTTTAAAGATAGAAAGAAAAATAAATATTTAAATTTCTTATGTTTATGTTCTGTCTGTATAATTTTAAGTAGAACTATTTACATATATTTTTTAAGTGCAATAGTTTTTAAGTAAATTTAAGCCAATTCGGGGGCAAATGTTAAAAGAGTGTAATAATTGTATGTTTGTATAAAAATAAATTGTTGTAAAAAAATGAAAACAAAACTTCCATGATATAAAAGAAATGTTTGAAAATAAATTAAATTAAGTTTTTCATTATCTCCTTTCAAGAGGTTACTTAAAAAAAAAAATATAACAAATACTAGATAGGACTATAGTCCTGTACCTGGATTCAGTAACTTTTTTAACGATAATCGTATCGCTATAATAAATATAACGAAAATTTATCGACTTTGCTATTCAGTAACATATTTTAACGATATTCGCTGTCGGTTGGAGGAAAATAAAATAAAGTCACAAGCTCAAATTCACTCAATTAATCTTTATCATCCTTTAGGCTTTTCGCTTATTTTTACATTTTCTATACAGAGATACCACATAATATTGAATTAAATGGCGATTAAGATAATGTTGGAGACTATCGTAAAAAATAAATTACGGAATCACATTATCGTTACCACAAACGAATAAATATGTCGATAAATATTACGATTTTTTAATCAGAAATAATTTTTAGTCAGGCTTAAGTTCAGTAATTTCAATTCTTTTTATTGAACGAAATATTTTCATTAATTAATGTGAGTTCCTAAAGAAGAGTTTCACTATAGTACAATTAAAATCTAAAAATGACTCACTTAATTCATCATGGGCACGTGACAAAAATATGTTCACTTGGCAATCACAAATGTTTGAATACCAAATAAACGGTAGAAAGCAAAAACAAAGTAACATAATATCCACTACTATAATACTTACATGCATGTACCGACGGTGCATCGAATAAGTAAAAATAATTAATGTGATGATCGTAAAAGATAAGCAAGAATAGTTAAACATACGTGAGTAGAGTAATATAACTTCGTGCTAACCTAAATAGAAAAATGAAAATATGGAAAAACAGGGGAAATAAATATTGACACTTACATATGTATTTACCAAAGGTAAATCAATAATTGTACACAACAATCATTTCTCACATTCCGTTTCATTAGAATTTACGTTAAATAGCTGATGTTAATAACAATCTCTACCCAAGTAATTAGATAGACTAGGGTGCTGGTGAAGTGCGTTGCTGCACAGAAAATATTGGTATTTTCCCCACCTTAAAAGTCTAATTTAATTTTTCTTCTCTTCTTTTGAAACTCACATTAATTAATAAAAATATTTCATTCGATAAAAAGAATTGAAATTACTGAACTTAAGCCTGACTAAAAATTATTTCTGATTAAAAATTCACTATAGTTCAATTAAAATCTAAAAATGACTCATTACGATTTTTGGTTCGCGAAAAGTTACAGAATCCAGTTACTGTTCTGCTGTTCGAACCTAACTATGTAATTATTTCGTTTGAAGTTAAGTTGGTCATTGGATTTATTCACCAAATAAAATTAATTTTTCATTTCCAGTCTGAAAAGAGAAATTCCCATTTGAGTCTTTTTGGGATATATAATTATTTTAGTCAATCAATAAATCAGAAGAAAAAAATTATTAAATTTGTGTTGTTGTAAGAGAATTCTTTCTATGAACCATACTGCACACGCTTGATTTTAAAGCAAAAATATATGATAAAATATATGCAGACAAAATCAATCGCAATTGTTTCTTTATGGTCCATAGTAATTTATATTTTCCCTTTTCACATTTACCACAACCACAGACGATTGATATTTAACAATTTCTAACAAATGCTGTGAGTCTGGCAACCCATAACAACAAGTCTGATAATTTTTGCATATGGCAACCGTGTGAATGGAGAATTTTTCGACTGACGAGTTTTTCAGATAAATTTATTGTCATGGAACCGTTTGGCAATAAATTGTGAGACTCTCTGACAAATTTTATACAACCGTATTACAATCTACCTTGAGCAGGCAATTTTGGAATTTCAGCATATCCCCAGATCTGATAATATTGTAAGATCTGACAATTGTCTGTACATAGCTTAAGGTTGATGCTATAAACACAATCAAAGGCTACCGACCATCGACTACCGACTACAAAAGTAGCTGGCTACAAAAATAGCCAAGTCGCCAGCTACTTAATTCTTTTAACGACTACCGACCACTAACTACAAAAAATAAACATCTGTTTTGACATATGTATTAAAGTTAACCAATACAAAATAAACTTGATTTTTTTAAGTGAATTTGTGTGAAAAAAAAATTTCAAATGTCTCAAGAAAATTTAATTAACTTTATAAGTACTATTGCTACTATTGCTTGATTATTATTTTTCAATGGTGCCACTATAATAGTTTTTCGCATTTTTAATAGCGATATTTAATGTATTGCGTTTTTAAACCACCATTTCATGCATTTATTGTATTTATGTATTGCAGCACTAATCTGTTTTTTGTAGCCAAGAAAAATAGAAATTAGCCTAAGTTGGCTACGGGCTACAAAAGTAGCCGTGTAGTCGGTAGTCGTTTAGCGGCTAAAATAATTATTCTCATAAGCACGCATGTATTCTATTTTTGACATCTTGTAGTCGATGGTCGGTGGACTTGATTGTGTTTATAGCATGAAATAGTTATTAGGAAAGCCAGCTGATAAATTTGTGATTGATGAAGTAAGTATTCGCAATTGTGAATGTGCATTTGAAGGGAGAAAAAATAACAGCTGATAAATGACAAAAATAATACGCAGTGGACAGTGTTGCCATATTTAATTTTCAAAAATTTTCAAGTCGACCAAAAAAAGAAGCTCTTTTTGTCATTAAAAACCTTTTTTTTAAATAATATTGGGCCCACTGCATTGAAGTTCGGTTAAAATTTATTTTGTTTCAAGTGAACTAACCTATTAGTTATTAACCTAAAGATATAACACAAAATGTTTACTAGATGTATTTTTACATTCTACATACATATGTACATAGATACTGCCGGACTTGCTCAAGCTGTCACAAAAAGAGGAGACATATAGCATTCGATATCGAACTTATTTTTTATAAAATTGTATTTGTGTTATACTTGGGTGCAGCTCATTCAGTCTGTCGTTTTTTGACACAAACCCATAATCAAACCTATGTAGTTTAATTGTGTTTGATCCAAAATTTGCGTTAATGAATCAGTTTGTCCCCAGTTTAGTTTGTATTAAAATTTCGATTGATATCGAATGCCGTAATTTACTCCCAGATTTAAGCGAATAATTTCTTTTAACACACGCGTGTTGAAATTTAGTCAAATGAAATAAATAGTGTTGCATCGTATTACTTTTTTCATACTTTTTATGAAACAAAGAAGAAAATTTTAAAGTAGTTTAGTCAAAACGAATTTCAACTAATATGCTAAGAGTACCATTTTTCATATTTTCAAAAATCTTATTTTTAGTTAAGAAATCTTTTAGTATTTTTAAAATATAGAAAAACTTCAAAAATAAGATAAATCTTCACATATGGTAATGCTGGCAGTAAATAAATGTGGGGAATTCGTTTAAAAAATAGAAAAAGGTTTAATTTACTTAGACCTTAACAGCCGTATTCATAAAAATTTTAAACAGCATTTCAAATATTGTTTAAGAAAAATTCGCTAAAATTGTATTCATAATAGAATTTTAGCTTAAAAAACGTTTTTTAAACCTTGCGTAAATCAGCAAATTTTAAAATTGATTGCAGCCATGTTTAAACCAATTTTAAAACGACGTTGTTGTAATTTTGCTTCGTTTTTGTTTACATTTTTAACTCTGCCTGTATGTGTGTATGAATGTACTTATGTATGTGTGTATATGCTACCCTGCAGTAAGACTGGGGCCAAGTGGCTCTATGTCAACACTAAAACTCTAGTAGTAGTTACATTGTCTACAATTTCTCTTTTATTCGTCAGTATAAAATAAAGAGAGAAAACAGATGTGGTGTATTTCTGGTGAATTTTGAAACAACTTGTCAATATACATAAATTAAGGTATAGAAATGTAGAAGTAAATTTCTGGTTGGTATGTCTCCATGTTCCCATAAGAACTATGAATTCACTATCTAGTCAATTGTTTTAGTGTTACTAGTAGATTTTCAATGACAAGCACATGCTAAATGTCTATAGCATAAAGTATTATATGGGGAATAATTGTAGAGTAGTACTGGTGACAAAGTCAAAAGCGACTCAGTACATTTTCGCCATCGACATTTCCTTCAGGGCTAGTGATATTTAGATGAAAACAATGTAATATATTTTATTGAAACTATTGCCGAAATACCAATTATACTCCAAAAGAATATTTAAAAGAAAAGGAGCGATCCAGTTTCCATTCCAAGTCATTATTTTCTCATTTTATGTGTTAAAAAAAATATTATAATTGTAGAAAATTAACTAGTGATGTATAAACACTCAGAACAAACAAAATAAAGCTCGTTATTCTAGCGCTTCTTAATCTACAATAAAATAAATCATATAAAAAGCACTTTTAACAAAGATTTGTTGTGAAATTTTTTTATTTTTTTATGAAATACAAGTTGGAACACATCTTTTATTTTAAAGAAACAATATTTCTCTGAAAAGCGACAAATAAACAAATATAGACACGAGTACTTTGTGAATTAACAATCGTTGTTTTGCAGAACTAATATGCAAGTGACAAATAAAGGATACAGAGTTGCCATGATATTTAAAAAAAACAAGTTAATTGATTTTTAGTTAAAATACTGATTATAAATACCAATATTTAAAAAACGATATTTAGCCTTAAAATGTTTTTTAACTAATATGAATTTTAAGCCTCAATCAACTTTTTTTATGAATACGGCTGTAACTATTTAACTCTGTCGTATATATCTCCCATTTTTTTACCAATCGCTTTCGAGCAGAGTCCCTTTGCGATGTTCCATCAAGCTTAAAAGCCTTGCAATTTGTTTTTTTTTTTGGTCTTAATATGCGCCATTTTCATAAAATCAATTAATCTGTTTATTATTAACGATATTTATTTATATATATTTATTTATTTAATACTTATATTTTGAGTGAATATTTTTCTAATATTATTTTGTAGTTGCAAAAAAGAATCACTATTCACAGTAGTGATTTAGTAGTTGCTTGCTACCTCTTTTCAAACGCTGTCATTTCATTATACTGATTTTGTTGTAAAAATTTCTGTTATCAACGGCACGTTGCTGTTCATAATAGAGCACTGCACTGAATACTCGAGCAATGTTCATGAGTAATCTACTCTCAGTAATTTTCTTTTTTGTCTACATGAATTTTCCTAACCTGAAAACACATGAGCATGCTCATTGTGTTGCTCGTGCAACGCTCTACTTCATAATAAGTTTGATTATGACAATATGACATAATAGAACACCTTGTGAATTGGCCAATTCGTACAAAAGTATGATATTGTGGCCAGGCGTCTATCTATCAAAACTTAAAATTATTGTAATATAATATTTAATTCAAACTTAAAGCTTAAAAACTAAAACGTATAACTAAAGGTCGGGGCACAATGAATCCGTTATGCGTTAAACTTCGTCTTTTTCAACTGACAGCTAAGTTGAAATAAATGGTTTCTTATGAGGTCTGTTACATTCAGTATGTGTCCGTCAACGCAAAATACAAAATTTGATCAACTTTTAACTTTTTGCGTACATTTAGTAGTTTGACAGATATTGGTTGGATTTTTTGGTATGTTCTGATTTAGATTTTTTTGTTTTGTGGCAGCAAAAATAAAATTAAACAATAGAAATAAACGAAATAAATACAAAAAGTTGAGTTTAATAAATGAAATGGAGAATCGACTTATTGAAGCTGTACAAATACTTCCGTCAATAAAGTACTCATTGTGCCAACCTTCTCCGTAGTTGCGTTAATGTCAGTTGAAAAAGGCGAAGTTTAACGTATAACGGATTCATTGTGCCCCAGCCTTAATGCGCAGCAAATTAAAATTTCCATTTCTGGGGTCGAATCGCCACATGCGTGAACGTACAACTCGTCAAGTAAGAACACAATTTTCGAATTATCGTCG
This sequence comes from Tachina grossa, assembly GCA_949987645.1. Taxonomy (NCBI): domain Eukaryota; kingdom Metazoa; phylum Arthropoda; class Insecta; order Diptera; family Tachinidae; genus Tachina; species Tachina grossa. The sequence goes on along the minus strand of OX465274.1, from coordinate 156,179,224 downwards.
GGTTGTTGCTGGTAACAATGCAGTAATAATGTATTCCTAATATACTGTGCGGCAAACCAGTAACCATCCGACGTTATGACATACGTGAACGTATTGAAATCCTATTCAGCTTATACGATTCAGGTATCACTTAATTTGTTTTCGTACGATTGTCGATACGATCACGGAAGTGACGATTTGAGCTCTGGTTTAATTTCATGCTGTCCAGTGAAATGAATGTCAATTGCAATTTCTGACTTCGATCAATTAGCGATTAGGTTATTCCATAGATTTTTTGTTAATCCAGAAACAACAAGTATTGACTTGTATTCTAGACCTGAGTTTTATTGAATAAGCAAGATAAATAAAATGTTGCAGGTTATTAATTAGAGGGGCTGAAATCCAAAACAGCAATTGCTTTGTCTTCGAATAAAGTCTAAGGTTTCATAAGGTCGTCGAAAAGTAATAAGAACGACGCAAGCAAGCAATCAGCGCATGGGGTTCAAAGTTAATTTCATGGTTGCAATTTTGTTGATATGTTTCGGAAAATTACTTCAAGATTAGTACTCATGTTGCGAGCATATAATTTTTCTTACTGAAACATATGTATGTATGTATGTGTATGTGGCCATATGGAATAGTATTATGCTGGAGTTTAAATTTGCAGTGGTTAAAATACTATATGTGACGCGCAAAATAGAAAGGGACCTAAGGGTAAAAATCGGTTTTGTTCAGGAGAGCCATTTTAAAGATTTAAATACGTGTATCTTTGGTGTACCATCACTTTCATAAAACGCGCATATCTCTGGGAGGGAACACTTTTGGGGCATGGGATCGGTCGCATTCGATGCTCAGATGTAGTCCACATCAAAAAAAAGTGAAAATTGATTTTTTTTTACCCTTAGGTCCCTTTCTCTATGCGCTGTCACATATATAGAGAGAAAGGACCACAGGAAAGTAGAATCATGCGTTATAAGCCTTTTAATGTCCTAAAGCTAGCGTCAAAACTATTATTATTACTACTATTAAGCTATTATTCCATATTATCACAGATATACTATAGACATACATATATTTATAACTCAAGGTTTCATGTACTTTTTTCTATTTAACCTGCCAGTAAGCTCTAATGATCGGTATTTTACCAAATATAATGTTTTTGTAGAAAAAGCATAATATAATGAAAGTTGTTTTTCTTAACTCTGAGATACCAGGATCCCAGAAATCATTAGCAAGTTTATGCTTGCACTTTGGCTCCTGAATGTATGCTCTTCATTCCGCCCATTTCGATGCAATTAGTTCCGGTTGGTGTCATGAATAAGTTTAGCCACCAATCACCACCAATCTCTCATTTAATATAATTTTATTTCTTTCAGTGAAATCATATGAAATAAAACACCAAATAAAATTAATTATTAAATAATTTATTTTATTTTTAACTAATCTAATGTTATTGTAACGTATATTGAATATTAATTAATGTAATTTATTTTGTAATAAATGTAAATATTTCTTTTTATAATGAATTAATAAAGCAATTGCCCATACGAATACATAAAAATATTTACAAGAAGAAAATAAATGTAATGAAATGTTGTTGAAAGTTTTATCTTAAGCATAATTAAATTTTTTTTAAATGGTTAACATAATAAAAAAAATATAATATGTGTAACTAAATATTTATATAAATCAATTTGAGATATGTAACAATTAAGGCCAAATAATGGATAGATAATTGAAATTAGAAAAAAAAAGTTGAATACATAAATATTGAATCCTGAAAAGAGATATAATAATAAAAGAAAAATTCATAATGGTTGAGCAGTAAAGTTTTGGAAGTTTTAATTAAAATTTGTATGTATTTATTATTTGATTTTTAATTTTTAATAAAATTTATTAATTTTCTTTTGAAAAAACTAGATGGAAAATATTTGAAAAAAAAGAACCTTATTTAAGTTAGCAAATTGGAATATTCCAGTTGTCGTAGTCAACGTTACCGTCATTTTAGTGCCAACATTAGTTTATTTCAACATCACAATCAATTCAGTAACAAGTTAGCATTCTACAATAAAATGTCGAGGACATCCAATATTTATCGTTTATATCAATATCTGAAATACACATCTCTAACTGTTACAATCAGCTGCTTGTTATTTTTCAACAAAAATTTTATTTAAAAAAAAATGTTTTTAATTTGTAAGATGAATTCAGACTCGAGTGACATTCGTCATGAAGAAAAGTAATAAACCAATATCTCATATTAGAGCGGAAACTTCTAAACCAATAAGTAATAATGAGTAATAATTTGACATGTTTCTAATACTAATAGTTATATGAAAGTATTTATATATTCAGCCCGCGCTAATTTATAAGCTACATTTTTCAACTGGTCTTCTTGAACTGTTTGCTCTCTTCGAGTTAAGTTGTTTTTCAATCTACAGAAGATTTGTCATAGTTTCCTCTAATGGGTTAAAAATAGACTGCTTAAATATCTAGTCAAGTGTTTATTAAGAAATTTTATTTTTATACTGCACTATTTACGCTCATTATTTTCTTTCCTATACCACCGATAACCAAGAGAATTTTATAATTTTCCACTTTCTTCTGATGGTTCTTAAAAATTACTGGGAAAAGTGCCTCTGCGAGATCCCACTGCAAGAGAGGAATTCCTCTAATTTCTCAAACTGTATTGCCGGTGTTTTTATAAATTTTAGCGCTTTTTCCATTCTTATGACAACGTTATCAAACAGACACTAGAATACTTAAAATAATTAAGTTGCGATTAAATAAAACATTAATCCCGCTTATTGGAAAAAATGCGAACGTGTAACTTTGATATTTTCCATACAAAAAAATAGCAAACACGGAACAAACTGTTCACCTTTTATTCCCACTGCAGACTATTATTTGTATTACCTGCAATGCTGGGAATTCGGGTATTCGGTGCCAGCAAAATTGGTAACTAAACATAGAACTGCCCCTTAGAAAGCTTAGGGTTCAATTTCCAAGTCACCACTTTTGCCAAACATTTAATGTGACTTTTGGCGACATTGTCAACGGAGTGTCCACACATTAATTAATATTTACTTTTTATGAGTAGAAAACATTTTGTCAGATGTGCACTCTCAGCGGCCGCTATTTTTTAAATGAGCTATAAAAGTGCCCATAGAGACTATGCAATATTATTGAGTAATTTAATTTAAAAAATATGGCGCAATTTCTCTTACAATATACATACATAGCAAGAGCTACACACATATGAAGAAATTTTAAAGTTGATTTTCCGCATACAAAATCCTTAACAAATTAAATAATTTTTAATAAATTAATTTAAAAAATTTAAAAATAATATTTAGTGACGTACATGGAAATAATTATTGCACAATATTGTCAACACGTTGCGCAATATTTCTTGAAGCGCAATATAAATCAAAATACTTTTAATTTCATAAAATATATTGCGCCATATAGCAAATATAGCATTCACACAGGCAATTTTATTGTACATTATCAATTATTGCACAATAATATTGCATACATATGTATTCATTAACGTATAAGTATGATCCTCAAAGAATCCTCAATAGTACCAACATCGCACAGTGTGGCCAAATGCCCTTTTTGTGGAACAATTTATATTATTACGTTTTTACCCTTTAAATACGTTTGTATGTGAACTCGAAGATTTGCAAATGAATAAAAAAGATCTCAGTGTACTAATTAGGGTTAAGAATGACACTTTATGTACTAAATAAATAGACTTATACTAATCAAGATCTTAAATACACGCACACAAATTAAATTACTTAAATGATTTACAACTGGATAGGTGATAATTTTTTGCAGAAATCTCTTATATGATTCTCGTCAGATCACTTTTGATGATAAAAAAAACTCATTTATCACTTGGGTGCTGGAAAAAGGATTCACTTAAGATTCATATATATGATCAAATAATGATTTCTTGAAAATAGAGAATCAAAATGCAAAGAAACCGCAAAAAGGTGATTTAATACTACCAGAAAATTGATCAAAACTGAATCCGCAAATATCATAAGTGATTCTTTAACAATGATTCATCTGTAGGGTACCATTTTCTCACAACGGGAGTATCATTTAGGATCGAAAAATGAGCTCATATTTTTCCGTCGAGTTGTTTCCAAGAGATTCTATTATGATACTAAATGCTAGCTGGGTTAAAATTGGCTGCGCTGGTATTGAAGCAATACCCCATCTATGCTGTTCTTTACACAAGACTCACTCTGCCGACTTTCTCTGTTTGTAAAACAATAATGACTCACTGGCTTTACTTTAACACACTATCGGCTGGGTTGTTCACTTTACTCTTCACTCAAAACAACAAGACTTGACGACTCAGACTCATTCAATTATCTTCATAATAAACAGTTTTATGATCGACTACTAGGCAACTGAACTGCCAGCAGATGCCTCGCACCTTTTTATACATCACACAAGGATTCCAGAATGTGACATCAATGTCTAGACAATCTCAGCAGCATTTCTAATGCTTGTTTTCAATGGATAACTATTTGTATACATACATATAACATGATTAAAGAGAAATTCATGGCGGTTGTTTACTTTATATATTTTGTATCTTCTTAACAATCAGAAGCTATTTTGTTCTTGCTACAGTTCGTTTATGCTTATTAGAGCTTTCTATGTGACGGCACAGGAGCTCGGACGTGATTTTCGTAACAAAAATACTCGACACTATTACAGTTATAAATTTATTTTCATTTTGATTTCTTTGTACTTAAAAGAAGAGTACAAAAATAAACCAAACGTGGTTTACTTTTCCAGCTGGGGTATGACTCCGTCTGTCCAGATTCGACCTCAAAGGTCCACTTCCTTTGAAATAAAATATTAATATTCTTGGGTGTTAAGAAAATATACAAACCTTTCCTTTATTTAACGAAACTTATGCCACTAGGATATCTTAGAACTACAGGGTATATTGTCAGTGAATTACAGGCGGTGACCGCTATAATTAATACCAACTTATTATGTGAGTATTCGGTGGGCCCTGAGGCTGTTTAGTAAATTAGAGGAATTCGGTGGCTCTGGTAATAAAGCATGTTCAGGTTTATTCGTTGGACTCTAAGGCCGATTTAATGCGGCCGAGAGAAATTCTGTGGCTCTCGTAATAAACAAAAGAAATTCAAGATAAATTCGGGGGATCTTGAATATAAACAAGAAGTCCAATATGAATGCGGGAGATCTTAAACAAAATAAGTTCAAGATGAATTCGGGGAATCTTGAATATAGTAAGCAAAGGAAATTCAAGATTAATGCGAAAGATCTTGAGCAAAACTATAAAATAATTTGAAGATAAATTCTGTAGATCTTGAAAAAATAAACTAAAATAAATTCAAGATGAATACGATAGATCTTGAATACTAACTACAATTTATTAGAAAGCTCAAGATGAATGCGGTAGATCCTGCAATTTTCTGTCCCAAAAAAATTAGAACAAGCCTTTATGTTGATATCCGTTCCTTTAATATGGACTACCTACCTGCTTACCGTACTGAGACGTCCAGCTCGTCCTCATTACTTGTGGCTTAAACTTGACATCATATAGTAATTATTAATTTAACATCTTAGGAATTATTTTCCCATTTGTATGGTTTGTTCGTCTTAATTAAAAATCTGTAAAAGTCTGCATGTATTTGTAGAACTATATTTCTTTTATACAGTCTGCATGCGCTTGTGATTTTGTTTTGTTTCGTTTTTTGAAGTGAGTTAAACAAAAACAAAATAAAAATAATGAGAACGATTGCTCAATTTGTTTGTGTATTGTTTTTGCATATGAGCACAAGCCAGAGAACGAAGACGATCGGTTGTAAGCCGGCTAACAGCCGCCGCCGGCCCCAACAATACATTAATCGTAAGCATTTAGAAAAGAAAATAATGGGAAATAACACAACACACAATCACATCAACATATAATATAATTTTATTGCATTGTTATTTAACACATGAAATTTGTTTTATATAGCTAAGCAGCATAGCTCTAACCGGGTGTCCTAAGACACCTCTTTTCTTTTTTTTAATAATTTATGTGCGTACGCATGTGTATTTAGTTCTTTAGCTAAGCGATACTGGATAATTTGTTTTGTTTTCCAAATGATTTCTTTATAAAAACATTTACATTAGCTCTTTTCGAATGTTTTTGTGGAACAATATATTCTCAACAATAAATGTTGATGTGGATTACTCCACTCTCCATACAAAGTTATTATTAATTAATTAATAAGCATGATTTTTTATATAAGAACTATCGAAGCAGGATTAAAATGCATATAAACGATGCTTAACCAGTAAAACAAGCAAAAATTCATGATTTTTTATCACACATGCTTACGCAGAACATTGCAATAGAGAAAAAAAAGAAAAGAAAATTTGATAACCATGACTTACGCCAGAATAACAAATTACTTTAAAAAGGACTTGAAATTTTTATTTTCTACTAGAATATACTGTAACTTTTTTTTTAATATTTATAAAAACATATAAAAAAAGTCCAAGTATAGAGCAAAAATTAAACAAAAACTAATAATTGTAATAAAAAGATGCCGCCTATACGTCCTATTTGAAAGCAAAAGAAAACTGAAAGAAGAAACAAATAAAACTAAGTATTTTAATAATTCAAATCTTGATCCAAACTATTAGTAAGAAATTAACATTTTTATATGTATACAATATTTTATTAGTGCGAAAGGAAGATTTTAGACACCTTTTATTTAATTGAAATAACCAATCTTAAATGATTTAACATTCTATAACCAGCAAAAACTACTCGTATCTAGCTAATAGTTTTTATTTATATTATTTTTTTTTTTCTAAGGAAAACTTAAAATTTTTTTACAAATATCAAACTGTTAAGAGTAAATTTGATTAACTGATTGAACAGAGAGAAAAATTTTATAATATTGTAGACTTAAACACAATTTATATAAAGATAAAACAAAACACATACTATAATATAAAAAAAATTGTTAAAGATTAATTTAAATGTATGACAAACAAAACATTATTAATAAAATGTAAAATGAAACAGTTTAAAACACTTACAACGGCTGGTATTCATAAACGATTTTTAAAGTTAATGTTGGTTTAAAATACAAATTTTCATATGAGAAACCCTGCTTAAAAAAATCTGTAACTATAACATTCGTTTATGTATACCGGCGTTATAGTTTTATTAAAATAAACATCGCAACTACAAATTTTACCAGTTAATTTTTTATCTTTCCAATCATTTGTTTCCGAAAAAAATTCCCCCCTTTTGAATAGCTGGGAAATAAGCAAATACTGGAAATGGATCAGCTGTTTAATGTTTACATTTTATTCCGCACTAAAGCAAGAAGAATAGCAATTTAATTCTAAGCTCAACAGTTATACAGATTAATAGAAATTAAAATACACGTGATCATGCACAGCACATTATAGCCCATTCAGGCTGACGCTAAATTAAGCAATTCCGTGATTTCGGTCGAAATCAAGTTAAAATTAAGTAATTTCCCATATATTTTTACATTTTCCAAATTAAGTTATTTTATTTAATTTCGATGAAATTAACAAGAATTATAATATACAACTCTGTTTTTGTACTAAAACTATTTTTTTTTTCAAACACGAGTAAATTTACAACTATGAGAAACAACAATTAAGAGAAATAAAAATTTTAACATTCAATATTAAATTGAAAAAATATTGAAAACTATTAAATTTATAAAATTTTTTGTGTATAAGTGTAACAAAGAATTTATTCAACTGAAAAAAGTACTTCAATGTCTGCCGCAGTGAATAAGATGTTTGCAAAATTAACTCAAATGTCATTCAGTACGTGCATAAACACCTTTTATTTCGTTCGTAATTTGAGCTTGAAATTACTTAATTTCGTGTCAGCCTGAATGGGCTATTACTGATTTTCATTCATGAGTGAAACCTTTCGTATTGTTTAATTTTAACGACCTTAAATCTACATAGAATCAACAAAAAAAGTTTAATTTTTTGGGATTTTTTTTTTTGTTTTGAGCGTTTTTTAGTTTTGGCTATTTTTTCGTTTATTGGGGATTTTTTGATTTTGACGATTTATTTTATTCTTGGTGCTTTTTTCTCGTTTTGGCGATTTTTTTCGGTTTTTGGCGTTTTTTATGTTTAGGCGATTTTTTTATTTTGGCGGTTTTTTCGTTTTTTGGTGGTTTTTTCACCTTTGGTGTAAGGAACCCTAAAAAGGAGGTTATCAATTCGTCTGTATGTATTTTTTTTCTGACATTGTTACTTCAACACTCGGTACATTTTAGACCGATTGTAAAAGAGTATAGCTTTCAGTTTATATCATTATAAAAAGTGGGCGTCCAAAAATTTTTTTGATTTGATTTTATGGTATTCTACTTCTTTGATTGCTGCGAATCCTAGCAAACTCCTTTGGTTCTTGCAATTAAAAACTTTTAATGTTGAAAAAATGGGCGGGGCTACCCCTATTAAATTTTATTATTATATATTTCACGTGCTTCTGCTTAAACGATTTTTACAAAACTTACCACACACCTTGAGTTCTTAAAAAGACATAATCCTCCATTTAAAAAATGGGCGGAGTCATGCCCATTAAAATTTAATACTTTATATTACGTGGTTCTACTTTATCAATTTTTCTAAAACTTAAAATACTCCCTGAGATCTGAAAAACGCACAATCTTGCGTCTAAAAAAACTAGGCGGAAGCTCGCCCATCAAAATTTTATTTTATATTTTACGTACTTCTTAACTAACACATTTTAAAAATTTTCAAAATTTATTTTTAATTGAAAGAGTTTACTTATAGTTTGGTGCCATACATTTTTTTCAAAAATTTTCTTTCATATCTTTGCATTGAAGTCGGTTTTTTCTGGCAGAATTATTCGTATTAAAATAATGCATCGAAAGAAAAATTATGTAAAGAAAAATTCTCTTCGAGTCTCATAATGTGAATTTGACGTTCGATTTTCGATATTCGATAGCCAAAGAAGATCGAAAATCGAACGCAACTCATAATAAGAGCCTCCGTTGACCCGCACTCTCGTATCATAAGAAATCTCATGACTTTTCTTTTGTTTCGAACTACACACCGGGTTTTTATTTATTTTAAAGCAATTTAGTAAAATTATGTAACTAAAAAGAAAATTACATTATGCGATCACTATTTCCCACACCTCAAATAGAAAATAAAACTTATAATCAAGATTTTTCTTTGCTGACTTTTATATATATAATTTTCTTTTTTTTTCATTTTAAGTTACAAAAATAAATTATCTTAAGTTAAATATACATAGATACATATCGTTACCTTAGTATAGAAAGGCCCTAACTCATTATTTTTTTGAAATCGAATTTTTTGCATATTTCGATACATTAGATGTTCTTGTATCGAAATATACAAAAATCTCGATTTCAAAAAAATAATGAGTTAGGGTCTTTATATATTAAGGTAGCGATATGTAATTATTTACTTCATAGAAGCATTCATACATTAATCTCTCAAAACTCAAGCAGTCGAAGTGAACGCATTCGCTCAAGATCATTTCCCACCCAATAGCTCAGTTGATAAGATATTTGAAATTATGGCGGGAAAGGCAGTTGAGGAGGTCGCCATTTCAACAGAGTTGGTTAAAATCTGCTTTTCCAAAATATTGCAAGAGGCATGACCTGAGTGTGAATAGGACAACAGACAAGCTGTAGTAAATGTTGATAGCAGGATCAACCAAAATGTTAAAAACAAGCCGCGTCGTAAGTTTTGCCACCAAGGATCCAATTTGTAAGGTAACAATTCATCTAATGTCAAGGAAGAGGAATATCTAAAATAATTTAAAGAAATTTAAAAAACATTTATTGTGCCTAATTAATTACGAGTACATATAGTACGAGTATTTCGACTACGACTAATAGAAAAAAATGTTACAATATTTTTTTAGTAAAGTTCAAAACCATCCTAGTCGAAGACGAAATACGACACTCGTAATTACATAGGCCCATTATATTAAAGAGCAATTACTCATTTAAACAGAATATCGGCTCATATTCTGATACATCCTTATTGACATAAATTATGTGATTGTTATCATCCAGGGTGTGATAACCACTCAAAGCATTGTTATTGTGATTGCAATCGCTGATATATTGCTGATCGCGATAATTCTTCATGAGGGCTGATGTCTCATTGAGTGCCATTTTTTCTTTTTACTTTTACAGATTTTTTTGTTTTTATTGAAAATTTTCCTTAAAATACTGCTGAAGTTCAATTCGTAGTTTCGGCCTTTTCTGAAAATGATCATTAACACAAAAAAATTTGTTTGAATTTGATTGATGCGTATGAAGATGGCGTTTATGCGGCTGGTGATGGCAGCTCAAGTTTTATTGTACAACTGTTTTGGTTATTTTAAAATTTCACATAGTTGAATAAAATTTGTTGTTTCTTTAATTTAATTTGTATTTTTCGTAATTAAAATAATGAAAACAGCAACAACAACAACAACAACAACAACAACAACAATAGACTGTCATGTAAACAATATTATCTCAAAAATTTAGCTGCAGCAGATATTTCAATACATAAGACTCAGAGTCCTGCGCCGAAGGGTTTTCATCGGCGGCGGCGGCTGGCACGAAAATAGTCGGCGGCGGCTCAAATTCGGCTGTCAGTCGACAATTACATTGGCTAGCCGTTTTTTGCACGGCTAGTATAAAAAGACGACTAAGCCGGCTCATGTAGTTTTTCTTTATTTAGTTATTTTAACATCGGTATGTTGATAAATCGTATGCACCATCTTGTATATAGTACATATACAACATAAATGGAGAAAGAAGTTATGAAATGAAATAGTTTTCTCTGTGTAATTTACGTCTAAATGTTTGCACTGTATAGTCTTTAAAAATTTAGAAATATGTTTATACTGAATGGGACAAGGGCACAAAACATTATTAAAGCTGAACTTCTTTTCATTCGACTGGAGCGATTGTTCCACTCTGCCTCAAATAAAAATAATGCTTTTTTAACATTACGAATGAGAAAGCAAAACGTATTGACAGTACATGAGTACACGTTTCTTTTCCCCTTGTATCGCCCTCAGTTAAATTAACCAGCTTTGCAACAAGACTTGCATGGTGCAAACGGGGACTAAATAATCACCCTTATTCCAGTTGTCGACATTGACGTCACTTTAACACAGTACCAAAAAATTGGGGCTTGTGTACTCGCTCTCAAGAACAATTTTGTGCAACTGACAATCTATTTCCGTTCCCTAAGGTCTACAAAATAGCATAAACCTGCCAACAGGAGTCAGTTGTTTTCGACAACGGATACACAAGCCCCAATTTTTTGGTATGCCGAAAATTAGAATAAGGGTGAATATAATCTTTCATTATAAATTGTTATCTACGCACACGGTAGTGGGGCAGGCCAAGTTATGGCCTCTGCAGTGTTACCGTTAGGAATTTTTCAAAAGTCGCACAAAAGGTCATTTGAGAACATAAAAGTTGCACATCTTTTTTTTTTAATTTTTTTATTAATAAAAAGCATAACACAATAAAAAAATAATTTGAAACAATGCATCTTTCATAACATATACAGTTCCATTATATGTCCTTCTATAGATGTAAAATAAGCACTCCAAAACCACAATTTTTATTTATTTAAAAATTTTATTTTGTTAAAACTATTCTTTGGAACTTCTACAGAAAATTTGCGAATTAATAAAAGTGAAAAATAATCTGTGAATTTTTTTTAAATTTTGACGATTTCTTTTTTGATAAAAATATTAAGGACATTTTTAAATTACTGCAATTTAAAGTTTTTCGTGAGAATCTTTACAAAAAAGAGTAAAAAGTCCCAACAAAATTAAAAAAGTCACAAAAAACGATGATAAAAGAAAGTCTCACCAAAAGTCGCACACAGCTAAAAAAAAAAGGGTCAAATTGCGACTTTAGTCGGATGAACGGTAACCCTGGGCCTCTGCACGCTGTTTGTACATTTACACGAAGCCACTCGATCTGTTTTTACCCCATAACAACTTTTTCTCTTCAATCGTAAAATTATAAAATTTAAACCATAATTAGAATTAATACTCTATGCAAAGTTTGAAAGTTTTACAATGAAAGCTTCCTCAGATATTGAGATGCGAAAATTGCATATTATATGACACTAGCTACACCCGGTGTGCTTCGCTACTCCCTTCGTGTTATCGAATGATGTAAATATTTTGTAAATAAACCGAAAACTCAAATTTTTTAATGCAACATTTCAAGTTTTAAAATTTTGATATTGGATCATTATTAACATAGGTTTTTTGTAAATATCTTCGGAACTACATAACCGATTTAAGAGTTTGATATCACGTTTTGATATCAGCTTTCAAAATAAAATAAAAAAAGCAAAAAAAAATTAATATATATATGAAAAATGGATTTTTCCACGCCCCTCCGCCCCCAGAAAAATTTTATAAAAACACTTTTTCAAAAGGAGTCAGGTCCTCACAAAGACAAAACTTAAAAAATAATTTACTAAATAAAATTAGAATTCAATTACATATCGCTTATTTACATCAATAGTGTCATAGTTTAGTTTAGTTTTTTAAGTTAATAATGCAAAATAACGCGGCACTTCGTATTTTATCTTTTGTAAAAATATCATATAAATAGCTTGTACCATCACCTTATTAGAGAAGAATATTTTTTCATGTCTTCATTGAGTTGTATGCAAATTGAAAACTTAAAACGCGTTTTCTGCAAAACTGGTTTTTTTTAGTTGTGACGCTATTTCAATAAATGAGTGATGTGTACTTGAAAAATAACTGAAAATAAACTTGTATGTTATAACTTGCTCGTTATAACCGAACCTAACTGTATATATTCAAGCGAATATATTTCCATGCGGTTTTTCAATTGTTCGTTGTAGACGATCATTCATAATACCGATGTTTGTTAAAACCGAACTTAATTGTATAAAATTTTCTAAGACATTTTATTTTCTTTTAGCTTTCATGTAAAAAATTGTTAAGGTAAATCAGCTAAAAAAAATTACACAAAAATTTAAAGTAAATTTTAGTCGATGTTCGTTATAGCCGAAACGTAGTGCCAACATTTTACGACACTTGATTTTGATTTATCTTCCATATAAAAGCTTATTTAAAGTACATTCAGCATAAAAAGGGGTCAAAATAAAAAAATCGGCGGCTACTTTTAAGCCGATTTTTAGCCGAGAAATCAGCGGCGGCGGCGGCTGCCAAAAATTGTCGGCGGCTCGCTTTAAGCCGGCTAAGCCGGCTAAGCCGTCTCGGCGCAGGTCTCTGAATACGACTACACAAACTTCGAATGTCGTCTCTCTTTTTAGAAGAATTAAATAAAAGCAGCGAGAGTAAACTAGAGAAGGGCATTATTGTACACGTGATTGCCGTGAATCACGCATAAGAACTCAAGGTGAGTGAACATGCTTAAAAATAAATCTTAAGTGAGAAGTTTGGTTTAAAATTAAGAATTGTAAATAAACAGATTTGATCAAATTTGTGACATATTCGCAAACTGAGGGTATTTAATCAAAATAAATGCGAATCTGTATGGCAATCAATAGAAGTGAGTAACAATTCAAAAGTTGTTTATGTATATTCTACAAAATCAAATAGATTTATAAGTTATATTAACAGATTTTATTTTGAATCTACCACAAAAACAAAAGTATTTAAAACAAATTATTTGTTGTTGATTAAGCACCTCTATCGGCATTTCGTTGCTGCTTAAATAACACATCAGTAGACTTAAGGCTTAAATTAGACGTGACATAACCATAACCATACAAAACAGCTGTTCGAACCAAACTAATGGGCAACACTTTACTTGATTATAGGTGACTCGCCATAACGCCATAGCCATAACTTTGTAAACGAATTGAATTTTGGTTTTGGTTTTGGTTATGGCTATGGCAATATATGATTATAGCCAAACTCTCAATATACAAGTCTTCCCCCTTATTGTGAATGGCGTCGTAGACGTCACATCATGACGACAGTATATATTATACTCTGTATCGGTAACAATTGGATCTTATTGACAATCTCTTAGGCTTTGTAAATTAATGGAGCATGTTAATAGTTGTCAATTCTTGCAGACGAAGAGTAAACAAGTGACATATTTTAGTGTCGTCTAGATGTGACTTTGACGACGCCATTCACAATAAGCGGTATTATTGAGAATTACACAACTACAATCAAAATAAAGTAAGAAACTTTTACAAAATAATTATGTCAAAACAACCGACTTCGATGCAAAGATCTGATAGAACATCTTCGAAAAAAAATTTTGGGACCTTACTAGATGTAAACTCTTTCAAACAAAAAAAAATTTTTGCAAATATGTTGGTTAAGAAGTACGTGAAATCCAAAATTTAATTTCCTCCATCCATTTTTTAAATGCCAGATTGTGTGTTTTTCAGAGCTCAGGGTGTGTGTTATGTTTCGTAAAAATCGCTAAAGTAGGATCACTTAAAATAAAATATTAAATTTTAATGGGCATGACTCCGCCCATTTTGAAAATGGAAGATTGTGTCTATTTTAGAGCTCAATGTGTGTGGTAAGTTTCGTAAAAATCGGGTAATCAGAACCATGTGAAATATATTAATAAATTTTAACTTTAAAAAAACTTTTCTCATACGTAGAGCTCTTTCAATAATAAAAATTTTTTCAGGAAGAAAAATAACACACACGGATATACTCGCATATACATACATACATGCATATCTGTGTTACCTTCTTAAGTAAAGGTCAAAAATGGTAAAGTATTAAATTATTAAACTTAACGCTTCCCTGTCGGAGAATGTGTGGTTGACTACAAACTAATTAACTTATAGTTTAAAGTTTTTTAAACGCACTAATAATCCCAAATTAATGTTTTACTTATTAAGTAAAAATTTTTTTTATTAAAAATACATTGACATTGATTATTGAGGGGTTTAGGTGGATCCTATGAGCATTTCACTGTTGCTAATGCAGATGATCAGGGAACCTTTACCCAAAGCTTAAAGTTTAAAAAATTTTAAACTTAAATTTTAACAATTCCCATAAAAAGCACTAATTAATAAATTGACTGCACCTGGTCAAAAAAATACTTGTGTGGCAACACTCTATACTTAAATAGCTGTTGTTGTTATTTACATTTATTTTCTTTTTACATACTCTTACAAATACAATTTGAAGCGGAAAAAAAATCAGCCAATGTATTAATGGTAAAGTAAGAAAATAAAAAAACATGTTGATTATTGAGTTCTTGTTTCAACTTTGTTATTTGTTGTTGAGCTTCTCATTTGCTTAAATGAAAGTTTATAACATAATAACTCTAGTTGTTCCAAGAAGCTTTGGGTAAAGGTTCCCTGATGATCTGCATTAGCAACAGTGAAATGCGCATAGGATCCAGCTAAACCCCTCAATAATCAATTTCAATGTATTTTTAATAAAAAAAATATTTTACTTAATAAGTAAAATAATAATTTGGGATTATTTGTGCGTTTAAAAAATTTAAACTTAAATTTTAACAATTCCCATAAAAAACACTAATTAGTTAACTTATAGTTAACTTTTCTTAGACTGACTTAAAGCTAACTGCAATGTCATCCGGAACAAACCCAAAATTAATTCTCAAGTTGAGTAGGTAATCGAATTTGATGAGAGCCAACAAATTTATTCTCAGCTACTTTGAAATTCATTTCAGTTTTAGATGGTACCTTAGCTGAGTGGTAGCGTGTTGAGTACACAACGTGTGATGATGCATGTTCGAACCCCAATATTTTGTTTTTTAATTTACTGACTACCAGGTGATTTAAAATAATCAACTTTAAGTTAGCTAAAAGTAATGCAGAGTGAGACTATTGACTACTGCCTAGGACATCGCAATGTTATAATAGTCAGTTGATTACATTAAAAGTAATCCAAGTGTCAGTCAGTACTAGTTGCGAAATAGTTAGCTTAAAGTTAGTTTAAAGTTAACGCAATTTCCGACAGGGTTTTAACAACTCTGCTAGTGGGTGTGTTTTCTTTTTAATTTTTATAGTACTGAGCCTTTACTCTAAGCCCGTGGTCGGCAACCAGTTTGCACACTTCTACCGATATTCGATAGATTCTACCGAATATGTTTGTGAATTTAACAATCTACCAATTCTGCCGAACAAGGCCTAAAATCTACCGAATATTGTTATTTAGTAAGCGGAAATACCTGGGGATGACACTTTTTTTTATTGGAAATGCTTCATTGTTTATGGCAGTTTAATTTCCAATCACATGTGCAGTTTTAAATGCGCTTTTGGAACCTGTTTAGTTTGATACTCCTTACACTTACCCTTTATATATACATAAGTACATATATATATATATATACACATATTTTGTTATTTTTCATGTTTCTCTGAATAAAGAAAATTTTCTACCGAACTTCATTCAAATCTACGGATTTTTTTGTCGATTCTACCGAATTTAAAAAAAAATTAATAAAAAATTATGCGCTATACTCTCACCACAAACTGGTGTTGCCAGTGAAATTTCGTCTCATTCCTTTAATTTGTAATTTAAAATCTCCAAATGCAAACTTGCTTTTATTATGGTCAGAAGAAACACTCAAGCCTTGTTTATAAAGAAAGGTATCTTTTGTTATTGCTAAATTCTCATCACACATATTTTCTTATTGTTGGAAAAAAATTTTCTCTGGCAACGCTGATTCACAAGAGTATGCGATAGCGCTGATTTACACGGGCATAATTGTGCTGGCATAACATGCCAGTTTGTAGGTGAGAGAGGCAAAGAGAGTGGTTTTGCGGTTGGCATAACTTCTCAACCAGCTACAACCCCGCATTAGCAGCATAAAACCAATACATACACAAATTAAAAAACAGCAAGTGTTAAATGAATACGAAAAACACTAACACACACAAAGCTGTGTATACGTATACATTTTGTGCCAGATGAATTAGTCTCGTGTAATTTGGAAAAGAACAAAAATTGTGCGGCTTAAAAATTGTTCTCGTCTAAACTAGCTCATACATACTACTTGTTCTCAACAATACGTGTGTACACATACGTAATAGAAAAGTATTTTAAAAGGTGTGGCGCCCTTGTTTTGCCGACCACGGTCAGTCAATTGACTGGACATTTGATCGGTAGTCATGCAGGATATATTCGTCATTGCATAGAACAAAATCTCTATCACATTATCAAGGCCAAAATGACAAAAGTGATGTAAAATTGTGTGTGATGTTGCATCTCTCTCTCTAGCTAATGAATTTCGTCGACTGTATAACACATGTATCTTCGAACTGCTCACTCTACTGCTTGCTACCATTCAATGTTAGCATAAATATTATTCAAGTTTGACTGATCTTAATTTACTAACATATCCCGCACAATTTTAATTATTATTTTTTAATCATAATAAGTAACTTAAAAATACACAAGTAATTAAAATATTTAATACGAAATAAATAAATAAGCAAAAACATAACATAGATTAGGCGATATCTAGCCCACCAATGCACCTTGCTTTTTACAAATATCTAAAACTTTGTTTTTACTTATATATTTTAACACTTTAATAAATTTACAGCCTTATTTATAAAAATTATTAAGGCTTTATAAAGACTTTTTAATAAAAATTTGTTTTAAAAACCGTTTATAAAGCCTTAATAAGTGTTATATATATAAGGCTATTAATTTTTAACATACCGAATAAATAGTCTTTTTTAAAAAACTGTATATTTTGAAAGTTTTGTCGTATGCACATTATCTATATACTATGTACATACTACAACTAACAAATAAATCCGTCATCACTTTCGATCAAATGACTAGTCAATTGACATTCGCTGCTGAATTCAATGTGAAATTGTTGCAAATGTGTTAGTAAAAATATTTTTTTTATGTTAGTTTCATTTATTAATTTCTTACAGCGTAGTTATTTTATTAGTTATTTTACTTCGCAGATGAATCTTTTCGCTTTAATATGCTTTGGCATAGACACGAATGCATATCAGAAAAAGTTTGTGATGTTGATATGAGTGAGTCTGGCCAAGGATTGAATCCGAGCTACATATGCATTTTCTTAAGCCCACCCAATTACAATATAATTGTGCAATTTGACGTATTGTACAATAATATCGTCAATGTGTATGTCATATTCGAAGGTGGCACAATATATTGGCAAATATCAAAAGACTTGATTTTCATTATACAATCGAGACAATTGTGTAATGTTGTTTACTTTTTTACTGTCAGGACTATTGGGCAATAAAAAAATTGAAAATATTGTGCCATTTATTGCATAGTATAGGTCAAAACGACAATAATATGTACAACAACATATGAAATAATATTTTATAATGTATGGGTCGCTTTACAATAACCTAATCCCATTATAAGAAAAGTAGGTAATAGCCCAATTCACAATGTTGTTCAAATGGTCTTGCATCGTTACATGTGCAAAATGGTATAGTATATTGATACTCACCACTAAGCATTGTTAAGTGGTGAGTATCAATATACTATACCATTTTATACATGCCACGATGCAAGACCATTTGCACAAGATTTTGAATTGTTCTAATATATATACACCCAGAGAAAAAACAGCTTAAAATCATTGAAAACCATATTGAATTAATAAGAAACATTAATGAAAGTCTAGTCATGTTGAAATTTCTTATTTCAATATGGAAAAAAATTAATTTACAGTATTAATCTATTAATTTTATTTATTTGTAAGTATCTCAATATACGTTTTCTATTATGTTGACAATTATTGAATTAATGTGAAGCATTCTTATTTTTAAGTTGCAGCTTTTCCCTTAGTGTATGTATATATATATTAAAATTTCATGTTTTACCGAGAGGACCTGTACAAAACTTTGCGCATGTCGAGTCCAATATTCGTCTACGAGAATTTTGTGCTAGATTGAAGAAAACTTGTATATATTTCCTTTAATCTAGTACAAAATTATCATGGACGAATATTCGAATCGACATACGGAAACTGGGGGTGTTTCTTATATTTTTCATGGATATTTCATCACAATAAGTATTTTGCAATCGTAAACTTTTGCTCTATAGCGAAGTGAGCTTACGTACATACATATGTTTTTGGGAATTTTTTTCGTTGGATAAAAATAACTTATAGCCGTGAGTGGAAAATTTAACTCACAATCTAATCTTTAAAAGAAATACATAACATTGAATAAATCCTTTTTAATTATTAAGCTTTCTTTTGTGGGGTTTTTGCAAATAAGAGTTCGTGCTAATAATGGAGCCATAAGCTAACTATCTTATCCAGCAGGAAAACAACATGCTGTTCCGTTCTGCTAATCTTTTTTTTTAATAATTCATTATGTGAAGCTTTTTTATAATATTCATAAAATCCTTATTTAGGTGGAAGATGCATTAGAGTTTTAAAAACTTAATTCTGTGCAGTTTTTATATAAATTTATATTTTTTGCTATCTAAGAAGACTATTTTCAGTAAGATAAGAATTAGGAAATAAATTTAATACTCTAAGCAAGTAGATAAGGTTTCGCAAGCCGTAAATTCAGTACAAGAAGCTAAAAACATGGGTTTTTAAAACCATAATGTGGCATCAGCATCAATGTCAGCCGATTTTTAGTTCCGTACACCAAAGGTGAAAAGGAACCCTATTGTTTTCGCTACGCTGTCCGTCTGTCCGTCACACAGTATGTAGAACCTAGGCCGCTACAACAACAAATACATGATAATTAAAAATTAAAGGGTGTTCCAAAACGAGCAACGAAAAATGTTAAAATCCCATGTAATATACATACAATTGTATGAACATATGTAAAATTAGTGTATTTTTATACAGACTACAACAATTAACACTAAAATTTAAAAAATTTAAATTAAAGGGTGGTCCATCAGTTAATGCAATTTTGACAATTTGCTATATCTTGGAAACCGTAAGAGGCAAACACTTGAAATTTTCAAAAACGGTAAAACTAAAAAAACCGAAAATTATAAAATCGCCAAACCAAAAAAATCGCCAAAAATTAAAAAAAATCGCCAAAACGAAAAAAATCGCCAAAATTAAAAAAAAAATTTAACACTAAAATAAATCGCCAAATTCGAAAAAATCGCCAAAATGAAAAAATCGCCAAAATGAAAAAAACGCCAAAAATTTAAAAAAATCGCCAAAACGCTAAAATGTCGCCAAAACTAAAAAAAAATTAAATAAACAAAAAATCGCAGAAATTAAAAAAAAAACGCCAAAAATAAAAAAAAAGCCAAAATGAAAAAAACGCCAAAAAAACCGAAAAAATCGCCAAAACAAGAAAATAAAGTGTCTAAACTAAAAAAGAGCCAAAACTTAAAAAAATCGCCAAAACCGAAAAAACGCAAAAAACGACAAAACAAAAAAAAAACCGAAAAGACCCCAAAAACGAAAAAAATGCCAAAACTATATATTATATAGGATGAAGTTTGTATTAAATTACATATCTAGTGTTCGTACGGAACCCTATGTGCGTGAGTCATAGTCGCACTTTACTGAATTTATTATGTTTACAAAGCAGATGTAAAACAACGATTTCGAAATTTTGGTTCGATAAGACAATTTTAATTTTCGATGACGGTATGTATGTACAGGGTGGGCCAAAAGAAACCAAGGGATGTAAAAGTTTAATAACTTTTTTGTTTATTAACTTTTTTTTATTTTTTCTTTCAGATTATATAATATACAAAATGGAAATTTTTTTACACAAAGTATGAAAAATGATGTCTCTTAAATGACCACCGTTTTCAGCTTCGCACTGATGGGCTCTTTTTAGAGCATTTTCCATAACATCTTTCAAAACTTGTGGCTGTAGCGTTCGAATTTCTGCAACAATGTTTGCCTTGAGTTCAAGGATTGTCTCTGGCTTGTTCACATACACTCGCTCCTTCAAAAAACCCCAAAGAAAATAGTCGGGTGCTGTCAAATCTGGCGATCGCGCTGGCCAAATAATTTCCGAATTTCGAGATATTATTCGCTCTCCAAAAATTTGACTTAAAAGTGCCATTGTGTCTCGGGCAGTGTGGGCAGTGGCTCCGTCCTGCTGAAACCACATACCAGGTCTGTTTTCAAGAGCAGGACGTAAAAAAATTTCTATCATAAACCGATACCGCTCTCCATTTACGGTTACAGCACTTCCATCTTCATTCTCGAAGAAGTAGGGCCCAATGACATTTTCAGATGTGATGCCACACCATACTGTACACCTGATGGGGTGCTATTGGCGTTGATGAATGGCTCTTGGATTTTGAGAACCCCAGAACCTACAGTTCTGCTTATTAACAAAGCCATTCAAATGAAAATGAGCTTCATCACTCATAATCAAATTTTCATAATAATTGATCTCTGGTTTAAATAATAAAATTCTATTGTTCTGGTTCTCTGTTCAGTTGTGAACCTCTCCATTATAAATTCTCCAAGTGTTGTCTATATAATCTGAAAGAAAAAATAAAAAAAAATTAATAAACAAAAAAGTAATTAAACTTTTACACCCCTTGGTGTCTTTTGGCCCACCCTGTACTTATATATAAAGATACTGCATCATGTCTTTATATAAATTAGGAAAGATTAAGAAATATATTAAGGGTCCTCCAATAGGAGGTTTCATTATTTTTATTTAAAAAAACGATTATCTTTAAGCAAAATCGTCGGATGTTTATTTAATTGTACAGAAGAAGATTTTCAACTATAAATCAGCTTGTTAGCGTAGTATAGTCTCTGATGTGAAAATGGTTATCATCACTTAAGATGATTTTTTGATGACAATCTGGATCAGTTTGATGTATTTTAAAGACCCAATCAGCAAAAAATGGTTTTCTTGCATCTTAATCCTACAATTTTTCTCGAAAATCGAGGCGGAAATTTTCTCCCCTGCCCCCACACATAACTCATTCATTTGTAAACCGATTTTCAAAATGAATTTTTTTGTTTGAAGAGGTTTACCTGCAAACTATTAGCATAATTTTTTTCGAAACTCGGAGGGGGAAATTTGCTCCTATTATGCATAACTCTATCATTTGTAAACCGATTTTCAAAATGAATGTTTTTATTTGAAAGGGGTTGCCTAGCAAAAGAGTCTAGAGTCTATTTATGACTAAAATAACTAGGCTTATACACTAAATTTTTGAAAATATAGTTTTTTGTTTTTATACAGATGATTTAATTTTCATTAAAAGGCTTTTTAAAAAAAAACAAAAGAAGTAATAATAAAAAAAAGTGCGTGCTTCTTCTATTCACTAAAAGAAGAATTACAAAGAAATTTTCATAAGTTCAAAAGTTAGAGTTTTGTCAAATGAAAAAAGATTCTGAACCACTGTGCGACGTTGTTGATGGTCGTCAGGCGACCCAAAGATCGACGAAAAAGGGACAAAACCAGTTTTTCCTCAGCACTATGCACTACAAGAGCCTTATTCTTAATTGTTCTTGACCTATGTGCACGATTTCTTTCACATAAGATAGCAGAGTTGAAGAAAGTGAAAAAATTATTTTCGAAAAAAATTTATGGGACCAAAATGGATGTAAACTCTTTTTTTCAAACAAAATCTTTTGAAAATCTGTTGGTTAAGAAGTACGTGATATATAAAATTAAATTTTAAAGAGCGTGCATCCGCCCATTTTTTAAATGTAAGATTGTGTGTTTTTTTAGATCCCAGGTGTGTGTGTTAAGTTTTGTAAAAATTGATAAAGTAGAACCACTTAATATAAAATATTAAATTTTAATGGGTGTGACTGCGCCCATTTTTTTCAATAGAAGGCTATGTCTATTTTAGAGCTCAAAGTGTGTTTTCAGTTTCGTAAAAATCGGTTAAGCAGAACCATGTGAAATATAATAATAAATTTTAAAATTATGTAATTATGTTAAAACCAAAAGTTTTTGCTAGGTTTTGGAGCAATCAAATAAGTAGAATATCATAAAATCAAATAAAAAAATTATGGGCGTGGCAACGGCCATTTTTTTTGCAATGGTACCAATTCGAAGCTATACCCTCTCAGACAAAAACAAATTACAATCGATATAAAATGTAGCGAGTTATGAAGTAACAATGTCAAAAAAAATAAATAAAAATACAGACGAATTGGTAACCTCCTCATTTTTTTTGAAGTCGGTTAAAAGAATTATTAAAATTCGATTTCAAATGATTTTATTTTAAGAATTTTCATTCAAAAGTATTAATTTTTAACTTTTAATTATAAAAATTACGCAGTGAATGAGGCCACCAAGTATAAAATGAAAATACGCTAAAATAATATTACGCGAAAGAAACTGTAAAGGGAATTTTTAATGACTGTGCGAGGGAGTCATACAGAATGTATTATCTTCCGTCTCGTGACATCTCTGTAATTCATCTGTGATTTCTATTTTTCACATCACACAGTTTCACAATTGCTGTCCGAGAAGGTGAGATTTTATATTAAGAATTTTCACCATTTTTGTTATTGCAGCGTATATCGTACCATTTTTATTGAAGCAAAGAAGGGTATTGGGTTTATCAGTCTATGTATGTATGTATCCATGTATTTATGTATGTATGTATATATGTATGTGTGTTTCTTTGCGGCACTATATAAACCGAACGCGCGGACCGATTATGATGATACTTACGTCAATTGTTTTGTGTTAGTCCCGGGAGAGCCACTAAAGATATGTCAGTTGTCAAAATTCAATATGGCGACCAACAGACGCCATTTTGTAAATGCAAAAAAAATGGCGAACTCTATCAAAATGGGTATCATTCGACAGGTATGTTAAAATCATCTTTAGGTTCCTCTTATGATTTTGCATTTCGAATGGTCATTTAATATATTTAGCGGTTCACAGTTGGTCGCAGTCGGCTTTTTTGATTTTTTTGTACAAAGACTTGTTAATGGCGTAGTTTTACTTGACATCTGTCATATAGTGGCAGGTTGAGTCTTGACAACTATTGAAATTGTGGCTTATTGAAAATGAAATGTCTTATAGGAATAAGTAATTAGTTAGTACGTTGACTAAAAAACCGAAGGGTCCCGGGTTCGTGTCCGGTCTTCGACAGTCATTAAATAACAACATCACACATTCTTATGTTGTGCATTAGCGTCCCTTTGTATTAGTTGTTTCAGGAGATTTCAAGTGATGAAGGCACAAACACTGGTCAATGAACTACACAGGCTTCAGCGGATACTAATCCTTATTTAACTTCAGAGGGCTCTCCTTCGTCGTTATTCTGTGGCACAATCATCAGCGAAGTATATAAAATCAAAAAAAAAATGGCTACTTAGCACAGCTTAGAAAACTTAATACACCTTATTAAAACCAGAGGCGCTGCAGCACTGCATTATTAAAAACGTGCAAAAAAAAAAGACAAAACAGCAGAGTTGTAAAATAATGAAGCTTTCCTCTATCTCTTCCTTCACCATTTCTCTTCTCTATACTATCCCTTTCCTAAAGAAGGTAACACCAAGTAATAGTAGTAGACTTTCATTGCCTGAGTGTTACTTCTCTTTAAAAAAAAAAATCATGGCTCCAAAACATGTAAATCTTTTTTTTTAATTTACTTCAAAATTGGCTGCAATGAAGAGCTTTTGCAGTTGTTAAAAGTTTTTCAAAATAAATGTAAGCTGAATATTTGCAAACCTCAATCTAACGCTCAAGAAAAAATTTTACCCTATAAAAGTTCCTTGGTTATTAAAATTTATGGTTTTATGGCTTTCGCACTTGATTGTGTACTCCTATTCTATAAACTTTTACTTCCCCAGTTTTGTAATTTCTCTTCCTCGAAATCTGTTTCAATGTCTTCTGGGAAACGGACTGAAATAAAGTTACTGTGTTGCATTTCCTATAATAAACACAGATTAAAAATTAAGTTCAACTAATTAAACAATGATTTTATTTTGTAGGCAACATCAAGCCTTTAAAAAATAAAGTAAAAAAAAAATAATAATTTTTCAATGTTTGTATTACTTGTCTGGTTTCTTATCACTCGCGGCCGAAATTATAGTGTCACCTTAAGATGCAAAGTACCTATATAATATATTAAATAAAAAATAAATAAACTCTTTGTTTTTTTTTTTTTTTTTTTTTGCTGCGCAGATAAGATACAGATTTAACTTGTACTCGTACACGTTTCTCGGTCTTATCAAAATTAATTTCATTGTCTTTTTTTTTTTTTTTTTTTTGAGAATGTAGAATACTTGTGAATTTTGGTCTACATACTCATACTTCGAAAACATATTTTTTATTATTTCCTTATAGATATTTGTTGAGTAATATTATTAAATTAATTAAGTCTATTTAAGCTAATGAGAGGCATAAAAGAAGCAATTCCCCATTAAAAAATTATTCGACAGTAACAAAATAATCGTGAAAAGAATATTATTGATTTTCACTGTTGAATTCATAAATTTCTCATCTCACACCGAGTGGTTATGGGCAGTGTGACCAGATCCTAAAAATTTTTGCGGCTAAATTGACTTCAAAATAAAGCTCAAATATGCTAAAAAATTATTAAAGTGCTAAAACATACTGCTAAAACTTAATATTTACCTTTTTTAATCCAATTGTGTCTTTTAAAGTTGTTATTTTTGTAATTTCTGCTTACATCGCCTTACTAATATTAAATAAAATGTATTTCCTTTGAATGAAACAGATTTTGTTTTAATTACAAATTATTTCTTGAACCTAAGCTGCATTATGTATAATTAAAAACTGGCATGAAGTTAGCATAAGTGGCAAAATGAGCATACGCTTAACGATTTTTGGCCCATAATATTATTACATTAAAAATCACGCTAGGCTTTAATAGTGGGTAACAAGTACATGACAAGTTTTATGGAGGAACTCGTGTATAATAATAATGTTTTTTAGACTGCCGGCCTTTGGCCGGGGTTAAGGACTTTCTCCACCAAGATATTTCCTGAAACTGCGGAGCGTAATAAAGATTTCTGTCTTTGCAAAGTTTCCCTGCTTAAAAACGTTTTCTAGACTGCTAGAAAATTTAACTTATTTAAATTTCGTTACTTCCCAGAAAAAATAGTGATTTGGAGGCAATAACAACAACAAGCACTAACGTAAGGCGGACTCTCCAGCAAAATAGAAAGTTATCACAAAAAATTTTGCAAGCCAGTAATTTTTGCATCTGAGTATTACTTCTTTGAAGCACTTTAGTAAGCTAAATGTGTTGATTCTAGCTGGCTCATCTCGAACAAAAAAATTCCTTATTCATGCGCAACATCAATTGATTCTGTAACGTTGTATCCCTCACAAATATGCTTCGGGAAAGCAATAATTTTTGCTGGGTTATGCTAAGTAAATACTAGTTTGTCACTATACATAAAGTATTTAAAGCAAACCAAAAATATTAATTCACGGACGGTTCTTCGAGAAGAATTCGTTTCTCACTTACGTTTCGTTTATAAACAACGTTTAAAAATTGGTTTTTGTAAAATATTCTAAAGCTTTCGCCTATTCAATTTTTACGTAAAAAGTACAAAGTTTGTACAGTCTTAGGATACGGTATTTATAACGTGCACAGATCCAAAGTTGCGAAACATTGTAACCATGAGCACCAACTTTGCAACCGATGCGCTGATTGATTGTTTGCGGTGTTCTAAATACTTGTCAACGACGTTTTGAAAGGGTATGCATTGTCAATGTTTTGTTCTGCAGTGTTATGAAACACTACACTTTGTTGGAAGGCAGTTGACGTTTTGGAAGTCAGCCTCTTTTACGTATAAGATATATTGGTAAAAGTTATGTAGATTAATATGAAAAAATGCTAAATAAAAAATTGAAAAATGCCAACGAAAATGCTAACTGCTAAATCGAAAATTTTGCAGCTAAATCAACAAAAAAAATGCTAAATTTAGCTGCAAAAATGCTAAAATGGTCACGCTGGTTATGGGTCTATTAAGCTCAGCCACCAACTCTTTTTAAGAGTGGCCGCCGCTGATGTTTTTCCGGTTTAAGAAAGGCTAGAAATCAACTAGTTATTTCAAGTTATTTTTCATGCAGCTGGCTACCGGCTACACGGCAGCAAATTAAATTACCTTCTTACTTTTCAAAACAGGGTAGTATCGTCAGATTGCGTGTTTCTTATAGGAAATGTCAAACACCATACAAAACTGAATATTCGAAATTTGACATTTAGATTGGTATAATGACATAAGTCACCTGGTGTAGTGCTGCCACCTAATAAATGCGCCTTGCAACAATTCTTGCCGTGTAATCAGCTGCTGAATTATATTGACAACGGCAGCAACATCATAACACAACACCTGTATATATTTATATACAGGCAAGTTTTGAAAATCACATGTAATTTCAAAAGTACTCAGCAAAAAAAAAAACATGACAAATCATGTGTTGAATCATGGGTTCAAGTGATGACGCACGCATTGGTTCGATTTAGGTGAAACATGTATGATTTTTACATTAGCTTGTCATTGGAGATCATGTGTTTGGGCGAGAATTTAAATACTTTGATATCCATTCAAATTAATGAATTTAAACCCATGCAAGTTCCCTGATTCGAAGACGTTTTTTCACGTAAATACAAAACAAACAAATAAATAAAAATTTTTGTCGCAGGATACGAACCGAGCTTTTCTCACTCTCCAGGCACACTCTCTACCAGTACTCTCTCTACTGTACTCTTGTTATTTGTTGGAGATAAAACTTGTTTTATGAAAATGTATTACCCAGTAATATCGCATGCGTTTTTAATGAATTCAAAAACTATAGCATTACTTACGATTTGCGATGATATTCAGAATGCATTCGAAAAAATAAATGTTCAAGAAAGCATGAAACATTATTTCATTATGGACGCGTTCATTTTTTTTTTTTTTTTTTTTGCTGTGTAATAATGGTCAAGAGTATATTTTTGATCTCTTTTTTTCGTTTTTGGATTTTTTTTGGTTTTGAGCGTTTTTTAATATGGCGTTTTTTTAGTTTTGGCGTTTTTCCGGTTTTGGCGATTTTTTTAGTTTTGGCACTTTTTTCTCGTTGTTGGTGATTTTTTTCGATCGTTTTTTTTCGTTTTGGCGATTTTTTTCGGTTTCTGATGACTTTTTTCGGTTTGGCAATTTTATAATTTTGGGACTTTATAGTATTACCGTTTGCCTCTTTCAGTTTCCAAGATACAGCAAGTTAGTTGTCAAAATTACATAGTCAAAATTACATTAACTGATAGAATTTAATTTAGATTTTTTTAAATTTTAATGTTAATTGTTGTAGTCGGTATAAAAATGCACTAACTTTAGAAATTTTAAGTGTCTACAGTCATACAATTGTATGTACATATATCACATGGGATTTTAAAAATTTTTTCGTTGCTCGTTTTGGAACACTATTTAATTTTTAACTGTCATGTATTTGTTGTCCAAATTTCAGGTCCGTAGCTCTTACTGTTCTCGAGAAAATAGCCTGTGATGGGCAGACGGACAGCGTAACGAAAAAAAAACCAAGAAAAAAGTTATTTTTCATCAAGATAATGCACGAGTGCACACGTGTGCAGTCTTAATGGCAAAACTCTTATGAATTGGGCTACGAATTGGTACCCCATCCGCCATATTCTCTGGATTTATCCCCTAGTGACTACCTTTTATTTCCAAACCTAAAGAAATGGCTCGTTTGGAAAGAGATTTAGCTCCAACGATGAAATTATTGCCTATTTTAAGGACATCGAAAAATCCTATATGGAAGGGATACAAAAACTGGAGAAACGTTGGACTAAATGTATTGAGATTAAAGGAGATTATGTTGAAAAATAAATTTTTCTTTTGCAAAAAAATACTGTGTTTCATTTAAAGAGTCACGAACTTATTGATCCGCCCTCGTATTATTTTAGGTAAAGTACCTAAAATTAATTATAGCCTCAGCTCCTATGCTACCACTTTGAGTAAAACACACAATTTTGCGACATTTTTCATCGAGTGAGCGTCATAATACCAAATGAAAATGTATTCGATCACCTTTTTCGAAGAACGAAATAAAGCTTATAGTAAGGACCCATAATTTGTTGTAGTGAATGTACTAAAAATTTAATAAGCTGCTATTTCGAAAGTTGGCCTCACATGGCTATCAAGAACTTGTTGATGTTAGAGTCACGCCCGCCTCTTTCCGCTGGGAAAGTTTTCGAATTTTCTTTTTTTAATTTTGTTACGTGATAATTCTCATTCATATATATATATGTATATGTATATATATATATGTATGTACGTATGTGCCTACAATTTAAATTCAAAATTATTTGTTACATTTCATGATCAATCATTTAGAATTTCTCTATCACTAAGTGAAAATTTAATTAAATAATTAAAAATATGTATAGGAAAAATAACAATAATAGCAGTAATAAAAAGAAAACAAAAATGAACTACAAAACAAAGATTATTTGAACATACCGTAATTCCTTAAAAGATTACATCAGCCGCGTACCAGTGATCCATATTACAATGATTATGTCGTCCACAACCAACGATGAATGTTACAAGATGTAAGAATACAAACAAGCCCCATTGTCAATTGTGTACATTCTTGGTAGTGTGTAAAGTTGTGCAATATGCAGATAGATTCCCATACACTACTGCCTACCTACCACACCACTTAGGGGCATGCATCAATGAATTAACCAAATTGCTGATAATGGAACATCATCATCGTCATCATCATTGTGAGCTTCCTAAGCGCAATTATAATATTAGAAACAAATCAATTGTTTTAATAAATATTGATACAAATAATACAAAACAAATTATTGATAGAAAACAAAATTATTGTAAACAAAAACAATGAACAAAAAAAAATTATCTAAAAGTCATTAAACTTTATTTGTGTTTTATTATATTGTATGTTGGATGGCGGTAATGAAGAATGTTGTCTTATGATTCGTACAATACTGATGAATTCGTTTTACATTAATGTGTAGAATTCGAAGAATGATTTGTTTGTGATTTATTATTTATCACACGTATTCTGGCAGCTTGTGAATTAAAATGTATTTTATAAAGATTGGCAGGTTGATGTTTCAAATTCCAGGGAGTAAAATTGAAATTTTGTATATCTTTACAGTCAACTATATGGTTTGGTTCATTTTTACGATGTTCCATAACATATTTGCGAATTTGTTGAATATCGTCGCTATTACGGCAAATAATTTGCGATAACGTTGTCTCATAAATAGTTCTTAATTGATCTGCATATGAAAAAATATAACAAGATTCAGTAAAATATTTCTTAATATGTATTATATAAAAATTAGAGTTACCTTTAGTAAACTTTTGTGCTCCAATTTTGCGTTCATACCAAAAGGAGTCACCACGCTTTAAACGTAAAAATTGATCAGCAACCAAGCAGGTTAATAAGGGACCAAATATAGCGCCTTCTAAAGGAGGCTCGCTTAATGCTCCGGTATAAACATCAACATCTTTTGGAGAACTGTATGAAAGTAAATTAAATCATATGGAAAATATATTTTCAGATAAATTCAAAATAATTTTCTTAACTTGTTATCTATTTATATAGATGCAGATGTGATTCAGTAGCTCTTTGTAGAACTGCCTTCGTCCCGATAAGTATTGAACTAACTTTAAGCTAACTCAAAACTGATGCTGAGATTAGTGAGTTATCTTTGTACAACTAACATCTCCTCGATAAGTTTTGAACTAACTTTAAGCTAACTCAAAGCTGATGCAGAGATGAGTCAAAGTTTATCGAGAATATGTCAAAGTAAAATTCATGTTTATGTTAACTCTTCATTTTATATGGCGTAATAGCAAAGTGTTAAGTATGATGGCTGACAAACAAAGTGATCAATTCTCCTCTCTAAGAAATGCTAGATATACCAAACGGACGACACACTCGTCCGTATTCTAGAATCAAAATGTAAATAATTTAAGATTCAAAGAAAATGTACCTATCTAAACGTCATAAAAAAGTTATTAAAACACAGCCACACACAAACTTACATACATATGCAAGCATAATTAAATAATACATGAAATTAAAAAAACATAAACAAAATCCCTTCAACCAAGCTAATCGGCGTTGTCAACTTTGAAAGTTCAAAACGCACCAAAATAGAGAAAAAATCGCGCCATTTACAAAAAAAAAACGCACCAAGATTTCTTTAGTTTAAAATGTTTATTGAACTGATTTTGCATAAAAAGTATAATATGTAGTATTATATTTTTTATATTAAAAATTTAACACTAAAACAGGTTTTTACAGTTCAAAGTTAAAAGGGTAAAACCTAAAAAAACTAAACAAATTTGTTTAATAATATTTTTTTTAATTTCATAAATTCTGTACAAAAATTTTTAAAGAGATCAACGATTAATAAATAGTAAGCATTTAAAACTAATAAAAGCTCAGTATATATCATTTTATCCAAATATTTTTAAATTTTTTTATCAGAAGTTTAATGTATCCATATAAAAAATATCACAATTAAAAGAAATAGCCTTCTACAATATACATACATACAGTATTGTGCAGAACAAAAGCAACAAAATACCTATTTGACTTAAATTTTTAATATTTTGGATATTTGATTATTTCAAGCAGCCCTTTTTACATACTTTTGTAAGCAATCATATTCTCAAACCCGTGTATCTTGACTGTGCAGAACAATAGCAACAAAATAGAGAATGTCATAATTATCAATAAACTATCTGGAGGCAAATTACGGCACTCGTTATCGAACTAAATTACGAAACATTTACATATAAATTCTATTGAAATATTTCGCAATTTCGTTCGATAACGAGTGCCGTAATTCGCCCCCTGATATAGCGCTATAATTCCGAAGTCCAACAGGCTTAATAGTACTTATTATTCCTTATATTATATTTTAAAATTGCTTTCTAAATGTTGTTGGTGCTGCTTGATCTAGCAAGAGTGGGAAAGAGTAGATATTGCTGTACATACGAATCTTTAAAAAGTTAAGGGTCTAAAAACATATAGAAATTGGCCGTTAATCACTTAAAAGTGTAATAAAAATATATCCCAAGTTTTCCGATGGGTAGGTCGGCAGGATAATTACGTATTAAGCAGTCTTGTGTACGACCGCAAAAAAACTTCCGCAGTTTATGATAGAAAATTGTATTTCACATAATCCAAAAAGCTCGATTACTGTTTCTAATGAGGTTATAATATCTGCAAATTTAAGTGAGCTGTATGGTATAACTCGAAACCATGTCAGAGAAAGCAATTGAAAAAGTTGCAGACTAAGAAAATACCATAGTTGACCAAGAGATAATTCCAAAAAGAAAGACACGTAAATCTTATATTTACTTCATACAATTTTATTGCTTTTATGTGCATAAAATAGAGTTCAGTAGAACACATCCTAGTTGGATCATAATAAAATGGGAAACCGATTTATTTATTGAAGAATTCAAATTCTATGTAACAAATTGGTATATCATATCTTAAGTTCGGCTCTTGCCTAGCAAACAGTTTTCGCTACGAAATATCAAAATGGGTTTTAAGCATAACAGCGTTTAGGTGATGGTGATGGTGATGTTTTGTTTTCCGACGTATAAAGTTAGACCATTCCACAAATTTTGTAAAAAAAATATTTGAAGTAAAGTTCATTAGGCATTTTGAGTGGAATATGACACTTCTACGGATGTTTCAATGCGGTATTAGTCCATAACATACTTGGAGGTTGGGCAAAAAATAGCAAGAAAATTAATTTAACTCCAATCCTTGCTTGACTGACACGCAGTTTTCTTCAACGCCGTTGAAAACCTCTTTGCAAGATGGTGCAGGAGTGTTTTCCAAAATTGCAACAAACACCTCGAAATTCCATTAACTCAGCCGAAATGTATTCCATAGTGCATAATAAATAATATTTGTGAATTAATTCAGCGTTGAAATACACGTGTTATGAAAAAACTAAAGATTATACGAAAAGTATTCATTTGTTGCTTTTGTTATGTACATCTCCATATCAAAGCCTGGACTATTTTATACAACTTTTGAAAACCCAGTATTTTTAACCAAGATTTTATTTAATGCGCTACATACATATATTCGGAAATAATCATCTGCATTTATTTTTGCAGTATTTGTTGCTTTTGTTTTGCACAGTACTGTATGTACTAAACGAATTCGTACATACATAGTATACATGTGCCCTTAATTATGAAAGTGGTCTAAGTCATACGCATTTTTGATTCGATATAGTAAAATAAAGTTATACTAGTAACTCTAAATTAAACTGTTGCATAAATTCCAAAAATATTTTTGGATTTGTTCAAATGTACTAAATATCTCGACCAAAGAAATATATGACTTATACAACATTCATAATTAAGGACACATAAATATGTTTAGATTCACTTGTACAAGATGATACATTTTTGTACGTTAACTTTATAAATTCTGTTTAAAACTTTTTAAAAAGAGAGCAAAAATTAATTATTCCAAATAAATAAAACCAATATTTTCATCATTATTGATATTATCGGACCATACAACAGATTTTATTTCAAATTGTGAATTCATAAAACCGTCTGGCAATAAATTGTGAAATTTTCTGACAACCGTGTGAACTGACAAGAAATATTGTGCTGCCAATTTTCGATTGCCAGTACATTGTCAGCACATTGCCAGATCTGACAATGTTGTAAGATCTGACAATCGTCTGTACATAGCTTTAGTTAGCCGATGCTGTATTTTTGGTGGACGTCGTACATACTGCCTATGAGTTGTGATGAACTATAATGGTATACCCCGTGAAAATATTAGGTACGTTCATAAAAAAAATTCTGACGTGATGGAATTTCTTTAATATATTTTCTAAAGCTTAGTACCTAATACTTATTAGTGGCGTGCGTAAGCAGTCTTGAAATGTAAATGCGTCTACTTTAGAAAGAAGCAAGCATCACAAATTCTTCCGTCACAAAGTATTTTCTTCTTTGCTCCTATACTTGCAATAACTGAAACAAATGTCTTACCAACAGTGTTGTTCCGGGTTTTTTTTTTTGAAGATTTCGCTAAAGTAAAGCATTTGAAAAATCCCTCGTGTCTTAAAAGTTCTTATAAATGGCCTTTTGATTTTCGGAACAAATTTTCATACAAAATATTTCTTATTAAGGCTTTATAAGTCCTTAATAAGTTTACAGCCTTATTTATAAAAATTATTAAGGCTTTTTAAGAAAAATTTTTTATGAAAATTTGTTTTAAAAAGCCTTTACAAAGCCTTAATAAGTTTTATAAATAAGGCTGTTAATAAATAAGGCTGCAAATATTTAAATTTAAATAATAATAATATTTAAATATTACAACCTTTTGTAATAATGAAAACACTGATTTATTTGCAATTTTTTCCTCGTGCATCACTGTGCATCGAGTAGTGAAAAAATAACAATATAATATTTTCATATTTAATTCAACTTTCTTAAGAATTTTTCATTCTTTTGATATCTGTAGAATATAGGTATGGAACGGCTACTCAGGAAATAACTCCCCATAGCACAAAAATTACAAATCGTCATAACAACGGTTTTCGGGTGTTATTTTTTATTTTTGTCTTATTTCATAGAGTTTAGGTTAGCAGGTTGCTGAGAAGAGAAAGTAAGTTTTCAGTTCAAATAACAGGTCACTTTGTGTTTTTCTGAGAGTAGGATTGGGACAGCGCAAGTACGGATGGTGAGGTTAGGTTAGGTTAGAAAGGGTGGTGCAGAAGTGACCCTATTATCCGTCATTAAGATACTGAATTCCCATGACGAATCCATTAATATCCTCCAGCTTACACTTCCCTATATCAGTAACGCTCTCATGGAAACGTCTGCTCAGGCATCTAAACCTATGACATTGTAGCTTCGGGCAGTAACAGATAATATGTTCTGGTCCCTCTTCATCCCCGCACATGCTACAGAAATCTGGAGTGCCAGTTTTCCAAATGCTGGTTCTTGCTCTAACCGAAGAGTGACCAGTCATTGTGCCTATCACGATTCGCATCGCCTTTCTATTCATGTGCAGTAGCAGTTTGGATCTTCTTGAGTCATGTTTTGGTCACATAGCAGTCGAGACTCTACGATCCTCCCTATTTCGCCATGAACTGTTTGTTGGTCCTGCTTTCTACCCAATTACTTTTCACACATTGCCTTGTCGACCCTTTTCTTGCTACTTCATCGGCAATTTCATTTCCCTCGAACAATTCTGTGGCCAGGAACCCAACATAGTCTGACACTATAGTTATCCATAAGCGAGTTGAGGGCTCTCCCACACTAACAAGTTTTAATTTTACATTGTGTCCCATGGTGACCGCGTAAAGATTTGTTATACAAAAATACGGCAACCATAGCTGTGTAAAGAACCGAAGAATGTCAAAAGCAAAAAAATAATTGTACTAAAACCAAAACAAAATCGAAGTTTTTGACATTCTTCAGCTACAAAGCACATAGAGCAAAAAATTATCAGCTGAAGTAGCGCTGCCACCTAGTTAGTTACACCTTGTTGTGTCCCTTCAAAGCTTTTAAGGTAGAATTAGTAAAATCGTATCATTCTACATTATTGCCGTATCGTTCAACTTTGTGCACAAGTTATAGAAAATGTAACAGTTTGCACAGCACATTTTTTTTTTATCTGGCATTAAATGCGGCGTTTTTGACATTCGCTACAGAAAAATCTTTTTTCTGCAGATTTCTACGTCAGCAGTGCTACCACCACATATTTTATAACTAGTAACATGCATTGTATATGGTACGATTTTTGTCAGCTGACACGCAACATCACGATACGATTTTACTAATTGTACCTTTAGGGCTGCCTGTCTTTCAACGTAGAAGGTAGGGATTGGTAAATATCTTCAAAATTCGATTTTCGATTTTTCGATCAACTTTTTTAATTTCGATTTTTGAAATCGATTAATCATACGTGAAAATCGATTTTAAAATCGATATTAAAATCGTTTAAGACAAATTGCCTAGTTTATAAACAAAATGATCTTTATTCATAAAAATTCAAGTAAAGATTATAAAACATTAACAAACAAAAACGAAAGTTAACATATTTATGTACATTACGAACGAAGAGAACGAAAGTAAGTCACTCATTTTCTTCTATAAAAGTGTTCCACTATCTTTCGACTTATCGTTCGATTGGCTTTACGTTTCTAACGTAAGCCGTATACCCGTTGTCAAATATCTATATTGCCACATCCACAATTTCACACATTCATCGACAACTGGGAATAAAAAATCGTTCAAATGTGTAAATTGTGCTTTAAAAAATGAAACTCTGTTCTAATTTAACCTGCAACAAGTGGCACCCCAAAATAAATTAAAACAAACTTGACAAAACAATTTTTGTAAATCATAAAAAGTGTACATACATAATTACTCAAGGGTTTTTATTTATGATAAATAAAGACATAAAAAACCACAAGCTATGCAAAATTTTGTGAATAATCACCCAAAAAGAAAAATGACCAATACCCCATTTATTTAGGTCATTATTCATTGTCATTTGGGTGATTGTCATTATCTTTAAAATACAAACAGACCCAGAAAAAGTGTTCTACCTTGTCGGCCTTTGTACGGGTGCAATAATTTTCTCTCTCTCCTCTGTATATGTAGAACAACTGATTATATGAATAAATACATCCTTATGTACAAGAAAAAACTGGCATAAAGTAAGTGACGACATTGAAATAGGTGCTAAGGAGTTCCTTCATACATTTTGACAATGAAAATCGGCGCATAATGTAGTTCTAGCCCACTATTAAGTCCCAGCATGATTTATCTAACTTCTTAACGGTTTTTTCTTACACATAAGACCGATAGTTTCTAACCAACCTTCACTATAACTAGTGGAAGTGGTGGTAGGCAGAAAATATCTACTCATTGAAGCTGTTGTCGAACACACATACATACATACCGAGAGAAGAGTATCACAAAGACCAGCCAAGGACGCAAAACCTCTTACTTACAAGCTCAGACATGAGGAGATTGCCAACGACGGGTTAAGCAATGAACCCATTGCCAGCGAAGCCTGTATTATATTTGCTCATTGGCAAAGCAAAATATTTTATTCATGTAAATAAAAATAATTTGTTGTATTTTGTCTCAGTCGACAATAAAAATACAAGTGCCTTCTTTTGGCATTTGAGTTCGTACAAATGACTGAAAAAATTTTATTGGGGCTCATATTTGTATTGAAATGCTTACGTTATCGTTCGCCTTAATTTTCTTTCGACTTGTCGTGCTAAAGGCTTTTAATGGAACGCAAAACAGCTGTTTGTCGTTTAAAAGGCTTGCGAACTAAAATGAGTGACATCCTGGAACAGGGAGTTAATTTAGCGAAACACATCGAGCCTTATTTTCGATTTTATCGTAAGCGACAAAAATTAAAGTTTTCAGGAGGAGGTTTTTTTAAAATATTCAAATATGTTTTTGTACTTAAATTGTCGCTTACGATAAAATTTCACAGCCAGTATCTTAAAAGTTATCAACAATTTTGGTATTTTGATAATTCTAAACTATGGATAGGCCCATCAAATTTTAATTTCAATAAAAAAAGTAAATTTTCGATAACATGCCGCTTACGATAAAATCGAAAATATGGCTCGACTTTAAATTCAGTAAAGTACATACATATCGAGCCTTATTTTCGATTTTATCGTAAGCGGCAAAAATTATATTTTTCAGAAGGTTTTTTTTTAAATTTTCAAATTGGTTTTTGTATGTAAAATGTCGCTTACGATAAAATTTTATAGCCCGTATCTTAAAAGTTATCAACAATTTTAGCATTCTGATAATTTTAAACTATGGGTAGGCCGATAAAATTTTAATTTCAATAAAAAAGTCAATTTTCGATAACATGTCGCTTACGATAAAATCGAAAATAAGGCTCGATATGTATATGCATATTAGATATTAAAGCTGTGTTTTTAAATTAAAATTATACGTAAACTTGCTTTAGTTTACCAATTTTTTATATTACATAAAATAAATTTCAAAACATTACAAATTATTATATGTAGTTAGTGTCAGAAATTATTTCTAAGGATTATTAGTTTAAATGTTTTATACTAACCAACTTTACTTGTTATTGTTAACATCAACGTCAAAATAGGTCACTTAAGTACTATTTTTTCTCAGTAATTGTTCATTTTAAACCGGCTCTTGATATTTTCTAGCCTTTAGAGAAAGTAAGTGTCCTATTTTCGATATTGTCTTGGCATTGATGTCGACAAAAAGTTACAACATAAAGATGAATAATATTAGTTATCAAACCAATCTTCTTCACTCAGATTAATATTTACTTAAAAATATTGGCAAAATTTTGATAACAATAAAAAATCGATTTTTTTGCCCAATAATCGATTTCAGTATAAAATCGCAGACGTAAGATCGCTTACAAAAAATCGGGTTTTTTAAACATAAAATCGGTTTTCGGTTGGAATCGAAATCGATTTACCAACCCCTAGTAGAAGGTTATCTTATCACCTTCAGCTACATTCCTGGTCACCAGTTCCGTCGCTCTGAGGATTGCCGAAATCTCAGCTTGGAAAACGCTGCATTCATTCGGCAGTCTGAAAGAACTACAAGTGCTCGTTCTCAAGATATAGACACCAGCCCTTGCGCGTTTTCCCATTTTTGAGCAGTCTGTAAAGACCGCACTACCCTCATATAGCTTATCGAATTTAGCTCAATAGTCCCTATCCGGAATTACCAGTGATCAAAAAAATCAATTTCAGCGACCTTATAGTCCGTGAACCCAGGGGTTACGGATCCCTGATAACTAAAACTGATCTCATTTAAGATTGATATGTGACCTGTTATTCCTGTACTTAGAGTTTGCTTCTAGAAGTCACCACAAAGTCCTCTATAGGAAGCAGGTGGAGAATGACGTCCAAGGCAGCCTGAGGTATGCTCCTCGAGCACCTATGATGCCAAGCGAGGCACACATCTGAACCTTAGCTAGCAATCTCCTGTGACTTTCATTCCTCAATGACTTCCACCAACCACACAACCATAGGAAATAACCGGCCTGACAATCGATGTATAAATCCAGTTTACTATCTTCGATTGTAGACCCCAGTTCCTTCCTATGGAGTTCCTGCATGCGTAGTAGACATTGAAATGGTTAAGTGGTAGATAGATAGAAAGAAGAGAAGCTTCAACAATTTTTTTTTTTAATTTTTATAACTCTGCTATTGTGCGTTTTATTAATTTTTATAACATCGTTGCAGCGCATCTGGTATTAAGTAGGCATTTTACTTTAAGCTATGTAGGCATTTTATTAGTTATTTTACTTCGCCGACGATTAATTGCTACAAATAGGAACAAAATAGGGCGTTGTGATATACATTAGCATAGACACTAACGCGTATCAGAAAAATCTTTGGTGTTGATATGAGTTAGTATGACTGAGTCTGGCTAGGGTTTGAACTGAGGCTTTCGAATACCGTCAATTTCTTCTCAGTTGACGCACTATCCAACAGCACCCCCCCCCCCTCCCCCCCTTCATATGAAATAAGACCACAGAAATTTATATTGAAAAAGAAAAAAAAGAACATGACAAAAATGGAATTGAGTCATCGGTTTAATTTGTTGCTTTCTTAATCATTGAAACTTATATTGAAGATCTCTTCTATAGTAGAAAATATTTAAAAACCAAATTATAATACACACACCTGTATATTTCTCTTATTGATTTTAACGCATCCTTGTCGACAGCTTGAGCCATTTGCTCCCAAGTATCCACTGGAGATAATTGGCAGTGCCGTCTATAAACTGGATAAGCTGGTAAGCCATGATCTCGACCACGTTGTATGTTTAAAGAAACCAAGTCTAAGCCACATGAGGGTAAATGATCATCTTCGAAATCTTCGAATAAACGTTGTGTAACTTCCACAGAAAAGAAGCGATCAACTCGTTGTACTGGTGTATTAGTGGCCATTAATAAGGCATTATCTATGCCACCGCTAATCCACAAAGAAAAAGGATTGAATAACATCTTATGAAGCTCCATATACTCTGGATTGCTGCGATTGTTGGTGACATTAAATAAACCCTTGAGACATAGTAATTGCATATAAAAATTATTAAACAAAATCTTTACCATTAAAATAAAATAAAAGTTACCGGCAATAGCGTATGTGCAAATCGAAATGCTGCAGCTGCAAACTCATTTGCTATCGAAGGATTTACAGCAGGATCATAAGTATCAGAAGCATTTAAATCATTAACATTTGGCGTTAGTTCTTTCTTATCAGCCCATTCTCTGCCCAAAAGTATTGGTAGGAATTCATTGTAGGTAATGTGAGCAATTTGAGCACCAACTATTCTACGCGCTTCTTGGAATATTGTTTCATCATCCCAAGTTGGATTCTCTGCCTGTAGACCTCGAGCCAGATTATTATGCTGCCTAGACCACAATAAATGCATAGAAGTTAAAAGCAAATTTTCATTAGCTCGATCATCTCCTGATTCAAAACAATACTTTCCCTGTTTTATCATGGCAGCACGATTGCAACCGTCATCAGGATTGGTCGATATGGGCAATAGCTCTCTGCTATCATTTGTTAAATACATACGTAAGAGACCATTGTTAAGAGAACGTAAGTGTAGTTGCCGCAAATCCGAGTTCCCATACACCACAGAACCATCAATGAATGAGGTGGCTTGATTTAACTGTTGCCTTGGTCCGAAATGACCAGTAGCAGCTGGAGCGGAACGCACAAAATTCATACAAGTTAAGTTATAGGCCTTGTAAAAGGGATCGTCGGGCAAGATAGTGACTGGAAAGCACTCTGGATGTGTATTGTTCAAAGGTGGTGTACAACAGTCTATAGATTCGCCTTCCAAAGAACTCGTTAAGGATGTGGCTGTGATATCATGATCTAAAAATTGTCCAAACACCGCCAACATGACGGTGAAATTTGAGTCCGTTTCATATGAGGGACGATATATTTTCAGAGACACCTGACGTGCTGGCGGCAATAAACTAGTGCCGTTTTTGAGAACTCCTCTGGGTAGAAAAATGCCATCTGAGTAGTCGGGGTTCAGCATGCGTCTGTAGGGTATCAACGATGATCCATAATGCCGTGGATGATGCTTATTATTACAAACCCCATTGGAACGGCGAAATTTTTTATTAAAGTCGCAAACTATATTTGACGTTGGATCGGGCAGCACTATTTTTGGCCCACGGCCTATGTTTGACCTCTCCAGGCCACGTGTATAATTATATTTTGCAGCTATACTAACGGTAGCTTCATTCTCCACAAAACCTCTACGTGCCACCTTTCTCGCAGCTGAGTTAGAATTCAATGAACGATAATGGCGAAATGCTGGCGAATGTACTGGTGTTGGTTCTAAACTTTCTTCTAGAATTTCGCGTTCTCCTAAAGCCTTAATACCCTCATTAATTGCCCCATCAGTAGCGCTACGATTCAAATGAAAACGTCTCAAAGACCATTCCTCTTCCGGTTCATCAGGTATGGGCAGCTTTATGCCATCTAATCTTTCACGCATAACGGTTAAGTTGACAGTTTGATTTAAATTACTTGCTGACTCATTTAATGCAAATGTCACAACTGGCGTATAGGAATATTCGTTATTAATCGCTAAGACAATAACCAAAGATGCAATAATGATGACTCTAAATACAAAAACAAACGTATAAAATATAAAAAAATTCACATTTTCAGAATGTTATACTCGTACACTTGTGGTACTTCACTGTTTTACACATTTTTCTTTTGTTTTACTTTTTTATTTACATTTGCTACATACATACATATGTATGTATGTACGTATTTCCAGTCACTACACAAGTATTTTCCCAAAAACAAAAGTTTCAAACCGCAAAAAGAGAAAAAAAAATTTAAAACTTTATTGTAAGAAGAAGTTGTTTTACTTAAAGTGTGCAAAAAGTGTTATGCCATTAAATGTAGGCCAATAAACTGGGTTAGCACTCGTAATTCGATACCATAACACTAAAACACTGCAACAAATGAAGATTTTTGAAAAAAAAAACAAACGGACTGAACAGTATAGGTTCGATAGTACTACCAAAGGGTAATAAAACCGGTGGCGACCTCTAAAAATGGTATCATTAGTTTTTGGCCAACAGATAATTCAGACTTGGTTATACCTCTAAACTATATATGGAAATAATGTAGCTAAAAGTCTACCAAAAAATAATATCTTTGTGCACTTTTTTGCAAAAATTAAGGAATAACTTACAGGGGCTCCTAATTGTTTGCTAATAATATGGTATCGAGGACAACAGCCAGATATTTGGCATTATCCGACAGGGTTAGGGTAATGCTGTTAAAGGTGGTTTCAGAAACCAACCTTTAACAACCAGCTCTCTCAGAAACTGAATTATTGCAGTCGGATGAGTGTTATTAAGGCGCCTTAAATGTTCATGAAAGCTACCATGGCATAGTTTTTATGATCGACTGAATTCTCTATATATCCCATAAGCGAATGTAAAGCGGTATCAACCGCTTTGTTGTGTTGCTGTTTTCGAAATGAGAAATATATACACATACTGATGTACATATCGCTCATTTACTAAAACAGCATCATAACTCAAAAACAAACTAGTTTGCCAGAAAACGAATTAAAAGTTTTCAATTTACACACAACTTAATGGAAAAACGAAATTTTATTTTTCTCACAGAAGTTGAGTTGAGTTATTCCAACTGTCGATATCGACGTCACTTTAATACAATATTAAAAAAAAAATGGTGCTTGTTTCCTTGCAGTCGAGAAAAATTGTGTGCTACTAACAATCTATTTCCGTTCCCTAAGGTCTAGAAAACAGCATAAACCTGTCAACAGGAGTCAGTTGTGTTCGACAACGGGTACACAAGCCGCAATTTCTTGACATTGTGTTAAAGTGACGACGATTTCGACAACTGGAATAAGGGTGAATATGAAGAAATATATGCGGATTAATTCTGCATCACTAACTCGAAAATTCCATTTTTTTTTCTTTTTGTTTGAGTTATGACGTTCTTTGAGTAAATGAACGAAAACCGCAGAATTATAAAAAACAAACATGAATGAAATATTTTTTCAAATGCATTTTGTTTAATAATTATGAAATTAAAGGGTGTGGCCGCATTTGTTGGAATAATATCCGTATTCCGAACTTCTGTGACAATCAGGGTTATCATAAATAAAATTTTATTTGGAAATTTCCGAACATATGTACAGTTGGTATTAGGTCCGTTTGTTTACTTTTCCAGTAAAATCCAGTAGTTGAGTAAATTTTGGGTAATTTGAAAATTTTACTCTCAAGAATTTCTCTTGCAAAAAAAAAGTACGCGAACGGAAAAATTACAAATTACAAAAAATTGCAGATTATTCAAAACAGCTGATAATATTGTTGTATGTTTTTTGTTGTTTTTGAAACCCATCAAATACATATTTTTGGCAATTGATGCATGCATTTTTATAATTATAAATTTGAAGGGATATATACATACATATGTACATATTTTTAAAATAGAAGTTCTGTGAAAGCTTTAGCATGTATTTGCTTTTTAGTTTTATTTTTTGTGGGTAAATGGCACAGGAAAATACATCAATATTTGATTTCTGATAGTCGGTACCCTGAATAGTATGTAGAAATAAGTTTTCACATATATGTACATAAACTTTACATCTCTAAAAAATTAAAGTAAATAACACGATTAAATTAAATTTAAAAACTGAT
The DNA here is from genome assembly GCA_949987645.1 of Tachina grossa. Classification (NCBI taxonomy): domain Eukaryota; kingdom Metazoa; phylum Arthropoda; class Insecta; order Diptera; family Tachinidae; genus Tachina; species Tachina grossa. Next base: position 156,135,493 of record OX465274.1, on the reverse strand, counting down.
ATTTAACGATTATTACAGCCTTATTCAAAAAAATATTTTACTTGAGCTTTAAAGTTCATAGTAGCTACCAAGCACTTTAAGGCTAAAATTGCTTTGTTAAGAAATTAATTTTTAGCTTTGTTTCTTTACTTTTTGGGTTAAGTTCGATAAAATGAGAGGAAACTATAATTTCGCTCAATAATGTGCAAAAATGTACAAAAGTACGGGAACGCGAAAAACCAACATTTTAACACGAAAATAAACGTCAATGCATGTATGCATATACATACGTATACACACAACTAAACACATACATATCCTGAAGGAAATGTCGATGGTGAAAATGTACTGACTCGCTTTTGACTTTGTCACCAGTACTACTCTACAATTATTCCCCATACAATACTTTGTGCTATAGACATTTAGCATGTGCTTGTCATTGAAAATCTACTAGTAACACTAAAACAATTGACTAGGTAGTGAATTCATAGTTCTTATCATGATACAATAATATAAAGGTACAACCACATTTGACGTATAAAATTAACTAGATATACCAAACGGACGACACACTCGTCCGTATTCTAGAATCAAAATGTAAACAATTTAAGATTCAAAGAAAATGTATCTAAACGTCATAAAAAAATTCATTAAAACACAGCCACACACAAGCTTACATAATACATATGCAAGCATAATTAAATAATACATGAAATTAAAAAAGCATAAACAAAATCCCTTCAACCAACCTAATTCAGGATTATGGCTTTGATAAGCATTAAACACATTCACCACAGCAAGCTACCGACTACCAAATGTCAAGGATAGAACACACGTGTTTATGTGAGAATAATTATTTTGAATACAGCAAGGCAACATGGCGGCAGGTTGTTGTCTATGCTGATTTTGTCGTAGTCCAATTAAACTAATTTCTATTTCGTTGGCTACAATGAGAAAATTCAGTATTTCCAGTATAATACAAAATGTTAAATGAATGATTTTGTTCAATTATTTCATATTTTTTAACAGAAAGAATATCCAAAAATTGATGTAAAAAATAAATTGATTAATTTTTGTACTTTTACGACAAATAAGTACGTTTTAAAAGAGTAATTAATTTTTATAAATGCAAAATATATAAAAGTGGCAATACTGAACTATGTATTTGTACTTGAATATCAGCTGCAGATGGTGCTGCTGCCGTCTTCAAAAAAATTAAGTAGCTGGCTACGAGGCGACAAATGCTGCTAGCGGCATTTGAAGTCGTGTGTTCGTGTAGCCTGCTGTGGTGAATGTGTTTAATGCAATACAACAACAAATAAGAGAAAAACAATTGTAAGGTGAAGAGAAATACTACAAACACACACACACACACTCATGTTTTGTTTCTTTTTTTACTTGTAAGCTAATAAATGCGTGTGTAATATGTGTGCATGTAGTAGTAGCAACTTTAAACGCTTATAGCTCCCAAAATACTAAACCGATTTCAATAAAATATAGATTCTGCACATCTGTATAAAAAATCCTTTAAAACCATATAAATCTTCTTAAAATCGGTGCTGTGATACCAGCGTAAAAGGGATTACAAAAAACATGTTCGCCTATTAATTATATACATACATAGATTCTGACTTTTGTCCCAATTATTTGATTACTGTTTTTTTGTAAACAGAGAGGAAAACGTTGCCACACGAAATTACGGGGAAATTTTTTTTAGGAATGTTTTTGGAAATGTCTAATTTATGGTTTTGAATAATACATGTAATGGTTTATGCTCTGAAGATATATTAAAAATTGTTCAAACATGAATTTTGAATCGCATGTGCTTATTTTAAACGGCATCGCTCTAATAATTCTCTTCTTCACAGCCATAATTAGCACAAAGTAGCCTTGTTTTTATACGGTTTTTGTTTCACTTTTTTTTTTGGTATACGATTGGAGGTGTGTTGTACTCAATGAAATGAGTATTTGAATTTCCATTTTTTTTGGATTCGTTTTGTTTGAATGTACATCACTAAACCATTTTTGTATAGTTGTATTTATTTTAATATTTTTTTATGGATTTTGCTATGTATTTCGAAGCAGTTGGATAATTTGGTGATGTTTCCCATTACATGACAGAAATAATAAATTTAAGATAAGAGCTCTAGCACTTCTAGCTTCATTTTCAGATGTAACATGAATCAATATGTGGTATATTGACAAAAATATTTGAGGTACAAAATACACATTTTGGAAATATCAACTTAAAGTAGGCTTAACAAACGTAGGCACCTACTTTAGAATTTTGATGTAATAATTTTTCTTGAATGCAACTTTACTTAACATTGCTTTTCAAAGCTTTGTTAAGTTTTTTTGAATACGACCCTTATTCTTTAATTTGTTTCATCTTGAACATAGAAATTTTTAGATTTGTTTTGTATTGTGAAAATTTCCAAATGTTTAAATTTTGCTTGTGATTTTGTTTTCTTTCAAAAAACTTCACACGATTGTGGAATATTTTGACAATTTAGGAAGAAAATTATGCGAAAAAGTGGAAATATGTAAGTTTTTCATTTAGTGTCCATGTAAACAAAAATTTCATTTGGAAAATTTTCGCATGTGGGATTTACACGATAAGGCTGAGTGACAAACTATAACAATATTGCATGATACAATAAGTGCGTTCGAGAACTCAAAAATTTGTAAAAATTTTTACTATTTTTTACTGGATTGCGTTCGAGTACACAAAATCCAGTAAATGAGAGGGCGAATTGAGAGAGAAAAATGACAGTTCATTTACTGAGTAAATGCAAGTTTTTACTGGACAAATTTTTGCCAGTAAAATCCAGTAAAACGAAACCATATGTTTTTAAATATAAACAAACAAAAGCAAAAGGAAACAAAAATTTTTAATTTTGTATGAAATTTTTAAAATAACAAAAACCAAATGTATTAAGTTATAAGCATTATAACATTTATTTAAGTTTGATGCTAGAAAAATATTCGGGTATTTTATGTATTCCACGTGAAATTAAAACGTGTGAAATTTCCATAGATGTTTTGGAAATATGTATGTTTGCACATATGTATGTATGTATGTATTTATAATAACAATGCTATTGCATTTCCGAACGATTTAATTTCATATGGAATTCAGAACATAACCGATTGTTTTTAAACGTGAATAAAGTTAATAGATCATTATATTGAAATTTTTGTTTATACATATCGTCGGGTCGACGGTTCCTGGTTTGACGTATGGAACATTTAAAAAAATTTACTTTGTGTACTTTTTTTAAATTCTTTCCCAGTTTTTCTTTGTCTTGAATATAACGTCCTAATAACTTCTCACGTTCAGGGTAAGTAGCTTAGAAACTTTAACGGCCTGACCCGCGATGTCGACAAGAAAGTTTCTATCGCTTAGTTATATTTAAAACAAAATCAAAATAAGATTTTGTTTTCAATATATGTAAGTAAGCTATATAAAGTTTCTTGTCGACATCGTGGACCAGCAAAATAAGTTTAAAAAAAAACATATGTCCATATCTATTACTTTTATTATTAAACAAACTGTTCTATCGTGTATTTCATATGCATAATTTTTTTAGCGCCAAAATTGGTAATCAGCTGTTGGATATATTTTACTGGATTTTACAATTTTTCCGTTCGCGTACTTTTAGATGCAAACTTTTTTATTGAGAGTATTTTCTTTAAATTACTCAGTATTTACTCAGTTACTGGATTTTACTGGAAAAGTACTCAAACGCACCTAATAATATAAAGGTAAAACCGTTCTCTCTTTTCGTCGCCATATTAACCTTCTGACGTTTGTCACGATTATTTTTTACTTTCAAAATTAATGCTACCTTATTAGTTTATGAAATCCGAGTTTTCGATTAATTGTTTGACTTTGTGGTTTATTTAATTAAAAAAATTTAAAAATATTTAAATTTTTTCATTATAAAAAACAGCAATAAAAAAATACAGCAGCACCAACAGCGGCAGCAGCAAAGATAGAACAGCAAGGAAATGAACAGCTGCAAGGAAATTCCTAAGTCCCAATTTTCACGAGGCAATTTTACTTGCGCAAGTCATAAAATTTTTTATTAAACTTGCTGTAGCGTTTAGATAGAGCAAGTTTACTTGACCATTTATTTCTTTTTATTTGAAGCAAATTAACAATTGTTATTAATATTCTCACAAAACAAACAGTTCGAGCCACAATGAATTTTACAGACGAAAAACCAGAACAGAAAACAGACACAACTGAAAAGGAATGTCAAATTTGATATATAGCGAATGATAGCAAAAACAGAATGAATTGCCATGTACAGGCAAGTCTGTACGGCAAATCTTCTGATTTTTACACTCCTCACTTCTTTCTCACTTCTTTGTTCTTCAAATTCAAGACTTGCGCAAGTAAAATTGCCTCGTGAAAATTGGGACTAAGTGAACAGCATCTGCTCCACTTACGAATCATAGGCGGGACTTCGTGTTCGTGCTTCACTGTATCATTGCGTTACATCAGGTACGTCCAAGGCATATGCACAATCTGCAAACTTTTAAAAATGAGGTTTTGTGCTTTCACACCGACAGGAGCAGAAGAGATCACAGCAGCCAATAAAATCTTGACGACAGCAATGCTTGCTCTTATTTTGAAAATAAACAAGAAAAAATTCAAGAGCTTTCAAAGCTTTTGTGTGTTTGGACGAAGCTGCTGTAGACACAACTGGAACCAACGACGAATATTCTTCGTAAAATATAAAAACACTTTTGTGTATATGAAAATACACACAATCAGTACGTACGTTGGACGAAAATTTCCCTGTGTAACTAACTGACGATAGTTTATTTCTTACGTCGTCGAACGATGACCAAATGTTTGCACGTTTATGTCCATTGTAGTTTCATTTCGAAATGAAAATTATACAAAAACTTTTACGAGACATTGCAATTTCTGAGATGTTAGGAATTTTTTTTTTTTTGCGATTTATCTGATTTTCTGGGAGTTTGTTATTCTTTGCGGTGGAAGTTTTTCTTCAATACATTTAGAAATTTTTCGCGAACTTGCGATTTTTTCGCGTTATTGCCTAGTTAATTTTCTATTTAACAGTTTTAGCGATTTCTAATGAATTTTAAGGCTTTTTTTCGATTTTGCAACTTCTCGAGTATTTTTGCAATGTTCGCCATGTAAGCGAGTTTTTTCAAGTATTCTGCTTCCTAAAGGTGGAAGTACATAACTCGCGTTCAATGCGCTAATGCGATACATGCGGCATGTCAAAAATGTTGAAATAGTGTGTTTTCATAAGGCAAGTTACATAGAGAAGTTCGCGACGCGCGTACCTCGCAAAAAGTTGAACATTCTTCAACTTTCATGCGTTGTATACAAAATGACAGCTAGTGTTACCAGATTCTAAAGCTAACATACACAAAAATGATAAGAAATTAATTTTTGTATTAAACAATGGATAAAAAATGCATTAAATATTTAAAGAAAAATAAAACGAAAATGCAAGACAAAAAATAGCCGGCAAAGGCTTTAAATTTTACAACAAAAAAAAACTCAAAAGCGTGTTGTATAACTTTCCATTTGTATAGCGTTAAACGTTTAACAAGCCAAAAAAGCGTTGCCGCGTAACGCGTGGTTTGTACTTCCACCTTAAGACGCAATTTACACTGTGCCTTTTCTGCTTGCCTGTGCAGGCAGGCTTTTTTAGTTTATTGGTGAGAGGGGGTGAGAAGCTTGAGGTGTAGAACAAAAGGCACGAAATGAAAATTCGAGGGGATTTATGACATTTCTCTTTGCCTCTTTCGTATTCTCAGCATTAAACGTGTATATAAATGCCAAAAAGGCATGAATAAAAAAGGCTTAATGTAAATGTGTGTGACTTTTCGTAGGGGTTTCAAAAGAAAATTGTCAATACAAGGCAGGCTAAAAAGGCATAGTGTGAATAGCGACTAACAGTTTTCAGTAATTTTAAATTTTGCTGTTATGCTGCTTTAACAAAAACATGATGTTTTTAAGACTGATGTTGCATGCCTAGCCATGAGACTTCTTTATTATGTGGTGAAATAAATAATAAATCAAACATTTGCCAACTTTTGAAGATTATATTACACACAAATTTCGTTATCCTCATGTCCAATAAATGCAGCATTTAAAAAATGTGTGGATTAAACTATAATTTTTTAACTCAAATTACACATTTCAAAAAGCATTCCTAAATGAAAGTTGCCATTACATGTGTGTGGCAACGTTCTCCTCTCTGTTTACAAAAAAAAACATTAATCAAATAATCGGGAAAAAAGTCATAATTAATTTTGTACGTCAAATGTGGTTGTACCTTTATATTATTGTATCATGCAATATTGATATGAATGACAAATTTTATAATTTTTGTATTCTACACCGAAAGAATTGTGCTTCATAAGTCCAATGAAACAATTTCATTAAAAAATTTTTACAAATCTAATGATAATTTCACAAATCCAATTAAAATTTCATGAATATTGTGAAAGAATTTCATTGGAATTGCTTCCTTGGTATTCTAGTTTCGTAAGAATATTTTATTGGATTTAAGACAACAATATTTTCTAATTATTAAGAAACCCCTTTATATTTAAGTTATTTCACTCTTTTCATGAAATCATTTTATTGTTGCGATGAAGTTATAGCACTGCATTAATTACACTGTTAAATAAATTTGATAAAGTTTTAAATAAAATAATTTTAACGAAACTGGTTTCATTAATCCAACGAAGCGTGACGTTGGTTAAATTTTAATGAATTTTTCATTAGATTAATGTCTAAATTCATAGAATTTCTGCCGAAAATTCTTTCAGTGTAATAAAAATATTATCATGAAATATCCAACAAAATTTATGAAATTTATTTTCGACATATTGTCAGACGTTTATTTTAATTTGAAATTTATTTGCTGGTGCTTCAGCGTTGTCTATATGCATTTTATTGTTGCTGTAACAAATCATCAGTAGACTTCAGCCACACATTCTGAAGTCACAAACCTCTTATCTAGTGCAAAGATAAGATAAGTCCAAAAACTATTGGAGAATTCACAAATATTTTTGAAAATCACTAAAGAAAAATAAGCGTAGTAGGCTTAAAAACTCATACAAAACCCAGCAAATAATTTATATTCGATATGAATCTATTCTATTTTTAACCCCCGACTAAAAAAGGGGTGTTATAAGTTTGTAGTGTGTCTGTGTGTCTGTGTATGTGTGTACCTGTGTATCTGTCCGTGTCCACGTACAAGCCAAACGGCTGGACCGATTTTCATTTAGTTTTTTCTGTTTGAAAGATGACTTGATCGAGAGGGTTCTTAGCCTATGTATGTTTGAAGAAAATCGGTTCAGCCGTTTAGAAGATATAACATCTTTACTGAAAAAAGTCGGGGGTTTTTAAAATTTTTAATTTTTGTTATTCTACACCTATTCAGAATATGTGGTTGAATTTGACTGATGATTTGTTACAGCAATAATGAAATCCATATAGACAACGCTGAACCACCAGCAAATAAATTTCAAATTAAAACAAAAATTTATATTTTTAAGGTTAATGTTTTCACATATGAATTTTGTTTTAATTTCGATTTCGATATGAGTGTGGTAGACTAAGAGCCTATTTAAATATCAATTCATATTTATAAGTAATTTTTCATAAAAAAAAATTATATGAAAAACAACTTTTATATATGAATTGATATTTGAATAGAATTGAAGAAATACAACCCAATTCTAAATATTCCTAGGGAAATAATTCCCACGATTTTTTTTCTAAATATAAAATCTACCTATCCTAAACAGATTGATCTTAAAACTAAAATTTTAAGGAGAACTTCGAATTTTCGAAGTCAACTATTTTGTTTCCAGTTGTTTTATTATATCAATTCTAAATATTCCCAGGGAAATAATTCCCTGCACTGCCGTGCGCCTAGATAAAAGCTCAGTTATCCGACTGTAATGCAATGTAACTGCAATGGTAGGAAACAGCTGATTATAGAGATGTAACCGTAATATACGAACCTGTACATTACATTTCACATAACAATATCGATCAGCTGTTTCCTACTGTTGCAGTTACATTCCATTACAATCTGCTAACTGAGCCTTAACTGGTCCTTTACATTCGGCTAACTGACCCTTGAAGGAATGGAATGTTACGATATTTTTATGTGAAATGTAATGTAGAGACTCTTACATTCCGGTTACATCTCCATAACCATTTTCATTACTTTTCGCATAATAATATCGTTCAGCTGTTTCCTATTGTTGCAGTTATATTCCATTAAAGTCGGCTAACTGAGCCTTAAGACTGTTTGTATCAAATTGTTTTTACTTTTATTATTTGATATTTTAAAACAATTATTGAGGAATTGATTCCCTGCTTTTCTCATCTTGGCTTGCGGACTTTTTACTTGTGTAGTGACTATTTGAAAAAAAAATGGTTTTTTTTCGAAATTTGTTTCTAATTTTATACACTTCACTCACAAAAACGTTAATGCCAAACACCACTGCAATTGATGCATTTTACGACGACGAGAACGTGGAGAAACTCCTCCCGGAAACACATGCAGCGGACCGGGTGGTGGTTGTTGCACGGAAGTTGTAGTCAAAGGAGTAGTTTCATCTACCATTTTATTATATTTTTATATTGATTAATGAATATAAAACCCGTAAGCCCGTTTACAAACAATGTTGTACACGTAACGATGGCTAAATAAAAACTAAACTCTTGGAAGGCAAATTTTAAGTAGACATAAACCAGTCAATAGATGTGATTCTCTAAGCGCATTACTAAGGTTTCAGTGAACAAATAAAAGTAACAAAATACATATGTTTGTACATATAAGCAAAACTAAAAGATGATAGTGAAGTTAACAAGAAAAAACTTAACCTTTTGCTCATACATACATATATATAATAAGTACTAGTGATGCACGAATATTCGTATTCGTATTCAATTTGCCGAATATTCGGCGATTTTCAATGCGAATACGAAGCATTCGGATTCGTCAAATTCAGGCGAATACGAATACGAAAATTTTTCCAAAAAATCAAATAAATAAACACATAAATCCTAAACTAAATTTAAATAAATGGATAAAAATATTAGTTTGTACGAATCCATTAAATTTTTTATAGAAATTTGTGCTTTGTATCATTTTCAAACATTATTAATTGACGATCATTAAAATTTTGGGTAGTTTTTATTAACTTTAAAGTACGCCAACAGGAGTATGAAGTTCTTTTTCATAACAATCTTTTAATATTTCATATTGCAGGCGTAAATATATTCGTATTCGTATTCGCGAATATCGTTTCAAATATTCGTATTTGCATTCGTATTCGCGAATATCAAAAAATTGACATTCGTTACATCACTAGTATGTACGTATCTATATTTTAATAAAGATTTGTTTTGTTTAACGAAATTAAATTTAATTCAAATATTTAATTAATGAATGTATCTGATTGTTTGGAAATGTCTTACAAAAATAAAACTAAATAAATTGTATTGATCTAATAATAGTGTATGTCTGGCTGATGTATTAAATGAATTAATTGCAACATTTCTTATAAAACTTAGAATTTATTATCAAAACATGTTGTATTATAAATACATATAAATTAAACACTTTTATATGGACTATATCATTACATGTCCATCATATCATCATTTTTCTTATAGGCATCATTGATATATTCATAGGTAAGTTTTAGCAGATATTGAAATGATTTATTACTAACTAAATCTCCCAAGTCTGTGCTATTGACAAACTCTTCCATGGGCGGTAGAAAACTTTCAAAGTCACCATCTAAAAGCATGTACAAAATATGTATAATGAGTTCATATAACAAATATATAGATAAACATTTTAAAAGCATACACATACCTGTCAGATGGCACAATTCTATGAGTTTAAAAAATAATAAATTCTGTATATAATCAATGGCAGAATTTGTATCATATTCTGTCCAGTTGTCTCGTAGTATGGCGGCTCGCCAAATTTTGTGGCGTATTTCGAAGGGATCTTCCAAATAGTTTAATAGCTCCAAGGCCTTGCGAAAATCATATTCTGTAGCACTTTCATTTTCCTCCGCAATAAATAACTTTGATATTTAAAACACAAAAATTAATATTTTACATTTGCCTAAACCAAGGCAAAAACTTTTAATCTACTCACACTTATAATTTCCTCAATCTTTAAGACTTTTTGATGTTCAACATCGTAACCAAAAGCCAGTAATAAATTATCGCTTAATTGCTCTTGGTAATCAACGATATTCAATTCAGCATTTATTGTATCCAATTGTAAAGATAAATCTGAGCCCGTTGAGGCAAATGCTGACAATTTTGCCAAGGACAGCATGGACTGATAGAAATGTATTTTTCTTTATTTGAATATTTTTTTTTATTATCGAAAAATAAAATTTTACCTTTTTCCTTTGTACAAACTCAGTCTCACTTTGGGCCAGTTGAAAAAGTATTGTAGAGGCTCGTTCAAAATCACCATTGAATATAAGCTGTATCCAAGCCAACGTTGGATGGTCGCGCATAAATTGTGATAGCGCTGCTTGATTGCCTTTGAACCGCTCGAACACTTCACCCTGACGATTCTGTCTTAAGTGCCAGTTTATGGCGAATTGTGAAAAATCATATTCCTCGTATTTCTTAATATACACATCGAGGCGTTCCTGATTGTTGGTAACGTCGCAGAGCAGAACAAGACTTTGAAAATCCAAATATTTTTCGGCTAATTTTGCAGCAGCTTCATATTGTTTGTTGTCAACTGAAACCAATTGTTATAGAGAAAATTATTGTATAGCAAATCTATTTTAAATTTCGAAAACAGTTCTTCTATTAATAGGTCTGTGCATTTACTTTCCCAGCAGAAACTAGCAACGAGAGAGTAGGGCAGAAATTTACAAAATTACTCTCCTAAATATGAAAAAGTAAAGGAACGCTTTAAGGCAGAATTAAGCCTCAGTTAAAGGCTCAGCTAGCCGACTGTAATGTAATGTAACTGTAACGTAGAAAACAGCTGATCGATATTTTTATATGAAAAGTAGGTTACGTTACATTACATCTCTATAACCATTTTCATTACTTTTCACATAACAAAATCGATCAGCTGTTTCTTACTGTTGCAGTTACATTACATTACAGTCGGCTAACTGAGCCTTAACTGAGCCCTTAGTTTTTAGCTGCGTCAGCTGACTCGTTTTTGTTCATAGAAATCTAGTACAAGTCGTTAGTTTTTCTGTTTCGTTCTGTTCTGTTACGGTTCAACCTGTGAAAATCAAAAAATGTTTAAGTAATTGTAAGTGACAGCATAAATTAAATAAAAATATTTTAAAATAAATTGTGATTATATTTTTAGTCGCTATGCCTTTTTAGCCTGCCTTGTATTGACAATTTTCTTTTGAAACCCCTACGAAAAGTCACACACATTTACATTAAGCCTTTTTTATTCACGCCTTTTTGGCATTTATATACACGTTTAATGCTGAGAATACGAAAGAGGCAAAGAGAAATGTCATAAATCCCCTCGAATTTTCATTTCGTGCCTCTTGTTCTACACCGCAAGCTTCTCACCCCCTCTCACCGATAAACTAAAAACGCCTGCCTGCACAGGTAAGCAGGAAAGGCACAGTGTAAATTGCGTCTTAGAATTAAAAAATAATAATTTTCAAAAGATAAAAATTAAACTATATTGAAACTTAACAGTGGACGATGCAAAACTCATCGCTTTAGTGGAAAAATGCGACCCAAGGCACATTTACTACAGGTACATGCATTAGGAAAAACTCTATGGCAACTCTGTGCTTCTCACATAGCTTTACAAAGTAATTGTCAAAAATTTGTATGCATCAAACAAGGCACAAAAGTAATTGTCAAACGAATTCTTCGTTATAAACTTGTAAACAAAAAATCAGCGGATGAGCAATATGCCTGATACGTGTACCTGTTTGATATGCCTTGCTGCGACCCTTCTGGTCAGAAACACCTGATTAGTTACTGCAGAAAAAGTAAGTACTCAAATTTCGAAGCAGAACGGCACAGCACAGAACAGCAACAGAAAGTAAAGACTAATGAAGCCTTTACTTGTAAAAACTTGCAAGAAAATTTTATTCATATTTTATCCATGGATGGAAATCATGATACAATTGTACTTTTTCTGATGTATTTTGTTTGATAATATTTTAAATTGCAATTTTTTTTAGAAATTGGCATTTAATATGAAATTCTTTACACAGTTTCACGTATTTTTACTATTTTAATGCATTTTTCATAGTTTTTTAATTTTATTCATTAACACTTACAAAAATTCCACTTTCCATCTCTGATAGCATATGAGAAACAAACAAAATTATTTGCCATTAAAATTGAATTTGTGTGGCTTAATGAAGGAAAAACAATTAATTAAGAAAACATGCTTTCGTTTTACAAACATACGTATGCATGTTTTTTTTAACAAATAAATGCACATTTTTCCGTTTTCCTTTTTAAAATATTTTTTAAATAATTAATTTGACAACAAAACACACAACAGGTGGTTGGATAATTCTTACAAGTAAAATATTTACTAGTAATAATTTGTAGGAATTTTTTTGCCTCTCAATTTTTTTCTCTTGCAAACTTTTTGAGTTAATGAACACTTGCCAGTAACAATTGTTACAAATTCGTAATAGTTTTTAGTAAATGAACAAACCTAATGTGGTATGACTTTAATCAAGAGAATAATGAAATATTTTTTAAATAATCTCCAAAAAAAAAAAACTCAGAATTTATTAAGCTTTCATTTACTCGCTTTAGGTCTTGTCTGTTTAATGAAATTTGGTGGGAGGAGGCTAACGAAACTTGGTTAATACTTTTGTTTTAAAAGGTGAGTACAGCGAGTATCGCGTAGGAAATATTTACTTAAAATGCCGTATAATTTCGCTGGGATATCGCGTCGCCCAGTGAGGTCTTGAAATGACAAGATTTTACTTTAAAATTAAATTTAAATTCAAATTCCATGCACTTTCACTTAAATGATTTCCGTGCATATTGGACTCAGTTTCTTTTTAGGGTTCCGTTACACCAAAGGTGAAAAGGCGAAAAACTTTTTCGCTACGCTGTCCGTCTGTCCGTCACAGGCTATTTTCTCAGGAACCGTAAGAGCTACGGGCCTGAAATTTGGACAGAGTATATAGAACCCTGGCCGCTACAACAACAAATACATGAGAGTTCAAAATTAAAGGGTGTTCCAAAACGAGCAACGAATAATGTTAAAATCCCATGTAATATACATATTTACACTTGAAATTTGTAAAATGAGTGTATTTTTATGCAGACTACAACAATTAACACTAAAATTTGAAGAAAAATTTAATTAAAGGGTGTTCCATCAGTTAATGCAATTGTGACTATGTAATTTTGACAACTTACTGTATCTTGGAAACCGTATGAGGGAGGCAAACTCTTAAAATTTTCAAAAACGGTAAACTAAAAAAATCCCAAAATTATTAAATCGCCTATCCGAAAAAAAATCGCCAAAAATCTAAAATAAATCGCCAAAACGAAAAAAATCTAACACTCGCCAAATCCGAAAAAATCGCGAAAATTCGCCAAAACTAACAAAATCGCCAACATGAAAAAAGTCGCCAAAATGAAAAAAACGCCAAAAACCAAAAAATTGCCAAAACGAGAAAAAAAAGTGCCAAAATTAAAAAAGCGCCAAAACTTAAAAAAAGTTGCCAAAACCGAAAAAACGCCATAACTAAAAAACGCTCAAGGCCGAAAAAACACAAAAACGAAAAAAAAATGCCAAAACTATATTTTATAGAAGCTAAAGTTCGTATTGAATTACATATCTAGTGTCCGTACGGAACCCTTCGTGCTTTTGTCAAAGTCGCACTTCACTGAATTTATTTGTTATGCCCTTCAGCAAAAAACAAAAATCTTTCAATCTAGAATAAAAAAATTCTACAAATTTTTGTGGAATACTCGAATAAATTAACGGCCCTATGGACATATAAAAAAAACTAGCAAGAAGTTAGCATAAGTGGCAAAATTTAAAATGATCTTAACGAATTTTGCCATACAATTTTACATTCAAAATCACGTTAGGATTTGATAGTGGGTTAAAACTACATTATGCGTCGATTTTTAATGTCAAACTATATATAGAGGAACTCATTAGCACCTAGTTCAATGTCGTCACTTATGCTAACTTCATGCCATTTTTTTCTTATACATAACCCCCCGTTTAGACTGGCAATAAATATGTTGGCAATATAGCAATAACGCCGGCAGAATAGCGGAGCAATATTGATTATTGCTTTACTTATGTTAAGGCTATGGGAAATCGTAACCACAATATGGAAAAAGTCAACAGGGAAGGTGCAGAATAAAAATATAATTCACTTGTAAATATCTCGTTAATCGAACAATTTTTTATTTTTAAAAACTTATAATAATACAAATTACTTCACTACGCCCGTTTTTAAGAGACTATTTTCCTTTTTTAATATGCATACACATGTATATTTTATAAATTTCAATAATAGGTCTGTTCCAGATGCATAACAAAACAGTCCGAACTTGTACAAAGTTATCCGAAAGCGTTCCAGATAGCAATTGTTGTGCAATTTTGAGAGCGAATGAGAGAGTAATTTTTTTCATTTCCTGTACAAACTAGTACGAACTTTTTCTTCTGGGTAAGTTCGGACAAGAATTAAATAATCAGCTGTTTTCTGTTTACATATGAAATTGAAAAATTAATCAGAAAAATTGCAAATATAGGAAAAAAGTTTTTACACACAAATTTATTAAAAAGCAAAATGGAAGGTTTTTTGAACATTTGTGCATTTCTGTAATATAAAAAAATGTTCTTTTTAAATAATGCAATTTTTTGGAATTTATTTTCATTTACTTTTTACATCTGTTGCCAATGATGCAATTTTTTTGTTTTTACAATGTTATGCGTTTTAAGTAGTGTTGTCATTCGAACAACTTTTTATCATTTTTGTTCGAACGAACAAAAATATTCAATTTAGAATAAAAAAATATTCGAATCATTTTTGTAGAATATTCGAATATTCGAACAATTTCCTAATTACTTTATATAAAAAGTATTTTACATTGCATTGCTTTTTAATTTGTTAACAATATGATATTAAGTAATCAAATTACTCCAAATTATAAATACTTGTGTAAGCTTTGTTTGTATGTACATATGTATGTATACATACATACATACATACATATGTTCGCTAAACTCATCTTTTTTCTTTTTGGGAAAAGGTAATACTTCTTTCATGGAATTAGAAGGTGTCTTACAATTTCTGATAAAGAGATTAGAAAAAAAACTGATTTTCTCTAATCAAAAGCGTTAAAAACCGATTTATTGAACGAAGTAAAAAAAGCATTAAATACCAACTTTTTAAAATACGTCACAAAAACAGAAAAAAATTTATAAATTTGTAGTGTGTGTCTGTGTATCTGTTTGTTTTTACGAGTCCATGTACAGACCAAATGGCAGGACCGATTTTGATTTGATTTTTTCTGTTTGAAAGGTGACTTGATCGAAAGTGTTCTTAGCTATGTTTAAAGAAAATCGGTCCAGCCGCTTAGAAGGTATCACATCGTTTTTGGATATATTCTGTTAGATCTGTGTGTCTTTGACGCCGAAGCTCCCGAACGGCTTGACCGATTTTAATTTGCTTTGTTTTCGTTTGACAGGTGACATGATCGTATATCTGCTAATTTATACTTGAAGAAAATCGGTCTAGTCGATTGGAAGTTATCTTAAATTTTCTATATATTAATTTACTCTCTTCTTTTTTGCGATTCTGTTATTTCAATAGTATTAGTGGAGCATAGAGTTCTTAACTTATACTACAGCGTCAACTGCGGCAAAGGTTCTTAAAATTTTTAAGTTTTGTTATTAATATTTCTAAATCTGTTATTGAAATCATATGTTTTTCGTGTGTAATGAATAATTTTTCGTTTGTTAATAAAAAAAAATTAAACTAATAATACACATACGTGTCGTTTTTTGCAAACTTTTTTAAGATTATTCGAATATATTTTTTTATTCTTTGTTCGTTCGAATATTCGAACAAAAGTACAAAATTATTCGTCTCTTCGAACAAGAAAAAAATCATGAAATTTTATTCGAAATATAAAAGACGAATAATTAACAACACTAGTTTTAAGCGACTAAAATCACTTGAATTAAATTTAATGTTAAAAGTAAGCAACATTAATATTTCAATTATGGTTTTTTTGCGTTCCAACAATTTTGGATAACTTTTGCATATTCAGAGAGTAATTTTCTTTTTTCTCTCATTAGTCCGAACTTGTACAACATTTTGTGGAACATACCTAATGTTATCGAAATGCCAAACACAATACAGAAAAGTAGAACATAAATTAACACCGAGTTTGACGTTTGACGTTTCACGTTCGCAATAATTGTCAACGAAAAACTGTTGACAATTATTGCCACAATTATTGCAAGTACTGGCAATGAGCTGTCTTGTCTACATTGGCAATATCAATAATTTGACATTTGCTGCAATATATGTTAATGATTTTATTGCCAGTCTAGACGGGGGGTGGTAAAGCCGTAACTATTTAACATATATAAAACATATACATCCATTTTTATATACATATGTATTTTCATGACTAAATAAAGTTCTCGAGGTTACAATACAGTACGCAAATATATTCTGTGGCAATAGGGAAAAAGTGCTTAAGTCAAATTTTTCTGTTTTGCAGGAGAGCACTTTTAAGCCTTCAAGTCGATTTTCAGAATTTTTTTTCTTTTACAGTA
The DNA here is from genome assembly GCA_949987645.1 of Tachina grossa. Lineage (NCBI taxonomy): Eukaryota > Metazoa > Arthropoda > Insecta > Diptera > Tachinidae > Tachina > Tachina grossa. The sequence continues at coordinate 156,118,682 of OX465274.1, read as the reverse complement.
CTGTAATAAATAAATGAAGTAGTGTTTCATGAGTTCTTGAGCATGTGTTTCTTCGCATGCATTCTGAATGGCATCGCAAAACGTAAATAATGCTATAGTTTTTGAACTCATAGTTTTTGAACTCAAAAATAAATAACAAGAGTTCAATAGCTCATTGGTAGAGAGTATGCCTTAACAGTCAGAACAGCACGGTTCGTATCCTGGCTACGAAATTTTTTTTTCGTTTTGTATTTACGTGAAAAAACGTCATCGAATCATGGGTTCTTGCATGGGTTCCAAGCACTCATTTCAAACGTCATCGAATCATGGGTTCTTGCATGGGTTCTAAGCACTCATTCGAATGATGAGCAGTTTTGCTAAATGTGAACCCATGCTCGTCAATGACACGCCTGTGTTAAAATCCTGCGTTCTGCACCTAAGTTGAACCAATGCATTTGCTGTAGAACCCATGCATTAACTATTTCTTTTGCATGTCTCTTTTTGCTGGGGTTAAATTGGGAAATTCTCAGTTTATTTAATTTTTTTAAGCAAACATGATCGATCCTAAAGCTATTATTCCAAACGAGATTAGAAGTCGCAAGTCATAGTGCTTTAACTTCCGGAAAAATCACACAAATTGACCAGGGGTACTTTCGAATATGCAGATTACGGAGGCACCATTAACTCGAAATCAGCTCATCTCGACTTAAGCACTTTTTCTTTTTTACAACAGAATTATTTTCACGATAATTATCTGATAAAATCATTGTTTTCATTGTTTTATAATGAAATCCCGAATAATATCAAAACTGAAAATAATATTAATATCGATTATCGATTTGGTTAATAATGTATTTTAAAAAGTACTCGTATTTTAAATACTAATAAATAATAAAAAAAATATTGTTATTCTGTTTTTATTAGCTGCATTCGAGAACTCAAAAAAGGTTTTCATCGGCCTTGTTCTGTAAGCCGAATCCGAGTAAATTTTTCGTTTTCAAAACGATGTTAAAGTTTTGGTACTACGCCGTTTTAAATCGAGTAAACATACCTGGTCGAAAGTAAATCGAACATTCTATTATTCGAATAAGTCACTCCAGAAACATCAAAAAACAATTACCCCCTGTTTCTACAACCCAGACGGTCGACTTGAGTATAAAATTTATATGAATATATAAGACGAGTCGTCTGCCTGACTTGTAGAAATTGCACATTAGCATTTACAATTTGAGTCTTTTATAAACAAACTACATATAACCAAATGAAATGCAAAATCGTTTTTAAATTTTTGTATTATAGTTTTGCTCCAAGTATGAAGAAAAATTATTTTTATGAATAAACACAATTTTTTCTGCCAAAGATTTAAAGAATGCTAATTTTTGTATTTAAAATGTGATTTCTTTTTTTAAGGGCTGACTTTTACGTTCAAATTTTTTATACGAACTTAATTTCGAATATCACTAAATCGACTAATTTGTAGAACGACGAATAAACCCGTTTAGCCGTTTTTGAAAATTACTCGTTTTTAAAAACGATTCGACTATTGTTTCATGGAGTTTACTGGATTGCGTACCTTTAACTATAGTTAAATTTAGTCAGTTTTTGTTGCTCATATTTTGATTTAATAAATTTAAATGATGATGATGATCTTATATTTACTTACTCAAAATCGATATCAAATCTCTCCTTTGCGAGTCAAACTGCTGTTGCAATAAATTAATTTTCTCCGCATCTCTTACACTATCCAAATAACGTTTGCGACCGTCCAATATGAAATCAATCATTTCCAATATTTGTTGATAGATTTTTTGTTTTAAATCGGGATCACTGGTACCATGCGCACCATATTTTACCGAAATATCTATAAGATGAGATATAGAATCCCGTAAGCCAATGCTACCCGACATAGCAGTCCATGGTAAGTATTCAAATGAGTCCAAGTTTTCTGCGGGCAGCGAATAAATAGTATAGTTTTGCTCACGAAAATTAAGGACTTCGTTGACAACATGCAGGACTATAGTATTAATCTCTGATATAAATGAGGCTAAATTTGAAGATTGGTGTTGATTTTCTATACGACTGTCAGCTAGATCACAAAATGCTTGGAAAATGTCTTGAAATTTGCAAATGCGCACGTAGAAGAGATCTTGTGCGGTTAAATTTCCTTGAGGGCATTCTTGCCAACGCTGGACCATCAAATTTATGGCTTCATCAATTAATCTATTGTATCTAAAGGGAAAGAAAATTGCAAATCACATTAAAAGAATTTTTTTTCTTGTTGTGGGTTAAGCTGTACGTATTTGCTTTCTGCTTAGGAAACTTATCATAGTTATAAAATGTAACTTACTTATTTTGTATGCTTCTCAAAGCTATGGCGGCAATTATACGCTCATTTATATCGGATAAAACAAAACAGGTGGGTTTTAAAACATTGCCGCCAGCACTGGGTACAGAGCTTAGCTGAAATTATTTAAAAAAAAAAGTTAATTGCAAATTGTATTTTAATACAAAAATCCATCCCACTTACCTTATCCCACAAGCCAGTAGCGTGAAGAAATTCTACAAAATGTCTTAAGGCCAAATTTTTTTCTTTCAATTGAGTTATAATCTGAAGAGAAGAGGAGCTGCCCAAAGCATATTTTTGCGAATTAGGCTCTTCCCACAACTGCTCCCAGCGCGGATCTGTGGCAGGTATATCTTCGGCCAAGTCTTCAGCAATAGTAATAACAATTCTAAAAAAACATTTTGCTTAGTTTTATCTGCTACAGTAAATTTAAAACTGAATGCCTTACTTATCCAATTGAGCTGCATCTCCTGTTGTTGTGGGTTCTGTAGCATTTCTCAGCAAATCATTCAAAATAGTATTGCACATATTTGTATTACGTTTCAGTCGATATATAAAAGCTGCCTTAAGTTGACTGACTTCATCTTTGTACTCGGAATATATGGAATCTGGATCTAAGTCATACATATACAAATTCTGTTCGTTAACGTTACTCAATGATGAAGACAAAACACTTTGTTCCCTTAAAGTATTATCCATCAAGGGGGAAAATACTTCGGGCGTGGTACAGGAGGCATTCATTATATCCGAACTATCAAAATCGCCCGGAGTTATAGAGACCAAACCATGGGTACGACTAAATATTAAAGGTATATTAGCGCAAACGGCAGCACTTAATATGCGATCATCTTGCAAATGAAACTCTATTTTTTCCGCATCAATTTCACCAATTTGTATATTCGCCAAAGGTAGAGGATAGACTACCTTATCGTTGAAAATATAAATGTGTGTGCGGCAAACAATAAAGCGCAAAGATAAACATTCATTTTCTGTAGCCACACTATAGAATTGTGAAAATTTAAAGGGAGTAAAACTTAACAAACGCATGCCTTCATTGGTGGTAGATAAAACACCTACAAAATATACATAAGAAAACAAACAATATAATGCAAAATATAAAACAAAAACTAATAAACAATTAAAACTCACTCATGCCATAATACATATGCGGTGTTTGTGTGGTATTAACAGCTCCAGCTAATACATAAGTTTTATCCTCAAATATATGCATATCCAGAAATTGTAAATCAACATTTATACTATCTGCAGGAAAAATGAGAAGTTTGTTTTTTAAAATATTCAAAATTTGATTTGTTTAAATTTTAAATCTTTTAATGCTGTTGACGACTGCAAACTTACCTCTTACATTCCAAAATTTCTGTTGAAACTCATCTCGTATATTGCGTATAATTTCCGAATCTTCGAAAAGCATTTGTTCACTGTTGCCGGTACGATTTAAACGCCAACGTTGTATCCATCGATCTGACAAAACGGCAACAACCGCATCATGTTCACCAGAATCTTGCAAGTCGCAAGCAACTGCTACAAATTTCTATTAAATCAGATACAATACATATTTATAAATTCAGTAAAGTGCGACTCTGACTCGCGCACGAAGGGTTCCGTACGAACACTAGATATGTAATTTAATACAAACTTCATCCTATATAATATATAGTTTTGGCATTTTTTTCGTTTATGGGGTCTTTTCGGTTTTTTTGTTTTGGCGTTTTTTGCTTTTTTTCGGTTTTGACGATTTTTTTAAGTTTTGGCTATTTTTTTAGTTTTGACACTTTATTTTCTCGTTTTGGCGATTTTTTTCGGTTTTTGGCGTTTTTTTCATTTTGGCGATTTTTTTTATTTTTGGGGATTTTTTTCATTTTTGCGATTTTTTTTATATAAAAGTTTTTTTTAGTTTTGGCGACATTTTCGCGTTTTGGCGATTTTTTTCCATTTTTGGCGTTTTTTTCAATTTGGCGATTTTTTTATTTTTGGCGATTTTTTTCGTTTCGGCGATTTTTTTTTTTAATTTTTGGCGATTTTTTTTTTTTGGTTTGGCGATTTTGTAATTTTCGGTTTTTTTTAATTTTACCGTTTTTGAAAATTTCAAGTGTTTGCCTCTTACGGTTTCCAAGATATAGCAAATTGTCAAAATTACATACGGTTCCTGAGAAAATACCGTGTGACGGACAGACGGACAGACGGACAGACAGACAGCTTAGCGAAAACCATAGGGTTCTTTTCACCTTTGGTGTACGGAACCCTAAAAATGATCCGCGTAATATATAACGAATTCGAAAACTGATTACTTTTCTAATTAATGGCGTTTTCTTTTTTTTAAAACAATTAGTGGTAGTCCATACATTGGGAATCCGCCGGATCCCAGATGTATTTAATTTTATTAAGTTTCATAGAAAAACAATCTAAAGGTCTAAACTAAAACTTCAAACATGTCGTACTTACATTTTCTTTATCATTCGCACTATTGATGCCAATTATAATCGATGCGAATTTTTTACCAATTCCACCCAAGAAACCCGAAGGTTGTCTTATCGTTTTATGTTGCAACACATGGCGACCGTTTTGTAATTGCAATTGCAATAAAAGCATGCTACAGGTGGTTGTTACTAACAAATAACTAAGGGGCATTTGTGTTTGCGGTAATGTCAACATAAAGTCGAATTCCTGTCCATCAAGAATGTTTGTTAAATCAACCGAACTACCGTCATGGGCAATTGATGGCCAGTAGCGTACATCACCAGTAGGCGAAACAGCAACACAAGAAGCCATTTGTTGAGTTTCGCTTAAGAAAACACTAACCAAAGATGCTTTGTGGCCAATATCGCAGTGGGGTAGTGTTAGTTCACGACATTGGGCCATAGCTCCACCTCTTCGTTGATAACTGCGTGCTAGTAATTCTTTTGGGTTTCTAGGGGGCGAGCTGCCTGTTCCTGAACTGCGCATATCTTTGAATTGCCAAATTAACAGACGTCGACCGTGCACTACCCAGGCCCAACCATTTTCGGCGCAACGCACTGATACGCTTTGATTTTTTTCACAAAATGTCAAGGCTTCATTTACTAGAACAGGTAATTGCAATCCATAGCTTTCCACTAAATTGAAATCGGAACGTATGCCCAAGAATGACTGATTTGATCGCCCTGAGACACTATAACGACTGCAATGCAATCAAAATTATGTAGTCGCAAGCTATTTATTTATCTAAGTTACCTCTGGCCAATACTGCCTCCACCAGTGGACTTTTTATAACCTCCAGCTGCATAACTCAGGGCCGAACCGCCAAAAGATTTCCGACCCGCGTTACTGTATGAACTGCCAGAACTTTGTCTAGTGCGCAGACCGGACCCAGCACCACTTAATGGCTGTCGCGGCAAGCCCGAATATAATTGTTGATGTAAATTCTTATCCATTTTGTTTTTTTATACAATAAATTAATTTTCACAATTATTTTGCGCTAGTTTATAAACAAATACCGGCGTACCTTTTGACAGTTCATAAAATGAGTGGAGCTAGATTTCAGTGTTGGTAAGTGAAAAATTTATAATAGCCAACGCTGCCGTTAGTGAAATTCAAGTATTATACCGTATGCTCCTTGTAGGAACTAAAGGAACTGGTTTATGTATGCTCGTTTACTAAAACGTCATAACAAAAAAAAACTCGTTTGCCAGAAAACGAACTTCCCCCTTATGCAAAAAAATATTTTACTTTAGCTTTAAAGTTCATAGTAGTTGATAAGCACTTTAAGGCTAACATAGCTTTATTAAAAAATCATATGCAAAAGACAACTTTAAATATTTTGTGATTTAATAATAAATACTGGTAACACCACCGTGTTCAACAACCACTTCACAGCTTATGATGTACAAAATAGAATACAATTTCATTCGGGTATTCAAATATTTTTTTATTTTATTAAATAAATTTTTATTATCTTGAAGTAAAGCAACCTAATTTAAAAAATATGAGCTTCTGACTTAATAGGAAAACAGATAAACACAACCATGAAGTAAAAGTAAAAAAATGTGAAAAATTATCACAATTTGTTTTATTCGAATGAAACGAGTATTTGAATATTCAGCTTTTTTCGATTTGTTTTGATTGTATGTACATCACTAAAACATTTTTGTATAATTGTATTTATTTTAATATTTTTTTTATGGATTTTGCTATGTATTTCGAAGCAGTTGGATAATTTAGAGATATTTTCCATCACATGACAGAAATAATAAATTTAAGATAAGAGCAGGCACTTCTAGCTTCATTTTCAGATGTAATATGAATCAATATGTGCTATATTAAGAAAAATATTTGAGGTACAAAATACACATTTTGGAAATATCAACTTAAAGTAGCCTTAACAAACGTGGGTGCCTACTTTAGAATTTTGATACAATAATTTTTTTTTGAATACAACTTTACTTAACATTGCTTGGCAAAGCTTTATTAAGTTTTTTTGCATAAGACCCTTTGTTTTTAATTTAAACACAACTTAATTTAGAGTTAATGGTTAATGGTTTTAGCTAGTGGATAAATGAAAAAATTAAATCATGTTCCATCACTGTTAATACTTTTTTTAAGCTGGCAGTGCTGGCAAAGTAAGAACGGTTTTAAGAAAATTTCCCAAATAAAAGACAGCTGTCGTCAATATTTAAACTTAACTTATTGGGCGCAGCTGTGGATTATTTTCTTGGTAATTTAGTCAAAAATGATTTAAAATTTTACTTGCATTGAATCAAATGTAATAAAACAGCAAGAAAATGGCGACATGGACCAAAAATCTACCAAGTGGTGCATCATCGAGAAGAAAGTGGAATTTGGATGGTAAGTTGTCACAAACACCCACCATGTATTAATATTGTTATTTGAGGAATGGCGTCCGCTTATGAAATAAACATTTTAGATCGTACCACACTAAACAACTTGAAATATCACATTGCATCGGAAGGCTGTTCCGAGGTACAATATGATTTGGCAAAACAGCTATTGGATAAGATTACTGGTAATACAACTTTGTCAAAATTCTTAATATCTCTTGCTAATGTATTGCCACTATTGCAGAACCTGGAGACGAAAGTTGTAGCGAGCAGGCGGTACACTGGCTGCTATGTGCCGCTCAACAAGGGCATGATGATGCTGCAAATTTGTTGCAAAAGTGCTACACCGATGGTTGCGGCATTACGACAGAAAATGAACATGATGTACGTGCCTGTTTATCTATGACTCCGGGCGAAAGAGCTGCTCGTAAGGCTGCGCGAGAACTTTTCGCTTGTCTTTCGAATGGTGGCAAATATATTTCGCCACGCCAATTGGAACGCAAAATGCGTGAAATTTATAAAATGCAAAAGGCTAAAAGGCAACCGGGGGACTCTACTTCTGAAGATGATATGGATGACCAAGTTTCCAAGCATAAGCCTTTAGATTCTTCTGCCTCTGTATCCAATGGATCCATAAATTTACGCAGCCAACGAAGTGGTGAAAGAAGAAGAAAGCCCAGAAAGAGCTATTTAAATATGCCAGATAATTACATGGATAATGATCGCAATATAACTGAAGAAAACCTCGTCTCGGCAGCCGTAAATTATGCTGCTGGTCGCATGCCAGCTGTAAACGACGATTTAATTCTAACTGTACCGCATCCTGCAACTCTAGATCACGTTCCCTGTTTTCATCGTTTGCTTTTTCATCCCATTCTATTCTTCACTCTTTTATATCATCGCCTGATAAATGTGGTGTCTGAATTTCCCAAGTCTGTTCCACAAAGCATACGACTTGCAATACTGCTAATGATTTACTGGCTGGTCTCCAGTGATAATTTAACAGTGCTACTACCCGTCGGATTTTATTATTTGTGCTGGAGTGTCATGATTTGGTCTACTTGCAAAATGCTTAAGACCAAACATGATTTCGTAGACTTTCGCATATGGTCGGGTTTGTTTCTCAGTTATGGTGATCATAATATTGAAGCAGACATTTCAGAGAATCGTTTTTTGAAGAATAATATGCGACCGTATCTGTACTTCTTCTGTGCCTTTATAGGCAATTTAATAGTATACCCCTTAATTTCGTCCGAATGGCTGCCACATTCGGAATTTACCTGCATAGCTGGCGTTTTTGTATTTGTTTCAATGCTGGCTTTTATGTATGCATCTCAACGTTTTCCCGACTGGATTGTTTTAATATCGTTTGGTGTCAATGTTTTGGCTAAATATCCTTACGAAATGGATGAGGTGGTCGTCACTAGTTGGCGTTTCTTGGATTTAAAAGTTCCCACTTTTTGCTCGTTTGTAATTGGCAATGGCATTGAATTTTGTTTAAATTGTCGCACAGCCTTGTATTTATTAATACCCGTGTTTTTAATATACTTGGCAAAAAGATCTGACTGGCGTGGCACTTATACTCATCTCATTCCGCATTGTGTTACGCTCAGTTGGCTGCAGTTGTGCATTACAAGTGCTCAGAGTGCAACTATGTTTGGTGTGGTTCGAGCAACGCTGGGTCTATCAGGAATTTTACTATTTTTGCCCTTATTTGGTTTTGTATCTTTATTACTACCAGTATTTGTGGTTATAGAATGGTTGGGCCTTACTGATCCAAATACACGTTTGGGCACTGCTGTGGTTGCGTCGCTGTTGGCTATTCTGATTTCCTGTTTTTTGGCCTTAAACTGGAGAACTCGAAAGTATATAACCGTTATACAGGTTGGTATTTATTTTTATGTAAGGTAGTTGTATGAATATATAATCGTCGGAAATTCAAACCGTAATTTTAGTTGCTGATTGTGGTAAATTGAAGACTCTTCCTACTTTAAACAAGAACCTTACTAACATTGACAAAATGATCTGCCTAAATGTTTTCCTTTTCCTGTAAAATTATCAAAATGCTGGAAAGTCGGTTTGCATTTTCTGTAACGATATTTATTTAATTTTCTTGATTATTGAATTTTTTACTAACATTGGTTCTGTTTTTAACCCCCCGACTAAAAAAAGGGGTGTTATAAGTTTGTAGTGTGTGCCTGTGTATCTGTGTGTCTGTCCGTGTCCACGTACAGGCCAAACTGCTGGACCGATTTTCATTTAGTTTTTTCTGTTTGAAAGATGACTTGATCGAGAGGGATCTATGTTTGAAGAAAATCGGTCCAGCCGTTTAGAAGATATAACATCTTTTCTGAAAAAAGTCGGGGGTTTTTAAAATTTTTAATTTTTGTTATTAAATATTTACTACAAAAAAAAAAATAAATTTTGTTTTCTTTCCAGCTACTTATATTTGTCATCTTTGCTTGTGTACTAACATTCCCATATATGACTTCGAATTTTAAAGACACAACACGTTTTAATGCCATCATGCCTGATCTCGAAAACCAACCTGTTATAACTACATCCCTGCCGGTGGAAGAAACTCATATACCACCACCGCCCTCAGAGCATTTGACTTGGCAACGTTTCTATTCGCATTGTGGCTCTCAGGCCTGGTGGAAAGACAATAATAAAATTAAAACTCAACTTAAATGCGTGCATTTGGAGGGTCAGGCCGTGGCTTGGGAGGGAGATGTCACACAAGTACAAATAACTAGTGTGCAAAATAAACTTGCCTGGTACATAAATAAATACTTGCCATTTTGGCTAAATCGCATGATATCTTGCCTATATGGCGAACGTTTAGATACTCTATTTAAATGCACAAATCCCCACGATCAAATGTGCCATGATTATCAGAATATATTAAAAACTTCTCATTTGGATCAACATTGTTCGCTGCACAAATGGAACACCTACGAATATGAAATACGAGTTAAAATGTCCTCAGGCTTGTTGGACAAACGACAAGATGTTGTTTTGCAGGCTGAACATAAATTTAGCAATTTTACGCGTCGTTTAGTTGAGGGCGATAGCGTGCATTTTTATGGTACTCTGAGCAATAGTCGCATGGTTTCTTGGCCTTTAACTCCCAGATATGAGGAATATATATTGGGCTCGTCCATGGCTCATATTAAATTGGCTGCCATTGAATGCGTACAGTGCCAGGACCGTGACAATTCACCCGTAATGCTAGATTCGTTACTGAAATCACCTGTAGATGCCCGTATGCGCGATTTAATGCGCGGTATTAAATATTTGCTTAATGTATTTTTAAGTCCTTTAATAACATTTAAATGAACAAATTGAATAATGTGTATTATTTGTTAAGTTTTCTTCTTACTGATTGTATTTTTTTATAATTATAATTGCTAGATTTTTCTTTGATTTAAGTACTTACTGCTTTTGAGCTTTTAAGGGCAGTTTCACCAATGCTATTTAAATATCAATTCATATTTGAAAGTTTTTCATTAATATATATATATATATATATATATATATATATATATATATATATATATATATATATATATATATATATATATATATATATATATATATATATATATATATATATATTAAAAACAAATTTGAAATATGAATTGATATTTAAATAGAATTGATGAAATTGTCCCTTTAAAATAAGAAATGCTCTTTTCTCAACTATTGGTAAGCCCTCAATTACAATAGTTATAATTAATACTAATTAACAAAACTAATGCCGTATACATACTTATGTCGTTTAGTATATAAACTTCTATCTTAATAAATTACGAGTATAAATGAATGACTGTTATATAATTCTAGTAAAGGCCTGCGTAAACAGTGGTATGTAATATACTAAACCAATAATAAATGCTGTATATTAAGCGGAGGACGATGGATGATGCATTGGTGTTCGTGTATATGAATGTTCGCCCTTTTAGACACGGAAAGTTTACTTTCAGCCCTTTTACACACGGAAAGTTTACTTGGCAAAGTCTTAATTCAGCTGGGTGAAAGACAAGGGGAGGAATACTCTCTCTTTCTTTCTTTCTCCCAGCTGAATTGAGACTTTGCAAAGTAAAATTTCCATGTGAGCTGTGTGAAAGACAGAGGTAAGAATACTTTCTCTTTCTGTCTTTCTCCCAGCTGAATTAAGACTTTCCAACGTAAACTTTCCGTGTGTAAAAGGGGTATTTACAAGCATTGTAAAGAAGTACTGTCTTCAGATTAGGGTTGCCAGTTTTCCAAAAAGCGGGACAAGTTAAAAAAATTAAAAAATCACGTGATTGTGATTTCTTTTATTGACAACTTGCTTTGACGTTCAAATATTTTATTCAACTTTATTTCGAATGTTAACAAATCGATTAATTTGTAGTACACCAAGATTTGGTTTACAGAACAGACCCGTATATTTTGATTAAGGCCGTGATACACTATTATACAAAGTCGTGCGATCTACGAAAAATACAACCCTGGTATGATGGAGTTTATGAAAATTTTCAAAAGATAACACACAAGGGTTGTATTTTTTCGTAGATCGCACTTCGTAAGATAGTGTATTATGGCTTTAAAAAAAATAAATCCATGAATAAAAATATGAAAAAGATCAATAAAAGCTGTTGTTACCCTATTAACCGCGAAAAAATCGATTGTCCAGATTGCTCCCGGTCCCGACTGTTACGAATAACCGAGGCATAACTGTATATATATATATATACAGTGAGTCTCATTAATACTCGGTTTACAGATTTACAGTGAATAAAAAGTCTACCAAACATGGCAGCCATATAATCTGAAAATGTTGCTCTATTATTTTACATAGCAATTAAGTACGAATATGAATTCATAAAAAATAACCGAAAATAAATTCGGTGAAGTACGACTTTGACCCGCGCACCAAGGGTCAAATTACACTAGATATGTAATTCAATACGAAATATAGTTTTGGCATTTTTTTCCCTTTTTGAGCGTTTGTTTAGTTTTGTGCGTTTTTCGGTTTGGGCGATTTTTTTAAGTTTTGGAGCTTTTTTACTTTTGACACTTTTTTCTCGTTTGGCGATTTTTTCGGTTTTTAGCGTTTTTTCATTTTGGCGGTTTTTTTTTAATTTCGGCGATTTTTTTACTTTGGCGATTTTTTTTCATTCAGACAATTTTTTTTAGTTTTGGCGTCTTTTTTAGTTTTGGCGCCTTTTTCGCGTTTTTGGCGATTTTTTCGATTTTTGGTGTTTATTTTCATTTTGGCAATTTTTTTTATTTGTTTGCGATTTTTTTCGAATTTAGCGATTTATTTTAGTGTTAGAACTTTTTTTTAATTTAGCGATTTTTTTTTTAATTTTTGGCGATTTTTTTCGGTTTGGCGATTTTATAATTTTGGGATTTTTTAGTTTTACCGTTTTTGAAAATTTCAAGAGTTTGTCTCTTACGGTTGTCAAAATTACATAGTCAAAATTGCATTAACTGATAGAACACCCTTTAATTTTTTTTTTAATTTTAGTGTTGTTGCACAAATTTTACAAATTTCATATGTACATACATACAATTTTATATATATTACATGGGATTTTAACATTTTTCGTTGCTCGTTTTGGAACACCGTTAAATTTTTAACTCTCATGTATTTGTTGATGTAGCGGTCAAGGTTCTACATACTCTGTCGAAATTTCAGGTCCGTAGCTCTTACTTTTCCTAAGAAAATAGCGTGTGACGGACAGCGTAGCGAAAACAATAGGGTCTTTTCACCTTTGGTGTACGGAACCCTAAAAAATATATCAGTAGGTAAAAAATAACGTATTATTTTTGTAGAACTTCAAAAACTGTTGCGTCATTAATATTCGGTTTTGTGTTGAGTAAAGAAAAACCCAAAGGAATATGAACCGTTTTGATTATAATTATTACTTTTAAGGATATTTATCGCATCAGAGGACTTATGTGAAGCAATTTGACATATTTTGAAGAATAAAAATATACGATCTGTTTTTCGAGTCTCACTTTAATTTTCCTTCTAGTTCTAATCAAAGTCTAGTTTGTATCACAAACTGTATGGGGATGAATTTGTCATTCAAACTTTGATTGAGAATTATTTTTAGCAATTGGTGGGTAACATGAACCATTTATCTCGGAACCAAATCAATGAAAATTTATATACATATGTATACAAATGTATTTAAAATCGTGCTTCGATTTGCGTCTTTTCAGTTTGTGTCGCTTTTCTCCGGTCCCAATTAGCGACTCAAACCGGGGTATTGGTGTATAGTCTTTGAATGTGGTAAGATATATGTACTTATTCTTTATTAGTTGAAAGTTACTGGTGTTAAATTAAAAATCATCAAATAAAACTTAAAAAACCGTATTTGTGAAGTGTATATAAGATTCGACACAGCACTCTTACTTGTTTTTTTTTTAACATTATGAATGAGTAAGCAAAACGTATTGACAGGACATGTATGTATAGTGTGTGCATGTGTATCGATTTGTAAATATCGTAGTAGTTCGTTCAATCATTTTTGGGGATCATAGAAATGGTTTAACGTGCTGGAATAGCTATTCTCCTAGTTCAATTTTTTTTCTGATGCTGACTGCTTCTATTGTTGTTATTTTTTCTTCTTCTTCTATTACTCTGAACGGAAGCGGTTGGCTTACGAGTACATACATACATACATATTATGTATGTACATGCGTATTAGAAAAAAAAACAACAACATAAAAAAGTATCCAATAGACATACCAGGAACGATAAAAAATAAATAATAAAACCAAATATCGACTAATAGTTCCCTTGAACATTATAAAATGGGGAAAAAGCAATATCAGCACATTTGCATAAGTATCTATGTATGTACCTATATACATACATACATATCGATGGTCACAAGTAGAATGGCCTTAACTCTTATATTTAAAATAACGCTTTTACAAGCAGTTGTACAATGCAGTTATACAAGCAGTTGTACTGTTTATTATTATGTTTTTACCTTCTCCTGTAAAGTAACATTTATTTGAGTTAGGGTCTTTCTACTTGAGACCAACGATATGTATGTACATATCGCACATTCAGTTCAATAGTGACCTAACTCAAAAAATTCGTTTTTTGAGTTAATGATGCAGAATAATAATGCATTTCGTACTTTATCTTGCATAAAAATTTCATATAAATAGCTTGTACTATCACCTCCTGAGAGAAAAATATTTGTTTATGCCTTCATTGAGTTGTATGTAAATTGAAAACTTTAAACGTGTTTTCTGCAAAACTAGTTTTTTTTTAGTTATGACACTATGTCCCTATTTACACTATGCAAGTCTTATTGCTAAGCTGATTACTTTATTAAAGAAACACTTCTTTCCCCCCGTCTCTCTCTCCTAATAAACTAATCAGCTTAGCAATAAGACTTGCATAGTGTGATTTGGGACTATTGAACTGGATGTGCGATATGTATGTTTGTACATACATATCATGAATCTAAGAATTCTTTGATTCATGCATACATATATGCATAAAATCAAAAATTGTCAAGTACGCATACACCCCTTTTACACACGTAAAGTTTACTTTGCAAAGTCTTAATTCAGCTGTGTGTAAGACAGAGTAGGAAATACTTTCTCTTTCTGTCTGTCACCCAGCTGAATTAAGACTTTGCAGAGTAAACTTTGCGTGTCTAAAAGGGGTAATATGAATGTGCATACATAAGTATGTAGACATGTACATATGTATGCATGTACACACTGTGTATGTATATATTGCTCTGCAAGTTTAAGCTGGCTGAATCTTGTTATACCCCTTTTAGACACGGAAAGTTTACTTTGCCAAAAGTCTTAATTAAGCTGTGTGAAAGACAGAGGAAGGAATACTATCTTTATGATTTGAACAGGCTAAAGTTCGTATCGCTTTTTAAGCCAAATTACATGTGATAGTTATTAATGAAAAAATAACACCAAAGTTAGTTGTAAATATTCTGACAACACATAGTTGAGCAGCTGGCCGTTTTCGAAGGCCACTAAACCTTCATCATCAGCGTTCTTCTGTGTTTGGTCCACTGTGTGTGGTGTCAGTTGATGTAAATTTCTGCTTTATATACGAAACTTTTTTGCAAATGGAATATGTGAATTGGTTTGATTCATCGTATTTCAATTTGCTAAAATGTGTTTTGTAAAAAATCGAATAAATATTAATTGATATTTAAATAGCAGTGGTGAAATAGGCTGTTAATCAATCTTTTTAATTTGAACTGTCGTTTTTCTCTGGTCCTCTGAATTTCAAACTATCGAAAGTCTACTGTACTGATATTTTGTTATCTATCAATTCAACCATTTTTTTTATCAATTTATTTTTTACAGTCATTGTTAACCCTCACCACTGCGTTGAAAATCCTCAGACAGTCTTAGATATCGTAACCTTAATATAGAAAGGCCCAATTTCAAATGTTTTGATTAAAAAACAATAATGAGTTAGGGTCTTTCAATATTTAGGTAACGGTATGTTTGTTCATATCGTTGGTCACAAGTAGAAGGACCTAACTCAAATAATTGTAACTTTACAGGACAAGGTAAAAACATAATAGAAACAATACAACTGCCTTTGTAAAAGCGTTATTTTTTACACAATTGCAATAAATTTTTGTGACAAGGTGTATTTGTGTGAAATGTATTGGAATCACTGAAAAACTCAATTTCGTAAAAAAATCGAGTTAAAGCCTTTCTATTTGAGACCATGGATACACATACATACATACATACATACATACATATATATATATATATATATATATATATATATATATATATATATATATATATATATATATATATATATATATATATACACTAAATAATATTTTTAGAAACTTAAATAATTCCCAGGCCCCTATTATGAGCAACTTTAGATTTTCGACAGTATTCGAAAGAACTGATCGAACGAATTTTAATTCGGTATTATGACGAGCATTCGACAAAGAACATCGTTATGCCGAATAAAATTCGCAAAAAAATAGCTTACAATTTGTGTTTGTGTACTTAAAAATAAAAATTGTTTTACACTTAGATTTTTTTTTAATTTTTCATATTAAAATACTTCATCGAAAGGTAAATTCTGTTTGATAAAAAATTCGTTGCTCATAATATGAATTTAATATTCGATTTTCGATGTTCGATACCCAGCTAAGATCGAAAATCGAATGCAACTCATAATAGTGCCTCCATTAAAGATGGCAGAGTATAGAATTTTTCCAAAACGACACAACCTGAACACGTAGACCAAAAGATGTCCAGCACAGACGCAACACGCACTCGAAAAATTTTCCAACGAAATCAAATTGAATAGCAGAAAATATTTTTTTTTATATTCAAATAAATATGTACATACACATTTTTGTTTAATATCAGAAATTTAGCTTAAGAAACTATACAAAATATAAATTTTTTTCTTTATTAGAAATTCATGCATACACGTTTTATAACTAAAATCGTTTCGAATTTTTTCGTGTGTTTTGCTCAACACGACATAACCCAACCACGCACGAAATGAGATTTCCTTTCACGAACACTTCGTATTGGGTCGTGCGTGTTTGGGTCTGGCATGATGCGTCCAGAAAAGTCCACAGCTTTTCGTAGCTTTTAGTCCTTAATACAATATTTTGTTATAATTAAATTTTCTATTACCTTAAAATTTTTTTTTATTTATTTTTCCTTAAAAATTAAAAATGGTTTCTCATGGGCCTATTTTTTTTATCAATATTGCTCGAAAGTGTGCTTTAATTATGAAAAAGTTTTCTCCGTGGTGACGTGTGAAACGAGCTAAAAATACTCACGCAACATCTCAGCTTAAAATATTCAAATAACTGGAGTGCAGTAATCAACAAGAAATTTAGCTAAAAAAAAAATATGCATGTACATATGTACATACATACATATGTATGCATATAAGTGCATGAGAACATACACACCAGTGATCGGCAATAATTCGTTTTTTTCGCTATTCATACTGATTCATGAAATTTTAAATATATGTGATGACATTGATTTAAAAGTAGAGGCCAAGGTATATTAATCAGGTACCCTCGATTCTACAACAAATATTACAACAGCAACAACCACATGTACTTTGTTGGTATAAATTACCTTCTTACTTTTCAAAACAGGGCAGCATCGTCAGATTGCATGTTTCTTATAAGAAATGTCAAACACCATACAAAACTGAATATTCGAAAGGTGTTTATAGATACCCAAATAAAAGCATGCTTTTGGGCTTATACCTACATAATCCAAATTTGACGTAGTGCTGCCACCTAATAAATGCGCCTTGGTAGAGGCTGAAATAAATATGAATGCGACGTCGACATCATAGTCATAAATCACACTCACACTCATACATATATCACGTAAGTTTGATTTCTAATTTCAAGAAAATACTTATACTATGTTTAGACGACGAGTTGAATCACATGCTTCGCTCTCTGAATCTTGTTTTTGAATCTTGCCGTTTATACGACGCCTTCGTGCTTCGTGTACTACTCATATTGATTCAGCTCACTCATCTCATGCATGTATGTTTATTTAAAAGTTTAGTCATTAAACAGGTTGCAATTAGTATAAAATAGTACTAAATAGGGTTGTTTTTAATTCCCTCAAAAAAAAAAAAAAAAAAAAAAAAAAAAACAGAAACACATAACCTCATAATGAAAACTTTAATGTTCGTATGAGAAGTTCGCATTGTGAATCATACTTATTTTGCATCGTCCATAGGCATCGACTTAAGGAGAGTAGAAATCAACAACGTCATAAATGTTGCTAACTCATGTTTTAGACTTGTCAGTTTTTCTTGAAGCAATTATCTTCAATTCTCTTTTAAAACTGCTCGTTTGTTTACACTCAGAGGGTTTCTTGTTCAATTGTCCTATTCTTTTAATGCTGCGAATGAAATAACAAAAGAGAATTGAAGTAACTTTTCTGTACAAGCAAGTCAGTACCCCTCTTCTTTCTTCTTTCCTCTCTCTCCCATAAGATCAGACTTGCTTCAAGAAAAACTGCCGAGTCTAAAACATGAGTAAGTATGAGTTCGATGCGCACTTCAAACTTTCGAGTGAATATTAGACTTGTATCCAGTGTGCACACTTCTACCGATATTCGGTAGATTCTACCAAATATGTTTGTGAATTTAACAATCTACCAATTCTACCGAACAAGGCCTGAAATCTACCGAATATTGTTATTTAGTAATTTAAGTCGATATATGTGTAAATTGCCTATTTTGACACATTGCAGTGCGGCCGCAGAGCGGTCATTTTCTGTCATGAAAGTCATTAAAACAGAACAAAGAAATCGGTTAAAAACTGAAACTATAAGTAACCTAATATTTGCCAAAGAATTGTGCCTTGCGGATGAAATATTTATTCCTACCAATGATTTAATCATTTTTGCACAAAAGTTTAAATTCATAAATGGATCTTACATATAATCTTTGTAGTTACAAATGTTTGTCAAATAAAAGTTATTTTAGTAGTTTTATAAAACCTACATATATATATATATATACAAAAACTGAATTCCTGTTATTTATGTATACTATTTTATATATGCATAGCATATCTATATAAAGGGCAAGGGCAAATAACTAGGATGACACTTTTTTTATTGGAAATGCTTCATTGTTTATGGCAGTTTAATTTCCAATCACATGTGAAGTTTTAAATGCGCTTTTGGAACCTGTTTAGTTTGATACTCCTTGCACTTACCCTTTATATATACATAAGTACATATGTTTTGTTATTTTTTATGTTTCTTTGAATTGTTATTTTTTATGTTTCTCTGAACAAAAAAAAAAAAAAATTCTACCGAATTTCATTCAAATCTACCGATTTTTTTTGTCGAGTCTACCGAATTAAAAAAAAATTAAGTGTGCACACTGCTTGTATCGAACTCTTTCAGTAGCACGTTTTTGACACAAACCAATGATCAAACCCATGTAATTTAAATTGGTTTGATCATAGGTTTGAAAGAGTTCGATACAAGTCTAGTGAATATGATTCATAGACAACATTGCAATAAGTATGAGTGCGCATAAGTACAAGAAATTATAAGTCATGATTTAACTCTACTCACTTTTTCACTACTCATTGCTGTTCTCTGATACACACACACACACTTGTGGAAACAATGTTAAGAAAACAAGTGTTTACAACAATCGCATTTTAAGCAATGTGACTAATTACAGATAAAATGTAAAAACATACACATACATACAAGCCCAATTTCATTTAATTACCAACATTTACTAGAAAATATTAAAGAAATAATTTTAGAAATGGTAAATCTGTCTTTAATTTATACTTACATATGAATATAGTATGTAATTATAGATTTAATTGCAATCTTTTGTTTTCATATATATTTTTTAAATTTTTATTTAATTAAATAAGCTTAATAAAAAAATACAAAATGCAATTTGTGTTCTTAAAAAATGGGGGAAAAAACTTGTGACTTATTACAAAAAATTTCATATATAGACTATGCACCGGTAAATAAATTGTAAAACAGTTACATACTACATACATACATACTTACATACATATATTCAAGAGACGCTTATACTGGGATATAAATTTTATTGCAAAAGTACAATAGAGATGAACGGATATCTCTTTAAAAAAATTAATTTTTTATGATTTGCACCTTGGTATTTACGTTAAATTGCAACATACATTTTTCAATATTATTTTGATTTGCACACAAGTTTTGAACTTTTTTTTATATCAATAGAAATCGTCTTTGTTCGATATAGGTATGTACCTTTAAGGAGTATTCATTCAGCGTCTGTAGGATTCTGTGGTAATTTCGAGGCCTGTAGTATATAACCCTTGGCAGTGAGAACACTTCGACAGCGTATATGAATTTGATAGCGCACTGACCAATCCACTGTATAATTGGGTATGATGAAATCATTATCGTCAATTAAAAGTTCCGGATCACTATGAGTCAGCAGTTGTATATCATGCTGTGTGCAGAACTCCTTAAGTTCTGGTGGCACCACACAACAATTTGCTAAGTTCACTTGATTAATAGTAGGAGGCACTCTAGCATCTTTATGCAATTCTTTTAAGGCATCACAGTCCAAATCAGCTATGCCTAATTGGCAAATTTGCTTTTTTTCATTAAATTCTTCTAAAACTTTCCACAACCCTTTAAGTACGTCCAAATGCTTTTCGTTACGTTTAGTCCATGTTAAGTCATTGGCAAATAAAACACCGCTAGTCAGGTCCGGAGTTTCGGGCAGTGTTTTAACCGCCGTTTCCAAAGGATGATATGCCAGAACTAAGTTATCCACATGTTCTACTTTCAAAATGCGCATTAAAACATTAACAGCATCTTCCACCCCTTGCTTGGATGATTTATTAAGAAACAGTTTTACACCAATGCTTATTTCGTTACGAGCATATTCTTTAATTCTATCTTGCAGCTCTCGACTGGCTCTAAGTAATTCCGCTACGGTGTCATGACTCTCCAAATTTGTCTCGCCACAACTGGCAGTTGCAGCTGCCTGATCGCCTGTATTTTCTGCTTGAGCATTCTTTTCACATTCCGTGCATAGTTTTAACGACTCCATAAGCTCTTCGTTAGATTTACGCAAAGGTGCCGCATTGTCCACATTTAATATGTTACCAGTGCTGATGATTACTTTTTCAAATTTGCTATTGTTCACAATTTCAGCCAACATGTTTCCGTTTATTCAATTTATGATGAGTGTACTATTTATATGAACTTGTCTCTAATTAGTTTTATAGATTATTTGTGTTAATTAAAGAAAACTTAAGAAAATTAAGATAAAGGAACGTGCGGCTCTACTCAGCTTTTGATACTCATTAAAAAAAGGCTGGCAAAAAAAAGACATGAGGAGAGCACAAACTTGACATTGCAGAGTTACCGTATCATTACATTGATATAAACTACGAAGACTACACAGTAAGAATTTTTCCCATCACGACTATGCGATTAGTCGGTTGGTTATTGGGTTATTGCGGCACAGTATATTCAAAATACATTATGTCTGCAGCAAACCAATAACCAACCGATGATAAAATGTTCGAGCACCTCAGATTATGCAGTGTCATCCATACTTCATCTTGGATGCAACATAAAATAAGTACAACCCTATAGTGAATAAAAAGTGGAATTGTTGTTCCCATGAAATTTTTATTTCTGGAAACTTTTTCCCCCAGTGCGCTCACGGTGAATGTCAAAAAGAGGGGATTAGATTTGTAAAGCTTAAAAATTAACTGAAAACAAAATTTTTAAATTTATTAATAAGAAATACATACTTTTTAGGTTCAAAATTGATTGTTTAAGCTGCAAAACTTTTGAAAAATAATCCTCATGATGGCGGGAATTGAAAAATGGAAAACATTTCTAGAGGAAAATTATTCACGATTGCAATTTACTGAAAAGGGAAATTATTTCGACGGAACGGGCGAACGAGTGTCAACACGAGAAAACTTTATGTTATAATAAAAGTGCAGTTCGATATGCAATAGCACTGTGGCATATCTTTCTAGCAACCGACCAAACAAAACTCATCTGGCATCACCAGAAGAAGCATTCAGTCCGCCAAATTACAGTTATATTTTATTTAATGTACATAAAAGAAACAGGTGCTTGATCAAGTGCTCAAGAAGAATCAAATGAAAAGTTAAAATAATTGTATTAATATGCTATAAAGTATTAAAAAAGTTACATAAAATTGTAGAGTAGGTTGTGCAAAATAAGAAATTAATAAAATAAAAGTGCTTCAAGTGAGTTCACATGTATTTGAAGATGGCCAAAGTTTGATAAAGCCTATATATAGCAAGCCTTCATTAAATTTGATACATTCTTAAAAAAATGTCCAAGTTGTAATAAAGTAAAGTTTAAATAACTGGCTTGGGTTAAATTAAATTAGTTTTATTGTGGTTTGCCTTTGTTAGCAGCCATTGTGCGAGCTTCCCGTGTGGTAGCAAAAAGCAGGGCATACCTACAAGATGTTGTTCCCTAATTAAGAAGCAAATGAAGTGAAATTTAAAGTTGTGCAAATTAAATATAAGAAGTCTGGAAAGGCAGTGGAATATGTAATATAATGAAATCAATAGCTTTTATTTGTTTATTATCATGAAAAGTAAAAAAAATATACATATGTAGTCAATCTCAATAATCAATCAATCAATAATTCAAAAAATAAGGTTAAGTGAATGAATGCATGAAGCAAATTCCCAAATTTTTAAGTAAAAAGTTTATGCATACCTATATTATCAATATTGCTCCTTTATTGCACCATAGTCATAACGCAACAAATCTAGTTTCCCAGTAATTTGAGTTTAAAGTTTGTAATTTACATACAACACCTAGAAGATAATCCGGATGTGATAAAAAACGATTTAGACACAAAAACGGTTTGAGAACTATTAAAGGTGTGATGTGTTTTCCAGGTTGCATGAACAATGTTTTTGGGCTTTTATTCGTAATGAACAAAGACCCAAAAAAAGTGAAAGTCGCCCAAAATGTTGTGAAAAATAATCCAAATACAAAATGAACGATCGCCCATTAATTTGGGTTATTATTCATTATGCCAAATCACCCAAGTTTATGATGAACAATTGCCCAAAATAGCTGAATGAATAATTGCCCATAAAAAAATCGCCCAAACCACATAAATGTACAAACGCCCAAAGAAATTAAAACAAAATTTGGGCGATCGATCACTAATTTGGGTTTTTCGACATTTTTGAAATCTTTGGGCGATTCTTCATAATGAAGGACCACTTAAACTTCAAAAATGTCAAAAGACCCAATTTTTTTTTGGCGATTTTTTATTTATCTTATTTTTATAAAAACGTAAAATTTGTATTGCAAGCTAACTGATCATCTTATTTCTTTATTATGCTCCGCCGCTTCGGGAAATACTATGGTGGAGAAAATCCTTAAGCCCGGCCGAAGGCCGGTAGTCTAAAAAACATTATTAGGCAGGGAAACTTTGCAAGACAGAAAATCTTTATTACGCTCCGCCGTTTCGGGAAATACCATGGTGGAGAAAGTCCTTAAGCCCGGTCGAAGGCCGGCAGTCTAAAGAATGTTTTTAGGCAGGGAAACTTTGCAAAGGCTGAAAATCTTTATTATGCTCCGCCGTTTCGGGAAATACCATGGTGGAGATAATCCTTAAGCTCGGCCGAAGGCCAGCAGTCTGGAAAATGTTATCAGGCAGGGAAACTTTGCAAGGCAGAAAATATTTATTATGCTCCGCCGTTTCGGGATATACCATGGTGGAGAAAATCCTTAAGCCCGGCCGAAGGCCGGCAGTGTAGAAAACTTTATTAGGCAGCAAAACTTTGCAGGGCAGAAAATCTTTATTATTCTCCGCCGTTTCGGGAAAAACCATGGTGGAGAAAGTCCTCAAGCCCGGCCGAAGGCCGGCAGTCTAAAGAATGTTTTTAGGCAGGGAAACTTTGCAAAGGCGGAAAATCTTTGTTATGCTCCGCCGTTTCTGGAAATACCATGGTGGAGATAATCCGTAAGCTCGGCCGAAGGCCAGCAGTCTAGAAAATGTTATCAGGCAGGGAAACTTTGAAAGACAGAAAATCTTTATTAGGTTGTTCAAAAGCAGTGGCTTCGCTGAAGAGTGATGCTTCGAAAACAAAGCTATGTAACACTTTTCGTCTTATTTCTCTGAGTTCTGTAAGGAATCATAATCAGAATGCGGTGGCGTAGAATCCCCACAACAGATAAGGCACTTAATTCTCTTTGGACGATTATTAATAAAAACTGTGTGATTTAAAGATATGGGCGATTGTGCACTTTGTGAATTGGGGGGTTATTCACAAAATTTTGGGCGATTTGCACTTTGGGTCTTTTTTCATTATGAACAATAGCCCAAAAACATCGGGCGATTTTTCATTTGGGTGATTTGACAGTTTCCTCCACACAACTATTCAAAAAGCTTAATATTCACTAGTTTATGTAAATAATAAATGTTCATAATGAACAATCACCCAAAATTTAATAATGTCAAAACACCCAAAACCAATGAACAAACGCCCAAATTTACAAAAACAATTTTTTGGGCGATTGTTCATTGGACGATTGTTCTTTGGGCGATTGTTCGTGCAACCGTTTTCCATAGTCGTTTTTGCAACCAATTTAAAACTTCGTTTTAATACTTTTTTCAATGATGTCACAGCGGAACAGTGGTTTTACTGTTTAAATGAAAACATACGATCTTTATGTATTTCTATCTGCTGATTACGATGGCACCATTAGTTTTTTTTTTCTAGCAGCTCTACTTTTAAAGGTATATGTATGTAGGTAGTGAAATTTAGCATTTGTATAATTTACATAACTTTTTTTATAATTCGCTTAATATTTCACAAATAGTGCCCCAAACTGAAAAATAATTTCCGGGATTATTAATCTATATACAATTTTCTTTCACTTGAGTAGAAGAACATTCATAAGTATATTAGGATATCTTACTGTTATTACAAGGATGTAAAAAATTGTGTATTTTTTGTTTAGTCCTTAACATATTTTTTTTTATTTAAATTTTTTAAAATTAAAGTAACTGAATCTTATGTATTTTTGCCCGTTGATTACGAAATTAGCTTTATTATTTTTCTTTCATCCCTAGTTTCAGTTACTTTAAATTAAACAAATTATAATAAAAAAAAAGTTTTAAGGGCTAAAACAAAAACACAAAATTTTTAACATCCTTGCAATAAGCTTAAGATATCCTGATGTACTCATCAATGTGACAAAATTTTGTGCAGATTACTAATTCAGAAAGTATTTTTCATTTTGCAGCACCATTCGTGAAATATTAAGTGAATAATACAAGAAGTGGTGTAAATTATGCAAATGTTATAAAGGGTCCGCCAGATAACTTTTTTTTGTTTTTTTTGAAAATGCTATAAAAAAACTACTGAAGCTTCGGCTGTGTGACACGTAGCGTCGTCCTGTTGAAACCAAATGTTGCCAATATCCTCCTTCAATTTTTGTGAACAAAAATTCAATAACGATCGCCATTGACTGTAACGGCCACTCCTTGCTCATTTTCGAAAAAAAATGGCCCAATTATGCCTCTGGACCAAAATCCGCACCAAGCAGTGACTCGTTTTGGGTGCGTCGGCTTTTTGATGTATGCGTGCGGGTTTTCTGTGCCCCAAATGCGACAATTTTGCTTGTTTATATACCCGCCAAGATCAAAATGAGCTTCATCTGAAAAGATGATTTTTTTTTTTGGCAAAATCGGCATCTTCTGTAAGTCTGAGTTTATGGGAGAGAGAGGAAAGAAGAAAGAAGGGGGGTACTGACTTGCTTGTACAGAAAAGTTACTTCAATTCTCTTTTGTTATTTCATTCGCTGCATTAAAACAATAGGAAAATTGAACAAGAAACCGTCTGTGTGTAAACAATCGAGCAGTTTTAAAAGAGAATTGAAGACAATTGCTTCAAGAAAAACTGCCAAGTCTAAAACTTGACTAAGTATATCGCAGGCCCACTTAGCGAAGCGAAAACGCATTGCATGGTCAGTTGGCTCGTTCAGCGGAAGGATAAAACTAATTATCTGTTAAATCAGACATGAGCTAAGTGTTATCATTCACGAAATAAGCACTATGTAGTTGAAAAAAAAAACGTTAGATGGCGGACCCTTTATATTATTAAATCTTTAAAACTAAAGCTAATAAAGAAAAACTAAACGGCATCGTAATCAGGAGATAAAATACATAAGGTTCAGCTATTTTGATTTAAACATTTTTGTGCTGTGTTTTTAATAAATTTTATTTCACATTATATTGATTCTATGTAGTTTATCTTAATTATTAGAACATATCAAAACTATCGTTTTTTTGAAACCGTTTAAAAACCACAATTTTTCCATCACAACTGCTAAAGGAAGTTTCTCAAATTCCAGAGCTGGGTGTACCAGATAATTTGTATGAAATTTTTACTCAAGTCAAAACACGATATTACGAATTATGCAGTTTTATTATCTCTAAAACGCATTTTTTTTTTTTTTTGAGATATTACTATGTTGCAATAAATTGGAGTAGTATGTAAAAAAATTCAGTGTAAAGTGTTTTTTGTGTGTTAAAACTACGTACGTGGAAGCTGTAATTTTGCACTTTTTACATCAAGAGGTGAGTGCAAATACATACTTACATACATATCGTCAACTTAAATGTAAACGGACGTAACTACACTTTTTATATTTTTTACAAGAGAAACAAAAAACGTGTCAAAATCAATAATAATAAAGTTTTTTTTGAAAATTTTCTTCGAAATTTACTTTTAGTTGAAATACTTATGCATTTTTAACCATTTATTTTCTTTTTATACATACATATGTATATATTTAAGCTGTTCTGTTAATTACGTTCTTTGCAATAAAAAATAGATGCATTTTTAATTACGTCCCTTTGAATTTCTTTAATAAAGTCGTCATTTTTGGTCGCAGAGTTCTAAATATTTGCGTGAACATGTAGTTTGATAAAATGAACGATACTCGATCAAAACTCGATTTCGAATTTTTGTGTAGTTACGTCCGTTTGTATTTAAGGTGACGATATTCATTTATAATACAGGCTCCTAATTTTCAGATATTCAAAAATAATTGTTATTTTTGAAATAGTCCTTAGTCCTTGTATATTTTTATTTAATTTTTTTTTAATTTTATGAATTTTGGAAAATTGCCAAATAATTTTACAAAAAATATTTTTTGCACATGAATTACATTTTCATATCTTTACGAATACAAACTGCATTTGTTTATTATAATAAAATGCAATTAAAATCACTGGAAATCCCGCAAAAATTTCCCGGCATTTCATTACCGGAAAATGCGCGGAATCTATTTCCCGTGAAATCCCGTATGAAAAACACTAGTTGGGGAAGAAGGTTTTTGGTTACAGCGCCCATTTTTGTATAAAAAACTGAAATTAGCGTGTGGAAAAAAATATATAAAAATCAATAAAGGTCTGTTGGGGACATAAAAAAAATTCAACTCAACTACTAACCTAAAATCAGCTATTCGACAAAAATGCCCATTGAAATACACTTTTTGCCTCTTAAACAATATTTCATTATCACGTGTGTCAAAATATGAATAAAATAAAATATGTAATTTTTGTTAAAAGATTTTTGTATTAAAAATTGGTATGTAGATTTACATATATATTCTGGAATTCCCAATTATATTTTCTGTAGGTTTAATATAAAGTTTCTAAGCTTTTTAATGATGAGCTGATATTGGTAAAATGTAAGCGCATTATAACTTTAACTTACATATTCAATACAATTTATAGATATTTTGCTGAAATTTTTAATAACTGAGTTATCGGGTCTGTTCTGGAAATCACGACATGTCAGATCACGGTGATTTTAAAAAATTAGCTTTCATTAATTTGCAAATTCCACGATTTATAGCGTTGGACGTTGGAAGAAAATATTTTATTATAAATGACAAAAACTTAAAATACAATAAAACCCAATTAGGTGAATTAATTTTGGATTAAATTTCAATGAATTTTTTGATTCATTCGATTGGTTGAATAGAAAAATACCATTAAATGAAAATTTGCAAAAATAGGACGAAAATTTATAATATTTTTTTTTTTTTGAATTGACTGAAGCAATTTGCTTTTCTTGTATGCATGTAATCACGACATAATAACAATATGCTGAATAAATACATCGTTAAAATTTCCAAAGAGGAAAAATGTTAAATAACAAGAGTGCAATTCTTGAAATTGTACAACTTCACAGTCTTAATAATTTAAAATTTGCTCACATTTTATTGTATTCTAGTTACGGTACGATCACACTTGTCAAACATTTGCCCAAACAAGCTTAACCACTAAACGCTAATGAAAAATCTTTCAATTCAGACTATAGTTTGTCAAGTTAAAGAGTAGCCATTAGTGTTGGATTCTATGACATTGTCAATTAGTTGTGTCGGAAAATGTTTAATATGATAAACAAGTGTCTCAATCAAAACTTTTTTCATTAGTGTTTGTTGGTTACGCTTTTTTGGGCAAATGTTTGACAAGTGTGACCGTATCTTTATAATTTCAACTTACATCAATATAATTTGATTAAATTCCATGTACGAATTTTTTTTTATACACATATTAATTTGTCTTGAGTATTTATTTAGTTTTTTTTTCTATTATATACATACATATTATTTTAATCTACGCTAAAAATATCTTCAAAATTCTCCTATTTACATGACAAATAAAATTAATTTTAGTGTTACTTATATAAAATATTTACTTTTATTTTTTTAAGTGTGATAAACATTTTTGCTACTTTATACACATACAACACACTGGCATTTTTTATAAAATAATTATGTATAAATATTTCTTTTATATATCTAAAAAAAAAATATTCAAAAATGTCGAAAGTATAATTTCGTTCGAACATTTACATACATATTATATTGAAAAAAAAATCATACGTTGTTCTTCTTATAATATTTGTGTGTGTAAATTGGGGAACGAAGATATTCCTTCGACTTCGTTAAACTGGCTATATGTAATTTAAATCCTCACAAAAAGCATCAATGTGAAAAAGGCCAAGTTCCTATCAAAAATTTCGGCCATTAAAAGCAGTGAGATATAATTTTTGACCAAGTTCTTGTTTGGCACAACATCTTTCACTAAAATATGCTGTGTATTAAATTAATTTGTAATCGTAAGGGTGTCATATAATTTTTAGATAATCTGCGAACTTGACAACATTTTTACCGATATAAAGAAATAAACAAATATATATTATTCTCTCCTTTTCTAGAAAGTTAAAAATATTGCCAAGTTAGCAAATTATCTAAAAATTATATGACACCCTTACGATTACAAATGTATATAATGCATAGCATATGTCAGTGAAAGGTATTGTGCCAAATAAGAACTTGGTCAAAATTTATCTTACTGCTTTTGATGGCCGAAATTTTTGATAGGAACTTGGCTTTTTTTCACATTGATGCTTTTGTGAGGATTCATTTTAATTTGAAACTCTACATGTGGAAAAAAATTAATCTACTCGTACTTAAAGAAAATCCTAACAGATTTTTGTTTCTCCTGTAAAATTTGATTAAAGTGAGTTAGCAGTTTTACACTCTAAGCCGACAATATGTTATTTTTAATTTTTTGGATCTCGTATAATGGGACGGATGTTTGATAAAATTTACTTTTGCTAAAAATGACAACAAAACAATATCAATATTTCGTTGTAATTATAATAAATTCGGTTCATGATTTGTTGAAAAAAAAAAGAATTTAAAACACTTCGATTTTATTTTTAGTGGAACAATGCAATAATGCAACACATAGTTTACTTTTTACTTTTAATAAAACCGAATGGTGACTCGTATACTTTACTCATACAGTAGTTGCCGCTTAAGTGATCTTCTGTCAGTTAATTCAAGAAGCATGCAATGGGTTAGTGAGTCAATTAATAGAGTACTGCATGAATGATTTATCCTCAGCACCGGTCTTGGGGGACCAGATCTTTTCTTATCTATCAAACTATCTATCGTTGTCCATGAAAAATTCTAAAACCAAATTAAACTGAATATAAATGCCAATAGAGTTGAGAGATCTATCAATCATATAACATTTTGATCCCTGTTAAAGAATAGAGTCTTAAGCCCAGATCCCACCATCGGCACAATGTACCAATTTTCGTCGGCTCACTGAAATAAAGTCGTAAGTAGAGCAGAAAAATTGCTTTATTTCTCAACTAATTGAAAAATAAGAACGTGATTGCACTTCAGTGCAGTGGTAATAAAGCCTTATTTAAGAATTAATTGAGAAATAAATTCGTTTTGATTTATCACTTATGACTTAATTACAGTGTGCCGATAGTGGGATCTCGGCTTTAGTTAAGAAAACATCAATTAGAAGCTTCATATTTAAATAATACTAAAAAAATTCATATTGAAAAATAATCGAATTTTGATTAGATTTTCTTCCATTTCTCATTTATTTCATGATAATTTTTAAATCAAAATAAAATAAAGTGAAACGTTCTCTACGTTTTATAATTGTTAAAAATTGCTTTTACAAGCACGCTCAGTAAAGCTGCGCACAATGCTTTGTTTCAAATCTTCTTCATTTACTTTTCCAACATTTTTAAATTACTTTTTTTATTAAAATAACTTTTCGTTGTGTTGCTTAAAATCATACGAGTATAATAAATTGCGCTTGGAATAGGCATTCAGTGTGTAAGTGACTTTTTTTTTAAC
The DNA here is from genome assembly GCA_949987645.1 of Tachina grossa. Classification (NCBI taxonomy): domain Eukaryota; kingdom Metazoa; phylum Arthropoda; class Insecta; order Diptera; family Tachinidae; genus Tachina; species Tachina grossa. Next base: position 156,088,247 of record OX465274.1, on the reverse strand, counting down.
ATAAAAACATCTTCCAGATGATTTTTGTTCGCAAGGAACACATAAACAATTCAATTAATTTAAAAAATATTTTCAAGTTTATATTTCATATAATTTTTTACGCAATTTTTTGTATGTAAATTCTTGTAGTACAGATGTTTAAACATTGAGATTAAAACAAAAATTTTCGATTTATTTTAGTTATTTTTTTATTCTTAATGGAGTATCTCTTATTTCTATTTAAAGTAATATTCAACTTATTTAGTTAATTTTATTAAAATTGAATTTATTAAATAACAGGACTCTTTTTTTAATTTTTCATAAGAATAAACGTCTACTTTTTTTTTTGTATATTTTTCTAAGAAAATAAAAAAGAACAAAACAAGGCTTAAGTGCAATCATTTGATCTTGTAATCATGCAAAATGTCTCACATTGATTATTTCTCTTTTAATATAAATTATAAAATATTTTGGGCGTAGCTTCAAAACTGAAAATCTTTTTTATAGAAATTGTGCTTGCAGAACTATTTTTGCACAAGCAAAATTTACTTTGATAAAGCCTTTTAAATTTTTCTTCACTTAGGCACACATTAAGTTTACTTTTACAAATTTTCACTGTACCATGAAGTAACTGTACATAACGAAGCGTAAGAGAAAAGAAACGAACGAAGAACAAAGCTTCTTTGCGTGGTACATCAAAGCCAAAGTACTCACAACTAGAGATGTGCAAATGTCGTGATTTTATCGTGTCACGCGTGAATCACGCGTGATTCACGTGATTCGTGATCAAATATTATAACTAATCACGCGTGAGCGTGACTGAAAAAAATTTACTCGTGCGTGATCGTGCGTGAGCTTTTTTTAATAATCACGCACGAATTCTCACGCTCTCACGAGATAACATTCCTTCATAGGTACATATGTAACTGTATTCAATCATTTGAAATAAATTATTTTATAATAATAAATGCATATTTGTATAGTAATATGTATGGTAGTATGAGCTTACAAACATAATGAATACCCCCAAAACAAAATGTTTCGACTTTTTCTGAAGTCAGACTTGTCGTACCGAATTCGTTAAGACATTTCGGTAGTTTCTCTGAAAAATTTTTTTAACATTAAAATTTTGATTCTTGAGTACATAAGTAAAAGTCTGTAAGTAAGTTTGTAAGTATGTATGTATGTTTCTTAGATACCCTGTAGGAAGTATCAATTGAGAAACACTACTGATTCAGCAGTGCCTTTGTCAACAATACTACTGACGAATTGTACCGCAGAAAATGTTTTTTGCTTTAGGGGCCGTCCATATATTACGTAACGTTGTAGAGGGGAGGGGTGGGGTTCGAGTTTTGTTATGATTTGTTTTTTTTAGAGTAAGTTTTTTTTTTTAACACAAACACAATTTGCAAAGCGATTAGCTTGTCTGTTGGGGGAGTCTTTGTTACGTAATAGAAAAATTTTAGTAATTTCTATGTTTTCTTATTTAATATGCTTTTCTCATTTATTTGATTATCATTTATTTAATTGATCATACATCTTAGCTTCACATTTATAAATATTATGTATGTATACATACATGAATGTGCGGAATGTAAATTTTTGATATACGAGAATTCGAATTCGAATATTTAAAATGATGTCCGCGAATACGAATATTTAAAACTATATTAAATTAACTTTGCTTTATTTTAATTTACATTGTAAATTTTACAAAAACACGAGCACACATACATACATACATAGATATGTATATACATATGTATACCTTAGAACCTATTTTTCAACTCAAAAAACATGAAAATTATATTATACATATACTTTCTCGTGAGCGTGCGTGATCGTGATAAGTTGTAAAGCACTCGTGCGTGATTAAAAATATTTTATTCGTGAGCGTGCGTGATCGTGAAAATTTTCAAAATCATTCGTGCGTGAAAGTGTGTGAGTAAAATATTTTTCTGCGTAAGCGTGCGTGTCGTGAGTCAGAAAACACTCACGTGCACATCTCTACTCACAACCATTCTTTTTTCCTTTCTCTCAAACAAATTCAAGATTTTGCAAAGAGGCCGTTTAGATGAAGGGTGGCCTCGCTGCGACACGTCGCCTGCGAATCGTGTTTTTAGGCGAGTATACGAAATTTATATACGAAATACGATGAATCAAAACAATTCACATATTCCATTTGCAAAAAAGTTTCGTATATAAAGTACAAAGGTTTAGTGGCCTTCGAAAACGGCTGGCTGTTCCGTTCAACTATGTGTTGTCAGAATATTTACAACTAACTTTGGTGTTGTTTGTTCATTAATAATTATCACATGTAATTTGGCTTAAAAAGCGATACGAAATTTAGCCTGTTCAAAGCATAAATATTGAATCTAAATTATTTTAAGCTTTTTAGTGCTTATTTTTGATGTTGGTTGAAATATTTTTAAAAAGTTTTATTTTTAATTTTAAGTGCCAATTTGATATTTTTAGGAGCGAGTTCAACATCGTGTCACTTTTAGAGTTCAAGGTGTGCGCCAAGTTTCGTAAAAATCGGTCAGGTAGAAGCACGTGAAATTTAATATTAATTTTTAATGGACGTGGCCTCGGTCACTTCTTTAAGCACAAAATTATGTACACACATACATATATGTTTCTAACAGCCGAAACTGTTTGCCTAGTTTTGTGTCAATCGGATAATTAAAAGTACATCTAATTTAATACCAACGTTTAATGGTGTGGCCCTACCGACTTTTTAAATGCAAAACTGAGTCTTTTTCAGAGCTCAGTGTGTGCCAAGTTTCGTAAAAATCGGTTATGGAGAAGCACATAAAATATAATAATAAATTTTAATGGGCGTAACCCCGCCCCTTTTTTAATGCAAGATTTTCTAATTTTGAAGATCAGGGTGTGTACCAAGTTTTGTATAAATCGCTCAGATAGCAGCACTTTAAATATAATATTAATTTTTAATGGGCGTGGTTCCGTCCATTTTTCAAACTCCGAAATTCAGTCATTACGACAGCTCAATATATGCGCTAAGTTTCGCAACAATCAGATCAATAAAAGATCATACGATCAAAAAGAAAAAAATTAGTGGGCGTGTATCCGCCCTCTTTTTTACAATGGGACCAAATAGAGAAAAAAAATAGTTTTTAAAATCTGTCCAAAAGGTACTGAGTCATAAAGAAACAAACAAAAAAAGTACATACGAATTGATGTTCGAAGTCGGTTAAAGAAAAGCTCAAAGAGCTTTTCCTTCGACTGCGCAACGCAAAGAACATTATGTTTATCAGCCTGTGTGTGTATGTATGTGTGTTGCTTTGCGGGACCGAGAGTCTCAGGAAATATATGACAGCAGTCAAAATTCAATATGGCGGCTAAGAGACGTCACTTAGGATCTTTAATGACACAAAGTTGGTCGCTGTCGGGGGTTTTTTTTTTGATTTACTTATTTTAGGTTGATTACATACATATAAAGGTTTTCTAAGCTTTTTTGTGTGTGCTTGGACGTAGCTGCTATAGAGATAAGGTGATATGGGCCTGGAGGTTTGTTTTTTTTTTAATTTTTTATTAACTTCAAAGAAACAATTAATTCATTTGAAATGATTCACTAGTTCAATAGACTTGTTGTTGTGAAATAAAAACATATGTATGTATATTTATTTAAAAAAAGCCACTGTTTTTATTTTCTAAATAGAGTTTGAACTAAAAAGAAATCATAAAAAGGAAATAAAACAATTAATTTATTGCCTTGAAAATCCTTGATTCCGTTTTATGGTAAATTACACTTTCTTTTGGAAACAAACATGCATAAATATAAACGAAATTAATAACCTATATAAATATTTATTATATAGTTGAATATATTCAATTATTAATAATACTAAAAGCCTTTCTTAATATTTTTAAAAATACATTTCATTTGGATTGTAATTATATCTTGGCGACATCTACTTACAAATCTACTTACGTAGTGGACACAAAATAAAAAAACAAAACTTACTTAGAGTGCTAATTAATTTTTAAAAAGTATCTAATACACTTAGAAAAAAAACTATATCATTTGCAATAACGCTGTCTTTTTTTTTTTTTTAATTTATAACATTAAAAGTGTTTGCAGTATTTAGTGTAAAATATAATATATTTATGTATATGTATGCATTTTGTGGATTGAAACTTAAAGATTTTATTTAATTGTTATCTAGTACATATAAATTCCAATAAAACTCAGTCTAAATTCTGAAATTGGTCAATAATAAAAATTTTTAAAAATCTGTTTTTTTTATTTTTCTTTTATTTTATTTTTTATTATAAATGTATAACAATTGTTTTTGTTTTTTTTTTTTCGTCAAAACTAAAAATTTACAAAAATCTACGCTCAATTACAATACAAGTTGGACTCTTTTATCTTAAAGCTTTTTTTTTTAATTTTTATTTTTGAGGATTTTATTTTTGCTAGTTACTGTTTAGTTTCAAATGAAAATTTTCAAATGATTAAATTCTTTTTAATTGTTGGCTGTTGGTATTTTTGAATTTTGAGAATTTCTAGAATGTTCAGAACAATATGTTCGTTCAATTATTTATGTCTGAAAAAAATACAAAAATTCGTTTTCTGGCATTACACTGTGTAATAGTGAAAACTACTTTTAAGAAAATATGGTTTTGACATTGTGAGATATTCAATTGCACCCTCGCACTCGGAAGTTATCGAAAAAAATATTATTTTTGGAGACCTTGTGGACCAGTGATCGGCAATGAATCGTTTTTTCGCTATTCATACTTACTCATGAAATTTTGAATATAAGTGAGTATACATCATTTGAACTCAAATACTTTGATTAACGCATACTCACGACGACATTGATTTATAAGTACAGTACTTATGGGATATAAGAAACTTAAAAAATCCACGAAAAAACTTTCTTATAAGCGTTTCTTTCTTATATACAATTATTTTATATAAGAAACTTATTTCTTATATAAGTAGCTATGGGCATAAGACATTTGTTTCTTAAATGAATATACGAGCTTTTTTATCTTTTTATGTATACATATACGTAGATGTATGTATGTAAATGGAAAAATAAAACAAATCATGATTGGTAGTTAATTTTTATTTTATTAACCCCTTTAGTAAATAAATAAAAAAAATAAACAACTTCAACAACAAACAGAGTTGTCCATGCAAACTACATAAATTATGTGTTTCCGTTGGAAGTTTCTTATACAAATTCTTTTTCTATATATTTTGTGGTTTTGATGTTTAAGAAAAATGTTCTTTTATCAGTTTTTTTCTTATAAGCGGTTTTCTTATATGAAAACTTTTTTATTAGAAAAATCACTAAAAAGACATGGTGTTTTTGAAAATGTTTCTTATAAGCGTTTTGTTCTTATATGAGATGTTCTTATATCCGATAAATACTGTATAGGTTGTAATAAATATGAATGCGACGTCGACATCATAGTCATAACACGCTTACTCTCATAAATCACCTCAGTTTGATTTCCAATTTTAGGAAAATACTTATACTACTCACATTGATTCAGCTACTCAACTCATGCAAGTATGTTTATTTAAAAGTTTAGTCATTAAACTGGTTGCAAGTAGTTAGACTTGGGTCGAACTCGTTCACTAGTTCATTTTTGCCACAAACCAGTGATCAAACCCATGTAATTTAAATGGGTTTGATCAGTGGTTTGTGGCAAAAATGAACTAGTGAACGAGTTCGACCCAAGTCTACAAGTATTATACAATAGTATTAAATAGGGTTGTTTTTCAATTCCTGCAAAAACAAAACGAAAAGAAAACTCATAATGAGAACTTTAATGTTCGTATGCGGAGTTCGCATTGTGAATCATACTTATTTTACATCGTCCTTAGGCATTGAGTTAAGGAGAGTCGAAATCGACAAAGTTATAAATGTTGCTAAGTATGAGTTGAATGCGCACTTCAAACTTTCGAGTGAATATGATTCATAGAAAACTCATAATGAGAACTTTAATGTTCGTATGCGGAGTTCGCATTGTGAATCATACTTATTTTACATCGTCCTTAGGCATTGAGTTAAGGAGAGTCGAAATCGACAAAGTTATAAATGTTGCTAAGTATGAGTTGAATGCGCACTTCAAACTTTCGAGTGAATATGATTCATAGACAACATTGCAATAACTATGAGTGCGCATAAGTACAAGAAATTGTTGTGGACCAGCATATGTGCCATTAATTATGAAAATGTTATATGTGCCATTAATTATGAAAGTGTTCTAAGTCATATATTTCTTTGATCGAGATATTTAGTAGATTACATTTGAACAAATCAAAAAAATATTTTTATATTATTTAAAACTTTTATTTAGACTTGTACTGGCCTCAATTAATATAAATTTATTTAATTCTTGTTAAATATTTATTGCAGTTTTTTCAATACTTATTTACTATTTCGAAGCAAAAATGCATGTGACTTAGATAGATCACTTTCGTAATTAAGGGCACATATTTTTAACTAAGTCATTTTTGTAATGACTAGGAAATTAAATTAATAGAATCAGTGTTGGTATCTCTACGAAGATCAAAAGCACATTAAGCTGTTGCAAAAAAGGTAAAACGCGCAAACAAATACGAAAAAGAGGTTAAAAAAGCACTAAAATATTTTTTTTTAATTTTAATTCATTGAGCCATTTAAAAAGGAGAGTTTAGAGTGTAAAAGCTCAAAATATAATTTAAATTTTTGGCTTAAAAATAAACAAAGTATTTGAGATGTAATAATAGAATTTATTAACATATCGATGGGTTAATATAAAAAAGGCCTAACTCAAATTTTCGATATTTTACAGTAGAAGCAAAAAACTGAAGAAAAAATACATGCAGAAATAATTTTTAAGTTTGCCATAAGTCCTTGATTTCGAACTGTAACGTACTAAGATCTTCAAGGAGGATGCAATTATACGTTGTCGCCCAGAAAACATTAAGAACACGATTTCGAAAAAAAATTGAGTTAGACCCTTTTTTTATTAAGACAAAATCTTGATTAAAGCCTAGTACTCTGTTCGAAGTTGTGAAAAATTTTCAGCAACATTGATTATTTCGCGTGAAAAATTTGACACGCAACAAGTGATGCCCATTATACTTTTTCGGAAAAAATGTTCGTATTTGTTAGTTTGAAGTAGGCAACACTGAACGACTTTTGTCAACAAAAACATCAGCTGTCAATATTTCGCACGAAATAAATACCAGTATCATTATTTCACAGATGGCAAGAAAATGTTGCCAGATACATTTCATAAATTTTTCACGAGTTGAACAGAGTACAACTTTTGCAACATTATTTCATGTAAATTTCACGTGAACTTTTTTTGTGTGGATTATGTCAACATTTCGCGTGAAATTTTGAACAGAGTACCAGGCTTAATTTAATAAAAATAAGCATGTAAAAACAATTAATAAAAAAACCAGGAGTCAAATAATATCGTAGCATATACACATACATACATGCATACAATAGTAGGTGAAGCTTAGGCTTAGATTAAGATATGTATGTTACTAAAAAATCATTTACACATAAACAATGCATTAAAAGCGTCACTCTTTTCTTGAGTACTCTTAACTTAAAAGTTTTTGTTTTTGCGATATTCACCCTTATTCCAGTTGTCAACATTGACAGCACGTCAATACGATATGAAAAAATTGGGGGTTGGCAAACCGTTGTCTAAGACAACTGACTGCTATTGATAACCTCATGCTTTCAATCGAAATCGGCCCTTAAAATTTAACCACTCTTGTGCGTTGAAGACAAATTTACCTATATTTTGTTGTAAACGTGAACATTTTGATTTACTTTGCACTTACAAATTAACAGCCTTATGAAAATTCCGAAATCGGCCCTTAAAATTAAATCACACTATAAGCTTTAACAAATGCTTATTGCATACTACTTTCAATCAATTATTATGCAGAGAATTATGTGGTACTCCCCAGTTACTTCCGTTTTTTATTTTTCAAAAAAAAAAAAAATTAAATTTTTTAATCCCAATTATGAAAAGTTTTCTACATTGCTTTTAACATAGTTTCCGTTATTGTCATTAAAATCAATTTAATAAGCCTCAGTTAAAAGATGCTGATATTAGTGCTTAAAAGTGTTTCAGTTTTGTAAATTAAAAATATTTTTATTTAACAAAAAAGCACCTAAAGCACTGTAAGAAATTTTTAAAAGCACTGTAATTACCCGCTTTTTAAAAAAAGGGTATTAGCCAAAATTTCGCGTTTATGAAGAGGCAAAAAGCACCAAAAAATACCCAAAACGCACCAAAATACCATCACTGAATAGAATATAATAAAATTAAGCCTGCTAAGTATTTTTAAAAAAATTTTAATCGACTCATATTAAAAAAATTTATATTTTTATAATAAAAATATTGTTTTTATTTGCAAAATTTTAAATTTTTGAAGCTCTTTTGGCAATACCTTGTTCGAAATACTATTTCTATTTAATTTATTTTAAAAGTGCATTTTATAACAATTTGAAGAAAATTTTAGTAATTCAACTCGATTGGGAATTTGTAAATTTATATATTTTTTTTTTGAAGAACATATTAATAAGATCTTTGCTTAATTTTTTTTTTTTTTTGTTAAGCAACATCTATATGAATTCCGTACCTGCTTATGGAACTCGTCAGTAGACTTCAATTCAAAAGATTTCTGAAATAAGTTAAAAAACTTCGTATATTTATAGTAAGACTCTTAATATGTTATTGAGAATCGCAAGATACAAACATATTACATTTAAAAGCCTCAAACAAAAATTCTTACAAAACAATTATCTTTATTTGATTTTGCATGTATTTTATTTTCTAAAAATAGTAATATATTGGGTGCATTCATAAGATGTAGCTGTTGCGCAACCGTTGAGCGTTTGTCTTAGAAACGCCTAGTTGAGTAATTCCGCTCCACTCAACAGTTGAGTAATTTTCCATCATAAAATTTTTTCGCTACCTATAGTCAACGTGTTGTGCTCAGCCTAAACAGCTGCTCGAATAGAGTTATGCCTGTTATATGCTTTGTTAGGTGGAAGCAGCAAGTATTTGTTAAATTTTATATTACAAATGCGATGAAGTAACGAAATAAAGATATAAAATTAAATTATATCCATCAAGCCGTTTCTAAGACGTAATTTTTGGGGCCAACAGTTGCCAACAGCTTCACAACTGTTGTGCTCAACTGCTACGTCTTATGAATGCGCCCATTGAAGACTGAATGTGAAATAAATATACTTTGGTATTTCTTAATATGAAAATAAAAAAATAAACATGACAAAAATGGAGTTAAATCATGGGTTCAAGTGATGAACAGCTGATTCGATTTAAGGGAAACAGGCATAATTTTTTGATTAGCATGTCATCATGTGTTTGTGAGGAAATTTCAATAAAATGCTCTTCATTAAAATTAATGAATTGAACCAATGCTGATCTTTGTTTCGAAGATATTTTTTCATAGTTTAACCTATTTTTTTTTCATAAGTCGGTATTAAACCAGAAAATGACAATGAGTACAAAAAAATTTGTTCGCTCACATATTTTCTCCCAAGTAAGTATTACTATAGCCGATTCCAATATACAAAAGCATCTCTACTTCGTTGATGCGAAAAACTACAATACGCTACAACTGTAAAAAAATAAGTTACGTACGTATCAAGCGTATAGATTCTCTGTCATACTTATAGTCGGAGTGTGCTTATACTCAGATTATAGATATTTAGCTGCAAAAAAAAAAAATAACGCACATTATGTTCGGGATATTTGTTCGTCATTTATCATAAAGCTTACCTATTTCTCTTCTTTCGCCATTTGTCTTCTCTATAGCTATCCCTTTCCTAAAGAAGCCAACACCTTGTAATAATAGTAGGTATTCATTGCCTGAGTGTTACTTCTCTTTAAATAAAATTTTATAAAATGGAATGAAAAATGTGTTTTGGCTGTTTGAAAACATACTTTATGCGTGTGTGTAAATAAATTAAATATCCCTGTACATACGCATATGTAGTCGATTAATACTCTAGAGTATTTTTATACTTGTGCGTATAGTTATTACTCATACAGTCTATAAATTTTGGGTATATTATTGTGGTTCATAAAGTTCCAAAAAATTTTATTGTATTCATAACTTTCAATTTTGAGGATGAAATTAAAAATTTCAAAATGTATACAACCATTTTTCTAGCAGCGTGTTATCCATTTAGGGCCATTATTACAACTTAAAAATAGTTAAAAGTAGGATTTTATCGGACGTATAAAAACTTTATCATTTGCAAAATTTTACAAATTACAGGCGATAAATTACAGGCAAGTTTATCCTACCTGGTAAGTTAAATCCAATTTGCAATAATGGAAAGCTTTTTATACGTCCGATAAAATCCTACTTTTAACTATCTTTATGTTGTAATAATGGCCCTTAGTGGTTCTAAAACCGCCGTTAATGTATCTGTCATGTGTCAAGTGTCATTTATTTAGTGAAAGGTTTGCCATTTACTAATGTGAATTCTTTAACAACTGTAGAATATGTTAAAAGGGTTAAAACCTGCTACAAAAATGATGGTCACTTTTTTAAAACGATTTTCTTGGTCCTTGATTTAAAGAAAATTTCCGTTACAAGATGGTAGTGGAGTGACAAAGTTTACCTGCCGAGTCGTCTTAAGCAATTTTACTACTCCATTAAATAAGTGCAGCCAAGACATAGATTGTATATATTTAAATAAGTAATAAATTTTGATTCGTTAAAGAGCTTACTTAGTTTTTAGTCAATCCACTAAATTTAAAGCTTCTTTTGAGCCATACCCTGTATGGGACACTTGCCGCTTTTGCTGTTAAATTTGCGACTACACTTTGCCTTTTATGCGTTACCCTTTGTCTGCATTATTTATCATTGAACTTCATTTGAAATTTTAAATCGAATGTCCACAGACACTATTCCCTCTATCCACCTCTCGAATACCAATTTTCCTAGTTCTAGCACAATGCATTGCATGAGTAGGGGTTATCTCCTGAGTACTGGTCCTATTATAAAAAAAATATTTATCATCTAAACTGTTTATGATTGCTGATAAAACTTCTTCCATTAAAAGTCGTGCTAGAGTTTAAGATTGCCTTTTCAGTTGAGCAAATAAGTCTACACATAAGTATTGCAATGGTCCAAGAAGCTTCTTTAGTTATCCATATGATTGTGTTTTTTGTCGGTAATATTATATAGTAAAAGTTCTCTCTAGCAATTGGATGGCTTCCCAAACGTATTAATACAAAGTTTGTATACTTTTCTGATGCAATATTTATATTGGTTGCAGATACAAAGTTGCGCAACATGGTAACCATGAGCTTCAACCTTGCAACCAATATGCTGATTGCAATTTTGCGGCCTTAATACCTGGATATGACTTTTTGAAAGAGTGTTGTACATTGTCAATGTTTTGTAATTTTGCTTTTTTCGAAAACCAAGAAGCAATTGACGTTCTGCAACTCAACCATTCTCTCAAACAATTTCGCAAAACATTGCTCTTTATAAGAGAATTGTGTTTCCTTTCTTTGCAACAAATTTACGCAACCATTTTTAAAATTATTTTCAATTTAATTAGTTTAATTCTAAGACTAGCCCTTATCTACGCAACCATTCAATAGACCTTTTCGATGTATACATATATGTATATAGTAAAAATTTCATTAGTCAAACTTAAATCAAATGTGATTTACGATTTGAATGTTCTATGGCAGCCAACAGTTCATGTTTCTGACGCACATATAAACGTCCCTTCTTCCATGGATTTTGTAGTAATAATGGCTTGAAGTCGTCACGCAAACAACGTTCTCTAGCACCAATTACCGCCACAAGGCAGAAATTTTCTAGCATATCTGTGGAGTATATGGGCCCATTACTGCCCTTGAGAACAGCAGCCATATTCAGTTGTTTCACCACCAAATTAACTACTTCACGGGCGCTGGTCTTAGCGGTGACATGTAATTTAAGGCTGGTGCCCGAAGCCAAGCCGGTATTGTAGGCTGTATAGACTTGTATAATGCCGGAAGGTGTATTGTGGGCCTCGGTGGACTCGCTGCTGGCTAAGCTGGGACAACTGGAGGCAGTGTAATCCTCTTGCCTTTGCAGATTTTTTGTGGATGATGAGGTGGCAGGTGCCGCCAGATTTTCATCTAAACTAGCTGAATTGGATTTCTTAGCTTCGGTTTGTATAGCAGCCAAAGTAGTTTTCAAATAGAGATTTGCACTAGATGCTGACTTGACTTTCTCCGCCGTCTTAATTTGCTTGCTTTCATATTCTCCATTGTAATTACCTTTTAGGGATTGACATGAACCCGCTGTCACACTATCTCTACCCAAGTATGGCGCTGAGGATGAGTGAACGGTAATCAGCGGCGTAGCTGCTGTAGAAGTGGGTGTTATGTTCGAACTTGTGCGTTTTCTTTGTAGATTTTGTGATTTTTGATTTTGTTGTTTTGCCGTTTCGCTAAGCGCATTATCGGAACGAGAGGGTGGCATACTGAATATTTGATTAAAATCACCTGAACTTGTTGTTAAGACGGAGTCATTGGCTGAATTGAAACTTTGCGTTGTACAATGGGAGGTGCCGGAATCTCCTGAATTCTTACGCAGCGAGATATCAGAAGTCATGAAATCATTGCTAACTTGCAGAAAATTGGGAGTGGTGGCACTAGCCTGTGTGGATTGCAGTTTATTTTGATTACGAGTTCCTGAAGTGGGAGTTAGGGCTTTGGTGCCTAAATTTTGTTCTGATTTGGAATGCTCTGGTCCTATATTTACGCTGTCTGTTGTGGAAACACCAGGGCCGGGCCAGCTGCCTCTGCCCGAACCAGATTTTGTAAATTTGGCATCTCTCATGGGAGGCTGCAATAGTTGACTAGTCTCTTCAGGCTGCTGACCAAAATCCAAAATTTCCCTCATGGCGGCCGAGGGAGGTGCATTTTTATCTCTGGCAAATGCTATAACATCCATAAGCCAGCGCACCGATTTCCAAATAACATTCAAACTCGTAGTCAACTCTTGCAATTTGGCTAGACGTTCTTTAGCTGTTTGCAATTCTGAAGTGGAGAAAGCTTCTCGCTGCGAATGATTAGCTAAAGTAGTATCCAGTTCTAAAATACAAGAAAGTCTGGCATATTTTTGTATGATACCGGGCTGGTAAGTATTCAAATGTATCATTTCGAAGGCTTGTATACTTAAGCTAGCCAAATCCTCGCGCTGCAGTAAAAGCTCTGATTGCCCTGGCACAGCACAGCTCAATTCTACGGAGGGACAGATTATTAGAAAACTTATATCTCTGCTGTGCTCTATGACTTCCACATCATATAAACGGTGGGTCGATGCCTGGTCAGGCTTGATATTCATGTACTTGAAAAGCTTTTGTGTGGCTGTTGTCAAGTCGTATAAAAACAATCTTTGCACCTCGGTAGTAGCCTCAGGATTGGTATTGAAGTTTAACGTGATACGCAAAGGACTGGCGCTTCTACGACCATCGTCTGCTACTTCATCGCAGTCTTTTTTCAATACCTGCCATTCCTCTGCCGTAATGTGACTATTATCTCTTACTTTATAGTGTGGCAAGACATTGGGTGTCTTAGCCGGCACCACCACCTGTATTTGATCCATGGAACATTGCATTTTTAAATAGCCTAAATATAAGCCCGGCATTAAACGCTGCAAAGCTGTTTGCTGATATTGTATCTGATCGGTAATTGAAGATATCAAGACCTCATTAATATTATACTCCTCATGTAATGCAACGATTTTCTTTTGCAATTTATTAACGGGCAACCAGCGGGAGTTTAGTATTGAGACAACTTTTTGACTTTTAACCGCTTGTATGCAAGTTAAGACGACAGTGCCATGCATGTCTTTTAAAGGCTTATAAAACAATTGGCCGAGATCATTGAAACCTAGAGTGGATTGCATTTGACAAACAGCCGAAAGCAGTTTTGTACGAAAATGATTAGCAGAGGTGAGATTTCTTTCCATGTCGGTACGCAAAGACTTGACATCATCCCAAGTGCAGGCCACCTTTCGAAATATAAAAAATAAAAAATTTCTTAGTCCATTATTACATACCGCGTTACTTAAACAACTTACTAACCTTCATTAGCCAATGATAGTCACTGTTTAGAAAACTGGGATACGATTCATCGATTTCTATAACAGGCAGGAAATCTTCACTAGTCACCAACACCTTATCGTCGCAGTATACAATACTGGCCAAGTAAATGCCCCTTTAAGATACAAATTAAATTTTATTTTAAATTAATTTTTCATTCACATTTGAGAGGCGGAAATCTAAAGGAATGGATAAACTGAAAAAACTAAAAATCCTTTTTAAACTGTCCGGCATTGATTAAAACTTTTACCACTAAAGGTGCAATCAGACGTGCTATAATTATAACCATAGAAAACAGCTGTTCGAACCAAACTAATGGGTAACACTGTAATTGGCACGTCTAATTGCACCTTAACCAGGAACTTTCAATCTTAATTAATCAGAAATTTTGTTTTGTTGCACTTGTACCGCATTTGGTTTTCAACTCCTCATTTAAAAGCTCAGGAGTTAAGAATATGTTGGAAGAAGAATCTTTCTCGAAGGTGATATTTTGATACACAGTTTCTCTCGCTTTTTCGATCAGCACAATGAGAACAATTATCACAAGTAAACGCTACAGCATGCTAACCAAAAGAGCGAGAGGGAGAGTAGCAAAAGATCAGCAGGTTTTATGATATTTCCTCTCTCTCTCTGTTTCTCTCTCTCTCTCTCTCTCTCTCTCTCTCTCTAACTCTTCCGACCACTAAGCAGGCCATCTGTATTTTGTTAGCTTGAGATCAAACACATGCCAGATCACATGCATATTGACCAAAAAAAGCGGGGAAAGGGTTATATAATAATTCTGCCAAAAAGAGCCGACTTTAATGCAAAGATCTGATAGAAAATTTTCGAAAACAATTTATGGCACCAAACTGGAAGTAAACTCTTTCAAACAAAAAAAGTTATTTAAATCTGATGGTTAAGAAGAAGTAGGTGAAATATAAAATTAAATTTTTATGGGCGTGCCTTCGCCCAAAATTGTGTGTTTTTTCAGAGTTCAGGGTGTGTGTGTTAATTAAAAAAAAAATCATTCCAGCAATTTTTCTATATTGTCTTATTTTAGGGTTCCCTCCCATGCAGCCAAAAAAAGAACACCCTATATATAATTACTAATTCAAAGTGCATACCTTCTCAAATGCTTTTGAAATTTGGAAGCCACAGAAAATAACTGCTTAATTGTAGTTTTCTTTTTTGGATTTCTTCTTTGCTGACTGTTGGTATCTAGACTTAGCTCCGAAACATCTGCTGGTCGTGCCAAACGCACCGCTGTAAATAAATTATCCAACATACGCTGCCTTCCCAGATAACGATCTTCCCGATTATTTAAATCACGCCAACCTTTAAAATATAAAATATTAATTAACTAGGAAGTGTAACTTAATGAATATAGATATGTATGTACATACTTGACGGCACAATACTGGCTGGCACGGATGTTTTGTAAGGACCCCAACCCTTAATATTGCCACAGGATGCACGCAAATAATAACGTCTTCCCTGAGTTAGAGCAGAAATGAGACACTGAGCCCCCATGGTGCCATGAAAACTTCGCCAATCCATAAGCTCATGTTCGCCCATAATGTTACTAAAGTCAGCACGAGTTGACCATTGCACTAGAACAAATATTATATTGTAGTAATTATTATTATATGAAATTATTTTAATGAAATAAGTAAGGGAAAAAATTTTTAAATTTTTTTAAATTTTTTTTGTTAAATTTTCCAATATACATACATATATTATAGGACATTTATACCTGCCAGAAATTTAGTCGATTTCAATCAAAATCTATACCTTTTACACCAAGTTTTTGACACTTATCAAGATTTCTTATCCAAAACCTAAACCATTAACTGTAACAAAATACAATCAAATAACGGAAATATAGCTAATTCACACACCTCTTTAAGAACATCTAAGAGTTATATTTTCAATAAATAATTGCTGAGAACAAATACCATTTAATTCACGGATGGAAATCATGGTACAATTGTACTTTTTATGGTATATTTTTGACCTTGTTGGTACCGTGGTACTACCGCGAGTCACTTGGTACAATTTCAAAATGTCAATGTTTCACTATATGGTAACATTAATTTTGCCTAATATAATAGTCGAATCTACGAATGTACCTTTATGAATGTAATATTTAACATTTTTTTGTTATTTTTTATTGTATACTGAATTTTTATACACATTTGTGTTAAGTTTCTGTTTTTTATTGTAAACTTCTGAATTTTTATACTCATTTTTTACGTTCCTGTTTTTATTCGTAAATATTAAAAATTAGTACCGTCATGGTGTAAAAAGTAAATTTTATTTTCATAGTTGGTACAAAATCCAAGAAATCATTTTCCTTCCCTGATTTATCTGCAAAAAGACATGCCTGTAGCTTCATATTTCGCTGAGTTTAACATACGTTAGGTTCGGTTCACTTGCGTCCATTTAACTAGGTTTCTGATACCTGTGAGGGGGACATCATTAAAATGAGGAAGAGAAAAGAAGAGAGAGGGTGAGAGAGAGAGCGAGAGAGAAAAGGGGACGTTCTATAGAAGATAAGAATGAGAGTTTGGAAGGTCCGCCTGAGGGCGTGCTTGCAGCTGAAATTAGCGGTTGGACCACCTATTTCTCCTAATAAAGGAAATCAATTCTTTAAGGTCAACCGCTGAAAGTTGCGATATGTTACTGAAACCCCTCATTCTTAGAGCACGAAAGCGTTTGTTTACAATTGCAGTGCAAATGCATAGAAGGTGGGTTATGGATTCATCCTCCTCTTCATCTAGGCATCCTGAACAATAAAGGATTCCCATGCTTTTAGCATGGTTACCATAAGGACAGCGTCCAGTTATAACAGCTTTTCCACTTTCTCTTCGAATGTCCAGCTTTGTATCTTTCGAGACACAAATTTCTTTCAGATTTATCTGAGATTGGGTTGAATGACCTTATCAGATATCTCAATGCGACAGGCTGGATCTAGTAACTATCACCGCATCAGAATACTAAGATATGGTTCTACATAGATTGACACCGATGAGTGTAGTGGTCCTTTCAAAAAGGCAGTAGGTAGACACGTAAACCAACCCACCAATAACAGCTAACCTACCCTATGATTGTTGGTGTATTTCAAATTCGACCACGACAGATTGCTACTAGATAAAGAAAAACTGTTAAAGTATTCCTTAATCTATTACAAAAATGTCATAGTCGAAGTCGAAATACGCCAATCACGATAAGAGGGAATATTTCCCTTATCTTTGTTCGTGGGCAGCTAAATAGCATTAAGGTCCTTCTTTTATTTTTAAATTACCATAATGGTCTTGCTGTGAAACATATTGGCTCACTATACCATCTTCTTTGGGCCGTTGCCGAGAACGTTTACCTTCTTTAGGAAAGGGAAAGTGATAGAAAAAACTGCTTTTTGCACGTTCTTTTTTTTTATTAATGCAGTGTAGCAGCACCTCTGGTGTCAATAAGGTGTATTAAATTTTCAAAGCTGTGCTTAGGAGGCATTTTATTGGTTATTTTACGAAGCAGAAGGGTGCTTTGATGTTACATTAGGATTAGTATCCGCTGATGAAGGAGTAGTTCAGTGACCAGTGACTATGCCTTCATCACTTGATTTTTCTTACAACAACTGACATAAAGGGACATAAAGGCATGCTAATGTACATTAGCAAAATGCGTGGTGTTGTTATTTGTAATGACCGCACTCGAACCGAGGGCCTTCCGTTTTGTAGTCAACGTGCTAACTACTTCAGGCAACGCCAACGCTTCCAGCAGGAATTTCGAGCGATACCGCGGAGGTTATCAATGTCTTCGTCCTGAAGCATAGTTCAGGACTGTCTGTTGCGAAGTCCTCGCACCCAGTGTAGGAATGATTCATCATTCTTGAGTGTAACGTGGAACCGCAGGAAACTTAAAACTAGTTCGCATATAAACATAAGCAACTGAAAATTTTAAGTTTTAAATTTACATCAGTGTAATCAAGATTTGTGGTATAATGTGGGCAATCTGCATACCATATGACCGTGTAATCGTCTTTAACGCTTAAGGTAATTTTAGCAAACAGCTACGTGCACCATATATCTGTGGCAAAAAGGAAAAAGTTCTTGAAGTCGAGATAAGCTGATTTTGAGTTAATGATATCTCCGTAATCTGCATATACGAAAGTATCCCTGGTCAAAATCTCAATTAATTTATGTTATTTTTCAGGAAGTTATAGCACTAAGACTTGCGACTTATCTTTTTTACACTTCTAATCTCATATTGAATAATAGCCTAATTTATTTTTCCTTATTGCAACATATATAATGTATTGTCAGAGATTTGTGGCGATTTATTTCCACATGGAACAATACAGTTTTGTTTAGCAATAGCATCATCTCCTATTTATATTCCCTCCAGCACTAAACAGCATGCCTTACAACTTTAGAGAAACTGTTCTCTTTTGAATTGCATTGAGACCATAAGTACCACTTGAACTAGGAAGTACTCTCCGTATAATTTGTTCTGGGCGCAAAGCTAGCCGATGAATCTCTGGACAGACGGGAATAGGAACATAAAACACCTGGGGTATTCTTGAAAAATTTAATTCCAAGTTTTTCATGTAAAATGGAGCGAGTTGTAAAAAGAATTTGATTTTAAAAAGCGCCGCCGTTGTATCAAATAATACGAAATGCTGAAAAAATTCTAGCTTGAGATTCCCAATCTGACAACTCTGCTCTTTAAGTTTAAACTCTGCAACAAATTTAAACACTTCATTTCCTTGAATGTTGTTTTCTAAAGGAAACTTTGCCATAGGAAAACACTGCCAAATACACACACACACACACACACACACAGAACCACACACACAGAACCACACACACAGAACCACACACACAGAACCACACACACATACGCACACTCACCCTAATACACTTTTACCAATTCACGGCTTAAACAAGTTTGCTGGCAGGATTAATAAAAAGCAGTAGAAAAAAAGTTTCACTGTTTTCACAACGCATTAACAACATTCGCCCAATGGGATTTAAGTTTTATTAAGCCCAAAGATAGTTAATTGCAACACACAAACTTTCAGCAAAACAATACAATAAGTAAGCATAGTCATACATGGGATTATGTAAAATTTGTAGTTGAACACTGCTTTTAAACGAATAATTGTTCTTGTACTTGCTTACCTTTGAATTTTGTACCAATCGCTCCTTCGAAGGGTTCAAGTATTTGTACTTGTATTGAGGTTTCACCCGTTACATCAACAGTGACAGACGCTGGAGCATCCGGGGGTCGTGCTTGATCCCATCCTAACAAAAGGCGACGCAAGCCTTTGATACGTCTTTCCCAAATGCCAATTTGCTTATCAACTTCACTGCCCGTACAACCAGTCACGGAGGAACCAGTATTACCTGCAATACATATTGATAAGAAGGATATTGTTTAGAAAAACTGAAATTTAAATAGAACGAACAATATATCGACGGCCCAGTTCCAAAACATGCTGAGTCAACATAACATATTATGCTGGGAATAGCATTTCTGAATTCATCGTTTATTAACTCAGATTCTGTAAAATTTCGATAGTAATTGGACTATTTTATCACAAGTTATGAGCAAAAATGTACTTAGCATAATTTGTCAATTTTACACGATTTAGTTTGGAATTGATTTAGTTTGGAATTGAGCAGTAAAAAAAATTAATTTAAATTTTTCTCCAAACTAAAACATGCTAGATGTACTTAGATGAGAAATAACCTTACTTAAAAGACTATTTAATATATTTGTGATTTTAAGTCACTTTTAACTATGATCTACGACATATTGCAATTATTATATGATTACAAAAAGTCTTAAGTTTCTATCTCATAACATTCTCAAGATGTCATAAATAAACTTATCAAATTAGAAAGCTTTATTTGCTCAACACTGTTATTGAGAGCTTTTGTATACACAAAGTTCAATTATTCATTACTAGACACAATCAAAGCTGCCAGAAGATTTTGATGAAAAATCTGCACTTTTTCGAAAAATCGGCATTTTCGGCACATTATTTTCGGGAATCGGCAAGAAAATCGGAATAAATAAAACTGAAGACCTTTAAGTTTTTCATTAATTTTTATTATTGAGAAAGAGAGCAATCATCTGTAATTTCATGTATTTGATAACATACATAATAATACATAGGCGGTATTCCGTGTTTGATGCAAATTGTCTTGCGTCATAGTAAATGCAAAATATCGTAGTTTTTCTTTAAAATCGAACAACAAAATACACACACAATCCAAAGAAATGCTTCGATATTTTGCATTTGCACTTACGCAAGACCTTTTGCATTAAACATCTAATAACACCATAGCTATTAGAAGCATAAACTATATTTTTTATAAATATAATAAACACAAAACGTTTTTATATGTAGATTTTAACATCATTTAACCGGATTTTACAAGCTAAAGTACATATTTCATATACAGGAATGAATACAATTCAGAATTTAAATTTCTTTCTAAACCGTATTTAAAATGAGTGCCGAAACAATTGGATTTATTAAGTTTCAAATAATCTTTAAAATAAAGAATTCCTTCTAAGGTTTCATTTTCTAAGGAACTTAGAAATTTAGTTTTATTTAAATTGGTGGCACTGAAAATGCGTTCGACATTTGCGGACGAATGTGCCAGAACCATAAGTTGTTTCACAAATTCCGTTAAAATTGAAAAAAAGTTTTGTTGAATCTAATCTCGTCGCTTTATTTCAGAAATGTTTTATCAAAAATTACATACACTAGTTTATGTTAGTTTCAAAATTTAACCATTTCCGTATTTGGGTGAGCATTTCTACATAAAAACTTACACACTTATTGTATTGTTAATTTCAGATTTGCTTAGCTTAGATTTTAATCTTAAATCTGTGACATAAAACGCCAAATATATTTTATCAAACAAAAGTTAATTTTGTCTATGAAATCTATCAAACTAATTTCACTATTTTTTATATCTTTTTTTATAAAGTTATAGAATATTGTTTTAAACACTCTTTCCATATATTCATATAAATCATGTATTTTATGTGTTTGAAAACGGAGTTATCGTGTTTTCAGTTGTATTGATTTAAATCGGCATTTTTTGACCTGAAATCGGCAAATCGGCATTTGTTGGTTTTTTAATGGAAAAATCGGCAAAATGCCGAAAAATCGGCACTTTTGGCAGCCCTGGACACAATACATGCTGCTTAGCTGACGCATCGCTTTTCTTATGCAAGCCACAGACCTTGCAACCGTTGGTACAACACGTTGCTTTATCAAGTTGTGTGTTTTGGACACAAACTATACAACAACGTGTGCAACATTAGCGCACAACTTCATTTCACAAAAAAAAAAAATTTTTTTTGAGTAAACATGACATCGGGTACTACTGCGCATATTGTAGTCGATGTTTTTTTTCGTGCAAAAAGAAGAAGAAGAATGTAAAAAGTGCAGAAAAAATTTGGTAAAAAAATTTGTTTTATATAAAAAGAAACATATTCTAACAACAAACTTTTAAAAACACTAAAAGAAAGTGAGCCAAAAGACTACAAAAATTACATTTGTATAACATTTTAAACACACATTTGAATTCGTGCTAGAGCTGGCAAACTATCGATAGTCACGCTATTCGATATTTTCGATAGTTTGTTGGAAAACTATCGATACTATCGATAGTATCGAATTATTTTACACTATGTTCACACGGCAACACGAACAGTCGTTTTGAATGTTGATATATGTACATATATGGATAAAAAAATTAGGTAAAGATAATAAATAATTAATATTATGTTTAATTTTTCAATATTAAGCACACATCCATTTTTTTATTTTGTTTTACAAAAACTTAACTATATACATACATATGTATGAAATAATTTGGTTTTAACAGCCAGTTCAGATAAATTAGCAATAATTTGTTATCAAAAGATTCAGAATGAAACAAAATGATTCACTCACAAAATTTTGTATATTTCAATCAGTATTCGAGCGCGGATCGTGAATGTGAGAGCAAACCTTGATATTTGTTGTCCGTGTGATCATTGTGTAAGGAATGTTGAATTTAATTTTTCAATACATATCGCTCATTTATTCAAACAACGTCATAACTCAAATAAAACTAGTTTTCAAAAAATTGAGTTAAGTTTTCAATTAACATACAAACAACTCAGTGGAAATATTAATAAAGTTTTCTTTTATCAAATGGTGAGCTTGCAGACCATTTGCAGCAATTTTGGAACTAGTTAAGCTTAGGGGCACCTCTTAAAAATTAATAAAAGTATCCTACCCTATAGAAAGTTGAAAAATAAGAAAAAAAATTAAATAAAAAAATTGGTGGCGAGGCTTAGTTTCCGAGTTATGGGCCGCTGAAATTGTGGTGTATTTTTCACCGACCGTTTTTTTCGTCTAATGACAAGACAACACAATTGTCGAACAGAATAATGCTATAAGAATTTTCTCTACCCTGGTATTTCCCTACACGGCGCAGCCCAATAAAGTTTTTCTGAATTGAAAAGTTCTTCTAACTAATAACGGTTTTCTGCACTACAGGCCTTCAGCGGGGCGGGCGTAAGAATTTTTTCCAACATGGTGTTTTCCGACGCGGCGCAGCCAAATAAAGATTTTATGCTTCATAAAATTTTCTTGCATTTTACCATTTCATGAAAGGTATTGTCAAAAGCTTTAAAATGATACCAATATTTATCATATTCGTTAGAAAAAACCTATCCTAAGCACACTATTGTACTAGAATTTCAGAGGCCCATAACTCGGAAACTAGGCCCCACCGCCAATTTTTTTGTTTAATTTTTTTTCAAATTTAAAATTTTCTATAGGATAGAGAAGTGCCCCTAAACTTAATTTAAGTCTGAATTTTTTAGTCAAGATGAAATATGACATGGTGTATTATTAACTCCATAAATTTATTTTTTGAGTCATGACGTTGTTTTAGTAAGTGAGCGATATGTACTTATGTATTTTCAATAGAAGACAACTAATATGTTAAATTTTTTCGAGTTTATTGTCAATGTCGTAATAAATTTTTCGAGTTTATTGTCAATTTCGTAATAAATTTTTTCAACGATAGTATCGCTATCGAGAAAAAACTATCGATAGTATAATAAAAACAAAACTATCGATACTATCGATAGTACTATCGATAGTTTGCCAGCTCTAATTCGTGCGTGACGTTTTTTTATATGACACTACGAAAATAAAAACAAAATGAAATGAAGTTGTACAACATACTCCTAAATTATACAACCTGTCTATACAACTTGCCAAAAAATCAAATCTTTTTCATCTTTCATACAACAGAGATACAACTTCATACAACGACCCCACACACTTTACAATCTCATACACAACCTGCTCATGTTGTACCAACGGTCGCAAGGTCTGTGGCTTGCTTTATACTTCCAGAAGAATGTTAGCTACATCCAGCCTGTTAGCAAACATTCAGAAAGCTTTATGTTAAGTATAAGAAAAGCGATGCGTCAGCTAAGGAGCATGTGTTGTGTTAAAAACAGCGAAGTTAACATCGTGGTATTCCAGTAAGTCCCAAATCACACTGTGCAAGTCTTATTGCGAAGCTGATTAGTTTCAGGGAGAGAGAGAGACGAGAAGAACAGCAACGTTTCTTTTCCCCCCGTCTCTCTCTCTCTCCTAATAAACTAATCAGCTTAGCAATAAGACTTGCATAGTGTTAATAGGGACTAATGAATAATTGAACTTTGTGTATCTAAAAGCTCTCAATAACAGTGTCGAGCAAATAAAGTTTTCTAATTTGTTAAGAATTATACATGACTGACTTTTTTTACTCTTTATTTAATTCAGAATTTCGAACCTGCAAAAATAACCGCTTTTAAAAGGTAAAAACATAACAATGTACTTATACTTATATAACCGTTTATATCTTGTTTTCTTATTTCTTTTTTCAATACATTCCTTGTTGGTATTATGAAAAGTTTCAGTTATAAAATGTCATCTAAACGAAAAAATTTTGTTTAATTTTTCGAAAAAAATCGTATAATAATAATCTAATTTTGGCTATTACCCAACTAAGTTAAGTCTTAATATGCCATTTAACTTTTTTGAATACCCCTAATGCTAAAACCATAATTGTAAAGTTCACTTCATTCAATTGGCATTTTCAAAAGTTGTACACACACTTTATGTCTGTCCACACAATATTGCATACACTTATTCATTCGAGTGCAATCAAGTCACCCACCGTATGTGTTCTTAACAAATTGAGAAACTTGCAAGCAGGGTAATGTGAATTCAATTAAGAATAATGGTTTTCAAATTGTTTGGCTTTTCTCTCAACACCCTCAAGCCTGCACAAAATTTTCTATTCGTTCAGTGCATTACGCCCTCGTTCTAACTAGATTGAAGGAGAAGATGCAGTCTCCTTTAAATTACAATACAGTTTTCGTCTAGTGCATGCTTAAGTATTTTTACATTATCTTTTTTTTTATTACAAAAAATTCTTGCTGGATATATGTAGTTAATGCATACACATATGTGTCTATGTACATATCGTCAGCTAAAATGCAAAAAGGCGTAACTAACAAAAATATAATTTTACAGGAGAAGCAAAAATATTCAGGGCTATCATGAATAATAGTCTTGTGTAGTTCATGAACGAACTAGTTCAAATGAACGATTCAGTACTTTGAACTAAGTGAACTAGTTCAATTGTTTTACGCTCACTAGTTCAATTTTTGAACTAGTTCATTTTTTGAACTAAGAGCTAAGACACAAAATAAACTAAATGTTTTCAACCTTTTGCTTTACTTCTTTCTGTTTGTGTGCTTTGTATATTTTGTTCTGGTTCATCGCTGGCTACTACCACAAATGCAATAAACAAGCAAACACTTATACTAACCTATTCACAAAAATATTTTGTATTTATGAGATTTTTAAAAATGATTTTCACACTAAATTTGTTTTATAAACCCTTTTTAAAGCAAATTTACTTATTAATTAATTAATTAATATTAGCTTTCGTAAAGTTTTTTAATCACAGATCAGTGTTTTTAATACTGCCAAAAACCACAACATATCTACATACATACATATGCATGCAGATGTAAAATCATTGAACTAAAAAGACCTAACTAGTTCGTTGAACTAAAAAGAGCGATTGAACTAAATGAACGAACTAGTTCATTTATAAATAATGAACTAAAATGACCGGTCACTGAAATGAACTAAATGGCACAAGTCTAATGAATAAAATTCCGCGTGAACATTTTTCAACAAATAGGGAAAACAAAAAATTCTAATTGGAATAGGGAGAAATTTTGTGCGGAATTTTATTCATGATTGACTTGTCATCAATAAAAATAAACTAGACAAACTTATAGTTAAGTCCTCGAGTTTTTTTTTTCTTTTTTTTTTGTAATAAAAGCGTAATTTTTGATTGCAGAACTGTAAATATTTCGCAAGACATGTAGTTTAATGACATTCATAATAATCAATCAAAAAAATCAATTTTGAATTTTCTGCTAGTTACGCCTTTTTGCATTTTAGCTAACGATATATTCTTAAGCATGAAGGTATGTATATACGGGTTTCCTTATTTTTTTATTTCTGATATTCTCCCCCCCCCCTCCAATTGGTTCAGTTTTATGTAAAAACAAAAAAATTTCATAGCGATAAGTTGAGTTTTAGGGGCTGCGTCCGCCCCTCAAAGTCGGCCCTCGACTAACTAACGGCCACTCTAATCTACATATTTATATATCGAGGCTTTGTTGCAATGGAGTCATAATTTAAAAGACGTGATTGTTGAGTTAATAATGCAGTGATAGTGCAGATGCTATTAAAGCACATTCCCTGCAATTTTTATCCATCGCATACTGAATTATAAAAATATGTTTTTATATCTACGAGTATCTATATATATAAAATTTTCGTTTCACAGTGTTTGTAATTGAACTTCTCCGAAACAGCCTGATCGCTTTTTATGAAATTTTGAATGTGTATTCGGTATATATATATATATATAACTTGAACTCTATAGGAGTCAGAGTCTTCAAATTTGGTATGAACTGTTTTGAGAGTGAGGTGCGAAGTAGTTCAAAATACAGGCGAAATACGACCGGGGCATACACCATACAAACTAATTAATAATAACTTTATATCTTGAAAGCTATAATAGCAAGAGTCTTCAAATTTGCTTTTGGACTCTTTTGAGAGCACGGTGCGAAGTAGAATACGACAGGCAAAAGGGCTCCCCCTTCTTCCCTTAATTACAAAGTATTTAATAATAGTCTTATATCTTGAAAGCTATACTATTATAGCTTTCCTCAAATTTGGTATATACTTTTTTTAAAAGCGATTTGGGACGTAGTTCAGAATATTAGTAGAATAGGATTGGGTGAAGGGGCATCCCCCATACAAAGTAATTATAACAATTTTATATCTCAAAAGCTATAATAGCAATAGTCTTCAAATTTGGTATGAGTTAATTTGAAAACAATTAATATATGGGAGTGTGCCAAACGGTAGAAAAGTACTATGGTAAAAAAAAATATTTTCCTGTGGGGAAAAAATTTAATTTTTCTGCTGTGCCAAATGATATCTTTTTTGACAATGTAAAATTTTGGCAAATTCGCTTTAGCATAGAAAGAAGCTGATGAAAAAATTGCTGCGGCGGCGAAACAAAAAAATTGACTACAAGCCGCCGGCTACTATCAATTTTTTTTAAAGAAAATTTTTTTATAAAACAATATTCTCGTAGTAAAAAATTATATAATATTATATAAAATTTTGGCGAATTCGCTTTAGCATAGAAAGAAGCTGATGAAAAAATTGCTGCGGCGGCGAAACAAAAAAATTTACTACAACCCGCCAACTACCATCAATTTTTTTTAAAGAAAATTTTTTTATAAAACAATATTCTCGTAGTAAAAAATTATATAATATTATAATAATTATATAATATTATATAAAATTTTGGCAAATTCGCTTTAGCATAGAAAGAAGTTGATGAAAAAATTGCTGCGGCGGCGAAACAAAAAAATTTACTACAACCCGCCAACTACCATCAATTTTTTTTAAAGAAAATTTTTTTATAAAACAATATTCTCGTAGTAAAAAATTATATATTAAATTAAAAAATTATATATTAATTAAATATTATATAAATGATGCGAAATTTTTCACAAATTAAAATAAACAATGCATTTTTCAGAGACGTAAGAATGTATATAAAAGGCGACGGCTCGAGGCGACGGCGGTGGTTTTGCCTTTTATGATACCATGCTTCTTATTTGCTGCTTGTCAAAAATTTATCTGTTGTGTCAAAAATTCTACTAGCTCCCAGGCTAGTGAAATTTTATTCACCTCAGAAGTGTCAAAAATTTACTACTACTACTAGCTCCCAGGCTAGTGAAATTTGATTCACCTCAGAAGTGTCAAAAATTTACTTACACTAGTACTTTGCTACCGTTTGGCACAGGCCCTATGTATGTAGGTATAAATTTAAAACAATAAATGTTTAGTGTTCCCTTACTTTTATATTCCGGCATCGTTCACAGCACTCCCTGCCCCTATCACTCACTTACCCTAAAAATTATTTATGTGACAAAACAACGTTTACCGGGTCAGCTAGTTTAATTATAAAAATATTGCTAATAAAACATTTGTTACAAATTAAATATTTTTTTAATTGTATAAAAAATAATATTTTGTGTGGGATCTCTCCCTACGGAGCGCAGATAAGTGCTTGGCATATTCATAAAAATGTAGCATTAAGTATTAGTGGGGGTTGGTCTTAAGTCTTACCGCTCTAGGAGCAACTCGGGAACAGTTGCTTTTATTTTTTTAGTAAAACTTTTTTAGAAATTAATAATTTTTGTATGGGGACTACCCTAATGATTGAAGATGGTGGCTAGATGTACTTTGAAGAAATATTGGTGCAACAAAAGTATTAGGGGTCGATCATATATTTGGCTCCTCTAGTGGCAGTCTTGAACTAGTTAGTGAGATTTAAGGCGGGGGAGGGGGGGGGGAGGTAATTGTCTAAAAAATAGTATTTTGTATGGGAGCACCCTTAAAGAGCGCAGATAGGGGCTTGGCATATTCATAAAAATGGAGGGGGAAACATTTTAGGGGTGGTCGGTCCTTAATTTCGCTCCTCTCCTCCTCAGGGACAATTGTTTTTATAATCCTAATAAAGCATTATTTAGGAATTAAACTTTTCTATATGAGGACAACCCTAATGATTGAAGATGGAGGCTAGGAGTGTTCTATGAAAATATTGGCGGTCGATCATACAATTGACTCCTCTAGGGGCTCTTTGGAGCTATTTAGGTCGAAGGGGGGGGGGGAGGATAATTTTATAAAAAATAATATTTTGTACTGGAACCCCTTTAAGGAGCGAAGATAAAGGCTTGGTATGTTCATATAATATGTAGAGTGGAAAATATTAGTAGTGGTCGGCCTTAAGCTTTACCCCAGGGACAGTTGTGAAGCTTTTTGGTGGATTTTGCCTCGTTACACCCCTATTATTTTTTGTCTCATGCATTTTGTTTCTAAACTTTACAAAATTAGGGGTCCTAGCGTATCGAGATCAAAAATTCATGCACTAGTCCACGTTTAATACTTAGATGTATGTTAAGTTCTTATTATTATTTTTTATATAAAGCATTTTGTCGTATTTTTAAAAGAATATTTTCGTATTCTTCCTATTACGAGTATTTAAATGCGAACCCTGTTTATTTAATATTAGTTTGTTATTGATATTTAAATGTGGTAATCAACTTACCGATAATAATGCTAGATATCGAAGGTCGTGATGAGAACGATGGTTGAGAAGTACCCTCTAGACCGCTTAAATCATTAATACGTAGCTCGGCATCTTTCAATAAACCATTCAGTTTTGTGCCAATGCTGTCAACGGAAACTTTAAAATAGAAACTTGGAATTAATAAAGATGCCATAATAGTTTATTGTGTGTGCATATTAAAGAGCAAACTCCAAAGCCACAAAAATCAAAAAAAGTATTTAATTACACACATGAAAATTGCATTAGAAATATTATTACTTTATTTATTAGTTGCTGCCCTTAATATTTTTGTAATTTTTTTCTTTTCTGCCCTTATAATTAAACACTTTTTTTTTATCAATTATAATGATTTATGTAATTACTTTTTTGAGTTTTATTCTTTCGCACTTACATTGGGATCCTTCCAAAGCACCATGTTGCAATAACATTTTTGTCATTGAACGATTATTGCTCAAAACGGCCACATCCAATGCCGATAGACCATCAGTATTGATACTAAGTTTGTAAAGACATAAAATATTGTTGGGAAAATTTATCAACTTGTGGCTCTACACTTACCTATTTACATCCACATCTGTTGACTCTAAAATGGTGCGAGCCTTATCCAAATGTCCATGTTCAACAGCCGAAAAAAGAGCTGAAGAAGAAAATTATAAAAGAAAATGCTTAAGCTGTGATTATAAATTTAAAATAAATCAAAGGCAAAGAGGCTATGGTAATTATCAAGTGTTTTGAATTGCTCTCAATTTTATGCAAGTGTTTTGCACTCGTGTGTATGTTTTTGTTGGCAATAGTAAGATTATATTTGAATTATTTATTGCTGCAAATGTTGCCAAGAATTTTAGTATGTTTGTATGTATTAGTTTTGTGATAAGAATAGTTTTTAAAGGAATTAAAACATTCAACAAGAAAGATGAACAAAATAATCTCGACTATGATGAAGTCCTAGTTCAGACGGGCGGCGAACATTTAGAAGGAAAACATCTGGAATTCTCTTTTGTTGTTTTCTTGACAGTCACACAGTCGAAAATGTTGCCGGCTAGATTCCAATATAATTGGATAAAAACAATCATATATGTACATGTGTGTGTGTGTATATGTAGCAGAGAATATGAAAACAAAGCGTGTCGCCGATTACCGAGCACAAAAATGATTCTCTCTTCCCCAACCGTAAATTGCTATCAAACTAAATGTTTCCCTTCCAAATGTTTTTGTGTCTAAACGCGGTCATATCTGTACCAAGAAAAGTTCTGGTTCACATAAAACTCGTATTGTCGTTCTCAACTCAAGTCAGTTTGATTGTATGAGAGAATCAAACCAACTTATTTATTGGTTTTGCCATTCACAAGTCAAATAAGGGTTGTGTTTCTAGTTGTCAAGTAAATAAATACTAAAATATAACTGGCTTGACTTCCAGACAACCCAACTGAATTAAGTTGAGAACGGCAATAGGGGCGTAAATAAAGTTTGCTGGTATAAGTGGGTTATGCTTAATTCGAGTTCTTAATAGTGCTGGCCCAACATTGAATAATGAATATTGAGTTTCTATGATTTGCAACAAAATTGTGCATGCTCAATATCCAAAAGAATTTACTCGCTATTTTCCCAGTTGTATTAAAGTTGTTTGTCGAAAAGTGTTATGTATCGATATTCTAAGTGACGGATGTCGGGGTCTATGTAGTAAATAAACTGTTACTAATTTTTTGTTATACATGAGAACTTAAGCAATTTGGTTGAAAAATCCCATCAATAAAAAACCTCTGATGTTAACTTTTAGAAATAATGAAAATTGTCTCTATTCCTTTAGAAATCTGTTTTAGAACTATAAATTTTTTTTCTGCTTAATTATAACCATGCAAAAAGGCCGTAAATAATTTTATCAAAAAATTCTATCAGTGAATAAACCCCTGATATTAACTTTTTGAAATTTTGAAAAGTGCCTATATTCCTTTAAAGATCTGTTTTATGGCTTACACTGTTTCTGTTTAATGTTTCTGTTACCATGCAAAAAGGAAAATAATTTCTTTCAATAAATAAACCCCTGATGTTAACTTTTTGAAACTTTTAAAATTGCATCTGTTTCTTTAAAAATCGGCTTTATGTCTTTAAAACTTTTTTGGTTTAGTTATTACCATGCCCAAAAGACGTAAATAATTTAAAAAATCCCATCAAAAATAAACCCCTGATGTTAACTTTTTGTAATTTTGAAATATCTGTTTAATGCCTTTAAAACTATTATCTATTTAATTATTACCTTGTAAAAAGAACGTAAATAATTTAATGGAAAACCCCCTTCAATAAATAAAGCCCTGATGTTAACATTTTGAAATTTTGAAAAGTGTCTCTATTCTTTTAAAGATCTGGTTTATGGCCTTAAAATTTTTTCTGTTTAATTTTTTTAATTTTACCATGCCAAAAGGACGTAATTAGTTTAATGCAAAAATCCCTTCAATAAACAAACCACTGATGTTAACTTTAGAAATTTTTAAAATGGAATCTATTCCTTTAAAGATCTGTTTTATGGCTATAAATTTTTTTGCTGTTCAATTATTACCATGCAAATGTAGATTGCACTGAGTTAGTTTGTCCAGTTGGGCCTGAGCCAATTTCAATTGTTTCTTTGACATTTTCGAACGATGCGGTGTATTGCCACCCTTGTTCATTCGAACATTAGACGGTTGCCGATAAATGGCCAAATTTTGATTATATTCGATATTATTCTCATCCACACCAGTACCATTTTTAGTGCTAACGCCTTCCGTACCACCGCCCAAATGATGCTGTTTGTGCGAATTCGAATGACGTGAAATGTTTAAACTATTGTTGTTGCTAGTGGCGGATGATGTTGAGGTTGATTTAATATTTTCCGCCAACATTTTACTGCTACAACTATTAATGCTGGATGTTGAAGATGATGAGGATGATATTGATAGTGTTGAAGTGGCAGCTAGAGGATTCGCAGGTGGTGGAAAGGGTAATTTTAGATTATTGTTATGTGCTGGTTGTTGCTGTTGTCGGTGCTGGTATTGATGTTGTAACTGGTGTGGATGCTGGTGTTGGCGCTGGTGTTGGTGTTGGTGTTGCCGTTGTGGTAATAAAAATTCCATTTCTTTTATATCTTGTGCAGTACATGACATGGCTGTGCGTATTTTTGCGACTGACACAACATTTTGTGTCAATTGTTCGGACCAACGAAATGTCGCATTCTCACGTTCATTAAATTGTTTTTGCTGGTGCTGCTGTCGATGGTCTTGATAATGATTATTTTCTAGACTATTGAAATTGTTGCTATTATGTTGTTGTAATAAATTTATTTGATGTAGATGATTTATGGTAGTTGTTGTTGATGAGTAAAATGCTGTTGATGATGATGAGGTTGTTGATGAAATTGTATTGGTTAATGATGATGAGGGTTTTCTTAAGATTACTAAATTGTCATCATTATCAATATCATTGCTGCTGCTACTAGTGTATTGGTGGTGGTGGTTGGGAAGATTGTTGCTATTATTCTTGGAGTGTTTGCAATTATACGAGGAGCGATCTGATCGCAGTGTTGCACTTTTATTGGGACTTGAACTACTCGGTAGTACATTTTCTTTGCAGGAAGAGAAAAATAAAAAGAAAAAAAAAATTAAATAACAAAAAAAAAAAAAAGAAATTAAAATAATAAATTATAATAATAACTTAAGGTAAATAAAAAAGGAAATATATTAATAATAAAAATAAAGCGAATATACAAATTAACCATTAACCAGACAACACTGCCTTAGAAAAAGATGACTTACGCAAATTAAGTTTTGTTATATTGATTTTTTAGAAGAATATGTTATATCGCATTGCATTATATTTTCAAAATGTAAATACTTATGTAATTATAATGAGTGAATGATGAAAGCAAACATATAGTTAAATATTTTTTATTTATATTTTACTTTATTTCATTTTATTTTACTTTATTTATTTATTTTATATATTTCATTATATATTTTTGTATTTTTTTTATTTATTTCCTTTTTATATTTTTTACATATTATTTATTTTATTAACCCCCGACTAAAAAAAAGGTGTTATAAGTTTGTAGTGTGTGTCTGTGTATCTGTCTGTGTCCACGTACAGGCCAAACGGCTGGACCGATTTTCATTTAGTTTTTTCTGTTTGAAAGATGACTTGATCGAGAGGGTTCTTAGCTATCGGTCCAGTCGTTTAGAAGATATAACATCTTTTCTGAAAAAAGTCGGGGGTTCTTAAAATTTTTAATTTTTGTTATTTTATTATATATTATGTCTTAATTTTATATATTTCATTATTTATTTTTATATTTTTTTATTTATTTATTTTTTATATTTTTTACATTTTATTTATTTGATTTTATAATTTTTTGTTTTTTGAGAATTCTATATGCCTCGGCCTCAAGTATTTATTTATTTATTTATTTATTATACATATTATACAAAGTAAATTTGCATAATATGGTGTTGCACAAATATGGACGGGGTAACTAGACCATATGCCCAAGATGGTATTAACAGTATTTTAAAAGGTTTTGTGACTGACTGTACACGACCTATGCCTTCACATAGGAAGTAGCAACGTAGTTGTTAAAGAAATTCCACAAAAAACCGCAAGATTATACGGTTATCCGTGGCAGATCAGTCAACCAGTGCAAGCGAGACGAAAAACTCTCGAAGGCCAAACAACATGCACAAGCCTGACCGCACTTAAGAAATAACTACGATGACGCGAGAGATGTTCCTCAACCCAGAGCTGCTTTACGACTGTCGGCCTCAAGTATATTCATGAGCAAATGTAATGACAGAGCTGCCAGATTTGAATATCTTATGATGGCTTAATATCTACCGGAAATGAAAACCTTCAAGAAATGTTCCATACATGAATTGAAGTAGAAAATAATTTTTCATTAAACATTTGACAGTCGAATTTCTATTCATATACCGGAATTAGTTTGGGTATTTATCACTGCTCTTCTTTTTGAATATGTAGTCTTAAGAAAATTTTTTGGGGCTCAAGCATAATTTGAAATCTTATAGGGTTAAGTATTTTTGAGAGTTTTTTTCTCCAAATTTTCGGAAAAGGTTTAAACATCGTACAGGTCGAATTTTTGCCAAAAATCAAGTTTGCCTTAAAAATGGGTGTATCTCCTGGAACAGTATGAGCAAAATCCAAAAATTATTGTTTCTAAATTGTTTAGAATTAATTCACCTTTCGAAATATATCATTAATTTTTTTTTTTTAATATTTGTACAAATTTTGAGAGTTATAAAGCGTTTTTTACAAGATTTAAGGAAAAATAAAAAATGTAATGAACAAATTCAGTGCCAAAACGTGTACCTCCCGATCATGAAAATTCCTTCGGAAATTATACCTCACTGAAAATAATTTTCTCGAGAAAAAATTCTTCCAATCACAAATTCCTTGGGAACAAAAAATAGTAAAACGTGGCATCACTGCAGTACGAAGCTAGTTGTCTTGCTTGTTTGTTTCATCTTGTTTCTCGTTTTTTTTTTTTTGAGTGAGAGACTAAAGAAAATTATTAAAATTCAACAACTTGAAAAATTTGTAAAACGTTTATAAATGATTTATTTGAGCATTATTTGTGTTTTTCCAAATACAAGAACTATAACATGCAAGTTTATGTATGTAATTATATATATAAATTTTGTTTTAATGGAGTATTAATTATGTTTTTATGTAAACGTTTATAATACCTACTTTTTCCCCGGGGAGTTTTTTTTATCCCCGCATTTTTAATAAAAAAGGGGAAATACAAATTCATAATAGGAGAAAAGGGAAAAGTGAAAAGAAAACTCGTGCGGAATTCTTCTTTATGATTGGGCTAATAGTTTTTGCACAAAAATATAAGCTTGATCATTTTTCTTTTGAAATGCTTCCTCAAAAGTGAAGAAAATCGTGGATTTTGACAAGGTTATGAAGAAAACATAAAAAACCGGCAAACTCGATTTTTGGCCAAAATTCTACTAGTGCACCCCTTTAACCTTTTCCAAAAAATCTGAAAAAAATCTCAAAAATACTTGACCTTATAAGCTTACAAATTATGCTTGAGCATCAATAAAAATAAAAAAAAGTTTTTTGGGGAAATACATACTAGTATACCCCAACTTGTCATCTAATGCAGCGACAAGTTTAAAATACACATATATTTTTCTAGAAAATTTTTCGGCAAAATTCCGCCTCAAAACTTACACTAATTATCTTCCAGAGCCAGGGTTGTCAGATTTTTTCCCGACCTATTTCACCAAATTGATTTGAAAAATCGTCAAAAGTCGCCAAAATCAATTTTATGTAGTTTTTCTTAATATTATTTATTTCCACGAAAATGTTCACTTTTTTGTCGCGTGCGACAGACAGCAAGCAATTAAGATTGTATTTCAGAATAATGTGAGTCGATTTTTCTTAAAATTCTAACCAATGTAGATCTGCTGATGGCCTATACAAATATATATAAAAAAAGAAAAAAAAAGTTCTGTTTTCTGAAAAAATAATAAGCATATTTCTACTATTTATTTTTGCTCTTTTACTCTTGCAATAAATTAATTTTCCTTTATTACAAAAATTTTGAAGATCAATTTTGTTAAAAAATAGTCCTAAATATCGCCAACAAATTTATTTATCACCAGAAAATTTGCCATGGCGCTAAATTCAAAATTTAGACGCCAAACAAGTTGAAAAAAAACGCCACACTAGTCGAGAAATCTGACACATGTGGCAACCCTGGGCAGCGCTTATTAAAAATTAACTTAAATTTGTTCTCCCTTATTTTTTTTTTGGTCTCTTTTTAAAAAGCAGTGTTATCGCCTCTCCTGAAATAATAAACTTAAACATATTATAAATAAATTTTGTTAATGGGTCTTGTTGTATAATAAATATACATATTGCTTTGCTTACAACTAAAATATTCAAAATGGTATTCCATTTTTAAAAGTATGTATGAATATTTTTATGCTCTGTTTAATGGGGTAGAAGAATATATTTTAATTGTTAGTCTCTGAAATTTGATTTAGCACAAAAATTAATAATGATGTTGTTTGTGAAATGATAATTTATTTAATGTAACGCCCACCATCCATTTAATTAGTTGCAATTGCATGGGAATCAGTTTTGCACAGGGTATGATTTCTATTTCTTGATAAAGCGTCTGTATGTAGAGTTTGAAATATTTTTTATATGCGAGTAATATGGGTCATAATAATTTATGTGATTTAATTTAAGTTTAATTTTTTTTTGCTTGATTTGTTCAACTCGTCTTACCATCCTTGGGTTGGGCATTTTTATTTTGACAGAGTTTTGCCAATTCAGAGAGAGTATGGAATGATTTTTGTCTTATAAGGGCACCGGGCGATCGCAAACAACTGCTCATGGTCGAAACATTTTTCGTAGACGATTTTGAATCGGTATTACAATAGCACCTGTAAAATTGGTCCCGAGTGTTTTTTTTTTTTGGTTTTGAAATAAAGTGAAAAGTTAAATAAAATAACAGAATAGAAAGAAGTGGAAATTGTCGAATAAATATTTTTGTGTTGGGTGAGTAGACACATACATATGTATGTATATAAAAATAAATAACATGTAAATGCGTAATGAGAATATGATTTTGTTTTATATTTGTTTAATCAATATATTAAAAAAGAACAGTAAAACGAAATGTAGTGAAATAACCCCCCCCCCCACAAAAAAAAAAGAATTGGTGGGCAGATGATTTAAATCAGGCATCCTCAAAAATATATACATAAGTAAATATTCTTAATTTTAGTAACGGCTTATAACCCTAATTGTAGCTTAAACAAATGCATTTTTCTCTCTCATACTTACAGTCTGAGTATGTTTATACTCAGGCTATGGATATTTAATCGGACAAAAAGAAAAAACCCAGATATTCGGGATATTTATTCATCATTCGCCATCGCCTACATATGTACTTTTGTGTATATAAAATGGATTCGAAAATATGTGCGTGTATGTGTGGCTGTTTGAAAATATGATTTATGTGTGTTTGTGTGTAAATAAAATAGCCCTGTATATAGGCATGTGTAGCCCATTAATAATAGCTCACACAGTCTATAAATTTTACTCATAGTTGCTTGTGCTGCATTTTTTTTTGAAAAATATGTAAAAACAAAAGTTTTTTTTCGGTTTAAAAAGTAATGCGTATGTTTGTATATGATGTGTTTTTTATTTTTAACTGTATGCATTAATTGATGGCCAATACTAAAAAAAATACTTACAGCCAAACCCACGATATCGAACTTTGTCGTTCGCAATCATTTTAAACGACAAACAGCTGATTTGGGACCCACTAAACTTGTTCAGCACAACAAGTCATTCCGACAATGCATGCGAACGATAACGTAACCATTTTCATACAAATTTGGTACCCACTATGGAAATTCAAACGACAGCAAATCTCAAAATCAGTCACTTGGTTTGTGCTTGTCGACAAAACAAAAAAGTACACATAAATACCAAATTTTTAAACAAATTTGCATTTATGAAAATCAAAAATAAAAATGTTAACTTTTTTGCGTTTATTTTATTTATTTAACTCACAAACATGAATTTTTGTCACATAATTCTTTTAGAATTACATACATACATATATATATATATATATATATATGTATGTACGAATGTGTATACGTGCAATTTATCTAACCAATTCTTCTAAAAAACTTTTAGGCACATTACTCTTTCCACTTCAATAGATTGCTTGTCCCATTGGTGCTACTCCCATCCATTCTTCATTACAATCCGCTTGCATTATTTTAGGAGTATCTACACATTTCAACTAATATATTTATTTATATTTCACACACAAAATTTTGAAAATAACTTTTTCATTTTTTTGTACTGTCTTATGTTTATTATTGTTGCTATTTTTATTATTTATTTGTAGAAACTTTAAGTAGCATAGAGTTGCATTTTTTATGGAATACTTTTCACATTTCAGCGCTTTTTATTTGTAAAGTAGCGTTTTATTTGTGAAATTCTTGATGTGGCAATATTCTAATTTGACAATGAGTAAATGCATTACGTTAACGTTAGTGGCTCGCTCAAACGAACTATAATGAGTGACTTGTCGTCAGTCGGTCGAGTTGTCGATCGACATCGTGGGTTAGGCTGTTAAACACCTACTTTTGTCATTTTCTGCTTCATTGACAGTACAATCCACAATATCCGAACCCAATTACTGTACACATTTGTCATTTGAATTGTGGAAATTGACATTTACATATTAAGCCATAATCGCCAAAAAAAAAAGCTTACCCGACACATTTGGCGAAAATCGATTATTTACAATAACAAAATCGACTATTTTAGTTAAAAAAATAAAGTTCGAATATTATGTCGCTTAAGCTATTTTGGCTATTATGGCACGATATCTCCTACATCTAGTCCTAGTTTACACTATGCAAGTCTCATTGCTTAGCTGATTAGTTTTTTAGGAAAGAGAGACTAGGGGGAAATAAACATTTCTGTTCCCCTCGTTTCTCTCTCCAAACAAACTAATCAGCT
Source organism: Tachina grossa (assembly GCA_949987645.1). Lineage (NCBI taxonomy): Eukaryota > Metazoa > Arthropoda > Insecta > Diptera > Tachinidae > Tachina > Tachina grossa. The sequence continues at coordinate 156,049,780 of OX465274.1, read as the reverse complement.
TAGTAGTAAGACTTGCATAGTGTAAACTAGTATCTAGTACTAATCCACTCATCCATTGTTAACTATATTTTTGACCCTTCGATTTTGCATAATAATTTGCTACAATTTTTTTTGCTTTCAGTCATTTAGTATAACACACAAAAAGTAATATGAATAATTGTGTAATATGAATTGAAAAAAAAATTAAAATTTTGATAATATTAATTAAGTTTTTCCTCTCAAATTAATTAATACAATTAAAAATTTAATTGAATCAATTAATTTTATAATTGAAAACATTAATTGGTAAATACTTTTTCTGTGTAATTATTTCACTACAATTGATTATCTTATAAATTGAGATTGTGTTATACTTCTAATTGAAAACCCATCAACCCATTGTGAGCTTTGATACAATAATTTTCAATGAATCACGTATTAAAGAGCTTTGAATAATTCCCCAGTGAGCTTCGCCTTTTTAAGTGGATGAAAAAAAATGTTCCTGCAATAAACACGTTTAATTGGAAAAAAAATAAAAATCAATTTAAAATTGTATTGATTCAATTAAACTTTTACTTACCCAGCTAAAAAAATATGTATGGAGTATACATGATATCCCATATATGGTTCGGATCCGAAAAATGAGGGTATATTGCCATATATGATTATATATATTCATACATTTTCATACATGTCTGTGTAAATATTCCCTCTACAGTATGCAAAGTTCATATTTATTCATACAAGCGCACTGCTGTGCAATAAATTAAATTACTAAAATTACTTTTTTTAGATTTTGAACAGGGAGGTTGTATTTAATGAAACATTTGTTTGGACAAATAATGAAAAATTAAGCAAAAGTCATTTCATTCATCATTTTAAGTCAAAAGGTGAATCACTTATTTAAAAAACATAAAAATCATATTCGTACATAAAAATTTAATTTAAGAAATCAGATTAAAAACTAATGCAATTAATTATAAAAGAATATCCGTCTAACAATATAATTTCAATATATTTTTTTTTGCAGTAATATGAACTTTGTTTATTATCTAGAGAATTTTGTTATTTTCTATAAAATTAATGACTGGATTATCCCTTTGATTATTTGATTTATTGAATGAGGCCACAATGTAAAAAATTATACAAGAATGTTTTTTTTTTAAACGTTCAGGGTACGCATATAAACGTTGCATACCGTATGTATTTTCTAATGGATTTCCGATTCACCAGTGATAAAATATCAAGCTTTTTTGATTGCAAAAACGATCTTATGTGAGATATCATGTATGCATACATTCTTATATGGCTCCATATATTAAATCTTATTTCTATATATGGATCCACATATGAAGAGCTTCATAATTAAATTTACATATATGAGCTCATATGTTATAATCAGGGACAAGGACTTCATGCATTTAAAAAAGTTATTTTAGGCGCCTAAGATATGACATCAAAAACGCAAAATATGCACTAAAAACAATAAAATATGTACATATCTTTAAAAAAAAATTCAAAAGTAAAGTTTTCAATCTACATATCAGTAAATAAAGATATAAAAATATTTTCTTTTCTCAAGAGGTGCGTGTACAAGCCTTTTATATTGAATCTTTACACAAGATTAAATATGGTATAATGTTTTTTTCTGCATTATTAACTCCAAACTCGCATTTTGTAGATATGTATGTTTATATTACAGAAAAGGAGCGATACGTAAATAGAAAAAGAAAAGTGTAGTTATTTATTTATTTTCATTAAAAAATTTTTTATTGTTCACACATATGTAAAGGGTGTTTTTTATTGAGGTATAGAACTTTAAGTTGGCATCACTTTTTTAACTGGCGGCCATTTTGTCAGCTGTCAAGTGATTAATATTTAGTTTGGTTTGCCATTTCATCATGAACAGGTTGACAAAAGAACAACGCTTGCAAATCGTGCAAATTTATTTCGAAAATAATGGTTCAGTTCGCGAAGTTTACCGCAAGCTCCGTCCATTTTATGGTCGACCTAATCGTCCATCAGAGCAATTAATTCGGTTAACCATGGATCGTTTTCGCACTACGTTTACTCTATGTGATAATACGCATCCGCAGAGACGTCGAACAGTGCGCACCGAAGAAACAATTGCCGCTGTAGAGCAAAGTGTTGAAGAGGACCCGAATGAATCGATTCGCCACCGTGCACAGCAATTGGAGCCGACTAACCGACTATTTTGTTCCCGAATTGGATGGCATGAATGTGGATGAGTTGTGGTTCCAACAAGACGGCGCTACATGCCACACAGCGCACGTCACAATCGATTTATTGAAGGAAACATTCGATGAGCGCATAATTTCGCGGAATGGACCTGTCAATTGGCCACCAAGATCATGTGATTTGACACCATTGGATTATTTTCTTTGGGGATATGTGAAGTCGCTCGTCTACGCCAACAAACCAGAAACGTTAGGGGACTTGGAAGCAAACATTCGTGGCGTTATTGCCAACATACGGCCCCATATGCTCGAAAAAGTGGTTGAAAATTGGACCTGTAGAATTGGCTTTATTCGAGCCAGCCGCGGCGGCCACATGCCCGAAATCATATTTAAACATTAATGGCATAAATTATCCTTCCAATAAAGCCAAATTGATGGACATTAAAACGATTTTCTTGTGTTTTATTTCAATTCGAAGTTCTATACCTCTGAAAAAAACACCCTATATTATCGAATGTGAAGTCCAATGAAGTTGTTCTTAGAAAGCTTTGTGCATTGAAAAAGGCCTTGTAACGTCTGTGGATGTAATCGGCTCAAATTTAAATGATTCTTTTTATATAATGCTGTATACTTATTTAACTCAAGCATTACAATGAATTGAATACTAGCTATTAGATTTGGTTTTTGAATCCATTATAACTTTTAAAAACAATATCAAGTTTCAGCATAATTATTTCTTTACTTTCGGCTTTAATAGCAGACAATTTGAAATTGTCAAAATTCCATTAAATTTGGTAGGTGTGTGTGTGCTTGTACAATCGTTCCACAATTCTACAAAAATGCAAGCGGGTACAGTTGCCAAAAACAGTTTTGCAATATTTTTTGAAATTTGAATTTTTGAGAAAATATGACACAAAATCAGCATTTATATCAAAATATGAGACAAAAATATGCATTTATGACTAAATTAGGCAAACATATGAATTTTCAGCAAAATATGCAAAAATATGCACTAACAAATCGCTGCCATTTTTACGCAAATTCATTGTTTCGTAAAGATATTTCGTTCTCGCCATTATCAGAGTTAAGGGGAAAAACATGCATTTGCATGAAACCCCTGTCCCTGGTTATAATACATTTCATATATTAGTCCATATATGAATTCATATATAATACTCTTGTCATGTACAATCCCATACATTTCCATACATGAATTCATATATATTCATATATAGTCATAGAGATTCATGTATTAAAAATATATGGACCATATATAATTTTTTAGCTGGTTAATTAAATATTAATTTTTTAACAAAAGTTTAATTTATTCAATTACATTTTTAATTAATTTTTCGTTTTTGTTTTCAATTAAACGTGTTTATTGCAGGAACATTTTTTTTCCTGTGGGCTACATAATAATTATTAATGATTGATAAAAATAAAAAATAAATGTTAAAATAACCTGAAATATTGGAAATCGACGGTTTTCTTGTTCGTTTTCTGTTTCGAATATTTAACAACAGTTAACCCTGGTCAAAAAGACAACTTCTGCAAACTATACTGTGTAACTCTTTTTTTTTTTTTTTTTTGAGAGATTTCATGCTTCTTAGCAAAAAGATACTCTTTCTTTAAATAGTTTAATAGTTTTTACATCTTTGGAATTCTAATGTGGAATTTTTCTGATGCCATAAATTATTTAAATACCAACTATTTATTTAATGCTCTTTGGAAAAGTAGTCAATTTATATGCATAGTTGTTATTGAATATTTGTTAAATTTAAGCACGTTTTTGTCAAACAGGGCTCCTTAGCTTAAATATGTATATGAATGTACATACATATATGTATATTAAATAATAATCTCCTTTGCCTGTTAAAGACTTAAATCCCTTTTTTAACTCTTGAATGAAATAAAAATTCTACCTTAAAGACTTTATTTATCTAAAAATCCTTTACTTAAATTGTAAGTAACAGCATCACACACATACTTATGTAGTAAATGCCATAAAGTAACAACAAAAAACTAAATGAACACAGTACATATATACATTCATACACAATAACATAATTTAAGAGGAAAACTCCTAGTAAAAATCCGAAAGACGAAAGTAAAGCAACACATACAAAATCCCAAATCCCTTATGCATTAACACAATGAAGGATAATGCTACGTAATTCAAGCCACAGTGCTATATTCGGCTAAGCCGAATCTTATACACCCTTCATCAACGTATACCCAGAAAAAAGATTGGTTGGAAAACGGTTAGTCCAATAAAATATCATTTGCATTAACTATATTTCAGTTCACGCTATCAATTTTCTGTTAATCCAAAAAACAATGCAAGTTCATTGCCATAAGGGCATAATTGTAACAAAGATATGATTGTGATAATACTTAAATTGATTGCATCAACCGAGCGTATGCTTTTGTCATGACTAATTAACTGATTGGTTAACCCAACCGAATAAAATATCACGAAAGGAATTTTACTACCAACTTTTGGTATTAGCAACTAAAAAATTGTCGTTCTATATTAGAATTAAAATAAAAACTTTCAATCAGTTGCTGCAACTAACTAGAACTTGAGTTTACTATCATAGTTTATAGCAGCAAATTATAAAATTAACTTTTGCGACTTTCAAAGATATTATGATTTTTGAATTCTCAAATGGTTTTTGAAAGTCTGTGCAAAAGGTTTGTGGCTTGTCAAAATGTGTGGTTGAAGAAATGTATATAGACATGCTTCGCCATTAGAAAATAAATTTCAATTAAAATAAACTTATGACAATATGTCAAATAATAAATTTCTTAAATTGTGTATTTTTATTTGCGTTTAATATTCATTTTTATTTCAGCAAGGAAGGCCAATTTTTCGTTTATAGCTACTAATTATGATATTGTTTTAATTATATTAACCAAATTTTCGATAGCAAGAATAACATTTATTTCAAATTCCATACTGTCAACCAATTTTTTCTGTTGCTGCAACTATTGGGTTTAGGGTTATAATTAAAATATAGTGGTACCACAAGAAAATTTCAGTCGCTATAGCAGAATTCTATGATAGTTGCTGCAACCGCCAAAATTCAATTGGCAACAAATTCGGTTGTCACAACGAATCTGTTTTCTCTGTGTCCGTATGATGTATATATACACATAAAACTGGTCGCAGCTTGTATGGAATTTTTTTTTAATTCTTAATATATGCGCTGTCTAAAATATGAAGTTTGCTGTTATAAATGCGGTCTGAATTTTTTAGCTCGATCCGACGGTGCCTTCTGGTGCCCAGTGGGGCCCTAAAGTACCCGATACACAGTGAGAGATTTTGTAAAAAAAAATGGGAATAATTCTGCAGTTTCTAAACGGGCCATCCGATTGTTATGAAGTTTCATACAGCATTTGAGGAGCAGTCACAGGGCTTAACTCTGGAACTTGGACTATATATATTTAAAGGAAGCCCAAAAGTCGGAAACCTAGGGTTAATGAAAAATTAAAACCGATGATGTCAAGCTAATGTTTTTAGTCTGATAAAATATATTTTTTGCAAGTAGATTTTTTTTCTATCGAAGAGCTGAAAAAGTTTAGGAAATATTCGAGAAAAAAAAATAAAATTTTGGCTTTTTTTTACCAACTTTGGTCCGCTGTTCTGCTACTGGAGAAGTCAAATCTTCTTCGATTTTGGAAAGGAAACTTGTTATGAATTTGTAATATTAAAGAAATAAATCGATATCAGAAGCACAATTAGGTCAAAAGTTATGCGCAATTTAAATTAAAATTTTGAATAAAGTAGATTTTTCGGCGTTTTTTTGCAAAAAAAAAAAAAAAATTGGGTTCATTATTTCGTTTTTATAAAAAAAAAATTTTGCAACAATACTAACCCCCTGTTTTTACTTATTCAAAAGCAATACTACCAAAACTATGACAAAAAAGTTTTTAATTTAAAATTTTCGTTATTGAAGGAACCAGATCGTTTCGAAATAGACCCATTTTTTTATAAATATCAAATTTAATTCCATTTCTTCTCAAATTCCAAAGCTGGGGACAAAAAATTTACTATGCCACCTAAGTCAAGATATCTTTTTAAATATTTCCAAAAATCTTATCTACGCCCGGCGGAAGATAAGAAAAATTCAGCAAAAATACTGAAAAAAGTACAATTTTTGGGCTTTTGCGATTTTTTTTGGGAATTGCAGGGAACTCAAAAGCAAATTCCATTTATTCTTACTTTCTGTGTTTTAATTGCATCACTTATTTTTTGCTCTATTGCAATTTATAGTGAGTGACTGACATATGGGTATTTTTGGACTAAAGAATTTGATTCTAAGATTTTATTTTCGATATTAGCAATAGTTGAATATTTTATTCTACTAGAGTGTATTTAAAAAATTTTTTACACTATTAATACATTTTCCCATTGCGATTTTATTTAAACTATTTATTCCCAAAGAAGTTTTCAGTTTTGTTCAGCAAAAAGCAACAGCTTCAGGGAAATTTAATGAAACATGTTATTTAATTTATTTTGTAGTTATGACTATTCTTTAGTGATATTTATATTATATGTGAATTCCATTTACTAAAAATTAATAACAACTCGTTGCAAATTGTCAATGCATGACCATCCAGTTGAAAAATAATTGTGCTGAGCGCATAATAAGCTAGTACATGTCACACAGCTTCGTAAGACTAATGAGTGCTTATGTTGATGGTTAAATTAGATTTTCATTTTAAAGTTTAAAAAAATAGTATAAAAAAACTCTTGAGTAAAGGCCTTCCTAATATATGAAATATTTTTAATTTAAAAGAAAAAAAAAAGATTTATTTAGTTACTTTTATATACCAAAAATTTTTTAATTTTTCCAACCCTGGATCTATGTTTTTAATTTTTAGTTTCTTTCTTAATCGCAGAATATATTTAATTAACTAGAAAAAAATTAGTTTTATTTAGTTGCTTTTATATACCAAAAAAAATTTAAGCTTTCCACCTCTGTTTTTTTATTTTCTAAGTTTTTATATCGAACTTTTCTTCCTATATCATAATTTAATTTCTAAAGAAAAATAAAAAAATAATTTGACTTGGTTACTTTTATATACCAAAAAAATTTTTAAATTTTCCAACCCTGGAATCATATTATATAATATGTTAAATATTTCTAAATACAAAATATGTTTAATTTAATAAAAAAAAAAATCAGTTTTAGTAGTTTACTTGTATATACCAAGTTAAGTTTAAATTTGCCAACCCTGGAATCGTGTTCTTGATTAATTATGATTTTTAATATCAATTTAATTCTAACTGAAATATAAAATTAGTTTTATTTAGTTACTATTATATACAAAAAAAAAGTTTTAGCAATCCACCTCTGTTTTTTTATTTTTCTAACTTTGAATACCAAACTTTTCTTTCTATAACATAATTTACTTTCTAAAGAAAAAGAAAAAATTAACTTGACCTGGTTACTTTTATTTATGTTTAAGTTAATGAGGAAAAGAAAAAAGTAGTTTGAGTAGCTTAGTTGTTTATACCAAAATAAGTATCAATACACCAAAATAAGTTTCAATTTTCCAACCCTGGAAACTTGTTTTTGATTCATTTTGATTTTTAATACCAATTTAATTCGAACTGAAATATAAAATTAGTTTTAGCTAGTTACTTTTATATGCCAAGAAAAAGTTAAAGCTTTCCATTTCTGGAGGTGTGTCTTTTTCTTTTTTTAACTTTGTCCGAACTTTGCTTTCTATTATATAATTTAATTTTTAAAGAAAAACTAACTTTTCTTTCTATAATATAATTTAATTTTTAAAGAAAAAGAAAAAAAAATAATTTGACCTGGTTACTTTTATATACCATTTTTTTTAATTTTCCAACCCTGGAATCATCTTATAAATATGTAGGTATATTAAATATCTCTAAATATAAAATATGTTTAACTTAATGAGACAAATCAAAAATTAGTTTTTTTGTATGTACGAAAATAAGTTTGAATTTTCCAACTCTGGAAACGTGTTTTTGATTTATTTTGATTTTTAATACCAATTTAATACCGAACTGAAATATAAAATATGTTTAATTAACAAAAAACCCAAAATTAGTTTTAGCTAGTTACTTTTATATGCCAAAAAAGTTTAAGTTTTCCAGCTCTGAAATCATCTTTTTGATTTTTTATACGAATTTTGTTCTCTTTTGAATGAAATATGTTTAAATTGTAGAGAAAAATAAAAAAAGTAGTTGTTGTAGGGTATTTTTATATACCAACTTAAGTTCCAGTTTTCCAGCACTGGAATTGTCTTGTTGATTTTCTTACATTTTTTGCAAAAAAAAATAGATTTAATTGACAAAAAAAAAAACCAAAACTAGTTTTAGCGAGTTACTTTTATATGCAAATAAAAAAAGTTTCAGCTTTCCAGCTCTGAAACGGTCTTTTTGATTTTTGCTGATTTTCAATAACAATCTATTTCAAGCTATTTTTGACAAAGTGGTCCAATACCGAAGTCTTTAGCTTTTCTGGGAGCTTCGTAAAACCGATTTCAGGTACAGACAGACAGACGGACGGACAGACGGATATCGCTTATTGGTCTTCCCTATTACTAAGAACTTTATAGATTCTCCTATTAATATTGTGGAAATTACACAGGGAATGCTAAACCTATATAGCATACCCTTTACCATTTTTGGTGAAGGGTGTAAAAACATGTAAACAAAAATAGTGTGCTAGACTGAGAGAGGTAGAGTGAGATACATATACTTAAGTTTAAAGAGTAGAATAAAAGCCACCTACTACTGTTCAGGTACGGCATTGGTTTACGTATTGTAGCTGTTCGCAGACGTGTTGTACCATAAATTCCTTGGCTAACACTTTTAGAGAAAACCTCATAAGTGTGATTTTTACTGTTATTGCTTTGGGTATTATAAAAATTATCCGTATCTTGGCGAGTATCCTTAACAGACGAACAATTATGTAGTTTTTGTTGTTGTTGCTTTTGTCCGTCTTGCAATTCCTTCAAATACTTTTGACAATAAGTTTCTGGTATTTGTAACAATTTGCAAGCTTTACGAGGTACTTTACCCAAGGGTAAAGTAGACATTAACTGTTCAATATCCTGTTGGCTGTCTTCAAAGTCTGTTAAATTTTCCATGTCATCAGTAGGGAATGTTGACGATGGTTTAAATAAGTTTCTGGCAGTTTTGTTAGTAACTTCGATTTCACTTATTTCTGTTTCCCTTTCTTCGTCGTCATTTGGGAATTTTTCATAATTACAGAAACGTTTATGTAGCCGAGTATTGAATTTGAAGGGCGATGTTGTTAGATTGGCTTCATTTAATTTTGATTTTAACATGCGCAGCGAGGCGCGCATCGAACGTGAACGGCGTAAACTTGTAATACTGACCGTACGCGGATCTTTACTGGCAAGTTTAGCATACGAACAACGATTAGCTTTACGGCGTTCCATTTTGGGGGTAATTTGTTTTATTTTTTTTAGATGTGTGCATACATATGTTTGTTGAATTTTTTCAATTGCAATTCAAAGAGAAAAAAATCCTTTTTTAGCTTTTTACAACACATTTATTTTTTTTTATCATCACTTGAATATTTTCATATTCTCTATTACTTTAGTTTTTCTTTCGTTTTAGTTTTCAAACAGCCTGAAGAACTGTCATCGTCATACGTTGCTGCCAAACAAAATTAAACTGATTTCATTGTTAGACGTGATTGCGTTCATTTCACAACCCTGTCTGTGTGTTCCTTATGCACTGATACTCGTATTGAAATGTGTGCACATGTTGTTTTTGGTATTGTCATGCCTGTAATCCTGTTTGGATTGTCTAGTCAAACAGCAGCAGCAAAGGTAAATTCAAAGCACGAAGTCGACTTCAGTCGGCGGTGGGTAAGCCGGCTATTAGCCAGCGGCGGCTAAACAAAAAGTGTTATCCTTCAACCGGCTAGCGTAGTTATTTGTAAAGAAGTTTCTTAAAAGACTACTTTTAAGTGAAATCGTCGCACATTTGTTTTAGTGTAAAGAGGGGATTGCGTCATTTATAATAGAAACCAATAGCTGCCAAATGGCCGACGTTTGCACGACCATATTCAAATTTTCAACTCTACTATCGTTCTTTTCTGACTGTGTGATTTCTCGAAGAGAAGATTAAAATTGGCTACCGAGATGTTATGATTTAACAACTTTAGTTTTGCTGCACATCTAGCCGACAGCTTGGTTATTACAAAAATAGCCATTGGCGGCTATTAGCCGGCTTGGTGTCCATCGGCTTCGTTTAGTGTGTAAACATATTGTTTACGTTATTCATGAAGTGTTGTTGCATGGCATGCTCTGAGTTAAAAACAAACGGACATAGAGTCTCTATGATAGAGACTTACTTGTGTCGGTCTGTCTAAATAAGGGATGTGCTGAATCATAAAAAAGTACTTTTTGGATCATGACTAATTTTTTTTTTTTGTTAAACTGGTTATACTAATCATATAAAGAAAGAAAGTTTCATATCAGACTTGCAATTTTTGTTGCAGCAATTATTGATTTGATTGGTGAGAAGATTGAAGAGGGGTACACAGTTTCATGTGATCGGCAATTCTCTTTTGAATTGAAATTCGTAATTGCTAATTTCAAGATGTTAGTTGTATTTGACGTTTTTTATAATTTTTTTTCTTCAGTTGTATGAAAAACAAAAAAATATAACAAAAAGTAAATAGAATTGTTAATATTTCAATGAAATTTGTGGTGTAATAATTTTTTTTAATGCATAACTGCAGTATTAGAATTTCATAATGTGGACACTTATGCAATTTGAGAGCAGAATTTTAAAAAATTGCAGAAACAAAAATTGCAAGTCTGGACGAGGACTTAGGTAAACTTATAATAACTGATCTGCCGTAAATTTGACTAAAATAGAAATATTTAGAAAAAAATGTTTCTTTAATAGTTTAAAAAGTTTTTTTTTCAATTAAATTTTCAGGGTTCCTTTTAAAAAATTTCATTTGAGTCTAATGATGCAAAATTTGAGCAAGAGATATCAATCTCAAAATAGTTTTGTGTATAAGTGTTTTTAATAACTCCGATTTCCTAGGTTCATTTACTTTTTGGGGCTTGAAAAATGTTTTCTCAAGGAGCTTAAATGAGGAAATTTATATATTCTATGACCTGCAAGTTTAACAGCTTTTCATATTTGTTTCACAAGCATAACTTTTCTTTAAACTCTTGACAATTGTTGTCTTAAGATCTGTCCATGGTACTTTTCATAACTTCTCATGTAATATTTGTACCAAAAGAGGAACAATTGTACATACAAAGTTCTTTCACGATCTTTAAACAAACTAACCCTCCCTTAACTTACACACACAGATATGTACGTGTTGTAAAAATGTTTGTCATAGAAAAAAAATGTGCGTCAACCCAACAAACAAAAAGTCAACAGTTTAAAATAAAGTGAATGTATTATTTACATTTACAAAATTTTAAAATGGGAATTTAATTTACATTTTTTATTTAGTTAAAAAAAAAACTGACATTCAAACTATAATACGCAACTAATCAGGTTTTATTTAATTGATCAATTAATCCAGTCTTACAATAAATAGTCACTTAAACGATTAATAAAAATTCTGCATAAATTATACGGTTTTAATATTGTTTACACTTATTTTAAAATTTATTTATTCTAATTTAATTTCACCTATTTTTTATACTTGAAATTCTATTGTATGCAGTAGTTAATATTGTAATTTTTAGAAATTCGATTACGCACTAAAAATCGAAAGTTATAGACAAAAATAAGATTTTTTTTAAACTTTGTGAACCAAATGATTTTAAGCTGAGTCGTTTCACATTTAATGTTAACTTGAATATATTTGTCTAATATTACGGATATTTTATATATGCAATAAAAGGAAAAAACAGCTTAAGTCGAGATAGGCTAATTTTGTGTTAAAGGCATCCCTGTAATTTAAAAAAATATTGTTTAAAATATCTTTCATAAGCGAACAGAAGCGCTGAAATAGAGCAACAAGAGTTGTTTTTAAATAGTAGTTCTTATTTTATTCAACTCTGTTTCCTTTTTGTATTAGTATTAATGTCAATGATAATGGTGATTCCCCTGTTAACGCAAATATACATACTTATCCTTTCAGAACGGCTTTCTATTTGAAGAATTCGCTTGCTTGGCAAATTGTTTATCAATTTAAAAAAATTATTAAATTATAAAAGAGTTTGAAAAAGAGAAATGTTCGCTGCGTGAAACAATTAATATTGCTACATTTCTTTTACACATTGCCCGCTTGAAATGTTTTTCTAGAGACGACTTTGCTGCATTCCAGCAACAAGCAAAAAATGTGTACCACTCTCACAAGCAAACACCTCTAATAACCGAACAAAATTACTCTAATGGCGAGTGTCCTGTTATGGAAGGTTTCACTGTAATTTTTATTTTATTTTAGTGAAATGCAATTATAATGAGGCAGCATATCTACTCGTATTTAATAACTAGGCTTGTAATGTGTGTTTTATTTTCTAAATACATTACCTTACTGCTTAAGGCAAATGCTTTACAATCTGCAGGTTTTAAAACCGTAAAGATTTAAAAATACTTATGAATGTGTGTGTGTATTTATTTATGTGCTTGTATAGTGCGATATTTAAAGCATTAAACTCTAGACCACACTCAGCCACCGACCGACTACAGTCTGTCAAAAATAGAATACACACGTTTATATGAAAACGATTACTTTGACACCATCACAGCCACACGGCTACACGATCACTTTTGTAGCTAAGTTATGCACTAAACACAATCAGGACAGCAGACCACCGACTACCACCCCTCAAAAAAAAAAAAAAAAAAAAAAAAAAAAAAAAAACGTAGTCACCTCAGAATTGGTTTAGCGTATATGCCAACTAGTCGGAGTAGAGAAAAACGACAGAGAAGGTTTGCATAAAGTTTTCTCAAATTATAACCGATAGAATGTATTTTTATTTTCACCACTGCTTGCGACATATTTTTTTTTTTTTTTTTTAGAAAAATTCAATGTGAACTTTCATGAATGAAGTTAAAATTATTTTATTGAAAGTGAAAAATATTGTCGATCGGTTTAACGACGATCAAGAAGCCGCCGCACTGTGGGGTGAAAGCCTTCACAAGTGGCGATTAATTCAAAAGATGAACTTTAACTTGCACAACCGTATTAGTTGCCATATGAAATTAGATGAAATTCTACATCACTAACTGCAAAAATAAAAGTTCTTGGTAGTTTACTTTATTTGCAGTGTGTGTTCAAAGTTCAATAATTTTAAATATTTTTGCGCGCATTGATTAAAGGAGAAAATTGTAATATATCAAGTGATTATAGTTTTTGTTAAGACTTCTATTAGTAAAAATTTTATAATGGAAGCGTCAATTTCAGGTATATGAGCATTTAAAAAATAATTTTTTGTTTAGATAAATGTTTTAGAAATATTAAAAAAAAAAATAAATAAATTGCTCTAAAAATGTGGTATTTTTGATATATACATTGAGTTTGCACAACTTTGCGGATGAGTGCAGGAAAAAATGCTTTTATGCTCTTAAAATATAAGATTTTAGCTAATAAATACCAGAATACCTATTTGCGCATTTGTGTGATTTTTGAGTTATGAAGGTTTTTGTGAGAGAATCCCAGTTGCTAAAAATCAATGTGAAAAATACATATTAAATATTTAGTTTTTTTATTTAAACAAAAACAAAATATTTTTTTTAAAGCCGCATACTTTATTTAGCTCTAATTTATAATTTAATTTACTAATTTATCTTTTTTCATTCCAAAGTTACAGCAAAAATATTCAAATAAGACCATTCTCTCCAAAATACAAAAAACCCATAAAAGGTTAAAATTTCTTTTTTTCAAAAATTTTTTTTAAATGCTGGTTTTTTATGTATTTATTAATATTCATTAATAAAAAATACGAAATTAGGTTTTATATGAATTAATCGTCACTTTCTCTACCATTCACCCCACTGTGCGCCGCCATAATTTCTTTATTCATCAGTGCATAATTAAGATTTCTTTTATTTTAGTATTAAATAAGTTTATATTCAAACATGTAAACGGCGGCTGCTTTCCGAGAGATGATGGTTTTGCTTAACCGTCGCCGGTGATCTTTTATTACAGCAGCTTCCTTTTTGGGGTTCCGTACACCAAAGGTTTGTCTGTCTGTCTGTCTGTCAAAGGCTTATTTTTTTCTCGAGAACCGTAAGAGCTACGTAACTGAAATTTTGAAAGAATATCTAGAACTTTGACCACTACAATAGCAAATATATAACAGTTCAAAAGTAAAGAGTGTTCCAAAACGAGTAATGAAAAATTCCAAAAAAAAAAAAAAATTTTACATACAAATATGTACAGATGTTTTCAACGTTTGTGTATTTTTATGCAGACTAGCACCAATTAAGACTGAAATTAAGTAAAATCAAAATTAAAGGGTATTTTATCAGTTAATGTAATTTTGACAACTTGGAAAGCGTTAGAGGCAAACTCTTGAAATTTTCAAAAACGCTGAAACTAAAAAATCACTAAATAAAAAAAATCTAATAGAAAAAAAAAAATCGGCAAAAACCGAAAAAAATTACAAAACTAGAAAAAATCTCTAAAACGAAAATAAATTGTCAAAAACTGAAAAAACTCCCCAAAACTAAAAAACACCACAACAAAAAAAAAAAAAAAAAAAAAAAAAATTCGTTATAACAAAAAAAAAAAAAAAAAAAAAAAATCGCTAAAACCGAAAAAAAGTTTACCGGGTACTTAAACTTTTTTTGTAAATGTCTACATCAGGTAAGACATTCGATTATATAGGCTAAAGTTCGTATAGTATTACATATGGAGTGTTGGTACGGAACCCCCCCCCCCCCCCCCGTGTGCGAGTCAAAGTCGCTCTTTACTGAATTTATTTATTATTAATTTCTTACGGAAATGAAGCAAAGCAGGAGTTAAATTTACTTTGTATGTTTTTTTTTTTGTGAAAAATTTGAAGCAATTATTATCAAACAAAGGCTTTTGCACCAAAATAGTATTTATTAAACCTCAAAATAGTTGATATGGCACAAAAACCGTAATAAACTTCGTGAAGCACATTTTGGATTCAGAAAGAGGGTATTCAAAATATATATACACTCCATACCTAACAGATTTCCTTTTAAATGGTCAGTGGGTAACGATTCGCCTATATGAAAGTTTTATTTTTCGCGATAACACGACTACACACCCACGGTTGTAGATGTGAGCAAATTAGAGTGATTTCTGTGTTTGATTTTAATTAGGTTAAGGTTTGTATTTTAGGGAAGGCAAATTACATTAGATAATTTTTAAAGAGCAAATAATATCAAAGTTAATCGTACATATTCTGCCAAACACTAGAAGAACGGCACATCATGCTGTTTTAGGCTTATATACATACCAGGGATGCCAATACCGAAATCCCGAATACCGAAAACCCGGAATTATTCTAAAAAACTGAATCCCGAGTCCCGGGATTTTTAAGCAGAAATCCCGGGATTTTGGTAACACTAAAAATCTGATTTTTTTAAGCAACTATGTTTACGTTTGCAAATAAACATGAGTTGAAATTTAATCATAGTAGCCATGAATCAAATGCTTTTTACTGGTTATAAAAAGAAGTCGTAGGCGAAAAAATTATTAGTAATGAATTTTGTACCACACAAAACAAAGTCGGAAGCATGGTTTGGTGTTTTTTCTTAGTGAATGATAATGGAACTGCGCACGCAAAAATCAAATTTTGCAAAAAGGTATTAAAAACTTTAGGGAGGTTCTACCAAAGGTCTTTTGACACATATTAATGTAAGTATACTTTGTCAGATAAATATATGAAAGAAAATGTTTTAAATGATATTCAGCTAGAAGGTTGTACCTCAAGTAAAAATGCTAAAATACAAAGAGAGGTGTCGCTCAGCGCTATCAAATAAAGTCCGCGGAGATAACGGCCAAATAAGAAAATTAAATAAAGCCCAATAAAATTAAGGAATTTTTAATTGGGCTTTATTTCATTTATAATGGGCTTTATCTCATTTTGAGTTTGGTTTCATTGGGCTTTTTTAATTGGGCTTTATTTCATTTATATTGAGTGTTATTTCATAAATTTGCTCTTGGGCCTCAATTAATTTTTTTGGGTTTTATTTAATTGGGCTTTATTTCATTTCTTATTTGGGCGTTATTTCCTTGGGCCTTATTTCATAGCGCAATTACAGCACCAAGCGAACGTTGTTTTTCGTCAGCAGCTTATATTTGCAATAAAATAAGATTTCGATTGTCGGCTGCCACCCTAGATCAGTGATGGGAATTGGAAATTTTGATTTCGTGCCAAATCTGCTTTTAAATAGTGCCAAAATCACTTGAATAGTGCCAAACCTTTTTTTTTAATATAATTTTAATGTTGTCACTTGATATTCATTTAAACTATGGTTCTTGAATGATAATTTATTGTGTCTATAACTAGAAAAATTTACGAATATCACAAAAAACACAGTCTAAAATTTGTTTTATATACACATTAATACTTATCGAGCCCTATTTTCGATTTATGGTTAATATCCCGTCGAGTTGTACAAATTCGTGTACGTTAAAAATAATAATAATCGTTTGCTATTTATTTTAAACAAACAAAGGTTCTGTCGATATAGTATAATTTGTATTGTTTTTTTGGTTCATCATTTTATATGTACATATTACGATTATAACAAGATATATTATTAGACTTCAAAAATCTTTACCATGTATGCTAAAGTTTATAATTGCAGTCCATTTAACATTTTACTTTTCATCAAATTTTGAACTAAAAATATACTTTCCACGCTTGATGAAGAATAAAATATAAAAAGAATACTTTGAACGATTCGATATATATTACATAAAAATTGTTCATTTAAACTTTTGTTTATGTCTCCATGTCTTTCAGAAACTCACTCACACTTAAGGTCTTGAATTTTTTAAATCTTCAAAGTCTAATATGGATTTGTATTCACTTTTAATTTCTTCACGTATTTTATTTCGTTTAGAAGCATTTTTTATTAAAAGGAGCAGTATTATTTGTGTCTCCACTTAGAACATATTTTGGCGCACACTTTGGAAAGGAATTCAAATAATAGTCCTTGAAGTTATATTTCGTTTTCAAATATGACACAAAAGAAATATAAGAAGACTTTAATTCCACAACTTTATGCTGGGAAAATTAGTTTTTGATTATTTATAGTTTAATTTCATTGCGGCAATAATTTTCCGCCGTGGGAAGATGGTAAGAATTTCAATCCATATTGTTCACATGAAGATCATCAATATATTTTTTGTTCAAAAAACTTCGAAATAAATGACGAAATAAAAAAGCCCCACATTTTTAGATTGTATTTCCATAATTTACTATTTCAAGGACATAAGCTCAAAATAAAAATACATTTACCTAATTTGGCTTAAAGAGCGATATGAATTTTAGCCTGTTCAAATCATAAATAAAGAAACAAATCAAGTTCGAAAAATAATAATTAAATTAACTAAAAATACATTTTGCTTATATTATCCGTTAAGCTATTTAATATGAATATAGTTTTATCATTGCATTATGACTGAAAATTGTGAAGAAATGTGAAGAAATATTTCAAGGGCTTCCGCTGTTCACAGACTCTATCTGCAAACACTTGACGAGACAACCAACAGTTTGGGGAATACTTAAAAATTTCATAAATTTCAGAGTTGAAATATTTCTAAAAATTTATAAAATCATCTCTATGCCATGAGCTGTTAAAATTAAAGTATATATATACTAAATTTAATAGATCGTCAATGTCTCTGAGCAACCCGTTACTTTTAACTATCAGAACCGAACAGTTGTCAGCCTCAAATCCTCCTAAGTTTTCATTACTTAAAAATGTAAAAAGTACAAGAAGAGTACTTAATATTTCAATAAGAACATTTTCCATATTTAGTGGACAAAAAGTGCCAGAAAAGGAGCGAGAGTGCCACAGTGCCAGACAACATCCAATAGTGCCAAAAATGGCACAATTGTGCCACATTTCCCATCACTGCCCTAGATGCATTAATTTTTTTAAGTAGCTTTTTAAGAGATACGACTTAATATACAAATATTACTTCCATATTACTTTAAATTATTCCTACCAATAATACATCAAAAATGTTTTATTTGGTTCTGTAATGAATTTAACTTTCTTCATGAATTAAGAATTTTTTTTAATACTTATACTTACATCAATAATAAATTATAATTATAAAAGCTAATAAATGAGATTATATAATATTTTTTAGATTATGGGATCCCGTTTTTTTTTAATTCAAAATCCCGAATCCCGAGTTTTAAAAAACCTAATCCCCTTTGGCATCCCTAATACATACATACATATTTTTCCACACAAATAGAACATGTGAATTAGTTGATTCATCATCATCATCAATAGCTATTCTTTGGTGGGGGGGGGGGGGCGGGGAGGGATAGGGTTCAATACCCTATGGTCTTTCTGTGCTTGTGAACAACTGACAAATAAGCAAACTAATGCACATCAGAACAATGTGTGGTAATTTATTTTATGAGTTTATCGGAAATTGTGCGCTAACCCAGAGGTTGAGAGAATCGAACTATACATATCATCCCTACCACGTCAAGCTGTCCAATATGCAAATTTGAACTTTTCAGCAGAGCGCAAAGACCTCTCATTTATGAATTTAAAGTCATCGTATTCCTAAAAGTGCCAGGCTTAAAATATATAAAATATTTTCCAGAATCTAAAAAACCAATTTTGCATATTGGAAAGTTTGACGTGGTAGGGGCGATATAAAAATTTTTCTATTGCCTGTGCCAAAACACTTAATTATGTAAGTCAAATAATTAATAAAATAAAATGAATGTTGTTTCAATGTCAAATAACTTTGATTCAACATGATTCTTCATTTTAATTTAACACTACTGGAATGTTAAATCAGCAAGAAGTTATTTCAAAAAGAAACATTGTTAGTGTTTTTTATGGGAATTGTTACAATTTAAGTTTAAAATTTTTAAACGCACTAATAATCCCAAATTAATATTTGACTTATTAAGTAAAATATTTTTTTTTATTCAAAATACATTGAAATTGATTATTGAGGGGTTTACCTGGATCCTATGCGCATTTCACTGTTGCTAATGCAGATCATCAGGGAACCTTTGCCCAAAGCTTCTTAGAACAACTAGAGTTATTATATTATAAACTTTCATTTAAACAAATGAGAAGAAAATAAATGTAAATAACAACAACAGCTATTTAAGAATAGAGTGTTGCCACACAAGTATTTTTTGACCGGGTGCAGTCAAGTTAATAGTAAAGTAAGAAAATAAAAAACATGTTAATTATTGAGTTCTTGTTTCAACTTTGTTATTTGTTATTGACCTTCTCATTTGTTTAAATGAAAGTTTATAATATAATAACTCTAGTTGTTCTAAGAAGCTTTGGGTAAAGGTCCCATGATGATCTGCATTAGCAACAGTGAAATGCGCATAGGATCCAGCTTAACCCCTCAATAATCAATTTCAATGTATTTTGAATAAAAAAATATTTTACTTAATAAGTAAAATATTAATTTGGGATTATTAGTGCGTTTAAAAATTTTAAACTTAAGAAACATTGTTTTTTTTGCAGATTACTGTAAATCATGTTGAATTAACATGAAACACCGTAAAAAGAAAAATCATTGTCGTACAATGTTAAATTAACCTTGTTTGCGTAGGTCTTAATATGAAATTTTTCTTCGCGTGAGATGTAAAGGCGAAATTTGAATTTTTGTAAATACAACTTGTAATTTTTGGGTTATTGTACCTTCTCTAACCTTCTTCTAACAGCTTTCCTTGGAACTGTTTATTTCTTTTCCAGCAATATGTTTTTTTTATCCAAATTTATTTTGCGTACATCAACAATGACAACGTTCTCTAAACATCAATTACACATATACGTATCATCATAGATTTATTATTTACCACAGGAAACAGGCACCATCTAAGCCATAACAAAAAAAAGTACTTGAAATGCATATTTTATGTGTCACCTTTCCCCAACGGCAACAAGAAGCTGTATAAAGTCATTAACACAGTGTCACGGTACACGTTATAAAAACAAGACAATTTTGTTGTTGTTGTCATTACTTAACCTTGAATTGTTTATTATTATTATTGTTATTGTTGTGTTTTACAGCATGTTGTTTATTCCTTCAAAAAATAAAAAATAAATAAATTCATGTTAGACTTACCTAATACGCACTTAAACGCATTCAGTCATAAGAATAACCCTGTGGTATGCGAGATGAAAAGTAGTGGGTGTGAAATTTGTCATTTGACTTGTATAAGTACACAGTTGCTTGGTCTGTGGCGGTTATTTTGAATTCAGTGAAATGGAAACATTTTTTAAGCAGAGTTTTTTGTATGTAATTTATGTAGTAGTTACATATTTGAAATTCTTTTTTGAATATTTTCTTCAAAATTAAATTTTAAACATTTGCTGTACAACAAAGAAGCGAAAACATAAAACATTTTATTTACTTTCGTTAAACTAAAATCTGTCCCAGATTTGGATTTTGTACAAAGCTGTTAAACATGAAACGGCCACCATTCTTAGCAAAAATTATTTTTAATAATAATATTAATTTTGGTACATCTTAAATAAAGAAGCAAATTTTTAAAATTTTCAAAAAGCCAAAAAATTCCAAAATTAGATAAAAATGCCGAAATGCATAATCGCCAAAAAGAAAAATAAACAGAAAATTGTCAAAACAAAAACAGCCTTTTAATTAAAAAAAAAAAATCTCTAAACCTAAAATAAATCGTGAAAGACCGAAAAAATCGCCAAAAACGCCAAAACTAAAAAACGTAAAAAAAAATTAAAACAAAAGAAAAACACCAAAACTAATAAACTCAGTGAAGAGCCCGCGCAAGAAGGGTTCCTTACGAAAACTAGATATGTAATTCAATACGAACTTTAGCCTATATAAAATATAGTTTGTGCATTCTTCTTTTCGTTTTTTTTTCGGTTTTGAGCGTTTTATTAGTCTGGCGTTTTTGCGATTTTCGGTTTTGGCGATTTTTTTAAGTTTTGTCGTTTGTTTTGTTTTGGCACTTTTTTTTCTCGTCTTGGCGATTTTTTCGGTTTTTGGGGTTTTTTCATTTTGGAGATTTTTTATTTTGACGATTTTTTCGGATTTGGTGATTTATTTTTATTTTTTATTTATTTTGGCGATTTTTTTTTTTTGTTTTGGTGATTTTGTTCAGGCAGGCGATTTTATAAATTTAAGATTTTATAGTTCTACTGTTTTTGAAAATTTCAAGAATTTGCCTCTTACGGTTTCCAAGATACAGCAAGTGGTCAAAATTACATAGTCAAAATTGCATTAACTGATAAAACACCCTTTAATTAAAATTTTTTTTTTAAATTTTAGTGTTAATTATTGTAGTCTTACGGTTCCTGAGAAAATAGCCTGTGACGGACAGACGGACAGCTAACAAAAAAATAGGGTTCCTTTTCACCTTTGGTGTACGGAACCCCCCCCCCCAAAAAAAACGCCAAGACTAAGACAGTGTTAAAAATAAAAAGATCGACAAAAAACCTAAAAACACAAAAATCTCCAAAAGTAAGAAAAAGCGCGCAACCAAAAGCAAAGAAAAAAAAACGGTAGAAATAAAAAAATCGCTAAAGCTAAAATAAATCGCCAAAAGCTGAAAAAAATCGCCAAAAACGAAAAAACGTCAAAATTAAAAAAACGCCAAAAACAGAAAAACTCCAAAAACAAAAAAGTGCCAAAACTAAGAAAAAGTGCCAAAAATTAAAAAATTCAAAAAACTAAAATACTCAAAAATCTCCAAAACTACTATAGAACTAAAAAAAAGCCAAAATAAATCGTCAAAAACCGAAAAAATCGCCAAAAACGAAAAAACGCCAAAAACAGAAAAAACACAAAAACAACAAAAAAAAAAGAGCCAAACTAAGAAAATCCCCAAAAACCGAAAAAAATTACCGGGATTTAAATTTTTTTAAACTGTCTGAATCAGCCGCTGGTGGTTTATGTAACTCGCTAAAGCTAAATATCTAACGCTAAAAATCTATAAAGCCGATTTATCGATTTTTGGCTGCGAATACAATTTTTAAACGAGTATTTAGCTGAATCACAAAATTTTACTGTTTTATGTCATCGCTCAAAAATTTTATTTATTTTATTTATTTATTTATCTGTCTAATCTTAAAGAATAAATTCTAAGATTAGATTTAATTTGAGAGCACTAGCAACATTGGCTATCGGCTCTCAAAAATTTTAATTTTGTATTTGTTCAGTATTTTAGCTATCGAAACTAGCTTTAGCGAGTTACAAAATACACTGGCAGGTAAGCTATTCATTTATTTAGGCTAAAGTTCGTCTAGTAGTACATACATACATATAAAGTGGCTGTACGAAACCCTTCGTGTTTTACTGAATTAATTCAGAAATGAGCTAACTGCGAGTATTTTGTTTAGTGGATCTTAAAGTCAAACACAAAATCGGTCCATTTCTAAATATTCTCCGGAAAATAATCTGACGAGAGCTAGAAAAACTAGGAGAGATGTGCGATAGCTTTCCGTGAGCACCTGCCATTACGGCCTTATCTCACGGGTGCCAAAGCACCGGGTGTGGGTTAGACGCCAGACAAACGCCCCCATGCACCCTATTAGAATGAACCTATGGCCCACTCCATAAGGCACATAGGTTGCAATCTTTGAATATAGTTATCCCTGTTCTATATTCAAGTATCTTGCTGAGGTACTTTGAGCTATCTAAACTCTGCTGCTATGTCCGTGCTCATAACAGCTTCTGTTGAATGGCAACAGCACCTAGAATAGTGTCTGGCTGACCGCGTCAGACCAACCACTAGCATTGATTTAACACTGGGAAGCCAAGACTATTCTCCCAGCGATTTTGGTAGCAACCACAGCCACCACGATAATTCTCCGGCTTCCACGCCAAGGTGTTGTGTATACACCCATAGCGAGGTCCCCAATAGAATTCCTCAACCATTGCCGGCACAGCTCAACCACTCATCCGAGATGAACCCATGGCTGTGTCGCCAAATAACCAGTGCCTACTCCACACCTACCAAAATCATCCCTTTAACCCCGTGGGGTATACCCCATTGGGGTAGGACGAACTCGGCATTTTAGCAAAGGAAACTGACGACCGCTACATGCACTCAAAACTTCAGAGCAGCGAGGACCACTTACGCGAGAAGAATGCAAGCTCGCCACCTAAATTTCTGTGCGTACTAAGGCAAGACACTAAAAAGTGAAAGAGTCCTGGGGTCGTATCCAGGACAAAAGCCATTTTGGACCAGAAATTTTTGACAACCGCAATGCATTTATCTCTAAGCAGCCCAGCTGTCGCGCAACCGGCACCCGTGGAGCCTCGAAGTTCCACCACAAGGGCTTCACCTCTATCGTCTTTTGAACTCAGGGACAGTTCTAGGTGACGCTGCACCTAACTGACAACAACGGGCGTACAATATTTGTTTTCCTTTTATAAATAAATATGTGCACATCCTTTGCTCTGTTTATTTTCAGAGATCGGGTAGTAACACATAAGTTTTACGGGTAATGAGCCAAAGCTCCGTCAGTGGAAAAAGCTACATTACCCTAGCTGGGGCCCCGAGGTTGACACACCCGTAGTCAAAAATAGACTCCCTTAGGGGGAAACTAGAAGAGAATTGCAAATTTTCGAGTCAACCAGTGTTGTCAGATTTATTTTCAGCCTCCTCGCCAAATGACTTGTCGAATATCGCCAAATATAGCCGAATATCGCCAATATAATAGAACATTAAATTATAGCTACAAAAATATATTATATTTTGTAATTGCATTACAAGTATCATTAAGTTTTAAATTCAGTAGGTAACGTCTATTGTAACACATAAAAATTATACAGCCTTATTTATAAAACTTAAGAAGGCTTTATAAAAGCTTTTTAAGAAAATTTTTTTTGTATGAAAATTTGTTTAAAAAAAACCTTTCTAAAGACTTTTTAAGTTTTATAAATAAAGCTGATAGTATTTAAGAAAACTTAAGAAATGTGTTTACATTCACATATAAATACTGGCGTTCAAAAATTACTTAAAAATAACTTATTCCAAAGATCAATCTAAATAGAATAAATTTAACTTGAGCACCAAGATAAAAATTATTATTTAATTCTTGTGATATCAACTGAACTAACATTTATTTAAATGTGTATTTAAGTACACTTATCATATCCTTGAAGTGGTAAGTACCGGCAGCGTGTTCATACACTCTAGGCGAGAACTCGTATAGAACTTTTGGTGCTTCGTTATCAAAATGTAGGCTCTAACTTACAAAGGTTGTCCCAACAAGAACGCAAGATTTAAATTTTAAATAAAACACAGATATTTAAAAAAAAAATCGTGAAACTTTATTATATCGTAAAGTAGACAAAATGAGGTTATGTGTGAAACAACAAATCGGGCAGATGGCCGCCGCGGCTTTACTGGCACACACGCGTTCTTTTAATGAAATTTTCAATGGCCGTTTTGCATAAATGCTGCGGTATTTTATTAATGCAGCGTCCAATTTCCTCTTTTAAGGCTTGAGTCGTCGTCGGCTTATTCGCGTAAACCATCGACTTCAAAAAACCCCAAAGAAAAAAGTCTAATGGTGTTAAATCGCACGATTTAGGCGGCCAATTCTGGTCTCCAAAATGCGAAATAATACGACCGGGAAATGACTGATGTAGCAATTGAATTGTTTCTCTGGCTGTATGACATGTGGCGCCGTCTTGTTGAAAGCACATGCCCTCCACATTCATTAATTTCTTCAATTCTAGGCACGAAAAAAGTGGTTATCATTTCACGATACCGAACACCATTGACTGTTTGCGCTTGACCTGCGTTTGAGCGACATCATCACGTACAGCTGTGACATTTTCGGTCGATCGACCTGGTCGAAGGCGCGTTGTTGGCTTTACATCACTAACAGACCCAGTTTCGGCAAATTTATCCATTAATGTATTTACAGTTGACTCTTTTGGAGCATTATTGTGACCCCAAATTGATCGCAAATTTGCGAACTGTAGCCGCAAAACTTTCAACATTTTGGTAAAACAATTTCACAATGAGAATGCGTTTTTCATTCGTGTAGCGCTCCATTTTTACTAACCCCGTACCTTCTACTAGCAAACAATAACAATTGTTCAAATGTCAAACAATGACACTTCGAATGGCGCCATATTTAAATCTTGCGTTCTTGTTGGGACACCCTTTAAAAGAAAGTTTTCCTCACTATTATTCATAAACACCAAATGAGATTTTTGCTCCATATTCTTGGTTTAAACTTCTTGAATTTTAGAAAATTTTGTTTGAGATAATGAGTCACAACATTTAAAATTTTTTGCACAAATTTTTTTCAATGCAGTAACCTTAACTCGAGGTGTCTACCAGTCACTAGTGGTGTACCGCAGGGCTCTGTTATTGGCCCCTTACTATTTATGATATATATGAATGATTTCTTTGCTTTACTTGACGGCTTCGAATGTGAAGCCCTCGTTTTTGCCGATGATATACAACTATTATTTAAGGGTCATACGCAGCTTATAGATGTTTTCGAATATGATATTAACACTTTAATGTCCAATGTTTCACGCTAGATGAGTAACAGCAAACTTAGTATTAATTCTTCTAAGACCAAAGCGATGATTTTTAAACCATCAAGTGCTACGATTAACCTGTCTATCATGATCAATGGCCAACCCATTGATTTTGTCGATGGTATGAAATGTCTTGGTGTTTTACTAGACAACACTCTTAGTTTCGGACACCATATTAATGGACTATTTTCTAAAATAAACTTCGCCTTAAGAAGACTTTATGCAATCAATTTATACCTGCCCTTACATATTAGAAAGAGCATAGCTCACTCCTTATTGATGTCTAATTTATTATATTGTATTGAGGTATACTCTGGCTGTAGCGCTGAAAATTTAAATAGGTGTGCCTTACTCTTTAATAGAATAATACGATTTATATACCAACTACGAATTAACGATCATGTTTCTATGCATGTTAATGACATCTCCGTAGACATTTTACGTGTTTGCAAAGTGATAGAAACCCACAGCTTCTATTCCCCATTCGAAATCGTCTTATTTTTGAAAGATCATTTACTGTACGAGTTGCAAAATGTTGGAATTCACTGCCACGATCCTTAAGAGCATTCCATCTTACTCGTAATTCATTCAAAGGCAAGCTTGTTGAACATTTCTCACAATTGAACTGATCTAGATTCTGAATACATATAGTTAACTTCATGCGCAATATATCTTCCAATTTATAAGTAATATTCTCATCTAATAATTTTATAACTACATATTATTTTTTTTTCATGAATTTTGTGTCTAGTTTATTTGTTGCCTACATGTTTAATTATTATGCCATGCTTGTAGTCCACCAACTATATATGGCCCTATGGGCTCGGTTGGTTATTGTTATAAATAATATAAAAATAAAATTAAAATAAAAATAAAATAAAATAAAATATTTTATGTTGTAGAAAAAATTCCTTAAAAAATATTTTATAATCTTAACATTATTCTATTTTATTGAAATCGTAAAAATATAGCCAAAAATATCGCCAAGGAGTTCAAATATCCCCAAGTAAATCGCCAATCGCCATTTCAAAATTTTCATCGCCAAAAACAAATTTTCGTCGCCACGTTTGGCGAGATATCGCCATATCTGACAACACTGAAGTCAACTGTTTTGTTGCCAGTTGTATTATTTCACTTGAAAGTTTGGAAACGATTTTAAATCAAAATATTTTTCGGTTAATTTCATTTATTATTATCGTTCGAACTTCATTTGCTCTATGATTTGATTAGGCTAAAGTTCGTAGCGCCTTGTAAGCCAAATTACATGTGATAATTATTAATGGACAAATAACATCAAAGCTAATTGTAAATATTCAGACAAACACTTAGTAGAACGGAACAAGTAGCTGTTTTCGAAAATCACTACACCTTTATCATAAGGGTTCTTTTTGTTTGTTTGGTCCACTGTGTGTGGTGTCAGTTGATGTAGATTTCTACTTTTCAGTGCAAATAGAATATTTGAATTATTTTGATTTATCGTTGTAGTTACAATTTACTGAACCATCTCTAAATTTACAACAGTCTTGCCATTGTCGTGTTTGTTCTTTACTAGTTATGTATATATTTATATTTTGTGGTTGTACTCACATATATAGGCAAATGTTTGCCCAAACGAGCACGTACATTTAAGCATTAAACACATTCACCACAGCAAGCTACCGACTACCAAATGTCAAGGATAGAATACACATGTTTATATAAGAATAATTCTTTTGAAGACAGCAAGGCAACATGGCGGCAGGTTGTTGTCCATGCTGTTATGTGTATTGGAGATACAATATTTTGTTGCTCTTTCTCAAAGCTTTTAACATTCCTTGCATTACTTAAGGGCGCCAGTGAAGTGCTAATTGATACCTGTACGCATATAAAATATGTTGAAAGAGTAATTAAATTTCTTGTTTATATGTACATTGTAAATGCTGCCATTATGTGTTCCCTGTTTTTAAAAATATTAACTTTCATTGTCTACTTTGGGAGTATGTACATATTTTCTTTTGTTTACACGTTTTAACTTGTCAAAATGTCTACATAGAAAAAAAAAACATAATTATTTTGCTGACCTATTCATAATTTTTTTTTTTGGGCAATTTTCTCCTCCCCCGCCTTGCTTCACACCAAATAATGGCATTTTGCTTTTATTATAACAGATCTTAGAACTCACTCGCCAAAGTATTTGGAGCTGAACGCTTTTATTTATTTAATTTTGTTTTACAAGATGTATGTATGTATGTACAAGTAACAAAAACCCCTTCGAAATTACTTTTCTTATAATGAAAGACCAGAAGACTATTAAAAAGAGTTTTTGTTACTGTGTTTTTATTATTGCTAATACAACGAAATACAATGACCTTAATGTCCTTGTCTGCTCTAATCCTATTCAATTTAATTCCCTCATCCATTAAGCAGCCACACAAAAAAAAAATAATAGAAATATACACATAAATAAAATGCTACGAAAAAATCCCCGATACAAATACTTTTGTATTAAATTGAAAATGTTTTGACATTGATTTACAAAAAAAAACTCAAACTACATGGGGATGTAATTTGAAATGAATGTCTTTATAAAAAGTAAATTTCTCTTAAGCTTTGAAAGCAACTTTTAACATATGAGTATAAGCAAAGACTTAAAAAAATGTAAAATATGCGGTTCAGCAAATAACATTGGCTACACAAATAAATACATATCGCACTTGTTCCTTTAAAGGGGTTTAACTCCTAAGCCCAGAGAAAAATCAACTTAAAATCGATTAAAAAGCATATTGAATCCATAAGAAACATTAACGAAAGTCTAGTAGTGCTGTATTACAATTTTTATTTCCTTATTAAGCAGTATTAATTTAAAGTTGCCCTATTTTGATCATTTTAATATGGAAACAATATAGAAATAATATTTTTCGGCATTAAATTAATATAGAACAGCTTTACGATGGCTTAATATAAAAAAGGCCTAACTCGAATTTTCGATATTTTACAGCAGAAGCAAAAAACTGAAGAAAAAATAAAGCATTTACATGCAGAAATAGTTTTTAAAGTTGCCATAAGTCCTTGATTTTGAACTGTAACGTACTAAGATCTTTAAGGAGGATGCAATGATACGTTGTCGCCCAGAAAATATTAAAAACACGATTTCGAAAAAAATCGAGTCAGGCTTTTTTATATTAAGCCATCGATTAGCATCTTTTTGAAACAAAGTGCTGCAGATATTAATTTAAATTGTTGCCATATAGATTTTAAAATGTTTCTCATTAATTCAATGTTTTGCAATTTCAATTTCAACTTGAAACTTTCTCCGCTACACTCAACAAGTATATGATCGTATAAACTTTAATAAACTTACAGGGTGTTCTAAAGCGAGCAATGAAACATTTTGAATTTCTAATATAATATACAGACAAATACATATATATAGTTAGGCATTTGAAATTTTTAAAGTAAATGTATTTTATGCAATTAACATTGAAATTAAGAAAAAATTCTAAATTAAAAAAATTAAAATTCTATCAATTAATGTAATTTTGTATCTGGGAAACCTTAACACTACGACCACACGAGCAATTTGATGTGTCTTAAGACAAGCAATAAAGCCGGCAGAACGATGACATCAAATTGTTTGTGTTCAACAATGTATCTAGAGGTTGTGAACACGTATATTAAAATTTATTTCCCTTTTATTCAAATAAAAACTTAAATTATCAATAATTAGATCCTTTTCTTATTTTAAATTGCACTTTTATTGGTTTTATCTAGTTAAAACATTTGTTTTATACTTTTACGTTGAAAAAAATTCAATATAATTTGTATTTGACAGCTTGTGTTAAGAGATTATTGCTCAGCAATCTATTTTAACAATTTTTGCTGAATATATATTTAAACACATATTCATATGGTACACACGCTAATATCTTGTATCGGCAATCGAATTTGACAGTTGCCACGGCAATAATTGCCAAGATTATTGCTCGTGTGGTCGGCATGTAAAAGGCAAACTCTTAAAAGTTTCAAAATCACTAAAACTAAAAATAATCCCAATTTGAAAAAATGCCGAAGCGAAAAATCGCCAAAATAAAAAAAAGCGCTTAGATGAAAAATATCACCAAAAATAAAATAAATCGCTAAAATACAATAAAATCACCAAAAATAAAATGTCCGCCAAAAAAAAAACTAAAAAATCGCCAAAAAAAAAAAAATTAAAAGAAATCGAGAAAAGGGCCAAAGCAAAAAGAATCGATTAAACAAAATATATGTATTGAAAAAAAATCGCCGAAAACTGAAAAAATCGCCAAAATAAAAATGTCGCTAAAATAACAAATATATACATATTGTAAAAAAAAAGACAAAAAATTGCCAAAAACTGAAAAATTAGCCAACTCAAAAAATCACTAAAACCGAAAAACGACAATTCAAAAGAATTACCAAAAACGGAAAAAATCGCTAAAATTAAAAATATATATAGTAAAAAAAGACAAAAAAAAAATCGCCAAAAACCGAAAAAATAGTCAACCCGAAAAAAAAGTCAAAAACGGAAAAAATCGCCAAACAAAAAAATCGTAAAAATAAAAAAATTACTAAAATTTAAAATAGATATGTATTGTAAAAAAAGATTAAAAAAATCGCCAAAAACCGAAAAAATATTCAACACAAAAATATAAAGCTGAAACCAAAAAAAAAACGTAAATTCCAAAAAAATTGCCAATAATTCTTTCTGCCCAAAAAAAGAACCGACTCCAATGCAAAGATCTGATAGAAAAAGATAAGAAAAAATACGTGAAATATAAAAAAATAAAATAGATTTGTCAGACATCAGGGTGCGTGTTAAGTCTTGTAAAAATCGGCAAAGTAGAACCACTTTAAATAAAATACTAAATTTTAATGCCTGTGACTCCGCCCATATTTTTAAATGGAGGATTGTGTCTATTTCAGAGATTAAAGTGTGTGGTAAGTTTTCAAAAATTATATTATAATATATAAATTTTAATGGGCGTAACCCCGCCCATTTTTTCAACTTTCAAATTGTGAAATTACAAGAACCAAAGGTGTTTTATAGGTTTCGTCGCAGCAATCAAATAAGTAAAATATCTTAAAATTAAATAAACAAAATTGTGGGCGTATTCCCGCCCACAGTTTTTACAATGTAACCAGACAAAAAAAATTTTTTTTTACAATCGGTCTAAAATGTATCGAGTTACGAAGTAACACCCAAAAAAACAAATAGAGACAAATTGTTAACCTCTTCATTTTTTTGAAGTCGGTTAAAACCCTCAGTGTGCGAGTAAAAGTCGCATTTTACTAAATAATAGCCATTTCACGGTCGCGAGCGCTATAGCTCAATGATTACAGTTTCAACTGGACAGTGCTACTTCCCTATGTGATGTCAAATGCTTATCGTATTTTTTGCCATTCGTCATGACATTTGGCGCACAGAAAAAATTATTCTCAAAAAATTTTTAAACAAACGTGTGTTTTGAAATATAATTTAGTTTGAGTTCCAGTAAATTATTTGTTCCAATTTTATTTTATGTAAAAAAAGCTGTTTAGAATGAAAATTATCTATATAAAGTAAAATTTGTAAAAAAAATTTTTAGATTTATATTTTTTTATATTTAAATTTGTTATTTTCAGTTAAATTTATTTTTATATACTGTAAAAAATTTGTCTGATTTTTTTTTTTAATTTTTTCTACAAATTATTTTATAGATATAAAAAACATTTATTTTTTTTTTAAAGATTTTTGTTTGCGGTTTTCAAACTTATTATGTTTGTATATTGTGATTCTCAATATAAACATACAAAGTTTGTTATCTAAATTAAAAATTTTTTTGGGTTGATGTCTACTGACGAGTTCCAAAAGCGGGAACGAAATGCTTAACCATAAAAACAAGCCAATATTTGAAAGTAAAAAAAAATAGTTGAACCTTTCATTTGATTCAGTTATTTTTTTCAAATAAAACTTTTACTAATTTTTGGAAAAAAAATTGTTAAGAATTGTTATTGATTCATTTAATTTATTTTCTGATAATACGAAAAATTTTAGTGAATGTGTTTGTAAATTATAAAAAAAAAAACTTGCTGCAAAAATGTTTTTCTGTTCCTATTAATAAATTTGACTGAAAATATTTTTAGTTTCAGTTAACTTTTTTCTCTAATGCCATAATAAGTTAACTAAAAATAAAAATTAGTTAATTTTTAATTATTATTCGAACTCCATTTGTTTCTATATTTGTGATTTGAACGGGCTAAAGTTCGTATCGCTTTTTAAGCCAAATTACATGGATAATTATTAATGTTAATTGTTAGTCAGAATATTTACAACAGACTTTGGTGTTATTTGTTCATTAATAATTATCACATGTAATTTGGCTTAAAAAGCGATACGAACTTTAGCCCGTTCAAATCACAAATATAAAAATAAAAATGTTTTCTTTTCAGTTAAATTTTTACAAAATTGTTACCAGAATCTACAAATTTCTTTGTAGGTCCGCATTCACACAAAAAATTTACTGATTCAATGAATTTGGTTACTGAAAACGAAATTGAGTTTTTTCTGTGCGTTCACACTATCGCTTTTGCATGAGTTATTTGAATTTTTAACATGTATTAATTAGGGTGATCGATCATTCGACTTTTTCCAGAAACCGGTTTTCGAATAGTTCGATTATTTGAAATTGTGAAAAACCCGGTTTCGGTTTCTAGAATTCAAGAAAAACCGGTCAACCGGTTTTTTTTAGTAAGAAAATTATTATACAAGTTTTGATTTTAAATTGCTTTATTAAAAAGAAGAGTTAACAGTTCATGTAAATATAATAAAACAATACAAAAATTAAAGGTAAAACATAAAAATTTACTTCATATACTTAGCTATAATACATATTTACATAAATATGTATATATAACATACAGTCGAGGAATAAACTCTACATACAACCGTAATTTTTAGGGTTTGTGAAAATTTGGGAAGAAACTAAAAAAA
The DNA here is from genome assembly GCA_949987645.1 of Tachina grossa. Classification (NCBI taxonomy): domain Eukaryota; kingdom Metazoa; phylum Arthropoda; class Insecta; order Diptera; family Tachinidae; genus Tachina; species Tachina grossa. Next base: position 156,016,940 of record OX465274.1, on the reverse strand, counting down.
TTAATTATGCCAATATTTAGGGTGCTAATAAATATGGTTATACAAAAAAATAAAAAAATAAGTAAGTAGCAAAAATATTCCAAATACATAGGAAAAAAGTCTACATACAGGCATAAACTACATGAAAAAATACGTGCAAAATATTTGATGTCGTCAACTTGTTCGAAAATGCTGTGATTTCCGGTACCAAGCCGTCAACAAATGATATCCAAATATGGTCTAAAGCTATGTACAGACGGTTGTCAGATCTTACAATATTGCCAGTAAAATGTGCTCAAAATTTCTTACAACCGTGTGAACTGACAATTTTTGTCAGACGTCGTTGCCAGAAAAAGCATTGTCAGTCCATTGCAAGACTAGCAACTGACAACATATTGTCAGACATCTTACAATCGTGTGAACACATTGTAAAATTATTACCAGATATTTGTCAGACATTTTAGTATTGTCAGATGTGCGAAGTTCATGCATCTGACAATGGCGTCATTGTAAGATAATTCTTTCTATGGGCAACACTGCACACGTTTGATTTAAAAGAAAAATTTATAATAAAATATATGCAGACAAAATCATTGCAATTGCTTCTTAATGGTCCATAATAATTTATAATTACTTTCACTTTTTACAATTAATACAAACACAAACGATAAATATTTAACAATTTCTATTAAATGCTTTAAGTCTGGCAACGCATAACAACAGATCTAACAATTTGTGCATATGAAAACCGTGTGAACTGACAATTTTTCTACTGACGATTTTGTCAGATGAATTTATTGTCATACAACCGTCTGGCAATAAATTGTAAGATTTTCTGACAACCGTGTGAACTGACAAGGAATATTGTGCTGGCAATTTTCTATTGCCAGTACATTGTCAGCACATTGCCAGATCTGACAATATTATAAGATCTGACAATCGTCTGTACATAGCTTTATATGTTGTTCTTATTGTAATTATTTTTTAATTTTTGTATAAACATATTTATTAGCACCCTAAATATTGGCATAATTAGTTCTTTGAATTTCTTTCCAAATTTCCTCAAACCCCAAAAATGATGGGTGTATGTAGAGTTTATTCCTTAATGGTATATACATACATACATATGAATGCATGGACAAGGTTGATATCTACCTCTTTATAAAATATTGTTACGAAAATAGCCGTCAACAATGTTAAGTAGCATTACACAAAAATATTCCAACAGGGTTAATGTAAATGCTACGCGAAAATATTCCTACAGGGTCAAAGCAAAGAATAGTCTAGAAAGTAGCCAACAACTAAATAAGCATGCCTAGCTTGATTAAACAAGCAAAAGCAACAACAACAAAAAAAAAGCGTCTGCTTATTAAGAAGATTCACATATTTGTACACATACATACATGCCAATTCAAACGAAAAGCAAAAGATAATCAACCACCGTGTGTTGCTTAGTTAATGATGTACACACATACGCATATACACATGTATGTACATAGTTACCACATGAACTTAATTAGGCAGCATATAAGATGATAATGATCGTCTAGACATTGCTTGAAACTTCTAGTGGAATTTCTGTGAAATATAAATAGAGGTGACGCATCCAATGAGTTAGTTAGTTGCAGTTGTAAGTCAGTCGCGAACAGTTATAGTTAGTGCTAATCAGAAACTAGTGAAGTTAAGAACTCGTTAGACAGTTGATAATTTAGTTGTGAATTAATAATAGTCTGTCGTGGAATTGAGATTATTGTGGAGTCTATCGTGTCGACTGGAGTAAAGGGAACAGCGCAGCGAATAGACGTGTATAAGGGTGTAATTAAAGCCAGTGAGTCTTTATTGGTGTATCAACTGTGAGTGTCGATAGAGTGAGTGCCGTGTGTGACAAGCAGCAGACAAAGAGGTATTGGTGTATCAACTGTGAGTGACGGTAGAGTGAGTCTCGTAAGTGACGGCAGCAGACAGAGAGGTGTCACGTGAATACTTGCGCAACCAGCTAAAAGACGTGCGTAAACTACAGCGAGGAAGGCATAGTGGTAACCAGTTGTGAATATCTGTGTGTAATTTATTAGTTTAACTTGTGTTAGTTTATATGAGCTCTTGATTAATTTAGTATAAGTGTATTTGTAAATAAAACTTGTATCATTCTTAACCCCAATTACTACACTCGGCTCTTGTATTCATTTGCAAATCTTCGGATCTACGGAAAAGCGTTTTTATAGAGAGAAAAACGTAACAATATGAAGAAAAATGTCAACAAAACTAAAAAACACTTTTTGCAACTGTATTTTGACATCCATTGCACACCATAAGGCCAATTAAATTCGCCTCTGCTATCACCTCATAAAATAATTTCGGTTTAATTTCATGTTTCAGTAAGTGTCGCCATGCTAAAAAAAATGATTAGAACTTTTACACTGAAAAAAAAAACATAGACAAATCAACAGAACACGTTGGTCTAAGTTTTAACATAGTAAAAACTAATTTTATTGCAAAATGTACAAATCGAAAAGTATTCGACTCAGCCGGTTTTTAAATTGTAAAAAAACCGGACTATTCGACATTCAAAAAATCAACATTTTGAAAAAACCGTATTGTGAAAAAGCCGGGTTTTGAAACCGGTTGAAAAAACCGAGTCCATCACCCTAGTATTAATACAAAGTATAATATTCTGAACAGCTCTTTCACTTGTTTTAGTCAATTGTGCATAATAATTTTTTAGAACATTTATTATTTTTGTTATAAATTTTTTTAATAAACATACAACTAATTATATTTGACAAATCACCTGCAAGCGCTTTGTTCTCGTCCAGACTTGCAATTGTTGTTGCTGCAATTTCTTAAAATTCTGCTATCAAATTGCATAAGTGTCCACATTACGAAATTATAATATTGCAATTATGCATTAAAAAAATTAAAACACCACAAATTTCCTTGAAAAATTAACAATTATATTTACTTTTTGTTATATTTTTTTGTTTTTCATACAACTGAAGAAATAAAATTATAAAAAACTTGAAACTAATAATTACAAATTTCAATTCAAAAGAGAATTGCCGAGCACATGAAACTGTGTACCACTCCCCAATCTTCTCACCTCGCTCACCAATAAACTCAAGAATTGCTGCAACAAAAATTGCAAGTATGGACAGGGACTTTGTTTGTAAAGGGTAAAAGAAAAAATAAATAAAATACCAGGGGCCAAAATCACAATATAAATGAACAAAACTGGTAAACATCAAATAAATCCTTTATTCTGCTTTCACCACATTTTGACAACGTATTGTGTATTTTCTTTAAACTCAGGCGAAATGGCAAAAATAAGGAAAACAATTTCATTTACATAATTTACGACCGCGTTTAGCAAGTGAACGCAAAGAAATCGAAAAAGTATGCTAAATGCTAAACCAGTTGAACAAAAAGGATTAAATGTATTGTAAAGGAAACTTTAAAGATGGCTGCAATGATAAGGGGGTGTAATAAAGATAAATTCTTGACAGTTTTCTGTTATCGAATTGTTTGCAATTTTACAATTGGCTGGTCTACTTATCTCAGCTTAATAAATTTCTGGCAAATTTTATATAAAAATTTAATGAATTTTGTATGGTACATTGAGTTTTCATTATATGGCATAGTGTTAGCGTATTTTATGTGGCTGATCGGTTTGTTATCCGGCTCGAAGGACCAGTAACTAATATGCAATTGAAAATCGGTATTTATATACTGCGTATAAGTTAAATTTAATATGTTTTTATTTATTGTTCATAAACAAAAAATTATTATTTTGATCAATTTCAATAAAACATTTGTTTACTTTAAAATTGGTAATTTTAGACTATAGTGAAGTTTTCATTCCCAGAAAAATACAAACAAGTGTTACCAGACTTGGCGCTTACAAAAATTTTCACAGGTTTCCTATTTTACAGCTGTTCTTAATCTCAAACAAAAAACAAGTATTACCAGACTTTTTTTTCACGTTTTCAGCACATGGGCGTTAATGAGTTAAAATTTTGTACAAAAATATTTGCCATAAAATTCTATTATATCGGCCAGGTTCTTAAAACCATTTCGTTTTGAAATCGACAATTAGAAAGCGCACTTATTGCAGTTTTTTATTTGGCTTTAAGGTTTTATATGCTCAAATGCATTAGGTTATGCGATAAAAAGAACACTGTTTTCCGTTTTTGAAATTTTGCGATTTCAAAAGGAAATGGTCAGAAGAACATGTACGTATATCTTTGATTACTTTAAAACTTAAAGATGAAACTTACATAGCAAAAAATTTATACAATACTCAAATTTATCCTGGCACGCGTTATACATTCATATGTATTATCTTTGGATTTTTAACGTCTTTTGCGTGTTAGGAGATTATTAAAATTTATTTTCTTCTATTAATGATTTTTTTCTTTTCCTTATTTACAAGCTATTTTAATTAATTTATTATGCTTTGCTATACACATTAGAGACATGCGTAAGCAGTCTTTAAATGTAAATTCGTCTTGTTTTTTAAATTTATTGTCGTAGCATGTCTTATACTAAACCAATAATAAATGATGTCGTTGAATAAGCAAATCACGATGAATGTATTGATGTACGTTTATATGAGTGTTTATAAGCGATTTCGCTTCATAATATCATCTGAACACAGAAACTCAGAATGAAAAACACGCCTTCTACTGTCACACTATACGATACACCCACAAATAATGTGTGTCGTCGTCTCATCATCTTCCAAGAATAAACGACACAAAGTTGAACGAACTTGGCTTCTTTTCCACAGAGGACGGTTCAGTCCAAAGTGAATAGAAAGAAAACCAGTAACAAGCCGTAAATTATTCCTGTTGAGGTTCAGTATGCCATTATATGTTAATGGCTGAATCAAAGCTTTGACCTGACTTAAAACCAGAAGAAGACAGCCACATTTCCTTAGCGGTCAAAGTGTTATCGTCTTTGATAAGAGATGTTACAGCCGACCGACTTGCGCCACAAAACGGCTCTGGGCCCATAAAAGAAGCAGCAGAGGCCCTCTTTGCCAGTTAATCAGCTTCCTCATTCCCTGGATGACCGCAGTGGCCAGGTATCCAATAAATGGAAACCTTGTTCCGTATGGATAGTTTTTGTAATGATTCAAAGCACTCTAAAAAACTAGCAAAAAAAAAACAAATTTCTTGCAAATAGTGTTGTTTAGCGTTTGTTTTAGTAATTAGATTTCGCTGTAGTAAAGCATTGGATAAATCCCTCATGTTATAAAAAAAGTTCTTGTACGTGGTCTTGTGCAGCTGTCTAATACACATAAAGAAAAAATATCCATTGTCTTCTCTCTTCTCTCCCCAAAAACAATGCAAAGCAGTTGAATTAAGTATGCGGGCTTTCAAAATCAACAAATCATTAAACATTAATACACAAGCAAACGAATGCTCACTCAAAGTCACACAAATTCAAGAAATTTCTTCCAATGACCTTTTAAATGAGTTATAAAATAATTTATGTAATATTGTCCAATAATTTTAATAAAGTAAATCTGTGAATCACAGAAAGATAAAAAAAACAACAACCCCAAGAACAATACAAATTAACATATTTCATGTGAATATATACCGAAATTTTTTGTTGCTCATTCTACTTACTACGAGCCATAGAGAGACAGACATTTATGGAGCACAAAGCAGCGCCGCACGAAACCGAAAACAAACAAAAAAAAAATTATTTATAAATTATGATAAAGCACTCATGAAAATAAACTATGAAAAATAACAGTCAGTCACTTGTTAAAACAATTACTGCTGTAACAGCACAAGTAGTGAAGAGTATTAATGGAAAAATGGTGGCCTCAAGTAAGCACAGTGTTCACACTGACTGAATGTTCCGAGGGGGGGTCTTACGTAATGTTTTTTTTTGTTTTTTGTTTGTTTTATTGTATGTATTAAGTGACAAAAACACCAAAAAGCACATGTCTTAAATAAAATTTGCATTAACTTTCAACTGTGTAAGTGAAAATGATAATGACACTGTTATGAATAATTTTCTTTTTTATTGAAAACTTTTACTGATTTGAAGTTAAACTGTGGTTCACAAAGCTTTATAGCCAAACAATAGCTCAGTCAGCAAAAAAAAAAAAAAAAAAAAAGAGTTGTGTGTTGAGCAACTTTTACATGTTGTAAGATATTTCAAAAGTAAGAGTACTTTTGTCTAAATAATATAAATTTAAAAAAAGAAAACCTGCTGATGTCATGCCATTTGTAATTAATTTTGAACTTGAACAGAAAAGAAAGTATGTATGTATTGTATATGCCCAAGTCCAGCGCTGTCGTTTAGTAGATTAATAAACTTACAGTCATCTCTTTATTAAGAGATAGGATATTCATGTACATTAGGAGTGATTTTTCGGTTTCGATTTCGATTTCAGGGTTGAAAAATTTAATTTTTTTTTATATAAAAGTAATATAAAATTAAAATTTTCTTTTTCTCTATAAATTAAATATATTTTATGTTTTTAACAGAAATAGATTAGTATAAGAATTCATTAAAAGAAATAAAAAAGGATGTATCCAGGGTTGGAAAACTTACACTTTTTTGTATACATATAAAAGTAACTAGATAAAATTAATTTTTTTTTCTTTTTCTAAATACATTTTAGAAAGCAATAAATTGGTATTAAAAATCAGAAAAATAAAAAATATATTTCCAGAGTTGGAAAATTTTATTTTATTTTTTAATAAAACAATTTTATTTTTCTTTGTCAATTAAATATATTTATATATTAGAAAGTGATAAATTAGTGTTTAAAATAAAAATTAAAAAAAATCTAAAATATAGTTTCAGGAAAAACAAGTGTTCTTTATAATTGAACACCTCCGAAACGGCTTGACCTATTTTTATGAAATTTTGTATGTGTATTCGGTATATCTATTTTTCATCTTTTTTCATACAACATAAGTGGGCTGTGCCACGCCCATACAAACTTAATATCTTATATCTTGTAAGCTATAGCATTCACAGTAATTAAATTTTGTAAGGACTCTTTTCAGAGCAAGGTGTAAATTTATTCAAAATATTGGTAGAATAGGACCCGGGGAAGAGGCAACTCCCTTACAAAGTAATTAATAATATCTTGAAAGCTATAATCGGAAGAGTGTTCACATTTGGTGTAGACTCTTTTGAAAGCCAGGTGCGAAGTTATTTAAAATATTATTAGAATATAACCGGGGAAGTGGCACCCCCCTCTTTCAAAGTAATTATAAAAATTGTATATGTATCTTGAAAGCTATAATAGAAAGAGGCTTCAAATTTATTGACTATTTGGAGAGCGAGGTGCGAAGTTATTCAAAATATTGGTCGTATAGGGCGGAAGGAAGGGGCACCCCCCATACAAAGTAATAGTAATAGCCATAAACTCAAGGTGTATTCCGCAGACAAGCTAATACCTTCGCGGGTTTTGTTTGTTAAAAACAAATATTAAAAGTTATCACGCGTGAGAAGACGTGAGCGCGACTGATATCAATTCTTTCTTTGTGAGATTAAGTGCTAAACATTTTAAAGATATCAAAATATGGCAAATAATGTCGAAAATAAGTGTATTATGTATTAATATAACTCAATAGTTATCACGCGTGAGAGGACGTGATCGTAACTGATGAAAAAAATTTTCTTCGAGGGATCAAATGGTAAGATTTTAGGAACTTTAAGAGAATTCGAATAAAAAAATTATTTAAATTGGTTCCAACCGGTTGACTGAGCGTGAGCGTGGATGATAATTTTTTTTGTCGTGAGCTCAAGTGATAATAATTTTAAATGCATTAAAAAATGGCAGATAACGTCGAAAGAGAGTGTATTATTAATACTAGTAAAAAGTCACGACTGAGAAGACGTGAGCGTGACTCATGAAAAATATTTTTCTTAAAATCTTAAGAACCTTAAGAGAGTTTGGTTCTAAAAATTATTTAAATAGGTCCAGCTATTTGGATCAGCGAGAGTATGAGTGATCAAATTTTTTCTTCGTGAGATTATGTGATAAAAATTCCAAGTTCGTTAAAAAAAATGGCAAATAACGTCGAAAGAGAGTGTATTATTAATATTAGTAAAAAGTCACGAGTGAGAAGACGTGAGCGTGACTGATGAAAAAAGATTCCTTCGTGAGATGCAGTGGTGAAAATTTTAAGAACCTTAAGAGAGTTAAATTTCAAAAATTATTTAAATAGGTCCAGCCCTTTTGCTGAGCGTGAATGATAAAATTTTTTTCTTCGTGAGACCACGTGATAAAAATTTCAACTGCATTAAAAAAAATTACAAATAATGTCTAAAAATTAGTTTATTATGAATATTAGTCAAAAGTTGTCACGCGTGAGAAGACATGAGTGTGACTGATGAAAAAAATAGTTCCAGACATTTTGCTGAGCGTGAGCGTGAGTGATAAATTTTTTTTTCTTCATGAGATCAAGTGATAAAAATGTTAAGTACGTTAAAAAAGCAAATAATATCGAAAGTGAGTATCTTATTAATACTAATCAGAAATTCCCACGACGCGTGAGAAGATGAGACCGTGACTGATAAAAAATTTCTGCGTGAGATCGAGTGGTAAAAATTTTAAGAACCTTAAGAGAATTTGATTCAAAAAATTATTTAAATAGGTCCTGCCGTTTGGCTGTAATTAATTTTGGCCAAAAAAACGGGTAAAATGTCCTATAGTGCATAGTTGAGTTAATTTTTGTTTTTACTGAAAAGAGGATATTGCTATCAAAGAAATAATTAAATAACAAGCTTTTGCAGCTGCCACTCTGTCATCTTAAAGCACTGCAAAGCATTAATCTTGGTTAGAAGGCTAGATGCTTTCGCTTCTAGTTGTCACTAATGTAAAAATTTAGCTGCTGTGGTGACACCGCAAACTACAATAATTCATTAAAAAAAATTTAAATCTTACCAAATGATAGTCAAATTTTAATTTCATGCGGTATGATTTTGCTTAAAATAACATCAGCATCTTCTTTATTATTTTCATTATATTTTAATTAAATAAATGAAGCAAAACTTGCAATTGGTTGTTTAAAAACAACAACATCCTTAGAATATGCTCGTATGTATGTATGTATGTAAATGTGTAAATATGTATGTATGTATGTGTGTAGTTTATTTTCCAAGAATTAATAACAATAAATTGTTGTTTTCTTAAACAAAATACATAAATAAATAACGTCTTTTTTTTCCATATTATTTGTTTAAGTTAATTGTAATATCCGTCATTTTTGTGTTTAAATATAAAAAAAATCCCGCAAGAACCATAATACAAAACGCTTTTCAGCAATGAAAACGAACTTATTCACATTCACAAACAAAAAGGCACGAACGAAAAGACAGACAGCAGCCAAACAAAACGACTTCAAGCGCTTTATAGGCTTTACTTTATCTTTATAATATTCGTTTTAATGCTGCGCTATATGAAGATAACGAACGGCGGGCGTATGGTTTAAAACAATTTATTTATTCATATAATGGATGAAATTAAGATTACGAAAAATTTCTAGGACTAAATTAAAGACATAAATGACAGACAGACAGACAGACAGACGAGCAAGGCTGCTTGCTTGTTTGCTTGGTTGGTGTGGCCAGTTCAGCCAGTCTCAGGCCAGCATTTGATGCAATAAAACCAAACGGAAACAGCAATTTGAGTTTATGTAAATTGGCTTAATGATGATAGTATGTACTATGTATGATTTAATTTACATATAAATTTTAAAAACTTCAGGAATAATAAAGGAATTAAAAAAAAACACACACACACACACACAAACATATTCATTTGAGTATTTCTAATTAAGTCAAATTTATGCTAAATAAAGTATGTTCTTCTCTGTAACAGTTGTTTAATATAAATATGATTACGAGTACACTAAGCCGGCAGCGAGCGCTTCTATGGAAAAAAAATATAATACATAATAATAATAATAAAAATAAAATTTATGCACATAAACATTTGGCTGGAGAAAAACTGTCTTTTACACAAATTGTTTCTAAGGAAAATAAAAAATAATAATAAAGAGAATGAATGTCATGTTGGATGAATTTGTATTATATCGTTAACTTAAACTTAAAACGCCCTAACTAAAATTTTAATAATTTTTTCAGGAAAAGCCAAATGAATGTTAAAATAAAAAATTTGGGGTTTAAGCCTGGTACTCTGTTCAAAGTTGTGAAAAATTTTCAGCTCCATTGAGGTAGTTTAGACGAGAACAATTTTTAAGCCGCACAATTTTTGTTCTTTTCCAAATTACACGAGACTAATTCATCTGGCACAAAATGTATACGTACACAGAGAAAACAGTGCCTAATAAATACCTCATAAAATAGAACAAAATTAATAAGAAATCTCTATGGTTTTTTATCAATAAGGAAATCTTATTAATTTCATAGAGAAAACCTTTTTGAAAAAATCAAGAAGAAATCTTGTAGTTTTTTAATAAGGTTTTCTTCTTGATTTTATGAGGCGACCTCATAAAATAAAAAAAATATGTCTTTGATTATTCTTTGTGCTTTGCTTATGTATTTTCATTTTTTATAGTTACTTATGTATGTATGTAGTATATGTAGATGTTATTTATTTATACTACATAGATACATACATATTATATTGTATTCTTAATTAATTAACTCACCATACATACATATTATTACTTGAAAGGAGACAAGTATTGAACCAGCAAACTTCTGACTGATAGACAAACACTCTAACCAATATGCTAACAAGCAGTCTGAATAACCATTGAAGTAATTTTGCAAACATGCTTATAATTACAAAAAAGAAAAAGATCATGAAACAAAAATTGTCTGTGTCTATTTATAGATATGAAATAACAAGACACCTCATAAAATCAAGAAGATTTCCTTATTAAAAAAAAATCAATAAGATGCTTTACACATAATCATATAGGAACCTAATAAAATCAAGAAGAAAACCTTTTTAAAAAAATCAATAAGGCAACCTAATAAAATCAATAAGAAATCCATATAGTTTACAGTTTATAAGAAAACCTAATAGAATCAAGAAGTTTTTCTCTATGGATTGTTTTTTTGGTGCAAAAAATAACGGAAATTGAGTAAAAAAAGTTGGGAATAATAAGATTTCTTCTTGATTTTATGTGGTTTTCTTGTTGATAAAATTAATAAGATTTACCACATGATACAATTATACAGGTAACCGCGAAACGCCAGCTGTTTTGCTTGTTTCGTGGTGCCATCTGCCAAATGTTGTTTATGTTTTACAAACACACACATACTATTAAGCAACCACATTGCATATTTTATTAGAAATGAGCAAATTTTACGCTGAGATTTTACGTGTTTTAAATATTTAATCTGTGTTTTAAATTGTTTTGTGAAAAAGTTTAATATTCATAAATTAGTGAAAATTAATTATGAAATTATTATGAAATTATGAAAATTAAACGAAATTCTTTTTAATACGATCACATGATGTTTATGTACATGTTTTCAATAAACACACACACAATAACATATGGTATGCTCGTAAGACTTAAGTGTAATTTAAATAGACAAGGTTGGGCATTTAAATGGCTCTCAACTTTATACTGAAAAAATGAATTCGGTACTTAAGAGGCTCTTAAAGATAAAAGACACATAATTGAGAAGTCAATTATTGGGCCTAAGAGTGGTTTCATAAGCATTAATTGTGCACTAAAAACTAGAAAATATGCTATTAAAAATTTAAAATGCAACATACGAGGCCGACTTAATCACTCCGTTACTTTTTAAATTTCCCTTCTCTTTACTGTAATGGCAACACTGCTCCAGGAGAGAAGAGAGAAAAGATCTAGTCTAAAAATCGGCACTGTGTGACAGCTAATGAATTTTTTATGCCATGGAGCTGTAAATTAAAATAAGCTCTGTATGACTCTTCTCATGAAAGTTAGCGCTAGTTAGTGAGATTGCACAAGCCCGCTTAGTATCATCTGAAAACACTCCATCTACTTTTATATTATTATTATTATTTTATATTATTATTATAGACTACCAGAGAGTTATCTCATCAGCTTCTAAGTATAATCAATACAAGGTAAGCGCACCTTACTTACTTTTCCACAGAGTGCAGTTCAGTTCAAAGTGACCCTTAAGGCTCAATCAGACGTGACATAACCATAGCCATAGAAAACAGCTGTTTAAACCAAACTTATGAGCAACACTGTATTTTATTATAGGTGACTCGCCATAACTCTCACCATAGAAACCAATTGAATTTTGGTTTGGTTATGGCTATGGCATTATGGCTATGTCACGTCTAATTTAAGCTTTAACAAGTCATAATTTTTTGAAACCTTAGAAATCTTATTTCTCTTTTGTTATTAACTTTTTAAAACTTTTTTTTTTCGTTGAAAATTAGATATCAACATGTAAGTTGTGATAAGGCGGTTGACAAGCTTCTTTTTTTTAGCAAATATTTTCATCTTTTTATTTAACTTAAAAAAAAGAAAATAAATATTAAAAATAAAAGAAAAACAACAAAACATGTGTGTATGTTTATATTTGAGTACAGGGTTGTACATTTAGTGATTTCAAAGCCGCTGATCTGGCAAGGCTGTCACCTGTTGTTAAATAGCTGCCATCTGAAGTGTCATTTGTTTATTTTATTTATTGCTTATCGTTTCATTTAAATTTGAAGATATTAAGCGCATAATGAATAACCCTTTATATACATGTGTACATTAGTGTCCTGCATAAGACATCTTATAAGAACTTTCAAGACATGAGGGATTTTTCAAATGCTTTACTACAGCGAAATCTTATAAAACAAACGTTAACAACTCTGTTTGCAAGAAATTTGTTTGAGTATTGTAGGTATAAAAGTAAAGAAGAAAACACTTCGTGACGGAAGAATTTGTGATACTTGCTTCTTTCTATGCATGAGCGCGTGTACAAACGTCATGCATGTATGTGTGTATGATTTTTTTATTTTTCTGCGAACATGCAAAGGCACACACATGCATTAACATTAGTTGTATGCAGTTAATCACATAATAGCTTACCATCTACATCTTACACACACACACACTCAAACGTACAATATGCAAAATAACAAGCATACTTTTCTGCATTCCTGTGTTCTGTGAAATTAAAACGAGTGGAATTGCCATAGCATTGTTGTTATAATTACATATTTCCAACAACAATTTTATGGCAATTCCACTCGTTTTAATTTCACGTGGAATGCAGAACATACCCGATTGTAAGTGATTTTATAAACAAAAAAGTTCCAACTTTGCCAACCCTGGAATCGTCTTTTAGATTTCTTTTTATATTCTTACGTCCCTTTTCACAATGTATGATTAAGAGTTAACGTGAACTTTAACTGACAGTTTTTCATACAAAACTCGCCGTTAAAGTCCCTGTTAGCTTTTAATTGTATATTGTGAAAAGGGCCGTAATACCAATTTAATTCTTACTGAAATATAAAGTACGAGGAGGTTTATTTAACAAAAAACTAGAATTAGTTTTAGCTAGTTACTTTTATATGGTAAAAAAAATTTAAATTTTCCAGCTTTGAAGCTGTGTTGATTTCAAAACCAATCTATTTCGGACCATTTTTAACCCCCGACTAAAAAAGGGGTGTTATAAGTTTGTAGTGTGTGTCTGTGTGTCTGTGTGTCTGTATATCTATGTCTGTCTGTGTATCTGTGTGTCTGTCCGTGTCCGCGTACAGGCTAAACGGCTCAACCGATTTTCATTTAGTTTTTTTCTGTTTGAAAGATGACTTGATCGAGAGGGTTCTTAGCAATGTTTGAAGAAAATCGGTCCAGCCGTTTATAAGATATAACATCTTTTCTGAAAAAAGTCGGGGGTTTTAAAAATTTTTAATTTTTGTTATTGATACACCACTTCAAAACTGAAGTCTCTAACTTTTCTGAGAGCGTCGGAAAACCGATTTGACGTACAGATAGACGGACTGACGGACAGACGGACATCGCTTATTCGACTTTCCTATTGTTTAGCTTCTTCAGGAAATAATAAGAAAAAGTTATTCATATGATTTTTACTTCAATTGAACTTCACTGGGACGCCTTGAAATACAAACTGCGTCTTCGAATAAAAAATAATAAACGACCTAAATGTAGCAAGAAATAACGTATTTCTTTTTTTTTAACAAGTTATAAGAAAACCCCGAACACTTGTCACAAATAAAAAGAATGCATTCCTTCTGTGTCGATGTAGTAATGCACGTGTTAGTCAATGTGAAATTACGCACACGGAATTGCATTCGAATAGAAATTAATTTCGATGGCAAGAAATTTTCCGATGATGTCACTCGTTACCAAGCGAATCGAGTTTTTGTTTCAGTGTTGGAAAAAGGTAAATATATTTATATATAAATTCATTTCACAACACTGAATAAATTGTAAGCAAAAGCATATGTTTGTATATGTGTGTGTGCAAAAACATATGTATGTGCGTACATACACACGTACTTATAGGCAGAAAAAAGAAACGAATATACATACATATCGCTCATTTACTTCAATAGTGGCACAACTCAAAAAAACCAGTTTTGCAGAAAACGCGTTTTAAGTTTTTATTTTGCATACAACTCAATGGAGAAATGAAAAAAAATTCTTCTCTCAGGAGGTGATGGTACAAGCTATTTATATGAAATTTTTACACAAGATAAAATACAAAATGCCGCATCTTTCTGCATTATTAACTCAAAAAACTCATTTTTTGAGTTATGCCACTATTGAAGCAAATGAGCGATATGTAAATGTCATTTTCATTTTAATTTAATTAACAACTTAATAAAAAATTAGTGTAAAGTTAGAGAATAGAGCACTAGAGCCCCATTTTAGATTCTTTTATTGGTTGACCAGAAGCAGTTAATTTGTTATTTAGATGCTCCCAGAGTTGGTTGATTTTTTTTTATTTTCTCCGACAACTCTTAGGCAAAACATTATTTGCCAAGTCAGTGTGTTTTGTTATATTTAAAGTCAACTAGAAATTCTTTAATTTGTATTTTTTTATACTTACATTTGTGCATTCATTCACTTATAAATAAATAAGTCAAATATTGAACATGCATTTTCTTTTTCTTCGCTTTTTCTATGTTAAACATGATTTCGAATGCCTTTTTGCTTGCGAGTAATAACACGAACGGTTTCATTCGAATGTATGCACGTTATCGAATGCTGTCATTAGAAATTTCGATATGTGTTATTCGAAACCGAATGCGAAAATCCCAAAAGTTAAAAAACTCGAACATTCGAGTAATAACTCGCTCGCAATCGAATGCGTGAATTAGGCCCCTGATCTATTATTTCTTTTCATTTACGCTCAAATGGCAAACGCTTTTTCACGCCACGCCACAATTGTAAACAAAGAAAAAACCACTGCAACCGAAAACAATAACAAAAATTTAACCAAAAAATAAAAACATCCTCCTTCCGTTTTTTTTTTTTTTTTTGTTTTTTTGTTCAAAAGTCAACAAACCTTAAAAAAAAGTGAAAAAACTAATAATAATAATGATTTTCCGAAACAAATTGGTGAAAATGTGGAAAATGAAAAACAGAAAACAAAAAAATTAATTTAAAACAAATGGATTTCAAAGAAGATTAAAATGAAAAAATATAAAAAAATAAAATAAAATCACTTACCGATTCATTTTGAAAAGTTTGTTGTTAGAGCCGTTCGAATTTGCTGGTAAATAAAAATTTCACTGTTTTTCCAGCAACTGCACACACACACACACACACACACTCTGTGCTGGCAATTTCGTAGAGTGTGTGCAGCAATATAATAATAATATATCTGGCCAACTTGCAACGAAATGTGGCAAATACAAAAATGTGTTTTTTTTTAATTATATATTTCTTATGTTTCTGTGGTAATTTTTTCCTCTTTTTTTCCAGCTAATTCTTTTGTGCCAAGTTTAGCATTTAAAGTTGTTGGTTAAAAGTTGCTGTGTGGAATGAATGACTGAGTGGCTGACTGACTGGCTGACTGGTTGGTTGCATGTCAGGCATAGCATCAGCACGGTCTGTTGACTGCCTGTTTTTTATTTTTTATTTAATTTTTATTGTGTTTTAATGTAATTATGTTGACGCTTTTTCAGTGCATCTGCTTTCAAACAAATCTTTCTTTTTCTAGTTATTTTTCTATTAACTCTGTTTTTTTTGTCATTTGTTTTATTCGTCGCCTCTTTCACTTATTTAAGTTACGATAGTTTGTTGTTAATTATGATTGCATTGATGTAGATTTTTTTTCTTTTTAGCTTAGTTTTATTTCTTTTGCATGTTTGTATCTGTTTGCACAAAGTCTGCATTTATATACGCTGCATAGTTAAATCACTTTTTTTCTAAAGCTCTTTTCTTGAATTTGTTTTTTTTTTTTTTTGTTACCAGGACAATTGCAAAACAATAATAATAAAAATAAAGTTGTTGTTGCAACAAAAGCAAAAGTTTTTTGTCGCAGGATAAAAAACCGTAAATACTGAAAAATAGAAAATAAAACTTTCATTTAGACGCCAATAAGATAATGGATATGACGAGCAACCTGTCGTTGATTAGGACACATTTATTTTTCATTTTCAAACAGTAGATCATGTTATACCGATGAAATACAATGCACAGTGGAAAAGATTGCGAAAAGCTTTAAAAAAAAAGTTACAAATACAATTGAAATCGAATTAGACTTTTATTTGTAAAACACGAAATCTAATCAAGCGCAATTGGCACTGGTGTCAGGAGCAAGTTGCTTGCATTTTTTTTTAATAAGTAGTAGTGACTGTGTGCCATAAAATGTTGATACTACACAAACATTGCAAATAAGCAATTCCAGGCTAAACGACCCTTGTAAACTTAGAGATGGTAAAATTGAGCTTTCATTACAAAAAAAAATCTTTTAACATATTGTAATACGATGAAACAAAACAAGTCACATATTCCATTTGCACTGAAAAGTTGGGTTTATAAAACAGAAATCTTCATCAACTGACACCACGAAGCACAGTGGACTAAACACCATGAACGCTGTTGAAAAAGGTGCAGCGACCTTTGACAACAGCTAGTTGTTCCATTCTGCTAGTGTTTGTCAGAATATTTACAATTAACTTTGGTAATATTTATTCATTAATAATTATCACGTGTAATTTGGCTTACAGAGCGTAATCAAAACATAAATATATAGAAATAAACGAAGTTCGAACAATATTAATATGTATAATTTCGTAAAAAGAGCAACATCAATAATATACATAAATATCAAAATGGGAAAAATTCCACGTGCGACATGTCACTTGAGACATGTCACGTACGAATGTGACTCAAATTTAATTTAAAATGTACATAAATCATTTTTGGTTAAAACCAAAAAAAAAAAACATTTTAAAGACGAATCAGTGCATAACCCCATAAAATTACTCACACCAAAATGGCAGCATGAAATAACTTCCCACCAAATAAGTCCCCCCCCAAAAAAATTAAAAGAAATCAACAACAACGTTTTTTGGGGAGTTATTTCATCATTTTGGGGCTTAATATCATTTATAACTATTTTGGGGATTATTTCATATGAAGTAGCTCCCCAAAAGTCTGTAATGGAATAAATCCATAAATATTTTTTTTGGGAAATTCCCAGCAAAAAATTTCAAAAAATGTAATCGAGTTTGGAATTAAGCATTTTTGGTGGAAGCTGTTCCCTACTGGATTATCAACTTAATGATTTTAACAAGGCGTGAGACTAAAATAATCGATTCTTGAGAAGTAGTTATGTTGTTTATTGTAGGAATTAATTATATTTTCCGTTGTGGGAAATAGTTATTTTTTTAGGGTTCCGTAAAATTTGTGTATTTTTATACAGACTACAACAATTAACACTAAAATTTAAAAAAATTTAAATTAAAGGGTGGTCAATCAGTTAATGCAATTTTGACTATGTAATTTTGACAATTTGCTATATCTTGGAAACCGTAAGAGGCAAACACTTGAAATTTTCAAAAACGGAAAAAAAATCGCCAAAAATTAAAAAAAAATCGCCAAAAATTAAAAAAAAAAAATCGCCAAAATTAAGAAAAAATTTCTAACACTAAAATAAATCGCCAAATTCGAAAAAATCGCCAAAATAAAAAAAATCGCCAAATTGAAAAAAAAACGCCAAAAATCGAAAAAAATCGCCAAAACGCGAAAATGTCGCCAAAACTAAAAAAAATTATATAAAAAAAATCGCAAAAATGAAAAAAATCGCCAAAAATAAATAAAATCGCCAAAATGAAAAACGCCAAAAACCGAAAAAAAATATCCAAAACGAGAAAATAATGTGTCAAAACTTAAAAAAATCGCCAAAACCGAAAAAACGCAAAAACTGCCAAAACAAAAAAACCGAAAAGACCCCAAAAACGAAAAAAAAATGCCAAAACTATATATTATATAGGATGAAGTTTGTATTAAATTACATATATAGTGTTCGTACGGAACCCTTCGTGCGCGAGTCAGAGTCGCACTTTACTGAATTTATTTCTTGATTGCCGTTGTTTGAGTAAATGGAAGGTCTTGGTTAAAAACTCAGTTTGATTAAATATACATATAATAACTTTTAAGAAAAATTTAAATAATTTAAAAAAACTTATTGTTTTACTACGAGATACACCATTTTGTAAAATTTCTTTTATAATTTCAATTGCTTTCATTGATGAACTTTTATTAAAACCGTAAATGAAAAAAAAAATTATTTAGAACTCCTTATATTTAAATAATTATTTTCCAAAATGTAAGTACTTATTTTTTAGTTTAAAATAAATAAGTAGGCAATTTAGAAGTGTTTATAATTTATTTAAAATAACTACATACTTATTTTGGCAATATTTTCACGTCTTCTTTTTAAACCCAAAGAATATGCTCAACTTCTGCTTCCTATTTTTAAAAATTTGTGTAATGTGTTTTGTAAGCGAGTACTTCAATTTGGCAATCTAAAAAGTAAGTCATTATATGGCAAGTAGTTCAGATGGTAATGTCTAATTTTTTGCTGGGTTATTTCATTTTCAAATTTATTATATATATTATTTATATTATTTATAGACATTGACTAGCTAGTAAGTTTTACAGTCGGGAATAATAGTGGCTCCAGACTATTGACAATTTACTACATCAAAATTATTGTGTGCATTTTACGAACGATTTTGCAGAATATATAATGAAAGTAAAAATTCTGCTAAAATTGAGATGAGTGAGGTCACACGCGTCACAGCCTTTTGATGACAATTCTGAGCAGAAATCATATTATTTCAGTGTCTAACTGTTATTAAATGTTTATAAGGTTAAAGTGATTTAGAATTACCGACTCTCTGTTGTGAGTAAAGGTTATTGCTTAGAATAATTTTTAATTAACACTATTCTTTAGCTTTAAAACATATTTTTGTCTTCCCAAAAAAAAAAACTACAGAGTTTAAATTATAAAACTTAATATTGATTAATTTTACCAGTATTTTTGCGTTAAACAATATGCTGCAGCATAAAAATTTGTGGTTGTCAATGTTATTAGCTCAATTCACAATCTTGTGCAAATGGTCTTGCATCGTTGCATGTGCAAAATGGTATAATATATTGATACTCACCACTAAGAATTGTTAAGTGGTGAGTAGAATATACTATACAATTTTGCACATGCAACGATGCAAGATAATTTGCACAATATTGTGAATTGAGCTATTGTGATTTGGCAATTGAAATTAACAGCTGTTAGTTGTCAGTTGCCAATTGGCAATGCGACTGAAGTTCGATTGCCATCCATCCAACATCGAGCCATCATGAAAAATTTGTATGTTGATGTTACGTCGCAATCAAATCTAATATTTTCTAAAAATTTACATTAATTGTTATTTATTTTGAAAAATTTTCCATACTATAAAATATTTTCTTTCTGATCGTTAAGCCTTCAAAGTAGCTGTTTTATTAAGAAAACTTTATATAAATCTGCTTTTAGTTAAAAGGTTACTTTTAAACTTTTTTTTTTAAAGTAGTCACTGCAAAATGCCGGGACATAGTTTGACTTTTGCAATGTTGGCAGAATTGTCCACCATACTCGTAAAAGAATTTTTGTTTTTGGCACCATTAAAACCAGTTTAAAACTGTCTGAGTGTTTGTGTGATTTTCTTTTAGCTTAATTGTTCAGGGGGAAGGGGTGAGGGGGCAGAGAATGGTACAGACATGATTTAAAATGTTTTATGCATATCAAAGCAAAAAATAACAGGAAAAAAACCAGAACTGAAGTAGCTCTGGTTGTGTAATAAGCACACACCACATTGCAAAATGTAAAACCAGAAAAAATCAACTCAAAAAAAAGAGAGTGAAATATAAACTACTCGATCACTCCCTTATGGTGGGACACTCACTTTAATGCTGGTGCAACAAGTAGTGATCATAAACATATATTGTATGTACATATATGTATATGCATACGAGGATGATTATAAAAGGTTCTTAAATTGGAAGTTTTAAACTAAGCTTCCTTATATTTTATTTGAAAATGCAACTATCACTCAAAAAAACGATTGAAATCTTTAATTTTGTTATATTTAAAATTTTAATTTTAAGTAGAAGAAGTATAAATATTAATCCAGTGACTGGACCTCGAAGTTCCCACCAAAAAGGCTTCACCTCTATCGTCTTTTAGGAGTATCGGGGCGTATATGGTTAAAACTTGACTAAGTAACATCCAAACTGCTCCTGGACATGAATAGGAAGGCGATGAAAGTCTTGATAGGAGCGTTGACTGGTCATTGCACGGAGCAAGGACCAGCACCTGTAAACTGGCACTCCAGATTACTGCAGGATTTGCGAGGATGAAGAGGAACCAGAAATCATTGAACACATTATCTTCCATTGCCCGAAGCTGCAACGTTATAGGCTTAGATGGCTGAGCAGACGTTTCCATGGGAGCATTAGTGATATCGCAAAGTGTAAACTAGAGGATATCAGTGGCCTTGTCATGGGGATTCGGCGACAAACAATGTGGTAAAAATGGGGGGGGTGGAATTTTCTTCTGGGTACAATTGGGTACAGAAGGGAACCACAGTGGATCCTCCAGGGTACCCGAGTGCAGGTGTGTTGCAGCACCACATTTCCTAACTTAAGCTAACCTATCGTCTTTTAAACTCAGGTCAGTTCCAGGTGAAGCTCTGTTATTCCAGAGACTGGCTAGTAACACATAAGTTTTATGGATAAATAGCCAAATCTATTATCTTAAAAGTTTGATTAATCAAACTGGACTATGCGGGATTTTGATCACGGGTAGAGGGGGCAAGTGAGGACTTTGGATCTTCTGTTAGCAGGTGTAAATAAAACCTTCGCTTACGTGGTACTTTCACCGAATTTTCATAATGATTTCGAAAGATTACTTGCTTTTAGTTGAACAGAGATAAAAGGAAACAGAAGGAGCTTATCAACAAAAATCTGCTGTATTATTCGCTCTAGAATATTTTACGACGATCTTTTCTTTCCCTGATTTAGCTAGTGATTTTCAGATAAATAGGAACACAACTGGGACGAACGACGAGTTTCGCCGGTACGAATTCGTTGTGTAAATTCATCGTACGAAACACAGCAATGGCGAAAAATAACAGCTGTTATAATTAATAAAATTGTTTACAGTTTTTGGAAAAAAAAATAATAAAAATTTGATGTTTCTTCTCTTGTCGGCTAAGAAATAGAATTATATAAATCTATTTCAGATATCGGGGCGTATAGCGAAATTCGACCAACGCTATGATTGTGTGTATTTCTATACACACAAATTTTATTTTGCAATAAATATTCGCGGCCAAAAATTCATAATTTTTTGTTCGACATTCAGACGCCCTTGCTGCTCATGGCAACTTCTTACAAACGCAGTATAAATCGCATTGCCATTCGGCATTATTAAGCACAACATTGCCAGACCTCATCTGCTCAAAACAAATGTTGTAAGTTTAGCACTTGCCACATCATTAAGAAAATGTGACCATGTTGCTGTGAGAAGATCTCTAACTAGGCGATTCAAGCAGGTTGTCTTTCCTTGAACGAAATATATCGAAACTGTTAACAGAAAAAGAGAGAGAAAGAAACAGAGAGGGAGAGAAAAAAGATAAAGAAAGAGAGAGGAAGATAGAGAGTGACAGAAAACAGGAATTTCTGTGGGCGGCGTGTCGACGGTTGTATGCTGCGTGATAAAAATTCTTAAGCAACTTAACTGATCTCTTGAAAAGTTATTCCAGAGATGGAAACCAAAATTAAGAAACTACAGTACAACTTTGACAACCCGGACACATATAGTTTTTGGCTCGCTCGGATTAACGAGTTGTCCGGACTATAGCAGTTGAAAATATATATACATACATACTATGATATACTATGTATGTATACATAGTATGATATATAAAAAGACAAAGTTATTTTGTGCTGACTAACTTTGTTGAGATGATTGATTTGTGCCTTTTGCTCTAGTCTCCTTATTCTCCTCAGCCCACTGAATGCAAATTGGAAATGCCTTCTTTGCATCTGCATTAGAGATCTTTGTTTTTGCATCCATTTCTACTTTTTTTAATGTCATAAATCGTTGATTTAGGAACATGGAAATTTTCGGCAACATGCCTAATAGTTTTTTCCTCATCAAGACATTTTAAAATATCACACTTCTAATGTAAAGTTAGTATTTTATGTTTGCGTTTATTATTTAAAAATATGGCACTTCGAATGGAATTAAACAAACACGCTTGCGAAATAATGAACCGAAACTGAAGCAATAACAGTGAAAAATGTAAATCAAATTACGAATAACAAAACAAAACAAAAATTCCCGTTAACTCGCATGTTTTGCTTGGATTTTAGTTTTTGTTCTTGCATAAAAAAATTTTTTCCGGATTGTGGAGGTAAAAATTTTAAATTGTCCGAAATGTAGAAGCGTCCGAATTACTGGAGTGACCGGACTGGCGCATGTCAGGACTATAGAAGTTGTACTGTACTTATTTTTGCACCACGAATTGTCAAGAGCCATACTATATATATGTATGATTGATCTCAATTTTACGCACAATATTGGATGTAAAAAACAATTACATTTGCGAACGCCTGTTTTATGTTTAATTTCCTCTGTGAACCTCGTATAAATCCAATTAAATTTACTTTGTTGGGGACACTGCTCAAGCTGCATTAATTGAAATAGATTGCTTTAATTATGTATTTCACTTTGTAATCATGAATAGTGATGATCACTAATGTGACGAAGAAAATTCAAATATAGATGATGGCATTAGTTTGCCTTTTAAATGGTATTCTTGTTTTTTTTTCCTTTACTTTTCTCCCATACTTATAATGATATCATTTTGTGTAACGACAAAAAAAAAATTGTCTTTCAAACAAAAACTACAAACAACAAACTATAATCGCAACCATAACAATAAAATAATCTGAGAATTTTGCGGTTCTTAAACAATGAACTAATAAAAAATATTAATAAACTTTAGAGAAAAAAAATAAAAATAAAACATAAACAAAAGCTTGAAATTGTAAACTAAAAATCTTTTGTTTATCTAAATTAAAAAAAAAAAGAAACTTAAAACGATTCGCCTAAAGATCCGTTCATATGCGGCGGCACTGAGAGATGTAAAATCTGTGCGCGCAGCACATCCGTTGGAAATTTGAAACTTTGATAAAATTTATGATAAATAAATTGTTGTAAAGATTTATTTATTTAATTTTTTTAATTTTATAATCCATTTTTATAAGTACGTATGTATGTACATATATAAATATATGTATTTCTGAGTTTCGTTTTAGTTATATTTAAAGTTTCTTATGAAAATCGCTAGCCTCGAGTTGTAGCTTGGAGTTGTTTAATTTTGTTGTTTAGTTTGCCTTGTTGAGCAAAAAATAAACAATGTTGAAATACAAAACTAGTTGGTGATATAAAATTTTACTTTTGTTTATAATAGTGCAGTATATGTACTAAAGTTTTGAGCGCAATATGCAGTTTTTCTTTTTTTGTTTTTAAGAGATCGTGTCTGTTTGATACTCTCTTGTCATATGAAACATTTTGTGAGATACTCTTAATATAATCACATCCAGGGTTGTAAGATTTTTTCCAATTTTTTTTTCGCCAAAATGATTTTAAAAATCGCCCAAAAGTCGCCAAAATCAATTTTATGTAGTTTTGATAACAAATTTATTTTTTATATAACACTTCTTTTCTTTTTAGCAGAAAATCATCAAGACTAGAAATAAAATCGTCAAAAATTAGTTCTTGTAAATTTTTCTCATCCAAATTCCAAACGCATTAATTACTATAAATACTCGTACTATAAAAAAAATCTTCGAAATCAAATTGTTTAAATTTCTTTTTGCAACTACTTCTTCAACGAACTTATTCTCCTGAATTATAAAAAATTTCAAGTTCAATTTTGTCATGTCGCCAGATAAAAATTTTAGAGCCACGTTTGGCGAGAAATTGCCATATCTGACAACCCTAATCAAATCCCATTGTGTTATAATGTTGCCAGTTTTTTTTAATTGGGAATACTTAATCTCGAATATATAATTTATTTTTAATATTTCTCAAGAGTGATAATAAATTCGGCCTTAAAGCATTAAACACATTCAACGCAGCAGGCTACACGAACACACGACTTCAAATGCCGCTAGCAGCATTTGTCGCCTCGTAGCCGGCTGCTTAATTATTTTGGAGACGGCAGCAGCACCATCTGCAGCTAATATTCAAGTACAAATACATAGTTCAGTATTGCCACTTTTATATATTTTGCATATATAAAAATTAATTACTCTTTTAAAATGTACTTATTTCACGTAAAAGTACAAAAATGAATCAATTTATTCCTTGCATCACTTTTTGGATATTGTTTCTGTTAAATAATATGAAATAATTGTACAAAATCATTCATTCAACATTTTGTATTATACTGGCAACACTGAATTTTCTCATTGTAGCTAAAGAAATAGAAATTATTTTAATTGGACTACAACGACAAAATCAGCATAGACAACAACCTGTCGCCATGTTGCCTTGCTGTCATGTGTGTTCTATCCTAGACATTTGGTAGTTGGTAGCTTGCTGTGGTGAATGTGTTTAATGCTTAACTTTGCATGCATGGAATCTTAAATTTATTTCTACATTTAAAAATACTTAAATGTAATTGTATAATTTTCTATCTACTGAGGTAGTGATTGCTATTAACATCAGCTATTTACCGTAAATTTCCCCCAACTAAGAAAGTCTAGTTTAATTTTTCTTCTCTTCTTTAGAGAAACTCACATTAATTAATACAAATATTTCATTCAATAAGTATTGAAATTACTGAACTTATGCCTGATTAAGAAATTATTTCTGATTGAAATTCACTACAGTTCAATTAAATCTAAAAATGTTTCATTTAAAGTTAGTATTCATATGTTATATTGCAAAACGTAATGCTGGGCATAGATACATACATGTTTTGGGGATATAATTCAAACTATAAAAAGAAAAAAACTATTCTTAATTTTGAAATATAGATCTTATATTTTCTTTAATATTGCGAAGTTATTAACAATTCACTAAATAAATGACAGTTAAAAGTAATCGTAGCTGCTAGTATTATTCTCATCACTGTGCTTATAAAATTTGTTAATTACCTACGCTCTTAATACATTAGTTCATTTATACATTCAAATTACATATCTATTTTTAATTAAGTTGTCTTATTCACTTATTAAATTTCACTTTCTTTAAATTTCTATTTCTTTTATTTATATTTCTTTAAATAAAAAAAAACAAAGTTGATTTTGTAATTTAACTTGGAAATTTATGTAAACGTACTTGTTTGATTGTATTTTGTTATTTATCTCTTATTAACTGTTGCCACTTTTTAAAATTTCCTCTCCCTCTCTCGTTTATTAGTGTGCAAGCCACACACGTTGCGACCGACCGTTAGTACAGCACGTTCGTTTAGCACCAAGTTGTGTATTTTGCGCACAAACTATACAACACTTTACAACTTGCCAAAAAATAAAGAAATAAAATTTAAAGCGCTAAACACATTCAACACAGCAAGCTACCGACTTCAAAATGTCGAGGATAGAATACACCTGTTTATATGAGAATGATTATTTTCAGGAACGACAACAAGGCAACATGGCAGCAGGTTGTTGTCCATGGTTACCTTGTCGTTTAAAATTTTTTTTGCCGACCATGAGCAAATACAGTGTTGCCAGTATAATACAAAGTGAGAAATGAATGATAGTTTACAATTATTTCATATTATTTAACATAAACATCCCAAAATTGATGTAAATAAATAAATTGATTAATTTTTACGGTTCGTACACCAAAAGTGAAAAAGAACCCTATAATTTTCGCAACGCTTTCTGTCTGTCTGCCTGTCTGTCTGTAACAGGCTGTTTACTCGAGAACCGTAGGCGCTACGGACTTGAAATTTTGACAAAATATGTAGAACTTTGGCCGCAAATATATGAAAGTTTAAAATTAAAGGGTGTTCCAAAAAGAGCAACGAAACGTTTTAAAATTCCATGTTATATACATACAATTGTATATAGACACCTTAAATTTAAAAATATCAAAATTAAAGGATATTCTGTCAGTTAATGTAATTTTGACAACTTGGAAACCGTAAGAGGCAAACTCTTAAACTTTTCAAAAACGCTAAAACTAAAAAATCCTAAGATTAAAAAATCGCCTAACCGATAAATAGCCGAAACGAAAAAAGGCGCCAAACTAAATAATATATCTCTAAGACTAAAATAAATCACCAAAAACCCGGAAAACTCGCCAAAATCGCAAATATGCCAAATAATAAAAAAAAAATCGCCCACAACTGAAAAAATCGCCAAAAAAAGAAAAAAAGTGTAAAAGTAAAAAAATCTCCTAAGGCTGAAATAAATCTCCAAAAAAAAACCGAAAAAATCACCAAAACGAAAACAGTCTCAAAGTAAAAAGTCCCTAAACTTAAATAAATTGCCAAAAATAAAAAAAACGACAAAATTAAAAAAAACGCAGAAACAAAAAAAAATCGCAAAAACGAAAATAAATTGCTAAAACCGAAAAAATCGCCAAAATTAAAAATACAAAAATAAACTGACAAATTCGTCAAAACGAAAAAAACGTACAACTAAAAAAACTCTAAGGCTGAGATAAATTGCCAAAGACCAAGAAAAAACCTCAAAATAAAAAACATCAAAAACAAACAAAAAATCACCAAAAACTGAAAAAAATCGCTAAAACGAAGAAATTGTAAAACTAAAAAATTTCTTAGACTGAAATACATAAATCGCCAAAAACCGAAAAAAATGCCAAAATAAAAGAACGACAAAACTCAAAAACGCCAAAACTAAAAAAAAACACCAAAAACCTAAAATACCCCAAAAATAAGAAAAACTGCCGAAACTAGAAAAATCGCTAAAGACCGAAAAAAGTGTGCCGAGTATTTAATTAAAAAAAATGTCTACATCGGGTAAAATTTTTGTTTATATAGGCTAAATTTTGTACTGGGGAGACCCAATTGGGTCCATTCTGATTTCGGTTAGGACGAAACCCTTCATGTGCTAGTCACAGTCGCACTTTACTGAAAAGTGCATTTTAAAAGAGTAATTTTATTTTTATAAATGCGAAATATATGAAGCTGGCAACACTGAAATTTGTATTTGTACTTGAATATCAAGTGCTGACGATGGTACTGCCATCCCCTAAAATGATTAAGAAGCTGGCTTTAAGGTGGCAAATGCTGCTAGCGGCATTTGAAGTCGTGTGTTCGGATAGTCAACTGTGGTGAATGTGTTTAATGCTTAAACTGCAAATGCTGCAAATCTTTGTAATCTTTCATACACTTTACATGTTGTAACAACGGTCGCAAAGTGTGTGGCTTGCATTAGAGTTTGTTGTTATATTTTTTGTTGGCTATTTTGCTCGCGTTTTGCTTTTTGGTTATTCAATGAACAGGTAAAACCACACTCATACACTGGCACGATTTTTTTTTAAACAGGTAGCGATTTCACACAAACAAGATCACAAGAGACAGAGAGAGAAAAAAACGAACAACAATAATTAAAAAAAAAAAATAAAAAAAAATTCACCAACATTTTTTATGGTACATATGATTTAATTTAATTTGTTTCGTTTTTTTTTTAAATTTAATTTAACTGTGTAGACAAGATTTTTATATGATTTTTATTAGAGGTCTTGGAAATAATTTTCATTTTATAGATTTAATTGAATTCACTACCAAACCAAGTCGTTTTGTTGAAAACTAACTCTGATCGTACAGAAAGAAGTATGTTTTGTATTTTAAATTCCGCCGTCTTCAACTATTTATTGTTGTTGCCAGCAACAGCTTATTTCGTAAACTAACCGACTTTATTTCTTTAAAAAAAAAAAAAAATTGATCACTTGCATGTTTAACCGTCTAACTGCGATAGTAGTGTGAGTGCGTATCTATGAGTTTGCTGTCTTCATCTGTATGTATGCTCCAAGTAGTTGTATTTATTCGATTCAATTTAAATTTTAAAAACACAAGCTAAAGATTTCGAGCAAAAAAAAAAATCCCCCAACCATGTTTCAGTAAAGTCGTTAAATTTTTAGACTGCAAACTATGTAATAACTAATGTGACTGAGGGGCGCGCTTCTCTCCAATAACTGTGTAATTTAACGCTACCACTTTAGTTTATTACCCAGTTGACCAAACTGCCTTGCACGACATTGTTATATACAATTCTTGTACGAGTTGTCCTTTATCGTTGTTCACGCCAATCTGAGAGACAATTTACTTCAGGTTCTCTTCTAATGTGAGCTACAATCACGCCTGCCAGCTTTGACGATTTATCGTCATTTTGACGATTTTTGGTGCCAAAAAATAGTAAAATGACGATTTGACGATTTTTTAGAAGTCCTAATATTGCAGTTCTTTTATAAAAAAGCGACTATTTTAATTCATGTATTACTTACATTCTAAAAGATTTTATTGTAATTTTGCCCACTCTTTATTTTATATTGATATCTTTGTAAATTGATATTAAAAAAAAAAATAAATGTGAAAGAAGGCCAAGTTTCTATAAAAAATTTCGGACATCAAGACAACTGACACCAAGACTTGGACATAACTTGGCAATATTTTTCACAATTTTACCACTGAGAGGAAAAAAGTTATAACGGGTTAAAAAAGGACAATGGTTTCAATTTCGCAATAAACATGTAAAATAAAACATATGTATACACTAAGGCATGTCGATTTTATTTTGCAAAAATCGTATAGCAAAAACGTCATCTACACGAAATTTTGAGAAAATTCTCAGAAAAAACCACGTGTCTTAAATCAATACCTATATTGCACCTCTCGACATGAAAATGTATTTCCTCTTCTTTAAAACAATTTTTTTAAATTACAATTTTTTCCTTAAAAAAATTTATGTACTGAAATAAATGCTACTAAATTCGAATCATTCTCCACATACTTCTTGCTTTTAATTTTTTCGCGAGCTACCTTAGACTTGTCCATAATATTTGGTTCCCGATTTTCATCTTTAAAGTCAATGGGGCATACTCAGAGTCAAAACAAAGTATACTTTAAGAATTTAAAACCAGTATTTTGTATGGTAATACTGGTTTTAAATACATAAAAGTATACTTTCTCCCTTATTGCGAATGGCGTCGTCGACGTCACTTCAAGACGACAGTAAAAATTGTGACTGAATTGATTGTACAAATAAATATGCAAATGTGGGTATAATTAAAAAAAGCAATGTGAGTCCGATCACAGGGGAGATGTGTAAACATCTAGTAATGAAACTTTTTTTTTAAATTTGGAAGTACTTATGCTTTTAGTATATTTTTTTTAAATTAATCAATTAAAAGTATAAAAACTTTCAATATTGTAAATACATAGGAATTTTCTGGTTTTTGTTTGTTTTATTTAACTTATTTGGTTAGTAAAGGCCGTGATACACTATCATACAAAGTCGTGCGATCTACGAAAATATACAACCCTGGTGTAATGAATTCTTATTGTCTTTTGAAAAATTTCATAAACTCCATCATACCAGCTTTGTACTTTTTCGTAGATCGCACCGCTTTGTATGATAGTGTATCACGACCTTAAATGGGCACACTGCATTAAAAATTGCAGTAAGCAGTGAATTTGCTGATAACTGAAAAAATTATATAAATTTTTACTGATAATGAAATTTAATTTGCATTACCAGAAAATCGTAGGGCCGTATTCATAATAAAACTGTAGCAAGTGGCAAAGTTTTTTTTTCATTCAAATTTTGAAATTTTTGTATGAAGAAAATTTAGCAACTTGGTAGAATTTCATTATGAATACAAGCATTACTGATTACTGAAAATTCAATGCACCTCATCATATAATAAATCATTTAGGCACTTTATAAAAATTGCAGAAAAAATTTTTGTAATCAGTAAAAATTTACTGTTTAAAAAATTATTTTTACTGAAATTTTAGTAGTACTGCAAAGTGCCCATCTATGGCAAATGCCTTAAGTACAAATAATTAATATTGGCTTATATGGTAACTAAAATAAAATATATAAATTTTTGACTCTACTGTATTTAAAAATTAATGGAAAACTGCATCTATAGTAGTGGAATTATTAGTTAAGGGGGTTTGTGGAGAATTGCTCATATGCAAGTGGAAAACGTCAAATAAAAATTTTGATAGAGCTAGCGACTGTAGGTTTGCAAAATTTGTATTAAAATCTCCACTCACAATAATTGGCATGAGATGGAGATTGATACCCAATTGTCGTGCACCAGCTTCAGTGTAAGGTAACAGTACGTAATGAAGATGTGTTATAATATAATATTATAAATTCTTTATAAAGACTGTTATATATCTTTTAAACAAATATTTGACATTTAAAACATGGGTGAACATCATGTAGCAAATTTTTGCAAATCGAATTCACACGTATTCTTATTCTCTTTCACTTAGTCTTATCCAGTGATGGGAAAGTTGGTACGATCGTACTTTTTTTGATACTATTTGATGTGGAAAAGTACCGTAGTACTCCCGCAACACGTTTGATACTCTCACGGCCAGCTTAAAAATATAGTCGGCATAATTAAATTTCTTTTTCGACAAATGGCACGAAACTTTATTAGTAAAGACATTTTAGAAAAGTGTACCCAACCAATCACAATTAAATATAAACGAAAACCATATTTGATGCAATTTTCTGTGGCACAGAAGTTGATCTATATGTAAAGAGAAATCATGTTGAAACAACTGTTTCAGTTTAAAGAAAATTGTAAAAAGTATACATTACATTCTGTCAAGTTCCAAGAGCAAAAGTGGACTTTGACAATGAAATGTTAGTTTGGTTTAGTAAGTATCCCTCTGAAAATGTTTTATTTGGTAATTATACTACTTTTAGTTAAAAAAAATTTTAAAATATTAACAACCAATATAGAGCATACTATATTGGAAGAACTGAAGGCATTAACAACAGAAGATATATGTATGCAGTTTCTGGACTTCCGCGGCTATAACTAAAAACGCACTGGACGAATACACATGTTTCCTGGTAAATCGAGAGTAGCTTATGGTATTTTGTCCATACCTCACTCCTTTGTAAATCTCGAAATATTTATACCCACCCAGACAGAAAAAGACAATCAGCAGGATGTTGTTACGATGGTCTGCGGGTACAACTAACATCAGTATAACATCTCTTTACCAACATTTTAATGTACTCATAACATTAAAATGATAACGCCGAATGACCGTCCTCCAACTCTTGTTTTCAATGTTGTTACAATACTCTAAATACAAATTGATAAGGTCGTCGCAATGGAAATTGTCAAACTTAAGTCATACTTTTGTATTTACGGCATTGAAGCAGTATAGGACTGTTGTGAACGGGGTATTTGGGAAACTTAAGTAAAATTTTTGTATTTAAGGTGTGTTGTAATGGTATAGGACTACTAAGAACACGGTATTTGAAAACACAGTCATATTTTTGTGTTTGTAGTACTGTGGTGGTAAATTTTTTGTAAGAGTCGTAATTTTGTATTTACAGTGTTGTGGTGGCACATACTTTTTGCGCATGGTTATGAATATATATGTATATGCTTTGTCTTCATTTTCTTATTTATTTGTAATAAATTTTATATAATTTTTTGTTAATAAAATTTAAATTAAAAAAAAGGTTTCTGGTACTCTCGGGTTCAAAAAAGTACTCAAAAATTTTTTTTTGATACCGAAATCCAAATCTCATTTCCCATCACTGGTCTTATCTGAGATAAATTTTTGCTTATCTTTTTACTCATTTTTCTCAAACGCACTGCGAGAAATTTATTATGTATGATGTTTATGTTAAAAAATGCTTTTGCTTACATGAAAAGTGAGTTCTAACGGCAGAAATGCTTATTTTACTGTGAGTTCTGAAACTTTTAATGAAAAAGATATAAATAATAAATCTGATGAAAATCTTTTTTTAACGGCAAAGCCAATTTTTCGTCAGCGATCAACTTCGCTTTGTCCAATGCCAACTAGTGAATCGTTAACATTACCATTGCCTAGTACTGCTTCATTTAAGTCTGCGATATCATCCGCATCGGGCTCGCCCCCATCACTAAACCAAGTTATCACTACAGATAACAGTAGCTCAAAACCTAAGGTACAAGTGGGAATGGACAGATATATAACAGTGGTAAAGCGTGGGCGAAGCCCAAATTCTTCAAAAATTTCATCTGCTCCAAAGATGTCTAGGGATAACAGCGCATCATCTACCAATCGTCAAAATCGTTTTTCATTATTGCAAGACACCGACGACAAGCCCTCTACATCATCGCAAAAGTCTTTTAAGCCACCACCTATTTATCTGAGAGAAAAAAATTCTAACGCGCTTATAAAAAAACTACTGTCGACCATTAGTGAAAATACTTTTCACATCATTCCAATTAAACGAGGTAATATTGATGAAACTAAAATCCAAATATATAATGAAAAAGATTTCCGAAAAATTGTTAGTGAATTCGAAAAAAATAAAACAAATTTTTACACATACCAACTTAAGAATGCTAAAGGCCTACAGATAGTATTAAAGGGCATAGATTCATATGTTGAACCCGAAGAAGTAAAATGTGCACTTGTCGACCAAGGATTCAAGGTAAAAAATGTTACCAACATATTTAATAGAGAAAAGGTCCCCCAACCCCTATTTCGGGTTGAACTAGAGCCGAATGACATACAATTAAAAAAAAAATGAAGCCCATCCAGTTTATAACGTAAAGTATCTCTTACATCGAAAAATCACAGTTGAAGAGCCACGTAAGCGTTCAGGTCCCGTACAGTGCCATAATTGCCAAGAATATGGCCATACGAAAACTTACTGCAAGTTACCTACAGTGTGTGTTATCTGCGGTGAATTGCATGGTACTGCTAGCTGCACTAACCCAAAAGATCAAGCAGAAAGAAATGTAGTAATTGTGGAGGTAATCTCACAGCTAACTATAGAGGGTGCCCTGTATTTTCTTTCGTTAAACAGGCTATGGGTCAAAAACCCAAGCTAACTCCAGCTCTACAAGTAAACGCGAACTCCGACACTTTTGCTCAAATCAGCCAACCAGTTACTTCACGTGTATCGTATGCTGATGCTGCTAAGACTAGTTCAATTCCCACGCAAAATGTTCCACCGCCAAATAATTCAACGAATTCAAACTCAAGCTTTAACTTTAGTCGCCTTGAAGCTACTATTGAGAATCTGGTGCTAACTATAAACAACTTTACTACAAATATGACAAGTATGATGCAAGAAATGCTGCGAATGCAGAATACACTGCTTCAAGCATTAGTTAATAAACCATGAACATGTTAAAAATATGTTTCTGGAACGCAAACGGCATTCGCCAACATAAAAATGAACTTGAGCACTTCCTCATGGAAAAAAATATTGATATAATGTTGGTTTCTGAGACTCATTTGACCTCAAGAAGCTTATTTAAAATAAATGGTTACACTTTATATGATACAAAGGACCCGAGAGAGAGAGAGCATGTGGTGGATCAGCAATTCTGATTAAGTCAAGACTCAAGCACTATGTCCTTGACAACGTTAGTGAAGAATATTTGCAAGCAACGAATATTTTCGTAGAAAATTTTTGTGCGAATTTCGTGATATCATCAATTTACTCACCTCCCAGATTTTCAGTTAGCGAAGATCAGTATGAGAAGTTCTACAAATCGCTTGGATCTTGTTTCGTGGCAGCTG
Source organism: Tachina grossa (assembly GCA_949987645.1). Lineage (NCBI taxonomy): Eukaryota > Metazoa > Arthropoda > Insecta > Diptera > Tachinidae > Tachina > Tachina grossa. The sequence goes on along the minus strand of OX465274.1, from coordinate 155,982,712 downwards.
GTGACTACAATGCAAAACATACGTACTGGGGATCGCGTCTTGTTACACCTAGAGGTCGAGCCTTGTTCAATACAATTTCAAAAATGGGCTTAGATGTCATTTCGAGTGGGGAGCCTACTTACTGGCCTACTGACGTAAGAAAAATTCCAGATGTTATAGATTTTGCCGTCACGAAAAATATTCATAGGGACTTAATTCATGTAGAGGTCTCTCTAGATCTGTCCTCCGATCACTCTCCAACAATAGTTACAATTTTCAACCCACTAAGGAGTGATTTAACTAACTCATATGTGAAGATGATTAATGGAATCAACTGGCTGGTATTCAAAAAATATCTTAGTAGTCACTGCGTAGAAAACATTCAGCTTAGATCATGCGATGATATTGAATTTAACATTGCCAATCTTAACGAAAATATTAAACAGGCTGCTGAACACGCCACTACCTCCTATCCGTAGACCGGCTTTAACAGAATTTATTCTACGGAAATTGAACGTCTTGTATGTGAAAAAAGGAGAGCTAGAAGAGAATGGCAACAACACAGATCACCCCTAAATAATATCAGACTTAAAGAATGTACTAAACGACTCAAAGAGCTGCTATCGTCGGAAAAAACTGCACTACTGGAAAAGTATTTAGAAGGTCTTGATGTAACGTCCGCATCTAATTACTCTTTATGGCGCGCTACTAGAAATCTTAAACGACCCGTTGATCTTAAATCACCATTGCGTACTGCGACCGGAGGCTGGGCAAGAAGTGATAGTGAGAAAGGTAACTTATTTTCTGAGCATTTAAAATCTGTATTCACTCCCAATTCATGTACGGGTGCTGCTGATTTACCGAGTGTAGTTTCTCTACCCCCTCGTCCCTTAAGGTTTAAGATGCGTGAAGTACAAAAAGTAATTGCTGAACTCAACCCGAAGAAAGCTCCAGGTATTGATGGCATTAGTAACAAAATGCTCATGAACTTGCCTCATATTGCAATAAGAATCCTGCTATTTATTTTTAATGCTATTTTAAGAATGCAGTATTTTCCACATAATTGGAAACTTGCCAAGATCAAAATGATTCCAAAGGCGGGCAAAGATCTTACCAAGACTGATTCATATAGGCCTATAAGCTTACTATCTACAATCTCAAAGCTTTTTGAAAAGCTGCTCATGACTAAATTGTCAAAAATTTTAACTGATAATGGGTGCATCCCGGACCATCAATTTGGCTTTAGAAGTCAGCACAGCACGATTGAACAAACGCATAGAGTGGTCCAAGTTGTAAGAAGAACATTTGAAGAAAAGAAGTATTGTTCCGCTCTCTTTATTGATGTTTCTCAGGCGTTTGATAAAGTATGGCACGAAGGCCTAGTTTTAAAATTGAAGACATATCTGCCAATAAACATTCAAAAGCTTTTGGAAAGTTATATTATTGATAGGAAGTTCACTGTTATGGAAGGAGAGTTCACGAGTGTGCCCGAATCTATATCTTCTGGTGTGCCCCAGGGTAGTATCCTGGGTCCTGTCTTGTATTTAATATATACTTGTGATATGCCTGTGAGCAATAATATCCATATTTCTACTTTTGCCGATGATACAGCCTGTATGAGTGTGCACGAAAACCCTTATGAGGCATCCCGCAATCTCCAGGAACATATCACTCAGCTGGAAATATGGTTGAACTTATGGAGAATTAAAGTCAATGAACAAAAGTGTGTCCATATAACGTTCACCCTAAGAAGAGATACTTGCTCCCCCATTCGAATCAACAATCAAAATATTCCTCAACATTCCCAAGTGAAATACCTTGGTATACACCTTGATCGAAGACTTACATGGAAACATCATATTGACTCTAAGTTAACTCAGATAAAACTTAAGTTAACTGAAATATATTGGTTGATTGGCAGAAACTCAACACTCAGCTTAGACTGCAAACTTTTACTATACAAGTCGCTTTTGAAGCCAATATGGTGCTACGGAATTCAGTTATGGGGCACTGCTTCAGCTTCCAATGTCGAGAGAATCCAACGAAGGCAAAACAAAATTTTACGGTTAATAACATCGGCTCCATGGTATATCCAAAATTCTATTATACATCGTGATTTAAATATGCCACTAGTGACTGAAGAAATTGCAAAATACGCAGGCAAATATTTAACAAAACTCGAATCACATCCTAACCCGCTTGCTCGTAATATTTTGAACTTTACTGGACACATCCGATTAAAAAAGAGGGACACACAGGCTCTTATACCTAACACTCCAGATGGGACTACTTGAAAATACTTCCCCCCCCCTTTTTTTTATTATTACTACTAATGTATTATTTATAACTACCACTAAGTTTATGTCCGACACTGGTCGGGCCTAATAATTTTTTTTTTATAGATTTAAGATTTGAATACTTATTGTTAGTTCATATATGAAGATCCAATAAATAAATACATGCATTACAAAAAAAAAAAAAAAAAAAAAAAAAAAAAAAAAAAACATGAAAAGTAAAAATTATTTTCTCTTACAAATTGGTTTTTAGTCAGAATTAAAGTGAATAATAATGTTCATTTATTACTTTTTGTTGAAACGGTTTTCTAGAAAAAAATTCTTTCATAAAAAAAAATCATATAAGAATTACTTTTATTAATTGTTTCTGCCTGTGTGTTTATCTTTTTCACTCACTTACACAACCTTAAATTTATCTTGGTCACCCGTGATTTAAAATGCTCTTTTATTTAAAAGTTTATATATATTTTATTTATTTTATATTTTTCAACAAAATTATCCCCACTGGCAACACTCTTCACAAGCAATTTCTATTAAAATTAACTCCTGAAGGTATGCTTTAAAATTCGGATGAGCTATTTTTATGCAGCTGTTAAGTTTCTTTGTACTTCTTGTTCGTACGCTGCAGAAAGTGCGAATAGTGAAAATGTACTGAGTCGCTTTTGACTTTGTCACCAGTACTACTCTACAATTATTCCCCATACAATAATTTATGCTATAGACATTTAGCATGTGCTTGTCATTGAAAATCTACTAGTAACACTAAAATAATTGACTAGGTGGTGAATTCATAGTTCTTATAGGAACATGGAGACATACCAACCAGACATATACTGGTACATTTCTATACCTTACGTACATACAAATTTATGTATATTGACAAGTTTTTGCAAAATCCACCAGAAATACACCACATCTGTTTTCTCTCTCTCTTTTATACTGACGAATAGAAGAGAAATTGTAGACAATGTAACTACTACTAGAATTTTAGTGTTGACATAGAGACACTTGGCCCCAGGGTATGATTACACTAATGCAATCATACATAGCTCACACCGATTTCATAACGAGGTGTGATCTTACTCAAAATTTGTGATTGTATTGTGAAAAAGATTTTTACCCCCCCGCGTATAGATGTTTACACATCAAAAAATTAAATTCCTTTATCCATTCATTCTCATACTTGCGTATACCCACCCCTGCGCACTTGATTACGTACCTTTATAAACTCGCATATCTATGCATATCTATCGATATACTCATGACTTGCAACATAATCGGTTTTTGAAAAAAAAAAAAAAAAAAAATTTTATAAGTGTTGCCAGAAACACTAGTTTGTACACAGAGAAAAAACTGCCTCATAGAATCAATAAGATTTTCTCTATGAAACGTTTTTAGGCTAAGGGGTATCCCAGCAGAAAGAAGCGAAGAGGTTTTCATAGAGATTCCTTATTGTTTTTATGTGGTAAATCTTATTAATTTTATCAACAAGAAAACCACATAAAATCAAGAAGAAATCTTATTATTCCCAACTTTTTTTTACTCAATTTCCGTTATTTTTGGCACCAAAAAACAATCCATAGAGAAAAACTTCTTGAATCTATTAGGTTTTCTTATAAATTGTAAACTATATGGATTTCTTATTGATTTTATTAGGTTGGCTTATTGATTTTTTTTAGAAAGGTTTTCTTCTTGATTTTATTAGGTTCCTATATGATTATGTGTAAAGCATCTTATTGATTTTTTTAATAAGGAAATCTTGATTTTATGAGGTGTCTTGTTATTTCATATCTATAAATAGACACAGACAATTTTTGTTTCATGATATTTTTCTTTTTTGTATAAACATGTTTGCAAAATTATTTAAAGGGTTATTCGGACTGTTTGTTAGCGTATTGGTTAAGGTGTCTTTGCATGGTAATACAAACACAAGAGTGTTTGTCTATCAGTCAGAAGTTTGCTGGTTCAATACTTGTCTCCTTTCAAGTAATAATATGTACATATGTATGGTGAGTTAATTAATTAAGAATACAATATAATATGTATGTATCTATGTAAGTATGTATAGTATAAATAAATAACATCTACATATACTACATACATACATAAGTATATGGTATAGAATTTAAATGAAAATACATAAGCAAAGCACAAAGAGTAAAGAAAGACATGTTTTTTTTTTGTTTTATGAGTTCGCCTCATAAAATCAAGAAGAAAACCTTATTAAAAAAATCAATAAGATAACCTCATAAAAACTACAAGATTTCTTCTTAATTTTTCAAAAAGGTTTTCTCTATGAAATTAATAAGATTTCCTTATTGAAAAAAAACCATAGAGATTTCTTATTAATTTTGTTCTATTTTATGAGGTATTTATTAGGCACTGTTTTCTCTGTGTAACTAAAATTTTTTTCAAACTATTTTAATACAAAATCCGATAACAAGCAACTGACTCAGCTTATCACCGCCTTATCAGTCACTGGAGTTTAGACCTAAATCCTATTAAAAATTTTATGGGAGGAATTGGATGGTGCCAGGGCTGGAATAAAGACTAATTTTTTTTATTTCTAGTTAAATATTTTTTCTATTTTAGAAAGAAGTGAATTGGTATGGAAAACCAGCAAAATAAAAAAAAAAACGATTCCAGGGCAGGAAAATGTAAACTTTTTTTTGGTATATAAAACCAGTCACTAAATCAATTTGTTTCTTTATTAGTTAAACTGGTTTTATATTTTAGAAAAGTTCATTTCCCATGTTCCCTTCTGCTGAACAAAATCAAGTGATTCTATGGGAATAAAATATTTTAAATATTTAAACGCGATGTAAGTAAACATACAATATGGGCAATGGGATGTTTCAATTGCACGTCATGAAATGAACACTTTGAGATAGGAACTTCTTCAGCATTGACCATAAAGATCATGTGATTTGACCCTACTGGACTATTTTTTGTGGGACTATGTGAAGTCTTTCGTGTATAAATCCAGCCCTGGAAGATAACGAATACAGCTGCAATTAGTGAGAAGTCGGCCGTAGTGCTAGAAAAAGTTTTGCCAAGATTGGATTTCATGGATGGAACAGCATTCAGTTGTCGCCGGAAGTAGGCAAACGCTTAAAAAAAATTACCTCATTTCCAGGAACTTTTTTTTAATCTAATTTTTCGACTTTTTTTGTATGTTCAATTAAAATATTTTTTTAAACTTTAGGTCGGTTTATATTTATATTGTTTAGTTCGATATTTCGTTAACCTTCGGTTAACTTCTTCAGAATATATTTTATTTTTTTTTATTTAATTTTTCTTTGGTCTTTTTTCACACACATTCTTATATAAAATTATAGAAAATGTTATTTTTTGTGATTGAAAGAAAAAAAGACAAAAGAAAAATTATAGGTATATGTATCAAAAAAATAAGAATTATCCTGAAGAAGTTGACGAAATATCGAACTAAAAATAAAAAAAAAAAAACATAAACCGACCTAAAGCGATATTCTAGAAACCAAATTGCACATTTTTTAGAACTAAAATTAAGGAAGATCAGTTCCAATGTACTTAAATTTTAAATTAATTAAAATGCAATAATTCGTACGTTCGTTGACGCAAAATGATTTTTTTAAACACAAAAAAATATACATACACACATACATATGTATTTATGTATGTATGTGTCTAAGTTTAGATAAAAACAAATAATATACAGATATAAAGAAGCAAAGATAATCACAAAAAATACTTCAAAAGCGTTAACGGAAGGAGCAACATAAACAAAAACTAATTTATGATAAATGACACTGACAAAAATTTTATGAGAAATGCTGGAAATTGTTTGCTGCTGCTGCTGCTGCTGCTGCTGCTGCTGCTCTCACCGCTTGTACATCGTTTTTGTGAGTCAAAAAAAAGAAATGAAGTTTAAAGAGACAAGTAAACAATGAGTACTTTGCAACAGAATAAATGAAAGTATGTATGAGCAGCTGTGTGCAAAATAATAGGGGTAACCAATATTTATTAGGAGTAAAGTTAGTTAGTCTGGCAACTTCCAAGGCAAGAGATATTTTAACGGTACTTTAAATGGAATGTGTGAAGAACATTTTCAAGCAAAATTAACGAACCCGAAACGATCAGTAACTTGGCAAAGGATTCATTAAGGAACAATTTTGGATGAGGTTATGTTGTGGCCTGCACAATCTCCTGATCTTAACCCATTTGAATATTTACGCTAGAAAATATGTCAAATGTAAACTATTTATGGCGATCGTTGTCTTGCAGTTGTGCAGCAGAAATAAAATAAATTCAGTGAAGTGCGAATGGTTCCGTACGGACACTAGATAAGTAATTCAATACGGACTTTAGCTTACATAAAATATAGTTTTGGCACTTTTTTTCGGTTTGGCGATTTTTTCGGTTTTTGGCGTATTTTCATTTTGGCACTTTTTTTCGTTTTCGCGATTTTTTTCATTTTGGCGATTTTTTTTCATATAGGCGATTTTTTAGTTTTGGCGCCATTTTCGCGTTTTAGCGATCTTTTTCGGTTTTTTGAGTTTTTTATTTTTTTATTTTGGTGATTTTTTTAATTTTGTCGATTTTTTGGATTTGGCGATTTATTTTAGTGTTAAGGTACGGTCACACTTGGCAAACATTTGCCCAAAAAAAACTTAACCACTCCATGTTTGTGAAAAACCATTTGATTCAGATAAGTGTTTCTTAAGTTAAACAGTTTCATAAACAACTATGGCCTATTTCCCACCTGCGAAAGAAAACGTTCGACTTACAATTTGTATTGAAAACAACAATAAAATACGAAAATTTGTTTTTGTTTTCAATATAAATTGTGAGTCGAACGTTTTCTTTCGCAGGTGGGAAATAGGCCATAGTAGTCAACGTCATTGATTCCAACATTATTGGAAACTATTTAACTTAACAAACACGTATCTGAATTGAAAGCTTTTTCATTAATATTTTGTGGTTACGTTTTTTTAGCAAATATTTGCCCAAGTGTGACCATCCCCTTAGAAAGTTTTTTTTAATTTTGGCGATTTTTTTCGTTTTGGCGATCTTATAGTTTTGGGTTTTTTATTTTGATCGTTTTTGAAAATTTCAAGAGTTTGCCTCTTACGGTTTCCAAGATACAGCAAGTTGTTCAAATTACGTAGTCAAAATTGCATTAACTGATGGACCACCCTTTAATTTAAATTTTTTAAATTTAAGTGTTAATTGTTGTAGTCTGTATAAAAATACACTAATTTTACAAATTTCAAGTGTCAATATGCATATGTACATACAATTGTATGTATATTACCTTGAATTTTAACATTTTTCGTTGCTCGTTTTGGAACACACTTTAATTTTTAACTCTCATGTATTTGTTGTTGTTGTGGCTAAGGTTCTACGCACTCTGTCCAAATTTCAGGTCCGTAGCATTTACGGTTCCTGAGAAAATAGCGTGTGATGAACAGACTAACAGACGGACAGCGTAGCGAAAACAATACTGTTCCTTTTCACCTTTGGTGTACGGATCCCTAAAAATGCTCGCTATTCCGTAAAATATTAAAAGAAACAACTTTTTTCGAATTGTTTTAAGTGCTTTGGAGTTGTTTTGAATAATGGATTTTTACATGATTTTGTTTCCTAACATATAAGATATGTTTTATACTTAAAAATTTTGTAATCAATTATTATTTTATATATAACTATGAAGAAGCTACACATAGAAATAGCTAACTATCAAAATTCATTGAAATAATTGTGGTATTCACAAGGGTGTCTTAAGTGTCTTAAGTGTCATAAAGTCATAAAGTCCTAACATTTTAAACCAGTTTAAAATTATTTTAATTTTCTTTCATATAAAAGGAGTACTATTTTAATACAATCCTTCACTCTATGTATTTGTTACTGTCATAATTAATTATTTTGTTTTTTACCTCCCTTTTTCAACAAAATTTCCATTTACGTTTGAATACGTGGCGTTTTTCTTTAGCAAATTTCTGCTCAAATCATTATATATTGCATATAAAAATTCACAAGGGATTAAAATAATGGAAACAATCTCCCAAAGCTGATTATATAGACCGCAAAAAAAAGTAGCAACTTGAGTATAGACTTTGTGACGAACAGTTTGCACACAAACTGATGTCACACCCTGTAAAGAAGTAAAACATAAAATAACAAATATTGCAACAACAACAACACATCCAGCAAAATAATTTACAAACAAAGGGATTAACGGTCACTAACAAAATATACATACAAACATGTAAACGCATTAAAGTAAAACATTTATACAACAATAAATACAATTGAATAAAATAAATAAGGAACAATAACAAAAATAAGCATGCAGAAATCTCGACAAATATTACAACAATAACATAAAGGGAAAAAAGAGTATAAAAGGCCGAAGATTTTGCAAACGATCATCAGTCGTTGCGCAGACATCAGTTGATCAGGGTAAGTTAGTATTCAACTAACAAACATTGTTAGCGATTACCTAATCGCGAAACAATACAGTAGGACCTCGATGAATAGAAATTAAGACATTGTTAGCGATTACCTAGTCGCAAAGCAATACAGGAGAACATGGATTCAGTCGCATGGTAGTCATCAGTGGATAAGGATTAATCAGGCATTGCCTAGTCGCGAAACAATACAGTAGAACCAAGATAAGTGGATTTTAATAAACATTGTTAGCGATTGTCTAGTCGCGAAGCAATAAAGTAACGCATCGATAAGCAAATAGTTACAAACATTGCCGCCAAGCAATTAAGGGAAATCTCGATAGTGTTGCAACGATTGTTCTCACAACTAAACCAATACAACGTCTCCACTTAAACGGGAAGTAGTAGGACGGTAACTGGTACATTCAATGGTGCGGAAACATAAATCACCATATGGGACCCCAAGAGTAAGGTTAGGATTGAACATGGAAGCATAGAAGATAACTCACAGGAAGCCAAGTCAAAACAAAACCGGAAGCTTAGAAGCCATAAGCGAAACAGATGGTATAAAACTACGAACTTTAATCAAGCAAACTGTATTAAAAAAAAAACTAAAATTATTAACTATTAAATAAAGAATACTAATAATTAAGGATAAAGAAAACGTGTTATTTCTTATAACGACCTTGGCATTTTCAGGCTGAGTATACCCGGCAGACGTTACAACTTACAGCATATAAATCGCGAAAACTTGCAAAAATTCGAATCTCTTCAAAAAATATCCAAGGCCTCAAAAACTGTAAACGAGCAAACTCAGTAGATTTTATGAATCAAAACTTATATCACATGCAAAAAATTTGCGAAAATTCCCGAATATATTTTTAATTGAAAAAAAAACCTAAAATTTATTTTAAAAAATGCTAAAATTGTAAGAAATGCAAAAACTTGGTATCATCAAAAATATATCAAAGTCTGATATTTACAAAAAAAAAGTTCAAAACTGTTAAAAAAACAAAGAATTGGGAACAATCACTATTATTGAAAAAATTCGCAAAAAATTTCAAAATTGCAAACAAGCTCTAAAATTACTTACAAATACATACCTAAATATCTAAGAAATTCCAAAAATCGCAGAAAATTGACAAAATGATGAAAATTCGCAGAAATAGATAGATGTATTAAAAATCGGTAAAAAGGCAAGATTTGGCTAAAAATCACTTTAATCGCAAAAATTGGCGAGAAATTACAAAATTATTAACAAGCCCTAAAATAACGCATAAATACCTAAAGATAAAAGAAATTCCAAAAAATTCGCGAAAATAAAAATTTGCAAAAACTTGCTAATATCAAAATGATAGCAAAGTGTGATGTAAAATAAAAGTCGCCAAATGTGTAAAAAAGTCAAAAACTGAAACAACAAAAATACTTCAATCAGACAATGATGTGGCTTGATTCAATCCTAATTTGTTAAAATTACACACAAGAGCAATAAGTTTTATCAAAAATTACCTGATCGCAAAACTTAAGAAAATTTGCAAATAAATTCCAAAGCCTTAAAATTTTAAAACGTCAAATGCTCGAAAAAATGTTGTTATACATATTGCAAACATTCGCAAATAATTTTCGGAAACGGATAGAAGCCGTTAAATAATTTTCTCATAATTTTGCATATTCGTACCATATTATTATTTAATTTTTGTAATATATTTTTTTTTTGTTTTGTATCATATTGTTTATGTTTCAACTAACACACTAAAATATAAGGGGTTGCTCACAGCAGTCGTGTTTTAAACTAGTTTAAAAGTTTAAGACAATATGACGTTATGACTTTAGCACTACTGTTTAAATACCCCAAATATTTATTTTAAAAACCAAAGCCTTAAGCTTATATTATAATATTATAATAAAAAAAAGCAATGTGAGTCCGATCACAGAGGAGATGTGTAAACATCTAGTAATGAATTTTTTTTTAAGTTGGAAGTACTTATGCTTTTAGTATATTTTTTTGAATTCATTAATTAAAAGTATCAAAACTTTCAATATTGTAAATACATAGGAATTTTCTGGTTTTTGTTTGTTTTATTAAACTTATTTGGTTACACTGCAGTATATATGTACTGCATTAAAAATTGCAGTAAGCAGTAAATTTACTGATTACTAAAAAAATTCAGTAAATCTTTACTGCTAATGAAATTTAATTTGCATTACCAGTAAAATCGTAGGGCCGTAATCATAATAAAATTGTAGCAAGTGGCAAAGTTTTTTCATTCAAATTTTGAAACATTTGTATGAAAAACATTTAGCCACTTGGTAGAACTTCATTATGAATACGGGCATTACTGATTATTGAAAATTCAATGCACCTCATCATATAACAAATCATTTAGGCAATTTATAAAAATTGTAGAAAAAAATTTTAGTAATCAGTAAAAATTTACTTGTTAAAATTTTTTATTATTTTTACTGAAACTGTAGTGGTACTGCAGTGCTCATCTATGTTAAATGTCTTTACTTTTACTTATACTTTTTAATTTTTAATTCCTGTTGTTCATCGTTTAGTTGTTGCTGTTCTTCTTGTTGTGTACGCATTGGAATTAAAATAAATTCAGTAAAGTGCGACTTTGACTCGGTTTTGATAATTTTTTTTGATTTAGCTTTCTTCCTTTTTTAAGTTTTTTCAGTTTAAACGTTTTTTTTTCAGTTTTATCGCTTTTTTCTCGTTTTGGCGTTTTTTTTCTTTTTGGGTTTTTTTTAATTTTCGCAATTTTTTTTTTCATTTTGGCGATTTTTTTAATTTTGGCGATTTTTTCATTTTGGCGATTTTTTCATTTTGGCGATTTTTTCATATTGGCGATTTTTTTGTTTAAGGATTGTTTTCATTTTGGCGATTTTTGCGGTTTTTAGCGATTTATTTTAGTCCTAGAGATTTTTTTAATTTGGTGTTTTTTTCGGTTTGGCGATTTTTTATAATTGGCGATTTTATATTTTTTTGATTTTTTAGTTTTACCGTTTTTGAAAATTTCAAGAGTTTTGCTCTTACGGTTTCCAAGATACAGCAAGTTGTCAAAATTACAAAGTGAAAATTGCATTAACTGATGGAACACCCATTGATTTAAATTTTTTAAATTTATTGTTAATTGTTGTAGTCTGTATAAAAATACACTAACTTTTAAAATTTCAAGTGTATATACATATGTACATACAATTGTATGTTTGTTACATGGGATTTTAACATTTTTCGTTGCTCTTTTTGGAACACCCTTTAGTTTTTAACTCTCATGTATTTGTTGTTGTGGTGGCCAAATGTCTACATATTGTGTCCAAATTTCAAGTCCGTAGCTCTTACGGTTCATTTTCACCTTTGGTGTACGGAAATATACAGAAAAATAACCGGCGGCGGCGAACCGTCGGCTTCGAGCCGGTCGACTTGTTTCTCTGCTTGGTATTGCTTCTTTAAAACACTAATACACTCATACATAGATCACACCAATTTGACAATGCAAAGCAAAAGCAAAAAACAAAGAAATCTCAGCAAAGAATCAAAGCCAAAAAATTTTTACCCCCTAGCGTATAGATGTTTACACATCAAAAATAAAATATCAAAAAAGTTATTTAAATAAAATTATGGTAAAACAAAAAATTTCTATTGGTTGCAGTAAACTACCTGACACTGGAGCTGGTTTTCCTAAAAAAATTCAAATTTTGTTGCTAATTGTAAAATACTCCCTATTTTTTTGAACACAACTGCATGTTAGTTGTACTTGCTGTTAAATTGCGTGTCACAATAACAAAAACAACAACAAAAACAACTACGAGGAAAAAAATCGTCTTTTGGCACATGAACGCCAAACCCGCGACACACACAACGACAAAGAATGTTGTTTAACAAAACAACAACAAAAGTTTTTATTATGTTGTAGTTTGTTTTATTTTTTTATTTTTTCTTTTAATATTCAAAATCTTAAGCGTCCCAGTTGGTTGTGTTGGCTGGATTTTCTTTAAAAAATTGAGAAAAAAAAATCCTATTTAAAAGAGCAGCAAAATGCTTAAATCACGGAATTGCAACTTGCAAACAATAGCCCAATTGCACAGTCTTGTGCAAAATGGTCTTGCATCGTAGCATGTGCAAAATGCTAAATTATATTGGTACTCACCACTTAACAGCTCTTAGTGGTGAGTAGCAATATACTATACTATTTTGCAAATGCTACGACCAGATAACTTTTTTTTTTTTTAAATGGTATAAAAAAAACTACTACTAATTTTCTCAAATTTCTTTTTTTATTTGAAGGTACAATCCTTCCGGTTAATAATGAAAAATAATTTCATTCAAATGGCTGCCTCGGCTGGTCATGCAGTAGCCTACACGATCGGTCCAATTTTTAAGCACATTATCGATTGTGTGCAGCTGTATTTCACCAATGGCTTCACGAATATTGTCCTTTAAAGCGTCAATTGTGTCTGGCTTGTCGGCGTAACACTTATCTTTGACGGTACCCCACAAATAATAGTCCAACGGTGTCAAAACGCAGCTCCAAGGTGGCCAAACGACATCAGCTCTGCGGCTGATAATGCGATCTTCAAAAACAGGGCGCAAAACATCGAGTGTAGCTTCGGCTGTGTGGCACGTAGCGCCGTCCTGTTGAAACCAAATGTTGCCAATATCCTCCTCTTCAATTTTTGTGAACAAAAATTCGTTCAACATGGCCCGATAACGATCGCCATTGACTGTAACGGCCACTCCTTGCTCATTTTCGAACAACAAAAATGGCCCAATTATGCCTCTGGACCAAAATCCGCACCAAACAGTGACTCGTTTTGGGTGCGTCGGCTTTTCAATGTATGCGTGCGGGTTTTCTGTGCCCCAAATGCGACAATTTTGCTTGTTTATATACCCGCCAAGATCAAAATGAGCTTCATCTGAAAAGATGATTTTTTTTTTTGGCAAAATCGGCATCTTCTGAAGTCGATATTTCCCAGCGTTGTTCAAGCGTATAAACAACTATATTCGTTCAGCGGAAGGATAAAACTAATTATATATTAAATCAGACATGAGCTAAGTGTAACTATATTCGTTCAGCGGAAGGATAAAACTAATTATATATTAAATCAGACATGAGCTAAGTGTTACCATTCACGAAATAAGCACTAGTTGAAAAAAAACGTTAGATAGCAATTATTAAGAACAAACAAAGCTTCGTTCGTTCGTTCCTGTTAATTTTAAAATCTATTAATTTTAGCTTTTCCCACTTCATTTTCCATCTTCATATGCTGTTTAAGAACTAAAGCTCTTGCAAAATTGTTGTTTTAATTAAAAACAAGCACTACTGCTAGAAAAGAAAAAGTCAGCTAGTGTAACAATGGTAAAGTAAGAAAATAAAAAAAATCTTGATTATTGAGTTCTTGTTTCAACTTTGATATTTGTTAAACATCTAAAGGCCATTATTACAACTTAAAGTTAGTTAAAGAGAGGATTTTATCGGACGTATAAAAACTTTATCACTTGCAAAATTTTACTTTAACCTAAAGTGAGTGATAAATTACCGGCAAAATTATTCTACCTGGTAAGTTAAATCCAATTTTCAATAATGGAAAGCTTTTTATATGTCCGATAAAATCCTACTTTAAACTAACTTTAAGTTGTAATAATGTTTTTTAAGACGTTTTTTTATTTATTGTATCTTCAATTATGAACTAACAATAAGTATTCAAATCTTAACCTAAAGTATAATTATTAGGCCCAACCAATGTCGGACATAAACTAAGTGATAGTTATTAATAATCATAAGTAGTGATAAGCAACAAAAGGAAAAAAGTGTTTTCAAGCAGCTTCATCATCTGGAGTGTTGAATATTAGAGCCCGTGTATCTCTCTTTTTTTAAGCGGATGTGTCCAATAAAGTTCAAAATATTACGAGCAAGCGGATTAGGATGTGACTCGAGTTTTGTTAAATATTTGCATGCGTATTTTGCAATTTCTTCAATCACTAGTGGCATATTCAAATCGCGATGTATATTTGAATTTTTGATGTACCATGGAGCCGATGTTATCATACATAAAATTTTGTTTTGTCTTCGTTGAATTTTCTCTACATTTGAATCTGAAGCAGTGCCCCATAGTTGAATTCCGTAACACCATATTGGCTTTAAAAGCGACTTGTATATTAAAAGTTTGCAGTCTAGGCTAAGTGTTGAATTTCTACCAATCAGCCAATATACCTGAGTTAATTTAAGTTTCGTTTGAGTTAACTTAGAGTCAATGTGGTGTTTCCATGTAAGTCGTCGATCAAGGTGTATACCAAGATATTTCACATGTGAATGTTGAGGAACAACTTGATTGTTAATCCGAATGGGGGAGCAAGTATCTCTTCTTAGGGTGAACGTTATATGGACACACTTTTGTTCGTTGACTTTAATTCTCCATAAGTTTAACCAAAGCTCCATCTGGCTAATGTGTTCCTGGAGTTTGCGGGATGCCTCATCAGGATTTTCGTGCATACTAAGGCAGGCTGTATCGTCGGAAAATGTGGAAGTATGGATACTACTGCTCACAGGCATATCACAAGTATAAATCAAATATAAAACTGGCCCCAGTATACTCCCCTGTGGCACACCGGATGAGATACACAGAAAAAACTAAATTTCATTTTCAGTAACCAAATTCGTTGAATCAGTAAATATTTTATTTGAATGCGGTCCTACAAATAATTTTGTAAATTCTGATAAAAATTTTGTAAAAATTTAAATTAATCATAGTTCGGCTGAGTGAAAATGTTATTTCAGTGTGTTGGTGTTTATCTTACTTGCTGATAGGAACAACGTGCTGTTGTGCGGTTGTTGTTGCTTAGTTGTTGTTTATTTTGTTTGATCGTATTGTATACATGTAAATGCCGAAATGTAGCCGACAAACGTCGTCGCCTGTTTCTTCTCTATACAGTGTTTTGGTACAAATTAATTTAGTGGAACAGAACAGAATATTTACTGAAACTAAGTTTGATTTCAAACAAATATTTGTTTAAAAATTTTTTGGGAATAATTTTTTCTGTGTAGTTTCAGGCCTACTCGTAAAGTCTCCTTCCACAACAGTGAACTTACGGAAAATAATGTAACTTTCCAAAAGATTTAAAATGTTTATTGGTAAGTAAGTCTTCAATTTTAAAATTAGGCCTTCATGCCACACTATCAAATGCCTGGGAAATGTCAATAAACAGCGCAGAACAATACTTTTTTTCTTCAAAGTTCTTCTTATAAATTGAACCAATCTATGCGTTTGTTCAATGGTACTATGCTGACTTCTAAAACCAAATTGATGGTCTGGTATGCACCCACTACCAATTAGAATTGGGGACAATTTTGTTTTGAGCAGTTTTTCGAAAAGCTTTGACATAGTTGATAGTAGACTTATTGGCCTATATGACTCAGCCTTGGTTAGATCTTTGCCCGGCTTTGGAATCATTTTAACCTTGGCAAGCTTCCAGCTGTGTGGATAATACTCCAGTCGTAAAATGGCATTAAATATGAATAATAGGATTCTCATTGCAATACGAGGCAAGTTCATAAGCATCTGGTTACTAATTCCATCAATACCCGGAGCTTTCTTCGGGTTGAGTTCGGCAATTAATTTTTGTAAATCACGCGTCTTAAACTTTATGTGTTGAGGGGGTAGAGCGACTACATTCGGCAAATCAGCAACACCAGT
This sequence comes from Tachina grossa, assembly GCA_949987645.1. Taxonomy (NCBI): domain Eukaryota; kingdom Metazoa; phylum Arthropoda; class Insecta; order Diptera; family Tachinidae; genus Tachina; species Tachina grossa. The sequence goes on along the minus strand of OX465274.1, from coordinate 155,966,313 downwards.
ACATATGTTTGGCGTAAAAACGGATTTTAAGTGCTCAGCAAATATTTTACCTTTTTCAGTATCGCTTATTGCCCAACCTCCGGCAGATGTGCGTAGAGGTGGCTTATACTCAACGGGTGTTTCAAGCTTTCTAGCAGCGCCACAAGGAGTAATTAGATGCTGGTGTGACATCAAGACCTTCCAGATAATTTTTAAGAGATGCAGTTTTTTCAGATGCAAGCAACTCTTGGAGTCGTTTAGTGCACTCTTTAAATCTGATTTTATTTTGTGGTGATCTGTGGTGTTGCCATTCCCTTCTAGCTCTTCTTTTTTCACGTACGAGACGATACGTTCAATGTCTGAAGAATAAATTCCAAAAAAAAGTTTGTAATAATGGCCTTAAGAAATTTTTGGGTAACGGTTCCGTGATGATCTGCATTAGCAACAGCGAAATACGCATAGGATCCAATTAGGGTTTGAGAAACGGGAAATCCCGGGAAATGTCTGCCTGATATTCCCGGGAAATTTTTTAGATTTTCCCGAAAAAAACGGGAAATTAAAAGTACACCTTATTTCTTAAATATATAGACTTTTGTGACACCCATATGTATTTATAAAATGGCCTAAGTGACAGTCACATTTATTTTCATTCATATCAAAAATTTGTTTTATAATCCTGTTTTAATTTAATATCAAAATTTTAATTTATTTTGCTTTTATGACAAAAGTTCGTTTGAATGATTGTATGACTAAATTTACACGATGAAATTTTTTAAGTTATCTTTTAATAATAATATTCTGTTTATCGATGTCGCAGGAAATTTTTCATTGGAACAATTTCATTTAAAACAAAAACAAATTCAAAAATTTTGTTTTTGTTTCAATTGTAATTGTAAGAAAGAAATAATTTCTTTGACACCGATAAACAAGCAGTGAAATGTCCATTAAACTTTTTTATAAATATAAAATAAAAATGTGAGCTGTTCAAATTTATACGCATATTTCATAAAACTGAAGTCATACCATTGCTCCTAATTCGTCTAACTACGAGAAAAATTATTTTTCTATTCGAAAACTATAAGAAAGATGCATTTACTAAAGCCAGTTTCAGACTATAATACAAGTATTAATACTTTTGTAGAAAATTAAACTCTGACATGTTGAGTTGTTTTTTGTTGAGATTTTTGGGAGAGAAATAAAATCAGCGAAACATTTTCGTCAAAAGCATTATTACCTGTATTAAGCCAGGTACTATGTTCAACATTTCACACGAAATGCTGCCAAAGTACATATAAAAAAATTGACACGAATTGTTTATGAAAAAATTTTGCAGAAATAGTACTATCTGTTTATCTTCGGAAAAACATTTGAAATGTATCATCAACATTTTAAGTGTTCATGCGAAATAAGTAGAGTGCCATTTGTTTCGTACGGAATTTACAACAAACACATGGGGTGTTTCAACAAACATAAAAAATTGTTGCATAGTTTCAGGCTCCAATTAATATTGTTTACATGTCAAATTTTTTGTACGAATTAATCAATGTTGATAAACGTTTTTCACAAATTTGAACAGAGTACTATGTTTTAGAGTCTGAAACAGCCTTAATGATTATCCCACATATGCACAAACGTTTGTTAAACTTAAAGTTGGTTTAACAAACGAATTTTGTATATCTTTTAATCACTATAACATAAGAAAGTCAAATACTTTGTATAAGTATCAATGATTGCAATGATCAAATCATTTTCTTAAGTAAATAATTCGATGTTAAACAGACTTGGCGTGATTTTTCGGGGATTGGTGAACAAATGGTGGAAAGTGCAGTGAAAATTCTAAGCTCATTCAAGCTGTAAGGCCCCTTTCAGATTAGGCAACTATAATTGCGCAAGTATAATTTTTATTTTTATTTATTTTCTTTTGAACTTGCTTTTATGTTCACATTCAGCAACTTTGTTCAGCAAATTTAATTTTTTTATGCTCGAATTTTCTAAATTTGTTGACGTTTTATTTCATTTCTGTATTCATTGTAATTGTGAAAGTGATTTGAAATTTTCTTAACACAAAATTAGACAACACACCGAAGAAGAAATAAAAGACAATGTCTAAAAAACAAATAAATATCCCAAGACAAGAATGACAGCAGAAACAGAATTGCCAAGTACAAGCAAGTCTGTACTCAAATCTCGGCAATTCTTTCCCGTTCAAACCGATCTTTCCTCTCACACTCACAAACACAAGACTTGCGCAAGTAAAGTTGCCTAATCTGAAAGGGGCCTAACAACTCTGAGTTGACAATACTTAAATTTATTATAAGTGGATGGAAGCTATTATTAAAACCCTGAAGGAAATATCTTAGGAGAAATAAAATAATTAAAATTAATAACATTTAGACAGACTGTGGCTCATAGTATTTAAAATTCGGTGCAGTTGAGTACACAGAAAAAAGTATTCACCAATTAATATTTTTAATTAAAAATTTAATTCATTCAATTAAAAATTTACTTGTATTAATTAATTTGATTGGAAAAACTTAATTGATATTATCAAGTTGTTTATAGGTGAAAATTTAAATAATTTTTTAATTGATATTACAAATATTTTAACTAATAATACAAAATCATTCATATTAATTTTTTGTGTGTATAGTACTGTAACTTGCTTGTATAGTACTTAACAATAAGAATCCTCCTGGACATTTTTCAAGAATAATGAGAAAAAAGCAAGGAAAATTCTCAATAAAATGATCTAGAAGCATTATTATAAAATTTTTTTACTAACTGCAGTAATACTGTTTAAGAACGAAGTATATTCTATGTGCTTGAATTCACTAGAAATTTTTTTTACAAATTTATCTTAGAAGTGCTTTTGTATTAACTTTTATTTAAAAAGAATGCTTACACTAAGAACACAATCGATATTTCTCCAACTTTCACTTAATAAATGTAGTTAATTTAGAAAATAAGATTTTCCCTGGTGTCCCGGGAATTCCCGGGAATGCGATTTTTTCATTCCCGTTTCCTGGGAAGTGCAAAAGTCCGGGAAATCCCAAACCCTAGATCCAACTAAACCCCCCAATAATCAATTTCAATGTATTTTTAACGAAAAAAAAAAAATATTTTACTGAATTAGTTAAATAATAAATTGTGCATTAACAAATATTAAAAAAAAAAGTTTATCTATGTGATTTTTCATTTTAGCTAAGTAATATTTATTTACCATTTCATAGTACATATCGCACATTCAGTTCAATAGTGGCCTAACTCAAAAAATTCATAATTGCATAAAAATTTCATATAAATAGCTTGTACTATCACTTCCTGAGAGAAGTTGTGACACTATTGAACTGGATGTGCGATATGTTGAGTTAAATTCTCTGTTGGTGACACTTTTTTGATAGAGCAGTAAATTCAATTAAATTAAACATAGCTTTAATTAAAATATCCAACAAAAATATTATTTTTTCTAAGCAAACACTTTATTAAAAAAAAAATAATTTAATAATAAATAAAAATATTTTACTTAATAAGTAAAATATTAATTTGGGATTATTAGTGCGTTTAAAAAAATTTTAAAATTAAAAAAAAAAATTATTTTTCCGAATGAAAATACCAACCCAATGTGCAGCTGCAATTTTGGGCGTCACGCACAGAATTTTAGTTTTGAAAAATTGCTTGTGCTGCAAGACAATTGTACTCGTATTATTTAATAAGAAATTGATTTCTTTTTTTGTGCATTTAAATTTATATAGAGCATAATAAGCGTTATTATGAAACCCATTTTAAATAAGTAGTTTATAAGTTTTAACTGCTTTTCAACTTTATTTTAAATCAATCTTCTTAAGTATATGTATGTATATGTACCCTCTAGTCAACTTAGAACCATATGCCTCTATGTCAATACTCTTTCTCCAGCGACAATTTCACTAGTTAAAATGTAGACAACTTTCCTTTTATTCGCGAGTAGAGATACGTTAGAGACGACAGTTCTAGTGTATTTCTGGTGATATTGTCAATGAACGCGTCAATAGTTTGTTTTTCTTTTTTATTATATTGTGCAATAATATTAAATAAATATATGTAGACGAGGTTCACTAAAATCTACGAGTGAATCTTCGGTTCAAATATCTCCATATAGTTGTAAAAGAACTACCTTCTCAATAGTGCTAAAGTCTACTGATAGATTTTGAATGCCAACCCTATGTTATTTGTCAATAGGCATTTACATTGGCTGGGGTACACCTAGTCAGTAGCACTATTGAGAATGTCACTAGAAAATCACTATAAGCTTACTATTGACAACGAGAGGGATATATCAATATTGTAGACTAGAGCCCCTAAAATTTACTAGTGAATCTTTGGTGCCAATGTCTCCATGTGGTCCCGAAAGAGGTACTAAGTCAGTAGTGCTATAGTCTAGTGGTGGATTTTCAATGACAAGCTAATGTTAAATGTCAATAGATGATACCATTGGTCGGGGTACACCTGGTCAGTAGTGCTACTGACAACGTCACTAGTAAATCACCACAATTTCACTATTCGCACTTTCTGCAGGGTATATATATATATATATATATATATGTATATGTACGTATGTATGTCTCCAATTGCTGCGGTTTCTATAAAGTTTTCAAATAAAATCATTTACCTACAAATACCTGTTAATAAATCTGAAAGGAAAATATTTACAAAATTTATATTCAAAACGAACTAACTACAAGCAGAAACTACATAAACTGTAGGATTTTTTTTTCTTCTTCAACAAATTTTCTGTCTGTCTGTTGCTTTGCAGGGTGAACTTTTACATTAAACATATTTGCACAATATATTTTTATTATTTAAAAAAGTTTTCCCGGGTTTATTGTGCATATTTTCTGAAAAAAAAAAAATAAAAATGAAAACATTCCTATTTACTCTCTTAATAAAAGTACACACAATCGTTACTTAAATAAAATACATAAGTAGAATCATACACACGAGTTAATAAGTATGTAGTACGTCTGTATGTGTGTAATAAATCCCAGTTGGCCACATCTTTAGGAAATCTTTGACGACGGATACAAGACAATGGTAGGTCGTCGAAGACATATTGAAGACAGCTCCATACAAATCGTATACGAAATTTTCATACAAATGGCGGCGAGGTCACAAAAGACGAGATGAGTGACACTGTCGCTCAGATTGTCGTCAACACGGCTTTCTTAAGGACAAAACGGCGCACATTGTCACTCAGATCGTCCTCAAGATCTGAAGACAAAATGTGTAACATTGTCGCTTAGATTCTAGTCAACACGGCTTTAGTGAAGATAAAACTTATGACACTCTCGCTCAGATTGTCCCCAACAAAGTCTTATTGAAGACAAACTGTATGACACTGTTGCCAAGATTGTCGTCAACACGGCTTTATTGAAGACAAAACAAGGGACATTGTCAATAAAGTTTTATTGAAGTCAAAACTTGTGACATTGTCGAACAGGTAGTCATGAACGACGTTTTTCTTTAAATTGCCAAGCGACATGCCAAACATTAATCGTCGAAGACAATGTCGTTTACGACGATTTGGCCAACTGGGATATTGCAAACGTGTGTATGTGTATGTGTAAGAAAAACTAGCAAGTTTTTCTTCTATTGTATGCATGTATGTATGTATATTTCTACTTTCTATTCTCTCCACTTACCATTTATAATTCTTGTCAGCTTATTGCGTCTTGTCGACGAGGGACTCAAGAGACTTTCACGACGACTACTGCCGCCGGTAGTTGAGCCGCAAGTGGACTGTGCTACACCCACTACCGTATTGAGATTAACACCCTGTCCACCACTGACACACATCTCATTGATATTCCATTGGGCACTTTGTGACGAAGAACTGCAATTGCTGAATAGACTGCTGGCGGACGGACGTTTGCTAAAAGGAGCTACCGCAGGTCTTGGTATATCTAATGATGGTCGGGGTGAATCACTCCAAACAATTTCCGCAAATGAATCAATACTGGCTGAACGTTGTAAAGCACTGCTGTCTTTGCGTCTGCAAAGATAAACAAATAGAGAGCAAAAACTGAGAAAGTTGTTAAAGGATGTGTATGTGTGTGTGCGCGTAGTAAAATTATGTAAATAACGGTAAACCAGTTAATAGAAATTTCAACAAACTTTGATTAAAATAAACACGCAAAGTGCTGAAGTTTGCTGTTTAATTCAATATGCCACGCAAGCACGAAAAATTGTTTGATTTTAAATTCATTGAATATCTTTAATTTTTGCAAAGTAGCCTTCTTTCAAAGGCGCTTTAGATGTTTTTGCTAATTTGGATATGGGCATTTCCACAGAAATGTAAACCGCAGCCCAAAAATTCAAAGTCTATAAAATTAATTTCTTTCAACATATTTTTTTTTTATAGGGAATCTTAAAAATTTTACATTTATTCATAAAATATTTTGAAATATTCGAATGCAAAATCGAACAAGTGCAAAAGTTTTGTTTTAAATATTTCTGTTGCATGTTTGGTTTTGATCAGAGAACGGCAATGTGTAGTGAAAAAGTGCGCAGAGTTGAATCATGACTTATAATTTCTTGTTCTTATGCGCACTCATAGTTATTGCAATGTTGTCTATGAATCATATTCACTCGAAAGTTTGAAGTGCGTATCGAACTCATACTTAGAAACATTTATGACGTTGTTGATTTCGACTCTTCTTAACTCAATGCCTATGATGATGCAAAATAAGTACGATGATTCACAATGCAAACTCCGCATACGAACATTAAAGTTCTCATTATGAGGTTATGTGTTTTGTTTCTCTGTTGCTTTTTTGTTTATTTTTTTTTTGCAGGAATTGAAAAACAACCCTATTTGCTACTATTGTATACTACTTGCAAACTTTTTAATTACTAAACTTTTAAATAAACATACATGCATGAGTTGAGTGAGCTGAATCAATGTGAGTTAGACATGGGTCGAACTCATTTAGACGGTCGTTTTTGACACAAACTAATGATAAAACCCATGTAATTTAAATGGGTTTGATCCAGAGCTGTTAAATTTCGATTACGATTAGAAATCAATTAGATTACTTTTTAAAAAGAATTGTACTGATTATATAATTCCCTTTAAAAGAAATTGATTACGATTACTAATAATCGAAAAGTAATCTGAATTACTAGAAATTTCAACAAATAATCAAAAAGAATCAAAAGTAATCAAAAAATAATTTGACTAGTTTCAAAGATCACTTTTGATTATTAATAGATAATCAAAAAGAATTAAAAGTAATCTATTATATTAGTCTTATATTTATATAAGTTTAATATCATGTAAATAAATAAAAGTAATCTTTAAAAGTAATCGGATTATTTTTTAATTACTTTTGATTCTTTTTGATTAGTTTTTGTAATATCAAGTAATTCAGATTACTTTTCCATTATTAGTAATCGTAATCAATTAGTTATCGCGCGAAACTGAATATAATCGTAATTTAGTCATTACTTCACCTTTCAAAAAAAAAGTAATCAAATTAGTACTCAGTACGATTACTAATCTTTATTTAACAGCTATGGTTTGATCAATGGAATTCAACCCAACTCTAATGTGAGTAGTATAAGTATTTTCCTGAAATTAGAAATCAAACTAAGGTAATTTACGAGTGTGTGTGTGGTATGACTATGATGTCGACGTCGCATTCATATTTATTTCAACCTATACTTATAAATCAATACCATCGTGAGTATGCATAAATCAGAGTAGATGAGTTTAAATGATGTCTACTAACTCACTATTTTAAATTTGATAAGTCAGTATGAATAGCGAAAAAAAAAACAATTCACTGCCGATCACTGGTTTTGATTAATGATCTTAATGAGAGACATTATGCATTGACATTTGCTCTTTTAAATCTTCGTTTGTATTTAAAGAATATAATATAAATGTAAAAGTAAAAGTAAAGATGCGATTGCCAATTACGGTAAACGTTTTCTTCACTTTATTGCATATTACAATGTCACGTGCGACATTGAAAAATAACTTTTATTATAAGTGAGTCTAAGGTATTTGTACAATGCCCATTAAATATTAATAGCAAACATATATTTTTATTGCAAATTGAATAAAAAAATATTTTTTTGTAGCGTGCGACATCGTTAGTGTAAAATGTATAAATTCAAAATATTTTTCTCTTTTAAATATCTTTATATCTATATGTAAATATGCACATAAAATTTTTTCTAATGCGGATGAGTTAAAACGGAGGATAAAAGGTTTAAAGATATTTTATTAAATTTATAATTTTTTTGTGTGAAAATAAATATATGGAATATATTAAAAGTCATGTACAATCATCTTATGCATGTGTTATTATATAAAAAGTAAAAAACAAGCATAAAAAGTATAATAAAACATAATGTCGCATGTGACATTTTGGATTAAAATTAAATAAAAATTAAACTAGTTAATATTTTTGAATAAAATAAATAACATTATTAAGCTACATCAATGCATAAAATTTTAAAATTTGCCGCATTAAAATATTTTTGCAGGTTTCGTTGAAATCAGTGTTTGATTTGTTTGCTTATCAAGCGACTTCGGTTTTGTCGTATGCGAATGTCAAGTTTTTTTTAAGTATCTTAAATACGAAATCAACCTTAGCACCAATTATAGTGCTAATCAAGAGCTAAAAGTTTCGCCCCTTATAAAAATAATATATTGTTTTGGCAATTTTTTTTTTATTTTTTTTTTTAAATAATCCAAATAACTAGCTGAAATTTATTCACACCATCTTTTGTGTTCCTAAAACAGCTTTTAATGTATTTAGGAACTTATTATGGTGGTTGAAGTATTGTTTTTTTTTCTTCTGCTTATTTTATTATTATTGTTATATGTATAAATATTGCAACCCTTACTGTAGAACGCTGCTTTATAATAAAACCAGTTTGCCAAAAAAAGGAAGGAACTGATCATTTTTAAATTAACCAAGGGGTGTTTTTTTCTTCTTCTATTCAATAAAATATTTCATTCAGCAGCATATTTTCTTTCATACATTTCTCGTATGCTTTTTCTGAGTAAAATAAAGTTAAATAGAACTTTTAAAGTGTCTACTAACGGCGGTTCGTGATCTCTGCATTGAAGGGGTTGTTCACATTCCCTAAACAATTGTGAGTGAAAATTAGCAAAATGTTAATAAAAAAAAATCCAACCAAAGCCAGCCATCATCTCTCAAAGTGATGACTACAATTTCTGAAATATTAAATGAATAACACAAATTCACTTTCTCTCTCTCTGTCTCTCTTTCGCAAGTTTAAAAACATTGATACTCAAATAGAAAAACTTAAAACCAAAAAAAGTATTCTTCTCCTTCGATAGAAATTCAGTTCAGTTCAATTCCAAACTTTACAAAAATCTGTGTCAAAACATTCCAAAAACTTTCAACTCAAATGAGCGCGCAAGATTTAAATAAATTTCGAGCCAATTTGAAAAATTCATATGCGAGATTACAAAAAGGGTTAATCGCCATTTTTTTATTTTTTTTTAATTGAAATTTATCAGCGTGATTATGAATAACAATTCCCTGGCAAACTTTTTCTGATTTGCTAAGAAAATTGGAATTTCGCTTTGGCTGACTTCCAAAGTGTCTATTGCTTTGTATAAGAATAAATTGTGGTGTTTCATAACGGACTGGAATTAGTTTCTTAAAGAACATTTAGATAAAATGTGGGCAATTTCAATTATATTTTATTGATGCTATAGACTTTCGTTACACTCTTATACACATATACTCGTATTTAGTAAAAAATCAATTTACGCACACGTGCTGAAAATTCTTTCTCCTCTTTTTATATTTACATATAAATCACTCGTTTTATTAAAACGAAATTCTTAAAATTGATTGACGGTCTCAATAATTTTGCACAACAGGCAATTGGCACTTGTCCCAAAAAAAAAAAAAATTAAAAATAAATTTGGTGTGTGCAAAAGTGACACAAATAATTTAGATGAACGTATGTTAAACAACATAAAATATAATAAATTTCTCTTTGAAAGCCAAAAACCAAAGAGTCAAAAGATATTAAAGGTGATTCCGTTTGCTAAACTTCTAAAGAAAAAATTAGTTTTCACTTAAAAAAAATGCCACATACAATTATCAGAACATGACTACGAAGAATTCTTCTTTTCTAATAAAAAAAAAAATACAAGAAGTGAACATTTCCAATATATCCAGGATAAGCCATTGAAACAATAAAATAAAGTTAATGCTTTCATATTATCATTATGTGGATTTTTTTATTCTATAGGAAGGATATCGTATTACCATTACAATATAAAATTATCGTTTTTATGTGTCCTTTTAAAAACGATACTCAAACGAGAATAGGCAGGATTTTCTTTTTTGAGAATTTTCATATAGACATTTTTTCATGATGTCGAACGCGGCCGTCGTACACATTTAAAGTGATAAAAAAAATTAAATAAAAATGGCTCTAAATTAGCCCTATAATTGTTTAGTGTTAAGTTTAAGTTACAGCAATTTTTCGTTTTCAAGATAATTGCAACAAAAAACAGAGCATTCGCATGTGACAAACAACAATTAAAACGCTGACTGTAACTAATAATATTGTGCACTGCACTGTCTCTTTAAAATTGTTTTGATTTAAAAAAAAAAAAATAATATATATATTTTTTTGAAATTCAGTCATAACCCTAGTCGCACGTGACATTTTTTCTATCATAATATTTATAGCGTTTCTGTTAACTTTTTTTTTTTTTTTAAAGAAATTTCAAACAAACTTTGTCTCTCAATCATTTAAGTTCAAACATGTTTGTTTGTTTATATAATTTTAAGTTTAAGTGAATCAATTTCACTGATCTAATATCTTAACATCCTTAAAAACCTTATGTAACATTATAGTCAACAACTACATGTTAAATATTATAATTTTTTCCTTCACTTACCAAGAATACTTAATAATAAAATAAAATTCATTATAAGACTTGTTATGTTGTTGAAATACGGCACAATAGTGATAGACTGCATTTTAAATAAAATATCTAAAAGGAAAATAGAAAAAGAAAATAATGCAAAGAGAAATGTTTTCGATTTCAAGGATATCCTTTGAGCTTTTGCTAACACAGCAATTTGCATAGAAATTCTATGCTCATGTTTTTATTACACTGGAAAACATAAAAAAAAACAAGGATCTAACAAGAGCAGAGGAGACAAAAAAAAACACGGGAACCGGTTGGACTTTGTAGATCATGAATGAAACTTTCTGCCATTTTGTTAAGTAGAAAAAAATACTGAGTATCGAAAATAATTAAAAAAAAATTTAGTAAAGTGCGACTCTGACTCGCGCACGAAACTTCAAACAAACTTCAGTTATATAATATATAGTTTAGGGCCTTTTTTTTGGTTTTTGCCGTTTTTCAATTTGGCGATTTTTTCATATTGGCGTTTTTTTATTTGGGTGATTTTTTTAGGTTTGGCGCCTTTTTCGCATTTTGGCCATTTTTTTCGGTTTTCGGCGTTTTTTCAATTTTCCAATTTGGCGATTTTTTTTTCATATAAACAATTATTTTGGTTTCGGCGCCTTTTTTGCGTTTTGGCGTTTTTTTTTTCATTTTGGCGATTTTTTTCATTTGGGCGATTTTTTCGAATTTGGCGATTTATTTTTGTGTTAGAATTTTTTTATTTTGGCGATTTTTTTCGTTTTGGCGATTTTTTTTTTAATTTTTGGCCATTTTTTTTTTTTTTGGTTTGGCGATTTTATAATTTTCGGATTTTTTAGTTTTACCGTTTTTGAAAATTTCCAGTGTTTGCCTCTTACGGTTTCCAAGATATAGCAAATTGTCAAAATTACATAGTCAAAATTGCATTAACTGATGGACCACCCTTTAATTTAAATTTGTTTAAATTTTAGTGTTATTTGTTTTAGTCTGTATAAAAATACACTAAAAAAATAAAAATACATTTACAAAATTCAAGTTTCAATATACATACATATGTACATACTATTGTATGTATGTATATTACATGGGATTTTAACATTTTTCGTTGCTCGTTTTGGAACACCCTTTAATTTTTAATTCCAAGGTTCTACATACTCTGTCCAAATTTCAGGTCCGTAGCTCTTACGCATGATACAATAATACAGGTAGCCGCGAATCTACAACAAATGTACAACAACAACCCAGCAAAAAAATTACACATTACCATCAGAACTACTTGCCATATAATGACTTACTTTTCTGATTGCCAATTTTCATTACTCGCTTACAAATCACATTACCTAAAATTTGAAAAAATGACGTGCAAGTTGCTAAATGAAGAGAATGATTTTTTTTTAGACGAAATAGATTACGTGAAATGTTGACAAATAAAAAACATGTAAGTACTTCTCAAGAATCGATTATTTTAGTCTCAGGACTTGTTAAAATCATTAAGTTGGTAATCCAGTAAGGAACTGCTTCCACCAAAAATGCTTAATTCCAAACTCGATTACCTTTTTTGAAATTTTTTGCTGGGAAATAAAACAACAGTGATATTTATTGCTGTTTTGTGATTGACAAGAGAGACAACCAAGAGAAAACAATATACATGTATTTGCGTTTTCTCTTGGCTTTGCAAAGCATGTTTGTATTAGTACAGTTTTAATAGATACTGTGCGCGTGTGTTGGTAAAACATAAACACCATTTGGCAGATCAAATCATGAAACAAGCAAAACAGCTGGCTCTTATTGTATCATGCTCTTACGGTTCCTGAGAAAATACCGTGTGACGGACAGACGGACAACGTAGCGAAAACAATAGGGTTCCATTTCACCTTTGGTGTACGGAACCCTAAAAAATACGGTGCAATAAAATTAAAATAAAACATTTTAATCAGCTTGTTTTTTTTATCATACAAATGAAATCTTGCAAATATTTAAAAGTTGCAGATGTAAACGACATAAGTAGATTTGCAAAAAGATTTCAATTCAAATCTGCTACACTTTTCGCTTCGGTTTAAATGCACAATATATTAAACGAATTTCAAATTTTGACTGATATCCGGTACTTAATCTTGCTTCATGCTTTCATTTTGGCTTCATGGTTTTATGACTTCTGCTTTCTCTGCCAGTAATTATTCACTGATGTCCAGTGTTATTATTGAACATAAAAAAATACTTAGAGTGTCCCATGTGAAATAGTTATTCCAATGTCTCTCTAGAACCAATATTTCCGCCTTATCGTAGATTTCATAAAATTTTCTATTTACTCAGGGACTCCCATAATATTCTAGCACAATTTTGTGGCAAATAAGTTACGCTTTTAAAATTTATACATAAATAAAGGGTGTCCCAACAAGAACGCAAGATTTAAATTTGGCGCCATTCGTAGTGTCATTGTTTGACATTTGAACAATTATTATTGTTTGCTAGTAGAAGGTACGAGATTAGTAAAAATGGAGCGCTACACGAATGAACAACGCATTCTCATTGTGAAATTGTTTTACCAAAATGGTGAAAGTTTTGCGGCTACAGTTCGCAAATTTGCGATCAATTTGGGGTCACAATAATGCTCCAAAAGAGTCAACTGTAAAGACATTAATGGATAAATTTGCCGAAACTGGGTCTGTTAGTGATGTAAAGACAACAACGCGCCTTCCACCAGGTCGATCGACCGAAAATGTCACAGCTGTACGTGATGATGTCGCTCAAACGCAGCTCAAGCGCAAACAGTCAATGGTGTTCGGTATCGTGAAATGATAACCAGTTTTTTCGTGCCTAGAATTGAAGAAATGAATGTGGAGGGCATGTGCTTTCAACAAGACGGCGCTACATGTCATACAGCCAGAGAAACAATTCAATCGCTACATCAGTCATTTCCCGGTCGTGTTATTTCGCGTTTTGGAGACCAGAATTGGCCGCCTAGATCGTGCGATTTAACACCATTAGACTTTTTTCTTTGGGGTTTTTTGAAGTCGATGGTTTACGCGAATAAGCCGACGACGACTCAAGCCTTAAAAGAGAAAATTGGACGCTGCATTTATAAAATACCGCAGCATTTATGCAAAACGGCCATTGAAAATTTCATTAAAAGATCGCGTGCGTGCCAGCAAAGCCGCGGCGGCCATCTGCCCGGTTTGTTGTTCCACACATAACCTCATTTTGTCTACTTTACGATATCATAAAGTTTCACGATTTTTTTTTAATATCTGTGTTTTATTTAAAATTTAAATCTTGCGTTCTTGTTGGGACACCCTTTATAAATTTGCTTACCCAGAGTAAAGTTTGCAACAACATCTTTATTATCATACTTCTAGTCATCTACGTAAATAAATTTCTTGTTGTCATTAACATCATTAGTTTTATATTAAAAGTAAATCACTTTAGAGTAAATTTGTGATCTGAAGATACAATTTATTTTATTTTCTTAATATTTATGTTATTTCAATAATGTGCTAGACCACTTCAAAGCTTAGATGACATAGCAGTTTAATTATTGCTTTTGTTTGTTAATATATTTTGTGAAATAGATTTGTGCAGCGTATATGGATTGTCATCTCTATTGGCAGTATGTCGTTTTATGTGGATGTTGCTGAAATCACCTTTGGTAATTTTTTTTATTCAGCAGAAATAGTTTCTTAATCGCTCTCAAGTTTATTATTTTCAATTCTTATTACAGCATGATATACTATATTTTATTCATTCAAGAGAAAAACATATTTTATTTTAAACAATTTCTTTTGGTCACCTTTAAAGTCTAGTAAAACAGAAGTCCCGCATATTCAATATCGGAGAAGAATATACCTTAATATAAAATGTTATTTAAAGTGCACTGCCACACGTTCATTATAGTTATCTAAGGCAGAAAGGAAAAAGTGGGATTTGTTAATGTTGAGTGCACGTTGCAGCGCCTCTGGTGGGAAGTAGGTGCATTACTTTCAGATGTATAGAAATGTTATTACTTATTTTATTAAATAAATATTTATTTTATTTCTTTATCATCACATTTAGTCAAAATGCCAAATAAAAGGGCGACTTAACCAATCGACACAACTGGCGAGGAATTACTCTACTCAATATGATGAATGGTTATAGAGCAATACACCAAATAGAAGAACTCTATGGTTGGCATGGTAACCGAATTTCTCTGGTGAAACCCAAATAGTGAACAGAAAATAGAAGATCTCAGCAAAAAACTTGAACTTTTATTTTTCTGCGCACATGCAAATGCACGCACGTGCATTGACATTAGTTGCAAGAGCTCAGTGCCACCATATTAGGGGATTTGTCCCCAAAATGGGGATTTCGCTTCTCATTTGGGGACAGAACTTCGTGGGGAGGGATTTGGCGACTTTTTATTTAGAGCTCTAACTAACATGACTTTTTCTTATAAGAGTATTTTATCTGAATACAATATTTACGTTTTATGGGCTTTCTTCTAATTTTACAGATTATTTTAAAATGGTATTATTACTGTAATAACATATTTATTAAGCGAAAAAAATGGAAATTCGCGATAAGTTACAAAATTAAAAAAAGCCATAATATTGATTAAGAATCGCTAAAACTGTAAAGTGCGCCAAAAATAAACGAAAATTCGCAAAAAATTTACTAACAGCGGGATGATAATAAAGTCTAATATTATTAAAAAATAAAAGCAAAAAAGTTTGCAAAAATTCGCGTGAAGTTGATTAAAAATCGCCAAAGCCGTAAAAAATAAAAAATATTGGTAAAAACGCGAAAAAAATTAACTAAATGTAAAGGGTGTTTTTTATTGAGGTATAGAACTTTAAGTTGGCATCACTTTTTTAACTGGCGGCCATTTTGTCAGCTGTCAAGTGATTAATATTTAGTTTGGTTTGCCATTTCATCATAAACAGGTTGACAAAAGAACAACGCTTGCAAATCGTGCAAATTTATTTCGAAAATAATGGTTCAGTTCGCGAAGTTTACCGCAAGCTCCGTCCATTTTATGGTCGACATAATCGTCCATCAGAGCAATTAATTCGGTTATTCGGAATGGACCTGTCAATTGGCCACCAAGATCGTGTGATTTGACACCATTGGATTATTTTCTTTGGGGATATGTGAAGTTGCTCGTCTACGCCAACAAACCAGAAACGTTAGGGGACTTGGAAGCCAAGATTCGTGGCGTTATTGCCAACATACGGCCCCATATGCTCGAAAAAGTGGTTGAAAATTGGACCTGTAGAATTGGCTTTATTCGAGCCAGCCGCGTCGGCCACATGCCCGAAATCATATTTAAACATTAATGGCATAAAATTATCCTTCCAATAAAGCCAAATTGATGGACATTAAAACGATTTTCTTGTGTTTTATTTCAATTTGAAGTTCTATATCTCTAAAAAAAACACCCTATATTAAAGAAATTACTAAGCCTGTAAATAGCAACATTCGCAAAAAATATAAAAGAAAATTATTTCCTTTTATACTTTTGAATAAACACTTTTATTTTTATATATGTGAAATATTTGAAAGCGGAACCACTTAAATATATATTTATACTTCAATATCAGGTTCTTATGGTGTTACTGCCGTTTTTAATATAATTAAGTGGCCAGTGGCACTTGTAGTCGTGTAGCCTGCTGTGCGTCTATGTGTTTAATGTATAAGTTCTAATGACACTCTGTTAAAAAATTAAAATAATTCCATCAAAATGGTTAAATGTGTTTGCCATTCACTGAACTTTTGCAACTCACAAGTGGCAAAATCAATCCCCACTTCTGTAGAATTTTTTGTTATTTCTCGCACTCTCCGTTGCGAACGCTTAAGTACAAATAAATACAGTCAAATCCCGATAATTCGTACCCCGATAAATCGTAATTCCCGATAATTCGTAATAAACTGTCGGTCCCTTGAAAAAATCTCGTTAATTCGTAAAATTTCCATACATTTTGGTCCCCTCGCTAATAATAAGTATTTTTTTTTCCAAATAAAATCTCCTTTACCTCCCAGTAAAAAAAGACACTCCAAAGAAGTCATGAAAATGTAGAGTTTGCTGTCTGGAAGTAGTTCAAATTTCGATCCGATCTAATTTTTACATGGGTTGTCATTGCAAGAAGTTCTCTTTTTCGATGCCTAGTCACCGAATTAGAAGCAATTTTAAGAAAAATTTTCTTTTTTGTGTTCTATGGTAATATTTTCCTCTAGGAAAAATTTTAAAAAGTTACATATTTTAACAATTCGTTTCGTTTTATACGAATTTAAACGCGAAACAGTGTTTTCATGTAAATTTAAGCAAATAACTTCTAAATTTAAAGCGAAAATTAGTTCATAAATTTCTTTCAAAAAATCGATTTTTTTGAACATTTCGGTGAGTATTTAATAAAACTATGGAAAAGCTACAAGGTTTTGTGTGATTAAAATAAACTTCTGCTTGGTTTTTTGCTAACTATCGGCAAATTAAAAATATCGATTTTTTGGAAGCAATGAATTATGTGGTTCCTTCAGAATGACTTCCATTTTTTTGCTGGGCTCTTATAAATCGTGATTGTTTGCTGACTACCACTTATAATTCGTAATAGAAACAACAGAAACATGGAAAGAATGATTTATTGTTTACCGCTATTTTTTTTGCGTGGGTTTTTGCTTTTGCTTGTGTGTGTTTATTTTCTTAAGATCAGTTTTTTAATGAATAAAAAAAAATGTCAAAGCGCACGTATTTAAAGCGGCCCCCATACACTACGACAGCATGCACGCACAATCAAGCGATTGAGCATTCATGCTCGAACCACACAACATACCAGCAAGCTGGTACAATATTAATTTCTTAAAAAATTGCGGGAAGGGTGGTTATGTATAGTGACACAGTTTATGTTGCATTTATTATTGGTATGTTGTTAAAATTAGCAGCTATGTATAACTAAAGTGCTAAAATTCTGTTTTCCATTGAAACAAATTATGTTTCAACAAATTATATTTCTTAAATGCATGTTTACTCCATGACAACTTTGCTCAACTGAGCTAATTTCACCAAATACCACACCAGCAAGCTGGTATCATCAGCAAAATATCAAACTCTATTTGACATCACTACAGCAAACCGTACAATCGCACAAAACGCCCATACACGACCAAACCGCTGGCACAAACACTTGATTGCGCATGCATGCTGTTGTAGTGTATGGGCCCCTTAACTCTGTCGGTGTTACAAAAACAACAAATTTTTATTTTGTATTTTATTTTTAGTAACAGTTTTTTATGTTTTTTTTATCGTTTTAGTAAATAAATTGAAAAATAATAATAGTAAGAAATTGAAGGTCCCTTGCGATTACGAATTATCGGGATATGACTGTATTCGATTTAATCAATTTAGGTGTGGACTCAAATAAATTTAACAAACTTGTACTATTATCAAACATTAGATGGTTATCATAAGAAAAGCTGTGCAAAGAGTTTTGAAGCAATATATTGAGTTACAGCATCGTTTTAAAATTATATCAAACAACAATATTGACAAAATATTTTTGGGGACAAAAGTTAGGATTTTTCTTTTGAAGTGGGGATTTTTTGGGGACATGATGATTTAAATTGGGGACAAGAGGCAAAGTTTTTCTTGCAGCACTGCAAGAGCTTGCTTTAAAAACCCACCCTAAAAACACATAATAGCTTACCATCTACATTTTACACACACACACACACACACACACACACTCAAACTTACAATATGAAAAATAGCAATCATACACGCATCAACACTACTTCTTTTGAGTGGTTGTTACCGACAAGAAGTCTTCGCGACATCGCTTGTTACCACTCATATACACGTACATCAATACATCCATAGTGCTTCGCTTATTAAACGACATCATTTATTATTGGTTTAGTATAATACGTAATATGACAATACATTTAAAAAACAAGACGTATTTACATTTCAAGACTTTTTACGCAGGTCTCTAATACGATTATATGTACATATATAAACGTGCTTACACCCAAAGTATCTTCATCAATCCGACGTCTTCGATTTGTTCTGAAAAATCTCTGGGTAACATACCCAAACATGTTTAACTACACATATTTTATACTAAATGTCGTTGATGTTGATGTTTTACATCAAACAGTCGATTGGGTCGGCTATCGACAGTTTTGCAGCTATATTTGACAGCTCTCTAAGCTCTTATGTAGTGTATTACCCTGGTAGTCGGAGAGTTCTGATCTTGATTCCTGCCGGAGACTATGGTTGTTCATAGAGACAAACCAAAAAAAGCTTCGCTGTTTATATTTGTTTAACAAATTCAGTAAAGTGCGACTTTGACTTGCACACAAAAAGCTTCCGTGAGGCGTTTATATTTCTTTGGTGATTTTTACGGTTTTTGGCAATTTTTTAGTACTGACGTTTTTTTTAGTGTTGGCGCTTTTTTCGTTTCTGCGATTGTTTTAGTTTGTCGCCTATTTTCGTTTTAGTGATTTTTGGCGATTTGTTTTAGCTTGGAGCTTTTTTTCGTTTTAGCGATTTTTTAGTTTTTTTGGCATCATTCCTACTCTTGGTGAATTTTCTTGCATTTTAGCGATTTATTTTGTTTTTGGTGATATTTTTTATTTAAGCTTTTTTTCTGTTTGGCGGTTTTTCGTTTTGGCATTTTTAATTTTAGAATTTATTTGTTTTAGCGTTTTGGGAAATTTCAGCAGTTTGACTCTTACGGTTTCCAAGATACAGCAAGTTGTCAAAATTGCATTAATTGATAGAATACCCTTTAATTTTGATTTTTCAATTTTCAGTAAATAGTCTGCATAAAAATACACTTTGAAAATTTCAAGTGTCTATATATAATTATCCGTATATTATATTAGAATTTGAACATGTTTCGTTGCTCGCTTTAGAATACCCTTTAACTTTTAACTGTCATAAATTTTTTGTTGTATCGTCCAAAGTGAAATTTTTAGATCTGTAGCTCTTACGGTTTTCGAGAAAAATAGCTCGTGACAGACGGACAGACATCGTAACGAAAACAATATGGTTCCTTTTCGCCTTTGGCGTACGGACCCCCCAAAAAAGGGAAGAAAGTTTTAAGTTAAAGCTTTGGCCTTAAAGCTCTGTATGTTATTATCAAATAAACCTTATACATATGTTATAAAATATTAAAGACTTAATATTGCAAATATTTCACTTTGTGTGTTTGGACATAAAATGAGTGGAAAAAATAAGCCATTGTTTTTTGTGTCATTCCACAGTAGTTCCACACAAACAAATATCTTTGATAACGCTAATTCTAATTTATTTATGTTCATAATATGTATCTAGTATTTGTTTTCTTAGTTTTTTTTTTTTTTTTTGAATCTGATATTTTATTTAAACTGTTTTCTTAGGCACCAGGCAGTGGATACTGCATTAATTCATATGGTTAATATCCATTTAGAAAGTTTGCAAATTGAAATATATCTTATGGTTCTACATCTTAATTACATATATTAGGGATTACTTTTGGTGGCCAAAATCTATATACATATTTAGTTTCATATCTGCAGCAAGCAAATATATTCCTGGTGAAATAATAATAGTCCGCCAGTAATGGCCGCTATGGCTGGAAATCAATTTGTTTAAGCATTACTTGACTTCCTTCCTCTTGCCATTGCAGAGGTAAATAAGTGACACATTTAATGAGTTTTTGTTTTATCTTCTTATTTAAGATTTAATGAAATTTATTAACTGAAAGAATAATAGTTGAGGACGACCGACCATAACAAAACGCAATAATTCCGCTTTGGTTAATTTTTAGAAAACGTATAAATTCAATTAAGCCCAGTGGAATCTATAAAGAGCGATTATCGAAAGAAAGTATATATTTTGAAACAATTGTTCAATTCGCAATATGTTTTTTTGTTGTTGTTGGCATTTTTCATACAAAAGTGTGTTTACATTATACAATTGAATTTAATAAGGTTTTGCAAATAGTTGTAGTGACCTCAGGTCTGGTAATATTCTATTTGTTATAGTAGTTTGTAAAAAATCTTCTGAAAATGTGATAACTAACACCATAAAACAAATTCTGATAAAAATAATAAATATAACCTTACTTAATATTATAAATATGAAAGTAAGTTTGTTTGTTTGTTTTTGAAAATTATTTAAATTTTTCAGCGTCAAACATAGCCTAGTTTTTAATACGCTTCGGAATTGGATTTTATAGCTATGCTATTTATTGCGCCATACAGGAGCTAGGACTTGATTTTCGTAATAAATATAAACGGAACTATTACAGTTATAAATTTATTTTTGTTTTGATTTCTTTGTACTTAAAAGCAGACTACAAAAATAAGCAAATAAATTCTTTGATTTTATTTTGTTTCGTTCTTTAAATTGAGTGAAACAAAAACAATGAGAACGATTGCTCAATTTGTTTTTGTATTATTTTTGCACATGAGAACGCAACCGATCAGCTCTAAGTCTGCTAGCGACAATACATTAATTTAATCGTATGCCGCTAGAAAAAAGAAAATAATGGAAAATAAATGGAAACGTTTTGAAATATTTGCGTAGAATTTGACTTCATCATATAAAATAATTTTATTGCGTTATTATTTCACATATGAAATTTGTTTTATAAAGGGTGGTTAATGTGAATGTGAACCACACCTAAACGTCAAGTTTTTTTGTGCATTTCATTTGATTTCTCAATTTCAGACTAACCCAATTTGAACCATGGAAAGATACACAATCGAGCAACGCGTTAAGGTTATTCAGGTTTATTATGAAAATGGGCTTTCAAATCAAAATGCATATCGAAGAAAATCATTTTCAGTGC
This sequence comes from Tachina grossa, assembly GCA_949987645.1. Taxonomy (NCBI): domain Eukaryota; kingdom Metazoa; phylum Arthropoda; class Insecta; order Diptera; family Tachinidae; genus Tachina; species Tachina grossa. The sequence continues at coordinate 155,944,593 of OX465274.1, read as the reverse complement.
TGAGGCACATTTTCACCTCAGTGAATTCGTCAATACACTGAAAGGAAAACCTTCATGACAATGAAATTCTTCATTGTATTAATGAAATGTTTCATTAAAAGTCAGCTAATGAAGCCCTTCATTGGATCAATGAAGAATGATTCATTGTAACGGGTGTTTTTTTTAGAGGTATAGAACTTCGATTTGAAATAAAACACAAGAAAATCGTTTTAATGTCCATCAATTTGGCTTTATTGGAAGGATAATTTTATGCCATTAATGTTTAAATATGATTTCGGGCATGTGGCAGCCGCGGCTGGCTCGAATAAAGCCAATTCTACAGGTCCAATTTTCAACCACTTTTTCGAGCATATGGGGCCGTATGTTGGCAATAACGCCACGAATGTTGGCTTCCAAGTCCCCTAACGTTTCTGGTTTGTTGGCGTAGACGAGCGACTTCACATATCCCCAAAGAAAATAATCCAATGGTGTCAAATCACACGATCTTGGTGGCCAATTGACAGGTCCATTCCGCGAAATTATGCGCTCATCGAATGTTTCCTTCAATAAATCGATTGTGACGTGCGCTGTGTGGCATGTAGCGCCGTCTTGTTGGAACCACAACTCATCCACATTCATGCCATCCAATTCGGGAACAAAATAGTCGGTTATCATGGCTCTATACCGGTCTCCATTAACGGTAACTGACTCTCCAGCATTATGTCGGAAGAAGTATGGCCCAATGACTCCACCAGCCCATAGAGCACACCAAACAGTCAGTTTTTGTGGATGTAATGGCGTCTCAAGGGTCTCATGTGGATTCTCTTCACTCCAAATGCGGCAATTTTGCTTGTTGACGTAGCCATTCAACCAAAAATGAGCCTCATCACTGAACAAAATTTTGCGATGAAAATCAGCATCGAGATCAATCTCATTTTCGGCCCATACACCAAAATCACGACGCATTGCATGGTCTCGCGGCTTTAATTCTTGCACAAGCTGGATCTTGTAAGGTCGCAAGCCAAGATCTTTGCGCAAAATCTTCCATAAAGTTGATGGACAAAGCTCCAATTGCTGTGCACGGTGGCGAATCGATTCATTCGGGTCCTCTTCAACACTTTGCTCTACAGCGGCAATTGTTTCTTCGGTGCGCACTGATCGACGTCTCTGCGGATGCGTATTATCACATAGAGTAAACGTAGTGCGAAAACGATCCATGGTTAACCGAATTAATTGCTCCGATGGACGATTATGTCGACCATAAAATGGACGGAGCTTGCGGTAAACTTCGCGAACTGAACCATTATTTTCGAAATAAATTTGCACGATTTGCAAGCGTTGTTCTTTTGTCAACCTGTTCATGATGGAATGGCAAACCAAACTAAATATTAATCACTTGACAGCTGACAAAATGGCCGCCAGTTAAAAAAGTGATGCCAACTTAAAGTTCTATACCTCAATAAAAAAACACCCATTATTTATGAAGTTAATTTTGGCGGCTATGTCATAAATATAATGAAACTATTTCATTAGTTCAATGAAACTTTTTCATCAATATAATGTAGTTGTTTCATTGATTTAATGAAGTTTTTACATACTATAAATGAAGTTTATTCATTAATATAAAGAAAATTTCATAAATATAATGAAATATAATCCCTTCCAAACCACCTACTTAATAAAAGATATATAGATTTTTTTATTTAATTTAATATATACAAATGCACATGTACTTAATATATGCGCATATGTAAGTATGTATTTATTAACGTAAGACATTTAAAATTTAAGGAACTCATCAGAAGAGTTCAACCTAAATAATGTTTTAAGTAAGCCGAAAAACTTACATGTTTATGGTGAAACTCTTAATATGTTGTTGAGAATTACAATACACAAACATAAGTTTAAAAGAATCAAACAAATATCTTAACAAAACAAGCATCTTTATAAGATGTTTGGCACAGCCTTCTTGTGTTTGTATAGAGGTGAGGAACGTGAATGGATAAAAAGAGAGAGAGAGAGAGAGATATCTGCTATACAATGAAGAATATTACATTGTATAAATGAAATGATTTCATTGCATTTATGACGACAAAGCAGTATGCTTTGAAATAAAAAGGGATTAGAAAATTAAGAAATACGAATGATTTTTTAACAAAATAACTTTTGATTTGTTTATGTTTGACAAACTGTATACAGTAAGAAGACGAAATTTGTGGAACTTATTTATATTTGCCCCAAATTCGCCAAAAAGAAAATTCGTTTAAACAATGTAACGATTTTCATTAATACAATGAACTATGAAGAGCACATGAAGAGCAGAGATTGAAAGATTTCATGCATACAATGAAATTGTTCATTGTATTAATGAAAAGTTTCATTAATATAATGCATAACATTTAATGAAACCGTTTCATTCTCTCAATGAATGATTTTCCTTTCAGTGTAAGAAAGCATTTGGGCGAATGATAATCCAAGAGCGATTGTGGAAAAACAAATGCACCCACAAAGAGTGACTGTTTGGTGCGGTTTATGGGCTGGCGGCATCATTGGGCCGTATTTTTCCAAAATGAGGCCGGTCAGGCAGTTACTGTGAATGATGTACGCTATCGTGAGATGATAACGAACCTTTTATGGCCTGAATTTGAAGATATCGATGTGGACGATATGTGGTTTCAACAGGTCGGTGCCACTTGCCACACAGCTAACGTGTTATCTCACGTGGTGGCGATGTCAATTGGCCGCCAAAATCATGTGATTTGACACCGTTGGATTTCTTTCTTTGGGGTGGTTTGAAAAGAAAGGTGTACGTCGTTAAGCCAGCAACAATTCAAGAGCTAAAGGATGATATAATTCGGCACATTAACGGTATAGAACCTCAATTATGCCTCAGCGTCATCGAAAATTTGGACTATCGGATAGAAGTTTGCTGCCGAGGTCGCGGCGGCCATGTGGCCGATATTTTGTTCCATACATAATTGAACCATATCATATTATCATAATAAAAAGAAATGACAATAAATTCCTGAATAATTTCTTTAATAATTTATTCAAAATCAACATCGGCCCTTAAAATTTAACCACCCTTTATAATTTTATTTATTGCTAGATGCTTGCAAAAGCAATGATTGTTTGAGTGTTCAATAAAGTCGAATGAATTCATTCTGTTCTCTGGCATGTAGTCTTCTGATGTGTGTATGTTTCTGCGGTGGGGGGAGGGGGGGGGGGAGCTTATGGTTTTCACTGTCTAGTCTTTCAGTTTGTTTTTCTTATCATTTTGCTTTTGATGAAATTTCACTCTACATCTAGAATGTTAATGTTCTTTGGCCATACTTATGTACACATGCAGTTTGTATTGTCTTAAAACCACTTTATCCTCAACATATGGACCTGTTTTGTATTTTATTGCATAAATTTAACACAATAAAATAAAAATATTGCACACTTGTGTCATTATTAATTTGAGATCATAAATTTTGTCAGAATATAAAATTTTGATTTTTATTTTTATATGAATAATAAATAATCTCTCTCCTAAGTTGTTTTTATTTAATTTTTTGTCTGCAAAAACTATTATTTTTTATTATCATTCAATACACACACACACACGCGCGCGCGCACTTCATTCATGCCTGCATGGTGTTGCCTGATAGAAATATTTAGAGCGGATTTCCGTTTGATAAATTCCTAACGGCAGTTGTTAATACAGATATGTACATTTTCCATATGCACAAGTTTATATAAATATTTATGTATATGCATGTATGTGTATATTTGATAACTTTGTGTGAAGACTGAAAGCAATTTTTTTTTTAAATTAAATTTTATTACATCGTAAATCTCTTAAGCAACATGAAATGCTAAAAGAAAATTGGAAGAAAATTTAAATTTCGAAATACTTGAGAAAAGCTTTTTTATTTACATATTTCGTGTTAATAGACTGCAAAAGACTGTAAAAGGTGATAAAAATATTATTAATTTCGTAGCTCTTACAGCTTTATATTATTTTTAATAATTCGTATGATGTACAGCAGTACTTTTAATTTACTCCCAACAGAAATTCGAAGTGTGAACGTAATTATTATGCCAGTTAAAACTTGTTAATAATTTGTCATTTTTATTCGATGGCTATTGCATACACAGAAAAAAAAATGATTTGTAAATACAATTAATTTTTTTGTTATATCAATTAAATAATTAATTGATTTTTAACCTACAACGATTTTTGTAAATACAATTATCGAAGTTGTAAGTTAAAGGAAAGTCCGAAAAATATTTTTAATTAAATATGTCAACAAATAGTTTGTTGAAATTTATTTATTTTTTCAACATTTATTTTTTTATATACAATCACAGTCTTCGAAACGATTTTTGCTTATCTGCGAAAAACACTAAATGTCTTTGAGCGGAGTTGAATCGGCAACCTTAGTACTAATAAAATAACTCACTTACCTGTCAGCTAAAGAGCAATACTTTATTAAATACACAAATGATGAATATACACAAACATGATTTCTTGTTTATTCTACATGTGCACATTCCGTTATGATATAATTTAACAAATAATTTGTTGAGTAGTTTAATTGACTACAAAAATTTAAATTTGTTATATCGACAATGATCATTGTTAATTTTTAAATTAAATATTAACAATTTGTTTTGTTAGTTGTATTTCGATGATATTTTTTTCTGTGTACCATTTGCATTAGTTTTTTTTTAAGATAATTAGTTTATTTTGTGTCTATAGCATGGGTGAACATCATGTAGCAAATTTTTGCAAATCGAATTCACACGTATTCTTATTCTCTTTTATTTAGTCTTATCTGAGATAAATTTTTGCTTATCTTTTTACTCATTTTTCTCAAACGCACTGCGAGAAATTTATTGTGTATGCTGTTTATGTTAAAAAATGCTGTTGCTTATGTGAAAATTAAAAAATATTTTCTTTTTAGTAGTTTTAAACTCAGAATTTAAGTGAATAATAATGTTTATTTATTACTTCTTGTTGAAACGGCTTCCTAGAAAAAAATTCTTTCATAAAAAAATTAATATAAGAATTACTTTTATTTAATAGTTTCTGCCTGTGTGTTTATCTTTTTCGCTCTCTTACACAGCCTTAAATTTATCTTGGTCACCCATGGTCTATAGAGCTTGCTGGTGTTATGAAACTAATGCCTGTTTGTTGGATACAAATTAGTTGCGTCTTTTTTAGATAACACTTTCATAATGGTTTTGTGTCCAAAAAAAAAAAAAAATAAATAAATAATTATTCTGCCAACTGTGCCCACGTTTTTTTCTTTATCTAATAATTAGATACTCGTATTAGTATCATTATCTAATCAAATGGGTGTCATTTAACTCATCTTACAAGAGGAAAGCTCTTCTATCAACATCACTTAACTTTAATGAAAGTTTATCGCACAATCAATACAATATTGTAACAACAAATAAACACACACAAAAATTAATTTCCTTAACATGAATACAAACCAATGAAAAATTTTTTACTAAAAATTTATTGTAATCCATAATACGAGTACAGATATCTAATGGCAAATTAATATTTTTAAATGCGATTATTTCAAAAAGCAATAAACGGTGCGGAGTGAGGATGGCGCCGCACTGTGGGGTGAAAGCCTTCACAAGTAGCGATCAATTCAAAAGATGAACTTTAACTTTCTCAACCGTATTTGGTGCCATATGAAAGAAGATAAAATTCTTTATCACTAACTGCAAAAATAATAGTTCTTGGTAGTTTACTTTATTTGCAGTGTGTATTCAAAGTTCAATAACTTTAAATATTTTTGCGCGCATTGATTAAAAGAGAAAATTTTGATATTTCAATTTTGTTAAGACTTCTATAGTCCCAATTTACACTATGCAAGTCTTATTGCTAAGCTGATTAGTTTGTTAGGGGAGACAGACTGGGGGAAAAGAAACGTTGCTATTCCCCTCGTCTCTCTCTCTCTCTCTCTCTCTCTCACTCCCTGAAACGAATCAGCCTAGCAATAAGACTTGCATAGTGCGATTTGGGACATAAGTAAAAGTTTTATAATAGAAGCGCCAACTTCAGGTATATGAGCATTTAAAAAATTATTTTTTGTTTAGATAAATGTTTTAGAAATATTAAAAAAAAAAATTAAATTGCTCTAAAAATGTGGTATTTTTGATATATATATATTGAGTTTCAACAACTTTGCGGATGAGTGCAGGGAAAAATGCTTTTATGCTGTTAAAATATAAGCATACTAGAATACCTATTTGCGCATTTGTGCGATTTTTGGGTTATGAAGGTTTTTGTGAGAGAATTCCAGTTGCTAAAATTCAATGTGAAAAATACTTATGAAATATTTATTTATTTTTTTATTTAAACAAAAAAAAAACAAAATATTTTTTTAAAGGCAAAATATGCTCTAATTTACAATTTATTTAATTTACTTTACTTTTTTACTTTTCATTCCAAAGTTACAGCAAAAATAGTCAAACAAGACCATTTTCTCAAAAATACAAAAAAGCCCATAAAAGGTTAAATTTTTTTTCAATTTTTTTTAAATGATATGTATGTATTTATTAATATTCATGAATATAAAAACACTTTAAAATTACGACTTACTATTCACCCCACTGTGCGCCGTTGGAATTATCGATTGTGCGGATTTGTTAGTCACGATGTCGCATTCGCTGTAGAGACATTTTTTAAGATTAATGATTCTTTCGCAATTGCTTGTCGACAACTTTGTTCAAAGTTTAATTTAATTAAATTTAATTTGTTCGTGGGCGCAGAAATTCCGCGCAAGTGCTTCGGCTATAAATGTAACACGGCCAGGGCTCAGTCGATCTTCAAGAACTCCCGAAAACATTGAACTGGTTGTTGAAAGCAGTTTAAGTGAAAATCCGCGACTTTCAATACAGAAAAGAGCAGCCTCACTGGCACTTCCAAGAGCGATTATTCATGAAATTTTAAATAAGGTTCTGAAGTTCCATCCTTTTAAAATTCGAATCGTTCAAGAACTGAAAGAAAGTGACTTTAATTTACACAAAAAATTTTTTGAAACGATGTTGGAGCGTTTTCTCACTGTAAATCCCATTTTTTTTTTCAGCGACGTGGCTCATTTTCACTTAAACGGCCACGTCAACAAGCAAAACTGCCGTTACTGGTCTCCACGAGCCCGCAGCCCTCGATTGAAACATCAAAAACCATTGCATTGCCCCAGGGTAACTGTTTGGTGTGCCACGCATGAGATAATTGCATATTTTTTTTCGAAAATGGTCAAGGCCAGGCGACGAATGTCAACGGCGAAAATTATCGACGCATGATTACGGAATTATTTTTGCCAAAGCTGCGAGCTCATCCATGGTACTCTTCACACACGTGGTTTCATCTGGGTGGTGGGGGGGGGGGGTCTGCACACACAGCCAGAGCTTCGATTAATTTCGAAAAATTTCCCCCCAAAAACTGATCAGTCGCCAACGAGGTCGCCCGATCTAACTCCCATGGATCTTTTTTATGGGGCTACCTCAAATAGAGGATTTATAATGACAATCTTTAATCTCTTGTGACTTTAAAGGAAAGTATTCGTCGAGAAATCAGCTCAATTGCATCAAGTTTACTGCAGCGTGTGGAGCAGAACACAAGGCTCCGTTTTGAACAGTGTGTTCAACTCGATGGAAAACATCTGGATGACATATGCTAGGAACACAATTGGGACGAACGACGAATTTCGTCCACATCGACGAATTCGTCGATAAGAATTCGCTGCGTAAATTCGTCGCGTGAAGCACAATAACGACGAATTTACTCAGCGAACTTAGCTCTTATAATTGATAAAGTTGGTTATTGTCAGTGTGACCATATTAGCTAATTTTGAGCTAAATTTAGCTTATTTCTTCTGGATTTAGCTTTACAATTTTTATTAAGCTCTTAGCTTCTTTTTTAGCTTTTTAAAAAATGGATTTAGCTTTTTTAGCCTTTTTAAATCCAAATTGCGTATTCTCTAAAAATATATTAAAGACATACGTGGTTTAGCTTAATTTTATTTTAATTCTGGTCACACTGTTTATTGTGTATGTTAAGAGAGAGGGAGAGAAAATTGTTTTTTTCGTCGTTCGTCGGCGTAAAAAATAGAAATAAATCTATCTCAGAGTTCGTCACGCACGACGAATTTCGTTCTACGGCGGTGTTGTGTTCATTTTCATATGAACAAATGTGTTTTATTTTTTATGACGAAAGTTCGCACCGAAAAATTCGTCGTTCGTTCCAGTTGTGTTCCTAGCAATACTCTTTAAAAAATGATATCCACATTTGTGTCAATTATTACGTTTTTTTTTATTTAAGTCTGAAAATATAAATCTGCCACCAGACACTCTGTACAATCAAACGACTTTAAAAATAAGCACTAAAATACTAAAATTAATTTAGATTCATTTTATATGCATTTTTTATATTAATAAAAATAAAGGTTGCTCACTTCCAAAAAATGCAATCATTCATTTTGCACAGTTGCAAAATTTTACGAATACCCTTATTATTTTATTGTATGTAAATATATTAAATTTTATGTTTGCACTTTTTATTTTTTGTTTATTAAAATAACTAAATTTAAAAAAAATTATTGTTGAAATTGTACAACTTTGCGTTTAGAGGGTTTTCTCACAATCCCGGGTAATCGAAAAATAAAACCCTTTTTTTTACCGGGGAAACAAAAAAAATTCAAGAAAAGCGAAACTCTAATTATTTTGTATGCTTCTATGAAACTAAGTCTTTTTTGCACCATTAATTTAGAAATAAATTTTTATATTTATTTACAGGATTTATTATGGAAATTGTGTGCGTGCATTTTCAAGGATTTGCGGTAAGTTTTCATATATACTCATGTGTGTATTTGTTTTTAATATTTTTATTTTATTTACACATTTAAATACTTTTATTTAATGTTTGAAATCGAAAATGAAAATTTATTTTAATTTTATTAAAATTATTATTGATTTAACTGAGGACTGGGCAAAATGTATAATACAATTTTTTTTCAAAACATTCACATGAATAATGTTTTTTTGTGATCTTAAACTTCTTTCTGGTAAATTTTTGATGTCACTACACCGAGTTAATGTTGTTTCTATGGTCATAACATTTTTATTTAATTTCATAATTTCATCTAAAAAAAGAATTCAGTGCAATAATGCATTTATTGTCAGGGCTGTTATACGAATATTTGCCCTTAAATAAATCCAGTGAATGAGAGGATGTTAATATTTAAGCAAAATTTTCATTTAAATTAAATTTTAACCAATAGATTTTTATGTCAATACACCAGCCAAAGGGCAAATAAATTATATTATATATAAATTATATTAGAGGCAAGAGAAAATTAAATTAAATAATTTGGCGTGTGGGTTCATTTATTTAAAATTTTCATCAAATCTATAATTGACTAAATAGTTTATTTTTGGACACAAATTGCTTATTATTGATGTCAATAATACAATGAAATGTTGGTGAAGTTCAGAGCAAAATAAACTATTTTAAGTGCAGTTTCAACCTCAAAAAAGAGCAGCTTGTCTAGAAAATTTATGTGAAATTTATATTTGCTGGTGGTTAAGCATTGTCTATATGTATTTCATTGGTGCTTAGCAAAATCATCAGAAGACTTTAACCACATATTTTAAACAGTTACAAACCTCTTATCTCATGCAAATACTTTAAAAAACCATCTGAACATTCACAAATAATAATATTTTTGAAAATCACAAAAGAAAAATAAGCTTTTTTTTTGAAACTTTAACAAAACCCAGCAAATGATTTATATTCGAAATGAATCTATTTTATTTTTCTATACCTTTGTATAATTAGAAATCCTTCGGATAACAATAAAATTATTTATAAGGCAAAATGATTGATGATCATTCGTTTCTCATAAAAAAAATTAAATGGGCTGTACATCTTCCACTTTTCATTCAAAAAATTAAATGGACTATACATCTTCCATTTTTCATTCAAAAAATTAAATGGGCTATAAATCGTCCATATTTCATATAAAAAGTGAAAAGAGCTATACACCGTCCAATTTTCATAAAAAAAAATTAAATGGGCTTCACATCTTCCATTTTTCATTCATCGTCCATTTTTCATATAAAAAATTAAATGTGCTATACATCGTCCATTTTGCATAAATAAAAATTAAATGGGCTATAGATCATCAATTTTTCATATAAAAAGTTAAAGGGCTATACATTTTCCATTTTTGTAGAAGAAATTAAATGGGCTATACATCGTCCATTTTTCATTCAAAAAATTAAATAGGCTATACATTGTCCATTTTTATATAAAAAATTAAATGGGCTATACATCGTCCACTTTTCATTAAAAAAATTAAAGGGGCTATACATTTTCCATTTTTGTAGAAGAAATTAAATGGGCTATACATCGTCCATTTTTCATTCAAAAAATTAAATGGACTATAGATCATCCATTTTTCATTTAAAAAATTAAATAGGCTATACATTGTCCATTTTTATACAAAAAATTAAATTAATTATACATGGTCCATTTTGCATAAATAAAAATTAAATGGGCTATAGATCATCAATTTTTCATATAAAAAATTAAAGGGGCTATACATTTTCCATTTTTGTAGAAGAAATTAAATGGGCTATACATCGTCCATTTTTCATTCAAAAAATTAAATGGACTATAGATCATACATTTTTCATTTAAAAAATTAAATAGGCTATACATTGTCCATTTTTATACAAAAAATTAAATGGGCTGTACATCGTCCACTTTAAATCAAAAAAATTAAATGGGCTATACATTTTCCATTTTTGTAGAAGAAATTAAGTGGGCTATACATTGTTAATTTTTCATACAAAAATTAAATGGACTATAGATCATCCATTTTTCATTTAAAAAATTAAATAGGCTATATATTGTTAATTTGTATACAAAAAATTAAATGGGCTATACATCATCCACTTTTCATTAAAAAATTAAATGGGCTATACATCGTCCATTTTTCACTTAAAAAATTAAGTGGGCTATAGATTGTCCATTTTTGTAAAGAAAATAAAATGGGCTTTAGATCGTCCATTTTTCATACAAAGATTTCACTTATAATAGAATTTTGACAATATATCGAATAATAAATTTCTTGAATGTATAATATTTTATGGGCTATACATTGTCCAATTTTCATTCAAAAAATTAAATGGGCTATACATTTTCCATTTTTTTTTTCACAAAAAAAAAAATTAAATGGGCTATACATTGTCCATATATGTGCAAAAACAAAATAAGTGGGCTATACATCTTCCATTTTTCATTAAAAAAATTAAATAAATTTCTTTTATAATAGAATTATGATAATATATCGAATTATAAATTTATTGAATGTATAATATTTTAATTAAATTTGCAAATTTCTTACATAAATAAATTTTAATTTGCAGATGCTGCGTAAATTTCGCTCAAATTATAAGTGAAATTTAATTGTTTTTTAAAACTTGTGTACCCAGTGCTTAAGATTTTTAAAAGAAATTTCTTGCAAATTATTTAAATTACAGTATATTTTTAGCATATATTTTACAAAGTTCTAAAACGTAGGCGGCCTTTAATTTAAAGCGTATGCAAATATTTTGTATTTGTAAGTAAAAGCAATAAATAGTCCTTAAAAACATCTAATAAAAACGTTCAAGTGCGTCTGTATGTGTGTGTGCCTCTGCTTCCAATTAAATTCTCACTTCACTACAAAATTAAATATTAATTTTTAAATTTTATCTATAAAAGCATTTAAGTGTGCGTGCGAGTGTGTGTGTGTGTGTCAGTTATTTTCGGAAGCAATTTGTTAAATTTGCATTTACATCCTTTATCATATTTTCAATTGCGTTAGTACGCTCGCTGGCAGTTTATTAAATTAAATGTTTGTGCGTGTGTATTTCTTGGTGTGAGTGTGTGTGAGTGTACGTGAAAATATTTTCACCACCCATAGAGAAGAGTGAGAGTGATGATGTTCATGTATTTATTGCTGTTGGCATTGTTGTTAATAGTTAGTAAACCTGCCAATAATTATGAACAATAAACACCAGCAGTGCAGTAGCAGCGACTGCGAAAGAAACAACTACAACGCAAACAAGCACAACAACTCCAACTCCTATTTAATATCAAAGCTCGTTTTGTTTGAGTTGTTAATTTTCTCTAAACACTATATAACGTAACATTTTATTATTCAGTTATTCATACAAGTTTATTGTTTTTAAGCCTTTTTTAGGTTCCAACAGGGCCACTGCACAGAAGAAGAAAAAAAATTTACAATTAAGTTGTCTGCTCAAATATTGAGGGTTTAAGTTCGTTTTGTACGTTTTTATGGGGTTAACAAATTTCTATTAGAAATCTAACTCATTTCATTTTCTGCTGCACCCTTTTAGGTACCAGAATCCACTCTTAAGTCCAAACCCGTTTTTTGACACACTAGGTTCAATCTCTCGGAGAAGGTCATATATGTTGTAGTGGGCCCCAAAATAATAAGCACAAAAGCACCTTGGATATACATACATACAGTATTTGCATAAAAACTAACTTTCTAATGTATAACCCTAGACACAAACCTTAGTGTTTAACAGAGCCGAATCTTGAACAGATTATGGCACTTTCTGAAAGTTGGCACTTATAAGGGTTAAAATCGTACCTGTTTTCGGTACTTTTTTTTGTTAATAAGGTACATGGCAAAAAATAATTTAATATGACTTCGTACCGCTCAGTAAAATCTTAGATAATAAAGTGTATGTTTTTTCGAAGGGCCTAAAAAAGTACCGAAAAGGGTACACATGGAAAACGGTGCTAAAAATTTAAAATTCGGCAGAATTACAATAGAGTTGAAACATTTTAAAGCTGAGTTAAATACGATTACTATTAACTTATAACATTGTATTCTTGAACATTGACTTTAAAAAATGTACTTTGAATATTAATTTGGTACTTAACAAAAAAAAAAAAAAAAATATATGGTTTTTGTAAAAAGCATTTTTTTTGAAGATGTTATTTACTAGAAATAGTACTTTTTCAATAAGGTACTTTTGGGAAAAGGTACTTTTCGAACAAAAGTGAATGTGTACTTTTTCCAAAAAAAAAATAAAAAATAAAATAAAATAATTTATAATATTTTTTGGACACAACACTTTTTGAAGGGGTACTTTTGAGAAATAGTACTTTTTCCAAATGTAATTTTTTGAAACTATAATTTTTGAAAATGTACCTTTTCGGAATGGAAAATGTACCTTTTCGGAATGGTATTTTTTTCAATAAAGTACTTTTTGGAAAAGGTACTTTTCGAACAAAATAATAATAATAATAATTTATAATAATTTTTGGAAACAACACTTTTTGAAAGGGTACTTTTGAGAAATGGTACTTTTTTCAAATGTAATTTTTTGAAACTATACTTTTTGAAAATGTACTTTTGGCATATGAAAACTTTTGGATAAATCACTTCTTTGGAAAATGTACCTTTTCGGAATGGTATTTTATAAAAATATCAAAAAAAAAAAAAAAAATACTTTTTACCTAGAAAGTTGCTTTAAAAAATTCCCTTTGTTTAAACGCAATTCTTGGGAAATGGACTTATGTATATACGAAAAGTACTTTAAAAAAGCATTATTGAAAAAAGTGCTTTTCAGATGAGATACATTTTGGAAACGGTACTTGATTGAAAAAGGCACTTTTTCTAAAAAAAAATTATTTTGAAGAAGGTCTTTTTAAAAAAAGTACTTTTTGAAGTAGTACTTTTTGGCAAAAATACTTTTTGGAGATATTTACGGAAACAGTACTTTATTGAAAAATGTACTTTCTTTATAAAGTGAGTCTTGAAAAATGCTTTTTTTGAAAAAAAAAAACACTTTTTGTGAAAGGTATTTACTGGAAATAGTACTCTTAAAAACTACTTTTTGGAAAAAGTACTTTTGAAGAAGGAATTCACTAGAAATAGTACTTTTTGAAAAAATACTTTTTGGAGATATTTTTGGAAACGGAATTTTATTGAAAAAGGCAATTTCTTTAAAAATAAGTTTTAAAAATGTACTTTTTTGAAAAAGTGCTTTTTGTAAAAGGTACTTACTGGAAATAATACTTTTTGAAAAAAAAACTTTTTTGAAAAAGTACTTTTTGAAAAAATAATTTTTTAAAAAAATATGTTTGCTTTGAAGATATTTTTGAAACGGAATTTTATTGAAAAGGGCACTTTCTTCAAAAAGTGAGTTTTGAAAAAGTACTATTTGGAAAAAGTACTTTTTGAAAAAGGTACTTACTGGAAATAGTACTCTTTAAAAAATACTTTTTGGAAAAAGTACTTATTGGAGGTATTTTTGAAAACGGTACTTGATAAAGATACTTTCTTTGAAAAGTGGTTTTTGAAAAAGGTACTATTTGGAAAGAGTACTTTTTGAAAAAGGTACATACTGAAAATAATACTTTTTGAAAAAAAAATAATTTTTAGAATAAGTACTTTTTGGAAAAGATACTTTTTGGAACATATACTTTTGTGAGAAAGTACTTTTTGATCTTGTTAGATATTGTGTCAGTGATTTAAACAAATAACTTGTGTGATATTAGCTCATTTTTTTTAAGCGGCCCACCCACTTGCAATATAATTTTGCAATTTTTCGTATTGTACAATAATATAGCCAATGTGCATATCATATTCGAATTTGGCACAATATATTGGGAAATATATAAAGACTTTTGATTTATATTGTACAATCAAGACAATTATATAATGTGGTGGCAACATTGTTCAGCTTTGTTTATATATTCACTGTCAGGAAAATTGGGCAATATTTTCTTTGAAAATATTGTGCCATTTATTGCACAGTATAGGTCAAAACGACAGTAATATGTACAATAATATATGCAATAATATTGTATAATGGATGGGCTGCCTTAAGCTTTGGTAAAAAAATATTTCTGTATAATTTGTACCTGAAGTAATTCAATGGCAAGCAATTCATCAGGAGCTTGCGCGAATAAAAAAAAATATAATTTTTTTTTCTTGTTTTGTTGGTTAAGCACCGTTTGTATGCATTTCGATCATGATTCGGTATTTATTAAATAAAAAAAGCATGTTAATTAGTTATTTAATTAATCAATAACTACTTTGTTTGGGGATACTCGTTCCTATATAGCCAAGATCTTGGTGAAACATGCCGTTTATTCTAATAGTTACCCACATCAAATTTAGTGTCTAGTAGTTCTGAAAAAATAAAAATTTCTCTGTCTCGTCTCCCCCAGCCCGTTTTACCGTTAAAATTTTGTTGGAATATGCAGTTTGTTATAAGAGCTATTCGTATAAAATTTAGTGAACCTCATTATTTTAGTTGTGGAGATATGAATTAATGCGTGAAAAAAATAGTCTTTGGCCCCACTGTGCCATGGAACTTTGGAACTTGCAACCATAGCAATAAATATATAGATACCCAGCAAAAAATTACACATTACCATTAGAACTACTTGCCATATAATGACTTACTTTTCTGATTGCCAATTTTCATCACATTACGTAAAATTTAAAAAAATAACGTGCAAGTTGCTAAATGAAGAGAATGATTTTTTTAGACGAAATAGATTACGTGAAATGTTGACAAATAAAAAAAATGTAAGTACTTCTCAACAATCGATTATTTTAGTCTCACGCCTTGTTAAAATCATTAAGTTGGTAATCCAGTAGGGAAGTGCTTCCACCAAAAATGCTTAATTCCAAACTCGATTACCTTTATTGAAATTTTTGCTGGGTATGCATTAGGGTGATCGATTATTCGACTTTTTCCATAAACCGGTTTTCGAATAGTTCGAATATTTGAAATTATGAAAAACCCGGTTTCGGTTTTTACAATTCAGAAAAAACCGGTCGACCGGTTTTTTTTAAATAAGAAAATTATTGAGTTAAAAGTTTATGTAAATACTATAAAACAATACGAAAATTAAAGGTAAAACCTAAAAATTAACTTCATATACTTATATATAGTACATACAGTATATATAATCTCCCTGGCGAATTTCAAATACGACTTCGACTGTTTGGTAATAGATCAAAGAAAAACTGTTGAAGTCTTCTTTAATCTATTAACAAAAAGTCGTACACTCAGGGAAAATCTGCAACTAAAAAATAAGAACGCGTCACATTAATTCAATAATTTACCATATAATAGAAAATGTATGTTGAGATACTTAAGCTGGATTCACCCATTGTTTCTGAACAAAATGTTTGTCCAGACAAACAATTTTTTCCTGAGAGTTTTCTGCAGCACGATTCATCCATTTCGAACATTTTGTCTGGAAAATCAAAGCTACTATATGAAATACATACGTGTGTAAACGATGCGTATTAATTTTACAAGTGGCAGCACATCGGCAAATAATTACAATTCGCTGTGTCTTTTTAATTGATCAATGCAATTCTTTCGTTCAACTCCATATGTATATGTTTTATTTTACAATTTTGCTTTATTTCTATTGTAATTAATACAAGTATATTCTGTGTTTTTATTATTCATATAACATGATGTGGCAGCTCAGTTCAACTTTGGCTGAAAAATTTAAATACTTGGCAGCTCAGTTCGATTTTGTCCGGACAAATTATAAAATTAAACCAATTCAAACTGAGAATTGTTCGTAAAAAATATTTTCTCTCTCTCAAGAAGAGAGAAGTTAAACAACATAGATATAACAATAATTTTGTCCGGACCAAAATTTTGTTCGGAAACAATGGGTGAATCCAGCTTTAAAAATAAATAAAATTAAAAAATTAATACTGTAAATTAATATATTTCCATATTGAAATAAAAAATTTCAACATGACTAGACTTTCGTTAATGTGTTTTATTAATTCAATATGGTTTTTATTGATTTTAAGCTTTTTTTCTCTGGGTGTAGTCATATTTGAAATACGCCAACCACGATAAGGCAGAATATATATAAATCGCCTCTGATACCACCTCATTAAATAATTTCGCATAAATTTCATGTTTCAGTATATGTTGCCATGCTTAAAAAGCTCTAAGAACTTTTAAGGGGTTTAGACACGGTCAAAATGCTTGCTGAGATTGGCTATAGTATGAGTGAAAATTTGTTAGTATGTGTGACACCAACGATGCTTGATGGAAAATCAAAAAATTTTGATTTTCGGCATCCTTGCTGTCACTTGTCAATGCGTGCATATTGTTACCCCATCAAGCGCGTACAAATTTTCATTATAATTATATTTCCATTACGAATGGTTGCCCAAAATATCGGAATTAAAAAACATAAATTTGACCGGTGAAGAAAAAAGAAGTGTTAGAACTTTCTAATTTTGCTTTGTTCTTTTTTTGTAAGCAGTGCTGCCATTATTGTTATTGAATTTCTTTATTTAGACATTTTTATACATTTTTTTTCAACCAAACGAACAGCACAAAATCAAAATAAAAATGAATGCTTGGTGGGGCATCAAGCATGGTAATATCAAGCCGACAAGCACACGTACACGAATTTGAAAGTTTTACCATAGTAAAAACTAATTTTAATGCAAAATGTACAAATCAAAAAGTATTCGACTCAGCCGGTTTTTAAATTGTAAAAAAAACCGTACTATTCGACATTCGAAAAATCAACATTTTGAAAAAGCCGACAACCGTATGGGGAAAACCCGGTTTTTAAAACCGGTTGTAAAACCGAGTCGATCACCCTAGTATGTATATTGATTTCTTTGGATGTTTTTTTTTCTAAATTTAATTTCCCGAGTAGATTGAAAATATTTCTAGTTCGCTATACGGTAACCGAGACCTGTGTGGCCCCCAATGCTTTAAATTTCTTCCCTTTCTGCTCATATGTACTTAAAAGCGTTTGTGTGATTTAAAAGCAAATTAACTTGAGAACCATTCATGATTTACATACATTTTAGATAATGCAGGACACCTGGCGTTACATACTGAAGCTTTAAATGCCATAAATACATGTCGTTGTCTTAATGTAAAAAGGCCCTAACTCATTATTTTCTCTATGAAAATATACAAAAAAGCGATTTCAGAAAAAATAATGATTTAGGGTCTTTCTAAATTGAGATAACTATATTTACTTTCCCTATAACTTGGACGCTATAATGGACGCTGGAGTAACACGCCATTGCTTAATTATTCTAGCTTATATGTGTGTGTGTGTATATATGTGTGTTTGGCATAATTACAACCAAAAATAAATATTTTATCGAATACCACTCCACTGACAAGAGACATAAATCATTTTGTTTCATAATTTAAGGAAATAAGACACCATCGTGTAAAATTAGGTTAGAAGATACAAATGATATTACGGCATAAATTGTTTTAGGAAAATTAAAACGAAAAAAAAACTTGCACACCCCACAATTTTACAAATGGTCATTAAATGAAGATTTTATTAGTCAAGATTGTTTTATAATCTATCATATTTCTTAGTAAAAAGTTAAAAAAAAGAAACAAATTATGATAATTTTTTTTTACATTAGAAATAGATATAATTAATTAAAAGACAAATTCCACTTTTTTTATTTTTTATTTTTTTTTTTTTGATTGAGTAATAAGCAATTTTGCTAATTGCCTAAATCTATTCGTTTGTAACTTACCTTTCCCAAGATAGACGCCTTGGAGCATCTTCACCGCATGGCTGGGGAGCTTTTAAAGCTGTCGTTGTCGTTGCGCTTGTGTGATGTTGCAGCTGCTGCTGGTGATGATGATGATGATGATGTTGTTGCTGTTGTTGTTGTGATTTTGACAAAACACTACTGCTGGATTGATGCAATAATTTAGCTATACGTCGTGTTATTGCAGTATTTGTAGAGACATTTGTGGCAGACGTCGTTGTGCCGACTCCTGTCGATGATGTTGCACAAGTGACAGAATTGTTGGCATCATTATGACTACCGGTAAAATTAGCGCCAGTGGCGCTTACTCCAAAGCCTGCAATTTGATAGCCGCTATCCAACGTGGGTGTATTATCACCGGAACAACGTGCATTGTTATCTGATGTAGATGTCGATGAACCGCCACTGCCGCCGCCTCCTCCGCTAAGTATCGTTGCGGCTGTGCGTTGTTTTTTAGACGCCAAGCGATAGGCACGTGCTGCCACCACATGCGGTGCGGGTATTCTAAATAGAAAACAAATAAAAAGTGAATCAAAATAAGTTACAATAACTTTATTAACTATGGGTCATATCCAAAAAAAAAAAAGAAATTATTTGAGCTTCAAGTGTACGTTAAGACAAAATTTCCATACAAATTTTACCAAAAGAAAACTTGAAGTTCAAATTAATTTTTTGTTTGATACGGCCCTATTTCTTTATAAAACATTTACACCTAGGGCACACAATTAGAGATGCTAAACGGGAAATCCCGAGCCCGGAAATCCCGGGATTTTCGGGACTATCCAAATCCCGGAGCCCGGGATTTTTTAATTTTAAAGCCCGGGATTTTTGGGACTATCCAAATCCCGGAGCCCGGGATTTTTTAATTTTAAAGCCCGGGATTTTCGGGATTTTCTGAATCCCGTTTTTGCATAAATAATGTTTTTGACTGTCATATTCTATATTAAAAATTATTACAAACTCCCTGTTATAAAAAGTTAAAATAAAAAAATTGCTTTGAATAAATATTTTAGTAGATAATATTACATTGAGTATACGAGTACATAATATATATCTGTGGCAAAAAGGAAAAAGTGATTAAGTCATATTTTACAGTTTTGCAGGAGAGCACTTTTGAACTTTCACGTCGATTTTCAGAAATTTGTTTCTTTTACAGTCCCAATAAGCACTCAAAAAATTTAAATTCAAGCACTTGAAATTTAACTGGAAACAAAGTTGAATTCAAGCATTTTTTCAAGTAATTTTAAAGTTTGAAAATATTTTTAAATAAAAAATCAAACAACATACATATATGCTCAAACCTTGTCAAATACGTAATTTATTTATTATTAAAACTGAAATTGTGGTGAATATATCAAAAACAAATAAATAAAAGTGAATTTGAAAAATAAAGATGAGTAAAACGTGAAAACAATAGCGAAGGCAGATGTGCAGAAAATAATTTTTAGAAAACAAAGGAATTGCATTTTGCTTTCCATTTTAAAAGCCTTGTTTTTGCAGCTTGAATTACACTTGAATTCAATTGTAATACAAGGTTGAATTACAGTATAATTCAAGGCTTGAATTAAACTGTACTACAACTGAATTGTTCGCATTGCGTTCAAGTTCCCTTTTCATTGGAAAATGCTATTGAATTAAAGTGTGAATCAAGCATAATTCAACCCTTGACAATTGATTGTGTGGCTTGAATAACACTTGGTTTACACTTGATTTCAAGCAAAATTGCTTATTGCGAGTTAAGTCGGGAAATTCTCTGTTAATCGTTAGTTTTTAAGCCAATATCGTTCTACATATTATAATTAATATATTTAAGTTGAAATATACTAAATTGTTTCAAGTGAGATTAAAAATCTAAGAGATAAGTCGCAAGTTATAGCGCTATAACTTCCTGAAAAATCACACAAATTGATTAAGATTTTCACCAGGAATACTTTCGAATATGCAAATTACGGACGTACCATTGACTCAAAATCAGCTTATCTCGACTTAAGCACTTTTCCTTTTTGCCACAGAAAAGAAAACGCCATCTTTGCTAGGAAAAAATATTACACGAAATGAAAATTTGCAATAAAATGGTTTTTGAAATAGAGAGTTTATTAGAAATTATTGTATCACACGAACGCCAAATAAAAATATTATTTTTAATATAAAAACGCGCATTTGTTCACAATTTTTTCGGGATTTTTTTAGTCCCGAAAATCCCGGGATCTCGGTTCGGGATTTCGAGACTCCATCACTAAATCCCGAAGCCCGGGATTTCTAAAAACCTGTCCCGATTAGCATCTCTACACACAATCTAGCAGATCTCTATGAAAATCCATACCGTTTACAGCAACTTTTTTTATTCATCATTTACCGTTTTGTTGTTGTTTGGAAACGAGTGCGTATGCGTAATACTGTTAAAGAATTACCCCCTTATGCAAAAAAATATTTTACTTTAGCTTTAAAGTTCATAGTAGTTGATAAGCACTTTAAGGCTAACATAGCTTTATTAAAAAATCATATGCAAAAGACAACTTTAAATATTTTGTGATTTAATAATAAATACTGGTAACACCACCGTGTTCAACAACCACTTCACAGCTTATGATGTACAAAATCGAATACAATTTCATTCGGGTATTCAAATAATTTTTTATTTTATTAAATAAATTTTCATTATCTTGAAGTAAAGCAACCTAATTTAAAAAATGTGAACTTGTGACATGGTAATAAAACAGATAAACACAACTATGAAGTAAAAGTAAAAAAAAAAATTGAAAAATTATCACAATTTGTTTTATTGGAATGAAACGAGTATTTGAATATCCAGCTTTTTTCGATTTGTTTTGATTGTACATATGTACATCACTAAAACATTTTTGTATAATTGTATTTATTTTAATATTTTTTTATGGATTTTGCTATGTATTTCGAATCAGTTGGATAATTTGGTGATGTCCATTTAAGATAAGAGCAGGCACTTCTAGCTTCATTTTCAGATGTAACATGAATCAGTATGTGCTATATTAATAAAAATATTTGAGGTACAAAATACACATTTTGGAAATATCAACTTAAGTAGTCTTAACAAACGTGGGTGCCTACTTTAGAATTTTTATACAATAATTTTTTTAGAATACAACTTTACTTAACATTGCTTGGCAAAGCTTTATTAAGCTTTTTGCATAAGACCCTTATACAGGGTGGGCCAAAAGAAACCAAGGGGTATACAAGTTTAATAACTTTTTTGTTTATTAATTTTTTTTTATTTTTTCTTTCAGATTATATAGACAACACTTGGAGAATTTATAATGGAGAGGTTCACTCACAACTGAACAGAGAACCAGAACAATAGAATTTTATTATTTAAACCAGAGATCAATTATTTTAAGCTCATTTTCATTTGAATGACTTTGTTAATAAGCAGAACTGTAGGTTCTGGGGTTCTCAAAATCCAAGAGCCATTCATCAACGCCAATTGCACCCCATCAGGTGTACAGTATGGTGTGAGATCACATCTGAAAATGTCATTGGGCCCTACTTCTTCGAGAATGAAGATGGAAGTGCTGTAACCGTAAATGGAGAGCGGTATCGGTTTATGATAGAAAATTTTTTACGTCCTGCTCTTGAAAACAGACCTGGTATGTGGTTTCAGCAGACGGAGCCACTGCCCATACTGCCCGAGACACAATGGCACTTTTAAGTCAAATTTTTGGAGAGCGAATAATTTCTCGAAATTCGGAAATTATTTGGCCAGCGCGATCGCCAGATTTGACAGCACCCGACTATTTTCTTTGGGGTTTTTTGAAGGAGCGAGTGTATGTGAACAAGCCACAGAGACAATCCTTGAACTCAAGGCAAACATTGTTGCAGAAATTCGAACGCTACAGCCACAAGTTTTGAAAGATGTTATGGAAAATGCTCTAAAAAGAGCCCATCAGTGCGAAGCTGAAAACGGTGGTCATTTAAGAGACATCATTTTTCATACTTAGTGTAAAAAAATTTCCATTTTGTATATTACATAATCTGAAAGAAAAAATAAAAAAAAGTTTATAAACAAAAAAGTTATTAAACTTTTACACCCCTTGGTTTCTTTTGGCCCACCCTGTATATTACTCATATTGCACACTTTTCATGAAGTTAACTCCATTTATATTTTAATTTTGAAAAATTTACAAAAAATTGATCTTGGCAGGTACCGCTATTAATTTTTGAAATAACAAATATAATTAAAAATATTGATTTTTTTGAACTGGCTCGGACCATAAAATACTTTAGTGACTGTTGGAGATCAACAATACTGGGATAAAATTTCAATACACCTTCTTCCTATTCGAAGGTTTAAGTCGATTTGCAGTTTATGGAGGGCGCTTCTGCTAAGATGGCATTATAGCTACATACATATGTAGCGTGGCCATTAATATTAAAAAAAAATTATAATAACAAAAAAAGGAATACTGTACTGTACTGTACTGTACTGATTTATTTTTAAACCAAAAATAGGGATTAACTTGCCCTGATTGCTTGGAGTGATTTCCATAAACAGTAGATTAGTTAAAAATGCTAAATTATACGCCAGCATTTTTCGTACTTAAGTTTTTAAGCACAACTTACTCTTAAACAAGAAAAAACAATTTATATGTATTTACCTCAATAAAACCGAACCATCGGCGGCATAACATTCGAAGTCTGTGCTGTCTGTGCTGATATTTATGGTGCCGGTGTAGGATGACACCATCGCGTTATCTGCTGCAGCACTGCCGCCAGCTGAAGACGGCGTTGTTGTATTACCCGCCGAGCCGTGTGGAGTGCTTCCCGATGATTTTCTTCGATAGACAAAAGTGCCATCATCTTTGGGCAAATTGAGTGATTTAATGCTCAAGGTATTATTGTTGTTGCTAAAATTGCTGTTGTTGTTGTTATTGTTCCAAACCGTTTGTTGCTGTGTCGTTGGTGTTGTCGTTGTTGTGTTGCGTGATAAAAGAGACCAGCGATTACCGCCGCCGCTGCTTGTGCAATTTTTTGTTGCTGAGGATGTGGCTGAGAGATTGTTGGATATTAGAGATGAAAAACAAGAAAAGAAGAAGGAATAAAAAGAAGAAACGGAAATGCCAATATTTATTAGAAATGTTTTAATTGTTCAGCCTAATTACGGTTGGCGTATTTTGACTACGCCTTTACTATATAGATTAAAGAATAATTTTGTATTGTTCTTTAATCTCTCAATAGGCGTAACCGCATTACACCAACCGTAATCAATCTGGTTGTTCAAAGTTACATATATAATTTCGGTTGTGCTTTTGTTATTAATTGTTTTAGACCTCATTTTAATTATGGTGCAATGGGACTTATTTTAAAATTAAGAACTTGCAGCTTTTGTTTAATAAGTAATCACGCAAGATTTCTCAATTAGGCATCAATGCTGTTAAGAGAGTTATTGTTTTTTATTTCTTAAAGGTCCCTCGTATTTCCCATCTCATTCCTTTATGTTTTTATATATGTATTTAATTACAAATAATACTCTCAACATCATTCTGATATACCATATTCATCACTAATACCTCGAACTACAGTCAACTCTCTTTAATTTGAAATTCAAGGCAGCAGAGAAAAAGTTCAAAAAATAATCGACAGTTCATATTAACAAGAGTTCAAATTACCAAGAGGCAAATATAAGGAAAAATTCTAATTATTAAGTCCTAGTTTACACTATGCTAGTCTTATTGCTAACCCGATTAGTTTGTTAGTAGAGAGAGACGAGGGGAAAAAGAGTTTCTTTTCTTTTCCCCTCGTCTGTCACACAAACTGATCAGCTTAGCAATAAGACTTGCATATTGTAAATTAGGACTTCGAGTTTGATTAAAAAAACTATGCGTTACTTTTATAATAACCACCATGATTGATTGACTAAACTTTTTCCATTGCCATGATACTTTATAAATTGTTCTCTATTAGTTTTCTAAATAATAAAAAATTTCAATATTTAGCAGCCGTGATAAATTTACTTTTCTTTTATTTTAAATATTTTATTTTCCATTTTCTTAATGTGCCGAAGACACTGCATTCAATTCGAAGGAATTATATTGTATAAAAAAAGTAACGCGTGTTTTTCTAAAGGTAGAATTAGTAAAATCGTATCGTGATGTTGCGTGTCAGCTGACAAAAACCGTACCATATACAATGCATGTTACTAGTTATAAAATATGTGGTAGTAGCACTGCTGACGTAGGAATCTGCAGAAAACAGATTTTTCTGTAGCGAATGTCAAAAACGCCGCATATAATGCCAGACAAAAAAAATGTGCTGTGCAAACTGTTACATTTTCTATAACTTGTGCACAAAGTTGAACGATACGGCAAGCTGTAAAGTAGAATGATACGATTTTACTAATTCTACCTTAAAGGTATAAAACTTAGATAAACTTTTATAACCTAAAACACAAACCAACTGCATTAACAGAGTTCTGTTATCATGATAACATATCTCTGTTAGACATGCAAATACTGGTGGAATATACTCCGGCCACATTTTATAGCCGACTAGAGCTAAAAAAAATTGGAGCTTACAGAATACTATGTGTTGTTAGTCAGAATATTTACAACAGACTTTGTTGTTATTTGTTCATTAATAATTATCACATGTAATTTGGCTTAAAAAGCAATACGAACCTTAGCCCGTTCAAATCACAAATATAGAAACAAATGGAGTTCGAATAATAATTAAAATTAACTGAAAAAAAAAATTAATTGAAATAGTAAACCAAGAAAAAACTATAAAATAAATTTTAAGTTTTTTCAAAGACAATTTCTAATTCCAGGAGAAGAGAGAAATATCTGCGGCTAAAAATTTTTGGAATTTGTGTATTTTGTGAACTTTTTCAAAGTGCAATAAATATTTACGTTCTTCAGAAAATGTGCAGAATTTTTGAGAAGTTTAAAATTTCGATTTTCACTAAAGGACGAATTCCTGAAAAAGGAGTTCTAGAAATTTTTGGAATTTGTGTATTTGTTTGCTCTTTTTCAAAATACAACAGTCGAACCGCTTAATATTTGAATTTTTCAGAATATTTTTAGGCCTTTTTGTTTTTTTCACTAAAGGACGAATTACAGGAAAACATTTTCCAGCATTTAGTTTGTTTGTGTCTTGGGTTATACGTGTCGAAATTTGCACATCCAAAACTTTAAGTTGGCAACAATGATTGACATGTACGCCATTTTAACAGCTGTTGTTTCTTGTTCGTTCAGTTGGGCTTGTAATTTCAACGCGAATCGACTGATGATACATGTGCCTCTTTTTTGTAATAAATGTTAAAACTTTTCGGGTCAATTTTTTTGTCAAAATGTGGAGAACAAGATGTGTAATGAAAATAACAAAAATTAAAAATTTTAAAAACCCCCGACTTTTTTCAGAAAAGATGTTATATGTTCTAAACGGCTGGACCTATTTTCTTCAAACATAGCTAAGAAGCCTCTCGATCAAGTCATATTTCAAACAAAAACAAAAAACTAAATGAAAATCGGTCCAGCCGTTTGGCCTGTACGTGGACACGGACAGACACACAGATACACAGACACACACTACAAACTTATAACACCCCTTTTTTAGTCGGGGGGTTAAAAAAACTCCATTTGTTGATATATTTTTGAAGTTTATTTAAATTTTTACACGAATAACCCTTTCTAAAATAGGACAACCAATATAATTATTTAATTTTTATCAATGCGAAAACATCTCACACTAGTTACTGAACAACGTCAGCAAACTGTGCAGACTTTTTAAGTAAATCATAGTTCATTTCGAGAAACACATCGTGCTCTTCGGCAGTGCCGTTAAGCACAGCAATCACTGCGTGCAACCATGAATTATTTTCGCATCACTATTTTAAACAAAAAGAAAATTAAATTTTGATTGCATATCGTCTTAAATTGATTAGAAATAATATGTTGTTTAAGTGTGTTGGTGTTTATTTGCTTTGTTCATAGCTGCAATATACTCTTGTGCTTAGTTGTGTGACTTGTTCTTATTTTGTTCTTGTTTGCTTTGATGTTCGTAAAAAGCCGACAAACATCACATGACCAGCAAAAACTTCCCGGTGTTGGCTAGTAGGCAGTGTACTAACCTGGTAATTGAAGGATCGCAAATTCGAATCCTGCAGACAAGCTAAAGTTGCTTCACATTTTTTTTTCTTTTTAACTATAAGTACAATTTTAAATATCATTTAAATCATGTTAAATTAAAATTTAATTCATGTTGGTATTTATTTAGTGTTTATGTAAAAAAAAATATTTAAGGTTGTTGTGGCGTTGACTAACGCGCGATGAGTTCCGAGTTCAAATCTTGGACGGAGAAGCCAATTTATAAACAAACAAAAATTTTTCTGATGCGTATGCCAAACACACGCAAGTTAAAAAATTAATAAAATGCAACTGCTACATTTAATTAAACTTATGTTGTTTCAACTTAAAATAACTTCGATTCAACATGATTATTCATTTCGATCTCACAGTACGGAAATGTTAAATCAACAAGAAATAAAGTTATATCAAAAGAAAAGAAGTATTGTTCTGCTCTCTTTATTGATGTTTCTCAGGCGTTTGATAAAGTATGGCACGAAGGCATAGTTTTAAAATTGAAGACATATCTGCCAATAAACATTCAAAAGCTTTTGGAAAGTTATATTATTAATAGGAAGTTCACTGTTATGGAAGGAGAGTTCACGAGTGTGCCCGAATCTATATCTTCTGGTGTGCCCCAGGGTAGTATCCTGGGTCCTGTCTTGTATTTAATATATACTTGTGATATGCCTGTGAGCAATAATATCCATATTTCTACTTTTGCCGATGATACAGCCTGTATGAGTGTGCACGAAAACCCTTATGAGGCATCCCGCAATCTCCAGGAACATATCACTCAGCTGGAAATATGGTTGAACTTATGGAGAATTAAAGTCAATGAACAAAAGTGTGTCCATATAACGTTCACCCTAAGAAGAGATACTTGCTCCCCCATTCGAATCAACAATCAAAATATTCCTCAACATTCCCAAGTGAAATACCTTGGTATACACCTTGATCGAAGACTTACATGGAAACATCATATTGACTCTAAGTTAACTCAGATAAAACTTAAGTTAACTCAAATATATTGGTTGATTGGCAGAAACTCAACACTCAGCTTAGACTGCAAACTTTTACTATACAAGTCGCTTTTGAAGCCAATATGGTGCTACGGAATTCAGTTATGGGGCACTGCTTCAGCTTCCAATGTCGAGAGAATCCAACGAAGGCAAAACAAAATTTTACGGTTAATAACATCGGCTCCATGGTACATCCAAAATTCTATTATACATCGTGATTTAAATATGCCACTCGTGACTGAAGAAATTGCAAAATACGCAGGCAAATATTTAACAAAACTCGAATCACATCCTAATCCGCTTGCTCGTAATATTTTGAACTTTACTGGACACATCCGATTAAAAAAGAGGGACACACAGGCTCTTATACCTAACACTCCAGATGGGACTACTTGAAAATACTTTCCCCCCCCCCCCTTTTTTTTTATTATTACTACTAATGTATTATCTATAACTACCACTAAGTTTATGTCCGACACTGGTCGGGCCTAATAATTTTTTTTTTATAGATTTAAGATTTGAATACTTATTGTTAGTTCATATATGAAGATCCAATAAATAAATACATGCATTACAAAAAAAAAAAAAAAAAAAAAAATATCAAAAGCAAAATTTTCTTTAAAGATTATTGTAAATCATGTTGAATCAACATGAAACACATATGAAACAAAATCATTGCACCAAAATAGTTAGATAAACCTTATGTACGTAAATTTAAAGTTGCAATTTTTCTGTGTGTGTAGTCCGTAGTATTTGACAAAATCCAAGCGAGTCCATTCGGAATCCAGCTCAACAACTGCAGTTATGTCTATTCACTTTATGGAAAATGTTTCGAAAATATTTGGCTTTGCGGGCTTAAAAAGTCAACTCATGCAAGAGTTATAAATTAACAACCAACAGACACTTTGTACATTTGACGAGTGGATTAAAAACGAAATTTCTGTTATTACGGAGTTTAACAAGAAAATTTTGTTTAGTTTGAAATCCTGACGATATTGTTCAGCCCGACTATTTTTTTATGGTTCTATGCAAAATGTTTTTTATGGGTCTATAGGCCGCACACGAAAGACAACATTTGTAGCGTCATCACTTACATGCTGCCAACATTGCAGAGAAACTAATTGAAAGCTTATCTTTCCAATTGGTCATATGCCAGAAATCCTTGTCAAATAATAATAATTTTTAAAAAAAATCAAAGAATTCCAAATTCATTGTTTTCTTCCAATTTAAAATTTGAAACCTCTAGAAAAACACTTAAGCCATATTTTCTATTTGTGTTGTAAATTCTTATAATAGGCGGTGTAACACTAAAGAATAATGTTAGTTCATACATTTTTCATTCACAACATTTTAGATCAACCCAAATTTCATATCATTCTCAAATTTATTTGTTTTATTATAAATTATTTTATTTCCGTTTAAGCAGGCACAAAAGAGATAAAATTATTGTAAATTATAACAAACAATGTTTTTATTTTTCTTCATAAAATCAACTATAGTGATTAAGGGAAAATTTGTTTTGAAAAAAAAAATTATATTTTATGAGTATTAAACCGGGCGGTCGACATACAGAAACAGGTGTAAAGTCAACCACTGGGATATTTCAACGACGTTTTAAGAATATGTTTTCGCTACACTGTCCGTCTGTCCGTCTGTCCGTCACACGATATTTTCTCAGGAACCGTAAGAGATACGGACCTGAAATTTGGACAGAGTATGTAGAACCTTGGCCGCTACAACAACAAATACATGAGAATTAAAAATTAAAGGGTGTTCCAAAACGAGCAACGAAAAATGTTAAAATCCCATGTAATATACATACAATTGTATGAACACATGTATGTAATATTGACACTTGAAAGTTGTAAAATTAGTGTATTTTTATACAGACTACAACAATTAACACTAAAATTAAAAAAAATTAAATTAAAGGGTGGTCCATCAGTTAATGCAATTTTGACTATGTAATTTTGACAACTTGCTGTATCTTGGAAACCGTAAGAGGCAAACACTTGAAATTTTCAAAAACGGTAAAACTAAAAAAACCGAATATTATAAAATCGCCAAACTAAAAAAAAATCGCCAAAAATTAAAAAAAAATCGCCAAAACGAAAAAAATCGCCAAAATTAAAAAAAAATTCTAACACTAAAATAAATCGCCAAATTCGAAAAAATCGCCAAAATGAAAAAAACGCCAAAATGAAAAAAACGCCAAAAATCGAAAAAAAATCGCCAAAACGCGAAAATGTCGCCGAAACTAAAAAAATTTTTTATTTAAAAAAAATCGCAAAAATTAAAAAAATCGCCAAAAATAAAAAAAATCGCCAAAATGAAAAAACGCCAAAAACCGAAAAAAATCGCCAAACAAGAAAGTAAAGTGTCAAAACTAAAAAATAGCCAAAACTTAAAAAAATCGCCAAAACCGAAAAAACGCCAAAACAAAAAAACCTAAAAGACCCCAAAAACAAACAAAAAATGCCAAAACTATAAATTATATAGGATGAAGTTTGTATTAAATTACATATCTAGTGCTCGTACGGAACCCTTCGGGCGCGAGTCAGAGTTTCACTTTACTGAATTTATTTTTAGATGTATTCTCGTGGCATGTATTATACTAAACTAATAATAAGCAAAGCAAGATGGATGGATGCATTGGTGTTCGTGTATATGAGTGTTTGTCAAAAAGTAGTGTCTTCACCTTTGATGTGTGTATGCTTGTTATTTTGAATATTGTGTGCTTGAGTGTGTCTGTGTAAGTTGTAGATGGTAAGATATTCCTTGCAGTAAGACTGGGGCCAAGTGTCTCTATGTCAAGACTAAAATTCTAGTAGTAGGTACATTGTCTACAATTTCTCTTCTATTCGTAAGTATAAAAGAAAGAGAGAAAACATATGTGGTGTATTTCTGGTGGATTTTGCAACAACTTGTCAATATACATAAATTTGTATGTTCGTAAGGTATAGAAATGTACCAGTAAATGTCTAGTTGGTATGTCTCCATGTTCCCATAAGAACTATGAATTCACTACCTAGTCAATTGTTTTAGTGTTACTAGTAGAGTTTCAATGACAAGCACATGCTAAATGTCTAAAGCCCAAAGTACTGTATGGGGAACAATTGTAGAGTAGTAATGGTGACAAAGTCAAAAGCGACTCAGTACATTTTCATCATCGACATTTCCTTCAGGGTTATATTTGTGTTTAGGGGTAGTTTTTTAAAACAAGCTCATACAACTAATGGTAATGCATGTGTGCGTTTGCATATGAACAGAAATATAAAAAATCATACACACAACGTGTGTGTGTGTGTATGTACACGCATGCTGTTTGTAACGCTCCCATGCGTATGAAAAAGCAAGCATCACAAATTTTTTGGTCTTGAAGTACTTTCCTCTTTTCTTTTATACCTGCAATAACTGAAGCAAATGTCTTGCAAACAGTGTTGTTAAGAGTTTGTTATAGAAGATTTCGCTACAGTAAAACATTTGAAGAACCCCTCATGTTTTAAAATTTCTTTTTAAATGGCCTCTTGCAGGTGTCTAATGCATATTACAGCTGGACCTCTAAACTAGCGATGCGCGCTCTTTTGCCTGTATTAAAAATTTTTTCGGCTATTTTCATTTACTCATCGTCTGTATTTTAACCAGAACTGCTATGAAGTAAATAATTTTCTGTCTCACTTGATTGGAAAAAAATTCAAAATTTTTTTTTTCTGAAAATGGCTTTTTATTTATTTATTGTCATGCGAGGAAAAAATACTTCCATAGAAATTACCTCTAAGTCCTTTTTTTTGCTGGGTATCTTTTTTCGTTAGTGGAAACTATCTGTTTGACAACTTACACCAACCTTAAGCCCACAACAGCTTAAATTTAAGAAGTACATTCATTACCTTTGGCTTTATACGTATTTTTTTTTCATGAATTTCCAGTGCAATTTGAACGAAACCTCACCAGGCATTTTCGTTTCATTTTTCCTTTTAATATTTAATTATAATACATCTTATGCAATTTTCGCCCTGCTACTATATAGATTTTAATAGTTTTAAGTAAGTATGTAAGTGTGTTTGTAAAAGCAAACATTAGAAATTTACTCACACATATGTACATATATACTTGTTTAACAAATTATATTGCTTAATTAAAATGACTATTGTATTTAATTAAATCTGCCTTATAACATGTGTTAGAGTGTGGCAGACGAGCATAGGTGTGGTTTATTGTTACAAAAAAAGTGAAATAAAATAAACTTCCAAATAGATACACCTAAGTTTTGTGTACAAGGATGTCTAACTTCATTTCCCAAGCGCTTACCCACAGCAGGTAAGGTTGCTAAAACTATTTGCACTTTTATTTGCATTGGAATAGCATAAAAACTATGGTTTATTCTATCTTCTAACACTTTGACAGCTTCACATAAATTAGTAACTGATTCATAGCTTGTTAGAATATGTTTGGCAGCTGGATAGCACAAGATTGGCAAGTGTAATACACA
This sequence comes from Tachina grossa, assembly GCA_949987645.1. Classification (NCBI taxonomy): domain Eukaryota; kingdom Metazoa; phylum Arthropoda; class Insecta; order Diptera; family Tachinidae; genus Tachina; species Tachina grossa. Next base: position 155,912,369 of record OX465274.1, on the reverse strand, counting down.
TACAGTCAATGCTAACTAATAAACAAATTTTTTTATGAAAAACCTCACTATAGAAAATAAAGTTCTACTTTCCAATCACCAACAGGTCAACAACAGATCAACAAATTATCGGGAATAAATACAGGAGTAAATTATTTTAAGCACTTATTTTATCCATAATAATCATAATGCCACGATGTCAACACTTATATTAAAAAAAAACAAATTTTAAAATTTTGTTGTTGTTTCCAGTGTAACTATGCAATAAAGTCGATAGTGGTCGACATCGTAGTACAGGTTCTCCTAATAATAAATATTTGCCCCCCCCCCTTTTCCAAAAACATTGAAAAAATTCTCAACTTCGCCAATAAATCCTCAATACTGGCAGCCTTTAGTTTATTATGTCACACTTTACAATTTAATTATAAAATAAATTATGTTTGCCACAAAACCACCAAATAAAAGTTTAAATTTTCTAATGCATACAATGAAAAAAGGTAAAAGCTTCAAAATATACTAAGTATATTTAAATATATCTTTATGTATGTAAATACTTCCCAGCAAACAAAATATGTATGAATTGTAGGGAGAGACTTTTCAATTTATTGCTTCTCACCCCGACTTTTATCATTTATTTCATTAGAAGTTAACAAAAAATATTATGGTAGAGTAGTGTGACCAGATGTAAAAATATTGGCAGTCAAAGTCGTCTTTAAATTAAAGCTAAAAATAATAAAATAATTTATTTCAAAAGATTCAATACAGTTACATATGTATGTATGTAATAGTGATGTAACGAATGTCAATTTTTGATATTCGCGAATACGAATACGTATACGAATATTTGAAACGATATTTGCGATTACGAATATAATATATGAAATTTATAGACATTGAATTGGGATTCTATTTACGTCTGCAATATGAAATATTAAAAAATAGTTATGAAAAAGGACTTAATACTACTGTTGGCGTACTTTAAAGTTGATAAAAACTACCCAAAATTTGAATGATCGTCATTAAATAATATTTGAAAATGATACAAAGCACATATTTCTATAAAAAAAATTTAATAAATTTGTACAAACTAATATTTTTTAGCCATTTATTTAAATTTCGTTTAGGATTTATGCATTTATATATATAATTTCTTTGTAAAAATATTCGTATTCGCATTCGCCTGAATTTGACGAATAAGCGTGAGAAAACGAATATCTATAAATGGCCGAATATTCGACAATGCATCACTAGTATGTACCTATGCATGAATGATATCTCGTGAGAGCGTGAGAATTCCTGCGTGATTATTAAAAATAGCTCACGCACGATCACGCACGACTAATTTTTTTAAGTCACGCTCACGCACTCACGCGTGATTAATTTTTAATTTAATGAAGCTGCTTGACTCACGCTCTCACACTCACGCGTGATTAGTTATTAATTCAATGAAGCTGCGTGATTCACGCGTGACACGATAAAATCACGAAATTTCCACATCTCTACTTTGTACTATGTTTTGTGGGGCTACGTTAAGCCTTATGTCTATAGGCACAAGCCCACAACGGTTGACTTACTGGAAGACAATATTAAAGAATTTGTTCGTGATATACTGGCGTATATGTGGGGGAGTGTATGCCAAAATTGGACCCATCCAACGAACCATTTGAGGCGTAGCCGCGATCAACAATTACATGAAATGATCTTTAAACATTTAATTACGTATAAAGATCGTTATAACGACTCAAAGAAAGATTTCATACATTTCTCCATTTTTTTATATAAATCAAATTCGAATTCTCTTAAAAAATCACCCAATATAATAAGAATTTCATTGTTCTTCGTTGCTCTCTTTAGAACACCCTTAAAATTTTTCACTGTCATATATTTGTTGTCCGTAGCTCTTACGGTTTTGAACAAAACAGCCTGTAACAGACAGATAAATAGAAAGACTGACATTGTAGGGAAAACAATAGGGTTCCTTCTAATTTTTGGTGTGAGAAACCCTAAAAATGCGAGTTTCAAAAAAGCCATACTTTTTGACTCAGGAAAATAAACTCTCATTTATAGATTTGTTATAGTCCTTCTATATTTATAATTTGATTAGCCTCAAGTTCGTATCGCTTTGTAAGCCAAACAACAACAGTCCTTTTGTTTGCTGGGATATACTTAAATATCTTTATAAAAGTATGTGTGAACGAATATTTACAGCATGAAAAAGAAGCAAGTCCGCCCTTCTAGTTGTAACTATGCAAATAAAAAGCTAAATATAGAAACCACAAATCCAACAGTGTATAATTATTGCTTTTGTACCAGTATTATTTTTTTAATTAAATTTGTGCACCTGTAGCAAGACGTTGTTAGTTAGTAGGTTATTTTTTTTTTTAAATGTTTGTATGGATGTCCTTAATAATATAATACATTTACATTTTAGATTCTTGCTGTAGGTATTAGGCGACAGCCGGTATTGATATTTAAAATATATTTTTAAGTCCTTCTTCTCTCAAAGAGAAGGATACTAAAATCTTAAAAAAGGACAAAATATATTTTGCTTTTTTTTCTTAAAAAAAAGCAAGACTATTATTAATTTCACTTTCTTCTTTCCTAAACCAAAAATTAATTAAATTCAAAATTAATTGAGTTCAATATTATTATTTTTTAATTGTATATAAAGAGAAGTAACACTCAGGCAAATAATCCCTATTAATAAAGTAATGCATTATAGTCTTGAAAAGCAATAGTGTCGGGGGAGTGAGAGAACGTAAAGGCCATGTCAGATAACACGTTAGGCTCGCGTTGCATTGCAAATTTGCTTTGACAGCTAAGATGAAGTGTACATACTTGTTTGAAACATGTTACATAACGATGGTCTCAAGTAGAAAGGCCCTAACTCGTATTTTTTACGAAATTGAGGTTTTCACTGATTCTAATATATTTCACACAAATACACCTCGTCGGAAAAATATATTGCATTAGTGTAAAAATTAACGTTTTTACAAGCAGTTGAACAAAGCAGTTCTACATGCAGTTGTGCTGTGCATTATTATGTTTTTACATTCTCCTGTAAAGTTACAATTATTTGAGTTAGGGCCTTTCTACCTGAGACCAACGATAAAGTAGTTTTAATGCATTTTTTTTTTTTTTTTGACAGAATTGTGCTGTGTTTTATGCATAAAACAATACCGTGAAACAAAACAGTGAGTGTTGTTAAAGTTTTTATTGTGTCATACACCTTTTGCTTTACCGTCTTCTCTCAACGTTAGAAACGTCACGCAAAGGCACGAACTTGTATCTGATACGGCCTTAATTTTTTTACAATTCTGCAATTGTGACTTTTTACCAGCGTTACCATATTTATTTTCTCAAAAACCTTCAAATCGAACAAAAATCTTTTTTCTCATTAAAAATTTTTTTTTAGTGATTTTGCTCAAAAAATATTAACTAATATGCATTTGATTTTACTGAGTTCAAATTCAGGAAAAATTTATTTTGTGTCAAATGAACTAATAAAAGTAAAGGTAAATAACAAAATATTTAGTGAATAGAACATGTATAAGATAATTATATGTATGTAGATAATTCATATTTTTGATGAAGGAAAGAAGAAAATAAGTCAGTACCTTAGTCAAAAGGACCTTAAATAATATACTAAAAGTACCAAATATCATATTCTTAAAAATCTTATTTTTAGCAAAGAAATCTTTTAGTCTCCTTAACATCCCGGAAAACTTCAAAAATAAGATAAATCTTCACATATGGTAACGCTGGTTTTCACTAATGCTTAGAGCAGTCAAGGGGCACAAAGAGAACATTGAAAAAAAGACAGTATTTTATTTAATGTGCGCAGTGTTGCCAGAATTTCTAAGGATTAAATCTGCAAAATTTAACAATTTTGCACTAAAATACCTTCAAAATCTGCATTTTATTTTTAAAATCTTCAAAAAATCTTTAAAGCAATTTTTAAAACAATTTTTTTTATGTTTAAAATTTAAAATATAAATTAAGATATTTTTTTATTAAAAATACATTGAAATTGATTATTGAGGGGTTTAGCTGGATCCTATGCGCATTTCACTGTTGCTAATGCAGATCATCAGGGAACCTTTAACCAAAGCTTCTTAGAACAACTAGAGTTATTATATTATAAACTTTCATTTAAACAAATGAGAAGCTCAATAACAAATAACAAAGTTGAAACAAGAACTCAATAATCAACATGTTTTTTATTTTCTTACTTTACCATTAATACATTGGCTGACTTTTTTCAGCTTCAAGTTGTAGTCGTAGGAGTATGTAAAAGAAAATAAATGTAAATAACAACAACAGCTATTTAACAATAGAGTGTTGCCACACAAGTATTTTTCTGACCGGGTGCAGTCAAGTTAATAATTATGTAGTGTTTTTTTATGGGAATTGTTACAATTTAAGTTTAAAATTTAAATTTTTTTTATATTTTATTCAAAAAGTTTACATAAATATGGATGGACATGTGTAATATAAATATTATTTTAACCCATATTCATAAAATTTAAACTCGTCTTAAAATGTATTTTATTTAAATTTTGTAGACAAATTTTTTTTAAACTAACTTTCAAGCATTTTATTTTTTTATGAATATAAGCCTTTAATGTGTGAAGAATTTTCATTTCGTTTCTGCTTTGAAACCAAAAATGTTTGAAACAAGGAAAAAACATCATATGTTTAAAGAACGTCTATCAATATGTTATTAAGAACTACGTACACAAACCTAATATTCATAAAAATTATTTTGGGTTTCAAAACGTTTGAATACGTTAAACTTCAAGGAAAAATCTTTACAAGCTAACATCTTCGGCTTTGAATCCACTGTTATTTTTTCGTTACAATTTTAAAATTAGGTGCCACATTGGTTGAAGTCTACTGATGAGTTTGGCGGCTTTACCACACTCAAAGTTTACTTTGCAAAGTCTTGAGTTTGTTGAAGAAAAAGGAATACAGAATAAGATCTCTTTTCTGTTCTCCTTAGGAGAAACGAAATACATATGTACGTGCCCTTAATTATGAAAGTGGTCTAAGCCATATGTATTTTTGCCAAATATCAAATAAATCTCATAAAAACTTTAATAAATCCTTAATAAATATTATGTATGTATATTTATATTAATCAATACTAGTACAACTCTACATAAAAATTATGCATGAAATAAAAATATTCTTTAATTTGTTCAATCGCAATCTACGAAACATTTCGACCAAAGAAAAATATGAGTTAGACCACTTTCATAATTAAGGGCACACATAACCAGCAAACAAATAAAAATTCTTTATAGTTATGTGCAAATAATATAAAATGAATGAGATAAAAAACCGGATATATAAAAAATTATACAAAGTCATTTAATTTTGTTTTATTCAAGTTCACTTGACTGAAAATCTTTTCGACATTTGCAAATGAATTTAGTAAAGAAATTACATTTTGAATAAATTAGTAATGCAAAATCGTAATCAGAATAAGCTCATTTTATATCAGATATTCGTTTCCAGAAGCTTGCCAAAGTTACTTAATGATGTGTTCTAAGTTCAAAAATTATAACTCTCTAAACTAAAGGAAACAAGAAGTAGTAGCACTATTAGGAAAAATTTAAAAACTGCACTATGATTGGAGTTCAAAAATCTGCGTTTTTAGGCCAAAAATCTTCAAATCTGCATTTCGTGTTTTCGGAGAGTAAAAATCTGCAAAATCCAGATAAATCTGCATTTCTGGCAACCGTGAATGTGCGTGAAGATAAATTTTAAAATTTATTACCCTAGACACAAAACGTCGTGTTTAATAGAGCTCTGTTAACAAACAAAAAAAAAAACAGACCTCTGTTAAATAATAAAAATTAGTTTTTTCCCACAAAATGGACTTGATACCAGATTTTTTTAACAAAATGAACCAGATCAATGTCCAGTAGTCGAAGGTATAAAAAGACATTGATCTACACAGAAAAAACTAAATTTCGTTTCCAGTAACCAAATTCATTGAATCGGTAAATTTTTTGTGTGAATGCGGACCTACAAAGAAATTTGTAGATTCTGATAATAATTTTGTAAAAATTTAACTGGAAAAAAATTTTATTTTTAGTTAAATTATTATGGCATTAGAGAAAAAAGTTAACTGAAACTCAAAATATTTTCAGTCAAATTTATTAATAGGAAGAGAAAAACATTTTTGCATATTTTTTTTGTATTATTCAGCAAATTTATTTTTATAATTTACAAACAAATTCACTAAAATTTTTCGTATTATCAGAAAATAAATTAACTGAATCAATAACAATTCTTAAAAATTTTTTTTTAAAAAAATTAGTAAAAAGTTTTATCTGCAAAAAAAATAACTGAATCAAATGAAAGGTTCAACTATTTTTTTTTTTACTTTCAAAAATTGGCTTGTTTTTATGGTTAAGCAGTTCGTTACCGCTTTTGGAACTCGTCAGTAAACTTCAACCCAAAAAATTTTTTAATTTAGCTAACAAACTCCGTATGTTTATAGTAAGACTCTTAATACTATATTGAGAATCACAATATACAAACATAATAAGTTTGAAAACCGCAAACAAAAATCTTAAAAAAAAATAAAATGTTTTTTGAATTTAAAAAAAAAATCAGACAAATTTTTTTACAGTATATAAAAATAAATTTAACTGAAAAAATTAAAAAAAATCAGACAAATTTTTTTACAGTATATAAAAATAAATTTAACTGAAAATAACAAATTTAAATAAAAAGAAAAATAAATCTAATTTTTTTTTACAAATTTTACTTTATATAGATAATTTTCTTTTTTCTATACAGTTTTTTTTTTACATAAAATAAAATAGGAACAAATAATTTACTGGAACAGTAAAAAATATTTACTGAAACTAAATTATATTTCACAACACACGTTTGTTTGAAAATTTTTTGGGAATAATTTTTTTGTGTAGAGGTGTCCAGGAGTCTCCTATAGTATTATTTTCTTCCACATCTCCTACGATCTGTGCAAAAAATGACAAAAATAATTTTTAAAATTTAATTTTTTTTTTTAAATTGTGTTGTAATTTTTACAAAAAACATGCTGTTATGACTTTCTAGAGGCGTCCAGCAGTATCCTCCAATATTCTTTTTCCCCCATTTCGTACGATTTTTGAAGAAAAAAAATTAACATGGATTTTTTTTTTTGCTGGATGTATTAAATGTTATATCGAAGTAAAGGATGCATAAAGAAGGATCTCTCGGTTTCAATTCAAGTATCGAGTCCTTTTTTGTGGAAAAAAACTAATTTTTATTATATAACTGCGGTTTGTTTTTTTTTTTTTTTTGGTAACAAAGCTCTGTTAAACACGACGGTTTGTGTCTACGGTTATACATTTTAAAATTTATCTTTACGCACATAATTATTTGTTTTATAATAAAAATAAGTATGTAAACTTTTCAACTAAATATTCTTGAGATATTCGTTCATGCTACAAGTTTAAGGGCCACAAAACTTCTCGCTAACACAAAAATAATAATAATGATTTTTCTATTCTATTTAATTTATTAATAAAATCTCTGTATATCCTTTATATACACGCAAAGAAAAGATATTGTTGTAGAATGGTTTAGAACACAATATTATGTTCTCTGAAACAAATATGTGGTCGTCGAAAACTAGTTATTGTTATTTTAAACATTTATTTCGTTACGATAAACAGAGTAATGTTTGAATTTAATAATTACATTATCACATCCATATAAAAGTGTGATATGGTTAGAGTTTAACAATATAGTTTTGTTAAAAATTTATGACTACAACATAATTTGTATTATTATTTAAAAATAATATGATGTATATATAAATATAATGTTTTCCAAAACCATACTATGTTAAGTTTAAAAAAAAATCTTTCTCAGAAACATCTGTCAGTTCAGTATTTCGTTTATAAGCTATCGGTAGTGCACGGGTAGTGTTAAATAAATGAATAAATAAATAAAGAATAAACAAAAGGGAGGACAAATAAAAATAAAGGGTGTTTTTTATTGAGGTATAGAACTTTAAGTTGGCATCACTTTTTTAACTGGCGGCCATTTTGTCAGCTGTCAAGTGATTAATATTTAGTTTGGTTTGCCATTTCATCATGAACAGGTTGACAAAAGAACAACGCTTGCAAATCGTGCAAATTTATTTCGAAAATAATGGTTCAGTTCGCGAAGTTTACCGCAAGCTCCGTCCATTTTATGGTCGACATAATCGTCCATCAGAGCAATTAATTCGGTTAACCATGGATCGTTTTCGCACTACGTTTACTCTATGTGATAATACGCATCCGCAGAGATGTCGAACAGTGCGCACCGAAGAAACAATTGCCGCTGTAGAGCAAAGTGTTGAAAAGGACCCGAATGAATCGATTCGCCACCGTGCACAGCAATTGGAGCTTTGTCCATCCATGATAACCGACTATTTTGTTCCCGAATTGGATGGCATGAATGTGGATGAGTTGTGGTTCCAACAAGACGGCGCTACATGCCACACAGCGCACGTCACAATCGATTTATTGAAGGAAACATTCGATGAGCGCATAATTTCGCGGAATGGACCTGTCAATTGGCCACCAAGATCGTGTGATTTGACACCATTGGATTATTTTCTTTGGGGATATGTGAAGTCGCTCGTCTACGCCAACAAACCAGAAACGTTAGGGGACTTGGAAGCCAACATTCGTGGCGTTATTGCCAACATACGGCCCCATATGCTCGAAAAAGTGGTTGAAAATTGGACCTGTAGAATTGGCTTTATTCGAGCCAGCCACGGCGGCCACATGCCCGAAATCATATTTAAACATTAATGGCATAAAATTATCCTTCCAATAAAGCCAAATTGATGGACATTAAAACGATTTTCTTGTGTTTTATTTCAATTCAAAGTTCCATACCCCTGAAAAAACACCCTATATATAGGCATATGTGTGTCTCTTTATATAGAAATGTCTGTATGTCGTGTGAGTATACATTTCTATCGGGTGTTTTTTTTAGAGGTATAGAACTTCGAATTGAAATAAAACACAAGAAAATCGTTTTAATGTCCATCAATTTGGCTTTATTGGAAGGATAATTTTATGCCATTAATGTTTAAATATGATTTCGGGCATGTGGCCGCCGCGGCTGGCTCGAATAAAGCCAATTCTACAGGTCCAATTTTCAACCACTTTTTCGAGCATATGGGGCCGTATGTTGGCAATAACGCCACGAATGTTGGCTTCCAAGTCCCCTAACGTTTCTGGTTTGTTGGCGTAGACGAGCGACTTCACATATCCCCAAAGAAAATAATCCAATGGTGTCAAATCACACGATCTTGGTGGCCAATTGACAGGTCCATTCCGCGAAATTATGCGCTCATCGAATGTTTCCTTCAATAAATCGATTGTGACGTGCGCTGTGTGGCATGTAGCGCCGTCTTGTTGGAACCACAACTCATCCACATTCATGCCATCCAATTCGGGAACAAAATAGTCGGTTAGTCGGCTCCAATTGCTGTGCACGGTGGCGAATCGATTCATTCGGGTCCTCTTCAACACTTTGCTCTACAGCGGCAATTGTTTCTTCGGTGCGCACTGTTCGACGTCTCTGCGGATGCGTATTATCACATAGAGTAAACGTAGTGCGAAAACGATCCATGGTTAACCGAATTAATTGCTCTGATGGACGATTATGTCGACCATAAAATGGACGGAGCTTGCGGTAAACTTCGCGAACTGAACCATTATTTTCGAAATAAATTTGCACGATTTTCAAGCGTTGTTCTTTTTGTCAACCTGTTCATGATGAAATGGCAAACCAAACTAAATATTAATCACTTGACAGCTGACAAAATGGCCGCCAGTTAAAAAAGTGATGCCAACTTAAAGTTCTACACCTCAATAAAAAACACCCTTTATTTATACATTTTATTTCAACAGTATTAAATTATTTTTATTTCGAATTTAACGCACAGCTGTTTCTACAATAAATGTATGATTAAAAAACAAAATAGTATTATTATATTAAATAATAATGTGGTCGTATGTAATAATATTATTATAATATTAGAACATGGTATGATGAGTCTCAATTATATTTTAGTCACATCTAACAATAGTGTTGTCATATGTAAAATACTAAGACTATGATATAATTAACTCAGATAATATTATAATTAACTCAGATAATATTATAATTAACTCAAATAATAAAATTGTTAAAGCTTTTTTTTTATTAACAATAATATGATTTGACTGCAACCATATAATTCAATCATAGTATGTTGCTGTTTGATTATGGTTACCTCAACCATATTTTTTCTTTGCGTGTACCCTAAGATTATTTTTGTGATTGCCTTAACATAGTTTAACTTACCCCATTGAAATGCAGATTTATCGGTATGCAGCGAAACGACCGGTATGCCAGGAACTATTATTGCAGGTAGTGTGCGTGAACGTAATAATGGTGGTGGCAGTTTTCCTCTATTTGTGCGACCAGCTTGACTAGTGATTGATGCATTTAATGCTTGAGCTCTGAAAAAGAGAAATCAACCGTAGTAAATTAAGAGCAGAATGTATATATTTTTTTTTGATTTTAAATATTTTTTTATGCATCAATGAAAGTTTGCAAAATACTCGTATAACGATTCAGTGAGCAATTTATTTACTTTTATTAAGTGTTAGCAAAACAATGGAAACTTTGTACAAACAAAGTTCTTTTTACATTTTTTTCTAGTTTATTTTCTTTCAAATTTGATATGATTTTTCGGATTGTAGTTGTGCGAATAAGAAATATATTAATCTTTAGTTTTAAAAGCTGATGAACTAAGGCTGGGTTTCCATCTATGTGCCATGTGCCACACAAGCGTAAAAAAACGTAACCACTAATTACTAATGAAAAACAGTTTGATTCAGACACATATTTATTAAGTTAAACAGTTTCATACATAACTAATAGACAATTTTATAGAATCCAACATGATTGGAATCTTTTTAAAACAATAAATATATGTCTGAATCAAACAGTTTTTCATTAGTAATTAGTTGGTTACGTTTTTTTTTTTGGGCAAATGACACACAAGAAATGCCAGATGTAAACTCAGCCTATGTCATTTGTTTACAAACTTCAAAACAAATTTATTATCTGTTGTTGGCAAATGCAACAAAAATTTTGTTTAAGAATTAATAACAAAAACAAATTTGCGTATTTAATTTTAGTTTTCAAAAGTAATTCTAGTACGACACAGCAGCAGCAGCATTCTCCTTTTTGTTAATTATAAAGGGTGTTTTTTATAGATGTATAAAACTTTAAGTTAGCAACACTTTTTTAACTAGCGGCCATTTTGTAATCTGCCAAGTGATTACGTCTAGTTTGGTTTGGCATTTCAACAAGAATAGACTGATGTCTGAACAACGCTTTCAAATGGTGCAAATTTATTTTGAAAATCATGATTCTGTTGCAAATAGGTATCGCGCACTACGTCTATTTTACGGTCAACATAATCGTCGTTCAGAGCAATTAATTCCATTAACTGCGGAACGTTTTCACCCCACGTCTACTCTAAATGATAATAGGCATCCACAGAGACATTATACAGGGTGGCGCAAAAGTAATCCTCCTATCAGAAAATGTTATAAATTTTGCGATTGGCGCGTAATGTCAGTTCTGTTTTGACATTTGTGTAGTAAACACATGCGAAATACACGTTAATAAACAATGTTACGCTACACTGCTCCAGAACGCGGAATATTGGTGAGTATTTATTTGACCAATAATCGGTCGGTGACTTTGGCACAACTAGAATTTCGTCGCAGATTTCCTGGCCGTCCAACGCCTACTTTTTGTGGGGCTTTTTGAAGTCGCGGGCTTATGTCAACAAGCCTCAGACTCTTGCAGCTCTTAAAGACAATATCCGTCAAGAATGTGAGGACCTATCGCCGGAAGTTTTGGCCAAAGTGATGGAAAATGCCATAAAAAGGGCTCAAATGACAATCAACTGTGGCGGCGGCCATTTACATGACATCATATTCTCGACTTGATGTAAAAAAATTAAAAGACTAAATAAAAATAATCCACAAGAAGAATCAAAGTTTTTAATTTTTTTTAATTACAGCCAAATAACATCGGAAGGTTATTTTTGCGCCACCTTGTACAGTGCATACAGAAGAATTCATTGCTGTTGTAGAACACAGCGTAGAGGAAGACCCGAATTAGTCCAGACCCATGTTTACTGACTTCCTTGTTCATCAATTGAACAACCAACCATGTTGTGCAGGTTAGTCTACGCAGAAAAGCCCGAAACGATTGACCACTTGGAGGACAATATTCGCCGCGTTGCTCGAAACAATAAACGGCCACAAAAGTTGTCAAATTGGACCTCCAGATTAGACTACATCCGAGCCAGCCGTGGCGTTTATATGCCAGAAGTCATATTTAAATTATAATGCCACAAGATTATCTTTCGAATAAAGTAAAGTTCATGTCAATTAAAAAAAATTCATATTCTATACCTCTATAAAAAATACCCTTTATATTAGCCAGACATTTGGGTTTTTCATTTCTGTTCCAACTTATTTTTGTTACTTTGTTTGCTTTAATTAGGCTAAAGTTCTTATTTTAAGAAAGCCAAATTACTGATATTTTATATATTTCAGTTAAAAGTTTTTGGCTACGAAAATAATTTTTTACCTTTAAGGATACCTATTTAAAAAAAGAGTTATTGAGGTATTAAAACGGTAGTCTTAAGTGTCATAGTGTCATATTTTAAAATTTTTGTTTAAAAAAATAAAAAAATTCAGTAAAGTGCGACTTTGACTCGCACACGCAGGGTTCCGTACGGACACTACATATGCAGGTTTGTCAGATATGGTAATTGCTCGCCAAACGTGGCTATTTTTCAACTTGTTTGGCATCTTTTTTTTTTTTGGCGACATTTTTCTGGCGATTAATAAATTTGTTGGCAATTTTTTTTTTAACAAAATTGACCTTCAAAATTTTTTAATTCAGGAAAATTAGTTTGATGAAGGAGTGAGTAATTTCAAAAATAACTCCTACCGAAACTCGCCTGCAAGAAATTAAAACAATTTGATTTTAATGAATTTTCTTATATGAATTATAGTAATTCATGCGTTATGAATTTGGATGAGATAAAATTTACAAGAAATAATTTTTTGATTCTATTTCGGCTTTTGACGATTATCTTCAAAATTTTTATGCGATTATTTTATAAAAATGTATATTAAAAAAAAGTGTTATATAAAAACAAAATATTATCAAATATTTTCGTATATAAAGAAAAACTACATAAAATTGGGTTTGGCGAATTTTGGGGATTTTGAAAATTAATTTGGCGAAAGAGGCCGGAAAAAATCCGACAACCCTGTACGTACATATGTAATACTATACGAACTTTAGCGAGTATTACCAAATGAAGACATTAAAAAAAAGAAGTTTTTTTTTCAATTTTTGGCGTTTTGTTTATCTTTGGCACTTTTTCTTAGCTTTGGCGCTTTTTCTTAGCTTTGGCGCTTTTTCCATTTTAGGGATTTTTTTTGGGTTTTTAGCCTTTTTAGTCCTAGCGGTTTTTAAGTTAGGCGATTTTTTTAGGTTTTTGGCGATTTATTTTATCTTTGGCGATATTTTAGTTTTGCCGTTTTTTCGGTTATTTTTCGATTTTTCTAGTTTAGGCAGTTTTTCTTATTTTTGGCGCTTTTTCCGATTTTTTTTCAGTGTTTGGCGATTATTTTAGTTATGGAGATTTTTTCGTTTTTTGACGATTTTTTTTAAGTTTCAGAGATTTTTCTTAGCTTGGCGTTTTATTCGGTTCTTGGCGATTTTTTTTCGCATGGGCGTTTTTTCGGTTTGACGATTTTTTAATTTTGGAATTTTGCAGTTTTAACTTTTTTTTTAAAATGTTCAAGAGTTTGCCTCTGACGCTTTCCTAGATACAGCAAGTTGTCAAAATTACTCAAAATTACATTTTTTGATAAAATATCCTTTGAATTTGATTTTTTTAAATATCAGTTTTAATTGTTGTAGTCTGCATAAAAAAGCACTAACTTCGTAAATCTCGAGTGTCTAATAGACAGTGTCTTTATGCAATTGTCTTTAAATTACATTAGGATTTTCATATGTTTCCTTGCTGGCTTTAGAAAACCCTTTAATTCTTAATTTATATATATTTGTTGTTGTATCTTATTAAAGGCCATCATCACTGCCAATATAAAAATATATCAAGCAAGAAAAAAAAACATCAGTTATTACACCTTTAACCGGTCAATTTAATATTTTTTAAAACTAAATTTTCTTAAGTCGACTTATAAGCGATTGTTACGTATTGTCACAAATTTTAATATGAAATCTTTTATTCCAAGACCCTTAACAACAATTTTGATAAATTAGTTACAAACACGTTTAATCGTGTGTTTTGTTAAATTAATTTGTCAGATCAAAAGAAATCAATAAAAAGAGAAGAAGTAAAATTAAAATAAAAAATAAAAAAGTTTGCACAAGCGCTGAATTTGTTTTGCAATAAATAAAAAATCCAAATTTGCCTTAGATTTGCTAAACATACATATTTACAAGTATGTATGATATAATAAAAAAAATTGCTGTTCAATAGAAAGGAAATCTTATTAAAATAAATTTTCCACTCAAATAATTTAAGCAGTTGAAGGAGGGCCAAAAATTCTTTTTACAAAAAAAAAAAGCAAGCTCTAAATTTAAACACAAAAATATTCATAATAACAATATTTAGAAAAACATATTTTTAACCCTAGAATATCATACTTATTTTTATATCGCAAACGTCATACTTCGTCGAATCGACTACGACCTATTTCAAGAGCCAATAAAAAACGTCTTGAGCAAAAATAAGTACGAAAATAGATTTATTATTGATATTTAGCTAGTTTTTAATTATAATATAACGAAATTCATATATTTCTTTTAATCGTTTAACGTAAAATTAACATTTCACAGACTTCTATCAATTGGCATTTTTTTTCTTAAAACATAGCATTTCTAGCATCAATTGTATGAAATATTACACATTTTTTTTGCATTAAGTCTTGTAGTTTCTTATAATAAATTTATTAAACTAAAAAAGCAACATTAGTTTCGAGTGACTGATATTAGCGGCTAACGCTATACGAAAAACGAAACAAAAACAATCACAAAAAATATGTTTTAAATCGAAAATAAAGTCGCGCGTCGTCATTTCGACAAAGTATGATAGTGCAGGGTTAAATATATTTTTAACAGTCATTAGCTGCTTTTTAAGCAAAAAGGACTCTACTCATTTTTAATGATTCATTGGCTGGCAGTCTGCCAAAAAGAAAAAAACAGTATAAGAAAGTGCTTCACAAAAACTAATTTCAATAAACATTGATGGAATATTTAATATTGAAAATTTAAGCATTTTTAGTGAGCAAAACTTTTATATTTACAAATAAAATAATTTTTATTGACACTTAAGATTTACAACTAGTTTTTGATTAAAAGTAATAAAACATGCAAATGTTGACACATTTAGGCTTTCAGTCCAAAAAAATAAATCCAAATCTGAAAATATGCCTTTTCATCGTTTAATTGTAATCCCTAAAAAATTTGCAAATATGTTACATTTTTTTTTTTTTTTTGTAACTCGGAATAGTAAAATTTACATACAACATAGAGTGCGTATTATAGAGTTGCATTTGTATACTCGTTTATATAGCCAAAACAAATATACCATCCTATGTACCATATAATTGTAGTGTGAGCGACAGAACTAGTATAAAGCTATGTACAGACGATTGTCAGATCTTACAATATTGTCAGATCTGGCAATGTGCTGACAATGTACTGGCAATCGAAAATTGCCAGCACAATATTTCTTGTCAGTTCACACGGATGTCAGAAAATCTTACAATTTATTGCTAGACGGTTGTATGACAATAAATTCATCTGACAAAATCGTCAGTAGAAAAATTGTCAGTTCACACGGTTGTCATATGCACAAATTGTTCGATCTGTTGCTATGCGTTGCCAGACTTAAACCATTTGTTGGCCATTGTTAAATATTTATCGTTTGTGTTTGTGTTAAATGTAAAAAGTGAAAGTATAAATAATTATGGACGGACCATAAAGAAGCAATTGCAATGATTTTGTCTGCATATCTTTTATTATTAACTTTTTCTTTAAAATCAAGCGTGTGCAGTGTTGCCCATAGAAAGAATTATCTTACAATGACGCCATTGTCAGATGCATGAACTTCGCACATCTGACAATATTAAAATGTCTGACAAATATCTGGCAATAATTTTACATGTGTTCACACGATTGTAAGATGTCTGCCAATATGTTGTCAGTTGCTAGTCTTGCAATGGACTGACAATGCTTTTTCTGGCAACGACGTCTGACAAAAATTGTCAGTTCACACGGTTGTAAGAAATTTTGAGCACATTTTACTGGCAATATTGTAAGATCTGACAACCGTCTGTACATAGCTTAAGAGTTATTGTGTGTGCGTGCTTTTCCAAATTAAAATACAATTAAAACAAATAACAATTGCTTATTGTATTGCTGCTGAGCAACTGTTTGATCTGTTTTTGCTCAAAAAATACATATTGTAATACAAATATATGAAAAAACCACTATTGAAACAAATACATGATGTGCAGATGTATGTGCGGACGTTCGTTATGTTATTTTGTGGCGCAGCCAAGGTATAGAGAGAGAAAGAGACAATTTTGCTCTGAGAGTAATTACAAATGCATGTGTTTCAATTACATGTATCATTAACTTACATGTGTATGTGAAATTTTACTTTCATTCATTCATTCATCAACCATGGATTTTTTTTCAACACACCATGTGGTACTTATGTTAAAACCAGTTTTATGTATCTTATTTGTTATAGAAAAACAAATCCATACAAACGTGTTTTTCTCATATGGTCATTGCACAACCATACAATAACTGCTTTTAAAATCAACATTTACAACTAGTAAAAAAAAACGCTAAATAACATATTTTTTCATACAAGAACCAAAAAACACGCAAAACTGGTGCAAACAGATGCATCTGTGCAATGCTATAGTGCGTATTGGCTTACTAGGGTACGAGCATCGACAACAATTTTTCATACATAAAAGTTAATGCGGTTGTCAAACTCTTTTTTTTTTTGTGCATAAAATTCTGCTTTAAAAGAAGATTATGGAAAGCAACAACAACAACAACGACATTGTTGATCTGTGTGTTGACACAGCTGACAAGGATTTGGAGTATGTCAGAGTCTGTTACAAATGTCAGCTAAAAATATAATTTATGTACGTGGCAACCACATTCAAATAAACATATTTACATACATGCATAGATGTGTACACATGTGCACTGCAAATATTAATAAATACTTTTTTATTTAAGATGAAAGTTGTGCAAAAGAGTTGCACAAACATTAGAAGGGTTCCCTCCCCAAAACAAAAGCCAACAAAATACATGTGTAACATTTTTAAATTTTACCTAGAATCACTCAAAGTGCTACATATTCTGTTACTACAATCGAACAAAATTAGTTGCTTTTATTTACAACGGTTACATTTTATTATTAATGTACTAAAGGGTCCGCCATCTGTTTTTTTTTCAACTAGTTCTTATTTCGTGAATGGTAACACTTACATAGCTCATGTCTGATTTGACAGATAATTAGTTTTATCCTTCCGCTGAACGAATATGGTTGTTTATACGCTTGAACAACGCTGGGAAATATCGACTTCATAAGATGCCGATTTTGCCAAAAAAAAAAAAAATATCATCTTTTCAGATGAAGCTCATTTTGATCTTGGCGGGTATGTAAACAAGCAAAATTGTCGCATTTGGGGCACAGAAAACCCGCACGCATACATTGAAAAGCCCACGCACCCAAAACGAGTCACTGTTTGGTGCGGATTTTGGTCCAGAGGCATAATTGGGCCATTTTTGTTGTTCGAAAATGAGCAAGGAGTGGCCGTTACAGTCAATGGCGGTCGTTATCGGGCCATGTTGAACGAATTTTTGTTCACAAAAATTGAAGAGGAGGATATTGGCAACATTTGATTTCAACAGGACGGCGCTACGTTCCACACAGCCGAAGCTACACTCGATGTTTTGCGCCCTGTTTTTGAAGATCGCATTATCGGCCGCAGAGCTGATGTCGTTTGGCCACCTCGGAGCTGCGATTTGCCACCGTTGGACTATTATTTGTGGGGTGCCGTCAAAGATAAGTGTTACGCCGACAAGCCAGAGACAATTGACGCTTTAAAGGACAATATTCGTGAAGCCAATGGTGAAATACAGCTGCACACAATCGATAATGTGCTTAAAAATTGGACCGATCGTGTAGGCTACTGCATGGCCAGCTGAGGCAGCCATTGAATGAAATTATTTTTTATTATTAACCGGAAGGATTGTACTTTCAAATAAAAAAAGAAATTTGAGAAAATATTCAGTATTTTTTTATAGCATTTTCAAAAAAAAAAAAAAGTTATCTGGCGGACCCTTTATAATGTCGCGGTTTTTAAGGCTTTTTAAGCTCACATTGACATCACTAATTACGTCTAAAAAAATGAAAGCAGCCACAATATTAATACTTATTTATATTAATTTTTATAATAATAATTGTTATATTTTGTATTTAAGAAACATTCTATCGAAACTATTTATAAACATGACATGCAAAATAAAACCTTCGTTACCACAGTTGGAAATAATGGCAGTATGTACACCTTGAATAAAGTGAGGGTAAAATATGTCATGTTTTAGACTTGGCAGTTTCTATTGAAGCATTTATCTTCGATTCTCTTTTAAAACTGCTTGTTTGTTTACACTCAGACGGTTTCTTGTTCAATTTTCCTATTGTTTTAATGCTGCGAATGAAATAACAAAAGAGAATTGAAGTAACTTTTCTGTACAAGCAAGTCAGTACCCCCCTTCTTTCTTCTTTCCTCTCTCTCACATAAACTAAGAATTGCTTCAAGAAAAACTGCCGAGTCTAAAACATGAGTATGTAACATATTTACATGTTTTTCATGCAACATATTCAGAAAAGAAATTTAAAATTTTTCCCACAGTTGTATATATTGTACAAACGAACACAGAAATGTAAAACATGTAACATATATGCAACATATTTGTCAGAAAAGAAATCGCTATTAGTAATTCGTCGAATGTTTTAGTATAATATGCAGAAAAACATACATAGTTTAGATCACTGAGTAGTTGAGATATCAACAAGATTTTGCATAAATATAGCATTAATAATAGGAAGTAAATTTAATTTTGTGTGTATGGGGGATCTACTCAAGATAAGCATTTAGGACCAATCCCATGATGTCGACTAGAGATGGGCGCGTGTCGAATTTTTCCAACACGACACGCACGAATACGAATACCATGATATTCGTTGAAGTTGATTATTGAGGGGTTTAGCTGGGTCCAATGCGCATTTCTCGTTTTGTGTTTTTCGTGTCAATGTTGCTGAACAAGATACGAAACGAACACGCACGAAATCAGATTTTCTGACACGAACACTACGTGTTGAATCGTGCGTGTTCGTGTCACGAAAAAAACACGACACGCGCCCATCTCTAATGTCGACAACGTTTGACCTGTCGCACACTTACATTTGAAATAACAGCAAAATATTAAAATTTGTTTTTGTTTTGAATGTATAAACAATTATTTGAAAAAAAGAAGTAAAGCCCCGTTCAGACTATTATACAAGTATTAATACTTTCATCACATTTTACGATACAGAAATCTAAATACATTCGTTGCGACTGTCAAAAAATCTAACGTAAAATCACATATTGTGTTCAAACCATCACACTTCAAATAAAATGTGTAATACAAGCAGAAAACAAAACAGCTGTTCAATGAAAATGTCTGTGCTATTCATTGACTAGCGGCGGCAAAGCGTTTTCATGTAGGCGGGGACGTGCCGGCACTTGAGAAAATTCATCAGTTAAAAATATTCTATGTAAATAACAGAAAAAAAATTTAAGAAAAGATATTACAAAAACGTTAAAAAATTTCGTTAACGAATTATACTTCCATACGATTCACTTATTCAAAATTTTGAGCCGATATACGTATGACAAAACATTACATCAATGACGACACGCTATCGGCGGCGAAACAGCCGACTTGGAAGTTTGGCTTGTGTGAAAATGCAACCCTGATCTAATGAAAAGTATTATCGTTTAGAAATTTTTCTAAAAACGAAAAAGTCTTATGGGATGTCAAAATTTTTATCGTATTATTTGCCACTTTGACATTTTGCGTTCAGACTATGACACTTGTACGTATTATTCGATTTTTCGGTTTTTGGCGTTTTTTAATTTTAGCCATTTTTTAATTTTAACGATTTTTTCCCGTTTTTGGACATTTATTTTAGTTTCAGGGATTTTTTTAGTTTTGGCAATATTTTTCGGTTTTCGGCGATTTTCTTTCGGTTTGGCGACTTTATGATTTTGGGATTTTTTGTTGTTATTGTTATTGAAAATTTCAGGAGTTTGCCATTTACGATTTCCAAGCTACTTTAAGTAGTCAAAATTACATTAACTGAAAGAATACCCTTTTATTTTGTATTTTTTAATTTCTGTGTCAACTGGTATAGTCTGCATAAAATTACATTAACTTTGAAAATTTCAAGTGTCTATAATTTTCTGTATATAACATTAGGATTTCAACATGTTACGCTGTTCGCTTTAGAACACCCTTTAATTTTTAAATGTCATATATTTGTTGTTATAGTAGCTAAAGTTGTACATGTTCATTGTTCAAGTGAAAATTTCAGGACCGTAATTTTCACTTTTCTCGAGAAAACAGCCTGTGACGGACAGACGGACATCGTAGCGAAAACAAAAGGATACCTTTTCACCTTTGGTGTACGTAACCCTAAAAAAATTCCAAATAAAAATTACAAATATGTATTTTAAAAAATCAGTCGAAGGACTACATGAAATAAATTTCATAAAAATTAATTTTTTAACCCCTATATGCATAATGTTGACAATTGTCTACATCCTAGTTTCTCTTGATTCATAAATTTGAAAATTTGTTTTGCATTGCCGAGCACACACAAGCTTGATAACAAGGCCAGCGTAAGGTAGCAGATTTATTATTAATATTTTTTTTTTTTGTAAATTGTATTTAAAATACAGTTGGAGTTTAACGGGTTGTAATTTTACATAGATTACCTTAAGGCCATGTACAGTTTGTATGTGTATGTATGTATGTATTTCTTACGCATGCATGCCTGTAAATTTAATGACAGAACAGGACAGCCGAATATGGCTTCCTAACTTACTATTAGTACATATCGTTACCTAAAATCCAAAAGGCAGTAACAACCAAAAAATTCTAAATAGACTTTTTGATTGATTATGATGTGATTAAACAAAATACATATTTTCTTAAAATTTTACTCACATATGTTCAAAAATACCGATTTTATTCATTATTCAATTTGGCATTAAATTTATGAAGTTTTATGCTTCTCCTGTAAAATATTAAAAAGTGTACTTACGGCGTTTTGGATTTTAGGTGACGATATGTACTAATAATAATATATTTGAAGAATTCAAACAGTATTAGTGAGTGTCATGTTCTCATAATGTTTTAACATTTTTGCTTGTAATGCAAAAGCTAAAACAATTGTACCAAAATAGTTTGATACTATGACACTTAAGACTAGCGTCTGAATCCCCACATGTTTCTATCAAGAAAAAAATTGCCTTCCTAGTGGATCATGCTAAGCAACAATCATGTCTTACTAATGAGTGTTTCAAAGCAATATATATATATATATATATATATATATATATATATTTATATATATATATATATATATATTCATATTCTATTCCCTTCGTCAAATACCTCAAAAAATGAGATGCATCCCCCTAATATTTGTAAATGCATTTAAGTTTATGTTTTAATATTTTTAAATATTTTCTCACACAAGTTCTCTAACTAGTTGTTATTGTCCTCCAATGTCAGATTATCTAGTAAATTTACTTACCCTCAGGGATTGAATCATGTCGTTTAAGCTTTTCACATAAACTTTTTAAATTCATTAAAAGTTCTGCCAAAATTTGCTAATTTAGTAAATTGTTTTCATTTACTCAATATACTGTATGTATGTATGTATACATACACTGCTCGCCACTTTAATAGAGCAGTAACTAAATGTATAATTTTAACATGAATATCTTCTTGGTAATAAAGGCTAGAAACGAATGCCTTTATATTTTTCAAAGATAAATTATTACTTAATAGAATAAAAATAAATCAAACTTTAAATGAAAAATATTCTATTTTTATTTTCAATATTTCCTTTTAAAAACAAAAAAATGCTTATTGAATTTGCTACACTTGAATAGCAGATTGTAAGCAAAACTCAAGATTTTTATTCAAAATCAAAATTTTATTATTTTATTTCACTTGTTTTATTATAACTTATGCTAAATACTTTAATTAGTAATGAGTTGTGCCACCTTTTTTTAAAATGGTCTCATATATCCTGTCAGGAATAGAGTCATATAGCGCTTTTAGATAACTTAAAGAAATTGAAGACCAAGCAGTTTTAATTGCTTCAATAAGTTCGGTTTTGTTTTCATATTGCTTGCCAGAAGCATAAACTTTTCGAGACAACCAACCCCAAACATTTTCTATGATATTAAGATCGGGTGAGTAAGGCGGCCAATCTAATACCATTACATTTTGTTCTCGAATCCACGATTTTACTACACGTGCGGTGTGTATTGGAGCATTATCCTGTTGAAACGTCCATGAAAGACATCCAAAAAGTTCATTAAAATATGGAAAAGCCAGTTGAAGAACACATTTGTATGACTCAGCATTCATTCTACTTGACAAAAATTGCAACTCACAGGTCCCATAATAGGAGACCGAACCCCATACCATAACTCCTCCTTCCCGGCTGTGCAATCGACTCAAATGATGTTCTACTTTGCGAAGGTCATGAAAGTAGTAGTTAAATCCGTCGGGACCCTCCAAATTAAATTTTTTTCGTCGGAAAAAACTACTCGATGCCACTCACTATTCCACGTCATGTAATGTCGACAAAACATCAAGCGCACAGTTTTTCGGTTATCATTAAGAGGTGGTTTTTTCATTAATTTTGTGCGTTTTAAATGCTCAGCTTTGGATATAACCCTCTGTACAGTTCTTATGCTTGCTGAAATTCCAAATTTTTCTCTTATTTGTGCATCAGTGTCGTGCGAATTTGAAGCTGAATGGAGTATTGCGCGCCTGTCAGCAGCTGAAAGTACGCTTTTAGTTCGACCCTTCATGTTTTTCCCGTAGGTCAATTCATTTTTTAAATAATTAGGCACTACATTCCAACTTCGGCCAATCTTTTTTGCTATTTCATCAATAGATTTACCACAGTCTTTATAGGTTCTAATTTCTACTTTTTCTACCTCATTTAAACACTTTCCTCTACCCATTTTTCGTTTTAATTGCTTATAATGTTTTGAAGAAAAATATTTTTAACTAATATTTTCCACGAACGCAAAATAACTAAAACAAATCAAGAATATTCTATTCATGTGACGCCAAAAAATTGCATGTTTTTAGCAGAGTAAGAAGTGAATTAAAAATCAAAAAATAACAGTACATTATCAGCAGCGTTGTCAACTCGGTGCTTTTCGCACCGTTTTTAGTGTTTTTTGAAATTTTCGACGCGACAAATTTTGAAGTTAGTGCTCAGTGTTTTTTTAAATTAATTTTCGGTTCTTTTTGTTTTGAGGCGGTGGCACTAAGCCAAAAACTCAAAGGAAAATTTTCTTACCTATTTTTTTGTTCGAGCAAGTCTTTCATTCAAAAACATAAGCTCTGAAGTTAAATGGAGCATCTCAAAAAAATCTACTAAAATTTTAAAAGGCTTGGTTTAATAAATACGTGTCATATTACCATCAAACCTTAACATTTCAAGCATAGTTAATGTAAACAGTGTTTTGCCATGCAACAAAAAAGACATAATACAAGTATTTACTCAAATATAGTCTAATAGCGAAATTTTGCCTAGTATAGACAATGGGTGGAGAAAGATTGATTCACTTAATGCAATGGGAAAAATATTGAGTCCACTTTTGAGAGATTCAGTTGATATGAACTGGTTTGAGGCATTCCCATTAAACTTCTGTTACTTCCATATTGAAACGCAGAAGTCACCACTTTTATTTCGATAAAAATTTATTATATTTGTCACATATCAGCCGAGAGAATATTTCCACAGCATAATTTAATAAAAACCAAATATTGTAAGCCTTGATTTTAAAATATTTTCAACTGCTAAGCTCATCGAGCTCAAAATGTACAAGTAATCGGCTCTTAACCTCAAAAAGACTTGTGGATTACTGCCAATTTGACTAAACTCGAAAGATTCGTTTGTTCATCGACGAAAAAAATTTAAAATTTTTTATAATAATTTGAAAATGCTTTGTCTTATAAAAATAAAATGTTTATCGGATGCCTCAAATTTGTACAATTTATGTATATGTTGTCGGTTGGTTATTGGTTTGCGGCACAGTATATTCAAAATACATTATGTCTGCAGCAAATCAGTAACCAAACGATGTGTAAAATATTTTTAAATAATATAATAAAATTTCAGATTTAGTGCTTTTTTACTTAAATTACGCGCTTTTTTCTTGGTTTCGGTGCTTTTTGAAATTTAAAAGTTGACAACGCTGATTATCAGTCCACAAATTTTTGTTCAGAGCAAGATAATGAGATAATCTAGAGATCAAAACAAAAAACACTCTCCGAGAGAGCAAAGATTTCAAAAGAGAATGCAAGCAATAAATTTAAATTGGGTCTCCTATTTAAGTGGCGAACAGTGTACATGTATGTGTATGTGTACTCGTATATGTGTGGGTATGTAAATTATTATTTTTCTTTTGACTTTTTCCATAACGAACTTGAACTTTCAGGAACTTTGGTGTTTGTTGCTGCATAATTTATAGATTGAATTTGGAAAGGAGCTGTCGTTGGCGCAAATAATAAAAATGAAATGTTTATCGAGGCTTGAATGTTTCTTTTTTATATGTTTGTTTTTGCTATTAGTTTTGAGGAAAGTTGTTAGCATATGTAATATTTTACAGAGAAAAAAAAACGAAAAGTGTTATTATTGCCTGGTTTTTTAATCAATAAAGTGGAATGAAGTTTTCCTCTCTCTACTTCTCTGTTAAATTTCAACCTTATCTGTTTAAGCAGTCATCCATCTTGGGAAATTCTTCTCAACATTTATAATTAATAAATGTATGTTTTACTTAGTATGTGTGTGTGCTAAACATTAGCAAAACAGGCAGCTTGAGGTCTTACTGCCAACGCCGCAGCTGGCAAAGCAAAGCTGTCCAAGATTACAAGTTAATAAAGCCTTGTTAGTGATGTGCGTAACTGTACTTTTATCTTACCATTGTTTGGTTTAAATCTAACTTATAAATCATTAAAATATTTGGCATATTAATGACAAAAGCTTATTTTAGCATATAGTTAGCAGCTTTTTAGCACATGCTAATTCCTTGATACATAAATTTCTTTTAATAAACATAAGCAAGGTTATGAAAATCTATCTTAATTAAGACTTATTTTCATTGTCACTTAATGTAAAATTTATGAATATTTATACGAAAACATTAGATCAAATTTGTTACATGGCGTCAACATGGCATAACTTAAAGTATTTTTCTCTTTTTTTATTACCTTTAGTGTTTGTGCTGTCATTTTTATTTTTATATTGTTTGACTTAAGCGAACATGTCATTTTCGCACTCACATTAAATATACATATATATGTAAATGGCAAGATGTTGGGGGAGTTTGGCAGAGACATGAAACCAAATATTTATTATTAAACAATACACTTTCTCATTTGCTAGTAATTTCTCTGGTTTATAAATTTAGCAAAACTTTTTAACTGAAAGAATAGAAAGTGGCTTTAATGCACATTAATATGCTATCGGAGTTGTAATTGTTTTGGGGTTCCGTACACCAAAGGTAAAAAGGAAGCCTATTGTTTGCTTTGTTTTTACTAAAAACTAGTGTATGCAGACTACAACAATTAAAACTGAAATTTAAAAAATCAAAATCAAAGGATATTCTATCAGTTGAAGTAATTTTGACTATGTTATTTTGACAACTTATCTTGGAAACCATAAGGAGGTAAACTCTTGTAATTTTCGAGAACGCTACAACTCAAAACTCCCAAATTTAATAAAAACTGCCAAAATGAAAAATCGCCAAAAATTAAAAATAACACCAAAAATAAAAAACTAAAACAAACCGTCAAAACTAAAAAAAAATCACAACTAAAAATCAACCGAAAAAAATAAAAAAACGCGCCAAAACGAAAAAGAGGCGTCAAACCGAAAAAAAAATCATTGAAGCTAAAAATCGAATGCAAAAGTTAAAAAGACCGGAAAAATCGCCAAAAACAGAAAAAATCGCCGAAACTAGAAAAAGCGCTAAAAGGAAAAAAATCAACCCAAAAAAATTTACAAACCCAAGAAAATCGCCAAAAACTAAAAACCAACCAAAAAATCGCCAAAGTAAAAAATCGCCAAATCGAAAAAATCACTAAAACTAAAAATCAACCGCAAAAATCGCCAAAAATTTAAAAAATTGCCAAAGCGAATAAAGCACCAGAACGAAAAAAGGCACCAAAACGAAAAAGTTCGCCAAAGCTACAAAAAATCGCTAAAACTTAAATCAACAAAAAAAAAATAAATAAATAAAAAATAAACTGTAATAATTAAAACACCGAAAAAATTGCAAAAAAAACCGCTAAAATCGGCAAAGCGAAAGAAATTCCCTCAACCGAAAAAATTGTTTTTTTTTTGACGTTTTTTTATATATTGTATCTTCATATATGAACTAACAATAAGTATTCAAATCTTAAATCTAAAATATAATTAGTAGGCCCGACCAATGTCGGACATAAACTAATGGCTCGATTATGGACGGCAATCGAACTTTAGTTGCGTTGCTAGTTGCCGAAATGGTATTGCGGATGGCAACTGGCAACTAACAGCTGGTAATTTCACTTGCCATATTGGCAACCACAAATTTGTAGTTGCTGCATAGTTTAAAAGCAAAAAAATTTTAAAATTAAACAGTAATTGCAATATTATTTTCATTTTTGAATTTCTTCTCTGCATATTTAAGGAAAATATGCTTTATAGCTAAAACAGAGATTGTTCAAACTTATTTTAGGCAACAACATTTACTCACAGCAGAGGCGGTAATTCTAAAGAGTCGTCTAATAGATTAAACTTTTGTACTTCCTTCTCTTCACCAATAATTAATTTCACTTAACTAATAATTTTTATGATCAGTAATGTTTTTAGGCACTTTTACTCAATAATTTTCTTTTTAACACATGTATTTCTTATATTTTAAATATTTGTTTATATTATTTTCAGTTGCCAATCTGTCATAGTCGTATTTTCGATAACTTTTTGGCAACTGGAGGAAGTTGCCATACATAATACAAATTTTAAGTTCATTAAGTAAATTTCATTTACCATCCATAATCGAGCCATAAGTGATAGTAATTAATAATACATAAGTAGTGATAGGCACAAAAAAAAAACGAAAAAATCCCAAATTAAAAAAGTGTCAATTCAAAAAAATCGCCAAAACTAAAAAAGCGTCAATAAAAAAAATTACCAAAAAGAGAAAAAAAATCGCCAAAAATAAATAAGAATACAGAACCGTCCACGTGCGAGTTTAAGTCGCACTTTACTGATATTTTTGAATCTTTATAACTGTCATCTTAACCGCCTGCTACTTACATACTAGTGATGCACGAATATTTGTATTCGTATTCGAATTGTCGAATATTCGGCCATTTTCAGGCGAATACGAATATTTTTCCATAGAAATTGAATAAATAAATGCATAAATCCTAAACGAAATTTCAATAAATGACTAAAAATTTTAGTTTGTACAAATACATTAATTTTTTATAGAAATTTGTGCTTTGTATCATTTTCAAATATTATTTAATGACGATCATTAAAATTTTGGGTACTTTTTATTAACTTTAAAGTACGCCAACAAGACTGTGAAGTCCTTTTTCATAACAATTTCTTAATATTTCATATTGCGTATAATATTCGTATTCGTATTCGTATTCGCGAATATCGTTTCAAATATTCGTATTCGTATTCGCGAATATCAAAAATTTACATTCTTTACATCACTATTACATACATACGTATGTCATATATTTTTTTGGTCGAGATATTTAGTAGATTACATTTGAAAAAATCAAAAAAATATTTTAATATTACGCAGCAGTTTAATTTAAGATTAGCAAATTCTATATTTACTTATTTGTTGTCACCGACTTTTAACATATCTAAAAATGTTTTATTTAAATTAATATAAATTATTTTTAGTTTTTTACTGCCATATTCCGAAAATTTAATTTTCGTTTACAAAAAAAAAGTTTTGTACGGATATTTGTTTGTTAAACATTTTGTAAACCAAAATAATTTTTATTCTGAATACGCCTTAAGTGTTTATTTTTGAAGGCGGTTTAGATTTTTTTATAAAGTCGTATTTATAAATTTTTAGTTTCAGTTTTATATTTAGAGGCCAGGCCACGCCCAATTTTGCAAATTTTACCGTTCGCCCACTTTTCGAAATTCCACATCGCGTCACCTTCAGAGCCCAACATGTATGCCAAATTTCGTAAAATTCGATCAGGTAGAAGCACGTGTTTTATAGTACTAATTTTTAATGAGCATGGCCCCGCCCACTTTCTTAAGCGCAAAATTATATCATTCTAAGAGAGAAAAGTTTTTGCCAAGTTTGGTGGGAATAGCATAAATAGAAAGCAGTACATATAATTTAATAACAACCTTTCATGGGCGTGGTACTGCCAACGCCTTTTTTTCACACACGATATAGGGTCTTATGCAAAAAAACTTAATAAAGCTTTGCCAAGCAATGTTAAGTAAAGTTATATTCAAAAAAAATTATTGTATCAAAATACTAAAGTAGGCACCCACGTTTGTTAAGGCTACTTTAAGTTGATATTTCCAAAATGTGTATTTTGTACCTCAAATATTTTTCTTAATATAGCACATACTGATTCATGTTACATCTGAAAATGAAGCTAGAAGTGCTAGAGCTCTTATCTTAAATTTATTATTTCTGTCATGTGATGGAAAATATCACTAAATTATCCAACTGCTTCGAAATACATAGCAAAATCCATAAAAAAATATTAAAATAAATACAATTATACAAAAATGTTTTAGTGATGTACATACAATCAAAACAAATCGAAAAAAGCTGGATATTAAAATACTCGTCTCATTCGAATAAAACAAATTGTGATAATTTTTCACATTTATTTACTTTTACTTCATGGTTGTGTTTATCTGTTTTCCTATTAAGTCAGAAGCTCATATTTTTTAAATTAGGTTGCTTTACTTCAAGATAATAAAACTTTATTTAATAAAATAAAAAAAATATTTGAATACCCGAATGAAATTGTATTCTATTTTGTACATCATAAGCTGTGAAGTGGTTGTTGAACACGGTGGTGTTACCAGTATTTATTATTAAATCACAAAATATTTAAAGTTGTCTTTTGCATATGATTTTTTAATAAAGCTATGTTAGCCTTAAAGTGCTTATCAACTACTATGAACTTTAAAGCTAAAGTAAAATATTTTTTTGCATAAGGGGGATAGTATTTTGCAAAGCTCAAGGCGTGTGCCAAGTTTTGTAAAAATATTCCATTTGAACGGGCGTAGACTCGCCTATTTTTTTTAAATGCAAGATTGTGTCCTTTTAAGAGCTCAAAATGTGTGCTAAGTTTCGTACAAATCGGTAAAGTAGAAGTAAGAGAAATATAATATTCTATTTTAATAGGCGTTACCCCGCCCACTTTTTTCAAGGCGAGATTATGTCTTTTTGAGCTCAAAGTGTTTGCCAAGTTTTGTAAAAATTGGTCAAAAAGAACCACGTGAAATATACTAATAAATTTTAATGGGCGTCACGCCCATTTTTTCAACTTTGAAATTGTTTGATTAAAGAACCCAATCAGTTTTCTAAGTTTCGCAATAATCATATCAGTAAAAGATCATAAAATTAGAGTAAAAATATTGAGTGTGTTCCAGCCCACTTTTTTTTGGCAAGGTATGAAGTAACAATGCCAAAAAAATATTTAAAGTCGGTTGATGTGTCGGTTGATGTGTCGATTAACTAATGCAAAAATTGTAAATTTCTAAAGCTTGCATACTTGTATTATTTTAGTTCAGATTTACTTAACTTTTTTTTTTCTCTTGCAAATTGCAAAATACGCAGGCAAATATTTAACAAAACTCGAATCACATCCTAATCCGCTTGCTCGTAATATTTTGAACTTTACCGGACACATCCGCCTAAAGAAGAGGGACACACGGGCTCTTATACCTAACACTCCAGATGGGACTACTTGATTATCACTACTAATGTATTATTTATAACTATCACTCAGTTTATGTCCGACACTGGTCGGGCCTAATAATTTTTTTTATAGATTTAAGATTTGAATACTTATTGTTAGTTCATATATGCAGATACAATAAATAAATACATGTAAAAAAAAATTTTTTTCTTATGCGCCAAAGGCATTCCCGTGTTTTGACAATCTCAATCGGGCCTGTTCTGCAAATCACGACATGTCAAATCACGGTGATTTCAATAAATCAATAAAACCTAAATCATTGCTTTTGTAAATTTGACAATTTATAGCGATGGAAGTTGCATTAAAATATTCTATTATACATGACAAAAACTGAAAATACAACAAAAACCCACTAACAAGTCAGTTATTAATAGTTTACTTTTGAAATCACCGTGACTTTCAGAACAGGCCCGAATTTAATGAAATTTTCCTTCAGCACTCAAATAAACCAACCTCTATACGAATTTCTTTCGTTAAAATATCGCTGTCATATGCAACACTCTACACTCCTGTTATAGTATATCTCCAAATACATTAATTTTTTGTATTAAAATGTACATTAGGATGTTGCAAACTTAAACTAATGTTCTTTAAAAAAAAGTATGTTTAAAATATTATATTTTTCTCAAATATTGTATTTGCATGCGTTTAATGCTCCGTATTTTGTTGCAATTATTTAAATTGCTGTGGAATTCTTTAAAAATAAAAGCTTTGAAAATGGTGCCACCAAAATTAAATACATGAATGCTTGTGTATTTCAGCAGAAAATCGTTTCGTTGCTTTGGCTTAAAAATCAGCAGAAAAGAACGCGTGTACATGCAGTGGGTGGACTTTTAGCAAACAAAACATTTTTTTTAAAGCCTTTATTTACAACAAGGTCAATGGTAGTTTTAGGTTTTAATAAATTTTAAACGCCTCTTTAAAGTTATATTCTGAATTACTTTTTTGCTTTTAAATTATTTGAAAATTCTGTGTGTGTAACACTTGAAGTCGACATTCAGAGACACGGTTAGTTTTCAGCATTGGTAAAATTTTAAATTTTGCAGGGACTGAATTGGGTTACAAATGCAATTTAGCTCATTATGTTATAAAGACAAAGAATTAAAGCAAATGTGATAGAAGTGTGATAAAAGTGTGTGAAGATAAATTTTAAAATTTATAACCCTAGACACAAAGAGTCTTCTTTAACAAAGCTCTGTTAACAAAAAACAGACCTCTGTTAAGTGATAATAATTGGTTTTTACCCACAAAATGGACTTGACACTCAATTTTTCAAGCAAAATGAACCAGAAAATTAAAACCGATAGCCTTCTCTATTTCTCCCTTAGTCCTAGTTTACACTATGCAAGTCTTATTGCTAAGCTGATTAGTTTGTTAGGGGAGTGAGAGAGAGAGAGAGGGAGAGACGAAAAGAAACGTTTCTGTTCCCCTCGTCTATCTCTCCCTGAAACTAATTAGCTTAGCAATAAGACTTGCATAGGATAAACTAGGATTTAAATACATACATATAATATTTAAAACATCCAACAACACGAAAAATCCAATCTTAACCCACAGTCATAATATAGCTTTTAGTCATTTTTTTTTCAAAATTCGTAAGAGGTGGGGAAAATAGAATATTGAAGGAGACTCCTGGATGCCCCTAGATCAGTATTCAATAGTCGAAAGTCAGAACAGTCTGTTTTTGTAAAAACTACAACACACTTTCCAAAAATAAATAAATATGAAAAATTATTTTAGTAATTTTTTTTCAAAATCGTAGGAGATGGGGAAAAAAAAGAATATTGGAAGAGACTCCTGGATACCTCTTAATCAATATCCAATAGTCGAAAGTCAGACAGCCTGTTTTTGTACAACACAATTTCAGAAAAAAAAATTAAATTACAAAAATTATTTTTAGATTTTTAATTGAATTATAGTGAATTTTTAATCACTTGGCAATCACTGTTCACTTGGCAATCACTAATGTTCGAAAACCAAATAAACGGGAGAATGCAACAACAAAAGTAACATAATATCCACTACTATAATACTTATATGTATGTACCGACGGTACATCGAATAAGTAAAAATAATTAATGTGATGATCGTAAAAGATAAGCAAGAATAGTTAAACATACGTAGGTAGAGTAATATAACTTCGTGCTAACCTAAATAGAAAAATGAAAAAATGGAAAAACCGGGGAAATAAATAGTGATACTTACATATGTATTTACCAAAGGTAAATCAATAATTGTACACAACAATCATTTCTCACATTCCGTTTCATTAGAATTTACGTTAAATAGCTGATGTTAATAACAATCTCTACCCAAGTAGATAGACTAGGGTGCTGATGAAGTGCGTTGCTGCACAGAAAAATATCGGTATTTCCCCCAGCTTAATTTAATTTTTCTTCTCTTCTTTAGAAACTCACATTAATTAATAAAATATTTCATTCAATAAAAAGAATTGAAATTACTGAACTTAATTAAGCCTGACTAAAAATTATGTCTGATTAAAAATTATTTTGGTAATTTTTTTTTTAATCGTGGGAGGTGGGGGAAAAAGAATATTGGAGGAGACTCCTGGATACTCTAGATCAATGTCCAATAGCCGAAAGAGAGAGCAGCCTGTTTTTGTAAAAATTAAAACACAATTTCATTATTATAATTTAACAGAGGTCGGGGTTTTTTTTTTTTTTTTTTTTTTTTTTTTTTTTTTTTTTTTTTTTTTGTTAAAAGAGCTCTATTATAACCCTAAGTAGACCGTTTTTGTGAATTCTGAAACAAGATAATGCTTGTATGTATATAATGTCAAAGCGTTAAAAGAATTTTTTTAAAGTTAAAAAAATTCGCATTTTGTGTTGTTTATCTTATTCTTCTGATTTGAATATAAATAAAAATGTTAAAGCTTGGCTTACTCGAAAGGCATATGAGGGAAGAAGATAATTCAATGACATGCAGTCAGCTGTTCAAATAAATAAATATCGTTGAATTATTTAAAGTTTATTATATTTGATTATATTTAATGAAATAAAATTATCCTACATACATATGTAGTCAAACGACTTTTGAGAAAATTCAACCCTAATCTCATGAGTTGTTATTGTCTTTTAGAAATTTGTCATAAGCTGCACTAGATCAGGGTTGCATGTTCTCAAAAGTCAGTTGCGTATGTAGGATGGATAGTGAGCACCACCAGCCTTAAGTAACAAAATCTATGTGTATCTAATCAATTAAACTGGAGTGTATGTAACAAATTCATTTATATGCATTGTGACAAAATAATAAATACGCATTAGATACAAGTAATATTTAACCTTAATAAATATCTTAAAGAGACTTAAACAAATCGGTTTATTGTTTGATAAAAAAAAATAAGTTTTTATGCTTTAACATTAAACTTGGCGGGGAAATTCATTTTGTGGATACATTAAGGTTACTTTTTTGATTTTTGTTTTTGCTTTTTTCGTTTGACGAATGTTAAATAAAATTCAAGGTTATCAATTATTTATCTATGATATTCTCTTTCAAGTACAAGTCGAAATTTATATTTGTAATAAATGGCTTTCATAAAAATGTCTCGTTTTTAGGACCACACAAACATACATATATTTACAAGCATACATACATACATACCTGCATACATACATACATACATGCATACATACATACATATATAAATACATACATACGATACATTCGTTAGTACTTTTACTTTCAATGTTCCCATTAAAGCTGGCATTTTTGCTACCCATATCTTCTTAAGGACATACATTTGCACATACATACATAGCTGTGGCAATATGGAAAAATCGCTTAAGTCGACTTAAGCAAATAAGTGTTTTTCGGAAAGAAGTGTTTGACGGTACCGCTAAAGGCTGGTGCTCGCTTTCCTACATACTCAAACGACTTTTCAGAAAATGCCACTCTGAACTAATAGAGTTTTTTAAAATTTCCAAAAGACAATAACAATTCATTAGATGAGGGTTGCATTTTAACGAAAGTCCAAGAATTATGCAGGATAGTGAGTACCTGCTTTAATAAATTAAAAGACTCTTAAAGTATTATCTTTTTTTCGTATGTTCTCATATCGTTGCATGGGTGGCATTTCATAACCATTTCAATTTTCAACTTAAGCATAATAAAGCTTAAGTCAACTTAAGCAATTATTCCACATTATCGCAGTAGTTATGCATGTAAGTGTGTATTTATGCAAGGCCTGTGTAGATATGTATGCCTATTAAATAAATGTATTCGAGTGAGTATTTTCTTTTGCATTAAACAACAACCCAAATATTAATTCTCATAAAATTTTATCATATTAAATATTAATGTACTTTTTTTAATAAATATTCTTAAGATATATTTTTAAATCTCTTTTAATGTTGCTACGTAAATACTTATTTGCCTATTTTATTGTCTGCTCAAACATTCATTGGAATTTTAAAGTAACTTTCGTTAAATTATTGATGCTTCTATGGGTAACAAAAAATTTAAAAATAAAAGGTCTGCCAATAAGAGATTTAACTTTGATGTTAGAAAAAACTGAGTATTTTTAAGTAAAATCATGGAATGGTTTACTTACGGCTTACACAATCGTAGGACTTTTGAGAAAATACTACCCTGGTATGATGGAGTTTATAAAAAAAATTCGAAAGACAATAAAAATTCGTTAGATTATGATTATACTTTTTCTAAAGTCGTTGGATTGTGTAGGATAATGAATTTCCTAGCGTTTAATTTTAAAGAGGAGAATATGCCATTAATAAGGAATAAATTCAGTAAAGTGCGACTATGACTCGCGCACATAGGGTTCCGTACGAACACTAGATATGTAATTTAATACAAACTTCATCCTATATAATATATAGTTTTGGCATTTTTTTCGTTTTTGGGGTCTTTTCGGTTTTTTTTTGTTTTGTCGTTTTTTGCGTTTTTTTCGGTTTTGGCGATTTTTTTAAGTTTTGGCTCTTTTTTAGTTTAGACACTTTATTTTCTTGTTTTGGCGATTTTTTCGGTTTTTTGGCGTTTTTTCATTTTGGCGTTTTTTTTTTTTATTTTTGGCGATTTTTTTTAATTTTTGCGATTTTTTGTTTATTTAATTTTTTTTTTAGTTTTGGCGACATTTTCGCGTTTTGGCGATTTTTTTAAATTTTTTGCGTTTTTTTTTCATTTTGGCGTTTTTTTTCATTTTGGCGATTTTTTCGAATTTGGCGATTTATTTTAGTGTTAGAATTTTTTTATTTAATTTTGGCGATTTTTTTCGTTTTGGCGATTTTTTTTAGTTTTTGGCGATTTTTTTTGGTTTGGCTATTTTATAATTTTCGGATTTTTTAGTTTTGCCGTTTTTGAAAATTTCAAGTGTTTGCCTCTTACGGTTTCCAAGATATAGCAAATTGTCAAAATTACATAGTCAAAATTGCATTAACTGATGGACCACCCTTTAAATTAAATTTTTTAAATTTTAGTGTTAATTGTTGTAGTCTGTATAAAAATACACTAATTTTACAAATTTCAAGTTTCAATATACATATGTTCATACAATTGTATGTATATTACATGGGATTTTAACATATGTCATTGCTCGTTTTGGAACACCCTTTAATTTTTAATTCTCATGTATTTTTTGTTGTAGCGGCCAAGGTTCTACATACTGTGTCCAAATTTCAGGTCCGTAGCTCTTACGGTTCCTGAGAAAATACCGTGTGACGGACAGACGGACAGACGGACAGCGTAGCGAAAATAATAGAGTTCCTTTTCACCTTTGGTGTACGGAACTCTAAAAACGATATCAGCCACGACTACGCTTGCTGGACCATAATCTCTTCATGAAAATTTCCATCACCAATTTGCTGTGTATGCATGATAACTTCAAGAATGCTTTGTTTGAGGTTTTGAATCACTTGTGCGACATTGCCATAGGCCTTATCGCTTACATAGAACCAAATTGAAGAGCCTCGGTAGCCAATCGTTATTACTTTTGCAAGAAATTACACGCTCAGGACACTTCGCACTAGAGTTTGCTAAAAAACTGATAAAACGAAAAAAAATTTCGGTTTCGGTTTTTTAATCCTGGAGTGAGGCTAATTGTGTAATTCGATTCGAAATAGTGAGTCACACTAAATTTTCTGTGAATAACTCTTACAACAAAATGCATTTATCATCAAAATCCTGTAGGCTCAGGAGGGGGAGACGGGTACTATTCATACAAAGTAGCCACACTGCTAGTTCAAAGATTTAACAAGCGTGGGGAGCTGGTGGGTGAACTTAATTCGAATACTCTCAATTCAGTGGTTTTTTTAAGGTTAACTCTGTTTCAAAAATTAATCAAGATTGCAAACATGGTTAAAAGTATTTAAAAATTGCAATTTTTCCCAGTTTTCTACCATTTATTAATTTTTATATCGATTAAAAGAACATATTCTGGATGCACATGCGTCCTAAGGAATTTAAAAAAAACTTGCAAAAAATATTAAAATTGCTTAAATTAAAAATAAAACATTTTTCGAAAAAAAAAAAAATTTTTTCCAAAAGTTTTCTTGGGATGCCTGTTCATTAATACCTATTTTTTAAATCGATAGGGTGTCCCAACAAGAACGCAAGATTTAAATTTTAAATAAAACACAGATATTTAAAAAAAAATCGTTAAACTTTATTATATCGTAAAGCAGACAGAATGAGGTTATGTGTGGAACAACATATCGGGCAGACGGCTGCCGCGGCTTTACTGGCACACACGCGTTCTTTTAATGAAATTTTCAATGGCCATTTTGCATAAATGCTGCGGTATTTCATAAATGCAGCGTCCAATTTCCTCTTTTAAGGCTTGAGTCGTCGTCGGCTTATTCGCGTAAACCATCGACTTCAAAAAACCCCAAAGAAAAAAGTCTAATGGTGTTAAATCGCACGATTTAGGCGGCCAATTCTGGTCTCCAAAACGCGAAATAACACGACCGGGAAATGACTGATGTAGCAATTGAATTGTTTCTCTGGCTGTATGACATGTGGCGCCGTCTTGTTGAAACCACATGCCCTCCACATTCATTTCTTCAATTCTAGGCACGAAAAAAGTGGTTATCATTTCACGATACCGAACACCATTGACTGTTTGCGCTCGACCTGCGTTTGAGCGACATCATCACGTACAGCTGCGACATTTTCGGTCGATCGACCTGGTCGAAGGCGCGTTGTTGTCTTTACATCACTAACAGACCCAGTTTCGGCAAATTTAACCATTAATCTCTTTACAGTTGACTCTTTTGGAGCATTATTGTGACCCCAATTGATCGCAAATTTGCGAACTGTAGCCGCAAAACTTTCACCATTTTGGTAAAGCAATTTCACAATGAGAATGCGTTGTTCATTCGTGCAGCGCTTCATTTTTACTAACCTCGTACCTTCTACTAGCAAACAATAACAATTGTTCAAATGTCAAACGATGACACTTCGAATGGCGCCAAATTTAAATCTTGCGTTCTTGTTGGGACACCCTTTATATGTACGTATTAGAGGGCTGCGTAAATAGTCTTGAAATTAAAATACGTCTGGTTTCTTAAATGTATTGTCGTAGCATGTATTATACTAAACCAATAATAAATGATGTCGTTTAATAAGCGAAGCACGATGGATGTATTGATGTACGTGTATATGAGTGTTAATAAGCTATGTCATGAAGACTTCTTGTTCTCATAATAAACAATCAAAAGAAGTAGTGTTGATGCGTGTATGCTCGTTATTTTGCATATTGTACGTTAGAGTGTGTGTGTAAGATGTGGATGGTAAGCTATTATGTTTGTGTTTAAGGGTGGTTTTTTAAAGCAACAACTAGTGTCAATGCATGTGTGCGTTTGTATGTGCGTAGAAAAATAATACACGTAACGTGTGTGCGTATGTACATGCATGACGTTTGTATACGCGCCCATGCGTATGAAAAAGCAAACATTACAAATTCTTCCGTCACGAATTATTTTCTTCTGTACTCCTATACCTGCAATAACTGAAACAAATGCCTTGCCAACAGTGTTGTTTAACGTTTTTTTTAGGAAGCTTTCGCTGTAGTAAAGTATTTGAAAAATCCCTCATATCTTAAAAGTTCTTGCAAGTGGTCTTGTGCAGGGGTCTGGTATGTATACATCGATATAAAAGTTAATAAATGGCAGAAAACTAGAAAAAAATTGCGATGTTTAGATACTTTCAATCAAGTTTTCAATCTTATTTATTTTTTTAACCCGAGCTAACCTAAAAAAACAGTTAACTGCATTCGATTCAGCATGCTCCAATTAGGTCACCGGGTCCCCGGCTTGTAAGAAAAACATTTCCGATTCGAGCACAGTATTATTAATTAATTAATAAAAATGATGTTTTGGTATAAGAAATACCAAAGCAGGAACGAAATGCATATAGACGGTGCTTAACCAACAAAACAAGCCAAAATTTATGATTTTTTTTAATTTATGCACGAATGGCTGGGCATAGAGGGACTTCAGACACGACTTATCCAAAAGTCGATTTGTTTTAACAAACTTAACAAAGTTAGCTCGTGAGTTCCTGAGTTTTTACAAACAAATACATCCACGATCACGCGTAACAAATGCATGCCTCACACGTGACTAGTGCGTGACTCACTCGTTACAAGTGCGTGAATAACACTTTACGAGTGCGTAACTTGCACGTGACTACTGCGTGACTCACAAGTGACTAGTGTGTGACTCACACGTGACTAGTACATGACTCACGAGAATTATTTTGTTTACGACAGCAGGGCAACATGGCGACAGGTTGTTGCCTATGCTGATTTTGTCGTTGCGGTCCAATTAAACTAATTTCTATTTTTATTGGCGACAATGAACATAAAGGGTCCGCCATCTAACGTTTTTTTTTTCAACTAGTGCTTATTTCATGAATGGTAACACTTAGCTCATGTCTGATTTGACAGATAATTAGTTTTATCCTTCCGCTGAACGAATATGGTTGTGTGTACGCTTGAACAACGCTGGGAAAGTGGACTTACAGAAGATGCCGATTTTGCCAAAAAAAAAAGTCATCTTTTCAGATGAAGCTCATTTTGGTTTTGGCGGGTATGTAAACAAGCAAAATTGTTGCATTTGGGGCATAGAAAACCCTTTATAAAGTGCAGCCAATATAATACAAAATGTGGAATGAAGAATAGCTTACACTTATTTCATATTATTTAACATAAAGAACATCCCAAAATTGAGGTAAAGAAATAAATTGATGTATTTGTATACTTTTACTTATGCCCTAATTCTGCTCGACGATTGTATCGTCTTGTCTATGGACGTAAAAAAGCCGCAGTTTTGATTCTTTAAAACAATTATTATTTATTGTCTATACTAGAAGGTTCGTGTATTTGCTTTATGATTTTGTTCCAAACATATTTTTATATACTTTTCAAACTATTCTATAAAACTTTAATTAATTTTTTATGCTTTAAAAACATTGTAATAATGTTTTTAATTTTCATTATCAAAGATACCAACCATTTCTGAAGAAAATAATTTAGAAAATTCAAACACAAAAAATCAAAAGTATTTTCAAACAAAAACCTCCTAAATTAGGGCATTAATATATGTAATTTTATTTTTATACATTTATGTGACCTATTTGAAGATTGTACCACTAAAATATTTAATGATGCACCTGCTGTCTCCCAATCCTCAAAATTTCAGCAAAAATAGCAAATCGAAAAACTTTTTGGTGTAACTAACCTTTAAATCACTAATTTTAAACTATTCAAATATATAAAGTCAAAAAAATATACTTAAACTTTGACTTTCGGCGTGATGAAAAAACTTTGAAAAGCTATTAACGCGTGTAATCTGCAATATACAAAATATAAATATAACAAATAAATAAAGCTGCGAAAGGCCAAATAATTCTTTTTCATTTCTAGCTTAAAATTTCCTGAAGAAAATTCAATTGTTTGCATCGTCGCAGGTGGTATTAAGGCTTAGTTTCACGCACACACATGCATACAATATTCTAGAAACATATAACACTCCTTAAAAAAATTCACACAACTTGAATATAAATTCACACAAAAGAGGAAAAACTTTTTGAAACTTTTCAGAGAAAAATTACATATGTTACGCGCAAAATAGAAAGGGACCTAAGGGTAAAAACCGGTTTTGTTCAGGAGAGCTATTTTAAAGATTCAAATACGTGTATCTTTGGTGTACCATCACATCATAAAACGCGCATATCTCAGGGAGGGAACACTTTTGGGGCACGGGATAGGTCTCATTCGATGCTCAGATGTTGTCCACAAAAAGTGAAAATTGTATTTTTTTTACCCTTATGTCCCTTTCTCTATGCGCTGTCACATATAAGTATAAAAGAACATACAATTTAATAAGTAATAAAAAAATTTTGTAAAATATTTTTATTTCCTCTTGAAATAGACACACTCCACAGCTTGAAGCAATATAAAGGGTGTCCCAACAAGAACGCAAGATTTAAATTTTAAATAAAACACAGATATTTAAAAAAAAAATCGTGAAACTTTATTATATCGTAAATTGGACAAAATGAGGTTATGTGTTGAACAACAAATCGGGCAGACGGCTGCCGCGGCTTTACTGGCACACACGCGATCTTTTAATGAAATTTTCAATGGCCGTTTTGCATAAATGCTGCGGTATTTTATTAATGCAGCGTCCAATTTCCTCTTTTAAGGCTTGAGTCGTCGTCGGCTTATTCGCGTAAACCATCGACTACAAAAAACCCCAAAGAAAAAAGTCTAATGGTGTTAAATCGCACGATTTAGGCGGCCAATTCTGGTCTCCAAAACGCGAAATAACACGACCGGGAAATGACTGATGTAGCAATTGAATTGTTTCTCTGGCTGTATGACATGTGGCGCCGTCTTTTTGAAAGCACAGGCCCTCCACATTCATTTCTTCAATTCTAGGCACGAAAAAACTGGTTATCATTTCACGATACCGAACACCATTGACTGTTTGCGCTTGACCTGCGTTTGAGCGACATCATCACGTACAGCTGCGACATTTTCGGTTTATCGACCTGGTCGAAGGCGCGTTGTTGTCTTTACATCACTAACAGACCCAGTCTTGGCAAATTTATCCATTAATGTCTTTACAGTTGACTCTTTTGGAGCATTATTGTGACCCCAAATTGATCGCAAATTTGCGAACTGTAGCCTCAAAACTTTCACCATTTTGGTAAAACAATTTCACAATGACAATGCTTCATTTTTACTAACCTCGTACCTTCTACTAGCAAACAATAACAATTGTTCAAATGTCAAACAATGACACTTCGAATGGCGCCAAATTTAAATCTTGCGTTCTTGTTGGGACACCCTTTAGATCAATAAGATATACATACATACATCCCTAGGTCTCCAACAAATAGTACAATACCAAAACTACATGCACGTTGTCGTTATAAAATGGCATGACATTTGTCAATAGTGGGTAGTATTGAATACTACTATATGAATAGAACTGAATATTTGTATGGTGCTGATGCAAGTAAGAGCACATAAATCAAATTTGTTATTTGGCTCCATCTGACTGGGCTTACACATGTCAATTTTAGTTGAGCAACTTTTTAGTTCATGGACGAGAGAGAAAAAC
Organism: Tachina grossa; assembly: GCA_949987645.1. Taxonomy (NCBI): domain Eukaryota; kingdom Metazoa; phylum Arthropoda; class Insecta; order Diptera; family Tachinidae; genus Tachina; species Tachina grossa. The sequence continues at coordinate 155,870,277 of OX465274.1, read as the reverse complement.
ACTTTATTACTTTCTTCTGCTTTCTCTTCCGTATACTCGAGAGTTGCTCAACTTAAATTGACGTATGTGAATTCAGTGTCATAAACCAAAATTCAACTGAACTTGTTAATGCGCCGTCTTAGCTTGCAGACTTCATTTCACCCCTTTGACACACGGAAAGTTTACTTTGGATAAAGTCTTAACTTAGCTGGAAGAAAGAGAAAGGGAGGAAAACTTTCTCCTTCTGGCTTCCGTCCTAAAAAGGGTGTTTAGAATATAGTGTATAAGTATAGTCAACTTCTTATACTTAAACAGCGTTGCCAACTTGCATAAATTGTTTGGACACCGAAGTGTTAGAAATTAAACATTTAAAAAAAGAATAAAAATAAATTATCAATAATTCCTCTTTTAATGCAGTACTCATCCGCTCTCTATACAAAAGTATTAAGCATATTTTGAAAAAAAAAACATTTACTTAATTCTCTAATTCGGCGCTGAATTCTACATCTAAGAGCGTCAGCTGTCTTGGATTTACTCACAAATACTCAGTGTTGCAAATGATTCTAAAGAAAATAAGCCAGCGGCGTTCAAGCTCCACAACGAACTGGCTAACTAACATTAAAAAGTTGAGGAATCGCGCTAGGCAATAAAATGCAATTCTCATTATGACTGCGAAAGCATGCCTCTTGGGTTTGTATGCGAAACGTGTTAAAGAATACAGTGATTTCTATTTAATTGATTTAAAAAAAATCATGGGCTTTGATGCAATTTAGAGGCACTAATGGAATTGCTTACTTTTTGCTTTATTGAAGCGCATAAATTAATTAAATGGAATTCCATTAAGCGGCAACTACTGTAACTGAGTTGTTTGTCTCTTGGCGCCGTTTTTCTATATATATTTTTTGTTTATGTTTAGTGTGTCATTTTAATTCAAAAACAAAACCCAGTAGAATTTATATTAAAAAAAACGTAACGCAAAAGTTTATAATATCAGCAACAAACAACTGTTTAACTTTTGAACTTTATACGCTGCTCATAATTCGAGAGAATGTTAAAGGAACACAAGCTTACATACAGACATGGATGAAAATTTGGTTATTTTCTTTATTTACAGGATTACACCAATTTATATACTAAAGTGTGATGTAGGATGGTGACACGAAACATTAAACATACCGACAAGCACAAAAAAAAATTGTTAATGAAGGCACGTTGATATTAAAGATAATTATACAGGGAATTTTTAAGTGTTTTTGTACATGCTCATGTAAGCATAATTATTTTGACGACAGCACGGCAATACGGCGGCAGGCAGGTTGTTGTCCATGCTGATCTAAACTAAGTTCTATTTTTGTTGGCAATAATGGGCATATATAGTGCTGCCAATAGAATACAAAATATGGAATGAGTGATAGCTTACAATTATTTCATTATAATATTTAACAGAAAGAACATTCCAAAATGAATGTAAAGAAATAAATTCATTTACGTTTCAGAGATGGAAAATTCAAACTTTTTTCCATATAAAAATAACTGACCAAAATAATTTTTTATTTTTTTTTTGTTTTGTTATATAAACATATTTTACATTTCAGTAAAAATAAAACTAATATTAAAAATCCAAAAAATAGCAAAGAGATGATACCAGGGTGGGAAAATTTAAACTTATTTTTGGTATATAAAAGTAAACTACTAAAATAAATGTTATCTTTTTCTCTACAAATTAAACATGTTTTATAATTTTAAAAGAAATTAATTGGTATAAGAAATTAGAAAAATTTAAAAGGATGATTCCAGGGTTGGAAAATTTAATTTTTTTTTGGTATGTAAAAGTAGCTAGGTGAAATTAATTTTTTATTTTTGTTTATAAATTAAATATATTTTATGTTTTAGAAGGAAATAGTTTGGTATAAAAAAATTTGGTATTGAAAAATAAAAAAACAACTCCAAAGCTGGAAAATTAATTTTTTTTGGTATATAAAGTAATTAATAAAACAAAATTTTTTTTTCTCTTATTCTTATTTTTGTTTATTTGTTGATTAAACAGATTTTATATTTTATAAAGAAAAAAAATTTCAAAAATAAGACAAATCAAACATATGGTTCCAGGGCTGGAAAATTTATTATTTTTCTGGTAAAAAAAAAATGGAACTAAATACATATTTTAGGAAGATCTTTTTTACTCAAAAGTTTTTCTTATATTTATTAAACTTTGTTATAAAAATATAATTTACTAATTTACATTAGTCTTACAGAACTTTGTGATACGTTGCTTATTATGCTCTCAGCATAATTATGTTTTTTAATGTAAAATATATGCAGGTGGCATCACTGAAATATATATTTTTATTTATACTATATGTTGCTGCTGCCGTTTCCAAAATTATTATTAAATAGCGCGTGTCGTGCAGACTGCTGTGGTAAATTCTCAGTTAGCCAACTGTAATGCAATGTAACTGCAACGTTAGGAAACAGCTGATCGATATTGTTATTTGAAAAGAAATGTACCTACAGATTCTTACATTCCGGTTATTTTCTCTTTAACCATTTTCATTACTTTTCACATAACAATATCGATTAACTGTTTCTAAGCATTGCAGTTACATTGCATTACAGTTGGCTAACTGAACCTTAGATGTGTATACGGCACAAGAAGAAAAAATTAAATTGTACTTTATATAAAAGCGAAAGAAGGTATTATATTTTATCATTTACGTTATTAAGCAAAATCTCGAGAAAAAAATTTTGATTTTGTTTAAGCAGCATTTTTCACCTTCCTTTATAAAGAATGAAAGGTTAGGTATGAACTTAAGGTAAAGTTATGTTGAATAATTAATCTGTAATAATGGGTGTTTTTTATTGAGGTATAGAACTTTAAGTTGGCATCACTTTTTTAACTGGCGGCCATTTTGTCAGCTGTCAAGTGATTAATATTTAGTTTGGTTTGCCATTTCATCATGAACAGGTTGACAAAAGAACAACGCTTGCAAATCGTGCAAATTTATTTCGAAAATAATGGTTCAGTTCGCGAAGTTTACCGCAAGCTCCGTCCATTTTATGGTCGACATAATCGTCCATCAGAGCAATTAATTCGGTTAACCATGGATCGTTTTCGCACTACGTTTACTCTATGTGATAATACGCATCCGCAGAGACGTCGAACAGTGCGCACCGAAGAAACAATTGCCGCTGTAGAGCAAAGTGTTGAAGAGGACCCGAATGAATCGATTCGCCACCGTGCACAGCAATTGGAGCTTTGTCCATCAACTTTATGGAAGATTTTGCGCAAAGATCTTGGCTTGCGACCTTACAAGATCCAGCTTGTGCAAGAATTAAAGCCGCGAACGTCACAATCGATTTATTGAAGGAAACATTCGATGAGCGCATAATTTCGCGGAATGGACCTGTCAATTGGCCACCAAGATCGTGTGATTTGACACCATTGGATTATTTTCTTTGGGGATATGTGAAGTCGCTCCTCTACGCCAACAAACCAGAAACGTTAGGGGACTTGGAAGCCAACATTCGTGGCGTTATTGCCAACATACGGCCCCATATGCTCGAAAAAGTGGTTGAAAATCGGACCTGTAGAATTGGCTTTATTCGAGCCAGCCGCGGCGGCCACATGCCCGAAATCATATTTAAACATTAATGGCATAAAATTATCCTTCCAATAAAGCCAAATTGATGGACATTAAAACGATTTTCTTGTGTTTTATTTCAATTCGAAGTTCTATACCTCTAAAAAAACACCCTTTATAAGCTTATTTTTTTGTATGAAAGGTTAAGTTTTTTCTTACTTAAACGATTTTATAAGCTCAGTTGCAAATAAGTATGTGTGTGTACTTATTTATTTAAAAAAAATTTAATTTTTAATCTGCTATTTCATAAACGATTCGTTTACGACTTTCTGGCAGAGTCAAAGATATATGAAAATTGAATTTTCATACTTGTTAATTTAACTTAAAATAATCTTTATAAAACACTTTTTTTCAGTTTATTTTCTATTAAGCCCATGAAAAATTGCATAAAGTATACGTTTTGTTTTATATAACTTCAATGGGGGATTAAAAGTTTAATTTTCTGCCTTTATAAATATCATTTATCTTTTTTTTTATATTAAATGAATATTCATTTGAATTCTAGAGCGGTAAAAGTTAATGGAACTGTTAATTTCCTGTTATTTTTATAAACTGTAATTCGCTTTAAGGTAATTTTATTTTGGAGAACATTTTATTATTGCACGATATGAAGCATTAGTTATAACCAGCGTTGCCGTTGTGACACTAAAGTATCACTTTTGACCCTTTTTCGTACTAATGACACTTTTTATGATCCTTTTTTTAATTTATCCCTTTGTATCATTTTAACAAAATGTATGCCGTAGGGCAATCATATGCTCAAAAAGTGGACGAAGCACAGTCTAGCATATCAGTAATTGGAAAAAGTGCTGCTCGTCCATCATTTTACTGTTTTAGTCGATACAAAAGCCAATAAATGGTGAATATATTACAAAATATATGAAACTTAAATCCCTGATTCCAAATGCAAATTATTTCTGGGAGTATCGCAATTAAAAAATATGTATTTTAACTTACTTTCATCTTTTTATAAATAAAATTTAAATGTGATTTTTCATTACTTGCAAATCGGCAAGACCGTCTATAGGCGGTTTTCACTATTCTTTACCTGGTGTTCGTTCCCAATGTTTTTTCACCTGTAAGTTAAGACTTACGGTTCTTTTGGCTATATCCACTTAAAAAAAAAATTAGCTTCATCCGATCATTTTTACGATCTGGCCAGTCAGATTTCTAACATTGATTTATAATTAATGTATGTATGTATGTTAATTAATTTTATTTTAGTCTAATGTATTTAATTAATTCTTAAAATTCGTTTCTTTTTTTAATTGAAATAAATGTTATTTTTTTTTCTTCCAAAAAAAAACTTGACCCCATTTTACTATAAAATACCCTTTTATTGACCCTTTTTATCTTAAATACCCTTTTTATAACACTTTTTCAAAATTTTCAACGGCAACCCTGGTTATAACAAGTAAATGTACATAAATGTAGTAAGTTGCTATACGGCTTTTTAAAGCCGCTAATTGAGATAATATTTGTTCAACTTATGACTTTTTGTATGAGATAATAAAGGGAAGAGTTCATTATATAATAAAAATTTGTATTCTCTACATACATACAAAGCAAAACCCCTCCAATAAATCACCCCCTACAAGCTGCAATTATGTGGTCCTTCGTACAATTTATCATAAAATTTTATTACATTTAACAATACACATACATATGAATTATATGGACACTTTTATTACAGTATTTTATGTGTATTTAAATGAAAAAAAAAACATAAATAGTTTAAGTATACTTATCTCTCATTTACTGAAAGAACGTCATAACTCAAAAAATTAAAGTTTTGAGTTAATGATAAAAAATTCAGCGTTGTGTCGTTCTTCATATTGTATAAAAATTTCATACAAATATCTTGCGTACTCAACTCTTGAGAGAAAAATAAAATTTTCTTTTTCCCTTAAGTTGTATGTAACTTGAAAACTAAGCTTTTTCTGGCAAATAATTTTTTTTTTCAAGTTATTACGTTGTTTGAGTAAATTAGCGAAATGTGTGCTTATGAATTTTTTTTTTAAATCTAAAATAGAAGTATTTATTTCATGACTGCAGCACAAACAAAATTAAATAATACTTATGTATTATTTAATATGTAATAAAAATTAAATAAATCAAAAATATGTACATACTAAATTTTAAAGTTAATCAAACGAGAATTAGAACCTTAAACTTATCCACAGAGTATGTTAATATAATTTCTTAAAAATTACATCAACTGTATTTATCACTGTAAAGTAACATCAGTAACCCAATTTTTTCTTATTTATTTCATTTTTTTTCATTTCATGAAAAAAAGCGCACATTTCAAAATACTCGTTCGTATGTTTCACTTTCGTGTGTACGTGAAAGACAAAGCGGATGCCTGCCTGCCTGCCTGCATGAATGAATGTGTCAAGTGTGTAGAATATTTATGAAAATGAATGAATATTATTATTGTTGAACATCATAAATATTTACAAATGGATGCGTGTTTATGTGTTACAGTTTATCAACCGTGTGCTTTTACATCAAAACATGCATACACACACACATGTATACATACATACATATGTATGTACATAGATTCATACATACATGTACATACATAGAACCGCAAATCTAAAAAGGAATAAGAACTATGGTATTTTTCATCATTCTCTATGTTCACTTTTGCTGAAATTAGAATATTGTTTGTCATGTTACATATACACATACATGCATATGTACATGTGTATATATGTATGTATGTAAATATATATTTTCTGTGCTAAATATGAAGTGAAGTGTGGGTGCATGCTTTGTACGTGTTCAAATATGCCACAATAAATAATTAAAATGAAATGCATATATTAAGTGAATTTATTTACTAACACTCACTATTTCATATTTATTTATGTAGCTGCACATGCTTAGCGTAACAACGTCACTTTGTTAATTGCTTGTGTACGTGTTCCGATTTATTTTCTGATAGATAAGGATGTTTTTATTCCGGTCAACACAGTGATCTAATTGAGGCTTTATATGTTTTTTTTAATCAAAGATTGTTGCACTTAATGATGCTTGTATGTCATGTTATGTTGATGAGAGCTATAGCAGATTTAAATATTCGTATTCGAATTGCCGAATATTCGACCATTTTTAATGAGAATACGAAGCATTCGTATTCGTCAAATTCAGGCGAATACGAATACGAATATTTTTCCAAAAACATTAAATAAATAAATGCATAAATCTTAAACTAAATTTAAATAAATAGATAAAAATATTGGTATGCACGAATTCATAAATTTTTTTATAGAAATTTGTGCTTTGTATCATTTTCAAATATTATTTACTGACGATAATTAAAATTTTGGATTTTTCTATTAACTTTAAAGTACGTCAACAGGAATACGAAGTTCTTTTTCATAACAATTTTTTAATATTTCATATTAAAGGCGTAAATAAATAAAATTAAATTAATTTCTATAAATTTCACATGAAGTATTCGTACTCGTATTCGTATTCGCGAATATCGTTTCAAATATTCGTATTCGCGAATATCAAAAATTTACATTTGTTACATCACTAATACATACATACATACATACGTTTAGAGCAAGCACCCAGCGCACTGTGGGGTGAAAGCCTTCACAAGTGGCGATTAATTCAAAAGATGAACTTTAACTTTCACAACCGTATTAGGTGCCATATGAAATTAGATAAAATTCTACATAACTAACTGCAAAAATAAAACTTCTTGGTAGTTTACTTTATTTGCAGTGTGTGTTCAAAGTTCAATAATTTTAGTTATTTTTACGCGGATTGATTAAAAGTGAAAATTTTGATATTTCAAGTGATTATAGTTTTTGTTAAGACTTCTATAAGTACAAGTCAACTTCAGGTATATGAGCATTTAAAAAATTATTTTTTGTTTAGATAAATATTTTATAAATATTAAAAAAAAAATTAAATTGCTCAAAAAATGTGTCATTTTTGATATATACATTGAGTTAGTGGCTGTAGCGTCCGAATTTCTGCAACAATGTTTGCCTTGAGTTCAAGGATTGTCTATGGCTTGTTCACATACACTCGCTCCTTCAAAAAACCCCAAAGAAAATAGTCGGGTGCTGTCAAATCTGGCGATCGCGCTGGCCAAATAATTTCCGAATTTCGAGAAATTATTCGCCCTCCAAAAATTTGACTTAAAAGTGCCATTGTGTCTCGGACAGTATGGGCAGTGGCTCCGTCCTGCTGAAACCACATACCAGGTCTGTTTTCAAGAGCAGGACGTAAAAAAGTTTCTATCATAAACCGATACCGCTCTCCATTTACGGTTACAGCACTTCCATCTTCATTATCGAAGAAGTAGGGCCCAATGACATTTTCAGATGTGATCCCACACTATACTGTACACCTGATGGGGTGCAATTGGCGTTGATGAATGGCTCTTGGATTTTGAGAACCCCAGAACCTACAGTTCTGCTTATTAACAAAGCCATTCAAATGAAAATGAGCTTCATCACTCATAATCAAATTTTCAATAAAGTTGATTTAATTTCTGGCCAACTCTTGAAATTTAACTGCAAAATGTAGACGTTGCCGATGATCTCCGGGTTTTAATTCTTGGACCAATTGCACCTTATATGGGTATAACTGTAAATCTTTTTTTAAAATGCGCCGTAGTGACGTACGAGACATTTCTAGCTGAGCAGAACGCCTTCTGCCAGATGTTTCTGGTGCTTCGTTAACACTTTGCTGTACTCGTTCAATATTTTCCGCAGTGCGACTTAAACGTGGTCTACCGGTTCGAGGCAAATCTCTTACGCTGCCATGTTGGTGATGACGATTAACTAAGCAACGAATCATCGCTTCAGAGGGCGAAATTCTGACGTTAAAATGTCGACGATATGCTCTTTGCGTTAAAATAATTGATCTCTGGTTTAAATAATAAAATTCTATTGTTCTGGTTCTCTGTTCAGTTGTGAACCTCTCCATTATAAATTCTCCAAGTGTTGTCTATATAATCTTAAGAGAAAATAAAAAAAAAATTAATAAACAAAAAAGTTATTAAACTTTTACACCCCTTAGTTTCTTTTGGCCCACCCTGTACATACATTGAGTTTCAATAACATTGCGGATGAGTGCAGGGAAAAATGCTTTTATGCTCTTAAAATATAAGATTTCAGCTAATAAATCCCAGAATACCTATTTGCGCATTTGTGCGATTTTTGAGTTATGAAGGTTTTTGTAAGAGAATTCCAGTTGCTAAAAATCAATGTGAAAAATACATATTAAATATTTTTTTTAAACTTAAATTTTAAACTTATTTTTTTTTATTTAAACAAAAAAGAATATTTTTTTAAAGGCACATAAAGTATGCTCTAATTTACAATTTAATTTATTAATTTATCTTTTTTCATTCCAAATTTACAGCAAAAATAGTCAAATAAGACCACTTTCTCAAAAATACAAAAAACCCCATTAAAGGTTAAAATTTTTTTCAAATTTTTTTTAATGCTGGTTTTTTATGTATTTATTAATATTCATCAATAAAAAATAACAACACTTCAAAATTACGACGTCTATGTATTAATCGCCACTTTCTCTACCATTCACCCCACTGTGCAGCGGGAACAAATAGGAATAGGAATGCCTTCTAGAAAGTTGTTTTACTCCTCCTTTTGAATGTACATTAATTCGTACTCATTCATTACATACTTCACATCTTTCTTACACGATATGAAGATTAATTCTGTATCATAAATCAAAAATTAAATTTTTTGAGTTATGACTATGGTTTGCAAATACATAATCGCAGATTTCCATAATGGCGATTACAATTAAAAAATATTCTATTAATCGCAATTTAACCGATAACCTCGATTAATCATGAAAATATACTATTCTATTTTTTTTTAAACCAAAATAAATTGTGTCATGAGTTTTAGTCCAACTGTATGGGTTTAGCCAAAGAAATTTAATTATTTTGTCTTGAGTTCGCGTTTTAATTTAATTTTTCAATTAAGTTATATTTTTATTTTGAGAAAATTGTAAAGCATGTAAAATGAAGCTCGTTATTCAGAACTTATGAGTATCAAAAACAATACGAATTATGGGAAATCAATGTTTTGATAGGAAAATTTTTCTAGGACGAAATATATTTCTTCTTTCTGAATTTATTTTTATTTTAACTTTGTATCCACTCCTGATGAATTTATATCATAATGAATAAACAAGTTCATATAAAAACAGTATCACGTGCGGACACTCACTTATAACTATATCCTTTTTAGGGTTCCGTACACCACACCAAAGGTGAAAAAGAACCCTATTGTTTTCGCTACGCTGTCCGTCTTTCCGTCACACGGTATTTTCTCAGGAACCGTAAGAGCTACGGACCTGAAAATAGGGACAGAATATGTAGAACCTTGGCCGCTACAACAACAAATACATGAGAATTAAAACATTAAAGGGTGTTCCAAAACGAGCAACGAAAAATGTTAAAATCCCATGTAATATACATACAATTGTATGAACATATGTATATTGAAACTTGAAATTTGTAACATTAGTGTATTTTTATACAGACTTCAACAATTAACACTAAAATTTAAAAAAATTAAAATTAAAATTAAAGGGTGGTCCGTCAGTTAATGAAATTTTGACTATGTAATTTTGACAATTTGCTATATCTTGGAAACCGTAAGAGGCAAACACTTGAAATTTTCAAAAACAGTAAAACTAAAAAAACCGAAAATTATAAAATCGCCAAACCAAAAAAAAAAAAAAAAAAAATCGCCAAAAATTAAAAAAAAATCGCCAAAACGAAAATAATCGCCAAAATTAAAAAAAAACATTTCTAACACTAAAATGAATCGCCAAATTCGAAAAAATCGCCAAAATGAAAAAAAAAAACGCCAAAATAAAAAAAACCCCAAAAATCGCCAAAACGCGAAAATGTGGCCAAAACTAAAAAACTTTTAAAAAAAAAAATCGAAAAAATGAAAAAAATCGCCAAAAATAAAAAAAAATTCCCAAAATGGAAAAACGTCAAAAACCGAAAAAAATCGCCAAAACAAGAAAATAAAGTGTCAAAACTAAAAAAAGAAAAAAAACTTAAAAAAATCGCCAAACCGAAAAAACGCCAAAACAAAAAAACGAAAAAAATGCCAAACCTATATATTATATAGGATGAAGTTTGTATTAAATTACATATCTAGTGTTCGTACGGAACCCTTCGTGCGCGAGTTACAGTCGCACTTTACTGAATTAATTTTTTTTTGTTGATATTTCTGTTTTTTTTTTTGTAATAATGCGAGGTCCCAAGATAAAACAAACTACACCTATCTGCCAACCCAATGAAAAATATTTGTATCAAACGTAATGAAATTTTTGAGGTATTACGACGTTTTTAAAATAAAATTGGAAGAATATAATAAAATAAAATAATAAATTTCATAAGAACTTAATTTGGATTTTAATTAAAGTTTTTTCTTAAAATACTTTTATTGTATTAAGACAGGAAAATAAAAAAGATGCTCATCGATTATAAATCGCTTCTTGTGTTTTGTATAAGTTTCTGAGCCTACTTGCTTATTCTATTGGAATTTCCAAAAAGCTTATGTAAATTCTCAAATGATTTTTTAAAGTTTGGTTGAAGTCTACTGATGATTTGTTAAAGCGCCAATGAAATGCGAATATGTATAGACATGTTTATTCCAAATGTACATATATATTTTGTATTAAAAATTTTAATTTTAATTTTTAATGATTTGAATTCGCCCTTTATGCAAATTTGGCATAAATTCTCTGCTTAAAAAAGGAAAAATTTTTAAGCGTAATCGAACAATTAATGGGTTCGATTGCGATTAAGATTAAAAGGTGCGATTAATCGCGATTACGATTACGATTATAATTGTTGTGCAAACCCTAGTTATAACGTTCTTTGAGTAATTGACCGATAGTATATTGGCTGAAATATAGCACATAAGCTCACCACCTTAAGCTATAAAATATACTATTTTAATAGGAAAATATAATCGCAACCGAGACTTCATTTTGAGTCTTACGACTTTTTGCACAACAGCCTTCATTAATAATTTCCTCCAGGTAACGATTCAATTTAAGTAAATATATTTGACCAACTCACAAAGTGTTATGTTGTATACAGTTTGAAAGCAAAAAAAAAAGTGTGTATTGAAATAATTTAAAACATTATGAAAATATGACATAATGGAGCGAACACCTTGTGAATTGGCCAAATATATTAAAAAAATATCTATCTGGATAATGAAACATTGACATGCAAAATTCATCATATTTTTTCATAAATAAATTTCCATTAATTTTTATTAAATAAATTGCATGACACTTTTTCTTTTATGTTGGGTGTGTTTTAAGAGGACTTTATTTTTCCATTATATATTATTTAATATGTGATATTTTATTTAACTGTTATTTAAAATCTTAATTTAATAAATAATATTTTGCAAATTTTTTTCTTGTATTTTCCAATGAAATTTTCATTTAATACAATTAAAGATACATGCACACATCCTCCCACACACACACTCACTCACTGACTCACTCACTCACAAACACGTATCAGTGGCAAACGCTTGAAAACACAAATGCAACTACAATTTGCAGGATTCTCTCGCACTCAACTGCACAACAATAAATTGCTAGAGACAACAATCAAACAATAACAACACGACATGAGCAAAAATAAACATGGTAAGTTACCCAGCTAGCCTTTTCAATCACAGAAGAGTCTATTGTGAATTGTATGCAGAGCATTTTTCTTAGATGCAATTATTTGAGATTTATTTGCTGCCTTATTTATAAAACTTATTAAGGCTTTGTAAACAGTTGTTAAAACAAATTTTCATACAAAATTTGTCTTAAAAAGCCTTTATAAAGCCTTAATAATTTTTATAAATAAGGCTGTTAGAGATTATCTTCCATTTGATGAAAAATATTAATATGAGGCTCCTCAATGTTAATTTTATATGAGCCATTGCAAGATTTGTAAAAAAATCATTCGATAACGATTTCTGGAATCGTCCAATACTCAGCAAAATTTTTATTTTGCAAGTTAAATACGAAAAAAAACCAATTAAATTTTAGAACTTATTAATAAAATACTTTTCTTCATTTATTGATTAAAGACTACTTTATGTATGTTTTAATCATCTATCACTTCTATCTTTGGCGTGCACAAAATGGTGCTGCAAGAACTTTGAATGGCGCAGATCTATGAAAAATACAATTGCAGTGGAACTTGTATAATTTGAATCACCATTATCCAAACAAAAAACTTGAAGTCAGAGAGACTTCAAGTTATGGAGTAAGTTTCGAAAGTTTTGCTTATAAAAAAAAAATATTTTTTACTTGTAATAAAAGAATTGAAAATGTGTATATAATTTATTATATGTATATTAAAGTACTGCGTAATATTTTTGGCTGAACTTGTTTGTTTTTGTTTTGTATAAAAAGTGTCTCTAATTTGTGTAGTGCTTTGCAATGGTCGTCAGTCGTATTTTTAGTTGTGCACAGAGAAAACAGATTCGTTGTGACAACCGAATTTGTTGCCAATTGAATTTTGGCGGTTGCAGCAACTATCATAGAATTCTGCTATAGCGACTGAAATTTTCTTGTGGTACCACTATATTTTAATTATAACCCTCAACCCAATAGTTGCAGCAATAGAAAAAATTGGTCGACAGTATAGAATTTGAAATAAATGTTATTCTTGCTACCGAAAATTTGGTTAATATAATTAAAACAATATCATAATTGGTACCTGTAAAAGAAAAATTGGTCTTCCTTGCTGAAATAAAAATAAACAATAAACGCAAATAAAAATACACAATTTAAGAAATTTATTATTTGACATATTGTCATAAATTTATTTTAATTGAAATTTATTTCCTAATGGTGAAGCATGTCTATATACATTTCTTGCCACAAACCTGTTATCTTATGCACAGACTTTAAAAAACCATTTGAAAGTCACAAAAGTTAATTTTTTAATTTGCTGCTATAAAATATGATAGTAAACTCAACCTCTAGTTAGTTGCAGCAACTGATTGAAAGTTTTTATTTTAATTCTAATATAGAACGACAATTTTTTAGTTGCCAACCAATCAGTTAATTAGTCATGACAAAAGCATACGCTCGGTTGATGCAATCAATTAAAGTATTGTCACAATCATATCTTTGTTACAAATTGATAGCATGAACTGAAATATAGTTAATACAAATGATATTTAATTGGACCAACCGTTTTCCAACCAATCTTTTTTCTGGGTGTGTGTAAATATAAATTCAAATTCTTCAACGAATCCTTCATAGCTTCATAGCTTGTAGGGCTGTGCAACAGTTTATTTATCTATATCCTCCTTATCACTATCTATTGTGGTTCCAGTGTGCGATAATGATTCGAGAGCAACCAGCTCCTTATCAACTTCAATAAATTCATGAAGAGTACAACTGGTTGTTGTGCGGATGCAGTCTAGTAAGTTAATATCGCTTTTGCTATTTTCTTCTATATGCATTATAGCTTCTTTTAATATTATATTTCGATAATGAGCTTCCTAGTATCGAATTACACCCTGGTCAAGTGGTTGTAAATTTGATGTCATATTTGCAGGCGAAAACTCAATTTATAGAAACTTTGCAAGGCTTTTTAGCATTATTTTTCTTCAAGTTAGAGAGAAATTCAAGTAAGAGAATTTCAAGTAATGGAAAGAAATCTAAAGGAATTTACTTGCTTGACGTTGTTGCCATGCGATTTGCTTCAACTTACATATAGAAATTTCAATTTATAAAATTTCAAGTTAAAGAAGTGCAACTGCAATTAAAATAATTAGATTATTTTAAAAGTTGTTTACGTTTATTTAATAAATATTTGATGTAAAATGCCAAACACATTATAAAAAAAAATATTCAAAATTCAAAAACAAACATATGTATCGTCGCTTAGACATTGCAAGATTTATAAGAGAGAGTTAAAAACAACATCACTCTCCAAATAATTATCAGAAGATTCGTTTATGAGTTGCATATTAAACACCATCGCCCAGCTCTTGGCTAGCTGGGATATGATTATATGCACGTGGGTATGTGCATGTATTTCTAGTTATTTGTACCATATTATTATTTGTACTACATGTCCATATTTGTCAGAGAAAAGTGCATATATTATTTCGAGGGTTGTAATGGAATTTTTCCCACTGTTGAGTGAACCCGCTCTGTTATTGTTTTCACATAAAAAAATAAAGCACAAAATTAAATAAGCGGAAACGTTTGCTTCGTTTAATATTTTTCTTTGCGATGAATAAAATTAAAACCCAAATGCGAGGAACTATTAAACCACTTAGTTTTATATTGTAAATAAGTAAAATAACCAATCAAATGGCTACTAAACATAGCTTCAAAAGTGTCATACGCCTTGTTGACACCAGAGGCGCTGCAACTCTTCATTATTAAAAAAACGTGCAAAACGCAGAGTTTTTAAAAAAGAATGAAGCTTTTCTCTACTCTTGCTTCACCACCTGTCTTCCTAAAGAAGGTAACACTTATTAATAGTTAAAAAATAAATAAATATAAAAACCTAACAATATGAGAGATATTTATCAAAGAAAAAAATTGCTGAAAATAGAAAAATATTAAATGTTCAAATAAGTTAAAATTAAATTTTTATTTGATGTGAATTTAAGTACAACTCTCGATTTATTTGCTTTTAAACTGGCAATTTTCATTAGAGATTCTTTTTATTACAAACAACAAACACATAATATATTTTTTATATTAATTTTATCTTGTACAAGAGTACATGAAACACAAATTTATTTAATTTTTACAATGTGATAAAATTTACTAAGAAAAAAATCATTTTTAACACGAGAAAAAATTTGTCCTTTCTGTTGTAGCATTTCTGGTTTTAAATTTGATGGTTTATCAATTTTAAACAATGAAAAGATTTTTTTTTAACGAGAAAATATTATGTATTTACAACAATATTTATGGACTATAAAAATTTGCTTTCTAGAGAAATTTTTGGTTAAACAATAAAAGCAATGAAGTGTATATATAGTGTTGTTTTTATTATCTCGTCTGCATGAACTTGAAAGCTTTAAACAGTGAGGTAACAAACATTTTATAATTGTAATACTAGTACATTGCAAGGATGTCATTATATTAATTACAATAGTTTGTTTTAATTAACTACATTTTCGGAATGATAGTTAAATCTCTTTGGCACATTAAATTGAAAGTTTGTAGAAGAGCGATAAATTTTGATAAGCCAAATCGTTATTTTTTCTTAACTCGAGAAACATTTCTTCTCCAATTAACATTTTTAATAGAAAAAAAGCAAACATATTTAATTAAAAATTTAATTGGGCCAATTAAACTTATGTCTCAACACTTAATTGATAAAAAGTTTAATTAAAATTTTAATTTAGTCACTTGAACATTTGTTTAAATTTTTAATTAATTTTTTCCGTTAAAGTTATTGATTATAGAAATTTTTGTTTTTTGTGTACATTTCGAAGCTTTTTTCCAACTTTTTATACATATCGTGGGTTGGTTACTGGTTTGCTGCAGACATAATGTATTTTGAATATACTGTGCTGCAAACCAACTGACGATATTTAGTTTAACAGCTCTGCGCACAGTGGGACGAATTCCTAATCTAGCTGGACAAAATTATTTGATGATCGGTCTACGTGGTTTTGTGGCGCCTGAATTCGAAAAAAATACTTTAAAAATTTTTGTTAAATTTTTTTAAGGATATACGATAGAGTTTCGCTATTGCGAACTTGGGTTTTATTAATTTTTCACATATTATTAACAGAATTTGCATTAGTCTTTAATGTCTTATAGCGTAGACAGATGTGAATTAAAAATTTACCCTGACAGACGACAGTATTTGCATTAAGTAAACAAATTCTGTACATACCTTTCGTGCCACACACTTCGATAATTTTAAAATGGAAAAAATTTGTCTCGATTTTAATATTTCTTTGCTCTTTTTCTAAAAACAATTAAAATAACTGATGTATATTTTCTGACCGAATTGCATTTTAATTTTGAAAACCAAAACAATTTGTCAACATTTGATTGATTGTGACGGTGTTACCATATGAGGACTGTGTTATCATATAGCTGAATTCAGTATTAATTCACTGTCATTTAGTGCATTTACAAATGAGGATAATTCACAAGTTAATTTGCATTAAGACAGTCTGTCTATAGTGACTTTTGAATTTGAAAAGCTATTTAAAATTTTTCTTTTTATAATTTGAAAAAAGACAGTGAAGTTTAGGTATTGCGAACTTTATGTACCAATTTTTTATTTTTATATTTTGTAAATAAATAATCTACATATGTAATCATTTGTTTTCATTTTTGTCTAAAGAGCAAACATAATTTCAAGTATAAGTTATTTACAGTATACAGGACAATTAGGCTTTAACGAATTGAGAGTTAAAAAATTTAATTTGTAGTAAACAATTTGACAAATAAATTTATTGCAATAAAAACCAAAATTCATTTTATAAATAATTTAAATACGTAATATTAAAATATCTAACAATCCATTGTTATCGTATTAAATTTTTTTTGTAATCGCTTTCATAACCGGTGGCCCTGTCATCATATCAGTCTCTCTGTAGTTATGCTCTCATACTGAGAGCAAATTTAAAACTTCTGTTGGAAATGTTTTAATATTTTTTTTCCTTTTAACTGGATAACTAATAAGAAGAGAGTCTCACGAAATAAGATTTATATGAATAATATCCTTCATACTTTTTCGCCTATTGTAATTTCTATCGTGATGCTCTCTGTTATCTTCTATAATCTTTGTTGCGCTGCTCTAAAGCCTCTTCGAACAACATTCCAATTTGAAGAATTGCTTGCTTAACTGTTTGTCTTCGATTGCTCGTCGTTGTGTTCGCTGGGTGCAGAGACATACAAATCAATACCACTCGACACTTGAGTGCGCATTTGTTGACATAAGCATGGAACTCTAAACAAAAATGCAATCATTCTAAGTCCTTAATGTAATTTGCTAAATTAACGATAATATTTTATCAGATTCTGCTGCCAATGTATGTGTCTGATACAAAAATATTTGAATTAAAATTAAGAATAGATATTTATTGTTGCCTGTGATTGCTATTGTTTTCATATGCAAGCAAGAAAGTGCTTTTAGTTTAAAATTTATTGTTTTGTTATTTTAATTCCTTAACAAATTATTTAATGCATTCAACTTCTCCTAATAGTAATTTATTTATTATTTACTCTCGTATGTACCTAGAATGTGTGTAAAGAATACATTTGAGCTTCTTAGGAAATTATATACTTGCGGTTCAGACACAACAATTGCAATTATTTTAACAAGTAAGTAAATTAAATGTATTAAATAAACAAAATAACATTCATTACCAGCAGCATAATAATACCACAAATGTGTAATTCCGTAAATGAATAATTTCAAGTTGCTATTAAGTAATATGTATGTGGTTTTTTCTCTGTTCCCATTCATACCGGTGTTAAAATTTGTTTTTGTATGTATTAAGTAAATTTTCCTGCTCGCAGTCAGAATGCAAATAAAGCAGAATTTTTTTTTGTTGCCACAAATGCCTCACAAAATTAGATATAAGGCTCAGTTAGCCGACTGTAATGGAATGTAACTGCAACAGTAGGAAACAGTTGATCGATATTGTTATGTGAAAAGTAATTAGGGATGAAACGATACCACCACGGTATCGATACTTTTACTTGATACGGTATCGGTTCAAAAGTATCGATACCTACTCAGAATCGAATACAAAGCATCGATACGTACTTGTATCGGTCAAGTTCTTCATATGATTTGATGTAGTAAAACAAAAGTATGCACAATAAGGAAAAAGTGCTTGAGTCATATTTAACTGCTCTACTGCAAGAGCGCTTTTTAACTTTCAAGTCGATTTTCGGAAATCCAGGAGTATTTCTTTTACTGTTAAATTAGGAAATTCGGTATTCACTTAAATTTCTTTTAGAAAATTTCGTTCTACACTATAAATAACATATTCAATTTGAAATGTACCAAAGTATAAGCTAAAGTAAGGTAATATTCCATTTTAATTCCAGATTAAAGAACGAAAAAAGATAAGTAAGCCATCGCGCTATAACTTCCTAAAAAAGCGCACAAAATAAATGAAATTTTGACCAGGGGTACTTTCTAATACGAAGATTACATGGGTACCGTCAACTTAAAAACAGCTTATCCCGACTTAAGCACTTTTTCCTTTTTGCCACAGATATATTCTAAACATAAACTTAAACTTAATAATGAACAAATGAAATTTTGTTAAACTAACGTCATGTTCAATATTGTTGTGGCAAATAAGAAACGAGTATTTTTGACCGATACGAGTACATTTTACCGATACCTACTTGGTACTCAGTAGTAAAATATCGATACCAAAAGTACTTGGATTATGAGAAAAAGTATCGAGTACCTACTTGTATTTACTCGTATCGTTTCATCCCTAAAAGTAATGAAAATGGGGTTATAGAGATGCAATGTAACGTAACCTACTTTTCATATAAAAATATCTATCATCTGTTTGCTACTGTTGCAGTTACATTTTATTACAGTCATCTAACTGAGCCTTTAGTTGAATAACTTTTTAGTTTATGGTCGAGAGAGGAAAATATGATGGCTTCTTTAGGTACAAGTAGACGTGACATGGCTATAATCAAGAATGATAAAATTAAGATTACGCCTTGCACATTATTTACCGTTTGATGATGTAGTAGTCCCCTCGCAAAGGTTACCAAGTCTATATCATATGTGAAATTTATTATTATATATTATATATTAAAATATATATTTATTATTATATATTATTTTGTTGTAGTTGGCAGCCCTGTGATTAATTTACTCAGAGAGATCTCCAAGAAAAAAATTAAATGTTGTTGCTTAAAAGCTGCAAAACTAAGAAAAATAAAAAATAAAATAAAAATAAAGAGATAAGAAAAAGAGCAAATATGGAATGTGAGTTTGTGTGTGTGTAATAGTTCTATAGTTGAATTTTACTAGCCAATGAGAATACAGACTGAGTGACGTCAGAATTCCATCATGCGCAGAAATGTATTTTTATTCTTGCGCGCTAGCGTAATCTTTATTTTATCATTCTTGGCTATAATGTCACAGAAATAACCAAACCAAAATTCAATTGGTTTCTATGGTAATGTCTATGGCGTTGTGGTGAGTGAGTAACCTATACTCGAATATGCAGTGTTGCGCATTAGATTGGTTCGAACAGCTAATTTCTATGGCTATGTCACGTCTGATTGCACCTTTTCTTCATTATATTCTCCTCTCTCTCTCTCTCTCTCTCTTCCATAAGCGTATAAGTTGCTTAACTAAAATATCCTTGTGTGAAACTTGGGTTTTAAAGGGAAATTTGTGCATTTAAAGTTGCCATATGTTCTGCTGAAGATATGGTAACTTCAACAACAGCAACGGCCAGAAAACTTGATGGCAGCCTACTGTGGCAATACATCACATTTGTCAGATTTTACAATTTTGGTCTCACTTTGACCTCTTTTGAAATAATTTTGGTACTGCATAAAAAATTACTGCCTTATTCAAAAAAAAAAAAAAAAAAAAAAATTGTTTTGTTTCATAAAGGGGTTTTTATAAAGGGTTAAAGGGAAAAAATTAT
Organism: Tachina grossa; assembly: GCA_949987645.1. NCBI lineage: Eukaryota > Metazoa > Arthropoda > Insecta > Diptera > Tachinidae > Tachina > Tachina grossa. The sequence goes on along the minus strand of OX465274.1, from coordinate 155,849,966 downwards.
GAAAAACTGTTTTGTAAACCTCTTATAAAATTAAAAATAATTTTTATGAATTACTTTAACAGAGAATTTTTTCTTTGCACTTTTACGTAAAAATAAAACCATAGCTCAGAAAAAATTTATGTAAAATGTCTAAAATTGCCACACTGGCGCTTAATAATGAATAAAAAAGAAAATTTTAAATCAAAACATTTCTGTGGCAAAAAGGAAAAAGTGCTTAAGTCGAGATAAGCTGATTTTGAGTTAATGCTACCTACGTAATCTGCACATTCGAAAGTACCCCTGCTCAAAATCTCAATTAATTTGTGTGATTTTTCAGGAATTTATAGCACTATGACTTGCGACTTATCTATTTTAGACTTTTTATCTCATTTGGAATAATAGCTTAATTTAGGTTATATTTTAGTATATTTCAACTTAAATATATTACTTCTAGTGTGTAAAACGATGTTTGCTTTTGTACTGAGAATTTCCCATTTTAACTGTAAAAGAAATAAATTTCTGAAAATCGACTTGAACACTTAAAAGTGCTCTCCAGCAAAACAATAAAACATGACTTAAGCACTTTTTCCTTATTGCCACAGATTTATAATTTATTGTTACTATTTTTAGACATTATAAATTTCATATCCTGCTACAGTGAAGTTACAAAGCGAAGAAAAAATCCCAGGACTAAAAAAAATATGGTAATAGAAAAATTTCCTCTACATATTCCATACATAAATCAAAATTTCAAGCATGCAAATAAGCTTTGCGTGCCTTGGCTTTTTTTTTTAAATTTAAGTTTGCATATCACAGTGCACATTAATTCCTGTGGCGTCTTCTCACTGAAAAATATTGCAATTGTGTAACTATATGCATCTCTTGTGCGAACCATAAGATATTAAAAAAGGAAAATGAATTTAAAAAAAGTTCCGCGAAAAATTATGAATATATAAAAAATAAATTTTCTCATTAATTCTGACACCCGTTAAATAAAAAGAATTGCTTGCCTGTCCCACGATGTCACCAGGGGGTCGATTCTGGTTCTGTGATAATGTGAAATTAAAACTTTTTTCATCTTTTCATAGTGTTTCTGATTCTAGTTCAGTGAAAAAATGAAAACAAAATTGAAATGATTTCATATGCAAAAAACAATTGGAATGAAACAAAACGTTTTCACAGTTACACATCATTACTGATTCTCGTTTTATGAAAAAGTGTAAACAAATGTCAATACCTTTTCATATGAAAAGTTTTTTTACACACAGAATTCATTAGTGAAAATGCATGGAAACCCATTAAAAACCAATACTAATACTAACGGGTGTTTTTTTTAGAGGCATAGAACTTCGAATTGAAATAAAACACAAGAAAATCGTTTTAATGTCCATCAATTTGGCTTTATTGGAAGGATAATTTTATGCCATTAATATGATTTCGGGCATGTGGCCGCCGCGGCCGGCTCGAATAAAGCCAATTCTACAGGTCCAATTTTCAACCACTTTTTCGAGCATATGGGGCCGTATGTTGGCAATAACGCCACGAATGTTGGCTTCCAAGTCCCCTAACATTTCTGGTTTGTTGGCGTAGACGAGCGACTTCACATATCCCCAAAGAAAATAATCCAATGGTGTCAAATCACACGATCTTGGTGGCCAATTGACAGGTCCATTCCGCGAAATTATGCGCTCATCGAATGTTTCCTTCAATAAATAGATTGTGACGTGCGCTGTGTGGCATGTAGCGCCGTCTTGTTGGAACCACAACTCATCCACATTCATGCCATCCAATTCGGGAACAAAATAGTCGGTTATCATGGCTCTATACCGGTCTCCATTAACGGTAACTGACTCTCCAGCATTATTTCGGAAGAAGTATGGCCCAATGACTCCACCAGCCCATAGAGCACACCAAACAGTCAGTTTTTGTGGATGTAATGGCGTCTCAAGGGTCTCATGTGGATTCTCTTCACTCCAAATGCGGCAATTTTGCTTGTTGACGTAGCCATTCAACCAAAAATGAGCCTCATCACTGAACAAAATTTTGCGATGAAAATCAGCATCGAGATCAATCTCATTTTCGGCCCATACACCAAAATCACGACGCATTGCGTGGTCTCGCGGCTTTAATTCTTGCACAAGCTGGATCTTGTAAGGTCGCAAGCCAAGATCTTTGCGCAAAATCTTCCATAAAATTGATGGACAAAGCTCCAATTGCTGTGCACGGTGGCGAATCGATTCATTCGGGTCCTCTTCAACACTTTGCTCTACAGCGGCAATTGTTTCTTCGGTGCGCACTGTTCGACGTCTCTGCGGATGCGTATTATCACATAGAGTAAACGTAGTGCGGAAACCATCCATGGTTAACCGAATTAATTGCTCTGATGGACGATTATGTCGACCATAAAATAAACGGAGCTTGCGGTAAACTTCGCGAACTGAACCATTATTTTCGAAATAAATTTGCACGATTTGCAAGCGTTGTTCTTTTGTCAACCTGTTCATGATGAAATGGCAAACCAAACTAAATATTAATCACTTGACAGCTGACAAAATGGCCGCCAGTTAAAAAAGTGATGCCAACTTAAAGTTCTATACCTCAATAAAAAACACCCATTACTACGAGTATAATACTTTTAAAATATTTAATTCAATTATCCTCATTCCTTATTTCGTCTGATACGTCCATTAAAACATTTTATCCAAACATTTTCTATTTTTATTCATGTTCATATTTGCATAATTTGGCAATTGATCAGAAGCCGAGGGAGGCATAAGTTAAGTTATTATCGGCGGCAAAAAAGTAATTTTAAATGTTATTTATAATAGTTTTTATTATAAAATTTTTTAGTAATAAATATATCAAAATGCCATACCACACCAAATTAAATGTTTTCTAGAAGAAAGTTTCAAACTCCATTTGCAAAAGAATATATGTATGTAGCTTTCTAGTACTGAAAAGAGAAATCAATGCAACAATTCCAAAGTCTTTAAAAACAATTTGTATTTGTGAAGCACTATGAGGAATTTTGAAGAACAATATGCCAATTTCTAGATAAAAATATGTGTATTAAAGGGTTGCATTTGTATACTCGTTTGCATAGCCAAAACAAATATACCATGGTATGTACCATATAATTGTAGTGTGAGCGACAGAACTAGTATAAGAGTTATTGGGTGTGCGTGCTTCTCCAAATTAAAATAGAATTGAAAACAAATAACAATTGCTTATTGTATTGCTGCTGAGCAACTGTTTGATCTGTTTTTGCTCAAAAAATACATATTGTAATACAAATATATGAAAAAAACACTATTGAAACAAATACATGATGTGCAGATGTATGTGCGGACGTTCGTTATGTTATTTTGTGGCGCAGCCAAAGTATAGAGAGAGAAAGAGACAATTTTGCTCTGAGAGTAATTACAAATGCATGTGTTTCATGTACATGTATCATTTACTTACATATGTATGTGCAATTTTGCTTTCATTCATTCATTCATCAGCCAATTACATTTTTTCTCAACACATCATAAGGCACTTATGGTAAAAGCAGTTTTATGTATCTTATTTGCCTTAGAAAAACAAAAAAAAATAAATGTCTTGTTTTCATTTGCTCATTGCCCTACCATACAATAATTGCTTGAAAAATCAACATTTACAACTAGTAACAGAAAACGATAAATAGCATATATGTTCATACCAGAACCAAAAAACACGCAAAACTAGTGCAAACAGATGTATCTGTGCAATGCTATAATGTGTATACATAAATGTGTACACATGTAGGTATGCTAGTTTGTATGTATGAATGTTCCTATGCACATTATTAAAAAATAATAGGTAAAAAACGCATGTTGTTTAGCTTGCTTATCATTTTTTTGGAAACGTCGTTTATGCTGGTATTTTACACTTTTCTCTACCTGACAGAAACATGCACACTAGGATCATAAATGGAACCACTTCATTGGACAAACATATTTTAAATTGTATACCTGGTAAAATATTTTATTGTAATGTGAAATATATTTTTTATTGAGTGAAACTTAAAGCTAGTAAAAGGCTGAAAAAATATGAAATACATATATACATATTTACATACATACCTATATACATAAATTGTGTTATTTACATACATAAAAACTTAGAAACATATACATATATGTATGTACATATGTATATACATAAATTCAATAAGAACTTAATCCCTGCCAGAATTATCCCATTAAAATTAGATACATGGAATAAAAAAAAACGAACCAAAAAAACTTTACATATTTACGAACATACATACATATGTATGTATGTATGTACATATATAAGTATGTACATAAGTATGCATGAAAAAAGGAAAGCAACTGTTTTCTTGTTTGAACTTAACTTTTCGTCATGTACATTCTTATTTAAATTACATATGTATGTATGTAGTTGCAAAAACAATTACTATTTCTTTTTTATTTCAAATATAAACCATATTATATACTTCAATCGTAAATAATAAAAAAGTGCATGCGGCTTAGCGCGGCATCGTAACTGCGAAACTTAGATCTCTGCATTTGACAATTAAAGTTAAATAACATGAATAGAAACTTTTCACAGCTACACTGGAATGAAACATTTTTTCATTACTTGAACCAGAATCGCAGTCTGTGAAACTGTGAAAAGACAGTGTGAAAAGTTGCTATGAAAACGAAAATGAAACGTTTTTATTCACTTCACATTATCACAGAACCAGAATCAAACACCAGAAATCGTTCGATCGACAACTTATATTGGAAACAACAACAAATTTACTTATGTTATTGTTGTTTGCAATACAAGTTGTCTATCGAAAGATTTCTAGTGACATCGTGGGACAGGCCGTAAGTTATATACATATATTATACTCTATTAGAAAGTGCTGACGAATAAATTTTTTTCTATGGAAATTTTGTTTTAATATAGACTTCAAGCACACGTTATTGGCATAAAGGGATAAGACGATAACATCATGAAAAACTTGAATATTTACACTATATTTCTTTTTCATCATACACTACTTCCTCTGCTTTTGGTAATACTCCTACTTTCTCAAGTCATAGTACGATTACGTTTAGATCAATTGTCACAAAATCTTCTACAGATATTTATGAATTGACTAGGCAAAAGTTCGTATCGCTCTGTAAATCAAATTACATATGATAATTATTAATGGACAAATAACACCAAAGTTAATTTGTAAATATTCTGACAAACAGTTAGTGGAACGGAACAACTAGCTGTTTTCGGAAGTCACTACACCTTCATCATCAGAGTTATTTGGTGTTCTTTGATCTACATCAGTTGATATCGATTTCTGCTTTATATACTCAGGTTTTTAGGGAAAATGGAATATGTGAATTATTTTGATTCATCGTATTACAATTTTGATGAAAGTTTTTTTTTTTTTTTTTTTTTTTTTTTTTTTGAAATGAAAGCTCAATTTTGCCATCTCTAAATTTACAACAGTCTTGCCATTGTCATTTGTTCTTTTACTAATTATGCACATGTTAGTTAATTTGCTTATGCTTATGCAATTTGCTTATTTCAGCAAATTGAAATAAGATGAATCAAAACAAATTAACACATACCATTTGCAATAATGCTAAGTATATAAAGCAGAAATCTACATCTACTGACACCACACACAGTGGACCAAACACAGAAAAATGCTGATGATGAAGGTTTAGTGGCCTTCGAAAACGGCTGGCTGTTCCGTTCAACTATGTGTTGTTAGTCAGAATATTTACAACAGACTTTGTTGTTATTTGTTCATTAATAATTATCACATGTAATTTGGCTTAAAAAGCGATACGAACTTTAGCCTGTTAAAATCATAAATATTAGAAACAAATGGAGTTCGAATAATAATTAAAATTAACTAAAAACTTGCTTATTTTTTGTTCTACTTAAGACAAACGTTTTTGGTTTATTACTATTATGTATGTTTTTATTTAAGTTTTTGCCACAAGCCCATACCTATTAATATTAGTTAGTTTATTATTATTGTTCGAAGTTCAGTTGTTTCTATATTTATGATTTTTATTCTCTTATAATTAAGTTCTTAAATTCGTAAATTGGTAAAGAAATATCTATATATGTATGTGTTTCTCCATGATAGCTGTCATCAGTATGTGTTGGGTGGCTGTGTGTGTGTGTGTAAGGGTTCAGTGCGGGAAACCTTCGCAGTTGTTTTCCTATGGATGCTGTCCATCTCTGCTTGGAATCTGTGTAAAATATCGTTTCAAACTTCAAATGTCTGTTTTTTTTCAATAAATTTTATATTATTTTATTTTCTGTTTTTTGCAATTGAGTATAAATTATATATTATTTTTTTTAAATTCTGTACGAGTATAGTATAAATTTACTGATGCATAAAATGTGTTTAAAAATCAAATTGCTGCAATTGCTTTGTAATCGTCACAAATTGTTGTTTGTTAAATTTACATACATTTATCCAAGTACGATATGAAATTTAAAATTAAATGTCATTTACAAATATCTATACATACATTTTTTATACATAATACAATATTTTTACGATTTACATAACCACAATGTAAGTGAGTGAGCTTCAATTTATTCCCATTTGATTTGATGATAAATAAAATACAATAAAGTTTTCCCATTTAAATATTGATTAAATTCTGGTATGACTGTCTTTTTTTTTGGTTTCTGCCACATTCAAATTTTTTAAATTTTTTTTTTTGCTTGAAAAGTAACTTTTCAGTTTGAATGACGTGAGAGTATATTTGTGTATGCAAATATTGTGGTTTCTATTGTTGTTACAAATATTTCTTATAACCAGGGCAACCAAATGTGTGGTAAAAAAAATGTTTTCCATATAAATTTAAAATTTACTTGCAGTTAATTACGAAAGAAAATATTATAAAAAATAGCTAAAAAATTATATATGGTCCATATATTTTTACTATATGAATGTATATAACTATATATGAATATGTATGAATTCATGTATGGAAATGTATGGGATTATACATGGCAAAACTATTATATATGAATTAATATATGGACTAATATATGAAATGTGTTATAATATATGAGTTCATATATTCAAATTTAATTATGAATCTCTTCATATGTGGATCCATATATAGAAATAACATGTAATATATGGAGCCATATAAGAATGTATGCATACATGATATCTCACATATGATCGTTTTTGCATTAAAAAGAGCTTGCATTTTATCACTGGTGAATTGGAAATCCATTTCAAAATAGATACGGTATGCAAAGCTTATATGCGTACCGTCAACGTTTAAAAAAGAAAAACATTTGTTACAAAAAAAACCATTCTTGTATGATTTTATACATTGTGGATCAAATAATCAAAAGGATAATACAGTCATTAATTTGATCGAAAACAACAGAATTCTCTAGATAAGAAACAAAGTTCATATTACTGCAAAAAATTAATTTGAAAACTATTGTTAGACGGATTATTTTTTCTTTTATAATTAATTGAATTAGTTTTTAATCTGATTTCTTAAATTAAATTTTAAGTACGAATTTGAGTTTTGTGTTTTTTAAATAATTGATTTACCTTTTGACTTAAAAAGGAGGAATGAAATTAATTTTACTTCGTTTTGAAATATTTGTCCAAACAAATGTGTCATTAAATACAACCTCCCAGTTCAAAATCTAAAAAAAGTAATTTTAGTAATTTAATTTATTGCACAGCAGTGCGCTTTTGTGAATATGAACTTTGCATACTGTAGAGGGAATATTTACACAGAAAATGTATGAAGATATATAATCATATATGCCCATATACCCTCATTTTTCGGATCCAAACCATATATGTTATATCATATATGCTCCATACATATTTTTTTAGCTGGGTAAGTAATTTTCTTTCAGTCAAAACTGCTTAAAAACTTTGATCACTTTTGGGTATTTGTAAAATTAACATACATATATATTTCTAATTAAATCTGCAATTTTTGTTGTCATTTACTACGTTTACACGCACACTATTTGCAAATAAATTATGTAACTCACTCTTTATACGGCATAGCAAAGGTACACAAGCTTGGTAGCACTTCTATAGAAAACTTACTTATGTTGACAAAAAAAAAGTGTAAACCCAGCTAAAAAAATTATATATGGTCCATATATTGCATAATATTGCAAGTTATCAGATTATCTAGAAATTATATGACACCCTTACGATTACAAATTTATATCATACATAATATATTTTTGTGTTAGGTATTGTGGCAAAGAAGAACTTGGTCAATATTTATATCCCACAACTTTTAATGGCCGAAATTTTGGATAGGAACTTGGCCGTTTTTCACATTTATGTTTTTGTGAAGATATTAAATTACTTTTTGAAAAGATTTCTATAATAACAGTTTTTAAACTTAAATTTTCTAGTGTATTTTATTTCTATTCATGATCACTGTGCCAGTTGAAAATGGCAGAGTTACATAAAATAATGGGTAACTAGATATTCCGAACGGACGCCACACTCGTCCGTATTCTAGAATCAAAATGTAAATAATTTAAGATTCAAAGAAAATGTATCTAAACTTCATAAAAAATTCATTAAAACACAGCCACACACAAACTTACATACATATGCAAGCATAATTAAATAATACATGAAATTAAAAAAACATAAACAAAATCCCTTTAACCAAGTTAATTCAATCTATTCAACTCTCTTCCTTCAAGTATTATGGCTTTCATACAACAACAAATAAGAGAAAAAAATTGTTAGATCAAGAGAAATACTACAAACACACACACACACACACTCATGTTTTTTTTTCTTTTTTACTTGTAAGCTAATAAATGCGTGTGTAATATGTTTGCATGTAGTAGTAGCAACTTCAAACGCTTATAGCTCCCAAAATACTAAACCGATTTCAATAAAATATAGATTCTGCACATCTGTATAAAAAATCCTTTAAAACCATATAAATCTTTTTAAAATCGGCGCAGTGGTACCAGCGTAAAAGGGATTACAAAAAACATGTTTGCCTATTAATTATATACATAGTGTGATGGGTGTTGAATTGTTACACTATTGTGTCATTGCAACGGGTCGCCAGTGTGTATGCAATTTGGTAAGAGTCGACTGGAAGAAACATGTAAAAGACAGGGTAAATTTTACTGGGCATGACCCCGCCTAATTTCTCAATATATTTGCATATTAAAGTCTGCTTAGCCGAAGTACATAAATCAAAAAGATATGCCCAATGTGTATGCAAAGTTTCAATAGGGTAGCTTGTGCTTTTAGTTTTTGGATTTTCCGATTGAGTAAATCATTACTATTTGTGTACAAAATGTCAGCTCTCTATAGTATAATATTACGTAAAATTTTCATGAGCCTGGCCCCGCTGACTTTTATATCTGCTAGTGCTTATGGTTCATGCAAAGTTTGGTATTAAAAAGTTAATAAGAAATACCTGAGTTTAAATTAAAAACTGCTAAGCCGAAGTATCTGAACGAAAAAGCTAAGATTTATGGGTGAAGTCACGGCTACTTTTCAAAATAGGGAATTTTTATTTTGAATAAGTGCAATGCGTATGAAAAGTTTTAATAAAATGTATATTAACTTTGAAGTGCTTGTTTCCGCCCTCTGATAGCAACTTCTGGGTTTTCAGATTTTTCTTAGTGACCTCTTATCTAGAGATCGTCGTGGCCCCGCATACCGGGGCCCATTGGCTTACTCAGCTACACTTACTAGTGTATAAAATGTCAGCTCTGTAGCGCGCGCGAATTATATCTTTAGATTTTATCAGCATTACCTCTCCCCACTATTCTTAACTCAAAATTTTGTTGTGAGCAGCGCTTATAATTCATGCTAATTTTCTTCTAAAATATGCTAGACCGATGTAGATGAAACACAAGGCTAACATTTTATGGGAGTGATCACGCCCAATATTTAAGGTGATGCATGATTTCACTAAATTGGCTTAAATTAAAAGCTGTATATTAAGTACATATTTAGTTCAAAACAATATTAGCGTGGCCCCGCCCATTCTGGTAAAATTTTTTGGGATTTCAAATTTTTCTAGTTTGTTTCTCACTTAGAATTACTTGTATATCAAATTTCAGCTCTTTAGCGCAACTTTTAATTTTTAAGTTTTATGGGCGCAGCCCCGCCCCTCTAACTACAATTTTCGGGTTTTTAGATTTTTCTAGTTGGTTTCTCACGTAGACCTACTTGTATATCAAATTTCAGCTCATTAGCGCAACTTTTAAATTTTAATTTTTAGGGGCGTAACCCCACCCACTTTTCCAAAGTCAAATTTTTTTGGGTCAGTGCTTATTATTCGTGTCTAGTTTCGTTATAAAAGGATAATAATAGCTAGATAAATAGTATATCTAAATGTGCTGAGCCGCAGGGCATTTAAATGAGGTTTAAATTGTATGGGAATGTCAACGCCCACTTTTTTAATTAAAAATTTATAGCCTTGCATTACCGCAGTGTATATGCCGAATTTCAATAAAATAGCTTCCATGAAGCGCCTTAGATTAGCATTTTTAATTCTGACCTTTATGGGCGTAGCCCCGCCCTCCTGGCTAAAATGTTCGGGTTTTCAGATTTTTCTGGTTCATTGCTCACCTAGATCTTGTGTACCAAATTTTAGCTCTCTAGCTATAGCGGAAGTGCTTCATCAATTTGATGAGTGTGTCAGTGGTCAGTGGTCAGTGAGTATGTCTTAAAATATGCACTTTTTGTACCTCTATATCTCCGGAAGCTTTCATTGTAAAACTTTCAAACTTCGCATATGAGGTTATACGAATTTATCCCAATTATGGTTTAAATACGATAGCGGGGAACAAAGTTATGAGGGGGGTAAAAACAGCTCAAATGGCTTCGTGTAAATATACACACTGCGTGCATTGGGCAGAACTTGGCCTGGCGCACTCCCGTGCGCCTAGATATTGCACAGCAGTGCGCTTTTGTAATCAAGAGAGAATGAATATAAACTTTGCATACTGTAGAGGGAATATTTACATAGACATGTATGAAAATGTATGAATATATATAATCATATATGCCCATATACCCTCGTTTTTCGGATCCGAACCATATATGGGTTATCATATATGCTCTATACATATTTTTTTAGCTGGGAATGTACAAAATATTTTCTTCTTTCAGTGTGTTTTTGTGCAATAACAACGAATAGATAAACGTTATTTTTTATTAGCAAACATTTGCAAGTTTGCCAACCTCAAGCATTTTATTTGCAAATAGTACGTTAATCATTAATAGATTTCTGAATTAGCAAGTCGCAATAAAACAATTATATGGCAACAATTTGCAGCTTTATTTGCAAATAAGTTGTTCGTATAAACGTAGTAATTGATAAAAAAAAACTTAATGCTAAGTTGTTGTACACAAAAAGTACACAATGGCAAGACTGTTTTAATTTTAAAGATGGTACAATTGTGCTATCATTCCAAAAAAGCTTTCAGTAAATTGAAATACGATGAATCAAAACAATTCACATATCCCATTTGCCCTAAAAAGTTGCGTATATAAAGCAGAAATCTACAACAACTGACACCACACACAGTGGACCAAACACAAAGAATGCTGATGGTGAAGGTGTAGTGTGACTTCCGAAAACAGCTAGTTGTTCCGTTCTACTACGTGTTTTTCAGAACATTTGCAATTAACTTTGGTGTTATTTGCTCATCAATAATTATCACATGTAATTTTGGCTTACAAAGAGATATGAACTTTAAACTGATCAAATCATAAATATAGAAACAAATGAAGTTCGAACAATAATAATTAAAATTAACTAGAAAATATTATTATCAGTTTTCCCACTACCGCCGTTGTTTCATGTATTATCAGAATTTTAATACAGTAGGCCACCCTTAAGTGCGCATTGATTGGAAAAAATTATGCTCTCTTAAAATTTTGCAATTCTTATGTGATTGTTTCATTAATACTACCAAATTGATGATGGTGAGAATGAAGAATTATTTTGAGAATGAGAATTATTTTGATAGTTATAGTAAACGCTACAAAATTCATCGTTGCGGAATCCCGGCCCCTGGACGCAAAAATATGAAACGAAAATACAAAAGCGTGTGTACATGTTACATAAACTCTTGCAAATGACATGACATGATTTAACATGGCACAACGTAATATTTATTTATTTATTTATTTATTATTACAGTTCATTATGAACCTAATTTAAAGCTATCTAATAGGTATGTTCTTACAATGTTGGTATAACAATTTCTTAAATTTATTTATATTATCACAATTTTTAATTTCATTTGGTAATTCATTAAATTGTTTCAATCCTTTATAATAAAGATGTGCACGGTCTGCTTCACTTGCGATTTCTACTACCCGGAAATCATTTCGTCTTCTTGTGTTATAGTTATGTATTTGGTAGCCGTATGTGATTTTTTCTAATAAATATGTGGGACAATTTCCTATCTTTATGTTAAATATGAATTTCATAGCAAAATAAAATAAGCTTTGTTTAATACTTAGCCAATTTAAGCTGTCCAACATGTATTTTATATTTGTGTCTCTTGGCTTATTAAGTATAAATCTCATTGCTTTGTTTTGTAGTTTTTGCAACTGCTCTATTTGGGTATCTCTAGCGAGAAATGTAATTGAGGGACAGTATATAAAATGTGGCTCAATTATACTTCTATATATAAGTATCTTGTGAAATTTACTTATGCTATGACAAGTTCTATACATTAGATAAAGTTTTTGGTTAATTTTCTTTACTAAGTTCTCAAAATGTGTGTTGAATTTAAGTCTGCAATCTATTATAATACCTAAATACTTAATTTCTTTTACTTCACCTATTTCTTGATTATTTATATACAATTTATGACAGTTTATATAGTTACAATTTGATATTATCATAAATTTTGTTTTTCCTGTATTTAGTTTTAGCATGTTTATACACATCCATTTATATATACTATTTAAATCATTCTGCATTTAATTCATCGCAACATCTAGACTGGCATCGCTTATTGTAATAAGGGCATCATCTGCAAAGAGTCTTACATTACAGTATTTTAATACGGATTTAATGTCGTTAATGTAAATGAGAAACAGTATGGGCGCAAGGACAGATCCTTGAGGCAGACCTATGTTCACAGGTATTGCTGTAGATATTGTGTTTCCGATTAACCTTTGTTGCATTCTATTCGAAAGATAATCTTCAAACCACTTTAATTCACCATCCCACACTCCGATTTTATTTAGTTTTCGTAGCAATAGTATTCTATCAATTGTTTCAAATGCTCTCTTTAAATCAATAAATGTTGATATAATATATTTCTTATTTGTTAAATCTTCACGCCATTCACTTATTACATAGTTTATTGCGGTTTCACATGAGTGTTTGCTTCTGAAACCCGATTGTTCTTGTATAATAATGTTGTTGTCATTTAAGTATTTTAATAGCTGATTTTTTACTACTGTTTCAAGTATTTTTTCGTCACTTGGAAGCGTATTTATTGGTCGAAGCTCGTCAGGTTTTATAGTATTTTTTATTTTTTCTATAGGTACGATTTTAGTAGTTTTCCATGAAATAGGAATTTCATAATATAAAGAAAAAACACAATTTATAAAATAAGTAAAATGTAAGGATCTTAAATTAATTATTCAGGTATGTGATGAAAAACTATTTAGACACAAAATCAATTTGAAAACGATAAAAGGTGTGTTATGTTTCTTATAGTCGTTTTGTTAATAATTTTAAAACTTGTTTTTAATAGTCTTTCCACATATTTTTGATGAATTTCTTTTCACAGCTCCAATATGTCTTTTATGTTTTATATTCTAGTGTGCTTTTGAGAAGTCAGTAGTTTAAGACGAGCTCAAAAATGATAGTCAAAATCTATCGGAATTCATCACACCTTTTCAAAACGATTGTCTTGAAATCATTGAAATCAATCACATATCTGATTGATTTTTTTTGCTTAACCTCTGTGTCTTGTGTATCTGCAAACGTTAGTTTGTTATTGCAAATTTTTTGATGAATTTCATATATAGACAGACATATGTAGAGCATTTTCTGCAAGGGAGTCATAACTCAAAAATGTCGTTTTTTTATCCGACTGCGCTGCGCAAAGAAGGGTATTGTGTTTATCAGTCTATGTATGCATGTGTGTATGTGTGTTCCTTTTAGTTGATTCTTACATCAATCGATTTTTCTTAATCCTGGGAGTGTCACTAAAGATGTGACAGTAGTCAAAACTCAATATGGCTGCCAACAGACGCCATTTTGTAAATACGAAAAAAATAAAAAGTCGGCGAACTATATCAAAATGGGTATCATTCGATAGTTATTTTAAAATCAGCTTTAGGTTTCTCTTATGATTTTTCCTTTCGAATGACTATTTAGGATATTTAACGGTTCAAAGTTGTTCGCAGTCGCGTGTTTTGATTTTTTTAATTACTACTTTTTTTACTTAATATTAGAGAGTTAATTATCATAATTATCATTCTTTACATTTATGGGATTCAAACGGTAGTCTTAAGTGTCATAGTGTCAGAATTTTTAAAATTATTTTAATAAAGTTGTTCTTGCTTTTATTTTTTATAACAAACAAAAATTTTAAAAATTTATGATACTATGACACTTAAGACGATCGTTTCCATCTCCATCATTAAACATATTTTATATAATCAACTATTGAGAGGAAAATTTCATATTATTTAACCATTAAGTTATTAGTAGATTCAAAATTTTAATTTCGTTTTCTGTAAAACTAGTTTTTTTGCGTTATGAAAGTCTTGCCGCAAAGTCTCGATATATAAAATAATTTTGGTTATATTTTACTGCTTCTGTCCAAGCCAAAGAAATATGTAACTATAATTTTTCTAAGTCGCTAGAAATAGAATATTGACAAAATGTAAATATGGAAAGTATTCCAAAAATAGGCCAGTGCCTAAAATAATAAAAGCATTTGACAACTAATCTACGGGAGGTGAAAACTTGTACATTTACGCTTAAAACTATCTTTTGCGTTGTGGCAAAAAAAGTTCAATTCCCAACTATATAAATAAATATTCGATTTCAAAGAAAAACTTTATTTACGAGTAATAATCAAATATTTTTATTACTATTTAGAAAATTTTATAAATCACATTTTCGGTTGCCCTGTTCATGACTTTCGTCATAAAGTTAAGGCCGGGGCACAATGAATCCGTCATACGTTATACTTCGCCTTTTTCAACTGACATTATCGCAACGACGGAGAAGGTTGCCACAATGAGTACTTTATTGACGGAAGCATTTGAACAGCTTCAATAGGTTGATTCTCCATTTTATTTATTAAATTAAAATTTTTTATTTATTTCGTTTATTTCTTTTGCTCAATTTTATTTTTGCTGCCACAAAACACAAAAACCTAAACCAGAACATACCAAAAAAAAAATCAACCAATATCTGTCAGACTACTCAACGTATGCAAAAAGTTAAAAGTTTACCAGTTTTTGTATTTTGCGTTGACGGACACGTACTGAATGTAACAGCCCTCGTAAGAAACCATGTATTTAAACTTAGCTGTCAGTTGAAAAACGCGAAGTTTAACGCATGACGGTTTCATTGTGCCCCGGCCTTTAGTCGTACTGTTCGGCACTCTAGTGATGACCATTAAGTACTTTAAAAGAATAAAATAAAAGTGCTGAAAATTAAAATTATTATTTGCATACTAATCAAATAGCTGGAAAATTTAAGAGATACGAATATATAAATACATACGTACACAAAATTATTTGTGTGCGCATTAATGGAAATTAATTTTCAAAAAGAAAATGTAAATCTTCATGACGTCAGTGCACAGATACAATTAGGTTTGCATAATAAATATATGTAAATACGTGCTATATTTCTTTAAGCACACGTTTCGGTTTATTTTTTATTATTTATAATTTTCTTGCGATAAGATTAAAATATGATACACGAAGCTTCCAACATTACGTGCTTAATTAGTTAATAATAAATGTTTTATTTTATTTTTTTCGAAATTTCATAATCCTCCGTAAGGATATGCAATGAACTTTTTCTTTTAAGAGCAGCACTTGTACCTACTTATTTCTAAACACACATGCCTGCATCGTTAGCTTAATATAGAAACGCCTTAACTGATATATATTTTTTTTTTTTCAAATCGATTCTTGTACATACATATTTCGATAGATTAGAAGCTAATCTTACGCAACATGCGAAAAATCTCGATTTGTAGAAAATAATGAGCTAGGGCATCTTTATATTAAGGTAACGATATGTATTTACAATAATAAGTGCATACGAGACAACGGTAACAGCACACTATTTGTTTCAACCTCAACAGCACGCAACTACGAGGGTGGGTCTTTAACTCAGTAACTTTTTGAGTTTGGGTTTTATACCCTTAGGGTGCGAACAGAGTAGCGCTGAAAGCCGAGCCGAGATTGTCAGTGCGATAAAACTGATTACATACAAATCAATACAAATAAGCTTGTGTATAACACAGTGAACGCCGACAAGAGCAGGGAGAAAAGCCGATGAGTGCGAGAAACATAGGCATAGCTAGGCCTTTCTGACTTTGATTTTGCCCCCGCCCCAGGATTTATTACAAATTCTTTTTAAAACATATTCTTTTGCCTGTAATATTAAAAATTTCTATTTTTTATTTATTTTAAAATTACTCATGAAAATCACCAGTAATTTTTATACAAACTTTTCGAATAATCACTAAATATGCATACTTTTATTAGATAACAAATACCCAAAAAACTATGGCGCATAGTCATAGTCATAAACAAAGTACACTTTAAGAGGTTAAAACTAGAGATGTGCAAATGTCGTGATTTTATCGTGTCACGCGTGATTCACGTGCTTCGTGATCAAATATTATAACTAGTCACGCGCGAGTGCGTGAGCGTGACTGAAAAAAATTTACTCGTGCGTGATCGTGCGTGAGCTTTTTTTAATAATCACGCACGAATTCTCACGCTCTCACGAGATAATATTCTTGCATATTATTATTATATGTTAATATTAATATTATTATGTTAATATTAATATTATTAACTAGTATTTTTCTAGTACAGAAATCACCACCACTAGTTCCCAACTGTATACTTTCCTATACTATCTTAATGGTCAAAGTAGCATTGAGTGTGTTTAGAAAACTACTAGTGCCATTGGTACTAGTTTAGGACTAGTTTATTACCAGTTCTTTTGTAAAGAAAAATCCTATAAAATTGGTTGTTTTATTCCTTTGTTAGCCAGCGACAACGCTAGTTAAAATTTGCAATTATTTATCAAAAATTCAGAAATACAAAAGGGTAATTATAATTATTTAATTATAATTAGTTTTAGATTAAGCTAAAATTTTAGTAATTATATGATACCAATTTTCATACAGTGGAAGGGCTCTGTCTGTTAGACAGTCAAAATTTATTTTGTAATGTGGTGCCTTGGAAGTACTTCATATACTAGTACTCATCAGCACTAGTAATTTTACACAACAACTTTAACCCTTTTTGCACTAGTTCTTGTTATTCTAGTAATTATACTAGTAGCTTTTAGACAATTATCGCCTATTCTCCTGCAGGGATCCTAATAAATAATAAATGCATATATGTATAGTAATATGTATGGTAGTATGAGCTTACAAACATAATGAATGCCCCCCAAACAAAATGTTTCGAATTTTTCTGAAGTCAGACTTGTCGTACCGAATTCGTTAAGACATTTCGGTAGTTTCTCTGAACAATTTGTTTTAAACATTAAAACTTTGATTTTTGAGTACATAAGTAAAAGTCTGTGAACATTTTTTTTAAATAAATATGTATATGTTGATAAAAAAAAAAAGGATTGTAACAAATATTAAAAAAACGTGAGTATGTGCAAATTATTTCGACAATAGCAGCAACATAACGGTGAAGCGGTAGTCTGCTACAAAAGCAAAAAAAATCGTACCTACATGTCGTTACGAATTCGTACCGACTTATCGTAATGAATTCGTAACGACATATCGTTGCGAAGTCGTGTCAACCATTTCATACAAAAATTGTTACGATTTCGGTAATATTTCGGTGCCGAAATCGGAAGATTTTGTCGACCAATCGTTACGAATTCTTTGCGAATTCGGAGCATTTTGTTTAATGGGTACATACAGCTTTGTAAGTATGTATGTATGTTTCTTAGATACCCTGTAGGAAGTATCAATTGAGAAACACTACTAATTCAACAGTGCCTTTGTCAACAATACTACTGACGAATTGTACCGCAGAAAATGTTTTTTGCTTTAGGGGCCGTCCATATACTACGTAACGCTGTAGGGGGTAGGGGTGGGGTTTGAGATATGTTATCATTTGTTATGGTGGGGGTGGGGGGAGTCTTTGAAAATGTTTCGTAACAGAAAAATTTTAGAAATTTTTATGTTTTCTCATATAATATGCTTTTCTCATTTATTTAATTATCATTTATTTAATTGATCATACGTCTTATCTTCACATTTATATTATGTATGTATACATACATACATGTGCGGAATGTCAATTTTTGATATACGAGAATTCGAATATTTAAAATGATATCCGCGAATACGAATATTTAAAACGATATTAAATTAACTTTGCTTTGTTTTAATTTACATTGTAAATTTTACAAAAACACGAGCATACATATATACGTAGATATGTACATATGTATATGTAAGAACCTATTTTTCAACCCAAAAAACATGCAAATTATATTATAAGTATACTTTTTCGTGAGCGTGCGTGATCTTGATAAGTTGTAAACCACTCGTGCGTGATTAAAAATATTTTATTCGTGAGCTTGCGTGATCGTGAAAATGTTCAAAATTATTCGTGAGTGAAAGTGCGTGAGTAAAATATTTTTCTGCGTGAGCGTGCGTGTCGTGAGTCAGAAAACACTCACGTGCACATCTCTAGTTAAAGCCAGTATTGCCATACAAAATACTGGTTTTAAACTCATAAAGTATAGTTTGTTTTGACTATGACTATGCGCCTATAAGTTTACAGCACTTCAAAACATCACAAATAGTAAACTCCATGTGAATTTATAATGCATGTGTGTAGATATGTACGTGTGTATGTAGCTTTCAACAAATTCTTAATAAAATTGCATTAGTGTACGTAGTTAGTAGCAAGACAAGTTGTTCTTAAGATTTTCTACTGTCAAATTGTTTGTAACAATAGCCACCAATTAAAAAAATAGCAAAAAATTATGATCTGCAAAATACCTTGTATATATATATTCATATACTATATATACTCGTACACACACATGTATGTATGTATGTATGCATATTTATGGTTCAATCCAGGGCTGCCAGATAAAATGATGGAAAAATCGCCGAAATCCCGATAAAATATAAAATAATCGTCATTTCATGTCCGAAAAATCGTCAGAAAATCGAACAAATCAAAATTTCCTCTTTAAACATGTATACATATGTTTTATTTTTATTAGAAAACAAAACAAAACAATTCATGTTCATATACAACTTTGTTAGACTAGTGGAAAACTTGTGAAAAATATTCCTAGGTCCAAATTTTGGTATCAGTACTTTTGATGACCGAAATTTTTGATAGGATATCAACTTACACAGGTCAATATATCGTTGGTCTCAAATGGAAAGGCCCTAACGCAAATAATTGTAACTTTACAGGAGAAGGTAAAGCATAATAGAAAGTGTAATATTCAAAATGTAACTTTTTTGTACAACTGCTTGTAAAAGCGCTATTTTTTACACTGTTGCAATAAATTTTTGTGATGAGGTGTATTAGTGTGAAATTTATTGAAATCACTGAAAAACTCAACTATCGATATGTATGCATGTATATATATGCACATAAATTTTTTTTCAATTGAACACGTATACATACATACTTGCATACATATGTTTGTACTTATTTACATATGTATATATGTTCATTCATCGCAACAATATAGTATTGATTCAGAACTTCAATATTGGAAGGGTAACTAAATAATAAATGGCAATTTTCAATTTTTATTTATGCACCAACAGATAAATTTTTTTTTTTAAATTAAATAATAAATTATTAAGAAATGAAAGCATGAATGATGAATGAAATCATTTCTTGCTTGTATCTTTTCAAAATATTGTATTCAAATATAGTATATACATAAATAATTTTTCCATATGAACATATAAACTTGTTGGAAACGAATATTAATTTTATTATTATTTTGTTTATTATTATTAGATTATTATTATTATTATTTAGTTTTTTTCTAATACATACTTTACTTTTTGTCTATATATTGTTTTTGTTTTGAATGTTTTGTTTTTCTAGTTTTAATTATAACTTAATTTTTGTTATTGAAACTAGACTGTTTAATTTATGTTTTAACTTAAATAAAAAAAATGTTAAATAAAAAAAATCTGTATAAAATTTTTTAAACGCACTAATAATCCCAAACCAATATTTAACTTATTAATATATTACTTATTAAGTAAAATATATTTTTTTAATTTCCAATTTCAATGTATTTTTAATAAAAATATATATTTAACTTAATAAGTAAAATATTAATTTGGGATTATTAGTGCGTTTAAAAAATTTTAAGCTTAAATTTTAACAATTCCCATAAAAAACACTAATTAAAAAAAATTGTGTTTGCCCCCCCCCCACCCCCCCAGGAAAAAATATCTAGCTACGCCAATGGCGAGAAAACAGTTTCAAAGCGTTTTTCAGCGCCGAAAACATTGTTTATGTTTACTTTTTAGCGTGCAGTTGTGTTTTTTAATGGTTTAAAAATAATAAAAAAAATGGATATCAATTAAAAATGATGAAATTCACCAAATTCATTTCTTTTTAGTGTAATTGGATGATTTCCAAATTATTTTGTGTTAATAATTGCATTAATCACACTATGAGAAGCAAAATACTCTTCATCAGATGAATCCATTACCGTGTACAGCAATTTTATAAACACAAATGAACAACAAGACTAAATGACATAAAAGCAAAACACATGGAATAAACAGAATTTCAGCGCTGATTCTCGCATTCACTGTGTTATATACAATTTTTGTTCTCGCATGAAAATAAGCGTCAATAAGCTCGGCTCGGCTCCGCTCGCCATCAGCGCTCACTCTGTTCGCACCCTTAAGGTGGAAGTACATACCACGCGTTACGCGGCAACGCTTTTCTGGCTTTTTAAACGTTTAACGCTATACAAATGGAAAGTTACACAACACGCTTTTGAGGTTTTTTTTAGTTGTAAAATTTAAAGCCTATGCCGGCTATTTTTTCGTCTTGCATTTACGTTTTATATTTCTTTAAATATTTAATGCATTTTTTATCCATTGTTTAATAAAAAAATTAATTTCTAATCATATTTGTGTATGTTAGCTTATGAATCTGGCAACACTAGCTGTTATTTTGTATACAACGCGTGAAAGTTGAATAATTTTCAACTTTTTGCGAGGTACGCGCGTCGCAAACTTCACTGTGTAACTTACCTTATGAAAACACACCATTTTAACTTTTTTGACAGACGCGTGTATCGCATTAGCGCATTGAACGCGAGTTATGTACTTCCACCTTTAGAGCCATTATTATAACTAGCCATTAGTTAAAGGTAGAATTTTATTGGATGGATAAACACTTTTTCATTACTACAACTTCGCTTTAACCAAAAGTGAACGATAAGTTAAAGGCAAATTCACCCTACCTGTAACTTTTATGGTGAGCTTTAGTCATTTGAAGTTGCCACTTTTTCACACGTTGCCGCACTTTCTACTTAATATATAACAGGCAAATTTTATTTTAACAATATATGACACAAAAACAAAAACAATACAACACAAACATAAAATAATACAAAAATGAAATAAAATAATTGATAAAAATGTTTTCACTTTGTTTGTAATTTGGCACAAAACAAAAGGAAGTTGCCACTAAGTATTTTTAACAATCAGTATCCACAACATCCACAGAAATGTTGCCACCAAACAAAAACTTTATTATTTATTTTATCGTACAGTTGTAATAATGGAAAAATTTTGAAGTTCACTTTATAGTTCAGTTTTGCTAAAGCTAGGTTTAACTATCCGGAACTTTATCGTCAAGTCATAATAATGGCCGTGTCTCCAATTTGTTTATCTCTTCCGAAAAATATAATTTGTTGAGGTCATCAAAATAGGAATTTGTTCATGAGATGATTCGTCGTTGGAGTCAGATCTCTTTCTGCCAAGCCATTTCTTCAGGTTTGGCAACAAGAAATAGTCACTCGGGGCATACACTGTGGTGAGCAAACGCGTCACCCATCTTGCGGAAAGTTTTCTCATATCCAAGTGATAATTTAAAATTGAAACCACTCAGCCATATGAGATGCCTATGGCTTCCACAGTCTCTCTCACTTAAACCATATTGTGAATTTTTTCAATTGTTTCGCATGTAGAGACCTCAACGTCCAGAACGTTCAGCTTGTACGGCCGTAAAGAAATGCAGCAAAATACTTTTCTACCATTGAAATTGATGGTGAGGAGTGCCCATAATATTTATCAAGCTTAGCCTGGATTTGAGTGTTAGCTTAATGGCCACACAAAAATTCACTTTTTTCCATTTTCTTCTCAAAAACGCGATGAAGTCTGCTATCAACGGCTATCAAACATAAACCAAATGACGTAGCTTGTTCAAATTTAGACACAAGTCAACTGACAGTTGATTGTTGACAGCATCAGTGTTGCCATTTTAATTAAGAGGCGGGAAATTCAAAAATACACTAGGTTAGTGACGCGCTCTAGTATACATACAGCGAATACAGCGAACATCTTATATGATGTAGAAACTTGTTTAAAAAAATTTTTTGACTGGCGTGTTTTTTTTTTAGTTTCAGCGATTTTTTCGTTTCGCAGAATTTTCGGTTTTTAGCGATACTTTCAGTCTATATTCATGATTTCGTATAGCTTTTTAAACCAAATTGCATGTGATAATTATAAATGAACAAATAACACAAATGTTAATTGTAAATATTCTGACAAACACTTAGTAGAACGGAACAACTAGCTGTTATCGATGGCCACTACATCTGCATCATCAGCGTTCTTTTGTGTTTGGTCCACTGTGTGTAGATTTCTGTTTAAATATACTCAGTCATTATTGCAAATGGAATATGTGAATTGTTTTGATTAATCGTATGACAATTTACTGAAAGTTTTTTTTTTGTAATAAAAAAGCTCAATTTTACCATCTCTAAGCTTACAACAGTCTTGCCATTGTCGTTGTTCTTTTTTTAGTTGTTTTTTAGTTTCGGTGATTTTTATTAGGTTTCCGTACACCAAAAAAATCGCCAAAACGAAAAAAAAGCATCAAATTAAAAAAAGTCTTACACTAAAATAAATCAGCAAAACCGAGAAAATCGACAAAATGAAAAAATCGCCAAAACGAAAAAATGCCAAAAACCGAACAAATCGCCAAAATAAAAAAATCGTCATAATGAAAAAACGCCTAAAACCGAACAAAAATTACCAAAACGAGAAATAAAAGTGCCAAAACTAAAAAAAGTGACAAATCCTAAAAAAATCGTCAAAACCGTAAAAACGCCAAAACTAAAAAATTCTCAAAAAAGAAAAAAAATTCCAAAACTATTTATACAGGTATGTGATGGAAATCGGTTCGATTTGAAATGAATTCGCCAGCTCAAAACGTAGAAAATAGTTTTTGGTGTGACAGAAAACGCATCGATTTCATATTCCAACTTTGTTTCATTTTCAGTTGGTTAAAAAAAAATCAATTATTTTTTTATATATTTTGCTGCTAACTGAAATTGAAGCCAATAATGCTGAAGTCGGCTGCAGGTTGCCAAACATATTTTCGGCGACGGCGAAATAATATCGTTGGATCGTGGTTTGCTGAAGCAATTGTTGAAAGGAATGGCATATTTTTTCTTAATTTCAAACACCGAGTTTTATAATGAAAATCTTTTATTTTTTAAACCATGGAAAAATGTGGCCACGTCGACGGCGGCTAAGTGTTTTTAGTACATGTCGGCGGCAGATTTTAACTGATCGGCTTCAACATACATACAATTGAATTGCTTCAACAAAAATAAATTTATATAAAAAAAACCTTTTATTGTGGTATCATATGTCTTTAATTATTTTAAAGCATTTTACTTACATTTTCACATAAGTTATTGCAGGAAAATTTTGCTTAGATATAGAATAATTCCAAAATCATTAAGTCATGCTTACTCGATTTAAAAACGCAAAAACAACACAAATTCCGTTTCCCATCACATCCTGTTTTTTCTAATATTTTCATAGAACAAGATGGGAAATGAAGTCGATTTCGATTTAAAACAAAACCAGAATGAAATCGAAATAAATATGTGCATCACAACTTTTTACGTTTTTCAATTATATAGCGGCCAAAGTTTTACATATTCTATGAAAATTTCATGTCCGTCGTTCTTACGTTTCTGTAGAAACTAGCCTGCGATAAAAAGAGATACAGAGGGACGGACATCTTAGCGAAAACAATAGGTTTCCTTTTCACTTTTGGTGTACGGAAATCTAAAAATAATATATTTTAAAATAAAATTTCAATCACTTTTTCAATGCAAGGAGTATTTTTCACATTCAATTTTTAACTCAACACAACAAATTCTTTCATTTCATTTTGTAAACATTTTCACTTTATCATTTGACAAAGTTGTACATATTCTTTTTGTTTTTTTGTTTTATTTGTTTTCCTAAAAATTTAATAACAAATATACTACTTTTGCTTCTTTCTCGCAGTTTCTGCAAAACAGCAGAGTCTAGCTTTTTTCATAAAGCCGGGCTTACATCTGTGTACCATGTGCTGCCACAAAGCTGCCAAAATTTACAAAAGGTTAAAGTTTAAATTGAAATTGTATTAAATTACATATACATTTAATAAAATCAGTAAAAAATTTAAATGCGACGTTATTGTCGTTCAAATTAATTTAATTTATATTTTAAAAGGTCAACTGTTACAATAAGTTTGTTCAATATTTAAAAACAAGACTCAAGCTTTATAGCAGAAAGTTATTGCATACAAGTGTATGCTAAATGAATGAAGAGTGACTTTAGCTTTAGTTTTTGCAAAACAAAAACAAGAAGAAAAAAAATAAACACGATAATTATTTACCTCCAAATGATGGCGTTTTTCGCAAAGTTTCTAGCAACGTCGGCTGCATGCTTTGTTTAAAAAAAGTTTTTTTTTAAGTTGTTAGATTAGCAATTTTATGAAATTAAAATTTAAAAAAGATTTAAGTTGCACAGGCACATAACAAATTCAACAAAATGAAGTCCTGAAAAGTTGGAGCTTCCACCAAACTGAAGTCTAAGCTATATCTACGAGTTAAGGTCCTGCACAAGACCCCTTACAAGAACTTTTAAGACATGAGCGATTTTTCAAATGCCTTACTACAGGGAAATCTTCTAAAACAAACTCTAAGCAATACTGTTTGCAAGAAATTTGTTTCAGTATTGTAGGTATGGGAGTAAAGAAGAAACTACTTCGTGACGTAAGAATTTGTGATGCTTGCTTTTTCATACGCATGGGCGCGTATACAAACGTCATGCATGTACATACATACTAAAGAGTTGCATTTGTATAATCGTTTGTATAGCCAAAACAAATATACCATGGTATGTACCATATAATTGTAGTGTGAGCGACAGAACTAGTATAAGAGTTATTGTGTGTGCGTGCTTCTCCAAATTAAAATAGAATTGAAAACAAATAACAATTGCTTATTGTATTGCTGCTGGGCAACTGTTTGATCTGTTTTTGCCCAAAAATACATATTGTAATACAAACATATGAAAAAAACCATTGTTGAAACAAATACATGATGGACAGATGTATGTGCGGACATTCGTTATGTTATTTTGTGGCGCAGCCAAGTATACAGAGAGAGAGAGAGACAATTTTGCTCTGAGAGTAATTACACATGCATGTGTTTCATGTACATCTATCATTTACTTACATGTGTATGTGAAATTTTGCTTTTATTCATTCATTCATCAACCATGGATTTTTTTTTCAACACACCATGTGGTACTTATGTTAAAACCAGTTTTATGTATCTCATTTGTTATAGAAAAACAAATACACACAAACGTGTTTTTCTCATTTGGTCATTGCCCAACTATACAATAATTGCTTGAAAAATCAACATTTACAACTAGTAAAAGAAACGATAAATAACATATTTTTTCATACAAGAACCAAAAAACACGCAAAACTGGTGCAAACAGATGTATCTGTGCAATGCTATAATACATACTACACACACACACATATTTTGAGTGTTTGTTACAGACAAGAAGTCTTCGCGACATCGCTTGTTAACACTCATGTACACATACACCAATACATCTATCTTGCTTCGCTTATTAAGCGACATTATTTATTATTGTTTTAGTATAATACATACTGCAACAATACATTTAAAAACAAGACGCATTTACATTTAAAGGCTTTTCACGCAGGTCTCTAATAATAGTAAATATCCCTTTTACGTTGGTACTACTGCACAGATTTTAAAAAGATATATATATATATATGGTTTTAAAGGTTTTTCTGTACAAATGTGTGTGATTTTATTAAAATCAGTTTAGTATTTTGGGACCTATAAGCGTTTAAAGTTGCTGCTACTACATGCAGACATACTACAATTGCATTTATTAGCGTGTGTGTGGGTGTGTGTGTGTGTGTTTGTATTATTTTCTCTTGCTCTTACAATTTTTGATTTCTTAATAAGCAGCGATGTCAATTTAGCGTGTTTTAATTATGTCAAACGCGCTTTTTTTTCGTTTAATAAAAAACGCAGACTTTGAGCCGAGGCCGAACCGAAACTGTCAAATCAATGTTTATATATGTGCATACTCTTATATAATAATTCTTTTTTATTCTACCTTAAGAATAAAATAGAACAAAGAAATAAACTTAAATTGTACTCACTGTTTCTCCTTGCGATTTTGCCGTTTCCTTTTGAAGGCTTTTTTGACGCGCAATAATAGAAACGCTGCTCTATCCACTGACAATGTAGTCGAGCTTTTCTTGGTCGCTGGCGGAGGAGCGGGTAAACTCGTCGTTGATGATGAATATGATGTGGACTGGTTTGTTGTTGTTGTTGCTGTTTCTTCTGCTGCTGCTGTTGCTGCTGTTCTTGTTGTTGCTGTTGTTGATGGCGCCGTAGCAGTAACAACATCTTCCATTTTTTTTCTTTCTGGGCTTACAACCAATTTTCATTTGTTATATTCCCTGCTATTAGACTCTTTATTATTCTAGCACTTCTCTTTTGTCTATTTATCTCAAATGTAATATTGCATGCTTCCCTAAACTTGACAAGTTATTTCAATAAATTTTCCTCAGACTTGACGGCAAAGTATCATCGCACAATGTGTAAAATGTGAAATGTAGAGGGTTTGAGATTGCTAAAAAAAAAATTAGAAAAAATTATAAACTTATATGTTTTCTTATGAAAAGGGTTTGGAGTGTTTTTCTTAAATTATTATCTTTTTTTTGTACAAACTTAGTTGTCTACTAAACACATTGGATGTTTATTATGTCTTTTGTAATGGCTTGTTGGTTGTAAGTCGTTATAAATTGATATGAATCTATTTATAAAGTTCTTAACACATTTAGCAACCTCATCAGCATCATCTCAAAAATCATTATTTTTTATTCAAGGCTATTAAATGCGACACGTTTATAAAATGAAATCGAGAGAAAAAAATCGAACTTAAAAAGGGATTAGAAGAAGTAAATTTATTGAGGGGAGGCTGCTGGACTGTGGAAATGTTTTATTTTATGTTTTAATTTTGCAAGATGTGGTTACTACAATAAATTTTTAATAATAATTTTTTAAAAATGTTACTAAAGCTTGGGCGTTTCATACCATTAAAGTTTGCATGGCTGCTTGGTACCTGTAGAATCGTAAAATTCCATTTTGACAGTGCCATTCCATAACACCACACACAACCATAACCATAACACCATAATCCTATTTTCTGGATTAGTAGATTATAAAAAAATAATTAGTTAATTAGCTAATTTTTACGCTGTAATTTGATTTCAAAAACACTTACACACAATTGGTGTATTTGAAAAGCCAAAAGAAAAGAAAACAACAAGGCGAATCCATACAAGGTGGTCTCAACTGCCCACATGGCTATTTTCACCCTATTTTTTAGACTTCCGTACACCAAAGGTGAAAAAAATCCTATTGTTTTCCATACGATGTCCATCCGTCTGTCTGTCGCATGCTATTCTCGAGAACCGTGAGAGCTAGTGTCGCGCAATTTTCATAGAATATGTAAAACTTTAGCCGCTACAACAACAAATATATGACAGTAAAAATTAAAGGATGTTCTAAAGCCAACAACGAAACATATAGACAATTATATGTATGTATATAGACATTTGAAAAAAAAAACGCCGCAACTAAAAATATCGCAAAAAAATCGCCATAACTAAAAAATTTATTAAACTAAAAAATAGTCGAAAAAATATCCAAAACGAAAAATAAACTTAAAAACCAAAAAAATCGCCAAAACGAAAAAACTTGCGAAAAATCAAAACATGTAGAAATACTAATATAATCTAGACATTTGAAAAAAAAATCGCCAAAATTCAAAATATCGCCAAAACTAAAAATTCTATTAAAACTAAAAAAATCGCAAAAAAAACGCCAAAACGAAAAAATCGCAAAAAAAAAGTTTGCCAAAAATCAAAAATAAGATCACAGAAAACCAAAAAAATTTGGCCAAAATGAAAAATAACTTTAAAAACAGAAAAAATCGCAAAAAAAGCAAAAAATCGCCGCAACGACAAAAATTGACGAAGCGAAAAATAACGCCAAAAACAATAAAAAATACGCCAAAACTAAAAAATTTATTAAACTAAAAATTAGAGAAAAAAATAGCCAAAACGAAAAAAAAACTTTAAAAACAAATCTGTCGCCAAAACGAAAAAAATTTAAAAAAAGACAAAAAATCGCCAAAACGAACAAATTGCCAAAAACCAAAAAAAAACATCGAAATCGCGAAAAACAATCGCCAAAAAGAAAAAAATTGACGAAACGAAAAATATCGCCGAAAACAACAAAAAACCGCCAAAACTAAAAAATGCATTAAAATAAAAATTAGACGAAAAAATAGCCAAAACGAAAAAAAAACTTTAAAAACCGAAAAATAGCCAAAAAAAAAAAACAACAAAAAAATTGAAACGAAAAATATCGCCAAAATCAAAAAAGTCGCCAAAACCGAAAAAAATCTTAAAAACTAAAAAAACTGATCGTATCAAAGCCGAAAAAATAGCCTAAACGAAAAAAAAAATTAAAAATCGAAAAAATATCGGAAAAAATCGCCAAAACGAAAAAATCAACGAAACGAAAAATGTTGCCAAAAAACGAAAAAAATCGTCAAAACTAAAAAATCTATTGAACAAAACGGAATAAATAACCAAAACGAAAAAAACTTAAAAAACCGAATAAATCTTCTAAACGGAAAAAATCGCCAAAACGAAAAAATCGACGAAGCGAAAAATATCACCATAAAACAAAAAAAAAAAAAAAAAAATCGACAAACCTAAAAATACTATTAAAGTAAAAAAATAGCCCAGACGAAAAAAAATTTAAAAAACCGAACAAAATCGCCAAAACGAAAAAAGAACTAAAACAAAACAGCGCCCAAACTTAAGAAATCGAAAAAAGGTCACCGAGTACTTAAAATTTAAAAAAAATCAACTTAAGGTGAGATAATGGATTTTAGTTATAGGCTAAAGTTCATACATATTTATGTAGTGTCCATACGTAACCCTTCGTGTGCGAGTCAAAGTCGCACTCTACAGAATTTATTCAGTCATTTTTGTCGAAATCCCAATTACGAATTTTTCAAAGCGAATTAAGGTGAATATGTTTTGGAAAAAAATAAACAAAATGTTAAAATAAACAACTAATATTTCAAAATAAATTACAACTCGAATTGACTTTACAGGTTGCAAAGTCTTCTAACACTTCAAAAATTCCGTTAAATTAATTAATTGAGCGGTAAACGATCGTATAACACCAAAGGAAATTGAATTTCAGGCATTTTTTATGGCCTCCTGCAAAATTTCCTTTGCATCAAATTGCTTTAGGACGTTGCGACAACAATAAACTAAAATTTAAAACTCCTTTTTCACAGCCTTATAACCGTATTTTCCTAAAGCCCGATTTTAAAGTTAATATTGCAATGAAAATATTCTGTGAACAAACCCCAATACAATTAATTATTAACAAAAAAAAAAAAAACCCAATACGAAAGCATATAACAGAGTGTTGAAGTAAATATTGAAAGTAGAACAACAACTTTAGTAATTCTATAGCTTCTGTTTTTTAAGAAATATACAACCATATAAATACACAAGCCAATGCAGATGCCAGACACAAACTGAAATGCATGCTTTTGTCGACCCACATTAAAACAAACTAACAGTACGAATATTAACACGTGCTAAAGCTATTGAAAGCGTTGTGACTTTCTGGATGTTACCAACATTCTTTTGGAAGCTTTATTACAAGTTTGAAAAAGTGATGCATCAGATAAAAGGACAGTCTTGTATTAAGAAAAAAGTTAACATTGTGGTATTCTAGTAGTGAATAATTTAACATTGTGTGCTTAAAACAGAACCAGGCGATTTTTGGTCATGGAGCACGATGGATGTGTGTCGGCTATTTGTCGGCATTTACGTGTATACAACACGATCAATCAAAATAAACAACAACAAGGCCACACTAGTACGTTTTATCTATCAACAAACTATGTTAATAAACAGCAACATACTTCAAGAACAAATTAATTATCATTTAATTTATTTCGCTCTGCAGGGCTTTGGTTTAAAATCTATTGAAAACTTTTCATTTAATTGAATATATTCAAACATATAGAATAACGTTTTTAAAAGGTTGCCAGCATGAAGACGTTATGACATGTCATCTACAATTAATTAAAAGTTTTGGTTCGAACATCACGTCCAATTGAACCCTTAAATTTTGAACATTATAATTTTTTTAAAGCATATTAAGCAGATCTAAAAGTGTCTTTATACCGGAAACTATATGCAAATAACAATGTCAAAGAATCATTGGCGTGGTGTTGGCTGATTCAGTTACCACGTTGACTAGAGCTGCAAAACTATCGATGGTACTATCGATAGTATCGATAGTTTTATTTTAAGTGGACTATCGATATTTTTTTTCGATAGCGATACTATCGACAAAAACACTCTACTAAAAGAGAACAAATCAAAGTCAATAAAAACGGAATGATGGCGACTAATGCAACATTAAAATTTCGCCGCCTGGTTTGGTAATGGTTATCATTACATATATAAATGTGAAAACAAATTAATTAGTTTTGATTTGTTTCAACATAAGATGTCAGTTTTTATCTACTAGATGCAAATTGCATAAAAATACAATTATTACGTACCAACTGCTTTGATACTTGAAGAAACTTGACGGCGGCTAAATTTGACGACTACTAGACTGTCTACGCTCTTTACTTTTAAATAAAAGGTGAGGCTAAATAGTTTGCTTCTCCTTCTTTTAAATTAATACTTTTTAGCTAACTGCAATAGTTTAAGTAATAATGAAAGATTTTTTTTATTTTATTCCTTTTTAATTTATTTTTTATTGATCCATCTATCTATCTGTTTGCTTTTTCGTTTATTTTTTTTTTATAGAACTGTGTATATACGTTTGTTGAATATGTGTATTAAAAACATTGGAACTAAAAGTTTTAAAAAAATCAATTTTCTTTTTAATTTGTGGAATGATTAAAAAATTCAAGATTTTATATTAGAATATCAAAAATTAAAAATTTTAAAAACCCCCGACTTTTCTCAGAAAAGATGTTATATCTTCTAAAAGGCTGAACCGATTTTCTTCAAACATAGCTAAGAACCGTCTCGATCAAGTTATCTTTCAAACATAAAAAACTAAATGAAAATCGGTCCAGCGGTTTGGCCTGTACGTACAGACACACACTACAAACTTATAACACCCCTTTTTTTAGTCGGGGGTTAAAAATACACAATTGACAAGTTTTAGCCCTTATAGACACGGAAACTTTACTTTGCAAAGTCTTAATTCAGCAGGGAGAAAGACAGAAAGAGATAGTATTTATCATTCTGTCTTTCACACAGCTGAATTAAGACTTTGCAAAGTAAACTTTCCGTGTGTAAAAAGGGTGTTTCTAAGAATCAAAAACTATCGATAGTATCGATGGCATCAAAAAATACTATCGAAACTATCGAATGTAGCCACTATCGATAGTTTTGCAGCTCTAACGTTGACTACAAAACCGTAGGTCTCGGTTTCGACCCCGATATCCGACAGTTATTAAATAACAACAAACACACATTTTTCTAACGTTCATTGGTGACCCTTTGTATCAGTTGTTGTAGGAAAGTTCAAGTGATGAAGAGAAAGTCACTGATCACTGAACTATCAGCCAGTGTGACCGTTGAGAAATTTCGAAAAGTAGCACAAAAAGGGGATTTAAGAAATAAAAGTGGCACAAAAAAGGGGATTTTTTTCAAAGAAGGGCAACTATTTTAGAAACAAAAATTCAAATTAAAAACACGATTTTGAGTTAGTTTTGTTAATTTTTTCATAGATTATATTTTATTTACAAGTAATAATTGAAAAACATAACAAAAACATTAACAATTTATAGATAAAAAACTAGTTAACTATTCATGAACATCTTATATGTATAAGAAATACCAAAGTATATTTATTTGATGTAGGATGACTGTTTTTACTGTTTATTATTTTGTGTGCCATATGAAGTTTTTTTTAGCTCATTTCAAAAATGTTCGGGTTGAAATCTACTGATGATTTTCTTAATCACGATAGAAATTAATATAGACGTTGCTTAATCGAAACAATAAGCATGGAAATTTCTGCATTTTTTCAATTTTTCAATTTTTCGATTCAAACCAAATTGAGTTAGGGCTTTTCTATGTAAAGGTAACGATATGTATGTATAATATAATCAGAAATTGTTGTACTTTAAATAAATAATATATGCAAAATTTTCTGAAGTTTAAATTTTTTGGAAATGTGGCTATATATTGCTTGACAAGACCTTCTGTTGGACTCCAATCTTCCAAATCAACTTCCAACAAATTCAATCATAGACAATTGCTTATTTTTTCGAATCAATTCAAACTTTGTTACAATAATGTCAGCTTTCGTATAGGTTGATATATAAAAATAGTTTGTCATCAGCGTTGTCAACTTTTAAATTTAAGTAAAAAAGTAAAAGTAAAAAAGCACTAAATTAAATTTTTTTTGTTTTATTAAAACAAAATTTGTGTATAAAAATATAAAAATCGGTTGACCTTGAATTTTATCCCTAAAACTTCAAATTTGAAGCATCCGATACACATTTTGAATCTATGAGAATCAGTGAATTCTAAAATCAATCCTCACAAAAACATAAATGTGATAAAAGGCCAAGTTCTTATCCAAAATTTTGGCTATTAAAAGTAGTGAGATATAAATTTTGACCAAGTTCTTGTTTGTCACAATACTTAATACAGAAATATATAAATTTGTAATCGTAAGGGTGTCATATAATTTCTAGATAGTCTGCTTACTTGACAGCATTTTTTCCAATAGAAAGAAATAAACAAATACGCATTATTCTCTCCATTTAGAAAGGTAAAAATATTGCCAAGTGGCCCCGCATACCGGAAAAAACTTCTTGGTTTTAAGATTTTCCTGTTGGCTTACTCTTCACTTACTTATGTATAAAATTTCACCTCTAGCGAGAATTAAATTTTATGAGAACTATCCCACTCCCACTATTTTCAACTCACAATTTTGTTGTGAGCAGCGCTTACAACTCATGCTTATTTTCTAGTAAAATATGCTAGACCGAAGTAGATTAAACAAAGGCTAACATTTTATAGGAGTGATCACGCCCACTTTTTAAGGTGATAGTTTAAAGTATTATATACGTGCAACGCGTATGCAAGTTTGCACTAAATTAGTTTGAGTTAAAAGCTGTATATTAAGGTTTTAGTACCAAACAATATTAGCGTGGCCCCGCCCATTCTGATAAACTTTTTTGGGTTTTCAGATTTGTCTAGTTAATTGCTCACCTAGACCTATTTGTGTATCAAATTTCAGCTTCGTAGCTCAACTTTTCATTTTTAGCTTTTATGGGCGCAGCCACGCTCCTTTAACTAATATTTCCGTGTTTTCAGATTTTTCTAGTTGGTTTCTCACCTAGACCTATTTGTATATCAAATTTCAGCTCCTTAGCGCAACTTTTAATTTTTAATATTTATGGGCGTAGCCCCGCCCACTTTTCGAAACTTAAGATTTTTTCCACCAGTGCTTATTATTCGTGTCAAGTTTCGTTGCAAACGGATAATAATACCCACATAAATAGTATATAACCGTAGTACACGAATGTGAGGTGGGCGTGTCACCGCCCAATTTTTGAAAAAAACTATAGCCCTGCATTATCGCAGTATACATGCAAAATTTCAATAAAACAGCTTCTTTTAAGCGCCTTAGATTAGCTTTTTTAATTCTGACTTTTATGGGCGTAGCCCCGCCCTCCAGGCCAAAATTTCGGGTTTTTCAGATTTTTTTATTTTAGTGCTCACCTAGACCTAGCTATGTATCCTATTTCAGCTCACTAGCACAAATTTTAATTTTTATGGGCGTAGCCCCGCCCCCTGATTAAAATTTCCGGTTTTTCAGATTTTTTGTTTCAGTGCTCACATATACCTAGCTATGTATCAAATTTCAGCTCACTAGCACAAATTTTAATTTTTATGAGCGTAGCCCCGCCCCCCTGGTTAAAATTTCCGGTTTTTCAGATTTTTTATAGACCTAGCTATGTATCAAATTTCAGCTCACTAGCACAAATTTTAATTTTTATTGGCGTAGCCCCGCCCCCTGGTTAAAATTTCCGTGTTTTCAGATTTTTCTGGTTCATTGCTCACCTAGATCTACTCGTGTACCAAAGTTTAGCTCTCTAGCGATAGCGGACGTGCTTCATCAATTTGATGAGTGTGTCAGTGGTCAGTGAGTATGTCTTAAAATATGCACTTTTTGCCTCTCTATATCTCCGGATGGTTTAAATTCTATAATTTTACGATTGCGGGGAACAAAGTTATGAGGGGGGTAAAAACAGCTCGAATGGCTTCGTGTAAATATACACACTGCGTGCATTGGCCAGAACTTGGCCTGGCGCACTATCGTGCGCCTAGATATGACGAAACCTTTTTAAGCTATTATAAAAAATTTAATTTTTTCGTCAACGAAGAAACAAATCACCTGAAATCAGTCAAATTCGCAGCAGTTGGCAAGTCTTTTTACTTGCTGATTAGATTCTGAACTCGATGGGAGTAGCAGTTAATTTTTTAAAATCAAGACTTTCAAAATTTCATTTTTATTAAACAATGCTGTGGAGACATTCTTTCACAGCAAATGCAATACTAATAACAAAGTTACAAAATTTAAAAAAAAAAGTAATTTGCAAGTTAACCAAGTTATATTAACTTAAATTATATGTACTATTTTTTTTAGAAAAAAGTAACGAAGTAGGTTATAAATATGTAATATAAAACGGCAGCTCTCTATTAGCAACACAATTTTCTCGTTTCAGATCGCTTTTATATAAAGCCAAGTGTAAGGACAATTTTTTACGTATTTTGGACTTAAATAAAGTAATAAAGGTAAAAACGTGATCAACTTCTGCGTTTAAACATTTAAGTTTGACTAGAAAATATTTCGCTATTAGACTATACTTGCATTATGTATTCTTTGTTGTGTGGCAAAACACTGTTTCCATTAATTGTGCTTAAAATCTGAAAGTGTGAGAATAAAATGTACGCATTTCTTCAACCAAGTTTTGTACAATCTTATTAGAATATTTTAAAATGTTCCATTTAACTTCAGTGCTTATGTTTTCCAAATGTTAGACTTCTTCAAAAATATATATATATTATATAAGAAAAATTCTTTTTGAATTTTGGGTTTAGTGACACTGCCAAGAAATAAAAAGCAAGAAAATTAGTTAAAAAAAAAAGCACCGAGTTGACAACGCTGTCTGTCATAAGATATAACACACAAGTATATTGCTGTGAACAAATTAAATCAAGTAATGGTATTTCTAAAAAGGGGCAAAAAGGGTCAAAGCGTAGCAAAAAGTAGCAGGTTTAGCTGATTTTAAAAAAGTATCACTAAAAGTATTAAAAATGTAATAAAGTAGCAAATTGGTGCTTTAGTAGCACAAACGGTCATGCCGGTATCAGCTAATTAACACAGCTTCGAAAATTTAATACGCCTGATTGACAGCAGAGGCGCTGCAACAAAAACAAAAAAAAAAACTCTTCTTGATTGAAGTGCTTCCGAGGTTTACTTGAATTGAAGGCAGAGATCATTTGATTTGTTTTCATTGTACAGCCAATTTACTCTTTAACCGCAAATTTTCCCATTGCGAACAGGGGTTGCTATTGAATGAGCACAGCATCCCAGTTAAGCAATTTCCTTATACGCGCCTTAAAGCAACTTCCGCTTTCTGAAATTAAATTTCTATTGCAAAAAAGCCTTTTAAATTACTTTAACGACGAGTATTGAATTTGTATCTTTTTTACGCTTGAATAGATCTGCAAAAATAAAATAAAAGGTTTTCCGCTTCCGTCTGTAGGTGTGAAAAGCATTCAATTTGCCGTAGTAGCCAATGTACGCACGAGTATGTATGTACGAGTGTTTATTTTCATTGGCTTGATTGAATAGATTCCCATTTATTTACGATATACAAGTAGGCATTTTGTATATATTTTCTATTGCAAATGTATTTTATTTTGGAGGGTCGGGTGCGACTCTTTTTGTTTTTTTTTTTGTCTTTTACTTCTTATTTTTTCTTTCAAATGCCAGAACTATTGGTGGCGCTTAATAAAGTCTTGTTTGCTATTTCTTTATAGGATTTTACTTTTATTTGGGGTTTTTGTTTCTTTTTTTTTGTTTTTAGTTTTATTTTAGTTTTTTTTATAAAAAAATTTAAGCTTTTATTGCTCTTATTGAAAACCTTAAGTTTTATATACATATATTTCCGAATTCTATACAATAAATTTGATTTTCTTTTTTATTTCTTATTTTTTTTTTTTGTTCTACGAGTATTAGCAACCATCAGTTCACATACATATAAAAAAAGGAAGAAAACTTTTTTTTTATATTATTATATGCCCTGCAGCATTTCTTTAGCCTCATGTGTGCCATGTCTAAAAGTTTAACAATGTCTCATTTTTTATTTCAATGATGTTAGCTCTGTTAGTGTTTTTTTCTCTCTCTCTCTGTTTGTCTGTCTGTGGTACTCAAGTACGCTTTCAAAGAAATAAAAAAATATATATTATTTGTAAGAAATTGCTGGCTAATTTCCCCAAAGACATCAACACTGGTGAGCAGATAGACGTGTGCATGTAAGACGAAAGAAAGTTAAAGTAACAAAAACTTAAAAGCTGATATTTTATAAAATAATGGTAATTTAAATTTGTTCATATTCATTATTGTTGTTTTGAAAAAATATTTAAACATAAATTTACAATCCTTACTGCAGTTTATACAAGCCATGTAAAAATTCTCGTCTGCCTATTTATATTGAAAACAAAAACAAATTTGAGTGCTTTGTTTTTGTTTTCAATAGAAATAGGCATACGAGAATTTTTACATGGCTTCTGTAAACTGGCAGTAAATGTTAGAATTTTGTTTGGTCATTTGAGTAACTTTCTTTGAATTTCAAAAATATAGATATTTTAAAATATAGATAATACATAAGTATGTTTCAGCAAACGTGAAATTAAGCTTGTCTATTTTCAATTCATAAAAATTTTAGTGACATAAAAACTTCCAATTCCCCACAGTGGGGTATATCACTGAAATTTTAGTCTGTTGAGACGAAAGCAAAATAGTTTACATGCTAACTATTAAGGACCGGACAGTATTTAAGAACAATTAAAGTTAAGCACACTAATGAAAAAAATATATTCAACCGAATCGCAATAACTGTTATTGACAGTAAAATTAACAATCCAAATTGGTTAGATTGGCTTTAGCTATTGAGTTTTTCGTTTTCTATAAGATTAAACAAGAAAATTAAAAAATTCCATGAATCAATTTATATGGACAATAAATTAACCATACGAATCGTTTGCTCATTTTAGTGCCAAAAAAATTATTTACAGTAAAACTAACAACAGAAGTTAGTTATATTAACTGCCAATTTTAGTTGAATTAACCCGGCAAATAGTAAATTTTATTAAATGTTTATTTATGTACAGTAAAATAAGCAACAGAAATTGGTATTTGCAACTGTTAACCAAGCGAATAGTAAAGTTTATTAAATACAACAGCAATTTATATTGACAGTAAATTAATAACTAAAAAATTAGTTAGGTTAACCATATGAATAGTTTGCTTAGTCCTTGCAACTGTTTCTATTAGTTTAATTAATCAAGAAAATAGTACATTATATTAAACATTTACTTATCAATTGATACTCAACAGCAATTTATATTGACAGCAAATCAACAATTAAAAATTGGTTAGATTAACCATACGAATATTTTGTTCATATTAGTCCCAAAAAAAGATTTAAAATAAAATTAGCAACAGAAATTGTTTATATAGAGCTCCGCTTTTATTTTGGTCTTAGTTTTTCTAACTGTTTATATCAGTTGAATCAACCAAGCAAATAGTAAATTTTATTAAACATTTAGCTATCAACCGACACTCAACAGCAATTTATATTGCCAGTAAATCTACAACTAAAATTTGTTAAATTAACCATACGAATAGTTTGTTCATCTTAGTCGCAAAAAAAATTATTTAAAGTAAAACTAACAACAGAAATTAGTTATTAGTTATGTTGGCCTCCACTTTTAATTTAAGTTTAGTCCTTCCAACTGTTTATATCAGTTGAATTAACCTAGAAAGTAGTAAAGTTTATTAATGCCCCTATCGCGGTTCTCAACTAAATTCAGTTTGGTCATCTAAGAGTAGACCAAACTTACACACGGCCAAACTGTGTTTTAGTATTATGAACCACAACTGTTTTTTAGTTGAAATTATCATCGCGTTGCCAACTTAAAATATTATTATAATAGCCATGGGCCTGTGGCAAAAATTAAAAATAAAAAATATACTTAATAGTAACAAACCAAAAAAGTTTGTCTTAAGTAGAACAAAAATAAGCAAATTATCTAACATGTGCATAATTAGTAAAGAACAAACGACAATGGTAAGACTGTTGTAAATATAGGGATGATAAAATTGAGCTTTCATTACAAAAAAGCTTTCAGCAAATTGAAATAAGATGAATCAAAACAATTCACACATTCCATTTGCAATAAAATGCTATGTATATAAAGCAAAAATAAACATCTACTGACACCACACACATTGGGCCAAACACAAAAGAACGCTGATGATGAAGGTTTAGTGGCCTTCGAAAATGGCTGGCTGTTCCGTTCAACTATGTGTTGTTATTCAGAATATTTACAACAGACTTTGGTGTTATTTGTTCATTAATAATTATCACATGTAATTTGGCTTAAAAAGCAATACGAACCTTAGCCCGTTCAAATCACAAATATTAAAATATTTAGTTTGACACGAAAAAAACACAAAGTTTTAGAAAAAGTATTGTTTTTAGTGTTTTAGTTCAAATAAATCATACCAAATGGATACAAATATGTGTGGATTTATTTTATGACGACGGAAACGAAGTCGCAATTGTAA
Organism: Tachina grossa; assembly: GCA_949987645.1. Lineage (NCBI taxonomy): Eukaryota > Metazoa > Arthropoda > Insecta > Diptera > Tachinidae > Tachina > Tachina grossa. The sequence goes on along the minus strand of OX465274.1, from coordinate 155,810,145 downwards.
ATGTTCTAAGTATCAGAAGAAAAATTCGTGATGATTCCAACTAGTGGTTAGCGATAACATGATTTTTTAATAATGTTGCTCCTTGTGAACGTGATATCTAAATCGCTGTTCTTTTAAACTGCGACTGTGATCACAGTTTAGCAATATTTTGTTTGTAGCAGTTCTGTTATTTTGAGAAAATCTAATAAGAAGAACAGCAGTGAAATTAAACAGTGACTGTGATCACGGTTTAACACATTTCAGCTCTTCTGCTTTAAAAGTATTTATTAGTATTGGTGTCTTGATAAATACTAATAAGAAGAGCAACAAGAATAAACAATTAGCAATCAACCCCATCCATACATTGAGAATTGTTGTATAACAGGCAAATATAAAAATGTGAGCTGTACATAGTTGCCAGAAAAGACGATTTGACACGATTTGACGATTTTTTCTTGACAAAAAAAAAAATTAATGTGGTAGCTTCATTTACTGTAAAGTAAGCATACAAGAACAATCACAGTTTGTATGAAAGAACTATATTTCCAAAACCTGTTACTTGATAAATTCAGTCACAGTTGTGATATATGATTTTTCAATCGCTGTGAAAAAGTAACAGGTTTCCAAATATCGCTCAACTCTAATACCAACCTTCTTGAACTACCCAATACAAAGTAAGGAATAATCAAAATAGGGAACGAATTCGTTGAAAAAAAGTTTGAATGTTTTTAGTTATTCCGGCAGAACAAAGAAACGTTTCGTTATTTGTTGGATCACCAAAAACCATATTTGAGGAAATCTTTGTGTGTGCCCGCTATACCGCCGATAATGAAATTGTTAAAAAAAAATTTGTTATTAAGCATAGCAAATATTTCTAAATAAGATTTTTCCACTTCTTCTGCTTTTTATATCGCACCAACCAGTAACTAAAAAAACCCAACCACAGACCCAACTACTAAAAAACAGTTTTGTATACTCAACGCTTTTCTCAACCAAACTTACGCAGAGTGGTAAATGACAGTACCAAAACACAACTGAAAAGTCAACTGTTAATTTAGTGGAGAATGGCAATGCAAATTTATCAATCCCAACCAAACTATTTTAAAAGTTGAAAACCGTGATAGGGGCATAAATGTTTAGTTACACAGTGCAACACGAAAAAATATAACCATATACGGACACCACTACGTGATAAAAGACCAAAAAAGAAAGACCCGTGTCTCCTAGTTTTGCCCCAAACTATCGGCGCCAGCGGTGTAGTAGTTTTGTGAACAGCAGCGGCGCTTAGAGTGAATTTTCGACGGCTCAAATAACACTGTGTGTTATTTTTTAAGTCATGGAAATATAACCATATACGGACACCACTACGTGATTAAAAAAAAAGCCACCCCTTTTCACCCAGTTATGCGCCCCAAAGATTTGGGGCCTTGGTGTCATTTTTGCATTTTCTCAGACTCATTTACTCTCTGAAGCAAAGTTGTCATAACAAACAAAAATTTCCCAAAAATTTTTATTCGTTCGGAAATTTTTCACTTTTGCGTCTACCTTAGCGCTACCCAAACGGGGATGATAATCATTCCTACGAAGTTCATATGTTCTAGAAAGTTGTTTATTGAGATCTTAGGTACATTTAAGTAGTTGTTTGTTTTCTTGAATTTTGAACGTTTTGCTACCTATGGACCAAGACAGAGGAAAAAAGGTAAAAAAGTCGAATTTTTTCAAATTTTTTGCGATTTTAATCTTAAAGATGAAGTTTATTTATATTTAATATGTTTACAATTTTTCTTCTTTACGACAAGAGCTACAACTTTGCCTCAAAGAGTAAATCGAAATTCCCAACGCTTTGCAAAGATATGATCCTGATAAAATGCAAAAATGACACCGAGCTCCCAAATCTTTGGGGGCGCATAATTGGGTGAAAAGGGGTGGCTTTTTTTTAATCACGTAGTGGTGTCCGTATGTGGTTATATTTCCATGACTTAAAAAATAACACACAGTGTTATTTGAGCCGTCGAAAATTCACTCTAAGCGCCGCTGCTGTTCACAAAACTACTACGCCGCTGGCGCCGATAGTTTTTCTTCGACTGGTTTCTCTGATATGGACCACAGAATGAATGGTGCGAAAATATAAGTCATTCTTGCTTGGTCTTTATGATTTTTACTTTTTTTTTTAATAAAATAACATTTTTATAAAAAAAAAACTACGAACAAATATTTCATATTTCAACATTTCTGTACAAAACTGCATCATTCGATGTTAAAAATAAAGTGTTCGAAATATTTTTTTTTGTTACCAAAATCCCATTTTGTAATGGATGCACGGGGTATAGCAAAGTAAACTTAGCGAACAAGGAGACCTCTGTGGCGCATTAAATTCTACGGTATTGTGAAATCATATGTTAAACTTCATATATAGTAAAATATTATTATTTATTTTGTTGTCTTGCCTTATAACTTTGTTTGAAGTTAACAAGCAAACAAACCGAAAGCAAATACCACAAAATCCGATTTTACCACGATGACAGCTTGTTAAATAAATTAGCCTGGGGATATACAACAAACATACCTACGCTGGGTCTGTAATCAACTGCATAAACAGAAATGTGTCAAAGTTGACTCCTTTATATTTACTAATCAATATGTTGGTATATTTAGTGTGGAAAGCCTATCTGAAATATTGATACAGTTTGATAATGTCCCACATATACGAGTACAATATGTATAAAACAAAAACCCCAGTAATAAACTGTTGGTCAAGTTTTACGAAGAAACTTTATAGTTTATTTTACTGTCTAGAGATGTTTTTTTTTATTATTATACAATAATGTATCATTTTGCCATATCGAATGTCCATGTCCTGCATGTGGCATATTTAGCATTATTTGCTTTGAGCTAAAAATGTATTCATATGGAAACGAAACAAAAGGAAAGCATTTACATTATATGTATATCCTTTTTTGTTGTTTTATGCTTTTTGGTATAAAAAAAAAGATATTTTTTTGTTGGGTTCACTGAAAATTGCCTTTATTTCTGCTTGAAGTATTAAACATTCATTGTATATCCTTTTCTGTTTTTTTTTCTTCTCTTATTTTGTAGCAGATGAATTTATGGAAATTCAAAACCTTTTTTTAAATTTATTGGTTAAACTTCTTTGAAATTTTTTTTATATTCAATATTATTCTGCCAAAACTTTTTCGTATATGCTTATCCATAAAAGTGAAATAAAATTTGTTAACCTTCGTAGGGTCTTTGGGTCAATTTTGACCCATTTCAGGAAAAAACTTAGATTTTTTTCTGAAAATTAGTGATTGATCTATGTCATATTTTCTGACTTTTATTTAATTTTTTATCTTAACAGATATAGTAGGTTTATATATCCGCAAACTTGCCAAAGAAAATTGTATGCAAGATTTTACCCTAGAGATCTTCGGATCAAATTTGACCCGTTTTAAAGTTTGGAAGTGTTGTGTCTGGTATTTTTTGTAAAATAATGAAAGATAATGAAATAGAAAATTGCCTGCATACATTATCAGACGATTTTGAAAATATAACACGACTGCAGATAATTTTTTTACATCTTATCGGTTGAACAATAAATACTGAGATCACAAATCACTTTAGTTCAAACTACACATAAAAATATAAATGAGTTACTACCATGCGTGTTTATCATTATTTTTGTTTTACCAAAGATAGTACTCGTACCCTTCTTATATATATTCCGATAAAAAAAAGTCTGTGAATCTTCTTAGTATAATATGGTCACTTCTGGCTGCAAATGGGAGGGTAAATATTACTTTTTTGGGCAACAGAAGGGAATCACAATGGACCCAATTGGGTCTCCAAGTGGAGGTGCGGTAAAGCACCACCCTTCCTAAACTAACCTAACCTTCTTAGTACTTTGCATCATATCTCTAAAGTTAGTAATCACCAAGACAAGAAACTGCAAATATGATTAGATTACAATAAATAAAATGGAAGGGTTTATTTGCTGGACAAAGTTAGATCATGTTTTACTTGCAAAAGAAAGACTAATCAATGTTGTCAAATGGTGGTTAGTAACATGGTAGATATATAAGCTTACAATGCTTTTGTGATATCTACATCAGCTAATAGCGGCTGGAAATAAACTGTTTTGCAAAACGTCGACACTTCTTAGAAAATTTAGGATTGCAGCTTACTGTGCCTTATATAAAGAACCAAAAGAGGTTATCAATATCAGTATTTTCACAGAAAGTTGCACCAAAACTACGTGAGGTAAATGAGTAGCCGTAAACTTCAACTAAATCCAAAGAAAAAATGCTTGAAGAGGGTAAAAATAGATCCAAAAGAAGTCGTTGCCAGTTAGGCCTCAACGCAGAAAATAAAACACCATTAGATACTATTATAACTTGCAAAAACTTGATATGAAAACTGCACTCTGAAACCATTACTTTATGTACAATTAATAATAATATCGATTTAATATTACGGTTTTATCTATCATATATTAATCGAATTAAATATATGAAATAATGTTCTCTTTCATTGGCAATAAATGTATCACAAATAAATGAAACCAATACATAATTTTCAATTTGGGTCAAATTTGACCCGAAGATCGTTAACGTCAACGATTTTAAAGACCCTATGAAGGTTAAGACGCTATTATGTACTAAAAAAATAAAATCAAAAAAATCTCCACTTGAAAATATTTTTGTACAATCCAACCAATTGAAACTTTAGCAGGCGCCGATTAGATGTAAATGTTAAATGCAAATGGAATAATTTAATTTTTGAACAAACAAAACCGTTGACTTGTAAATTTACACACTGAATAAATAATCATGTGTGATGTAAGTATGTGTGTGTGTGTGCGTGTATGTATATACATACATATGTATACGCATTACATATATACATACGAGTACATTATTATTGTGAATATTATGGTTTATAAAGAACATTTTGATAACATGTTATATTTTTTTTTTCATTATTAAAGCTAATGCCTAATCGAAATTCAACGAAAAGAGTACTACAATACTCGAGTGTAATTTTCCTGGAATCAATTGGAATCGATTAATGTTTAAATGCTTTGCCATTCTAGTAAAATATGCGTGTTTAGTTTTGTTTGAGAATGTTCTTTTGTTTTTCTCCGAGGGCTGCAAAAAATAATTACTTATTCGCCCAATTCTCAAACTATTGAAAATTGTTTGTTGATTCAGATAATACTAGAGTAGATAGTGAATACCAATGTTGTGGTCTCGTCTCACACCTGTGAAAAAAAATGAAACATAATTCTGCCAAAAAAAACCGACTTCCATGTTCTGATAGAACATTTTCGAAAAAAGTTTATGTGACCAAACTGGAAGTAAACTTTTTCAAACGAAATTTTTTTTATGAAAATCTGTTAAGAAAGAAGTACGTGAAATATAAAATTAAATTTTAATGGGCGTGCGCCTTTTCCCATTTTATTAAATGCAAGATAGTGTGTTTTTCACAGCTCAGACTCTGTGTTTTAAGTTTTGTTAAAATCGTTAAATAGAGTCACGTAAAATAAAATATGAAAAATTAAGGGGCGTGACTCTGCCCACTTTTATAAATGGAAGATTGTGTATATTTTAGAGCTCAAGGTGTGTGGTAAGTTTCGTAAAAATCGGTTTAGTAGAATCATGTGAAATATAATAATAAAAACTAAAAAATTATGGGTGTAGCCCCGCCCATTTTTTCAACTTAAAAATTGTGTAATTACAAGAACCAAAAATGTTTGTTAGGTCTCGCAGCAATCAAACAAGTATATATATAAAATCAAATAAAAAAAAAATTGTGGGCGTGTCCCCTATTTTTTACAATGGGACCAATAGGAATGAAATAGCTGTGAACTGGTCAAATTTCGCACGAAAAATCGTAAAAATCGTCCGGAAACGTCCAAAGTTCTTCAAAAATAAAACAAACACTTTTATCAAAAGCAAACAAAGCACAATAAATAAATTCGTAGTTTTTGTATAAAATAATATAAACTCTTATCAAAAAAGGAATTAATTGTTTAAAAAAAAATAACTACATGTCTTACTTTGGTTTTTTTTAAGTTAACTTCACTAAATACTATTTCTACGTTTGCTGAACATTACATTACATTTATCAGAAATAAGTTCTTAATGGGGCTTTGAGTTCAGTATTTGTAATTCTTATTGAATAAAACATTTTTATTAATTAATGTGAGCTTCTAAGGAAGAGAAGAAAAATTAGACTAGACTTTATTAGCGGCGAGAAATTTTTTTGATAAAATTAGTTATGGTGGGAAACAAAAGACTACAACCGTTTTTTTCGGTTTTGGCAATTTTGTCCACAGATATAAAACCTTTAAGTATGTATCATGGAAAACTTTTTCCAATTTTAATAAATTTAATTGCCTGAATTTAGGTTCAATGTCATGACCTTCACATTCTTTAACAATGCGAGAAAACTCTTTTAGAATATTGTAGAAAGAACTTTTATTTTCTATAGTAGTATTGCAGGGATCAATTAGACTTAATTTATCTTCGAATTCAAATCTTATTAAAATTTTATCACACGCTTGCATATGAAAAATTTTAATGATATTATATTTTTAAATTTGATTAACCTTAGCATCTATTTGCTGATAATATTCTTAAATAAATTTCATCAATATCTTAACAATTATTTTCATCTTTATAATCCCCCAAATAAAAATTAGCACACTCAAGCAAATCTGTTTTTAAAAAATTACTCATAACCTTTTTAAATAGTTTTTGCATTTGACAGTATAAATTTTGTATTTCTGTTGTTTCAGTTGATATATTCTGTACAATAACAGGTTTAAAAAACATTTATGTGTAGTTTCCACAATGTAGGCAAGTGAATTGTCTTTTCATACATTTTTTCTAGACAAGTCGCTTGCTTGCATTAATTATAAAAATTATTAATACAAAATTAATTAAAATTGATTGCCTTTTACTCTCTGGTTTTATTGCATATTCTTTCAAAAGCTGCCAAGTTCTTGGTCAAGCTCAAATTGTTTTAATGTTCTAATAAATGGTGTAAATTCGAAATTATTTTAAAATCTTTAAATTGAAGGCAAAAATCGTCCAGTCGTCAAAATGCTATTTTTGCAACCAAAAATCGTCGAGGTGACGATAAATCGTCAAATCTGGCAACCATAATTGGAAGCTATACACTCTCAGTCAAAAAAAAAATTTATACAATTGGCCTTAAATGAAGTAAGAATGTCAAGAAAAAAATAAAGGTGAATTGATAAAATCCTCCTTTTTTTTTGAGCCAATGAAAAATTGGACTCACATCAATTCATATTGTCAAATTTATTCACAACTAACTTTTCTGGAAATTAGTACGTATGAGTAATGCATTATACTCTATTAGTATTACTCATACGCACTAATATGCAAAAGGGTAAATGATGCATTAAACACATTCACCACAGCAGGCTACACGAACACACGACTTCAAATGCCGCAAGCAGCATTTGTCGCCTCGTAGCCGGCTACTTAATTATTTTGGAGCCGGCAGCAGCACCATCTGCAGCTGATATTCAAGTACAAATACATAGTTGAGTATTGGCACTTTTATATATTTTGCATTTATAAAAATTAATTAGTCTTTTAAAATATACTTATTTCACGTAAAAGTACAAAAATTAATCAATTTATTTCTCATTTTCTCATTTTCATTTATTCAACATTTTGTATTGTACTGGCAATACTGAATTTTCTCATTGTAGCCATAGAAATAGAAATTAGTTTAATTGGACTACAATGGTAAAATCAGCATAGACAACAACCTGTCGCCATGTTGCCTTGCTGTCTTCAAAACAATTATTCTCATATAAACATGTGTATTCTATCCTTGACATTTGGTAGTCGGTAGCTTGCTGTGGTGAATGTGTTTAATGCTTGATGAATAAATTTGACAAAACGAACATACTCGTACTATCGAGACTGTCACCCAAAAAAATATGTACTAATCGAAAAATAAACATAAATTTTTTTGTATTGTATTGAGTTGACTTCGACAACTGGGTAAGGGTAATTATATTATAATTATTATTTAATTTTCCTCGAGGCCCCTCAGAAAAGCATTGGTGACGTCAAAAAAAGAACGAATGGCGATGTGGAGAGAATTCTATTCAAATCTGCTCTCAACAAAACGGCAAAGCAATGGTAAGAACGTACGCATCGTAAGAACGTACATCTCAACGCACAGTTCATCACTAGTTGAGGTAGTGGATGCATTCAAAACCCCAAAGAATAATAAAGCTCCAGGTACAGACAACATATCACCAAAAATGCTAAAAGCTGATTCCCAAGTAAGTTCACAGAAAAAAATATTCCCGCAATAAACAATTTCAATTGAAATTAGAACAAAAAATTAATTAGAAACGTATTTAAGTCAAATAAACTTTTGCTTACAAATTGATTGTTTTTGCAATAAGCAACTGCAATTGAAAATAAAACCAAAACTCAATTAAAAATGTATTTAAGTCAATTAAACAACATTTCTTTAACAATTTTATTAATTACAAAGTTTAATAGACTCAAATACATTTTGTATTGATTTTTGGTTTAACTTTCAATTAAATGTGTTCATTGTAAAAATAATTAATTTTTAAGCAAATGTTTAATTGAGTTAAATACGTTTTTAATTGATTTTTGGTTTTAATTTCAATTAAAATTATTTATTGCAAGAATATTTTTGTCTGTGTTTGCAGTTACTACTGCCTCTTATAGAGAAGTTTTGGCAAACTGAATGCCTGCATCAAGTACTCAAAGAAGGCATCGTCATTAAAATTATCAAGAAAAGTAACTTGTCCGAGTGTGTAAACTGGATATAGCAGATATAATAACTCATCTCGAGCGCATTGCAGATTGAGCTTATGCCGCAACAAGCTGGTTTTCGCCCACATAAATCGTGTGTTGATCACGTAAACAGCCTCAGAATCATAGTGGAACAGTCTGTAGAATGGAGATCTCCCCTCTATCTACTATTCATAGATTTTGAGAAGGCTTTCGATATTCTAAGCCACAAATATATTTGGAACGCCCTGGCATGTAAAGGCACACCACCAATAATCATCTCTCTCATTCAAGGTCTATACAGTAGAGGTGGAAAACTATTGATAGTCTCACTATCGAAAGTTTTCGATAGTTTAAAAAACTTTGTAGATATATCGATTCAAGACTATGGAAAGTTAGAAAAACTATCGATATATCGACCACACTATCGTGATGGTACCGAAGTTGTATGGTTCTCGTATAAGGAACATAGTTATTTACACTAAAAATTCAAAACAAAATATTTTTAAATAAAACAAAACAAAATAAAATAGAATTTTATTTGTCAGTTCAATAAATAGCAAAACAAAAATAATTGTATTAAAAATAAGTGAGATCAGCGGAAGAAACTTTTCCGTCATTCAGTTATTTTTTTATGAAAAGCAACATATTTACATTTTTTGGTTTTAGTGCTGTATCATTTACTATCGATATTGCCTAAAAATATTCAAATATATATATATTTCAAATATTAATCGATGGCAAAATTAAAACACCGGTAGTCACAAAAAAAAATAATTATCGATAGTATCGGTAGTGCTATCGATAGTTTTCCACCCCTACTATACAGAGGAGCTACATTTAAAGTTCTGCATGAAAACCAACTAGGCTGTCGGCGTGCAACAAGGATGTGAAATTTTCACTCTTATTTAATATAGTCATAATGAAAACTGCAGCAAACGCCACCAATGGGAATACGTGGAGTTTACTAGGCCAACTGGGTGACTTAAAAAATGCCGATGACATATGTTTCCTAACCCAAAAACACAGCGATATGTCAACAAAAATCGGTGAACTTGAATCAACAGCGTTGAGGGCTGGTGTTAAAATTAACATTGAGAAAATCTAGTCATTGCGTTTGTATGCAAGTTACAATCAAGCAATCAATCATCAATTGAAGACGTGAATAGCTTCTACTATTTAGGAACTATCATCGATAGCAAAGGAGGGTCTAGTACTCAGCGAATATTTGAAGCCTTGAACCCCCTCTGCAACTCCACATATACATATATCAAGGAAAACCAAATTAAAAATCTTTAACAACATCGCCAAAACAACCCTATTATATGGATGTGAAACGTGGAAGACATGTTCCCTTGACATGAGCGCGTTTCAAGTCTTTACCAACAGATGCCTGCGGAGAATTCTCAAGATATTCTGGCCATCAACTATCTCCGACAACAATCAATCTGTGGCTTACGACAGGACAATCTCCCATAGCATCAGAAATCCTCAGGCGCAAGTGGAATTGGGTTGGTCACACACCGAGAAAACCACAGGAAGATTTAACTCGATCCGCCCTTGATTGGAATCCACAAGAAAGCTGAAGAAGAGAAAGGACAAACTACACCTGGAAAAGGCAACTCGATATCGCAATAGCGAAAATGTCAAAGACCTGAAACGAACTAAAATTATTAGCTCTGAACAGAAACGAATAGAACTTATTGGTTATGTTTCACTTTGTAACTTTGCAACACTTTGGAATAAATATATATAAAATATATTTAACTTTGAAATCAGCAAAAAATCTGTGGCAAAAAGGAAAAATTGCTTAAGTCGAGATAAGCTGATTTTAAGTTAATGGCATCTCCGTAATCTGCATATTTGAAAGTACTCCTGGTTAAAATCTCAATCAATTTGTGTGATTTTTCAGGAAGTTAAAGTACTATGACTTGCGACTTATCTTTTTTAGACTTCTAATCTCATTTGGAATAATAGCTTAATATAGGTTATACTTTTGTATATTTCAACTTAAATGTATTACTTGTAGTATATAGAACGATGTTTGCTTGAAAAAATAAAGTTTAACACATTATTTCCCAATTTAACTGTAAAAGAAAAAAATTTCTGAAAATCAACTTGAACGCTTAAAAGTGCTCTCTTGCAAAACAGTAAAATATGACTTAAGCACTTTTTCCTTCTTGCCACGGATGGAGTTAAAAATATATTTTGCTTTTTGTATCTGCTTTGTTTTCTTTACTTCTCCAACAGATTTCATTTGCATGCAAAAACGCAACTCGTTTCCTTTTAATACTGCACCGACATTTTATGTATATGAAATTTATAATTATATTTTCGTCTTCTACTTTTCAGGCGGATGGACATAAAATAGTTTAATTTTCCATAATTGTTTATTTTCCATTAGAACTTTGAACTAAAAGTTATAAAATGTGCATTGTGTGTTCTTCCTTTCATTTAACTTTCTGTTTACTTTAAAACTCCTCTAACTACAAATGCCAAAATGTGTCATCCCCAGAATTAAATAATATATATAATAATATTTTTGGGTTGTTAAAATGTGTTATTAAGTTGAACTAATATAAACATTTTGCTTAAGCTAGGGATGTACTTTTGAGTTCATTAGTATTTCTAATGGACGTGACTGAAAATATAAGTAAACACGAAGCTACAATTCATGCTTATGAAATTCTCATATAAAACAAGAACATATAAGTTGGATTTATGCGAAAAAGAATCGATTTGGATTGCATGGGCTGTGGGAAGTGGGCGTGACATGGTCTCATGAACACTCGGCATATTTTCATTCTAGAAAGCTTGTCTACCAAATTTGAAGATTTCTGTTTGGATAAGAAAAATTGTATGCAAAAAATCGATTTGTATTGCATGGGGTGTGGGCAGTGGTTAGTGGGCGTAGTCGTCTGATGAAACTTGGTACTAGTTTTTGTTTAATTCTAGAAATAGTAAGTACTAACTTTAAGGACTTTTGCTTGAATAGCAAAAATTGTATGTGAAAAAAATCTATTTAAATTGCATGGGAAGTGGACGGTGGGCGTGGTCGATTTTATTAAATCAGGCATGCGTCTTATTTAATTCCAGAAAGCTTATGCACCAAATTTTAAAACTTCTCATTGTATGAAAAACAGTTAATGCTAAAAAAAATCGATTTGATTTGCATAGGCGGAGGAATGAGGGTGTGGCATATTTCTATAAAATTCGGCGCTCAACTTTTTTTTTATGCTAGAAAGTCTATGCAACAATTTTAACGAATTTTGGTGGGATGGCAAACATTTTATGCAAAAAAAAAAAAATTTGGATTGCATGGGCGGCGGGAGTTGGGCGTGGCTGATTTTGATAAACACGAAATGCGTCTTATTTTTATTGAAGAAAACTTCTGCTTGTATGGCAAACATTGAACGCAAAAAAAACCAATTTGGATTGCATGGGTGGTGGGCAGTGGGTGTGGCCTATTTTGATGAAACTCCGCGTGAATCTTTTTTTATCTAAAAAAGTGTATGCATGAATTTGTAGGACTTTTGCTGGGATGGCAAAAATGTATGCTTGAGTGGGATGGGGGGGGGGGTGGGAGTTGGGCGTGGCTGATTCTAATTAAACTCCATATTTTTCTTGATTTAGTTAAAAGAATGCTCGATGCCAATTTTAAATGACCTTATACCACTCGTTGTAGTTTTTGCACATAAATATTAGAAGTCATCCCACTGTGCAACGTTAACATCACAAGATTAAGGGTCTTATGCAAAAAAAACTTAATAAAGCTTTGCCAAGCAATGTTAAGTAAAGTTGTATTCTAAAAAAATTATTGTATAAAAATTCTAAAGTAGGCACCCACGTTTGTTAAGACTACTTTAAGTTGATATTTCCAAAATGTGTATTTTGTACCTCAAATATTTTTATTAATATAGCACATACTGATTCATGTTACATCTGAAAATGAAGCTAGAAGTGCCTGCTCTTATCTTAAATTTATTATTTCTGTCATGTAATGGGAAACATCACCAAATTATCCAACTGCTTCGAAATACATAGCAAAATCCATAAAAAAATATTAAAATAAATACAATTATACAAAAATGTTTTAGTGATGTACATACAATCAAAACAAATCGAAAAAAGCTGGATATTCAAATACTCGTTTCATTCGAATAAAACAAATTGTGATAATTTTTCACATTTTTTTACTTTTACTTCATGGTTGTGTTTATCTGTTTTCCTATTAAGTCAGAAGCTCATATTTTTTAAATTAGATTGCTTTACTTCAAGATAATAAAAATTTATTTAATAAAATAAAAAAAAATATTTGAATACCCGAATGAAATTGTATTCGATTTTGTACATCATAAGCTCTGAAGTGGTTGTTGAACACGGTGGTGTTACCAGTATTTATTATTAAATCACAAAATATTTAAAGTTGTTTTTTGCATATGATTTTTTAATAAAGCTATGTTAGAGTTAAAGTGCTTATCAACTACTATGAACTTTAAAGCTAAAGTAAAATATTTTTTTGCATAAGGGGGAAAGTTCTTAAGGACTTCTTTGAAAAAGTTAATTTTTATTTTTCTGCTGTCCCTATAGAAAGTAATGCACCATTTCCAATTGTTGCCAAAAACTCACTAATTATTTTTCTTATCTCGTTAATTTTCTAAAATAAAAGTAGTTGTATTATTATATTAGTTTCCGGACTAAGCTTAATAAAAGAATGCGTTCCTTATCATTGCTAAGAAGTGATCACTCACCCACAGCTTTTTTTTTTTTGTCTACTTTTTATCATCGACATTCATCCAAGCGTCCATCTCTAATTTAGAAAAGACAGACGACGCACACACAAATTTTTCTAAATGCTAAAGCACAATTTTATTTCCAAGTAAAGTATGAAAGCACAAAGTGCGACCCTTGACTACTTGTTCATCTGTTCGTGGTTTTATAGCTATCAACTGCAAGAAAATCCAATTTTTCTTCTTAATAAGGTTATATTTTTGGTAACACCACATATCAGTTATCATTAATATTAAAAAAAGAAAAAATATTTTTATTTGCCTGTCAAGTTATATTTTCCATTTGTCAGTTATATTTTTTTAACGTTGCAATGCACGTGTAAATTTATTCAGATATAAATAAGTTATTCATTGTATAAAATGTGTATAAAGGTTTAATTTGACCAAAATAAAGCAAGACCAAATGTTTTAATATTTTTTTTTTTTTTTTGCTGAAAGAAAGCATTTCGCATCAGTTTGTCTTTACTCAATGTCAAAAAATTCTTTTCACTTGTTAACATCTAATTCAGATTTAAAGCCATTATTAGAACTTGGTGATAAAGTTGCTGAAAGTGAAACTTAACTTTTCAACTCTTTAATAACTCACAAAGTGATCTTTAAACTATTTATTTCCATTATTACGACTGTTCGATAAAATAAAAACCAAAGTTTTGTGTTGGTGGCAACACTACACTGGATAACGCCTACAAAAGGCATTTTATGGGGGTTTTTATTCATTAAGCACATTAAATAGAAAAATAAGTTTACAATTTAAACATAATATGGCGCACAGGAATTCATTGCACATTACGACATATTTAACACAAATATTTATAATAGACCTCACCAAGTGCTACATACAAAACAAAAACAAAATCTAAAAAAAATTTTAAATGTTTTCATGTTTTTAATAAAAAGTTGTTCACCAAAGAAAAAAAAACGCACAAAAAATTTAAGACTTGCTTTGCCTTTCACTATTTTTAAGATTCTAGTGAAACGTAAGAATTTGTGTTTTTTTTTAATTTTAAAATTTTATTTTATCAAATCATAACATTTTATTTAGTAAGCACACTAATATTAAAAGCTTTTAAAACACACAATGTTAAATTAATCACTGCTTTAATACCACAATGTTGAATTCTCTATTGTTTACAGAAGACTCTCCGCTTAGCTGATGCCTCCAGTGTTGCCATAATATTTTTTTGGAAAACTGAAAATTTAGAATAAAAAAACTGATTTTCATGTGAAAAAACTGCTCATAAAAAATTCTTTAGTATTTTGTTTACTATTTGGGAGGGGTTGTTAACCATACGTCTATACCTGATATATTTTTATATCATGACTTGATAATGCTTGTCAAGTTGTTACGTGTTACCATCTCGAAAGCCTCATCGGCATCAGTTAAGAGAATATAGATCTACAAACTTAAAAAGTTTTTAATTAATTGAAATGGAAGTGTTTTAGTTGCACTATGGCATATTTCGTATTAATTACACAGGGAAATTCTTTTTTTTTCCGAATCAACCTAAAGAAATAAGTGGATCAAAAATTCAATTAATAAGGTTACTAAAATGTTTGCTTTTGTTTTTTAAGATTTTGTTTTATTTAAAGTTGCACAATGATTTATCTATTTAATACACTAAGCAACCAAAATAAAATGTTGTTTTTTTTCTGTGGCTTCTACGGCTTCAAATTCTATGGGGTCTATCCTTTATTTTGGTATATACTAGTATTTCGTCGTGTTTTATCGCATTCTATAAGGGAACGAATTATTTCAATGAAGAAACATTTTTTTCCTTTTCTATGAGGCAAGGCGAATTAATATTAATAAAGGAAGTGCTACGTCCCTATGAACCCAACTTGCAAACAATAAGACCAAATTCCATAAAGAAAAACACAACTTCCATGTGAATTCTCTCTTGCTGTTTGAAAAAGTACTAATAAATCTTCACTATTATATTAAGTAAAATGGGTAAAATTTTGGCTTCAGATATCGGAACTAAAATAACAAACTTGAGATAAAGTAAAAATTAAAAACTGCACAATTTGTATAAAAAACTGCAAACCTGCTTTATGCTTAAAAATAAACTGCTAAAATCAGTTAAAACTGCACATTTGGCAACGCTGGATGCATCACCCTTTTTATACTTAAGATAAGGTTTCCAGAAAAAAATAAAGTTTGGCATGAGGGCTCATTTTTTAAATTGAAGATTTTGGAATGTTGCAAGTATATTCTAGCCCGGAAGTTCATTGTTGTGGAAGGAGACTTCATGAGTACGCGCGAATCTATCTCATATGGTGTGCCACAGGGTAGTATAAAAGGTCTACTTTTGTATTTGATTTATACTTGTGATATGCCTGTTAAGCAGTTATATTCACACATCTACATTTTCCGATCATGTCATAGTATGCATGAAAACCCTCACTCACGAGGCATCCCGATATCTTCAGGAACATATTACCCAGATGGAACTATGGTTGAACTTATGGAGAATAAAAGTAAATGAACAAAAGTGTATTCAGGCAACATTTACCCTACGAAGAGATACACTTGTTCCCCCATTCGAATCAACAATCAAGTTGTTCCTCAACATTCGCCGGTAAAATACTTTGGTACACATCTTGATCGACCGGTCGATCGGTGTGCTGCTTACTGCCTACAAACATTCAAGCAGAATGGTGAGATTGCGCTCACAGAGCAGATAAAAGTTGTCTCTTCTTTACTCTAATTTTAGGCTGCAATATATAATTTTTACAAGCCATTTGTAATGAAAGCGTTCAATATATAAAAGGATATATTTTTTAAAGGATTTTTTTTTTATTTTTTTCCACTTAAACTGCAATAAATATTTTTATAAGGCACCGAGCTTGCTAAAAAGAATATAAGGAACTAATAATAATTATTCACAGAGAAAAAACTGTCTCATAGAATCGATAAGATTTTCTCTATGAAACGTTTTTAGGCTAAGGGGTATCCCAGCAGAAAGAAGCAAAGATTTTTTCATAGAGATTCCTTATTGTTTTTATGTGGTAAATCTTATTAATTTTATCAAGAAGAAAACCACATAAAATCAAGAAAAAATCTTATTATTCCCAACTTTTTTCACTCAATTTCCGTTATTTTTGGCACCAAAAAAACAATCCATAGAGAAAAACTTCTTGATTCTATTAGGTTTTCTTATAAATTGTAAACTATACGGATTTCTTATTGATTTTATTAGGTTGCCTTATTGATTTTTTTTTAAAAAGGGTTTCTTCTTGATTTTATTAGGCTATCTTATTGATTTTTTTAATAAGGAAATCTTCTTGATTTTATGAGGTGTCTTGTTATTTCATATCTATAAATAGACGCAGACAATTTTTTTTCATGATCTCTTTCGTTTTTGTATAAGCATGTTTGCAAAATTATTTCAATGGTTATACAGACTGCTCGTTAGCATATTGGTTAGAGTGTTTGCCTATCAGTCAGAAGTTTGCTGGTTCAATACTTGTCTCTTTCCAAATTATATGGTATAGAATTTAAATGAAAATATATAAGCAAAGCACAAAGAATAAAGAAAGACATAATTTTTTTTTATTTTATGCGGTCGCCTCATAAAATCAAGAAGAAAACCTTATTAAAAAAATCAATAAGATAACCTCATAAAAACTACAAGATTTCTTCTTTTGATTTTTTTTAAAAAGGTTTTCTCTATGATTTTAATAAGATTTCCTTATTGAAAAAAAAAACCATAGAGATTTCTTATTAATTTTGTTCTATTTTATGAGGTAATTATTAGGCACTGTTTTCTCTGTGTTCTCTTTAAAGAGCCATCAGCAACACCATTTCTAAATATAGTGGGATACATGTAGAGTTCTTCTGTTCTCTCCACAATGACCAGCTGTCCTTCCAAAGGAGCACCTTTTTTAAATTTAATTTTCTGTATCATTTTTATATTTTTAATACTCGTATTTCCAAATGGTAATTATAATTTCATTGATATTTCCCATTAATTGGTGAACATAGTCCTAGTCCCCCCCCCCCCCCCGTGCCCACAATTTTTTTAAGAGAAGTTACACTCAGGCAATGAATGCCGCCTACTCATTAACTTTACTAGTACTTTTAAATTATTAACAGTGGGCTGTTAAGTGCAAAATTTGCTCTGCTAAGAATTTTTGGTTTTTGTTACTACTTGTTAAACTTAAATTTATCTTCACACAAATAAAACTAATATGGAAATAAAATACATTTAAAATAAATATTCTTGACAAATTTAAACTCCTTTTAAGATAAGGAAATAAGAAACCAAGTAAGCAGTTTGACTATATTTAGTCTCTAGATTACTGGATAAATACTGATGATTCTGCCAAATAGAAAAATATTTAAATTTGTCACCCTCTATTATCATATTGTATTCATATACTGCGAGTAAAATATTTTTATTAAGTTAGACTATAACCATAACAATTAATCATAATGTGTGGCTCCTAATATTCCAAATGTATATACGATACGTGTATGAAACTTTTACTATAGATTAGAGATGGGAGCGTGTCGAATATTTCCAACGCGACACGACATGAACACCAAGGCGCTCAACACGTACGAAACACGCACGCGAAAAATTTCGTCAACACGATACTGCACAACATGCACGAAATATTATTGGTATAGTATTGAAGATTAGAAAATTTAATTGATTTTCTTCAAGAGCTGCTTTTCAAAATATGACACCGAGTTGGCTCTGCCACCACAGCTAGTACTATCGGTTAAAGTACAGAACTTTAAGCTTCAGATGCCCATAAAATATCAACAAATATGATGGTGTTGTGTGTTTGACGATACAAAATATTCAGTTTTTTCTCTACTGGAAATTCATTCATACATATTTTACATTTAAAATCATTTCGTGTTTTTCGTTTTCAATTTTCCCCAACACGAAACGAACCAAACACGCACAAAATCTCACAGGGCAAATTACGGCATTGGATACGTTTCGTAATTTTAAAATATTTCCATATAAACTCTATTGAAATATTTCGTAATTTCGTTCGATAGCGAGTGCCGTAATTTGCACCCTGATTTTTTGTCACGCACACTTCGTGTTGAGTCGTGCGTGTTCGTGTCACGGACAAAAAACGACACGCGCCCATCTCTACTATATATACATACACATGTATGTATATAGCGCTCCTTTATTGTCACATACATTGTCACATTTCAAAAAACAAATATATACAGGGTGGGCCAAAAGAAACCAAGGGGTGTAAAAGTTTAATAACTTTTTTGTTTATTAATTTTTTTTTATTTTTTCTTTCAGATTATATAGACAACACTTGGAGAATTTATAATGGAGAGGTTCACTCACAACTGAACAGAGAACCAGAACAATAGAATTTTATTATTTAAACCAGAGATCAATTATTTTAAGCTCATTTTCATTTGAATGACTTTGTTAATAAGCAGAACTGTAGGTTCTGGGGTTCTCAAAATCCAAGAGCCATTCATCAACGCCAATTGCACCCCATCAGGTGTACAGTATGGTGTGGGATCACATCTGAAAATGTCATTGGGCCCTACTTCTTCGAGAATGAAGATGGAAGTGCTGTAACCGTAAATGGAGAGCGGTATCGGTTTATGATAGAAAATTTTTTACGTCCTGCTCTTGAAAACAGACCTGGTATGTGGTTTCAGCAGGACGGAGCCACTGCCCATACTGCCCGAGACACAATGGCACTTTTAAGTAAAATTTTTGGAGAGCGAATAATTTCTCGAAATTCGGAAATTATTTGGCCAGCGAGCGCGATCGCCAGATTTGACAGCACCCGACTATTTTCTTTGGGGTTTTTTGAAGGAGCGAGTGTATGTGAACAAGCCAGAGACAATCCTTGAACTCAAGGCAAACATTGTTGCAGAAATTCGAACGCTACAGCCACAAGTTTTGAAAGATGCTATGGAAAATGCTCTAAAAAGAGCCCATCAGTGCGAAGCTGAAAACGGTGGTCATTTAAGAGACATCATTTTTCATACTTAGTGTAAAAAAATTTCCATTTTGTATATTATATAATCTGAAAGAAAAAATAAAAAAAAGTTAATAAACAAAAAAGTTATTAAACTTTTACACCCCTTGGTTTCTTTTGGCCCACCCTGTACATATATATATATACCATATTCATAATCATTGTTGTATCCTTTAATGCTATATTCGAAAAGACAATTTCAAACTAAATTTCTCAAAACAAAAAGGTTTTAGAAATAAAATTTGTTTTGTTTAAGGACATTTATAATATTTTTTTTAATAAATGTTTAAGCAATGCAACAAAACTTTTGAATTGATTAACAGTATTTTTATCTTGTGTGAAAATTTCAAGCAAATTTCTTAATTAATATCTCTATTTAGTTGCAAGTCAATTGAAATTTTCAAAAACCATTTTCTGTAAAATTAACTTTTTTCGAGTTATTACAATTTTACAATAAAGTATCGCCCATGCATGTGTAGAATATATAATTTTCTCTTCCCGTAAACTTTTTATTTATAGATTTATTTACATGTAAAACTTTATGGATGTTTATGAGGGAAATGAACACATATGTATTTGAGCTATCACGCTATTTGTTTATTTTATGGTTCAAGAAACTTTCTTTTAAAACTTTTTTTTTTCTTTCTTACTCTTTTCCATGTACATAAGTCGTTTCTTTTTAACTTTTTATATATGTTCTTAACGATAATTTCTATGTAAAATGTAATACTAATTTCTATTCCTAACACAGTTTCAATATAAATTGCTGCTGCAAGTGGGGAAAGTGAAAAATGTAAACAAATTGATTTAAGTTACTTGAAAAAAAAATTTAGAAAATCATCTATAAACGCCTCATACTTTCTTATCAATTCTTGGTATATATACGAGTATGTAAATGTGTATATGTAACTGAAAGCTATTATTAAGATCAATTAATAGGGAGTGAGATAAAAACAGCAAAATTTATGCAATTTTAGAAGTTAAAAAGCCGTTTGAAAAATCCCATTTTGGGAATTTTGCTAAATTCCTTTAGGATTCGCTCGGAATGTTTGTAGTGGCTAAATTTATTAAAATTATTGATTGATTAAAATATTTTTTTCAAATTAATTTTCAGTTAGGTTTTAATTAATTTTGGGATATATTGCGAAATTTCTTTAGCAATCCCTGGGAACCGTCGGAATGTCTAAATTTATTTTAAAAAAAGCAAAAAAAAAGTAAAAATCGCTTTTTTGGAATTTGGAAAGTTTTTTAGGAATCGCCGGGAAACGTCACAGTGTCTAAATTTATTTAAATTATTGATTGATTAAAAGAATTTATTTTCAAGTAATTATTTGATTCCTTCAAATCCAAGTATTTCATTTTGGGAATTTTCCTAAATTTCCATAGGAATAGCCGGGAACCATCGTAGTGTTTAACTTTATTTAAAAAAAAAACAAAAATAGTAAAATCCAGTTTTTGAAATTTTGCGAAATTTTTTTCGGAATTGCCGGGAACCCCGGTGGTGTCTCAATTTATTTAAAATTCGATTGCTTCAATCATCTTTTATATAATTAAATCATTAGATTAATTCACTTAGAACTTATTTTCATTTAATTTTTTGATTCCTTCATTTTGGATATTTTCCTAAATTTCTTTAGGAATCGCCGTAGTGTCTAAATTTATTTAAAAGATTAGCAAAAATAGTAAAAATTCAGTTTTTGGAATGTTGCGATTTTTTTTAGGAATTGTCGTGAACTACCGTAGTGTCTAAATTTCTTTAAAATTTGATTGATTCAATTATCTAATGTTTAATTAAATAATAAAATTTAATTTAATAATTAATTTAGTTTCAGTTAATTTTTAAGTTCCTTCAAATCAAAGTATTTCATATTGGGAATTTGGCGAAATTTCTTTTGAGATCACTGGAAACCATCGTAGTGTCTAAATTTATTTAAATGAAAATCAAAAATAGAAAAATCTTATTTTGGGAATTTTGCGAAATTTCTTTTGAGATCACTGGAAACCATCGTAGTGTCTAAATTTATTTAAATGAAAATCAAAAATAGAAAAATCTTATTTTGGGAATTTTGCGAAATTTCTTTATTGATTGATTCAAATATCTGTTGTTTAATTAAACTAGATATACCAAACGGACGACACACTCGTCCGTATTCTAGAATCAAAATGTAAATAATTTAAGATTCAAAGAAAATGTATCTAAACGTCATAAAGAATTCATTAAAACGCAGCCACACACAAACTTACATACATATGCAATCATAATTAAATAATACATGAAATTAAAAAAACGTAAACAAAATCCCTTGAATTAGCTTCAATTTATTCAAGAGAAAAAAATTATTAGATCAAGAGAAATACTAAATACATACCCACACACATACACACAATCATGTTTTGTTTCTTTTTTTTACTTGTAAGCTAATAAATGCGTGTATAATATGTGTGCATGTAGTAGTAGCAACTTTAAACGCTTATAGCTACCAAAATACTGAACCGATTTCAATAAAATATAGATTCTGCACATCTATACGAAAAATCCTTTAAAACGATCTTTTTAAAATCGGTGAAGTGGTACCGGCGTAAAAGGGATTACAAAAAACATGTTCGCCTATTAATTATATAGATCATAAGATTCTTACCCCCATATTCATAAAAAAATAAAATGAATTTGAAATTTGAAATACATTCCTTCAAATCAAAGTATTTCATTTTGGGAAGTATTTTTCTTTAGGAACCGAGAGAGACGAACCCTCGTAGTGTCTACACTTACTTAAAAAAAAGCAAGAATAGCAAAAATCCACTTTTTGGAATCTCTCGAAAAAATTTTAGGAACTGCTGGAAACCGCCGTAGTGTCTAAATTTATTTAAATTATTAATTGATTCAATTATCTGTTGTTTTATTAAATCATTAGGTATCACCGGGAAGCATCGTAGTGTCTAAATTTATTTTAAAGATTAGCAAAAATAGTAAAAACTCTGTTTTGGGAATTTTGCGAAATTTCTTTAGGAATCGCCTGGCACCGCCGCAGTGTCTAAATTTATTTTAAAAAAATTCCGTACAAATACTGAAAAATCCCATTTTTGGAATTTTGCGAAATTATTTTAGGAATTGGCTGGAACCGTTGTAATGTCTAAACTTATTTAAATTATTGAGTGATTCACATAGCTGTTGTTTAATAAAATCATTAGATTAATTCACTTAGAATTTATTTGATGTTAATTTTTTGATTCCTTCAGTATAAAAGTATTTAATTTGATTAAAATAATACAATCATTTCAATAAATAAATAAAATTCTATTTCTATTAATGTTTTTTTTTCTAAATAAAAATTAAATCAGTTGGAAAAACTCACCTCTATTAAGTTTTTGCAATTCTGTTGATTTGAAAAATTTGTGGATGTTTTAATTCATCAATTTAAATTTTTTTTTTTTCTTTAAAAAAAATTCTACTGGGAACAATAGATTGAGAGACCTGTGCCTCTCTTCTGTATCTTATGAGTTAAGTTCTCGCTATCCTCACATAAACGAGACACAGGTGTGTCTCTTTGTAACAGTGGCAGTGCGATATGACAGGGATGGAGTTTGTCTATCGTTAAGAGCCTTTCGCTGATCTCAGACAAACTATTTCACAAAAGATCCTCAGACTTTTCCTAAGACTACCAGCCTAAGTCCAATAATCTTGTTATTCAATTCTAAAAAGAAATAGGCAAATTTCTATTTAAAAAAAAACAGCAGGCTATCATATCTAATAAAGTTAAGTTACTTTTATATTACTCCAATTCCTGTGCATGTATGTACATACTCGTACATATGTATGTATGTCGTAACCTTGGCGACTTTCTGCAATAACAATTGTAACATCATCCGACCATTAAAAGTTATGATTTTGCAACCACAAACAAATAAAATCAAAAGGCTCTACACATCTTAAAAATAGATATTCGTAGATAGAAATAAAAGCAAAGAAAAAAATAAAATCATAACGATAACAAAACAAAGTAAAGTACAATAAACATACATTAAGGAACAGTATTATTAAAGCTCCTTGTGCCAAATGCCAACACGAGTCACTTGTGAATGTTCTAATGTTTCCGTTGACTGTGCTAATTTTGCTCTTTCCCCAGAACGCTGATTTCGAAAATTCTGCTCTCGCTCAACTTTTATGGCAACTTTGAACTACAACAACTAATCCACAAAAGCTCATGCATGAATTTATACATGTGGATACCTAGACATGATATGAATGTATGTGTATATACCCTGTAGGAATGCTCAATAGTATTCACTATTCACTATTGACTTTGTCACCAGTTTTACTAATGAATTATATTCCAGTCTATGCTTTTTGTTATAGGCATTTAAAATGCGCGTGTTATTGAAAGTCTACTGCGGTTGTTTGTACTATTGACGATGTAGTTCTTCTGGGACTATATGTGGACTTTGGATACAGAAAATAATATAAGTCTCGTTTTAAGTACTCTTTGAGTAATTTTCTTATAGATACATTTTAAAACTTATAAGCCCAGACACAAACCATAGGATCTAAGACAGCTCTGTTAAATAATAAAAATTATTTTTTTCTTATAAAATAGACTTAATACCCGATTTTTTAAGCAAATGGACCAGAAAATGTAAGTAAAATTTCTTCTCTATGACCCCTTTATTTAGATATAACATTTAATATTTCCAACGAATAGGAAATTCATAATATGTATTTTAGCTCCTTTTTACGGTTCCGTACACCAAAGGTGAAAAGGAACCCTATTGTTTTTCCCACGATGTCCGTTCGTCTTTCTGTCTCTCAGCCTACCTGTTACATGCCGTTTTTTGATGTGTAAACATGTATACGCTAGGGGGTAAAATTCTTCTTCACAATACAATCACAAAATTTTGCTGAGGTTCACACCGCGTTGTCAAATCGGTGTGAGCTACATATGTATGAGTATATTAGTGTTTGAAAGAAGCAATACAAACTTATTTAAAATATTGTAAATATTTATAGGAATTTGCTGGTTTTTGTTTGTTTTATTTAACTTGATAATTGCTTTATTAGGGTTCCGTACACCAAAGGTGAAAATGAACCGTAAGAGCTACGGACCTGAAATTTGGACACAGTGTGTAGACATTTGCCCAGTATAACAACAAATACATGAGAGTTAAAAATTAAAGGGTGTTCCAAAACGAGCAACGAAAAATGTTAAAATTTCATGTAATATACATACAATTGTATGTACATATATACACTTGAAATTTTAAAAGTTATACCTGATTTACATTAAGCATTTTTTTATGAAATTTCATGAAATTTCATGAATTTTGATGCACGCAACTTTTTCTATCTGCTAATTGCAGCGCAATGGAAGATAATTTTATATAAAAAAGAGCATATAATGAATCTTTGATGCATTTTTGACAACTTTTTTGATATAAGTTGCCCCTCCAGGCCTCCCATTGAAAAATAAAAAATTTTCATGCAAATAATTTCATGAAAAAAATGCTTAATTTAAATTAGGTATTAGTGTATTTTTATACAGACTACAACAATTAACACTAAATTTAAAAAATTTATATCACTGGGTGTTCCATCAGTTAGTGCAATTTTGACTTTGAAATTTTGACAACTTGCTGTATCTTGGAAGCCGTGTAAGAGCAAAACTCTTGAAATTTTCAAAAACGGTAAAACTAAAAAATCAAAAAAATATAAAATCGCCAAATCTAAGAAAATCGCCAAAAACAAAAAAAATCGCCAAAACGAAAAAAGGCACCAAATTAAAAAAAAATTTCTAGGACTAAAATAAATCGCGAAAAACCGGAAAAACCGCCAAAATGAAAAAACACTTAAACAAAAAAATTGCCAAAATTAACAAATCGCCTTAAAAAACCCCAAAAACAGAAAAAATCGCCAAAATGAAAAAAACCCCAAAAAAAATCGCCAAAATGAAAAAAATTGCGGAAATTAAAAAGACCCAAAAAGAGAAAAAACGCCAAAACGAGAAAAAAGCGATAAAACTGAAAAAATCGTTTTAACTGAAAAAAAACTTAAAAAAGGAAGAAAGCTAAATCAAAAAAATTATCAAAACCGAATGTGCGCGAGTCAAAGTCGCACTTTACTGAATTTATTTTAATTGCAATGCGTACTTAACAACAAGAACAGCAACAACTAAACGATGAACAACAGGAATTAAAAATTAAAAAGTAAAAGTAAAGGCATTTACCATAAATGAGCACTGCAGTACCACTAAAGTTTCAGTAAAAATAATAAAAAATTTTTAACAAGTAAATTTTTACTGATTACTAAAATTTTTTTCTACAATTTGTATAAATTGCCTAAATGATTTGTTATATGATGAGGTGCATTGAATTTTCAGTAATCAGTAATGCTTGTATTCATAATGAAATTCTACAAAGTGGCTAAATGTTTTTCATACAAAAGTTTCAAAATTTTAATGAAAAAACTTTGCCACTTGCTACAATTTTATTATGTTTACGGCCCTATGATTTTACTGGTAATGCAAATTAAAGTGCATTAGCAGTAAAAATTTACTGAATTTTTTTAGTAATCAGTAAATTTACTGCTTACTGCAATTTTTAATACAGTACATATACATATACTGCCCCAGCAAAAAATTTAAAAAAAGGTAATCGAGTTTGGAATTAAGCATTTTTGGTGGAAGCTGTTCCTTACTGGATTACCAACTTAATGATTTTAACAAGGCGTGAGACTAAAATAATCGATTCCTGAGAAGTACTTACCATTTTTATTTGGAAACTTGTTCACGTAATCTATTTAATCTAAAAAATCATTCTCTTCATTTAGCAACTTGTACATCATTTTTTTAAGTTTTATGTAATGTGATTTGTAAGCGAGTAATGAAATTTGGTAATCAGAAAAGTAAGTCATTATATGGCAAGTAGTTCTGATGGTAATGTGTAATTTTTTGCTAATAAATAAGTTTAATAAAACAAACAAAAACCAACAAATTCCTATGTATTTACAATATTGAAAGTTTTGATACTTTTAATCAATTAATTTTAAAAAATATACTAAAAGCATAAGTACTTCCAACTTGAAAAAATTTTTCATTACTAGATGTTTACACATCTACTCTGTGATCGGACTCACAACATTGCTTTTTTTCAAGAAATGCAAGAGCTACGCTCCTAAAATGAGCTTTTCTTATCAATTAAGCAATACATTGATTCCCTCAGTTGTTAGTGCTTCCAAATCTGAATTTTTTGCTGGGATAATATTTTGTGCAAAAGCAATATTTCAGCTCCATCTTCTTTTGAATACTAAAAGGTGGCTGACTCTACTTTTTTTTAAAGTTAGTATGGTAAAGAATGTATTTATCACTAGAACACCAACAAAAATAAAAATGTAGGTTACACCACTTTTGCGCTCATGGCCTAATTTAATCTAAATTTTACTCCCTAATTATCTGATTAAAGCTAAAGCTTATTTTCCAATCCATTTTCTACACACACATTTTTACGGCGGCGTATGATGAATAAATACTCTGAGTATCATGCGTATATCTATTTTATGCGAGTAAATAATCATATTCTGAATATAAGTTTAATGTGGCGTATAATGAATAAATACTCTGAGTATCATGCGTTTATCTATTTTATCCGAATAAATATCCATATTCTGAATAAAAGTATAACAGATACTCAATACTCAAAATAAGCATATGTCATTTTATTTATAGTTGTAGATTCTACATTTTTCGCATAAAAGAATTAGAGAGTTGTTTGAAAACAAATCTATGAGGTCGCGAATTATTTGTGCTACAATTATGAGTACACACAGTTACTAAAATTAAGCGTATTTACTTAAATATATTTTTTTGGGTACTTATTGTCATTCTCTTGTTGGAATTAGGAACTATAGTCTACTCTACTGACCTTGCTACTGTTTATTAAGTAGTTCTTGTGGAACCATATATTGACCGTTATCGGGAATAAAAGGCGAATATTTTGTTCACGTAAAATATTTCCCATGAACAACAAATTTTGAACAATATTAGAAAATTGTATACTCGCATAGTAACAACAACTCAAACATTGGCGATTACAATTTTAGGGAAAGGGAACACATTTCACGTGCACTTTTATTCCCGATAAGGAAATTGAAAAAAATACTGTGGAAAAAATATGACACCGCGACTGAGAGTGTTTATCTAACACATTTTTTGTTCTACTCTTCAAAAATAATTCAACAATTTCGCCAAAAATTCACCAAACAACAGTTGGACAAAAGTGGTGACTTGGAGGCACTTAACCAACCCCAAGCTTCCTACAGGCTATGTATTCTGCCCACACGCCTAACCTAAAAGATTTCATATTCTAGGAAAACATTTAGTGCTACAATGTTTAACATTTAAACTAAATATGTAAGTGGAATAAGGAATAGAACCATACAACAAAGCTGGATTGAGGATAATAATTTCTACATAAAATCACTCGTAAATAGTTTCAGGGTGGTAATGTGAGAGCATCTAGTACTAGTAACAGTTTTTTTTTCCTTCTTTTTTCTTCACTAAATGAAAATGGTTGTGGCGTACGACGACTGGTACTGCTATTAAATATAAAACGTTTTCGCCTGGTATGCGAGTCAGTATGATCTCAGTGGGATTATGGCAAGTGTAAACGAAAGTCATCAGCTTACAGCCGCACACTCACAGTCTTCCGGAATATGTGAGTGTGTGTAGTTTTGCGAAAACCACTAAAAGACCTACAACAAGTTTTGCTTACAACATTTATCAGCAACTCATACTCGTGTCTGTTTTAGTTCAAATACCCTGCAGAAAGTGCGAATAGTGAAAATGTACTGAGTCGCTTTTGACTTTGTCACCAGTACTACTCTACAATTATTCCCCATACAATACTTTATGCTATAGACATTTAGCATATGCTTCTCATTGAAAATCTACTAGTAAAACTAAAACAATTGACTATGTAGTGAATTCATAGTTCTTATGACAACATGGAGACATACCCACCAGACATTTCTATACCTTACGTACAAACAAATTTATGTATATTGACAAGTTGTTGCAAAATCCACCAGAAATACACCACATCTGTTTTCTGTATTTCTTTTATACTGACGAATAAAAGAGAAATTGTAGACAATGTAACTACTAGAATTTTTGTGTTGACATAGAGACACTTGGCCCCAGTCTGACTGCAGGGTATTTTCACTTCCAAAGTGCGTGTGTGTGTATGTGTGTGTGTGATTTCGCAAGTGTAATCATTTGAGTTGTTCATTAGTTATTCGATACGTGTGTGTGTTTCTTTTAATGTACTGGTATTGTATAAATCTCCCGTAAATTTTAAGTATTTCTAAAGAAACAGATTATATTGGGTTGGACGAGAAGAATAGGCAACCAGTCCGCCTCTAGAGCTAGAACAATCGCATTCCACTTGGCCTATTGTTGCTGACCTATTTATACCCCATACGCTTATGTTAGTTTAAATTAATATTAAAGATCTATTTCACAATTGCTTTAACAACTTATTTTTAATAATAACCTTGTTTTCGGCAGGAATTGAACCCCCGATCTTCCAACTACTGGACTAACTATTAGACAAGAGGACTCTCTGTTTTTTATTGAAATTGTCATGTTTTACGCACATCAGTTTTTCTTGAAGCAAGATTCTTCAATTATCTTTTAAATCTTCCCGTTTCTTTACACACTTGCTTGTTCAATTTTCCTGCGAATGAAACAACAGAAGTGATCTGAAGTAGCTTTCGGGTTCAAGCAAGTCTGTACCCGTCTTCTTTCCTCTCTCTCTCTCCCACACTCACTCCCTCTCCCTTATACTCAGAATTGTTTCAAGAAAGACTCATGCATGATAAAATTATACCAGGTACCCTCATAACTACAACAAAACTACAACACCGAAAAAATTCACACATTTTGTTAGTACAAGTAGAAACAAACAGAAATTAAATAAAAATAGGAGTCGAATCGTCACATCCGTGAACGTACAACTCATCACGTAAAAACACCATTTTCGGATTATGACATACGTGAATGCGGCAAACGTGCATGATTATAGTCATTCAGTGTTGCCAATCTGTGTCTGATTTTACTGAGTATGTACCAGTGAACAGAGTGAGACCATTCACATTTGCTAACTATTCATAAATTCGTTGCTTTTGTCATGCATTTATTCGACAACAGTAACAAATGTAGTTGCCTTGCTATAATTCGTTGTTTTTGTTGATTGCTCTGACACACTCTATTATTGCAATGCCGTTATAATACAAGCAGCGAAATGAAATGATGCAGCATGAAAGAATGTATTTCTTTCATACCATTCACTGGAGTATTCGTTGATCTTTTGCATAATACATACATACATACATGTAAATGCACACATACATATAAATACATATGTACATTGAATACCAATGTAAGAGCATACATATGTACATACATATGTACGTTTTATACAAGATTATGTTGTGTTCAATCACAATAAAAAGTATTCGCACCATTCACTGAGTATTCGCTGCTTTTGACAAGACCAGTGAACATTTATATAAAACAAGCAATGCAGGCAATAATATTCGCCACACTCATCTCTTTTGATTGTGCCATGCGTTGTTTTTTTTTTAATGTTGTGGATTGACAACAATATGCAGGTTTTTTGTGATTGCATTCAAAACAGCAAAATTAGGCATTCATCTGATCTCTGGTGTGTACTTTCTACTCTCATGTGCAGGGCATGTAATTATATGCATATATAATCTGTGTGCAATTCTAATTACTTTGGTTTGTAACGTTCCGTCACAAATGCTTCTATATTTTTTTCCTACACTGTATACTTGTTTAGTTGATTTTAAATTTTTTTTTTTTGTTATTGAAAACTGACCAACAGAAATAATACCAACAACTACATACATGTTTTGAAAATACACAACAAATACAACAACCACGCTCATGCAGTCAAGTAACTGCACATACATACTTACATAAACATACATATGTACGTACGCTAACAGAAGTAAAAATAACAACAACCACGTAAATGCTTTTGTAAGCGCATGCATGCTGTATAAAATACAATAAACACATGCAGTCTTTTATAGATTTTAAACTAAAACGAACAAACCATACAAATGGGGAAATTAATTCTCAACAGGTTAAAATAATAATTACTATAGTATGTCAAGCTTAAGCCATAGGCAATGAGGACGAGCTGGACATCTCAGTACAGTAAGCAGGGGCACTACCTGTATATTACAAGAACGGATATCAACATAAAGGCTTGTCCCAATTTTTGGTGAACAGAAAGCTGCAAGATCTACCGCATTCATCTTGAGCTTTCTAATAAATTGTAGTTAGTATTCAAGATCTATCGTATTCATCTTGAATTTATTTTAGTTTATTTTATTTCAAGATCTACCGAATTCATCTTGAAATTATTGTTTTGTTCAAGATCTACCGCATTCATCTTGAACTTCCCGCTTATATTCAAGATCCTCCGAATTCATGTTGAATTTCATTTGCTTGCTGTCATTCCAAGAACTACCGAATTCATCTTGAAATAATATTTTTGTTCAAGATCTACCGCATTCATCTTGAACTTCTCGTTTATACTCGAGATACTCCGAATTCATCTTGAGTTTCTTTCGCCGCTTTATTTTTCAAGATCCACCGAATTCATCTTGAAAAATCACTTATATTCAAGATCCCCCGTATTCATCTTGAATTCCTATTACGACAGCCACCAAATTCCTCTCGCCCGCATTAAACTGGCCTCAGAGCCCACCGGATATAACCTGAACATATTTTATTACGAGAGCCACCGAATTCCTCTCATTTACTAAACAGCCTCAAGGCCCACCGAATTAGTGTTGTAAAAAGCGGCTACTTTTGAATACTCAGTACTACTTGATACTTTTTCATTTGGGTACTCGATACTACTCAATACTTTATAAAGGGTGTTTTTATTGAGGTATAGAACTTTAAGTTGGCATCACTTTTTTAACTGGCGGCCATTTTGTCAGCCGTTAAGTGATTAATATTTAATTTGGTTTGCCATTTCATCATGAACAGGTTGACAAAAGAACAACGCTTGCAAATCGTGCAAATTTATTTCGAAAATAATGGTTCAGTTCGCGAAGTTTACCGCAAGCTCCGTCCATTTTATGGTTGACATAATCGTCCATCAGAGCAATTAATTCGGTTAAACATGGATCGTTTTCGCACTACGTTTACTCTATGTGATAATACGCATCCGCAGAGACGTCGAACAGTGCGCACCGAAGAAACAATTGCCGCTGTAGAGCAAAGTGTTGAAGAGGACCCGAATGAATCGATTCGCCACCGTGCACAGCAATTAGAGCTTTGTCCATCAACTTTATGGAAGATTTGAATGTGGCATGAATGTGGATGAGTTGTGGTTCCAACAAGACGGCGCTACATGCCACACAGCGCACGTCACAATCGATTTATTGAAGGAAACATTCGATGAGCGCATAATTTCGCGGAATGGACCTGTCAATTGGCCACCAAGATCGTGTGATTTGACACCATTGGATTATTTTCTTTGGGGATATGTGAAGTCGCTCGTCTACGCCAACAAACCAGAAACGTTAGGGGACTTGGAAGCCAACATTCGTGGCGTTATTGCCAACATACGGCCCCATATGCTCGAAAAAGTGGTTGAAAATTGGACCTGTAGAATTGGTTTTATTCGAGCCAGCCGCGGCGGCCACATGCCCGAAATCATATTTAAACATTAATGGCATAAAATTATCCTTCCATTAAAGCCAAATTGATGGACATTAAAACGATTTTCTTGTCTTTTATTTCAATTCGAAGTTCTATACCTCTAAAAAAAACACCCTATATATGTATGTATATGGGAAGTTAAAAATTATTGTTTATATTATTTTATTGATAACGCAATATGGAAAAACAAAGATTAAATACAAGTATATTTAAATTAGTTTATAACAAATGAAAATAAATAAGTTTGAAGATTAGTTTTTGTACATAAAAATTTTTAACGTACTCTTAACACTTTTAGTGCATTAATCTCTTAAATTATCTTCTAAATAATTTTTAATAAACATTTTTTCTCACAATTGATGTTATTACTTAGTCACTGTTGAAATGTAGAAATAAAATTTTACCGACATTGAAAGAATTTAAAATATTTTTCATGTTTGTGAGGACCTGACTTGCTGGTTATATTCTATCACGTGCCTTCTTTTCACTATTTCTAAAGGGTCACTTTTTCTGTTTAATGGTATTTGTTAATGACTAAAGTAGTTCAATAATGCATTTTGTAGTATTTTTTTTTAGTGGCTGTTTTCGTATCAAAATTATTCCTAACAGAATTGGTGTTTGTTACACTAACTCCATGAGGTTCAGAGTAATATTTATTTGTATCAAGCTCACAGAGCTGTTTTAAAGGAAGACTTTCGCTTGAATACTACAAAATGCAACCCTGAAAGTATTGAGTAGTTACTTTTGTGTATTGAGTACCGGGAAAAACTCCCGGTATTGAGTACTCAGTACTCAAATACTCAATACTTTTACAACACTACACCGAATACCGCAGATAATAAGTTGATATTAATTATAGCTGTCACCGCCTGTAATTCACTGACAATAAACCCTGTAGTTCTAAGATATTCTAGTAGCATAAGTTTCGTTAAATAAAGAGAGCTTTGTATATTTTCTTAACACCCAAGAAAATTAATTTTTTATTTCAAAGGAAGTGGACCTTTGAGTTCGAACCTGGACAGACTGAGTCATACCCCAGCTGGAAAAGTAAACCACGTTACAGGTTTATAATTTTATATTATATTTTTTTTTATTTTTTTTAACATTTCGGTGTTTATTTAAACTTTTTTTTTCTAAATAAGTGTGTATGCCATTGTTATACAACATTTAATTTTTAAGGTGAAAAGGAACCCTATTGTTTTCGCTACGGTGTCCGCCTGTCCGTTACACGCTATTTTCTCATGAACCGTAAGAGCTACGGACCTGAAATTTGGACAAAGTATGTAGAACCTTGGCCGCTACAACAACAAATACATGAGAGTTAAAAATAAAAGGGTGTTCCAAAACGAGCAACGAAAAATGTCAAAATCTCATGTAATATATACATTGACACTTGAAATATGTAAGACTAGTGTATTTTTATACAGACTACAACAATTAACACTAAAACTTTAAAAAATTTAAATTAAAGGGTGGTCCATCAGTTAATGCAATTTTGACTATGTAATTTTGACAACTTGCTATATCTTGGAAACAGTAAGAGGCAAACTCTTGAAATTTTCAAAAACGGTAAAACTAAAAAAATCCGAAAATTATAAAATTGCCAAACCAAAAAAAATCGTCAAAAACAAAATAAAAAATCCCTAAAACGAAAAAAGCCCCAAATTAAAAAAAATTTCTAACACTAAAATAAATCGGAAAACCCGAGACAATCGACAAAATGAAAAAATCACCTAAATAAAAAAAATTGACAAATTGAAACAACGCCAAAAACCCGAAAAAAATCGTAAAAACGCGAAAAAGGTGCCGATATGAAAAAATCACCAAAATTAAAAAAAAAAATCGCAAAAATGAAAAAACGCCGAAAACCAAAAAAAAATCGACAAAGCGGGAAAAAAGTGTCAAAACTTAAAAAATCGCCAAAAACCGAAAAAACGCCTAAACTAAAAAACGCTCAAACCGAAAAAAGCCAAAATTATTTATTATATAGGATAAATTCGTGTTGAATTACATATCTAGTGCCCGTACGGAACCCTTCGTGCGCATGTTAAAGTCGCACTTCACTGAATTTTTTTTTTTATTTTTGGATTAGTTGCCTGCCTTCGATTTGTTTGGGAGAAAACTCTCAAAAAATTCTCCGTCTCCCTCATATTTAGAATCCCTACTTTTTTCTCGGGGAAATTTAAATTCACAATAAGTGGAATGGGAAACGGAAAAAAAATCCCAGGGATTTGTTATTCATAATTTTGATGATACACTAACATTTTTGTTGCTTGTAAACAAAGTTTGACAAATTTTTGTAGTGTAACATTACATTAACCGGCTGGGCTTGTGCTGGCTGGTACCTGGTATAATTGTACCATGGACTCATATGTGAAGATTTATCATATTTTTTAAGTTTTTTCCAGATTTTAAAAATACTAAAAGATTTCTTAGCTAAAAATGAGATTTTTGAAAATATTGAAATTTATACTCTTAGCATATTAGTTGAAGTTCCTTTTGACTAAACTGCTTTCATACTCATATTTTCTTCTTTGTTTCATAAAGCGTATAAAAAGTGCGAAAAAAAACCGTCAATCAAACCAAGGAAGAGCTCCATAATTACTATAGCGGCCCTGTACCATCAATTTCAATGTGGACCCTGTACCATCAAAATAGTGGTTTACTGATTTTCGTTGTGGTCGCACAAGTACAAATTACGCTGAACGTTCTGGACGGTCAATTGAGATCAGTACATGCAAAAATGTTGAAAAAATTCACGATGTGGTGTTGGCCAATCGAAGAGTAAAAGTGCGTGAGATTGTTGATGCCATAGGCATTTCATATGGCAGTGTGGTTTCGATTTTAAATGATCAGCTGGGTTTACGAAAGTTGTCTGCAATATAGGTGCCGCGTTTGCTCTCAATTGACCATAAACGTAAACGTGTGACAACTTCAAAGCATTTTTTGGAGTTGTTTAACCGCAATCCGAATGAGTTTTTGGAGTGTTTTGTAACTGTGGAAAAAACATGGATCCATTACTGTTCTCCGGAGACCAAGCAGCAGTCTAAAAAATTGGTTTCTCCGGGTGAACCTGCTCCGAAGAAGGCAATAATATTTTGGGATGCACGCGGGATAATTTACATCGATATCCTTCAACAGGGAAAAACAACAAACTGCGAATATTATGTCAACTTATTAGACCGATTTAATGAGGATTTAAAAAGAAAACGACCCCATATGGCTAAGATAAAAGTTCTTTTTCATCACGGTAATGCCCACGTGTGCAGTCTCAATGACAAAACTCTATGAATTGGGCTAGGAATTAGAACCCCATCTGCCATATTCTCCGGATTTAGCCTCTAGTGAATAGTTCCTATCTCCAAACCTAAAGAAATGGCTGGGTGGAAAGAGATTTAGCTCCAACAATGAAATTATTGCCTATTTTAAGGACCTCGAAAAATCGTACTTTTTTGGAAGTCATAAAAAAACTGGAGAAACGTTGGACTAAATGTATTGAGTTAAAAGGAGATAATGTTGATAAATAAATTTTTGTTTTGCAAACAAAACTGTGTTTCATTCAAAATGTCACAGACTTATTGACCCGCCCTCGTAAATTCATAGTGAATAATTGTTCTACATAAAAATTTAAAAAAAGGAAAGCAAAAGAAATTTGATTGGTAGCAAGATTAGAAGAGAAAATCCTACAAAAAATAAAATGCTCAAAATTAAAACTACTCAGCTATTAGAGATACAAATCGAGTATATAATCTGTTAGCCAAAAAACACACAACAACAGCATATTTATATACACACGAGTACATAAGTTTAATTAAAAATAAAAAAATAAAAAAAATCATTCACTGTAAGGATACATAAACTAAGATTTTTCTCTACTAATTATTTATAATATAAACAAATATGTATTCTTATGGTATTGCAAGTTATTCGTAAACTTCATAAACTTCAGCATGCGCTTGCATGGAATTTTTTATTATGTTTCCTAAGAATTCATGAGATATTTTGTATAAAATCCCTACAAACTTTTCTGTAGGAGTTGGGCTAATAGTTTCTTGTCACCTGGCCAGATATTCTCATAAATAGAACATTTAATACAATAAAGTAAACACTATCATACGAATATTTTGTCATTTACATAAGACTAGGGTTGGCATGACAGCTGCCATTTGCAAAAAAAAAATAAAAATAAAAAAATTAGTTTTATTGAATGAGATAAGCAAAATTTGGTATAACATGCTCGTACATTAACATTTTTGTATTATTTTTTTTTTACTTAAGTATATAAATTGATATTTATTGAAAGTTGATTTCCTCTCACTCCCATGGGAGAATAAGGCACTACCTCAATGTAATATTACATGGTGCTTGAATTATTTTATATATGGGATCATCCTGATCCTAATCTGACCTGACTAATGCACACAAACTCGCCTGTTTTTGACTTACAAAGTTTTTGGCCGGACTTTTTTTATACATAGTTTGACATTTCTTTTCTTGATAAAGAGAGAGAGAGAGAGAGAGAGAATAGACGAGAACTTATTTTGCTCAGAACATTGTCAACTTAGATGGGTTTCAATGAGTTTTTATTAGAATTACTCTATTCAGGCTTCCAAGGTCATTCAAATTGATTCAAATGCAAATAAAAGACAATTTTATTTAATTTTTTTATATCCGACGTTTCGTTGGGATTTTCCAACATCTTCAGGGATACTATTTTTATTGAAATCTGGTAACATTAATAAATAAAAGAACATTTCATTTTAATTTTTTAAGCTTTTTTTAATTTTCAGTCAAATTTTAACTGAGCTGCCACCTCATACTATTTTTATAATAAAAACATACAGTACTTGTACTAAAAAATTTATATATATATATATGAATTTGATCCAATTTTCATTAAAATAAAATTAAATTAAATAAAAAATTTAAATAATTAAAATAATTAGAGCAATTTTTCAGTGTATAATTTGCTTATTAAGCAATTAAATAATTTTTTAACTTATAATTTGCTTATTAAGTCCCGGTTCACACACTTCAGCTTTTGTTGATCAACTCGTAATTCAGCTGTAAGATAAAAGGAGATATTTGTATTTCCTTCTCCGTCTTGCTTACAGAAGAAATACGAGTTGATCAACAAAAGCTAAAGTGTGTGACCCTGGATTCAGCAATTAAAAATATGTGAGTGACACCAAAATTGCAATCAACTCTTTTAAGAAACAGGGGATGCATCCAGCAAATCATTTTACCTTTAAATCATTAAATGCTAAAAGAACCACCCAATATTTCTAGTTCAGAAGAAATTTAGTTTTTATTTTTAGCTGTTTATTTAGTTTTTAAGTAAAACAAATTATTAAGTTCCACAGACAGTTGAAAAATTACACCCAACATGGTAAAACTATAAATCAAAAAGTTAAAAAAAATCCACAACCAAAGCTGAAGAACCAAAGAACATTTTCTGCCAGAGGTTCCCAAATGTTAGTTGCATTATTATTTGTAATACTAATTTTTCGTAGTACTTTTTTAAGTAGCTTAGAACTATTATAAATCTTTAAATGTCAAACACTGATAAGCAACAAAATCATACATAATTTTTTCACTCTATTCAAAATAGCAAAAGACTGTCTTCAGCACTAGTGTGTCTGCTTAAGAGATTTCAACAACAAAACATGAAAAACAATTTTCGATTTTATATTTCTTTATTTTTGCACTTAATAAAGTTCATAAATGAAATTTTGCGACACAAACTATTTTGTTCTTACAGGGTAATGAAATCATGCTGGTCATTCTATTTAAAGAGATAGACAATAATGTTGATGAAGACAATGAAGCACTAAAACAAAAGCATGAAAACACAGACACTAGTTTTATGGTTGGTCTCTGAAAATACAGTCGTAAAGATAAGAAATGCTATGAAAATTTAAAGAACGAAGATACTCGCAGCTTGAAATATAAATTGAGAATTTTTTTCTTTTGGAATTTTTGTCAATGCAGCAACTGCAACTGTTGCAAAAAAAAAGAAAGTTTAGTTATAGTGTACGCACAGTCAGACAGATAATTTTCACGAACGTTTAAATTTAGCTGTTTCTTTGGAGTGTTCATAATATGCAAGGAAGGAAGAAAATAATGGATGTTTATGTCGAAAAAATAAATACACTTAAGTATAAATAAATTAACTAAAATGCAAAAAACATACTAAAGCTGTCATTTGTGCTATTGGGCACATTTGCGAAACTTGTTTCATTCGTCCGCTTTTCAATTTGTGCGCAAACACTTAATGTCATTTTGAAATACACCACAAAAAAAAATTATTTATATGCATAAAAAAAATTAAATACATTAGTGTTTTTTTATGGGAATTGTTACAATTTAAGTTTTAAAAGTTTTTAAATGCACTAATAATCCCAAATTAATATTTTACTTAATAAGCAAAATATTTTTTTTATTAAAAATACATTCAAATTGTTTATTGAGGGATTTAGCTGCATCCTATGCGCATTTCACTGTTGCTAATGCAGATCATCAGGGAACCTTTACTCAAAGTTTCTTAGAACAACTAGAGTTATTATGTTATAAATTTTCATTCAAACAAATGAGAAGCTCAACAACAAATAACAAA
Source organism: Tachina grossa (assembly GCA_949987645.1). Taxonomy (NCBI): domain Eukaryota; kingdom Metazoa; phylum Arthropoda; class Insecta; order Diptera; family Tachinidae; genus Tachina; species Tachina grossa. The sequence continues at coordinate 155,771,216 of OX465274.1, read as the reverse complement.
GTTGAAACAAGAACTCAATAATCAACATGTTTTTTATTTTCTTACTTTACCATTGCTACATTGGCTGACTTTTTTTCGGTTTCAAATTGTAGTCATAAAAGTATGTAAAAAGAAAATAAATGTATATAACAACAACAGCTATTCAAGAATAGAGTGTTGGCACACAAGTACTTTTTTTTTTTTTTTTTTTTTACCTGGTGCAGTCAAGTTAATAATTAGTGTTTTTAAAACTTAAAAATTAAATGCATTTGAAATCTAAATTAAGAAATTTTTGTACGAAAAATTTTAAATAAATTATATTTCAAATCCATTTTAAATTTTATTGAATATAGAGGAAGAAGCATGATGTAATTATACAGGTGACTGCCCAAGGATTTGTTATACAAAAATAGGAATAGCTGTGTAAAGAACCGAAGAACGTCAAAAGTAGGAAAATAATTGTACCAAAACGAAAACAAAACGAAGTTTTTGACATTCGTCAGCTATAAAGCACATAGAGCAAAAAATTATCAGCTGAAGTACCGCTGTCACCTGGACATATAATGGGTGTTTTTTATTGAGGTATAGAACTTTAAGTTGGCATCACTTTTTTAACTGGCCCCCATTTCGTCAGCTGTCAAGTGATTAATATTTAGTTTGGTTTGCCATTTCATCATGAACAGGTTGACAAAAGAACAACGCTTGCAAATCGTGCAAATTTATTTCGAAAATAATGGTTCAGTTCGCGAAGTTTACCGCAAGCTCCGTCCATTTTAAGGTCGACATAATCGTCCATCAGAGCAATTAATTCGGTTAACCATGGATCGTTTTCGCACTACGTTTACTCTATGTGATAATACGCATCCGCAGAGACGTCGAACAGTGCGCACCGAAGAAACAATTGCCGCTGTAGAGCAAAGTGTTGAAGAGGACCCGAATGAATCGATTCGCCACCGTGCACAGCAATTGGAGCCGACTAACCGACTATTTTGTTCCCGAATTGGATGGCATGAATGTGGATGAGTTGCGGTTCCAACAAGACGGCGCTACATGCCACACAGCGCACGTCACAATCGATTTATTGAAGGAAACATTCGATGAGCGCATAATTTCGCGGAATGGACCTGTCAATTGGCCACCAAGATCGTGTGATTTGACACCATTGGATTATTTTCTTTGGGGATATGTGAAGTCGCTCGTCTACGCCAACAAACCAGAAACGTTAGGGGACTTGGAAGCCAACATTCGTGGCGTTATTGCCAACATACGGCCCCATATGCTCGAAAAAGTGGTTGAAAATTGGACCTGTAGAATTGGCTTTATTCGAGCCAGCCGCAGCGGCCACATGCCCGAAATCATATTTATATTTTCTTGTGTTTTATTTCAATTCGAAGTTCTGTACCTCTTAAAAAAACACCCGATACAATTTTCGAAAAAGTGTAACTTGTGTCAAATTTGAAAGAAACGTCAAAAAAAAATTATTTAATAAATATAAAACAAGGAAACTTGAAGCAATTTGTAAGTTTATATGGTACATATTTATATATGTACATTTTTATAAATGTATGTATGTATGTATAAGTAAAAGGCGCTAATTGTGGTATTAAAATGTCCCAAGCCACAAAACTATACTTTACATAAATTAATAAACAAAATAAAAAATTGCAAAAAATAAAAAAAAGAATAAAAAATGTACTAAAATGTTTCCAGTAAGCTGCGGAAATATGAAGACGTAAAAGAATCCCTAATCAGTCTATTTGCTATACTAGAGCGTGGCAAAAGCCTTAAAAAAGGCTTACAAGCACTCTCATTAATTTCAAAATGTGTGTGTATATTGCGTCGTTATTTTAAAACAAAACTTTCAAAAGAGATGTGTTTTGCTTTACGATAAGAATACTGCAGTACAGAACAAAACTGCAATAGAACAATGTTGAAGTAAAACCAAGCCTTTCAAAACAAAAATGAAATAGAACATCAAAATTCACACAGAACATTCAAAACATGCTTGAATGTTCTGATAGCAAAGACAATTTTCCATATAAAAGAAACATTGCGCTTCGTTAGGAATATGAAAGCTGAAAAGAGGTTTTATTTACTATGAAATATCATACATATCATACATACTTATATACATTTATATATAAAAATTTTGTTAATTTTTATTTTTAATATATGTATACATACATATATACATACATAAACATACATAGTTTGCATGTTTGTGCTCGTGTTCTAGTGCACTCGTTGTTTCTGCTATGATTTAGTGTTGTTTTGTTTCATTCTCGCTTTTCGTTTTGATGTTCTACTTGTTTTGAGAACACAAGCACTAACAAAACTGCAGAGAAAAACTATTCGAATGATGCTTGATTGATTTTAGTGAGAGTCATGTTTTGTTAGTTTTGTTTTGTTATTTATGTTTGCACTACAACGGAATGCTTGGCAGTAGTGTGAAATAGAATACAAAACTTTTAGAACCATTTACGCAGCTCTTTATTCTATACTACAATAAATTGTGTTATTCACAATTGATGGGAAATTCTTACAGTTGCATAAACTTGCATTCTCCAATGCACATGATTGTGAATTGGTCTATTGTGAACGGTATTGTACATACATATGACAACAAAAGAAATGCCAAATCTGTATTCAGCATAATCACCCCTATTGTGAATAAAAAAAGAAAATTTTTAATTGTGAATTTCATGGGAGCGTGTTTCCCGCTATCAATGCACAGTGAATGCAAAAGACGGGAGGAAGATTTTTTAAGCTTAAGAATTAATTAAAAATCAAACAAATTTAAGTTTATTTATGAGAAATGCACAAATGTTTGGTTTCAAATGAAATCTTTTAAGTTCAAACATGTATTTTTAAACATTCTAGATGCAGTGCAAAAAATCTTTAGTGTACCAACGCCATACAATTTACTGTATGTGAACAAGGGATTAATACTCCTTTCAAAAAGGTGTTGCAGGGAATTATTGTTGAGAATCGTTAAGTTTATTTACTGATCTTAGACGTTTTTCTACTAAGTTGATTACGTTCATTGAAGTAAACCTCAACGAAGCGTGTACGAATTAAGCTTGTGTCCATGACAACATTTATATAATAACTTGTAAGCCTGCTGGACTTTATTACTTTTTCTCCTTAAAATTAAAATAAAAAGTAAAAAAAGATTAATTATAATAAGAAGAAACCACCTTGTATTTAAGATTTTCTGCAAAATTTAGAAGGGTATTGTAACAAAATTTAACTTTAACCTTTAATTTCCATGAAAGGAAATTCTTTTTTCTGTTTTTAGTTCATTTTCTTTGCATGCTTTTTTGACATCAACAACAAGATTTTATAATTTCTTACACATTTTTATTATATTTTTACACAAAATTCCCTGAAGTATTTTTCTGTTTATTTAAACTAAGTTATTTTTCTTTCTTTAATATTCTACCTACGTGATAGAGGAATTATTCATAAATGTATATTTGTAGAACCTTTTCTTTGAGTTCTTTAAAAAAAAATGTGGGTAAAAAAAACTTAAGAAATATGTTTTTGTTTTAAGTTGTATTTCTGTATTTAATTCTCTTAAATGTATTCATTTAGCAATAAAAAAAGCTTTCTTTTATCAAGAACTTTATTATTTTTAACTGTTTTGAAGCAAACAAAACATATACACATATATGTATAAAATATACTTAAATAATCTGAGTGGGCAAGATGGTAAAATGTTGGTTACTTTTGTTACTTTAATCGGCTCAAGAGAAAAATTATATAAAACAAATTCATTAGTATTCATTCATTCATTATTTAGTTAGTAGTAAGACGCCTTGCATACGTTAAGAAAACCGTAAAAAGAAAAGATAAATTGATGTTAGAAATCTCAATTAAAAGATTAACAGTGAATTCCAGTTGCAGGAAAAAATATTTTTAACTATGCTCCTAAAACTATGCAGCAAAAATGTTTAAATATAAAACGAATCTTTAGTTAATTTTTTACAAAGCTGAGTTTCATGTGTGTTTCATTTGAAATTGTATTGAAGCGTAAAATGTTTCACATTTTCAATTTCCAAGAAGTCTAATGAAATTTTATTTACATTTTCTTTTTTATTTTATTATGACATTTTTTTTCTCTGAACTTTCCTTTTTAAATGTTTGCCCAATTGTATTAATGAATTTTTTTTATTTTTCTTTTATTTGCAGGTAATCCGAGTTTTTATGTTTCGTAAAAATTTTATTAAAAATTTTTCAAGCGTTCAGGTATGCCTATTTGAACAAAAGATATTTAAACAAAAAAAAAACACACGAGTGCAGAAAATTCTTGACAAACTGCCGCGAGAACACTTTAACAGCAAACAAATCAATCACGACACATTTTGCCAAAGTCAAACAAATATTTTCTCAATACATATGTTCTTTTTCTAAGAAAAGGTCTCCCCTTTTTGTAAGTGCAGGCATATTCTACAATAATTGAAGTACGTGTTGCTTAGAAAACGAGTGAAGTGTAACCGTGGCCTTTAGAGCTATGCTTTTTGTGCCATGACACAGGTGCTAGAACGTGATTTTCATAACAAAAATAATCGACACTATTACAGTTAAAATAAATTATTATTTTTTTATTTTAAAACAAATTTCTTTTTGCTATGATTTCTTTTTACTTAAAAACAGAGTACGAAAATAAACGAAACAAAATGTTTGATTTTGTTTTGTTTCGTTGTTTGAAGTGAGTGAAACAAAAACAAAACAAAACAATAACAATGAGAACGATTGCTCAATTTGTTTTTGTATTGTTTTCGCCCATGAGCGCAAACAATAACTAAACTAATTCAATCATGAGCAGCTAGAAAAGAAAACAATGAGAAATAAGTGGAAACGGTAAAAAAATTTGGCCGCGAATATGACATCATCATATCTATATAATTAATAGGCATACATGTTTTTTTGTAATCCCTTCTACGCTGGTAAAAAAAAAGATTTATATGGTTTTAAAGGATTTTTTATACAGATGTGCAGAATCTATATTTTATTGAAATCGGTTTAGTATTTTGGGAGCTATAAGCGTTTAAATACATTTATTAGCTTACAAGTAAAAAAGAAACAAAACATGAGTGTGTGTGTGTGTTTGTAGTATATCTCTTGATCTAACAATTTTTTTCTCTTATTTGTTGTTGTATGAAAGCCATAAT